>OX031009.1:212488467-213795967 GCA_943735925.1 Pollenia amentaria | reverse complement strand
ACTTGAAAATAGAACTATTTTCAAAATCAAAAATGTCATATGTACTGTACACAGAGAAATAACACATGATAGTGTTTGGAGGTGTTCAGACGATGTGTACAAATTCAACATGTGAAAAAGGGACAATCCACATGACAAATACACATAATGTGAACATAGCTTAAGTGTTCACGTACTCGAAAAACTTGCAAGGAGAGAGTGGAAAAAGAGCATAAAATTTGAGATACAAAAAATTTGTTGAAAATTTCAGATAGCAACATTTTTACTAGCAAGAATTATTCAACCACCTGTTTCATATTTTTGTTTACAAAACAAAAATTATTTGCACAATTTTTAAATTAAAAGTTTTTCAATAAAATACGATATTTATTTTTCTAAAATTTAAGAACAAATTCTTGCACAAATAGTTGAAATGAATTAAATGTATTAAGAAATAATTTAGTATCTTTCAGCTAAATATTTTCAATATACTCGTACCTAACTTGCAAGTTTTTTTTGGTAAGGCGCGTTCATTTACTTTTTTTATTTGTTCCAGCAGTTTTGACAAAAATTTTGTAAATTTGCTCTCTTGTTGCAAGTTTCTGCTAGTTAAGTAAATGAACACAACTAATAAAAGAATTCAAATTTGTTTTTTTATTTTTAATATTTTTGTTGATAATCATGGGAGAATAATACAAGGTATAGTCATTAGGAAGTTTGTTCTCAATTTTAAAACCCATGTAATGTCAAACAAAAGAAAATAACGAAAAAAATTGAAACAAGTGTCAAAATTCAAATATATTAATTTTAGTTTTCTAAAAATTTCTTAATATAAAACTTTTATAATACCAAATTTTTAATCAAAAATCAATTGCAAATGGACAATATATTGAATAAACTCTAATTTTATATAAAAAAAGTGAGGTGCAATATCTAAAAAGTGCAAAATATATTAAAATTTAAATATTTGCAATTGGGTAATTTTTCGTTGTTTGACATTACATGGGTAAATAATGACAACTCTCCATACTGAACCTACCTGGTTCTAATTATACTATAGTGATAATATTATTTTTTCTGCCAGAGGCTTTTCCTCGGTTAATAAAGTTAGAATACTATTTATAATTGTATTTGTGGGTAGGGTGGTAGGTAGAAAGTTAAACTTCACACCCTCACCCAGAGACCAGTATGTTTCATTGTGACGCCTTGCCAAGTAAGAGAATTCAAGAAATTAGGAAATTAGAAGAAGGAAAGAGAAAGCACAAGGAAAAGTGAAAACTACCGTCAGACTAGAAGGAAAAACAATCCTACTCAGCACAAAATACCTACAAAGGCTTAGTTCCCAGCCACCTGGTATACATCCAGGTCATGCCAATAAAGAATCCCGCCAGGTTCTCGTGCCCACAACCCGAGACATCTTACAATTTGCGATGAACTTACAACCCAGCCATCCCAGTCTGCTGTTCTGTTATCTAAGACAGTGACAAAGAATGTGCTCGACTCTCCTATCTCCTCTGTGGCCTCGCACAACCTACATAAATCCGATTAGTCAAATCCCCGTAACACCGCCATCCTGCCTTTCATAGAGTGGGCCGTGATAATAAATATCAAGGATTTCACGCAGAACTTACTCCTGATATTAGTCAACTGGAACCATTCTTCCTGAGCACCGGCCATACCATCCGTGATAAGGGATGATACTTTGCACGATTAATCCCGTGTAGAGTCCGTTTACTAATCATCCATAGCAAAATTTCCCCTTACCATTTACACCACCTTTAAAACCCCTAGAACCTTCACCTGAAATACCTTGCCAAATGCCTTAAGTCTACCCTAGTGCCCACATAATTCATGGACCCGGATTATTGGTGTATTGATGTATTGAAGGGCTTTTCTATATGAAATCGAACAACGCTGCCAAAAATATTAAATCCTTAACCCTTTCCGACCAAAAATAAATAAATGGAAAAAAAAATTTAAATAAAAAATAAATTATAAATCGAATCAGTTTACGTTGGTGATGTTTCGAAACTTCTACACTAAAATATTTCAGTTGGCGTTAGTGATTTTTAGAAACTTCTAGTTTAAAAATGCCTCAGTTGTCATCGTCAAATTTTTTTTTATACATTTCGGGAATTGTGTAAATGCAGCAGCAGAAGAAGCAGATTTTTATTATTAACTAATCAAATGCGTCTTTGTTCCCAAATATAAGTAAAATTTAATTAAATTCTTGCATTTACTTACTTTGAGCACTGTCTGTCGTCTGCGATATTAAAACAATTATCAAACATATCAGAAATACGAATTTAAATATTCGCGGTGGTAACTGAAAAAAAGAAGAAAAATCGTTATTTTATTTGGTTTGCATATTTAATACTCATATACAGTTATTAATTAACATGCGTCCCAAATTGGACATAATCAATGACAATTATTATTTTGTTTTTAATAATTTGTGTTACTTAACGAGTCATTATAATACAAGCAATCGAGGTTAAAATAAAAACAAGCCCAAAAAATTTTTAAAGTATTTTTAGCTTATCTACAGGGCAACTCTTGAATTTTTTGGATAAAGGAATATTTTTAAGTTAACAATCAATTTCTTAACAAAAATATTATTTTATAACTTTTATGAAATAAAGGAAATACTACTTTTAAAATGTTTTTTCCAATACTGACTTTAAACAAATATTTTTGATATATTTTAAAGCATTGATCTGTGGGACTACAGAACTCGAATAAAATCGTTTTCTATAAATAATAATAACAAGTTTACAAGAAAATTATAACGGAGGGGCTACTCTCTATTGCGATGCGAAAACTTAATGCCAACTTTGTACTCTTCATTACTTTTGCAAAAAAAAAAAAAATTTAAGATGGAAACTGGAAAATAAAAATTAAAATTAATTAGGGATAGATAGATTTGCTTCCATTTTCTTTCGCATCGCAATAGAGAGTAGTCCGCCAGAACTTTTTTAAGTTTTTGGTATGAACATACCCAATCAGAAACCATTTGCAATAACTTAATAATCGATTTCGAAATACCAAATTTATTAAATTTCAAGTTTGATATTTCATACATTTATTTCTGTTCATATAATTGCTATAGAATGTGGAGTGTAGAAAACGGTTTTCCATAATAATATACTTATTTTTTCCTATTCCTAATTCGCGTACTTTTTAGTAACGAATTTTACACACACAACGCTCAAAACGTGTTAAACGTTTTAAAATATATTTAGGCCGGGCTTTTGAGATGTGGATTAAGCTTAATCTTAGTTTAACGTGCGCTAAAACTCAGATTTTTACGGCGAAATGTGATTTTTTTTATTAAATACCAACATTTTTTGCAGAAGAACTCACAATCATAAGACACCAGTAGCACGCCTGATATGGTTTTCGAAAGCATTCTACTTTAAAAATTTGATGGATTTAACTAAATAATTTAAAAAAATAGAATTCGAGAATTTGTGCCTCTTATTTTACTTTTTAAACATGAAAAATGTATGTTTTCCTTCCAGTGAAGTTATTGTTGTTGTGTCTACAACAAACTCTTACAAATACATGCATGTGCACGAAATGAAAAGTTCAAGGTTTTCGAAAGTAATACCATTTAATATTATTTTAAGTTTTTTTTACTTAAATTTTCAAGTGAGATTCGTACCAAAAGTAAGTAAGTGGAAAAAACTTTAATTTAATGCGAGGTTTTTCTTGCTGTGTATACATAATTTTATATTTTATATATTGTTTTAATTTAGATATACATTTTAACTAAAATTCTCTTTTTAAATATGCCTTGTCATCTTCAAGGTCATAAATAACTTGAAGTCTTTTTGTCTGCATTTAACTTCTAAAATTTAACTCAAAACTAATTTAAAAAAATTATCATTTAATTGTTTTATTTCTAACACGCGATCTGAATACAAATTATATATTCGAGTTATGACGCTCTTGTCACAAATGAGCGATATGTACGTAATTTACTACAAATTGTTAAAAATTTTGTGTTATGTTTAATTAGTTTTTTTTTTGTTAATTTCAATGACATTGACCTAGTTCACAAGCACTATTAATTCATGGTACGCGTTGTTTACACACATAAATATAAAATATGTACGGCTTGATCTCTCAGGTGAAAAGGTTGTTCACAACCCTTTAATAGTAAAATTAGGAACAGAGCTTATAATTGCAGATAAACAGCAGGTCGTGCATAGAAGTTTATAGTTGATAAAAATATACATTTATTAATATATCTTATTGCAATTTTTAGTAAAGTTCAACTCTTCGTTTTTTTATTCTGAATGATAAGAACCCTACAAAAACTTCTCGAATGAGAAAGACTATGAAGCACTACTTATTTTTCAATTGCATTAACTCATTATTTTTACAAGGGGGATTAAGCGTACAGAAAAAATTAAAAAATTTCTCTAATCCAAATTCATAATATGAAGTACACAATTTGTTGATTTTGCACCTATTAGCAAAATGATTTTATTGATTACTAAAAATTTTAAAATTGTGAATATTTTTTTTTTCAATAAATTATATTTTTAATTTTAATAAGAAAAATGATCTAAAAGCTTTGCCATTTCAAACAATGTGTTAATTTATTTAATCAAATATTGACAATTCCCAACAACAATTCTACAAGTTTAAATTATTTTATTTTAAACAAAAAAAGGCAATTAAGATTTTTTGTTATTTAATTAATATCTTAATTGAAAATTTTTTTCAAAACAATTAAAATATTAATTAAATCAACATTAAATTTTTAATTTTCTTTCAATTAAAAAAATTATTAATTAAATTATCACATTAATAAAATTTAAATACTTTTTAAACCAAATTTTTTTAATTTATAAAAAACTTTTTTCTGTGCGAGTATTATTAAATTTCGATCAATTATATCAACATATTCCTTGTAAGACCCTACCTTAAATAAAGTATTTTTTTGTTATCATAAATTGAGATACTTTTTGTGTCAAAGGATTTAAAAGATTTGGTCTATACCTGGCCGATAATTGTATGCTAAAATAAATAACTGATTTGATTCATGTTCACTACATATGTAAACATTATGTGGACACCTTCTTGTCCCCTTAGATCATCGTTATTAATTAAATAAAGCCAAGCCAAAAAAAATAACCACTTATAATTGGATTGTATTAAATGAACAATAAAATTTTCCTTTTTTCCAAGAGCAACATATTATGGTCCATAAAGAACCGTTTCCGGTGGTCTCTCGGCGGTAGATTCACGAATGTTGGTTTTCAAATGCTCCAACGTTAGTCTATTATCCTTGTAAAGACGGTCTTTGACGTAGCCTCACAAAAATTTTAACGGCGCACAGTGGCGCCATTTGAGTTTTTTCGTTGCAAAAATCATATCTTTTGAACCGAATAAGATAATTGAACAGTTTAAACAGCATATGATAGATAACTGTTCAGCCTATGAAATGAGCGTTTGGAAAGGGTGCTACGCTTTGTAGGGGCCTACTTATGGGCTATCAAAGTTAAAATTAGTAGAAAAATCAATTTTATTGTAACTAAAAAAAATTATTTTTACATTTTTAGATTGTTTTTATTTTTTTTCTTAAGGGTTTTATGTTTTAAATTATTACCCAACAAATTAAAAAAAAAATTATTTTTTTTTTTAAATTTATTTTTTCAATTTTCTGTAAAATATTCATCACAATTCGTAAGAGAAGGTATATCTAAAAGACTAACCATTTCTAAACTATAATTATTTTGTAACTCTATTCGTGACTTCACATGCCGCAGGGAAGAAATAAGTGGATCGGAAGATGCTGCCAACATGTTGAAGAGGTCCTTATTTTGCCTTACCCTTGATGCTTTGAATGTGTTCTGCAATCTATATTTTTTATAAAATTTGTTAAGAGACTCCTGTGCTTCTTCAGAAAGCTCTCCAATTGGCAAAGACTGGTACTCAATTTTCACGATTTGATTGTCAATTCCAATGATTCTAGTTACTGCCTCATCATTTTCAAAAAATCTCCTAGAAGTGTTTCCATTGTTTTGAGTTACCGTATCCGTGCTTGGGACAGTCTACTTTTAGTCCAACGTGTTTAAAAAAAGCATCCTGTATTTGCTTCTTTCTGATCTTTTCCTTATCCTTTATTGATGTATTTTCATCGAAGTTTTCCTCCTCTTGTGGTAGGGTATATGCCAGTTTTAGCAAGAATTCCATACACCTTCTCCTTGCGTGCAATGGTGACATTCCATATTCGTAATTCTCCTCATTTGTAGAATCGTTTTAATTACCAAAGTTCTTCTGACAAATAATAATATAAAATCGATAAAAAAAATATAAAAATAAAACGAAAAAAGGGGTTTAAATAGGTTTTTGCTAAATTTTTACCTCCAATATAATTCTGTCTATATATATGTATATGATAACTAATTGAAATATATTATAATTAAGCAGAAAAAGATACTAATCTTAAACTCTTTACAACTAATTATATAAAATTGAGATGTAACATATTATATATGAAATAAATTGAATTGAATTGAAAAAAGTTCTTCTGACTCTTTTTGCAAATCGGGCATGACATTGTTGAGGTTGTTCCTGTCAGTTCGTAATTGCATTCAATATATTTTCCTTCTCCAATTTGCAGCTTTGTAGGCTTAATCTTGCTTATTTGTTCTTCAATGTCCTTCACCGTAGTCCTTATGAGTTCTGCCGATTCCCTTGCAAACTGAAACATTATTGGTCGGCAATAATGCACTGATGACGGACGTGGATTTTTCCAGTGTAGGGAATCATCCGATTTTAGCCGCAAAGGAACAACAGATGCCATAAACATATTTCCGTCCGATATTGTAGCGTCATCGGAAGATATCCTTTGCTTATAAACGCTTTGTCCGGATGATCCATCGCAGCCCCATTTGCTGATCACTGTCAACTTCTCAGGAAGAATTTTCACTTCCGTGAAAAACTTTGGTGTGGTTGACTTTCTAAACAGTTCAAATAATTTTAAATTGTTCAACGCCATGTTTTCAGTACTTAAATTGTTTAATGGTTTCAGTAATTGTTGCGCCAACTTTCAGGCGTAGACTAATCCAGGCATTATGCTTATTTTGCAATATATAGGCTTATGCTACCAAGCCTAAAAATTTACCTGTTCCCTGCATACATATGGATTTAGGCTGAATAATGCAATTTTGATATTATGCACGTGTCCAAATAAGATTTGTGCCTACCTGTAGGGACCATAAGTCAATATTGTTCCTGACCATTTGTACGCCAAAGTATTGTTTATGTGAGGTACGTACCTGCTAATTTCAATGAGTAGTTTTTTTCAAACTATTAGATCAAACTACTGTCCGTCAAAACATATAAGGGATGGACGCCATACAATTTCTGCAACCATGTCTTTTTAAACTTTTTTACCTCTAGAAGCCAAACGGGCACGTACGGGCAGATAAAACTTTTTGAATTATGTAAAGAAATAATCAAAGAACAGGTTTTGCAAATATGGCAAATATAGAAAAATATAGTTTTTTTTTATTTTCCGTCAAAGTTGAAAAATAGTGAAAAAACGGATAGTTTTTAAATAGTGATTTACCAGGAGAAACACAAAGCAAACAGTTAATTTTTTTTTTATCATTATACATTTAATAAATACATCAATCAATACAAACAAAAAATAAGGCGATTCGTTACCTATTTTTCGTGATATTACACCTGAAATCGCAACAAATTGACTAAAAATTGTGTGTTTTTTTGAAAACCGAAAGTCGGTCAACTTTGAACGGTTATATCTTCTAAACTAAAAATGTGATATTATTAAGAGTGGCATATTTGAAATCGTTGAAAAGTTTCCTATAACATGGGTTTATTCAAAACTTCGTCGGCACTCATGAAAATTTTGATTTTTGCAACCTCGCTTGCTCTACGGGCGCCACTGTGCGGCGTCAAGCCACATGATGTTGTTGGTCCATGCAATAAAGCCATAATCGGTCGTGTTGTGTAGCTCGTGGCACCGTCTTGTTGAAACCACATATCGTCCAGTTCATAATCTTCAATTGCAGGCCAAAAAGGCGTAAGATAGGCCCATTTGCCAATTTGTGAGAACGCCTTGAAATCGACAAGTTCGGATTATCCGCCACACTTTCACTAACAGAAGTGATATTTTTGGCAGTGTGCACATTGACAACATCTATAACGCTTCCAGTCTCTTAAAATTTTCTTATAATCTTGCCAATTACTTGAACAGATGGTCGATTATAACGACCACCATTTTCGTAGTAAGTTTTACCTATTTCTACGTGTAAAATTTTATTATTTTTCCTTTAATTAATAACACAGCTGACAGCCTTGTCAGACTGTCGGTGTACCGAGAAGACATTTGTATTGGGGATAGGGGAAATTATGGATGCATTTTATGAATTTGTCTTTACCATAGCGACCAGTTGGTTGCGCAAGATTTTTATATCAGCAGATACCCAGCAGGAAGGACAGCGGAAGATAGTAGTTCTGAGCCGATCCGTACACTAGAAGGTAAAGTACCTTAGAATTAAAATTTCTATGCTTTTAAAACAGCATCACAAATATAAAATATCCTTCCTACGGTGAGTATATATTTTTAATTATACTTTTTCGTAACTTTAAAAATTTGTTAAGATAATTTTAACCATTATGCAATAGCAACGATAGCGCACTTGAAAATTTCTCATATCAAATTGTCTGTTTTGCAACAGCTAGGTGCTAAATAGTGGATAAAACAAAAGCAAAATGCGTGAAATATTACAGTTTGTTTTAAAATTATAATGTATAAAATCGGTTTTGAAATCGATGTTCAAATCGTTTAAAATAAAATTGATTTGAGGATTTGCAGCGCATAAGGTTTGCAGGGCATTAGGGAATGGTAAATATATTCAAACATCTATTTTCGATTTTTGGATCAACTTTTTTTATTTCGTTTTGCATAATCGATTAATCGTACTTTTAAAACGATTTTTAAATCGATTTAAAAAAAAATTTGATTTGAGGATTTTGAAAAAAAAAAACTTTCCTGGTTAATGGAGTGATTGTAAGCCCGTTTCTTTGCTGAGTTACTATTAATTTAGTTTAAAAACACGAACTTTCACAATGCATTGATATCGCGAGGGTGCACACATATTTCCTAGCAATTTCTTCTTTCTATAAATTGGTTTGTGTTTTCCGACTCTTCTAGTAGATTTAAATTTCGATCACAAACTGGTCTGTTAATATATTAGCATTATTTAACACGAATGTCATTGATCAAATCATCGTTTAATTTTATCTTTTGAGTTTCTACAAAATAATCATAAATTACCCAAACCCCACTTTTTTGTTTGGTACTTTGGACTTTAATTTTTGAAGAACAAGCGCACCTGCCATAGATTTGGGAAATATACCAAGGGTATTAATCACCCATATCGCGAATGTTATGGGAATATGTTGTTTGGGAACAAACCTATATTCCCATCTCCAACAAATCGGTATCGCAAATAATTTGGGAGAAAAAAATTTATATTGTGCATTATTTGTCAGTGATTTATAAACAAAAGTTTCTATTGTGAATAACTTGTCTGTGCTTGTCTTGTGAAAGAAAAATATACAAAATAATATACTAATAATAATATAATAAAATATATTATGAATTGTGTTTATCTTCATTTCCTTTATTAAGATTCCTTCAATAAAAGAAAAAAGCAATTTAATTGAGTCCTACCTTAGAATACAAAAAACTGAGTGGTTTTCATATAAATTTTACTAAACGTTTCATCACTCTTGTTGTGAAAACATTACATTACATATTCCCTTCTCGTTCACATTAACACTTGTTGTGAATTTATATATGTAGTAAAAAAAACTCGTGGGACTAAAAATTGGCGACGCCAAATTTTTCAAGTTTGGGAATTCATTTCCAAAAAAATTGTTATGGGAATCATTCACAATACGAAATAAAAAAAAAAAAAGTGGGCATATTTTCTTGGGAGTAGTTGTTTGCGATAGAAGTGAATAGGTGAATTCGTAAAGCTACACACGTATTTATACTTCAATAAAAATTTGTAGTGGTATTGTTAATGTATGCACATCTAGGAGCACAACTGAGACGAACGACGAATTTTTGGCTGCGAATATTTGTCGCCAAAAATAAAACATATTGGTGTTTATGAAAATACACACATTAATAGCGTCTGCCGAAATTCGTCATACTCGGCGATTTTGCAATAAATTTACATAGTATATCTCAAGGCGAATTCAACTACAGGTGGTGTCGAAACGACATCTGATGTTGACAATTCGAGCTACTTTGTTTTGACTTGTTAGTGTTTTGTTAGGAATGGTTGACATTTTGGACAGTAAACACTAACAATGCAATGCAAAAAACCCTGTGTTGTTTCTGTTGCTTTTGGATTGTTGTAGTATCGACACCACCTGTAGTTGAATTCGCCTTGGTATATCTATTTCATACGCCGGCGAACAAATCAGTACCAAGTGACCATGTTTGTTTTAGTTTAGAAGTATTTTAGTAAATAAAGTGACTTCTTACTTTAATAATTGTTTTTTTTATAGTATAACATTTAAAAAAAGTATACAAAGTATTTTGCTATAAAAATAGTTTTTAGTTGTGTTTTTGATTATGTTTTAATTTTTAAGCATTATTTTTTTTTAATATGGTCGCACTATTTCTCTCTCTCTCTCTCTGCACACACAGCAATCAACTTTCTCAATTATAAAAGCTGCTAACTATTCGTCGATATTGTGCTTTATACGACGAATTTACTCAGCGAATTTTTAATGAAAATTTTGTCGTGTTGGGCGAAATTTGTCGTTCATCCCAGTTGTGTTCCTAGCATTTATCTGTTTAATATAGATTTAAATTTAAAATTGCCAAAATTTTGATAAAATGTAAAAAAAATTGATTTTAAAAGCCGAATAATCGATTTCAGTATTAAATCGCAGACGTAAATTCGATTGCAAAAAATCGATTTTTTTTAACACAAAATCGATTTTCGATTGGAAACGAAATGGATTAACCATTTTCTACAGGGCACATAAATGCATATACATAATAGTGATGTTACGAATATTCGTATTCGAAATGCCGAATATTCGCCTATTTTACGACATTCGTATTTGTATTCGCCAAGTTCAAGCGAATATTTTGTTAATATATTCCAAAGGAAAAAAAATACAAAAGTGAAATAAACTAGTCTAAAATTTCTTTTTATAGAATCTTTTAAATCATAGCAAAGCATAGAAATAAAATTGCTTCTATTTTGCTTACATCAGGTGTATTGCAGGCCGCCTAAGATTGTTAAAATATTTCCAATTTTTTAAATTTTGTTTAAAATGAGTTCCTGAAATTTATGTAGCTTTTAATAAAATTTAATACTGTTAATAAATTGTTAGCAAAAATCTCGAAAAATTTCAGCATATACTAAAATAATTTTTAACATTTTCTGGCCTTGTCTAGTGCAAGATTGAGCTGTAAATAATGCAAACAGTTCCTTAGAGTTATCTTGACGAATTCAGGTGAAGTAGACAATCTCTCACCGTGTATAATAATTTGCTTAATTTGTAGCCTTAACGTAGCTAACACTTGGGCTCCACATTAGACCCTTTGGGCCGCGGTGCTTATGGCTTTTATATAATAATAATAATGTTAGTATAAAAATGTAATAATGTTCAGTATCGGCATTCAGGTGCGAACTTTGTAATTTCATTTAGTAGTGTTTAGCCATTTTTTTCTTGTTTATTGTTATGGACGAGAATGGGGGATTTTTTCAGTCAAATTTTAAATATCGTGTGGATATTCGTATTCGACGAATATTGCCGCAGATATTCATATTCGCGAATATTAAAAATTGATATTCGTAACATCACTAATACATACATCTACTTATGTATGAATGCGTTAAATTTCGATAACTCTTGTGTGAGTACGGTAGGTGAAATCCAAGAGTGATTTTTATTATTGTTTAAACAAAGCTTCTTTTTATTTTCATTTTGTTCGTTAAGTTAGTTTTTGATATACTAATTTTTGTATAGTTTTGTGTTTTATAAAAATTTTTATATTAAGTTTAAAGCAATTTTTTTTTATCTTTTATGATACCACTTTTTAGTGAAAATTATATTTAATTCAATGAAATTAGTTATTTAACTCAAACATAATTATTATTATTGTGTGTTTTTTTAGCAGCCGACATAATAGTATCGAATTTATTTTATCTTGTAAAAAGATTGTTTTCATAAAAATTTGTATGTGAAAACCGGATACAAACACAATACAAACATACATATTTGTACGAATACTAATGCATAAAAATACAATATTCGAATTTGTTGGGCTATCACTACTATTTTACAATCATATATGAAATTTAAATCCAACAATCATAAAAGCTTTTATGATATGCTGACATTCAGAAGTCGAATAATAAAAAATTAAAAAAAAAACCAGCAAGGTCCTATACTTCTTCAATAGCTGGAGTTACTTTTAATGTAAACCAACTTTGTACACATAAGAAATTTTATTTCAATGAAAATACAATTTTTTTTTTATCAGATTAAAGTTAAGACCAGGGACCGCAAATAGTTATTATTTTTAGTTTCCGACATAATGTACAATTTCAGACCGAACCCAAAACCGAACTTCGGTACATTTTTCAGACCAAACGCGAACATTTTTTTTATTAAATAGAAATAATTTTAGCTTTTACGGTTTTTAATTAATAAGAACAAAAATTAAAAATTTTATTGAAAAAGACGATTTATGTATGTAGCATTCCAGCAAACACGAAGTTAAGACTGTGATAAGAAATGACTTAACTATTGATATCAAGCACAATTCTCAAACATTTTTCAGTGGTTTGATTTTAACATTTGAATTTTAATTGATAATGATTGAATATAAAGATTTGACAAATAATGTTTTATCAAATTGTTATCGAGTGTTATTCTCAAAATAATAATAAACTAGGCAACACTCAAGCTGGAGGTCCTAAATGGCGTTACTTTCGAAAACCTTGAAATTTTCGTTTCGCGCATACGCAAGTGCATGTAAAAGTTTTTTGTAGATACAACAAAAACACTACAAGAATAAAAACATAGACTATTTTCAAGTTTAAAAAGTAAAATAAGAAGCAAAAATTCCCGAATTCTATTTGTTAAAATTATGATTTCGAAAACCATATTACCCATGCTGCTGGTGTCTTATAATTGTGAGTTCTTCTGTAATCAAGGGGAGGGGGGGGGGGGGGGGACATACAACACAAACATGATACAAAGATGAGTAAGTAAATAATAATAAAACATCTCTCTCTCTCTCTGTCTCTGGTTCTCAGGGGGTAAGTATTTTGGTTAGAATCGATCTAATCTCACTTTCGCATTATTTCAAGTACGAATTCAGGATTGAACCAACTTAGAAATTCTTGAATCAAGCACAGTTTCAGATTAACTTTTATCTTACTTTTACTAAATTCAATCCCGTTTTCGGATTATTTTCAGACTTCAGACTTGCATAATGCGTACTTGTTTAAAAACCGTACTATTGATACCGCCTCGGACTATTTAAGTACGGATTCATTGATTTTTCTCTTCAGTGTAAAATTTCAAAACATAATTATACTGGAAAATCCCTTTTTCACATTTTGTAGCTGTATTTTACATCGAAAATTCTAAAAATGAATGTAAAATGTATCAAAAGACAAATAAAAATTAATTAATCTGTATGATGTGATTTTGTTAGTGTTGATAAATATAAATAAATAGTGTCGAGAATTTCCACACGAAAAGGAGTGTGCTCTCGATGACTTCAAAAATGTTGCACAGTGTTTTTGTACAATAATTAAGGGTGGGAAGCTTAAAAATTTGATATCCATTATTAAACACAGTAAAAACAAAGTTAAGCCAAATAAAGTTAAGAAAAATAAAACCCTGAATTAAGCATGTGAAAACCCATCGACATAGGTGACTGCAGCATCTGCGACAGTATTTTCTCCCAAACAACACTGAATTACTAACAGCCGTACCAAAACCAAAGCGGCAAGCAGCTTGTAGGCGAGGCATCAACGCTTTGCAAGAAAAAAAAAACGTTCCGCCTTTTGCTCTTATTTATAAAATAAAATTGATATATCGAGTGGCGTTAAAGTTCAGATGGAATATTGAAAATTGTTGCTTTGATTGTGAATTAGGCTTAACAACTAAAAATCAGCTAATGGAAAAATTCGACACATGTCTCCATCTTAAATCATTATTAACCAAATAAGAGTCAAATTTATATTCGAAGACCGTTTGTAAAATTTTTGTTAAATAACAATTAAAATATATTTTATTTTCTAAGCAAACCTTTTTAAGAAAAGTTATAACCGCAGCGGTTCCTGATTGAGACCATTTATTAAAAATTAACATAAGCCCTCTTATTTATAAAAAAAAATTAAACAGGTTTATAAAGGGTGTATTAATCAAATTTATTTAAACTCTTAATTAAAAAAGATAATGTATTCTAAAAGTTTGTATGAGGTTTTTTTTTTGGGATACACTAATTAAAATAAAAACCGAATTATTTGTGTTAAATTGCCAATTAAGTTAAAATGTTAATTTTTAAAATATTTAAAAATCTAAGGTTTCAAATCTAAACTAGATGATTATTAAATGTTTCAATAATTTACATATTTTCAATGAAAATTAATGTAATAATTAAATAATAAGAAACGGAAACATTTCAATAACAATTCACATGCAGTGTCACATTTGTAAAAGTCAGTGTCAAATTTGTAAAAATAAAACATCTTAACTTCCCAATTAATTATATAAGCAGTTTTATTGTAAAGAAACTTAATAAACATAAATTAATAATCAATGATCATTTAAATACATATAAGCCAAATTATAAATAAGTTATCAGGGTATTTATCGAACTAGAAAGAACAACCGGTTTATAAGTTTTCAGGGTATTACACGAGCTGGAAATATCAATCTGTATACATTAAGGCTACAAGATTTGTGCAGTATATTCAACCATTAGAAATATTACACTGGGCATCAATTAATTTCAATAGCACGAAATAAAAGCTGAGTTTTATGAATTAAGTATATCGCACTTGATCATAAAGAGGGTCTTAACTCAAGATTTTTTTTGTTCACTTTTTGGAAAAAAATCGACACGTAATATTCGTATCTACCCGCAGTAAAAATATCGTGCTATTTTGTCTAATTTTTGGCAATGCAGCGGTTGGCTTAAAAATTCTTTTTCATAGGCCTTTAATAATAAATTAGTAATTATTTTGCCTCTACTGAAAAATTTTAAATTTTGAGTTAATATCCTCTTTATGATCATGTGCGATATATGTATACTTTTAACAGAAAAAACTCTAAATATAACATTTTACGCTAAATATAACTTTTTATATAATATGTAATATTTTACGTAAAAGTCATATTATACGCACAAAGTCACAGTTTACGTAAAATCTGACATTTCAAGCAAAAACACATTTTACGTAAAAAGTCAGATCTTACGCAAAAAGTCAAATTTACTCAAAAAAGGATATTATACGTTAAAACTAAATTTTTAAGCTAAATTCACATCTTAATTTCTAAGCGAAGCGTCATATCTAACACGAAACCTAACATCTTACACGAAACGTCACATATTACGCAACAAGTGACATTTAACGTAAAAAGTCACATCTTATGCTAAATTAAATTTACGCAAAACATCACATCTTACGCCAAAAGTCGCATTTGAATCAAAAAATTTCATTTTACGAAAAAAGTCACTTTTTTACATAAAGTCACATTTTACATAAAACACGACAAAAGGCCACTTTTTATGGCAAAATTGTTATCGACTTATCGACGTTCTCTGATAGCATCTAACGATGTCCTTCTGCCTGATTGATTATATGTCAATATAAACCTTGTACACTAAGGCCGGGTTTTTGAGATGTGGATTAAGTTTAAACTTACTGAGCTACCTAAACAAGGGTGGCAAGCGTTTTTTTAAACATGAAAATTCTATTTCAATTACATGTTCAATAAGACAAATCGACATAGCGATTTGTCAAATAGGATTTTCCAGCCGGGTGGTGTCAAATTCGCGTTCTAAAGGTTTTTTCGTATAAACTTTATGAAAAGTTTTGACATACAAAAAACGCTTGCCGATCTTATTTAGGTAGCTCAGTTAGTTTCACGTAGTCTGAAACTCGGATTTTTCAGGCGAAATATTTAATTTTTTTTATTATATCTTTAAAGACCAATATTTTACGCAAAACTAAGCTTTTCCGTCATCATTTTGTAAGCAAGCTTGGTAATGGTGGCACAAACCTGTTTAAGACTAACTAAACCTAGTTTAACTGAGAAACCAAAAATCTAGCCCAAGGACAGGTCGCTATTCATTAGGACGAAAACAATGGATGAAAATTGTTCAATACATTAACTTCACATAAATACAAATATCATCCCAGTATATTGGTCTTCAAAGTGTACTAAATATAAAGCTTAAATTAATTTTTCACATCTTACGTAAAAAGGCCTCGTTACTCTTACGTTATGTTTAACTAAATTTAAGATTTATGGGAAATCTTTTTTTGTAAGAATCGTTACCAATTTTGAGAAATTTTCTGTTTTCTATTAAACACATTTAAACAGCACATGCCACTTTAACGTGTTTTTAGTATTCACCAACGATTGATTTCGAACGCAACGTTTACGTACCCGCAACATTAACGCGTGAGTATGAGGCCTCTTTACCAAAATCTAATTTTTGACCGAAACGTCACATTTAAGGTAAAAAGTCACATCCAAAATAAAGGCAAATTTTTAGCAAAAGTTTTTATTTCACGCAAAAAATCACGAAATGCCACTGTTTATGGGAAAAATTTGTTTCACAAAAATCTCAGTTTTGGCATTAATCACTTTTTTCCGAAATCTTTACATTTTTTTTTTATGTCGACAGTACTTTTATAGTAAATTAATTTCTAGGGGAGCTACTTTTGATTTACATGAAACAATCGAGCATACGAGTAGTTATTAAATTTGGCGATTGTATTGAACAGAAATAATGTAAAATCACGTATTCATATGGAAATCTTACGTAAATTTGATTGCTGTATGTATATTTATACATATATAAATGCATATGTATGCACTCCTATTTGAGCAACTGGTCATTTTGCTTTCAAATCTAAAACTTTGTCAATATTAGCTAAAATATCTATGCATGTGGCACCTAAACTGCTAATGCAGCCATGCTTTTAAATTTATTTGTACTCTACGAGCTTTTTCACAAAATAACAAAAGCAAAGAGTTGCAGAAAAGGTGTTTTCCAACTTTTTTTTTGTGATACAACGCTAGCACATACACACATTTGTATTTATCTATTTGTATATATTTTTGCATTTATATATATCGGGGTATTAGTGCTCAGCAATTGGCATATGTACTACAATAGCATTCGTTCATTACGCTTTTGTAGTTGAATTTCTAACAATAAATGTTCAAATTGGCTAACTGCATTCCTCTTGCATGATTGGCTTTTGTAATATAATTCCATATTCATTAAAAGTTGCATTACCCCGACAAACATTTGGCAGTGAGTGAGTCTTTATTGGCCATCGGCCTAAACAACATTTAATGCTTTGTCACTGATATAAAAAAAAACATTTTAATTAAAAAAGTGTAATTATATCTCCATTTAATTTAAATAAACTTAGATTAGAATTAAAAAAAACAAAGCTTTGGATTTACAAATTATTAAAATTGAAAAACAATTATGCTAGGAGCACAATTTAGTCCTACGTCGTAAGAACGTACGACGAAACGCCGTAAATTTTTAAAAACACGCTTTTTTATCCACAATTCTATCGAAAACGTATTTTTTCTTTCTTCTGATAACACAAGGAAACAAAATTGAACCTTTTTTTGTGTTCATTGGAAGTTTAATGCAATTTTTCAAATCTAACCTCCGTCTTTCCCCATCAGCTCGTATGTTTAAAGGGCATAATAAACCACGCAAATTGCTTGGCAAACATGCACTTTGTTTTTGCAACTGTTTGCCAATAAACAGCGCAATCATATTTCGTACAAACATTAATTTTTCATTTTTGTTTTGCTTTCAATGAATACTGACGACGATTGCGCTGCGGCAATTTTGCTCGCTCTTTATTTAAAACGCAGAAGAAATATAAAATAAAGAAAAAAATTTGTAGTAAAGAGTGCTCTAAACAAAAAACTGTTTTGGGGCAAACAATTCTGCTAAAAAAAATTAGAATTTACGGCTGAAAATGATTTTATTGCTTCTTCTTCTACGTCTTTACTCTGCAAAGTTTTCGCTTTAATGATTATTTTTAGCACTAGACACCACAAAAAGTTTGGCAAATATCCAACATGTCTGCCAAATATTAAAAATTTTTGATATTTCTACAAACATTGCTTCAAATGTTTGTCCAAACAGCAAACACCCCAATTAACATCACAAAATATTTGTACAAACGTAATATTTTGACATGTTTGCCAAGCAATTTGTGTGGTTTATTATGCCCTTAAGTTACAGGTACAAATCGTATTTTCGACTTTTTTCCAAAAACTAAAAATTAAAAAAATCACAACTTTTCTCTTTATTAAGCGATTTGCAAAATTTTTCTTTTTTTTAAAGATGTAATACAAGGCGAATTCATTTTTCAGGTGGCGTTGAGAGCACAGCTGTGCTACTTTTTTTCTAACTTAGTCCCCTTTTACAATGTGGCAAGTGTAAGGCAGACAGACGAAGTTTGTTGGCGAGGGGTTGTAGAGGTAGAGTGTGTAGTACATGACTATCTGTACTAGACATTTTTCGTGTTTCTCTTTTACTGTTCGCAATTTTCATGTTGTTGCTTCATATCATTTTTCTCACACCAATGTAATTTTATATATCATTGCCTGTTAAATGTTCGTCTCCGTTTACAGCGAAAATGAACGAAGAAAGGAAACGAATAATTTCTGTCTGTCTATTAATTTCGCGATTGTAAAAGGTTAAGGCAAGTTCAAAAGAGAATAAGAAAAATGTCTGCCTTCCACTTGCCACGTTGTAAAAGTGGACTTAGAGAGAGAAATGTCAAAAGTTGCTAGTGTTTTTTGTTGTACTGTATCAAATTTTACTTTGATATTTGTAAAATATTTTAATCTAGTTTTATTTTGAATTTATGTTTTTTAATTTTTATAAATAAAATATTTCTTTTTCACTTTGTATTGAGATACCAAATATAAACATTGCCTTTAAATTTTTCAATAGGTTATGGGCCTTATTCATAATTGAGTTTCATTTGATTGAGCAATTGGTGTATCTTGGAATTATACATACGTGAATTTTATTGTAAAAATGTCGGGTGCAAACGCAATGATTCAATTTGAAAAGTTAGTTGGATCTGAAAATTGGTCCACATGGTGTTTTGCGTTAAAAGCTCAGTTTGAGTTGGATGGCATATGGTGCTGTATTGAAGGTACGTGCGGAGATGCTGTGAAGGAAACACAGGCAAAATGCCGTATTATACTTTCAATTCACAAGGATTTATACGTTTATATTCAAGAAGCCGTAACTGCAAAGGAAATTTTCGAAAAATTAAAGCGTTTATTTCAAGATTCTGGTTTAGACAGGCGCATTGGATTATTACGTAAGTTGTGCTCAATACAGTTGACGGAATGTAATTCTGTTGAAAACTATGTTTCGGAAGTTGTTTCAACGGCTCAAAAACTTAATGGTATTGGTTTTAACGTATCTGATGAATGGCTAGCTTCAATTTTATTAAAAGGTTTGCCGACTGAATATAATCCCATGATTATGAGTATGGAGAGTTCAAATAAAGTTTTATCTGCGGATGCAATCAAGGCAAAATTGCTGCAAGATATTAAGTATGAGTCACATATATCAGACTCAGCTTTAGTCAGCAAAAAACCAAATAAAAAGAAAGACATCAAGAACGTAAAGTGCTACAACTGTAAAAAGTTCGGCCATTATGCAACGAAATGTCCAAATCGAAATTCAAGTAACAAAAACCAATCTATGTTTGCTGCATATGTCGTGAAAGGTATGGCTCAAGACGAGTGGTTTTTTGATAGTGGAGCGTCTGTACATATGGTTCAGTCAGAAAGCTATTTTAAGAATCTTCAGAACTATGAAGGTGAAATACGTATTGCAAATGACAAAACCTTGAAAGCTGTTGGTAAAGGCACAATTGTAATTGACGTATCAATTCCGGGTGGACGTCAGAAGGTTACAATTAAAGATGTTTTGTACGTACCAGACCTTGGAGCTAATTTATTATCCATTAGCCAAATTATTAGGAGAAACAAAAAGGTTGTTTTTAATAAAAATGGATGTGATGTTTTTGATGAAGGCAATAAGTTGGTGGCTACTGGAAAATTAGTTGAGGGTATGTATAAATTGTGTACTCCTACTAATCAACGTATTTACTTGGCTAGCGAATCGTCAAATTTTGAAACATGGCATCAACGTTTGGGTCATTTGAATCAACAATCAATGGAGAAGATGAAATCTGATGGTTTTATACACTTTAATAATTCAATTAAGTTAAATTGTGTGGCATGTGCACAAGGAAAACATGCAAAGTTCAGATTTCCAAAAGAAGGTTCAAGAGCCAATGATATTTTGGAAATAGTTCACACCGACTTATGCGGTCCTATGGAAGTAAAATCAAATGCTGGAAGTATGTATGTTCTTACGTTTACGGATGATTATAGCAGAAAAGTTTTTACTTATTTTTTAAAAAATAAAAGTTTGGTGTTTGAAACATTTGTCAATTTTAAAAAATTAGTTGAAAATCAATCTGGAAAAAAACTTAAAACTCTACGATCAGACAATGGAGGAGGGTTCGTGAACAAAAAGATGTTCGATTATTTAACCAAGTGTGGAATTAAGCATCAGACAAGCGTGGCTTATAATCCGCAGCAAAATGGTCTGGCAGAGCGGATGAACAGGTCGTTAATTGAGAAAGCTCGATGTATGTTGTACAATGCAAAGCTACCTAAATGTTTTTGGGCAGATGCAGTTTATACTGCTTGTTATCTAATAAATCGAAGTCCACATCGAGTACTAGAAAAATGTCCAAATGAAATATGGTATGGTCAAAAACCAACTCTTAATCATTTACGAGTATTTGGTTGTAGTGCAATGGTACACATTCCCTATCAAAAGAGAAGGAAGCTTGATGCAAAATCCGAGAAAATGATTTTTATTGGTTATTGCGATGAATCCAAAGGTTATCGGTTGTATGATCCAGTAAAAAAGATGGTAACCACTAGTCGCGATGTAATATTTTTTGAGGACGAGTTTATGGCGTTAAATAATGAAAAGTCGATTGAAGAATATTGGTTTTTAATCTCTAAATCGGAGAAAAATTACGGAAGTTCTCAAGAAACCTTTGATAACGATGATTCATTATTATTCTCTTCGTTTACAGACAATAACAATGAAGTGGGGGAAGAAATTGAAAGTGAAAATATATCTTCAACAATACAGAATGAAGTAGTTAATTCAGAACATATAGCTCCAGTTCCAAGGAGAAGTGAGCGTTTAGCAAAGAAAGCTCAGGTCGGCCATCTGGCATCAAATAATGTAGGCGATTTTCCATTAACTTATGAAGAAGCTCTAAAAAGTCCAGATGGAGAAAAATGGTTAGCTGCAATTGATAGTGAGATTAATTCCTTGCAAACTAATAATACTTGGACGGAAGTAACTCATCCTAGTTGCCAAAATGCAATCAAAACCAAATGGGTATTTAAAATTAAGGACGAGTCAAATGGTTCTAAAAGGTATAAGGCGCGTTTGGTGGTAAAAGGCTTTACGCAGAAAAAGGGCATTGATTTTGAAGAAACTTATTCCCCGGTTATACGTTATACATCCTTAAGAATGCTGGTGGCTTTAGCTGGAAAATATAATTTATATATTGAACAAATGGATGCTGTAACTGCTTTTTTGCAAGGAGATTTGAAGGAAGAAATATATATTTACCAACCAGAGGGAGTAAAATGTGCAAATCCAAACTCTGTTTTAAAACTTAACAAGGCTTTGTACGGTCTAAAGCAGGCGAGCTTGGTATGGAACAATAAGTTGGACAAAGTTCTGTTAAACATTGGTTTTAGAAAATCTAAAATAGATTCTTGTGTTTATTACCAAATTAAGGATACCAAGCGTACGTACTTGGCAATTTACGTCGATGACATGTTAATGTTAAGTAATGATTTACCATTTCGTGAAACTGTCAAGTCAAAGCTGTGTCAAGAGTTTCATATGAAGATGCTGGGAGAAGCCGAAAAATGTTTGAATATTCGAATAACTAAGAAAAACAAAAGAATTTGCTTAGATCAAGAGGAATACATAAATCAAATATTAAACAATTTCAGTATGGCAGATTGTAATCCTGTACAGATACCAATGGATCCAAATCAAAAGCTTAAGAAGAAGGATGATGAAATTACTACCGATAATTATCCTTATCAGCAAGCAATTGGAAGTCTAATGTATTTACAGCAGTGTACAAGACCAGACATTTCACACGCAGTAAGTTACTTAAGTCGTTTTAATAATAATCCAAGTCAGGAACACTGGAATGCTGTTAAGAGGGTTTTCCGATATCTTAAGGGAACTAGAAGCTTTAAACTTTCCTATTGTCAAGATGGAAACAATGAATTAATAGCATATTCAGACGCTGATTGGGCCAATGATGTGGATGAAAGGAAGTCAATTACTGGTTATGTTGTCATTCTACAATCAGGTGCTATTTCATGGAGCAGTAAAAAACAGCAAACAGTGGCCTTATCTTCAACTGAAGCAGAGTACATGGCGATGTCTGCAGCTACTCAAGAAGTTGTTTGCTTAAGAGAACTTTTTTACGAACTAGTTCCAGATACCCTTCGTAAGCCAACCCCAATATTTTGTGACAACAAAAGTGCAATAGCTTTGTCATGCAACAACGTTTATCGACCCCGTTCAAAACATATTGATGTGCGACATCATTTCATAAGGGAGAAGAAGCAAGCGAAACAAGTTGATTTTTTACCAGTTGGAACTGATAAGATGATAGCGGACTCTCTTACGAAAGCTGCAACAGCACCAAAACACAAATATTGCTTTAAAGAATTGGGTTTAAATATTTAAAAGTTAATTTGAGTGGGGGTGTTGTACTGTATCAAATTTTACTTTGATATTTGTAAAATATTTTAATCTAGTTTTATTTTGAATTTATGTTTTTTAATTTTTATAAATAAAATATTTCTTTTTCACTTTGTATTGAGATACCAAATATAAACATTGCCTTTAAATTTTTCAATATTTTTGACATGTCGGTGTACGAAAACAACAAAAAAATACATAGTTGTGTTTTTGGTGTTGCCTTGATGTAATAGTCATCAGTAAAATTTTTCAAATCATTAAAAAATGGCTGCGTAAAAGTTGTTTACTTAAAAAAATAAAACGGGAAAGAGTTAAGGGCATAATAAACCACACAAATAGCTTGGCAAACATGTTAAAATTTTACGTTTGTACAAATATTTTGTGTTGTTTATTGGGGTGTTTGTTGTTTGGACAAACATTTGAATCAATGTTTGCAGAAATATTAAAAATGTTTAATATTTGGCAGACATGTTAGATATTTGTCAAACTTTTTGTGGTGTCTAGTGCTAAAAGTAATCATTTCAGCGAAAACTTTGCAGAGTAAAGACGTAGAAGAAGAAGCAGTCAAATCAATTTCAGCCGTAAATTCTAATTTTTTTAATAGCATTGTTTCCCCAAAACAGCTTGTTACTTAAGGCACTCTCTACTCCAAATTATTTTTCTTTTTTTATATTTCTTCTCCGTTTTTAACAAATCGCAAGCAAAATTGCCGCAGCACAATCGTCGTCTGCATGCATTGAAAACAAAACCAAAATGAAAAATTTATGTTTGTACGAGATAAGATTGTGTCGTTTATTGCCAAACAGAAGCAAGAACAAAGTGCATGTTTGCCAAGCAATTTGTGTGGTTTATTATGCCCTTTAGTCTTATTACATTCATGTAAAGTCACATAACCTATAAACAAAATGAGGCATAGATCATTAAAATCGATGACCGCGTTTCGCTTTTAAGGCTATGCCAGATAAAACTTTTGCTTCGCGTTGCGTTACATATTCGCTTTGGCACCTAAAGCCTGATACATACTTCACGTGAAATGCTGTCAAAACTCGTATAAAAAACTTGTACGGAATATCTATGAAATAATGTTGATAGAGAAGTACTCTGTTCATTTTGTGAAAAAGTTGCGAAATGTTTCTGGCAACATTTTTTTACAACTTTGAAATAAAGTAAATGCTCTTTATTTGATACGGAATTTTGACTATCTTGATTATCAGCAACCAGCAATGTATTTGAAAATTACTTTCTATTTTATTTAATTTTTTATTAAAACAAAACACTTTTTAGTAAAAAAAAAAATGTCGCATACTTTGAAAGATTAAAAACTTCAAATTGTGCAAACTCTTGAGATAGGTAACATTGATACATGTTAAATAATAGATGTTGCTGAACATTTTGTTACTGAACAAATTGGAGCAGAGTACTAGGCTTATGCTAGGAACACAACTGGGGCGAACGACGAATTTTTGGCCGCGAATATTTGTCGCCAAAAATAAAAGACGTTTGTATATATTAAAATGCACACAATCAGGGCGCCGGCGAAAATTCGCCAGACGCGGCGAACTTTAAATAGATTTAATTCTATTTCATACGCCGGCGAACGACGAACAAATCAGTACTAGGTGACCATGTTTGGTTTTAGTTAAGAAGTAGTTCAGTAAATAAAGTTACTTTTTACTTTAATAATTGTTTTTTTATTGTATAACACATAAAATTAGTATACAAAGTATTTTACTATAAAAATAGTTTTTAGTGGTGTTTTTGATTATGTTTTTATTTTTAAGAATTTTTTATTTGAATATGGTCACACTATTTCTCTCTCTTCGCACAAACAGTAATCAACTTTCTCAATTATAAAAGCTGCCAGCTATTCGTCGTTATTGTGCTTCATACGACGAATTTACATTAATTTTTACGGAAAAATTCGTCGTGTAGGGCGAAATTCGTCGTTCGTCCCAGTTGTGTTCCTAGCATTAAGATGAAATATACATACTAATACGAAACATATAATATAAAAAATACTTTTAACGCAGAGCGAACGAAAAGTTAGGCAACTCTCATCTTTTTGCGCGCTTTGACGATCAGCTAGTAGGTATAATTTTCTATTTTTTTTTTGGAAAATTCAATTCCAATAAATCCTGACACGACCTTTACTCACAATTTAGTAAAGGTACCTTATTTTTAAGTGAAGGAAAATAAATATAACAGCAGAAAATACACACACATAAAAAAAATTTTATTTTTGTATGGAAATCGTGATTTTTATCAATTCAGTTTTCCAAGTAAATTGTGAATAAAATGAAAAGTTGTGCACCGATTACAATGAAGTAAAATTTATTTTATTCGAAATATGTTTAACTAAATGTTTAAAGAACAAAAATTTATTATTTTTTTAATTGTTCTTTTTTCCAAACTTCAACGATGATGTCTAAGAAACTACCGGGCAAATGTAAAACCAATGTAAGTACGGCTTAAATATAACATTGTTGACTAGGGATGGGCAATAAATATCGATATTTAAAGAAATTATAATCGATATATATAGAAATAGGTTTTTGCTTTTAATAAAAGTTAAGCAAATGAAAGTTTCGTTCGAAATCGAGGGACAGACAGTAAATTTGAAATTAAAAGTAACAATAAAAAGTTAGAATGGAATTACATGTAATATGTTTGTACATATGTAAATACATATGTATTGACATAGGTATATTAAGTTTTTAAATTTGGTAATAATTTCAGCTAAATACGTTCGATACATCGATATTTAAATAATAAATATCGATACTCTTAAAAAATATCGATACGATATATATCGGTATATTTTTTCAATTTGCCCATCCCTATTGTTGACAAATTTTGAATTTTTTTAACTGAAAATGGTGAACCGTTTTCAAGTTATTCCAATATATTTAGCGGAAGTGCCTTAATTTTGGACATAACAGTATATGGAGAAAATTCGAGCTGATAGAAAAAAAACTAAGTGCAGATTTGGAGTCCCAAATAACCTTCAAAACAACACTCAGTTCTTAATCAACAAAAGCCTTGTTCCCTTGTGCAATAATTTAAAAAAAAATGCGAATTAAGTAGAGGCCAATTGGATGCCTGACCGCCTTCAGACCGTCAGGATCCTCCATTTCCGAGCCCAGTCTTGCCAACTCGTCAGCCATTTCATTACCGGTAATGTTGTAGTGGCCAGGAACCCAGCATAGCCCCACTTTATACTCTTGTATTTAACATAAAAGCAACGCAACTTCTATTTATTTAAATAATTTTAAGCATTAACAACGTAAATATGTTTAAAAATCCTAGCTTGCTGACAACTCACTTTTGCTTGAAAAACACATACGTCGTTATTTCGCGATATGCATTTAAACCCGATTGTTTTGTTTATAAGAACGTAATTTAGAAGACTACTTTGTGCAATAACTGTTTTAGTGGCTAAAATAAAAACAATTTTGTTCAATAATAAAGAGACTAATTGGCATACGTTCTTTTATCCGCACGCACTATTTGCTAACATAGCAAAAAATATTTTTTTTATTTTAATGCTATTTTACGCCTTGAATAGTACCCTTAAGAAAGGAAGGTTTCCTTTGTTTCCATGACACCAAAGCCAGGAAAAGATTATACTAAAGTTGAGTCATATAGCCCTATTAGCTTATTACCATATATACCAAAGCTATTTGGGAAATTATTAGTGTCAAAACTAACACCGATTTTAAATGGAAATAGATGTTTTCCAAACCACCAGTTCGGATTTAGAAGAAACCAAACAGCAGAATTGAGCAAACTGTTAGAATATTAAATGTCATAAGAAAAGCCTTTGAAGAAAAAATATTGCTCAGCACTCTTCACCGATGATTCGCAAGCCTTTAATAAAGCCTGGCATGATGGCTTATTACATAAATTGAAGACAGACTAATCAGCAAGCACACACAAACTGTAAGAAAGCTGCTTAGTCGGTCGCAAATTTATTGTTAAGGAAGGCGATTTTTTAAGTTCTCCTCAGCCAATTAACGCTGGAGTCCCACAAGGCAGTTTCCTGGGCCCTTAATTATACTTCGGATATGCCAACAAGCAACTACACCCGAACTTCGACATTTGCGGATGATACAGCTTTTCCAAGCGTACACGAAAACTGTCATGAAGCATCTCGTTACTTGGAGAATCATATATTTGAACTGGAAAAGTGGTTAAGATAATGGAGAATAAAGCTCAACGAGTAAAAATGTGGATATATAACACTCACATTTCGCCGGGCAACATGCGTCCGTATTAAAATCAATAATCAAATAATACCTCAACACTCGCATGTAAAATACCTCGGTATTCTTTCAGGTCGGCGTTTAACGTGGAAATGGCATATAGAAGCAAAACTAACTCAAATGAAACTAAAAGCAATTTACATTAATTTGCTTCTTGGATGAAATTATGTTCTTAGTTTTGATTGCAAACTTCTACTTTACAACTCTATCTTAAAGCCAATCTGATGCTACGGTATCCAGTTATGGGGCAGGCACAGCCTCGGCCTCTAAATCGAAAAAATTCAATGGCGCCAAAATAAACTCCTTCGAATAATCACAACAGCCCCCCTGGTATGTTAAAACTCAAATATTCATAATGATCTTAATATGATATTAGTTAAAACCATGATTTCGAAATACGCAGTTTAAGTATTTAAAAAGGCTAGAATTGCATCCGAATCCACTAGCTCGAAATATTTTAAATGATGGCGGCCACACTCGCTTAAGGAGAAGAGATACTGCAGGACTCATCCGATTAGAAGAACGCTAAATACCATTTAATGTAAAGAGAAGTCGTGAAGGGAAACTTTGTCGTCCGGCACCGGCAGGACATACAATAACGTATTAGAAAAACATTTGATTAATTATTTTTAGTTCATATTCATTAAATGAAGATTTAATAAATAAATAATGCAAAAAAAAATTAAGCGTTCTCAATTTTCTGGAGTAGTTCTACACCATTTTGTTTTTATTCTTAGGAATCAACGGAATTTTACATAATTCTAAAATTCGTAGTATCATTGTTAAATCTTTATGTATTTTAAATATATTGGCTGTCGGCTAAAAAATCGTAATCTAAAAATAATAATGCTACTCTTTTATTATGTTAAAAACTTTGAAAAGTTGTCATGTATTTGGTAAGACAAGGGACCCTAAAATTTAAGACGGAGACTTTACAAAGAAACTCCAGAAATTTAGTTTTGTAAAATTCCCGGAAATTATTAAAAAGGTATTCCTCTGGGCTTAAAACAATTAGTTTTTTTCTTAAGATCAATTTAAGCGGAATTTTTTGATATTTTTTTTTGCTGTTTAAAAAATTTTAAATTAAGACTTACGTGGTTATTCAAGAAAACCATAGATATGTAAGCTTTTTGCAATATACTTTAAGTACATGATTATTGTTTATGTACCTTTAAACTAAAATACATACCGTCAACTAAAATCGTAAAGGCCGTAATCGACTAAAGTTTTTAAATAATCTTTTCTATTAATTATGAAATTATGATGTTACTAACAAAAATATATTATAAAAAAAGTCAATTTTGAATTTTTTGTCGCTAATGGCCTTTTAGATTTTAGGTGGCGATATGTATGTTAATATATAATTGTATGTATACAAATGTAATTACAAACCTGAGAGTAAATCTGCAACAACTCACTTTCACTTTCGTTTATTTTTTTATTATACCTATACATACAAAAAACAATTTTTAAAAACTTTAGCGAAATTTTTTCATAAAATATAATCAATGTTAGAAAAAACAAAAAAAATAGTATGCAAAACGCCAAATATTACAGTAAAATCAACAATTAACGGTATCAAAACCAAAAATCCTAAAGATATTGTAGAAATAAGAGTTAAATTCGTTCTACTGCCAAAAGAATTAAAAAGTTGATTAAGTATTTTTAAGTTTAGTTCAACCATATTTGAGACTACACCTTTTAGTAATTTATTGTTCTCTTTTTATAGCGGTATTTATTTCAATACGTTCTATAAATTGCACCGTAAGTACGGATATTATAAAAGTCATACTAACTCGAATTTGTTTGTTTGTCGTAAATGTTTTTTTTTTTAATTTACTTAAAAGACAAGTGTGGATATTAACAAGGTCATTTGGTTTTTAATATATTGTTTACTTAACCACTGTCCGAATGCAGTTGAATCTTTTCCCACAAAAAAAAAGGAAAATATTAAAATAGTTAATGAACATGTATTGCACATTAATCAAATATTTGATGAAAAAAGTGTCAAAACAGTTTTCAAATAAAAAGAAAGCTTTAAAAACAGGACTGTGGAGTCGGAGTTGAGGTTTTTGTGCCGGAGTCGGAGTCGTAGTACCCACAAAAACTCGCGGCTCAGACTACAAAATTTTTCGGCATAAAAAATTTAAGCAAATTTTCTAATATTTTGTAAAATAAAAATTCTTTGAAGTTGGCGATGCAATATTTCAAATATCGATTTAAAATTTTACAGAATCATTTTCTTGCTTCATATATTTAACCATTTAAAAGGTACTGCAATACAAACTAGTTAGAGTGCTATATTCGGCTGTGCCGAATCTTTAATACCCTCCACCGACAGATAGAATATATGAGAGCTATTCATTATTAATTAATCTTTAAAAAAAACGGACGTCAGTATAAAAATTGGTTTCGGTTTAAACCAATTGGACGGCAATCAGACAGTTCTATGCTTTTTTTTCTAGCAGTTTGAACTAATTTGAATAAAATATGTATAATGATTCGTAACAGTTTATGCCAAACTAAAATGATTTTCACGAGGGTAATTTATTTAGACCCATGGTAAATTATGGACATATCATCATGTAGAATGATTTCTGTTATTAAAAATCTAAATGGAACCAATTCCAATACAGTAGTGAAATTTGTTATAGCGTTTAAAGTGCTTTACAGAAGGCTTCTTAATATGGGATCTAAGGTATGGATGTACCGATATTGACCGATAATCAGAAAATTGCATGATATTCTTTCTGGCCATATGAAAAAAAATTCGACCAAATTTTACCACAATATTTATATCTGCTACGGTTTTAGGCGTATTTTAATAATTTCCCAGAGTCAGCATAATATTGGATATTATACGGTTAATTATGAAATAATTTTTAGTCTTATAAATGTTTGACGTACTAAATTGTATTACAATAGCATTATTTATTGAACATACTAAACTGTTTTTCGAGAGTAGGTTTCTTATGCGGCCTAGGGTAAATTATACACCGATCTTCACGAAATTTTAAGTATGATTTCTAGCCTTATAAAACTGTGACGTACCAAATTTATATTATGATAGCATTTTTTGTAACGGTTTAAGGCGCATAAACTATTTTCCGGGAGTAGGCTTTATATGGGGCATATGGTAAATTATGGACCGATCCTTACGAAATTTGACAGTGTGATTTCTAGTCCTATAAAACTAAGACGTAGAACATTTTAATATGATTCTAGTCATATGGAACGAGTTTGTGCAAAATCTTATATCATGCCGTGCATGATGCCACCTTTTATGTTAGTTTTTGTAACAAAATTGTCAAATTTCAATTCCAAGGTGCTTAGGATAATAAGAAGCAATTTGACACCAACTTTGTTCTTATCTTTTGAGTTTTTCGAAAGTGAGCGTGTTTTCATCAAAAGGACAGACAAACGGACATGGCTAAATCGACTTAGATTTACTTAAGAAACCAGAATTTATGTACTTTATGGAGGTCTTAGTTGCATAATAAAAACGTTTCACACGGAATCAAAATCTTAGTATACCTTCATTCACCTCTAGTGGTGGAGGGTACAAAAAGAGTTTAACGTTAAATAAGGACCAATCTCATATACATTAAGCTTCCAGGTTAGAGTAGGTGTTGGAGTCGGAGTCGCACTTAAAAAATTTCAGCGTTTGGAGTCGGAGTTAGTACTTTTTTCTGACGACTCAACAGTCCTGTTTAAAAGTGATCTTGATTCTTAAATAAGTGGACGTGATTTTTTCCCTTAAAACCTGGAATATTAAAAGTCTAATTTATAGAGGGTTCCCAGGAAGGCTAGTTGATAATGAGAGTATAACTCCCGCCAGAGACTTCGGCCTGTATTACTATATTTCTCGGTAAATTTATAATATATAAAATATACAGTCGAACTTCCACATTATGAATCTGTCGGGGACTATAATTAGAAACTTTAATTTACAGAAATTATATCTTTTTCACTTTTCCTTTAAATAAACCAGTGCCCATGTTCCGTAACTCCCGCGGCGAGAAACTTTTCTATTAAAATGTGTGAAATGAAACAAAAATGCCATAAATTGAAACAAACAGCTGTTTTTCTCACTTAACTGCGTCTGTAACATTTTTGGCGAGTAATTACTGTCACGTAACGAAATTACTCGCCAATTTACTGAAAAAGTGTTTTTGTAAAATTTTTGTGAGAAAGTTTTTGCTTTGAACTGTCAAATAAACTTACACATAAAAACGGGGTGAGAAAAAATTTTAACACTAACAAATATATTAAAAATGCAAAATGCAATGAATATTAACACGAAAGAGATAAGTATTTTGTTCTTGGCAGATTTTTTCATTGTTTAATTATTTTGCTTTTAACATTTTGTAAAAATATACGAATGTTTTTAAGCAATTTTGTAATCAACAAACATTAAAGTCGCACTTCACATTTTTTGGTTTAGCCGACGGTTGTATTTTCGCCGCCGTCGTTGAAAAATTTTCAATTATAGTCAAATTTGGTCGCCGTCAACGATATGTTTGACTAGCATTCTCAACATCTGCAATTTCATATCGGCTTCGAGTGGAATATTCTGACATTTATAACGTAACGGCGTGTTTTCGACATGAGTTAAGCTGGGATCACACGATTGCCGCAAATGCACCAATATGACACAATTTTGATTGTGCTTTATTGACGCACAATAATGAAATTGCCCCAATAAAATATTCTGAAATCACACGATTGCCCTGTTTTATACAAATTTAATTGCCGCTAGTTGGTACAAAGCGAAATGGGTACAATAATTGCCGCAGCACTGTCACACGATTGTTCTTACTTGTGCGAACTGCGAAAACAGCTGTTGTGGTAGCTTTTTTATTTGTTTGGAAGATCTAGGTGGCTTGTTTATTAAAAAAAAGAAAATTTTGTCATATATTCAAACAAATTTTTTAAGTAATACACATGAAATTCCAAAAATTAAACAAATTAAAATTCTATTTTAAATATATAAAGAAATAGAGATAATTTATATATAAAAATAAATTCGCTTTAAAGAATTTCAATACATTTTGCTTCGTTTTCCTGTATACATATATTCTTTTATATTGTCCTGAACAGCTATTGCACGAATTTAAAAAAAATAAATATTAAAAGCTATTTTCGGGAAAACAAAATTTATTATTAATTTATTTATTAATGACTTGCTAAATTCCCAATTTTTATTTTTGATAAAATTAATTTTTATTTTATTTGTAAATTGATTAAAAAAAGGCAAATATTGGCGCGTATTGTGCTGTTTAATTGCCGCACAAGAAACCAATAAATATTGGTACATTTTTGAAATTTTTATTGACGCGCGTTTGCATATCAAGTAGTCACACGATTGCCGCACCAGGGTTGCATTTTATTGGTAAAAGTAAGCACAATATTGCCCTCGATTGGTACATGAGGCAATTGATTGTGCAGTCACTCGATTGGGGTATTAAAAAGTGTGAAAATTGGTGCATTGTGGCAATCGTGCGATCCCAGCTTTACATACACACTATTTTCTCACTTTTTGAGAAACGATGGAATATTTTGTCGTACTTAAAAAATTAAGAACGATAGTACTTTAAACAATCCAAAGCGGGATTACTTTCAAAAACCTATAAGAGAATTTTTTAAAATAAGTAAAACATTCTTAAATTAAGTAAATAAAACCTAGAATTTTTCGATGGTCGTTGCACTCTATATTCTATATACGTGCATACAAGTATGTTTGTAAAAGTTTGTTGTAGAAACAACAACAACACTACAAAAGCAAGGAAAAAAGTTTGCTTGTTTTGTGTAGAAGCAACAACACTACAAGATGAAAATTTTGTGAAAATTTTTTTGGTCTCTTGCACAACCAACGCACCAAACTCTGCCGGATGAAATAATTGACTTATTAAGTATTGAAAATCTTTAGACAAGGACCAATGATCTGATAAAAGTATCAGCGATTGTGATGATGAAGTGGAAGTGGAAAATATTAATTCAACTCTAGATAATGAGTTATATTTATGTATAATTATTCTATGTGATAAACTGAACGGAAGAAATGCATGTTTCGTTTTAACACATTTAATTCAGATTTAAAAAAATATTAATTGGCAAGTCCTAACAATTTTAATACACAAGTTAAAATAACCCAAAAAAATAAGTCCTTTGAATGGGCGTGACAATGCCTACTTTCTATTCATAATATTGCGTTTTCACAGGAACTAAATGTGTATGTAACATATTTTAAGATTCGGTTAAGTGGAAGTGCATGAAAAGGAAGGATTCCTTTGAATGGCCGTGGCACTGTCCACTTTCCTAGTCAGAATGTTGCATCTGTACCGGAGCTGTTTACCAAGTTTCATAAGATTCGGTTAAGTAGATGTAGTTGAAAAAGAATGATTTCTTTGAATAGGCGTGACACTGACCATTTTTAAAATATTGCACTTATAGCGGAGCTTAATGTGTATGTCAAACGAAACTTTGTTAATTGGAAGTAATCTAAAAATAATTTTCATTTATGGCAGTGCCCACTTTTCTAGCTATTATATTGAAATGTCACAGGTAACAAATGTTTCTACAATGTTTCATAAGAATCGGTAAAGAGCTTCGCCCTTCAATAATTTTTTCCAAAGAAAGTGTTCGTCTGAGCCATGGTGCATTTTAAACAAGTTCACTACAATTTAAACTGGACAGAAATTTAAAATGGACTGAAATTAAAATCAAAACTGATTTTAGTTTCAAATTTTATTCCGGCTTTACTTTAAGTAAATTAAAGTTTCAAAATTTCTCGACCATATTTGCGAAGCTAATTCGTAATTAATTGTTTAATTAGAATTACATGTTATAAATCTTAATTGCCACCGAACCATAACACATATTTTAATTCCAATCTTTAAAATCATAACTCTTTTAAAATCTACCATTTTCACGCTTTTTAAATTTTTAAAACGTTTACGAAATAATATATATAACAAATTGCCTGCGGTAAGAAAGTAAGACAATTGTTTAACTGTTAACGTAATAAATGTGGCCAATAGCTGAGTATAACATTCACCCTGTTAATTAACAATTTTGTTATTTTTAATGACCATAAACAATACATTATAATTGTTATGTACTACATTAGAAAATAAAGCACTACCTACGCCAACAAATTTTTTTTTATCTGGCAGAAATAAAACACCCGTTACGGTGATTGGGTCAAAAACGTGTTTTTATTAAATTGATTTTATCCATATAGGAAAAATTTTAAATTTTATCCACAAAAGAGTTGATACCGGATCTTTAGAATTCTAAATTGCGGATACAAATCTTTAATTAAATACCAATCCCTTCCTTTTTTTAAACAAGAGCAAAAATATATTTTATTTTTTATAAAATCTAATAAAAGAGATTTTTATACCAGTTTTTACTTCAGCACAAAATATGACACTTATAATCTACAGTGTTTGTAAATGTCGACATATCTTATGATCTCTAAGAATAATACTTTATATTACACTAGAACACGGTTATAACAATCTCGAAATAAATTTTGTACGATATAAACGTAATTTGCTAAACTCATATTAAAAACTACAACAACAACTTACAGGAATCGATGAAAGTATTCGAGTTTGCCATAACTAGTGGACTTTTTAACCTTGATCTTGTATACGGTATGAGGAATTACAGTAAAACACGATTTAGCTCAAAGTTTAAACACGATAAATGCTAATTAATGACATTTATATGTCCCATTACACAATATTTCAAACATATAACACGTTTATTACGAACTCTCTTAAATACACATGGTTTAAGAGAAAAAAAATCTATGTATTTCTAAAACCCCCTACAAGAACCGGTAGTTTTGACCACTATATTGGATAAAGTTTTTATTAGTTTATTAAGAGCAAAATCAAAAACCAACCGAAACTCTTGTGTACATGTGATTTTGCCTCTCCTTCTAACTAATTAATTTCACTCGACTACGGAACATATATCTGTACTGCTTACTACGCTGCTTTATATAAGTTAGTGATCGCGGAAATAATGGTTAGCACTTACTAGTTAGTCATAACGTTAATAGAGGTTAGCACTAACTAGTTATTCATAGCGTAAAAATTGGTTAGTATTCACTTTTATAAAATAATGTTTTTTTTAAATTTTGTTTTAAAATTAACGTTTTATTAAAAAAAATATAATCAAGAAGGCTTCACTAAAGTATATAATAGATATGGGTGCGGGGCCACGTAGCGTCATTTATGTTGCTGCTCTATAACGTTCCTTTCTCACATGGGTCTTGATTTCGTTTTGCGATCTTATTTATAAAAGTTCTTTTGTAAAGAGGTAAAGGTACTCATTACCAATTTTTTTATTTTTATTTTTCCTACACTAAACCCCGCGAACTATTTGCTTGTCTGCAGGAGACCAGAGTCACTGGCGGGAATCGAGCCCGCAACCCCTTTACTGATAGACTAGCTTACTACCAGCTAGCCTACCGGGGCACCCAATTAATTTCTCGCAGATCATATAAAGAAATATTTTTTTGTTTACAACTTGTGACCAAAAAGCCGAATACATACATACATACTAGGGATGCCAAACGGGAAATCCCGAATCCCGAAATTCTGGGATTTTTCGGGATTGATAAATCCCGTATCCCGGGATTTATTTTTATGAGTCCCGGGATTTTTAACATATTAACTTTTATGTACAAATCTGTTCGTTTTTATTGAATTTTTATACTATATACAAAAAAATTATTAAAAATTATATTTGAGTTATATTTTGTATTGCATATAATTCTTATTTTTGAGTTTAATTTTTGTGTTTGGCACACAGCGAGTATTTAAAATTTTTAATTTTTGCTTGATATATGACAACTATTTCTGGATTTTTGTATTTTGCTTAATAAACACCATTATTTTAAGCAGAAACGAAATTTGCAGATTCACATCTCAAGCCTTTTTTACAATTACGTTTAGCAAGTTCAGCTTTGACTTAAGACATAATTCCAAAATAAAAATGATTATTTTTGTGCAAAATATAGAAATCAAGAAATAATTGTTATGTATCAATCAAAAAATAAAAATTATTCACGATCCAATTAAAGTACATTAAGAAACTAAAGCATACAAGATGATATAATTATAACAATTAAGTCGTTATATTTATGAAATAGCTCATATTCCTTCCGGTCCAATAATAATAAAAAATTTACTTAAAAAACATACGGTAAATAAAATAATTTTTTTATAAATAAACACTTTCTGACGTATTCATAAATAAATTATTTAAACTTTAAATCTGTTTTAAGAAACATTTGTATAAACATTTCTTTTAAAATAAATTTCAAACGTACTTAAATTATTGATAATGAATCTCGCCCTCACCCTGGAGGTGTACTGCACTGCAGTCGAAATAGTTTTACAGTTTTTAACTCAGCTATCAATCTCGATGAGGGACTACACTTTGCAGTTTATTAATGTCGTCACAACTTAATTCACATTAAAAATTGAATTACTGTCAAAAAACCGAAATGAGTTGATCTAGAAAAACTAAGACATACGTATATTTTTTTAAGCTTTCAGAATCTGATCAGTTTGATCATGGGTGAGGCCGGTGTGATAAACATATGAATAAAATAAATAGTTTTGTTGTTTTCATTTTTAAAAATTTATGTTACGTATATAAAATCTTTTGAATAATTAGTATTGTTATTAGTTATTTTATTGAACTGTTAATGGTTTTTAATCCAAATTTAGATATTTTTAATTAGCCTTAAGTTCATTGAATTTAATTTTCATTAAATTATTTTTATGAAGACAGGAATTTTACAACATGAAGTCAATTAAAATTTTATTGATAATTTTTCATTCTTGACTGCGATGAGATTTGAACCCAGGCGTTCACGGACAGGTTGCCCAGACTAGTTTCGATTGTAACCACACAATCTCTTCAGTGGGGTTTGCCTTCTTACTCACTCGGCTATTGCAGCCGGATGACGTCAATAGTCAAACATCAATCTTTAAACCAAATGGTATTTCACCTTGGTAGATCGAAATTTGCTTTTTGAATGAATGACTATCTATTTTTAATTGATTTACATGTTCTTCCTAACTTCTTGAATATTTAAAAAGTGTTTTTTATTAAAAAAAAAGTAGCATTTTAAGGCAACACATTGATCCCGATTTGTGTGGATCCCGGGATTGTGTGGATCCCGGGATCGGTATTTCAAAATCCCGAATCCCGGGATTTTCAAAAATCAGTCCCGATTGGCATCCCTAATACATACATACTTGAAAAGTCGTCAGGATTTTTAAATATTTGGTATAATTTGCTCCTTTATTATCACCACCAAATCTTTAACGAGTATCCCGGCCAAAGCAACCACACGAATGACCGCTACCTGTTGGAAGACCACTTCTTTTAACATAAGTGTTTCGTACATGACCTGTTATTCCCAGAAAATCTACCACCACGTTTTCTGGAGCCGGCATAAGTACGACCTCCTTTAACTTTAATATGCAACATAGTTGCAAGGGAGATAAGCAAATTAATTTTATAACTTAACATGGCAAATAACTTTTGTAATATTTTATTTAAACAATTCAATTTTTTTACAAGAATCGGCAGGCCAAGCGTATGAAAAAACTATATTAAAAAATTGGCATTATATAGGAAGTGTTAGTAGTGGAGCAACGAATGCAAAATTGTTGCAAGTGTGTTAGAAATTTTTTTTTTAGTTTTGGTTATGCATTTCTTGTAGGGCCACTTATGCATAGTTGCCAATTAAGCGCTTTAGGCGCTAGATTTAGCGCTTTTTAACTGTCAAAAAGGCGCATATTTTTCCCTTAGCACTTTTTTTAAAAAGAGCGCTAAATAAGCGGTTTTCTGTTAACATTTCTTGAAATTATGGATACCCAGCATTTTCAAACTCTTATTTGCATATATTAAAATTAAGGAACATTAAACCAAAATTTGTTAACTTTTCTTAAATACTTTTGATATGTATACTATCAGCCGTATTCATAACGAAAATTTGGCATGAAGTTAGCACAAAGTTTATTCATAATACACTTACCAAACTCTGGCTAACGATTTGCTAAACTCTTGTCAACAAGCTGCCAAACGTTTGCCAACTTGTGATAAACAGCCGTTTTATGTTGAATAATTTTGTTTGTTTTTTTTTAATACACTGTTTTTTTTAGTTAAGAGTTCTTTTTTAAATATATTTTAATTTAAAAACATTTCAAATTTTTATATAAAGAGGGAAAATAAAAAAAATGAAATTAAATGACAAAACCAGCGATGATTAATGCAAAACGTGTTGCATTTTTGAGTATTATAATGTGGCATCATTAATATTCAGAGTTGATTTATTAAAAGTTAGCAGACGGATAAAATTTGTTATTAATAAACTCTATGCTAACAAGCTGCTAAGCTTAATCGGCATTATAGTTAGCAGCTCGTTGTACGTAGTGTATACGCTGTGGCTAACTTTTTGTTATAAATACGGCTGTATATTTCTACATACGTATCGTCTGGTGGCTATTGGTATGCCGCTTGGAATAAATCATTTATATATAATAAGGGTGTCCTCTTTTTAAATCCTATCGTTGCCTCATATCCACAATTCAAGAGTTCGGCACTTTTTGTGTTATGAAGCAAATGAACAATGTAAATGTAAAAATATATGTAAAGATATTAATATTTATAATTGCTATGCTGCACGTACTATTTAAGGAATTTAATAATATTTTATTTTGTTTTTTCATATAGAAGACTAATTTTTATACCTAAATTTTAAAGAACTCAAGAATTTTCAAATTGTTTGTTAAGTGTTTCTTTATATTTCATAATAATTATATATTTTTAGTTTGCCTAAAATATCAGGAAAAGCGTTGTAAAAATGTTAATGTTTTAATAACACTGGTCGGCAAAAAAATCAGAGGACAGATAACTTTATTATGTGATTTTAATTGACCTTACCGTGCTGATTCTAAATCTGTTCATAGTTTGATTCAATCACTTCTAGTTATCATTTTGTTTACTGATTTTCATGATTGCATGGCTTATTTTATTCGTAATATACCTGGATTTCTGATAAATGATAAAAATGTAAAATTTTTGTCCTAATAATTTCTTTAATGAGTTTTAGAAAACAAATTTCTGAATTAGTGATGTTAATTTTGAAAAGAAGAAAAATATTATTTAGATGACTCAAAGAAAATTTTATTCCTAATCATTTTGTAATTGATCATCATCGCACAAATCGTTCTCAATTTATAATAAAATGTGTTAGCATTACCACTTTATTTCGGGCAAAATATTAGTCTAGCCCATAAAAAACTATATATGATAGGAAAAACTAAAAACGGATTTGAATTTAGCGCTTAAAAATCTTTATATTTCATATATTTTTATTTTAAACGATTTTTTTTGCCAACCATTTCATTAAGTGCTAGTTCACACTCTTAGGGCCATTATTACAACCTAATGATAAAGTTGCTGATAGTTAACGTGAACAATAGCTTTCTTGAACGATAAAGTGACCAATAAGTTTTTTCCATTATTACAACTGTCCGATACAATAAAACATGTAATTTATATACTGTGGCAACATTGCAGTATATACCGACTACTTTTGGTTGTTAAAAAACGTAGTTGCAACGACTTGCTTTTGTTTCTTTCTTTAATTAAAAAAAGAATTCAATTTTTGTGCTTTATTTTTGTTCTTAATGGTAAATTGTTTTGTTTTTTGTGTTAAATTGTGTTTTTTTTTAAGTTTGCATAATTTAATTTGACTTAAAACTGTCACTGATGCTACCATATCTTCAGCAGAAAATATGGCATCTTCAAGTTCTTAAAGTTCACTTGTAAAATTACCATGAGGACAAACCTGATGTTAACTTATCAGTCACTTTTTAGGTTAATGTTAACTTGTAATAACCAAAAACTATTTATCTGTCAGATAGCATCCTAAAAATAACTATTTGTAAGTTGTAATAATGGCCCTTTAAGTCTTAACCGTCAAGTCTTGAATTTTTAGGAGAGAGAGGAAGAGAAATGGCATTCGCTTTTCCCTTCTCTCCTAAAAGCCTATAACTTTAGAATTTCATGTAAGAAAATGGCGTGAATCTAAGAATCGCCATATAGCCAAACGTAAATTTAAATTGTCAAAAGAATTAAAAAATCGGCACATTTACAGCCCTGCCACTGACAGTTAAAAAGCGGAAACAATTTAATATTTCCTTTTCTGTTATTTATAATTGTGAAGTACAAATTTCGTTTATTGTAAAGGACCTATTCAAAAAATTCAATTTATTAACTTTCAATATACTGAATTTTGTATAGAAATTTGACGGGTTTAAGGCCCAAAATAGACGGTTAAACGCAATTGCAACGAAACTGCATCTTCAAGTTATTTTCGAGTTTCATTTGAGTTAATGCCATAAACTCCTTTGAGGGACCACATATGACGCCACCACTTTGAGACCGGTTTGAAACACATTAAATGACAGTTGCATTGAAACTGGCGTGTAGGAAACTCGTGTTTGCGTTTCATCTGTTCTCAAAGAAAACCGAAATTGTTGTGATAATTTCATTACATTCTGGTACAATTAAGGCTGCAGAGTGTGTGAAAAACGATTGATACTGGTCTCAAAACAATAATTTCTAAAGGGTTTCATTGCAGTAGCGTTTCATTGTCTGTTCTGTTTTTCTCAATTAGTTGTAAAAATTTTATTAGTCGTGGCAGCACAGATCATGGCCTTAAACCAGGGATGTCAGCGTCATACACAATTGTGTAAGCAAACCCCACATGTACGCTTACGCTCTTTTATTTTGCGAGCGTAAAATATAATTGTTTACTGCAAAACACTCTCATTCAGCGGGAAATATCGCACGGCCTGTTTTGAGGCCTCTAAACAGAAATAATATATATATTATTAATTATCTTTGTTTCTGTTTTGTTTTATTTCTGTTTTTAACATTGTACAATGATTTTAAAAAAATTTTAAATATTGGAAAGAATTGTTTAAGGTTGTAAAAAGACTTCAAATATTGTCAAGTGCTCAATTTTTCCAAAAAAAAAAAAGCAAAGTTTCTGCGAAATGCTGGTTCCAAATTAAATTTATTTAAATAATAACTGATTGTGTCTGTCCATAACTCAAAATTGTTCGATAATTGTATTATTATTAATTGCTCTAAAGTCTTCATAGCAAAATATGTATGTTAATTAGGCCTAGTAATAGGCCTCGCAACCGCAGATTTCTCCCGCTGGGAATGTAAGAGACAAGAGAAAGCGCCCCAACACAATCATAATTGACACCACTGCCTTAAACGCAGCCGTGTAGCAATCATGTTTTAATCAACTCTTTAGCTACGTTATACACAGTAGTTTCACGGGCACTATGAAGAAAGTTGTGGACAATGTAGTCAATGCATCTGCTAAAGGGTACTTTACACTATCACACAAGCCTTACCTATTCCATAATACATTGTAAGATACGAGTAGAAAACTAATGAGATTTATTGCGACTGTATTGACACTATCACACATCAAATAAAAATGTTAAAATGCAAATGAAAAGTATTATCAGCTCTGTTTCTTTACTCTATTTTGGGAGCCCTCGGGATTCCAATTTTCGCGAAGAGCTTTCCCGCACTTTAAATTTGTGTAAATGAGACCGGGCTTGAGAGAATACAATTCTTCTTCTTCTTGCACGAAACAGCCCTGGCTTGTTTTCATGCAAACTGTGAAAATTGTCAAACAGCTGTAAAACATAAACAAAATAAAAAAAGGCAAAGAAATAAGTTCATAAGCAAAATTCTTTAAAACGTGTTGTGGAATAAAATAATGTCCTTAAATAAAAAGTTTTATATTGAAATATTCGGAAAAATAATGTAAGTTATTGTAAAAGTATTTGGTTTGTTTTATTTTTGGTAAAAGTAGTTTATTTCTACAGATAATATACAATTTTTTAATAGTGGCGCAAATTTTTATTGTTTTGTTAAGACTGTCAAAACACTGACTTTTTATTTTGTGCATAAAATTGTGTTTTTTCTGTTCCCGTACTTTTGTGTATGTTGTCTCTTTAGGGTGAAATTTATACTTGCTCTCATTTTCACGAACTTTAAACAAAAAGTAAAGAACCAGAGCTTATTGTTTATAAAAAATTCCACAAAATGATGAATTCGTATGAGATGTTAATTTTTTTTCGTAATACTTATCATTTTCATAACACATTGTATTCACACTATGTATTACTATTTTACATATTACTTGAATGTTTGACATGTCTTAATACAAAGTATAATAAAGTAAACTACCCATTAAGCCGGGGATTCACTATCCTATTCGGTCGAACGATTTGTCGAAAAAATCGTGTCTGCTCAAAAAGTATGAATGTGTGACCTAAAAATTAAATTGCTTATGAAAATGTTCGTAAATGATAAATTCTATGCGATCAAAACTGCATTTTCTTGTGTAAAGTAGCTGAGTCATATGATTTTGCATCTTTTTTGTGTGATAATGTCGAGGTACTTTTACACAAGGTATACTCATTTGGGACAGCAATGCAAGAATACCCGACTTTTCAAAATTGTCTACATATAAAACAAAATCTATTTAAAGCACACACTTCATACATACGAAATTTGACAATTCGGGTTATGTCTGTCCCTAATTAGTCTACCTTTTATAAATGTACCTTGTGATAATGTGGTATTGGGAACAGGTTTTGCAGAGATTTTTTTTTATGTCAAATATAATTCTGTCAGATTTTCGTGTGAAGGCCTCGAACGATTATGTAGGACAGTAAATCCCGGCCTAAAGCAGCCCAAAAAAAATTAAAACGCCCAAAAAACATTAAGCCAATTAGACCGATTACAGTTGCCGTATTCGAGTAGTACATATTTAGTAAATGAGGCGTTTTTAGTGATATTACCATCGACGAAAATGACAGAAATGCACCACTATTATCTATTTTCTTACAATTCACGGTACCGTGTGGCAAGCATAGCTGTCAGATTTGACGATTTATCGCCATTTTTACGATTTTTAGGTACAAAAATGGTCTATTGACGATAGGACGATTTATACCCCAAATTTGACGATTTTTTAAACAACAAATTTTGTTCAAATTTACAAATGTTTTTGAAATAAATTCACATTTTATTTAAGCTTATAATATAAAATTATTTGAATTATTTGATTGGCAGTAATTTGCATGTCTTATCTGTTCATCATATAAAATACGATTGTTTTTTAGCACGATGTATATTTTTAAGAGTTCTATTTGATCAGTTAGTACTTCTTTATTACAGGCATTTTACAACCACCGTCTTTAGTCTGGGTTCATATTATGAAGCTTTTCTTTCAGAAAGTCTGATTTTATTGGTGTTTACCAGACTTATGTTCGACGTGAAAAATAGTATTTGATATTTCTTGGTTTCAGTTTACTTTCTTACTTTTCTTATGAATGCCAATACTTTTGAAAAATGTTTGGTTGCGTTACTTTAATAATAAGTTTCTTCACGAAAATTTTTATTTAATTTAAAAAATAGGCAGTATATATTAAAATTTTATAAGAAACGGAAACTAAAAAAAACAATTAATTTTCAAAACTTATAAAAAAAATGGTGGTTTTTACGATGACGATTTAGCTTAATCAATTTGACGATTTTCGACCAATTTTATATGGCAGCGATGGTGGCAAGCCGAATTTTTCCATCAAATAGTGTAATTTTTAATAAAATACAATAAAATTTTATAAATTGAATGGTGGTCAGTCACTAAGGAAATTGAATACGAACATTTTCATTAAAGTTTTGCACAACTTTTTTAATTAATAAACATGATTTAAATTTTGTTAACTTAATTTACGTTTCTTAAAAACATGAATTTGAACAAAATTAACGACATACAAAATACACTCTGATTAATTAAACTCTGATTAATCGACTAAATATTTGGTTGGTCAGTTAAACATGAAGTAAAAAAAAATTAATACTAGTACTTTAATAATTAAAAAAAAAAAACATTTTTTAAAGATTCAAAACACTTATCAAAAATGAAGTAAAAAAAAATTAATACTAGTACTTTAATAATTAAAAAAAAAAACATTTTTTAAAGATTCAAAACACTTATCAAAAAGTATTATAAACGCCTTCGACTTTGACAGCTGTCGAACTACGACTATTACGGTTATTATTCATCATGACAAATAAGTAACCTACTGAAAAGCCTGCATAGTGTTTCCGCAGAGCTCCTTCTCTCTTATGGAGCCAGTATTAAATAATAAAGGACGACTGCCTTTTGGCGCACTTAGCTTATTTAGACTAGATTACTTCGATATACACGTAAACACCGCATGCATGACATATTTTTTACCACTGACTTGTGAACTTTTTAATCGCATGCAAATCGTCGCTTTGGAGTGTAAACCTGCTAACTAACTTCTAGACATTTTTTACAGGGCAGGCAAAAAACTTCTAATCTTTATATATTTGGTTGATTTTCTAATATTCTCTAGAGTCCCGAACTGAAGTTAATGTTTTTCTTAGTCTATCCGGCGTCTCTTTATCTTTCGAACGGTATCAAAATGAGTGTCATATAACGTAAACAATGGATTTAGCGGGTTTAAGCACTAAGCCGACGAAATCTGCATGTCTGTCAAAATTGTTGTTTTACAGAATATTCGGCCACAAACGTACCTGTAACGAAAGTTGTTCTCGGTTTCAAAATTGCGTGCTACGCCCGCAAAATTGTTTCTTTGCGCCGCAAAAGAGTTCAGCCATCTTAGAGGTTTTTGCTTTAAATTCGAAGATAACTATTTTGAATATAATAAAACGTTTTTTTTTATATGAATGTACTTATTTGTTTTTAAATATTTAAAAGAACATACGTGTATGTACATTAGAACGACTCAAGTTGTATGGGGCCGAAAAAAGTGTTTTAGTTACCCCTCTGAAAATAAAGGTTGATATGTTTTATGATGATTCCCAAAATATTTTGGTTCTAGCGTTGACCATCCGTGAGCTGGACCATTTTTAAAAAAGGTCTTTTTTCAGTTTTTCGAATATTTTTGTACTTTGCTCCAAGACGACATAAATAAAATTAGGTATCACCGAAAAGAGTTTTTGAAGCTGCATCCAATGGTATATAAAACTTTACCACTTGCGACCTACTTATTGAGATATTTAACTAAATACATATTTTCGTTTCGGGGTTTCATACAAATTCTACAAATTCTAACTTTTCACAGCTTGCTGCGCTATTCGTAACGTTTTACTACAGCGACTTTTCTGTTCCCCACTTAACTGTTAATACAAAATTTAGGCACGCGTCAAATAACGGGACATCATTATCAAAAACACTTACAAAACTATAGCGCGAATCAGTTATTTGCAATCATATTTGTTGTCATGTTGTAGATAATCTCTTATGATAAGCTTATTCTTCAACTCATTTACCTTTCGCTTGTGGAATAGTCTGTTGGGTATAGACTTTTCAAATTAAAGTTTTTTGTCATATTTTAACACGGTTGTTAATGCATACGTTTTAACAACGCATTTATAAAATCATGTTATAACAACAAATCATGTTTTATGTAAACGGGCAGTTACTATTTAGTGTAGGTACTATAATCTTTATTGCTATCTTAAGAATATTTTTAAATTTCCCTATTTAAACAGATGCTGTTCGTTTTATTTAGCACTGTCTGTATTTACTTTAATGAAGTGTAGTACATGATTGAATATACAATAAGTTAAATAAAATATATATATATTTTTTTTTCTGATACTAAAACACAAGTTTATTATTCATGAAAACAATAACTTGTTGCGGCGACCCTGAAAGTTGTTATGGTCAATGATATTCTGAGCTGAAATAGTCTGATATAAATATAATTAAACTACAGTAAAGATTGTATTTAAAACAAATTGAGAAGTAGAAGAAGTATTTCAAATTCTTACTGTTTTCAGTTTTGATTTATTTTCTTATTTCCGGAGAACTTTTGTGAATACTAATGCTGGCGGGTTGGTCTTATGTATCTTATGTGGCCAATTGAATGGTGTGAATAATTGTTTTAATAAAATAAAACGAAAAGCATAAAGCGGAATCAGATATCCGACAATCTTTAAATCCTTTTAAACTGTATTTAATCGATATTTGAATACTAAGAGGATTTAAAATAAATGGTTGTCATTTAGTCTTTAAATATTTTAAGTTTTTTAATATGATTAAAATCAGTTAAGTTCGTGCAATTTGAAAAGAGCAAATTTCAAATTTGTTTTTAACTTTTGGAAAGACATTTGCCATATTGACCGTTATTAATGAAAATGTTATTAAGTATCCATGTATGAGTGTACATATCTATATCTATATAAATGATTTCTTATATACATACATATGTACATACAAGTATAATAATCTAAGCGTTTAATCGACTGTCGATTTTTATTGCCAATCAAAACTGGTACTGGCATTTGCCTCATGAACGTGAATGTACGAAAAGCGAATGTTTTTTTGTTTTAGTGTTTTGTATTAGACAAGAATATCTTACCACAAAATAACTTGTATCTTATACTTAGCGAAATATACACAATTTTCATACACGTATCTACATAAAGTATATTCTTGAAAAAAAGATATTCTTATAAGCGGCAAGATATGGCAACAAATTCTTGATTACTTTACAACGTCCTTGAGTTTTTAGTTGTTTCTACAACAGAAGAGCTTTTACGTTTTACTTGCATTCAATTAAAATGACTAGAGTTTAATAAATGCAAATGAGCATTTAAATAAAGAAATATAATTTAAATCAATACTTATGATTAGAATATAAAATAAATTTGTATTATTATTATTATCTAAAACAGCGCCAAGACATTTTGTTTAAATGTTTAATGATTCATTATTTGATTTAGGAAATGTTAAGCTTTGAAAATTTTTATAAAGTCAAATGTTAATATTCTATTGATTTAAATATTTAAGTTTTTTTTAGACTTTAAGTAAATCAGGGTCTCTTTACTATTGCTCTCCAAATTAAGTTACATGTAATATAGTTTGCAGTTGTAAATAAAATTCTTATATGTGCTATTTTCACAATACAAGTGATTGAACCTGTTGGAAAAATTATATGAAAAACACGCAGTTTTTGAGTTTACTACATGTTTACATGTTTTGTCACTTGTTTTGTAAAAACGGTACAATATTTACCAACATAAATCTATTAGATTTGTCTGGAATACTATAATCAAACTTCATAAATTTTTTAATCAATACAGCAATTTTCGTTCTAGTGTCGGTAACCGAGGCACTCCTGTAATACGTCTACACTTATTTAATTTAAAACAAGTAAGTGTGCTATATTCCGATATGCCAAATCTTATATACCCTTTACCATGGTGCGACTAGAGAGTTATACAAATACCGTTCCTTAGGTATAAATTAATCTATTTTGTGTCTTATCCCATCCGCCCACATATTGTCGGATGTTGTGTATTGATAACCAGGATGCTTGTACCTAATATGGCAACTTTTATGGACCGATCTGGCTGAATTTCAATAGCAATTTTTAATGGAATATATGTGACATAAATATATAACAATCTAGGCCCCATCATTTCTGGGGTCTTCGGAAAACCCATTTCAACATACACACGGACAGACGTGCATACAGAAAGACAGACGGACATCGTAAAATCAACTTCGTTACTCATAAGGGCTCAGATTATATATACTTTATCGGGTCTAAAATCAATATTGTAGAAATTACAAACGGAATAAAAAATGTATATCTAATCACTTCCACAGAAGTGTCACGTTACGCCACCAAGAAATTAATCTTGTATTTTATACCCATGTTGTTCAAATTTACACCAACCTACAAAAAAAAAATTTTAATAATATATAAATTATTCTTTAAGAAACTGTTTAAACTGCTTAGTGGCGTAACGCGACATAAAGTAGACTTTCCTGTGGAAATACCCATATACTCTTTTACCTTCGGTGAAGGGTGCAGTTAATATAGGTAAACCAAACACTTGATTTTATATAAATTTTTTTTTTTTTATAAAGACGTAGATATATATATATTTATCGGCACCAGAGGTGGCAAAGTTTATACAATTGTACTTTCTTTGGTACAAGTTAATCTTTAAAAGTAGAAAAAAATTGCTTTAAAGGACAAAGGACCATCAAGTTTGAAACAAATATTGGGGATGAACCCATTTGGGGACATTCTATTTTATTCTAATTTAAGAATTTCATTAAACCGCCATATTTTTATGGGATCCCTCTAAGAGGGCAAGTATGTTTTGAGAAAATGTTCAGGTCTCACAAGTAATCGAGGTCGGTCATATATTTTACCCTCCTGGAACGCCTGTGCAGTTATGGGACTTTTTCTTCAATATGTTTCTAGTCTGTCTAGAAGTAAGTACAACCACTTCCCCTCGTCAATGCATTTTTCTTCAAAACCTCACAAAATTAGGGTGTCTAGACCATCAACCACCAACAAACACTTATCGTCCTAGTCCACTGGCTGCCATTGCACCCAATACCATAACACTTCCACCGCTGTGCTGGACTGTGGGTTTGAAATGTTGTATATCTAATGCAGCCAGTGGAGTAGGACGATTGGTGTGTGTTGGAGATTTTATGGATGAGCATCAAAAAAGCGTATGTTGGAAGGTTATTTTAAGGATTCCGTTGGGTCTTGGTGAACGTTCGATATTTCAACGGGATGATAATGACCCCAAACATACAGCACGTTCAGTAAAGGAGTGGTTGCTTTATAATGCACCACTGCAATTAAGTTCACTCCGCAACCGCCTGATCTGGACCCTATCGCCTGACCTGAACCCTATCGATCTCTTTGGGATCTTTTGAAACGTTAAGTTGGTAAAAGGAACGCTCGGAATAAGAATGAATGCAAAATTGCTTTGGGAGAAGCCTGGAAGAAAATACCAGATTCGACAAAAGATTTAGGTTGATCAATGCCAAGAGGAGTGCAGGCCGTTATTCTTGCGAACGGAGGTCCAACTAGTTACAGATCTTAAGAAAAAAAAAGAAAGTCTTATACATATGTGTATACAAAATGTACAAATACTTTTTTGTTGGTTTTTTTTAAATGAAATAATAATTTTAGCGTAACAAAACTGCAATTAATTTTTTTTTTAATTTTTCATATAATTTTAAGAATATATGCAATACATGCTATGTACGAATAGTTATGTCCTTAACTGTACATCTTTTATTGTAGTAAATCAGGAATTATCGGAAACTTAAGGGCCAACAACAATATTCATAGCCTTCTTAATATACTGTCAAAAAATAAAGTAACGTCTTTAAAAGCATTAAAAGAACCAATTCAAAAATATATCACTTTGCTTAAGCAAATGACAGTTTCATAAAACTTAATGAAAATTTTCGTTAAGTTCAATATGGATTTACACATATGATTAACATGTATTCGTACAGTTGCTAAAGCCAGCTCATGCACATTATATATTGCCATTCCTAGAAGGAGCATATGGCCTCAATAAAATTCCTGAACGTATCCCCACTTCGTCCCATCTCTTGCCACTGATATTTCCTTCGGGCTCAATCTGTCTTCTCCAGGTATTAGCTGGTCGTCCCCTTCTTCTGTTTCAGTCTTTGGAAATTCTCGTGATCCAGTCACATTTGCTTCTTCTTAATTTAATCGATAGGGGTTGTGGGCCTGTTCTTCACCAGAACGTAAGACTAGATATGGTTCGAGGATCTGTCAAACATTCACGGGTTTTGTTATTAAGTTGCTTAAAAATTATTTCGAATATCAAAAAAACTATTTTTATTTTTGGAAACGACGATCTTTTTCTTTATTGCTCGAAAAAGAAAAGAAAGGAAAAGAAAAAAAAAGAAATATGCATATCTATTTGTCCAATGTTAATATTTGCATATTTACGTATCGGTTATTATTTTACGAGCGAATGTTTCAAACTATAAAAAAATGCTTTTTATGCATTTGAAAAATTAAAAAGCTTTCGAAACTTGTTTTTAAGTTATTTTACTATTTGCTCTTTTTTCATGTTGATTATTTCCATTTTATTTTTTCAATAATATTAACTTTTTTAAAATTTAAAACTTTTAAATGCATTACAAATGCATGTGTGTCTGGTAGCACTTGAGTATAGAGTTCCAGCTAAAGACGAGGTTTCATATTGATCTATGAAAATGCATGTCTGTGTGTGTGAATCGCATAAAATCTATGCTAATTTCGGCATAATAATATCTGTTTGAGCCACTATTGATTTTGTTTTTTATTATTATTTGCTTTTTTTTTTAGCAAAAATATTGTATTTTTCGTCAGGTGTCTACCAGAGTTTGAGATATTTTGCTGTTAACTAATAAATATATATGTATATTACTATTAGTCTATAACCCAACAGACCATTCCACAAGCAAAAGATAAATGATTCGAAGAATAAGCTTATAAAAACAGATTACCTACAACCTGATGGCAAATGATTACAAATGACTTATTGTCGCTATAGTTTTGTAAGTGTTTTTGAGAATGATGTCCCGTTATTTAACGGTGCATAAATTTTGTATTATTAGTTAAAATATAAATAGTAATTTTATAAATAATAATTTTGTTATCCAAAATGAAATATGTTATAGGATAATTATTAATTTAAGATACATATGCCACTTGTATTATTTATCTAGTTTATTGGCCCCTAAGGGCTTAAAAACTCTAATAAATAAATAAATAAATAAAAAAACAAACAAAATAAATTTTCAGTGTTTATGATGAAACAGAATTGAGTCTTCAACTTCAGGCAATAATTCTTAAGCCCATAACACCTCGTTACACACATTCTGTCCTATAAACCAAATATACTTTTTCGGAAAGGGTAGAAAAAACAAAAATACACGTGTATCGGCGATTTTCATGTACACGTCAGAATTTATTTTTTTTTTCATGTATAAAGTATAAAGCTCGTAGTGTCCGTCTGTCCGCCTGTGTGAAAGACTTTGGATCGATTTTAAACCCTTTTTCCGTGATCCAATTGAGCTGAATTTTTGCAGGCAGACTCGTGGAAATGTCTGTATCACGTCAAATTTTTTAAAAAATAGATTTTTATCAATTCTCAGATTTTCCTGAATTTTTTTTTTTTTTTTAAAAATATTTTTTTTCACTTTTTTCAGCATAACATGAAGGGACTCCAAATTTTTAAACTACTAAAGGTTCCGAAAAAAAAATTATTTTTTCGACCCATCCTACTCCATATATTTGTAGTTTATCAATAGTAACTTTCTTACACTAAACTGTTTATGACTTTTACAACACTTACAACTGGTATGACAGATGAAACATTGAATTGCACAATTGTTATAAGTTCTGTTGTGCGAAAACGTATTTCTATATATATCATCTGAGAAAAAATGCAGTGCCAGACTCGAAATAATTTTTGTTACGTTTGTGGCTTATTCGCTAATGTAGAATCGGTTATTCCAGCGGTTCTGTACTGACCAGAGGAACGTATAGCGGCTTCAGTGGAGATTTTTGATGATGTTCCCGAAATAAGCGATGGAAAACCAACAGTAGTACAACAATGCTATTAACATTTCTTGCATCGAATGCAAGATGCGAGAGTCCAGAAGTTTTGGAATTTGTTCCAACACCAAGTAAACTTGGGACTGCAGTGCCGCATTTAGTAACGCAAGCCGAATTCAATGACCTTGTACGAGACGAGGAGAGCAGCGGAACTCTTTGCATCACGCTTTAAGCAGTGGAATATAGTGGCGGCTGATTTTAAAATAACAGCCGCTCGTGATCGAGGTAGCACTATTCCATATGACGAATTTTTTAAATTGCACGAAGATCGGGGAAAAAACCTGGCTTATTGTTATAATATTGATTCGATGTTTGCAAAAATTGGTTACCCTCATATTTCAGAGGAGTGGCGACTTTTCATCGATGCATCGGTCAACAGCCTTAAAGTCGTGCTGCTTCATATCGGTAACAAACAGCCATCTGTCCCGATCGCATATGCCACAAACCTCAAAGAAACATACGAAGGCATGGAATTTTACAGCTGATAAAGTACCAAGAGCATAATTGGAAAATATGCTGCGATCTGAAAGTGGTCGGCTTACTCATGGGTGTTAAGCGTGGATTTCCAACCCACCAGTGCTTTTTGTGTACATGGGCTCGGTCTCGTATCAAATTTTGTTAAAAAACTGGATCGTGAGGGCGAGGCGATAGCAAGTTTGCGCAAAATTTTTCCGAAATTGAGCGGCCAAAGATTCATGCAGGTATTTATTTAAGAAGTCATTCAGTAAATTTATTTTTTGAATGATGTGTATGATTTAAGGTGTTTTCAATGGTCCGCAGATAAAAAATAGTTGCAAGTTATGAATTTTCATCAAAATTTAATGCTATCGAACAACGTGCATGGAAAGGCACAGTTGCCGTTATTGAGCAGTTTCTTGGCAACAAACGTGCTGCCAATTATAAAAATATTGTCGCAGAAATGATTTCGGCATATGGCGAAATGGGCATATTAATGTCGCTAAAGATCCATTTCCTTCACAATCATTTAGATTTTTTCCCTGATGATTTAGCAGCTTGTAGCGATGAGCATGGCGAAAGGTTCCATCAGGACATTGCGGCTATTGAAAAGCACTTTAAAGGACAAGAAATTACGCATATGCTTGGCGAATACTGTTGGTCTATTTGTCTCGATACTGACACAAATGCTTACAAACGCAAAAATAAAAGGCCTACGTTTCTTTAAAAGCATTGAAATTTTTAATGTAACAATTTTTAATTTTAATATAACAAAATTAATAAAAAAAATTCGGTTTTTTAACGAACTGAAACCGTTACAAAAAAACCGATAACCATTAAAAAAAAAAAAAAAAAAAATCAGGAAAATCTGAGAATTGATATAAATCTATTTTTTAAAAAATATGACGTGATACAGACATTTCCACGAGTCTGCATGCAAAAATTCAGCTCGATTGGATCACGGAAAAAGGGTTAAAAATCGATCCAAAGTCTTTCACACAGGCGGACAGACGGACAGTACGAGCTTTATACTTTATACATAAAAAAAATTTCTGACGTGTACATGAAAATCGCCGATACACGTGTATTTTTATTTTTTCTCCCCTCTCCGAAAAAGTGTATTTGGTTCATAGGACATAACAAAACTCGTTTTTGTAACGCGGTGTAATTAAAACGTCGACCGTAACTGCAAATTTTCTCTCATTTCTTTTTTTGATTTTATTTCTCGACCGCATTCTCTGGCATAATTTTATGTCAAACTGTATGGAAAACATAGTTCAGCCCCAGTTCTGTTTCATCACTTTGTGTTTTTGAAAGTGATTATATAGAAAAAGTAATAAAATATTATATTATTAACTATTATTCAGTTAAGAATAATCAAAACAAAATTTGTTTTTTAAATTAATTTCATGTTGTAAATTCTTTCCTTCAACAAAAATAATTTAATGGAAATTAAATTTTATAACAAATTTTTTTTTTTAAATTAATTTCATGTTGTAAATTCTTTCCTTCAGCATAAATAATTTAATGGAAATTAAATTTTATAAACTTAAGCCTTATTAAAATATCAAAAACTTCAATAAAAAGCCAACAGTTCAATTAAAAATCACAATTTGTATAAAATTGCTATGACACAAGCTCTACATGTTTACATTTGTCCTTCAAGTTGTACAAAGAAAGGTCAACTAGAAAATGACAAAAAAAAATAGAAAAAAAAACATAACAAGCAAATGTACTTAAGTTTTCAAGACAAACTGTTTCTCCTTAATTCTTGTTTTTCGTTCTTTTTGTCAAGACTTTCTGCCAATTTCACGATGTCGAAAGAACGCTTTCTTTCGCACAAATACATATGAAACAAAAACAAATTTTTGAGAATTTGTTTTTGTTTTACATGTATTTGTGCGAAAGAAAGCGTTCGTTCGCATTTAGTGAAATAGGCAGAAAGTCTTGACAAAAAGAACGAAAAACAAGAATTAAGGAGAAACATGTAAATAAAAATTGAAAATTGTAATCAATTACAGCAAATTTCGATCAACCAATACCATTGGTTAAAGATGGATGTTTGACTATAGACTGGCAGGCGCCGCAGTGGCGCAAAAAGTAGAACGCAAAGAATTCTGATGATGGGAATGTGATTATTTTTGAAACATGTAATTCGACCCGAGTTCAGTGATGTCAGATGTAAGGAAAATTCCCTACTTGTAGGGATTTTTTTCTCTCAAATCAGACTGTAGGGGAAAAAGACAGATTTTTTATTTTCGTAAAATTTTAGAGAATTTGTCCTTTGTATGTAAATGCAAATATAATCTAACTGACTGATGAAAAAAACCTATGTGGTATAAAAGCATATCGCTTCAATAATCATAATCTGGCTACTTTGTTATTAAATAATTGTTTTTGAGTATCAAGTACTCAATACTTTTACAACTCGTTAAGCGGCAATTATTGCATTTTTATAACTTGCACAAGGTGAAGTATACAACCGGTTACTACTTTCTCAAGAATGGCTAACCCTAATATATAACAGATATTGGGAATTATTTCTTTTCATAAGCAACTTTATTATATTAAACTTTTTTTTATTTTTCGAATTTATTCTATGAGTTAAATACATAACTGAGATTTAACTCATAGAATAAATTCGAAAAATAAAAAAATGTTGAACCTAATATATAACTTTTAGAACAAGAATTAAATGCTCTTTCAAAGATGGATTTGGAACCATTTTGGTCATATATATTAAAGTCTAAGAATTTCAATGATAATTTAGTATTCCCTTGCCACTCAAAATTATTCAAAGTTCTATTGAGTTTACCACATGCCAATGCAGATGCTGAGAGGATATTTTAAATTGCTACTGACGTCCGTACGACAAAAAGAAATAACTGAGTCACGAGGTTTTAAATTCCATATGTATTCTTCAATCTCACTTATGCTGGGTACACAATCTAGAAAATTTGTTTTTTGTTTAAAGTAAATAAAATTTACTATATTGAATTATTTATAAATTATGAGTTTTACTTATAACTAATATAAAGTAGGTAACATTTTCTGTTGTAGGGAAATGTGGGGATTTTTTTTATCAAAACGTATAGAATTTTAAAATTGTCATCTGACATCACTGCCCGAGTTCAATAAAGAATTATCAAAAAAAATTAATTCATTTCATGTTGTAAATTTCTTCCTTCAATAAAAATAATTTAATTAAAATTAAATTTGATGAACGTAAACCTAATTAAAATATCAAAAACTTCAATAAAAAAACTTTGTGCAAATATGCTATAAATTTAAACCGAGTGTTCGTAAAGTATTCCTCTGTAAGTTTGAAAAGTATTTTTCTGTAAGCTTCTATTCTATAATTGGACTTCTTAGTTTACATTATATAATAGACAAGTAATATTATCGCAAGGGCTTTCATTATTAAACCATTTTTAATAAGCCTTTTATAATAGTAAGCTTAAGTTCCAGTTAGCTGACATTTACAGTAACGTTGCAAACCCGAGAACGACTATAGTTAGCAGTAAGATGTTACGTTTCAATCTGTAAGAAATAGATTGGTCTTACTTTTTTACGGTACGGTCGCATTACAGTTACTCTCAGCTAACTGAGCCTTTATGCTATAAACCACTTGTTTTGCTCTCTGAAACTAGACTGCCATACATTCTGTTCATACGAACATTTTTTTGTGTTGTTAGTGTGATTTTATTTAAAATAGATTAACACTAACGATAATTGTTATCAAAATTGGAGATGATAGTAAATATTTCCTGTTTCGCAGCATGTTTCAAAATGAAACGACCTGTTTCGCTCTCAAAATTTTGTATAGCAAAACAAGTTGTTTCAATCATGAATAGGAGAGCGAAACACGAATATTGATGTCCGTGTGAACATGGTATTATGTTACTAAACTTGCTCCAAGTTCTTTCTAAATATTTTTTGTTTGTTGGGAAATCTATATGTATGTTTTTATTTGTTTTAATGCATGTGTATATGTATGTGTTGGTCTGTATTTGAAAGTTTATAAGGAGTTGCAGGCAGTAGTTTTTATCTATAACAATGACGATTTCAGGTTTTTAGCTTCAACTTTTACCTGTTTGGCATTTTTGTTTTTTTTTTTAATAATATTTATTTATTTTGTTTTATTCCGCATACAAAATTTTTAATTAACAAACAAAAAAAATTATACCAATAACAGCTCTTTTTCAGATTTTTTTTTCGTCATTAGTTTTTTTTTAACCGAAAGGGAAATTAATAATGATTTAAGTTTTTGTTAAAAGACTCTAATAAATAAAAAATAATACATTTTAATTATTTTTTCATTGTTTCTTTTTGTTTAATTTATGTGCATATGAATGCTTTGTGGTATAAGTATACTTTTGTAAATAACGCTCATTTGCTACAAGACCGTTATAACACCATGAACAGAAATTTTTTTTATGGTTTAGTAATTGTTTTATTCTTTCAATTAAGTTAAAAGAGAAATAATGAAAAATCGCGTGTCTTGTAATAAAAGTATATTTTAAACAAGTTATAAGTCAAAGTATCTTATTCGTCATAAAATTTAAATCAAAATCATGTTTACGATAAATAAATTAAAAAAATTAAGAAATTATCTGTCATAAATAGAGTAAAGGGCATAGTCTCCTTCTTTACACAAAGATTGGTTTATGTAAAATTATATCTTACGTTCAAAAGGGTACGAAGTCAGGTTGCTCTAAACAGGTAAACGCATTCGTTCAGATGATCATTACTCTAAATGTCAAAATTCCATATTAAAACAAGTTAGAAAGTATAGTCGGCCAAGTCTGAACATATGATATCCTACACCACAGTATTCGAATTTTTTTTTTTTTTTTAATATTGTACTCTATTGAAATATGAGGTTGATATTCATGTAAAAATTCTTTGTGCCGAATATTATTTAGATATCTTCTTCTATGGCTAATTTTTGACCTACTAGCAAAATATTTTGTCCTGACATATTTGCTACCGTAAAAGTTATTGTTGCCAATTCTTATGTTAATATCAACAATTACATATAAGGAAGTTATGGCATTAAAAGCTATTTTGAAGGAGTAGTATTTGAATTGGAACTGTGATCAAAATTGGGCCCATTATAATGAAATTTGGTAAGATTTGGGCAAAAGACTCAACTTCGAAAAGATGCTTGTATGGGGGACAAAAGAGCAAAATAAACCACTCAATTTGCTTGGCAAACAAGTTAAAATTTTACGTTCGGACAATTTCTTGTCCCCTTAAGAAATGGAGATACCGGGTAGGTATCTTAGAAACAAATGATGGGGATGAAAAATAAAGTGGGGTTGGTCATACATTTGACGCGTCTAGGGACGCGACTCCTAGTCAGTTATGGGTCTTTTTCTTCAGTATATGTATTTGAATTATATTTTTCATACATATTGCAGAAAAGGTCCCATAATTTATTTTAACTTTGAATAAAAAATTTCTGTAAATATCAAATATTTGGTCTGCTCATTTATTTTTCTGGTAAAGTTCTGTAAAATGAGTATAAAATAAATACTCACTGAGAGGTTAAGGTACTTTTACACTACATGTATACATACATATCGTGCAAAAGCAAAAAAAAAAAAAAAAAAGTTTGCTTCTGTAAATACCAGAAGTGATCGATTTTGAACTGACAAGCCATCTAACATCAGCTGTTTTGTAATACATTTGTTTGCTGCGGCAAATATACATTAAAATGTATTTTTTTACACATATTCTTGAATTAACTGAAATACAATTAAAAGTAAATAAAAATAGAAATCAATATATTACTTGCTATTGTGAATGTTTTTCGGTTATGCCAGATGAAACCAAAAACGAACGTGTGAAAACAAAAATTATAAACCTTCTGTATTTATAAATTTTGACAGACATGTGCAGTTACATTTGGATTTTACTCTGACAAAGCCACTGCAAAATACATGTCATGTAAATGTACCTTTAAAGAGTAAATCCAAGGCGAATTCATGTAAATGGTGGTGGCAATACTACAACAAGAACAATAATAAAACAGCAACATTGTATTTTTATTGTTGCTTTATTTGGTCGATACGTCAAAAATATAAGTAATTTTATACATTTATCAACGCAGCGGCTGCCTGTGAAGAGAATTTGCCTTGAGTACAAAAGTACAGGATTACAAAAAAAAAAAACATTTTTTTTTTAAACAAGCAGACTTAATTTAAAATATTTGTGTAGAATCAAATCAATACCGTTCTTCAATTATTGTTTTTTTGACATATAATTATTTGACAATTTACCTAAGCTACTGGAAGAATATACATACCTATATCGTCTTTTTTGTGCAAGAAGAATAACATTTTTTTCTTAAAACCTCTCATTTACATAATTTTCAAGTATGGAAAATTTATTTGTTAACATTGGGATCCCTTTTTTGAATACGGGAACAAACCTATAACTATTGTATTTAAGTTTAAGAATGTCGTTAATTTATCTATTTATTTATTCTTCAAGTTTAAAATTGTATTCTTTAAAACTTATAATTTTACTTAAGTATTCTATTTTCTAACTCTGCCTGAACATAAATTCATACATAATCTATGTTCGTTCTCACAAACAACTCAGAATAAATAAATATTTTCGTAATAAGGTTTCTATATACATAGATACATAATTACAAATATGTATGTATAAACGACCATACAATTCTATAAAACGTTATTTTGAGCTTTTTAAATTTTTTTTTGTCGTATGACATACTTTTGCAAAAACTGTTTTTTTTCTACGTTTTTATTTTGTACCTACAATGCACAATAATATTGGTTGGTTCTATGCGATGTTCATTTAATTAAAAAAAAATTTATGTACATAATAATATATGTATGTTTGTATTGAGACTAATACAATTACAAGGCATTGTTTAAATTAAAATGAAACCTAAAAAATACTGGTGTGCAATAATAAACGAAATTGACTTTTTATTGTACTCAAAACGATCACGAACTATTTAGTAACCATTTTTAACCATCATTTAAAAAAAATAACGAAAAACATTCTTAAAATTAAATTTTTATTACTTCAGTTGGAGTTAAAAAAACGTGTTTTTTTTAATGTTTTCTTTAAAAGTTTATATTATATAGTTATAATTTTTTTTATAAAATTGATAGCTTAACTTTATTACATAAATATTACGAGGGTGATTTTTGAAAGTTAGTTTTGTAACAAAGATTGTCTCTAAAAAGATTTTTAGTTTGTGTTTATGATTTATTACACATATTTTTTATGGAGTCCCACAAGGCAGCATCCTGGCCATCTATTATACTTAATTTATACTTCGGACATGCCAACAAACAACTATACCCAAAATTCAACATTTGCGAGTGATAGAGCTTTTTTTTTTTAAGCGTGCACGAAAACTGTCAAGAAGAATCTCGTTACTTACAAGAACATATATTTGATATGGAGAAGGGGTTAAAATAACGGAGGATACAGGTCAATGAGCAAAATTGTGTACATATAACGTTCGCATTGCGTATCCCGACGCAATGTGAATGCCAAATAATGCCTCAAAACTCGCATGGTAAATACCTCGGTATAAATCTAGATAGGCCTTTAACGTGGAAATGGCATATAAAAGCAAAATTAACTCAAATGAAACTAAAAGCAATTCAAATTCAATGGCTTATTGGAAGAAATTCTGTTCTCGATTCTGTCTCGATTGCAAACTTCTACTTTACAACTCTATCTAAAAGCCAATCTGGTGCTACTGTATTCAGTTATGGGGCACTGCCTTGGCCTCTAATATCGAAAAAATTTAAAGGCACCAAAATAAACTTCTTCGAATTATCACAGGCGATGCCTGGTATGTTAAAAACTCCATTAGTAAAAACAATGATAACGAAATACGCAGTAAAATATTTAAAAAGGTTTGAACTACACCCAAATCCACTTGCTCCATAAAATAAAGAATTAGAATGAGATTTGATTAGTAATTGTTAGTTCATATTTAATATGTGAAGATTCAATAAATTAATAATGAAATAAAAATTTTTTAATAATAACTACATATTTGTTCAACATTTGAAAAATATACCTATTTATCCCAAATATACCAAACGATATATCAGTTGAGTTGCTTCCTGTCGTTGCTGAAGCAACTATACCCCTAAAATTTAAGATAAGGAAAATTGAAAAGCTTTTGCTGATTTAAACCCCAAGAAAGCATCTGGTATTGATGAAATAAGTAACAAAATGCTTATGGAACTACAACGCAAAGTAATACAAATAATTCTTTTAATTTTATATTGCGAATTGAATACTACTCTAGTTAACACGATACCTAAGCCAGGGAAAGATCAGACAAAAGAGTCTCATTTCATGCAAAGAAAAAACAGGGTTGTGGTAAACATATTCTAAGAGCAAGATATTATGTTAAGATTCATGATTGTAGTCAACATATTACGATTGTTATTGAATCATAAAATGACCAAATATATTCGTAATATTACATCATAATATTTTTCCCTTAATCCTAATTTGTTTTTATTACATCATATTATAATTTAATGTAATCATATTATTATCATGTTAATTATAATAAGTTAAGAAGTAATTATATTATTATCATGTTAATCATAATAATATGCACATTAAATCTCAAACAGAAAAATATTTTCAATATATATTTATGCTTATTTACTTACTGGTAATCTTAACGTAAAACTGTTACAAATATTTCACATCATAATATGGTGCAACTTTAAACAAAATATTTTTAACATATTTTTGTCGTACATCGCAATTATTTATAAATTATTTTATAGAATTTTCATTCTTTTTCTCTAAAATAACATAAAACAATGTTCAATATTTTTGCACCATGTTTAAACTTAACAATAAACAATATTAAAATTTTGTAGCATTGATATTTTTTATTTTGTGACACTTTACAATTTTTTTAATGTACCTACAATTTCTTTAAACTTGGTTTTTATGGGTATTTTTTAAATTATTTAAGCACTGAATAACAAATTATTCGATAGGCATATGTAATACAAACGACACAACTGATGCAAAATTATTTTACAAATGGCGATAGCAAAATATTATTAGAGTAAAAATATTTTGTTTGCATCTTAAACATATTATGAGTACACGTATAGAAAGTTATCTTGTTATGGCTATTAAATATCATTAAATGGATGTGAGGAAAATAATATTATTAACAAAGTTATTATCATTTAGTTGTTATAAAAATGATTATTTTTAAGTGAACCATACATAAATTTATAATTACGATGAACATTGACATGTTTACAGTAACTATAATATTGTTGATATTAAATAAAAATTACAATATTTTGTGTACGACAATAATATATTGTTACAAAAAACAAAGTGTAGTTGCCGTAACCATGTCCAACCATATTTTTTCTCTGCGTGTAAGTGTCAAAATTAACCCCAATGGAATGGAATGAAAATAGATCTATGTACATATTAAAAACCATCAATTCGGTTTCAGAAGAAAACACAGCACAATTGAACAAACGCATGGACTAGAAAACGTCATAAGAAAAGCCTTTGAAGAAAGAAAATATTGCTCTGCACTCTTTTTTGCTGTTTTTCAAGCTTTTGATAAAGTCTGGCATGAAGGTTTTAAACATTAACTAAGGCTAAGCTTGTCGAAAAATACTATGATCACAAAGAATTCAACTAAATATTAAAACAGGTGGCTACAACCGAATAAGAAGGAGAGATTATTCTGGACTTATTCGATCAGAAGGACGGCGAATACATATGAGAGCGAAAATCATGATTAAAAGAACTTTCGTCCGGCATTGGCAGGACGTAAGCTTAAGAATTAGAATAAGATTATATTAATTATTGTTAGTGTATATTTTATAATACATATTTTCTATACGAATACGATACAATATTGGTCGAATACGATTTCAAATATCCGATTTAAACTTGAGCGTCACTCGGTATTTCAAATTTAATTGAAAAAATTCCCATTTGCGTTGATAACATTTAGGGTATTCATTCAGTTTCATTAATTTGAAATTGGCTTTTTTCGATTAACGATTAAATAAGTTAATTTCAGTCGATTAACCGATTAACCGATGTAACGAAATGTTTAATTATTTTTAGTATTATAGCATATTTTTTTGTGTTTTTAATTAATTTTTTCGTCTCATATAAAAAGGTATGTGCTTAGAAAATAGTTTTTCACACAAATAAAGAAGGTGTTCAGATTTCTTCATTTTAAATAAGTATTTGCTGTCAACAGCTTTTTCCTTCCCTTACTTTTTATATGGATGTGTTTAGTTATTCGTTTCTTCTTATATGTAAATTCTCATATCAATATTTTAACAGAATTAACCGAAACAATTAAAAGTGTTAGAAATTTGAAAAAATAAAACAGGACTCTAATGGCATAATGGAAGATTTTATATGTTTAGAGGAATCCAAAAAGAGGACTGATAATTTAGATATTCTGTCTTCAATTTCTCCAACATCTACGGTAAATGAAAGAATTTTTTCCAAGTCAAGTTTTATCAAAACTAAAGAACTTAACAATCAAACCAAATTATTTGTCTAAAAGATTATTTCATAAGATATCCTTCAACTATATTTGCGAACGACGACTTCGATCGCTTAACTTATATTTAAAATAATAAAAAATTGTTTTTGTTTTACATGTTAATTAAGCGAAGAACAGGCAATTAATTTTAAATAAGCAACTTCTCACTAGAATGCTACGAGTACTAATGAACATTTTACAATTTTAACACTTACATTATCTTTTATTATTAAGTAAAGGTCAAAAGCATCACGACCCAAGGGATCTTTCGTGCTGCCCAAGTATATACTGAAGTAGATTAATCCTTATATTCATAGAATATTCGTTTCATAAATCTGCTATAAACCTAAAATATTTTTAATGAATTTAAATCCAATTATTCTACACGGTAAGATATTGTATACTTCACCTGAAGTCATTAGGATAGCTCCAAGTTCTACTTGCATACTTAAGGCTAGTTTACACCGTAATACAATGTACTACGACTTTGCAGGACCAAAATATTATGAAATTTTCTCCGTGTTAAAAAAAAAAAATAAAAAGTCTGTTGTAAATATTTTTCATGTTTACACGGATGGTATAAGTAAAATCAAAGTTAAGATATTCAACTTTTGGTTTTACATGGTAAGATTTTTCTCATTCTACCGTGTAAACTAGCCTTTATATCCACTTAATATACTTTCAGATTTCGGTTTTCTCCCTTTTACGCTTTAACTTGGTAATTCAGTGTTGCTTGGGAGAAAATATTTTCGCAGATGCTGCAGCCACTTATGTCGGTGGTTTTATTACATGTTTAATTTAGAGGGCTTTCCTTATTTTTCTTAACTTTATTTTGCTTAACTTTGTTTTTTCCAAGTGCTTAATAATATATATCAAATTGTTCAGCTATTCGCTCTTAATTATTGTACAATAACACTGTGCAACGTTTTTGAAGTCATAAAGGGCAAACTCCTTCTCGTGTGGAATTTCTCGAAGTATTTATCGAAACTAATAAAATCACATGTTACTCATTAATTAATTTTTATTTGCCGTTTGATACATTTTTCATACATTTCTAGAATTTTCATTGTAAAATACAACTAGAAAGTATGAACAAAAAGAGTATTATCAAATTCTAAGGAATATTTTCCTGAAAATTATTTTACTAAAATTAACACAGTTTGTCAGCTTTGGGCCAAAACTTTTGAAAATAGATATACAAAATGAGCATTTTTTCGACATTTAAGCAATTTTGAGGCATTGGGTTCAGTTTTTTCGGGTTAGTTTGTGTTACATTTTTTCTCCTAATTCATAGCTACGATTGTGCCGAGGGCAGGAAAACAATTTTCAATTGGTTTCCATGATATAAACGTGAGAAAAGTTACATGTTATTCGGAAAAATGAAATTTTAGCCAAAATATACATGAGACCATAAAGCCCGAATCTCTTATCTTTTTACATTCACTAAGAACTAATAGCGTGAAAAATTTTTCATGGGAGATTCACAATACCATGTTTTCCTTCAAGGGTAATATAAATTTCATGTGAGCAAAAATTCCACTTTTTATTCACGATAGGGATAATTGCCTTTCTAAAGCAACAAGATATAAAATCTAATGAATGACAGCTCTAGAATCAGATGAGTTATCAGATATAATATTGGTAAAATAACATTTGTTGAAGCTATACTAATCAAGTGTAATTTGACATAAATAAACATTAAACATTAATAACATTTTAAACTTGGAGTACAAAGTAGTATAAAATTATAAAATAAAAAGATTATATGTAATAAAAACTTTATGCATAGGACGTCATTAACAATTTTTGGAATCTCATTGCGTTGCTGGTGAGTTGAATATTTGTAGGAAAATGGTTCCAGAGATGTATTGTGTAAACGAAAAATTGGTTAAATTTATAATGCTATTATTTCTTGCAGACGCAGTATATGTTAGCTTTTTATATAGGAAGCTGGGTTGCTTAGTAATAATAATTTTGTGTAGAAAAGGTAAATTCTTAAACTTCAGATAGTTATCGAATATATGGTTGTGGAAATATGGTTGTAATGTCGTGATGAAAGATTTATTTAACCACTAAATGATTGCCGGTTCTAACAATATGGTTAAATTAACCATAATATTTTTAAAGATGAAACCCTTTTTATATTGCACGGGATCCGAATTTAAAGTACGGGAACAAGCCTAATATTGCACCTTAAAAATCACCACAATTTAAGAAAAACTTTGACTTATTCCATTGTAAAAGTAAACAATACGAATCATGTTAATGAAAAATTTAAAATAAACGTTTAGTATATAAAAGGAAACAAAAAAAAAAATGGTTGGGCAATTAGAAACCCTAGACTCAAATCAGTAATACAATAACAAAGAAAAAAAAGTTGACTTATGCCATTTTGAAAGTAAATATAACAAATTTTAGTATTGCAAAATTTGATAATTATCTACAGTCTGGTTTAAATGTTTAAACTATAATTATTATAAATAAACAATCTCAAGTTTTATCAAAAAAAAAAAAACCTTTTATAGTTTTTTAAATCTGTTATAAATACAACAATTTATAACAAAGGCATATTAAAAATTTCGTAATATTTTTGAACTGGTTTTTGTAAATGATACAGCATAATAAATTCGTTCAATAAAAACGAGGTATTGTTTTTTTAAACAATAATTATGATTTTTGTCCATTCAACTCAACTAATAAAATGTAAAAAAATCAACACAAATGGTTACATCAAACATATTATAATTTCTAAAAAAAAATCTATCTATCCATTATGAATAAAAATTCCTCCAGAAAAACGCTTTTTCCATGTTTCCTAATCGAATTCAATTTTGAAAATAAGAAAAGAAAGAAAACTGCCGGAGAGTTGTTATACCCACACCACAATAGTGGAGAGGGTAATATGCGTTTATGCTAGTGTTTCTAATACCTTAAAACATTGGTCCTAGAATCATCTTTCCGATCGACTTAAAATTAGTTTTTGAATCGATCTAACAATGTCCTTCCGTCCGGCCAGCAGGCTGTCCACTTAAACCTTGTGCGTAAATAAAAGCTCGAGTGTTTCTTATACCTTAAAATATTTATCCTAGACCCATCTTTTAGTACTCCTATCGACTTAGAATTAGTTTTTGAATCGATCTAACAATGTCCATCCGTTCGGCCAGTAGGCTGTCCATTTAAACCTTGTGCGTCAAGTAAAGCTCGATTCACCCATGCGTTCGGAACAATATTTTTGTCCGGAATTTTTTTTTATTGAGTTTGACGTCATACTTTTAAGAGAGAGAAAAATTATTTTGCTTGGCAAGTATTTTCTTGTTTTTTTTTTAATTTTAAATAATATGGCCAGTAGTCGACACTTATTGCTTATTAAAATTTTAATTTCATATTACTATCATACAAAAATCTTTCCAGAATATTATTTTGTACAGATTAACCCCATCCTTTTATATAGGTTTTTACATTAAATTTTTCTTTAAAATATGTTATTGCAACCTTAATCATCATACCAAATCTCTTTGGAATCGGTCCATATTTGAACATAGCTCCCATTGAAATACCACTACCGAAATTGCTTTTAATGCCAAAACTTCCTTTGAATATAAATTGGCAACGATAACTTTTATAATAGCTACTATGTGAATTTTGTACTGGTACGGCCAGATTTAACCATGGGACGCATATAAGCCCCCTCCCTAAAATCCCACATCAAATAAGTTGGAAAGGGTGAGAATGGGACAATAATTTCACATAGCCCTCATACAAAATTATTTCCTGAATAAAGTTGTGGTGAATTCGCCCACAGCAGTATATTTTACTTTCATAAAATTTTTTCATGAAATATGAAATAAAATTTATACATGTCTGCGCGTGTGTTTGCAAGAAAATTTTATGCGCTTTTTAAACATTTAAATCCTAAAAATTTTAACTGTGCATATCTACACAAAAATATCTTTAAAATGATAAAGGCTTCATTAAAATCGGTGGACGATAAGATACTTAAAAATCAACTAAAGAAAATTGATCCCTTATTTATATATAAGATTCTTGTTCAGAACAAAATGAACTGAGTTGCCACTTTTTTAATTTGTATATAAAATTATTTTTGTGTGGTTACAATCGAAACTAGTCAGGGCAACCTGTCCGTAAAAACTTGGGTTCGATTCCCAGCTCAGTCAAGAATGAAAAATTATCAATAAATTGTAGTTCATTCATGTTGTAAAATTCCTATCTTCATAAAAATAATTTAATGAAAATTAAATTCAACGAACTTAAGCCTGAAACCATTAACAGTTTAAGAAAAAATCGCTGAAGAAGGCACACAACGGAGTGTCGAAATATTGGATTCAATAAATTTAATATTTTTTATAAAAAAAAGAAAAGGACCTCAAGCTTAAATAAGAGGATTAATTAAAATAAAAATTACAATATTACTTTCCCTTTTTCCCATTTTCTTTAACACACTTTTAGAAAACAATTCAATATTAGTTGTTTGTTAGTTGTGCTGTCATTTCTTATAATTGTTTAAATCTGTAAACCACATGGAAGCTTTGTTTTTCCGAACAAATTTTCCGAAATGGGTGAATCGTTCTACAGAACACTCTCAGTTAAAAAATTGTTGTATGGACAAAAATATTGTTCGGAACGCATAGATGAATTTGAAATGATTTGATAAGATTTGACACATATGTAGATTCTAATTGTCACAAGGACCAAGCCTATTGAAAATTATGAAAATCGGTACATAATTTCACACAGCTCCCATTCAAAATTCTTTCCGTAAAAGAGTCTTTGCGCCCATAAATTTATTTAGTTTATATTTTGTCCCAACCCATTTATTAAAATCAAAATTATCCTATTAAATTTTTTTTAATCGGTCTATATTTAAGGAAAGCTACCATACAAAAAGAACTATCGAAAATTGCTTTTAATGTCATAACTCCCTTTAAATATTGGTATTGACATACTAATTGGCGGCAATAACTTTTACGATAGCTACTATGTCATGACAAAATGTTGTGCTGGTAGGGCCAAATGTCCCATATACACCCTCTTCCTAAAATCACTTAAAGGCAAACAAATCTCACAAGGAACTTTTACATGAATCTCAACCTCCTAACATAATTTTGTTTTGGGGGGTTATGATTACCCATGGTTCCCAAATAGGGTACACTCTCAAAAATTTATTTGTATATACTGTGGTATAGGGTATCATATGTTCATGCATGACCGGCAAAACTTTCTTACTTGTTATTTATAATTAGTTTGTATGTTTAATGAAATTGGATTTGCTAGCTAAAATAGGCTTTTTATAAGAGTAAATGTCAGTAGATGTTCATTTTTTTTATATTTAATTTAATATAATCCTAAGATCCGTGTGCCATACACGTTGGTAAAAATGAATAAATTTTCAAATTCCAATTCAAAAAATAAATAAAATTTACCAAAACCAGATTTTTTTTTTTGTTTTATTTCTAGAAACATGTAGGTTTTCTTAAAATTTATTACTAAGTAAACCAGTCTTTTTGAATAGCAATTAAAAATTAAAAATCTTAAAAAGTTGTTTAAATCTTCCTTAACATCTTAAACAAATATTGAATTCATTAAACCTTAAGCAGCATTAATTTAAGACGAATTTAAAACAAAAGTACATATTTTTTATTTTAACTTAAAATACCTTTAAGTGTCGTAGAAAAACACATATCTTTAAGAATAAAATACGAGTACATTCACAGATAAAAGTATCTGTAAAATGCAATTGAAACCATAAAGGGGTGTATAAAAACTTTTGCAATTTTTTTATAGGGACAATGACTGATCATTGATTTCATTGAACATAAAAGCTTTTTTTTCAAACTATTCACTACTTACCATTTTGAGAAGTTTTTTTTAAAATATATTATCCAATTTATTTCGAAGTCTGTTAAATTTTTAAGGCAAAGTCTATCCTTTCACTTAGACAAAGTAATTGTATGTAATTGTATTTTAAAATGTTTGCATCCAATTTGCACGAAAAACTGACTAAAAAGTTAAAAAAAAAATCATATATATTTTAAAAATTAAACAATTTTAAATTAAGTAAAAAATTTTACAAATTTTTTTTAAAAATAAAAGTGAATTTAATTCTTTAACTTGAGTTATGTTGTTTTTTATTTCTTCAATTTTTCCTTCTTAAATTAAATTGTATTATTTTATATATATATTTTTTATCTGTAAATCATTTATGGGTTTTATGGTTTTGAATTTATTTATTATTTTTTTGTTTTTGTTTCTAGATATTTTCTTTAAACACAAACCGTTGTCACGATCTTACTCTTTCAAATTGGTAACTAAAACTGAAACATTCAATATGCGCAAAACCACACAACTAAAACGGTAACGGCTGACAAGACGAAAAAAATTGTTTAACACCAAACTGAATGTGCTTTTCAGTGTTAAAATAAAAACACAAAAACGAAAGACTAAAAATATTTCAAAAAAAAAGACCCAAAAGCTTAACGTTTAAATTGAGTTTAATGTTGTTGTAGAAAAAACAACCACTCTTCATTTACTAATCGAAAAAAATACTTAAGAAAAAATACAATTTACTACACATGCGCGCAGCTTTGTCATCAGCCACACACAAACAGATAAACCGTCATGAACATTCATTTATATAAATGTTTGTTTCTATATAAAAGACAAGAAATCGAAAAGAAAATTAAAGTAAAGTCAAGAAAATCAAACATTTTATTTTATTAAAAGTTATTTTTTTCCTTGTAGCTGTGAGCTGCATTGTTAATTAGCTTTGAATTAAAGCTATTGGGTTTGTTTGGCATAAAAGCTTTTATGTATATGCACTGCTTTAAGTCAGCGTTGCCGATTTCTGTGTAAATATACAAAAATGGTACAAAAATTTTTTTCTTAAACTTTTTTTTTTGTATCATAAAATTTTTGTGTAATTTCGCCCCAAGATTATTTTTAGTACAAGAAAAACTTTTCATTTAATTTAAAAAGTTTTTCATGCTTAATTCTGTTTAATTGCATTTTTTCGATTTTGCGATGTTAGAGCCATATTAAGTTTAAAACACTCTTTACATCGTTCTAAAATTTTCTGAAAAAAATGGAAAAATTTCGATTTTTTAACGTTAAAACAAAGTTCAAAAAGTTATACCTAGCCCATAGTTTGATCTAGACTGAGGGCTTCGACTCATCTGAAAAATTAGATTTTAAGACATTCGCCATTTGACATTGCCCATAAAAACCACAGATTTGTAAGTTTTTTTTTATGTCCATTGTTTTCCTAATTTGATAGTGAGCGATGAAGCCTAATTCTGTATATCAACAAGCAAAACTGCAGGTTTTGGGCTACAAATAATCCAAGAGCAGTTCATCAGTGACAACTACACCCACTTAAGTGAACTGTTTGGAGCGGTGTATCGTTCCACAGGATAATTAACCCACAAAGAAAAAAATATTGCCCCTATTAAGGCATTAATCAAAAATAATTTTTAATTTTTTTTTAATTTAAAATTTACTTAAGTGAATTAATTGTTTAATCAAGTGAATTAAAAGTTTAATTGATACTAATCATTTGCACCATCAAACAAATTAATAGTAACAATTAAACGTTTAATTCATTTCATTAAACGTTTAATTCACTTGATTAAGTTTTTAATTAAAACTGATTTTATTTTTGATTAATGCTTTAAATGGGGCAACAATTTTTTCTGTGCGTAATATGCCATTGGTGTTGTAATCACTGTCAACGGTGTTGCATATCGGATAATGTTGAAAAATTATATTTGGCCGGCTGTGGAAAACCATCCAACCATGTGGTTTTACAGCACACACTATAGGTACCTCAATGGACGTATTCGGCGAACTGAAGTTTTCGCGCACAAGCGATTTTAACCGAGCTCTACCTTCACAGTATTCAACAGCTCCTGACAGTTCTCTTTGGAGATATTTGAATTTAACAGCTTCTGACAGTTCTCTTTAGAGATGTTTCAAAGGAGGAAAGTATGTTAATAAGTAAAAAAAAATACTCCAACTAAAAACCCAGATTCGAAATGAAATTATGAATAGGAACTTACTGTGATTCTATGAATGATACCATTCATGCAAGTCTTTAATTAAAATTTTATAGCCAACAATTTTGTAGAACATATCATCCCCGCCCTCCTCTTTTTCGGGGTGTTTTTTTAACGATTTATTAGAATAAAGCCGTTATGAAGGGGAGTTAGAGGGTTAATAAGTTCCACAAAAATTATTTGCCACAACATTTTCTGAATATTTGCCAAAACAGTTGCTGAATATACCCTACACCTCCGATGTAAAGAAAACATAGTTTTATATACCGATATGCTGCATGAACACGCCAAGGCTGGAAATCTTTAACTGCCTCTTAAATCTAAAATGAGCAATCTTATATTTGACTGGCTTTTGGTATTTGTGTTAGGTTTTGAGCTGTGATGTGTTCATATATAGTAAAATTATATATATTATTGTTATGGCCAACATTTTTGAGAACATTTCTTCCCGCCCTTTCCTTTTTCCGGGATATTTTTTATGATTTGTTTGAATAAAGCCGAAAAATTATTTTGCAATTACATTTTCTACAAAGTTGCTGAACATACCCGCTAAAATAAAATTCTAATGTGATCTTTCAAAACGCCGACGCACGTATACATATATTTTTTTGGTTTCCTCTTCCAGAATCTGTTGTCAGAACCCCGTAATTTTGGAAAAAGTTTGAAACTGTTGTACAGTGTTATTAAAAACAAAATTAATTTTGTATAATTTATAAAATTTTGGATAATTTTGATGTTTTGTCTATGTAAAATTGAATTTGTATTCCGGCAACACTGCTTTGCGTATTAATATGTGTATGTGCTGTTATACGAGTTTGTTGCTGTCGGGCTAAAAAAAGCCACATCAAATCGAAAGACTTAAGATACGAACACAATACATTTTTACTCACACGCACGGAATTTGTTGTTGTTGCTCTATTTAGAAAAATTATGTAGATATAATAAGTATGTATAAAAATAAAAAAAAAAACAAAAATTGTACTGTTCAAATTCAATTCCAAAAATATTACTATGGAACGATTGTAGACAACAATTTACTCATTCACCAGACCAGTTCTCCGTTATATGGAAAATTGTTAAAATACTTATTTGGCACTTGAATGGGACCAATTTTATTTTCGGTTAGTAGCTAAAATTAACAAAAAAAAAAAAAAAAAACATGATCTGAGTATCTTAGTTGTTAGAAATTTTTGTGCAATATTCAAAAATACTTAAACTTCTTTTCAAAATTTTTACTTTCAGTTGTGTTATAACAACAAATACCAAATTATTGGTTAAAGGTCCTCTTTAAAAAAATAAACATTTCACATTTATAAAAGGTTAATAAAACAAATCAAAAATATTTATTATATATAAGGGGTAGCCAATTTAACTTATGTGATGTTTCCAAGCGATAGAAGATTGATTGTGTAGGAACAATTATATTTTTTGGGTGCTTTTGATATAAATTTTACTACACAATCAATAGCCTGTCTTTTAGAAACAGAACATTATTCACAAAAACTTTATTAAAAAGAAAAGTTTTGGTTTTTAATATTCATTTTTAAAATACACTTTCTTAACATATTTAAAAACCATTTAACTTCAATTTTAAGCTTCTTAGCAACAACTTGGAATTATTTTCCCCCCTAAGTATTTCATATACAAACATACAGGCCTGCTCTAAAAATCGCATTTTATCAAAGTGATTTGAAATCACAAGAAAAGTGTTCTGGGCGTATTATTTTGTGATTTCAAAATGTTCAGCTACGTAAAAAACTTTTTGCAATCATTTTGATATTTTTGCGACTATTGTAAGATGACCGTAATAATAAATTACTTACATAAAATATTCAACGTGTTGCTTATTAATTTTTTATGCAATAAGCTGTTTTATTTACATCAAATCATTTAAAATTATGAAAATTTGACGAAACTACAAAAATGAGATTTGCTTTGGTGACTTCTGTTGTGATTTCAGGCTTGTTTTTATAGATGAATTAAAGAGAGCTAATTTGCTAACAGCGGCGTGATACTCGTAGTGCAGTCTAACATTTATTAAAAATCGTAAAAGCTGTAAAGAAATACAGGAAAAATCGGTTCTATCGCGAACACGGCTATAATTCGCGAAAAAATTGCAAACTTGTAATCAAACCCTAAAATTTATTTGAAATCCCCAAATGGGTTAAAAAAACAAAGTGTCGGAAAAATTTGCCAAAAAAAGCGAAAATTCGGGAAAATTTTTAATATTTCAAACAAGCCATAAAATTAATTAAAAATCCCTAAAACTATAAGGAATGGCAAAAATTTGGTAAAAATTTCTAACAGCGGCATGATAGTAGATTCTACTATTTATTACAAGTCGTTAAAGCTGTAACGAATCAGAAAACTTCCGGGAACAAATCGAAAAACACTGAAAAACACAAAAACGTTGTGGTTTACAAAACGCCACAAAATCACACGTGTGCTTTTTAAAGCACATCTGATTTGAAATCACGTGATTTTCAGAACAGGCCTGATATTTTCCGTTAATTTTTAAAACCAAAAAATAACTGACCATGGCCCAATTAGTAGGTCTGCGCAAAACTATAACAATGAAACAATTATCAACATCAAGTTTTTTTACCAACTTAATTTCTATGTTGTGACGATGGAAGTCGGTAACCCTCGTTTCCACCTGCACCATAGAAGCAGTATTTGGTTTTTATGAATTTTTAGTAGTATTATTAGTGTTATATTATGATTATTATTACTGTTTGATGATTAGTATTTGTTTGAATTAACGGCCATTTAGGGCGACCTCTACCGGCAACCAGCAGGTGCAACCGTGCGCACCCCTAGCGGCCAGTAGCAGCAGCAAACTAAATAGAACAGCTGGATTGAACAGCTGGATTGATACAACCACCTGAAACATACGACGACGGGAAAAGTATAAAAGGCGAGCACAAATAGAAATCGAGATCAGTCGGTGTCGAGCGCAGTGGTAGGTAAGTCAGAAACTACGGTGGTTATCCCGCTGTAGTCATTGGTAGTGTATTTTGTTTTCTTTTTGTGGTTGGTACTTGGGTAGAACTAATTGAACTTCCCGTGGTTATCCCGCAGGTTTTCAATCTAGTGCAGTGATGCTCATTCAGGCAAACAATTGTTTAGAAGCCCCACCCCTTTGTTTTTTACGCTCATTATTTTTGTCGTACGTGTGAGAGCAACAAGCGCACATGTACGATAGATGCATTGATATTTGTTCAAATACAGTGTGTAAAATAAATAATAATGAAATTAATTTAGTTGTTCGTCAGACAGCGACGAATGCACATGCGCGGAAGCTACGCTAGTTTGTTGCTAAAAAATATTAAAATGCAAATCTATTTTATGATTAAAAATGCCTTTGGTAATGCCCAATGTCTTTTATTTTATCAAACATTTAAAGGACATTGGGAAAATGTTATTAAGAGGCATTATGATTCTTTTCATAGCAATATGACTGGATATACCGATGAAGAAAAAAAAACCTTTTTATTAGAAATAAAAAGATTTTTTTTGGAAAAATTGAAGGAATGGCTATCAGGGGAAGAAAATATTGAAAATAAATCAGATTTTATTTTAAAATAAGCCATTTCAGACGTAGTCGCCTTAAATATTGTCAGGCAGGGCAGACCGTTTATCGATGGAGTTTTTATTAAACAGTTGTTTAGTAAACTTCTTCATATGCTAAATTATAATGTTAATTTAATATAATCTGTGCCCTTGTCCCGCAGTACTATTGCGCGTAGCGCTGCGCAGTTAGGAACATCGGTAGAGTTGGCAATTAAGGAAAAATTAAGAAATTGTGTATTTTTTTCCTTTTGCTTAGATGAAAGTACTGACATGAAATGGCTTTTTTTAAAATAAAATCTGATTTAATTTCAATATTTTCTTCCCCTGATAACCATTCCTTAAATTAAAAAAAAAAAATTTTATTTCTAATAAAAAGTTTTTTTTCCTCATCGGTAACCTAGTCATATAGCTATGAAAAGAATCATAATTTTCTTAATTAATCCCTAATCACCAACTCTACAGAAACCCCTAAACAACGGAAGTTAATCACATACACTTAAATCAGTGTGAACTGCATTATTATAAATTTTATATAACCAAAAAAAAAATCTTGTGATATAATATTAATAAAAATTGTGCGCTTAGTTTTGCGTGTCACTGTACTTAAAAAATTCTCTCAGAATACATATGCAAAACATTTTTGAACACCAGTGCTTTAAAACAGTGATGCTCATTCAGGCAAACAATTGTTTAGAAGCCCCACCCCTTTGTTTTTTACGCTCATTATTTTTGTCGTACGTGTGAGAGCAACAAGCGCACATGTACGATAGATGCATTGATATTTGTTCGTCAGACAGCGACGAATGCACATGCGCGGAAGCTACGCTAGTTTGTTGCTAAAAAATATTAAAATGCAAAACTATTTAATGATTAAAAATGCCTTTGGTAATGCCCAATGTCTTTTATGTTATCAAACATTTAAAGGACATTGGGAAAACGTTATTAAGAGGCATTATGATTCTTTTCATAGCAATATGACTGGATATACCGATGAAAAAAAAAAAACCTTTTTATTAGAAATAAAAAGATTTTTTTTGGAAAAATTTAAGGAATGGCTATCAGGGGAAGAAAATATTGAAAATAAATCAGATTTTATTTTAAAAAAAGCCATATCAGACGTAGTCGCCTTAAATATTGTCAGGCAGGGCAGACCGTTTATCGATGGAGTTTTTATTAAACAGTTGTTTAGTAAACTTCTTCATATGCTAAATTATAATGTTAATTTAATATAATCTGTGCCCTTGTCCCGCAGTACTATTGCGCGTAGCGCTGCGCAGTTAGGAACATCGGTAGAGTTGGCAATTAAGGAAAAATTAAGAAATTGTGTATTTTTTTCCTTTTGCTTAGATGAAAGTACTGACATGAAATGGCTTTTTTTAAAATAAAATCTGATTTAATTTCAATATTTTCTTCCCCTGATAGCCATTCCTTAAATTAAAAAAAAAAAATTTTTATTTCTAATAAAAAGTTTTTTTTCCTCATCGGTAACCTAGTCATAAAGCTATGAAAAGAATCATAATTTTCATAATTAATCCCTAATCACCAACTCTACAGAAACCCCTAAACAACGGAAGTTAATCACATACACTTAATTCAGTGTGAACTGCATTATTATAAATTTTATATAACCAAAAAAAAAAATCTTGTGATATAATATTAATAAAAATTGTGCGTTTAGTTTTGCGTGTCACTGTACTTAAAAAATTCTCTCAGAATACATATGCAAAACATTTTTGAACACCAGTGATCTAGTGCTACCCCAGAGCCAAAGGCCGAGCGTAGTGGTGTTCCCGTGGTTATCCCGCAGGTTTACGACTACGAGTCACTTAACACAGCGTTTCCGTGGTTATCCCGCAGATTCACTGTCGTTTGGTGGCTTCACTGGGCCTCCGTCCGTGTTAGGGGTTGGTGTAGAAGGGATTGGAACTCCCGTGGTTATCCCGCAGGTTTCTCAATCTATCCCTACGTCAGCGCCGAAAGCCGAGCGTAGTAGTTCGCCCGTGGTTATCCCGCAGGTGTACGACTACGAGCAACTCAACGCAGCGTTTCCGTGGTTATCCCGCAGATTCACTGTCGTTTTGGGGCTTTACTGGGCATTAGTTGAGCGCGTGCAATACCTACCTACCACTGTCCAAATAGACAAGCGTGCCGATCGTACGGCCAACTCCGTGTTCGTAAAACGAGCGTGCCGACCGTACGACCAACACCGTGTTCGTAAAGCGAGCGTGCCGATCATAGGGCCAACCCCGTGTCCGTGAAGCCAGGCTGGTCGTGTCAAGTGTAGAAGTATTCGGAGATATTTTTTCCCTTTCTTTTCTGTAAATAAAGCGCTATTTGAAAGTAAACGTGTGAGTGTTTCTTTTAAGAGGTCACAAATAAAATATTTATTGTGACTGGACCGTGGTTAACCGGCGAGTTATACCCCAGCCGAGGAGGTTCGTTACAGTTGGCGCCCGAGCAGGGACCTCTTAAAAAAAAAACACACCCACACACACTAGCGGTTGAATTCGGTAAGCGCGTGAGTCGCGAAACGGAAAAATTCAACAATAAGTAAAAATAAAGTGTAGAAACACAAAATTAGAGACATTTAGTAAAGATAAAAATAAAGACAAAGTGAAAAAAAAAAATAATAATAATAAAAAAAAAAAAAAAAAAAGAACGTGGGAAAAAACCCGCAAGACTGGTAGCAAGTAAAACAAAAACTTTGTACAAAAAAAAAAGAAAAAAAAAAACCTTTAAAAAAAAAAAAAAGAATTAGAAAACAAGTGACATGGTGAAGACTGGGTGGATATATCCACTTAAGCGAGAGGAGTTGATGGAGATCATGCGAGAGTTTTCATTGGACACCACCGGTACTGTAGACGAATTATGTAAACGTCTGGCCCAATTCATTGGGGGCGGACACAGCCCGGAGGTCACCCCGCGGTTGCAGGCCTTGCAGGAACAATTTGAAGCTGGAAGTTTGCTGACGGTACCCGGGGGGAGTACCCTGAAGTCACCACAGCTGAAAAATAAAAGGGAAGATAACCCGCCGGGGATCCATGAGCCGGCGGAAGGTACGCAAATCCCTAATGTGAGCGGCAGGGGTCATCTCATGGACCAGGTGCAGAAGTGGGGCCTCTCTTACAATGGTAATAACGAGCCTTTGGCCTTTATTGAACGGGTAGAAGAACTGGCAGTGATTTATGAGGTGATGTTGGATCACCTACCCCGGATCATGCCCGGAATTTTATGTGAACGAGCTCTGGCATGGTACCGGAACAATAACGCCCACTGGCAGGTATGGTCTGCGTTTAGAACAGATTTCTTGTCCTTCTTTCTCCCTACCAGGTATTTCGAGCGGTTGGAGGACGAAATCCGAGCCCGGTTGCAACAACCGGAAGAGCGGTTTAAGGACTATGTGCTAGAAATCCAGACCCTGATGCGGCACTCAAGTTTAACGGCGGACCAGAAGCTCCAACGCATTTATCAGAATTCCCAGTCGAGATACAAATGGTACATCAGGCGAAACGATTTTGGGTCCCTCGCCGAATTGATACGTATGGCGGAAGATATGGAGAGTATACCGGGTGTAACCTCACCTGCCCAGGAGAGTATAGTCACGCCCACAAGAAGAGCCAGGAACGGCCAGACAACCCGCTGTCACAGTTGTGGAGAACAGGGGCACGACGCCAAACGATGCCAACGGGAGCCGACGCGATTGAGGATGGTCGGCTTACCCGCAACAAAAATTACATCCCCCACCAACGTGACCTGCCTGCAACGCGAAGAAACGCAGTTAACGGCCACGATTTTAATCAACAACATCCCCATTAAAGCTGTTTTGGACACCGGCGCTAGCCGGAATTTCATCCACCAAAACGTCATCCGACGACTCACACCATCCCCGACATATCACCAGGAGGAACTGGACATCATGCTAGCCAATGGAGCCCTGTGCCGGGTCTCAAGGGCTATAGAGCTTACAACAACACTGGGAAAGCGAACCAGAAAGTGTCGATATCTCGTGATGCCCAACGCCTGTGAAGATGTCATTTTGGGGCTCGAGTTTCTGAGGAATTTTGATACGAGCATACGAATTGCCGGACTGACGCTGAGCTGCTCTCGTTGGAAAGCGGGAACACAACCACCAGCGCACGTGCTCGCACATTATCCCGTCACCTGTGGGGTGGCAATTGCGTGCGATGAGCAGCATGCAGAGCCAGTGACAGCAGAACACCCGAAATTAATGGAACTGCACGCTGTCTGCAACGTTCCCACGCGCAAATGCAAATGGCTCGACAGGCGGATTCGTGAGGTCCACGAAAACCCTGACAAATATGCTGATTACGCGCTAATCAACAACCAGCTATACCGAAATTTCCCACGACAGATGAACGACGAGGACAGCACGCCGTGGAAGCTATGTGTGGCCTCTCAAGACAGGATACGCGTCCTAGAGGAAAACCACAATAATCCCATAGCCAGGCATCTGGGGGTGCGAAAGACGATCCTCCGTGTTGCAAGTCGTTATTACTGGCCAGGAATGTCCCGTGATGTAAGAAAGCACGTAAGACATTGCCAGTCCTGTCAACAATTTAAGGTGAATCAACAGAAGCCGGCAGCGGTGCCAATTCCAGAAGTCAGCGGGTCGCCGGGTGACGGACCAGGAACCACGTGTGCACCATGGTCTGAGGACCTAAAACACATAGTGGAGACTTCACTGCAAGCACGCCAGCCCGGCCACCAGTTAAAGTTTATCCACCGTAGCGGCCAGAAGTCATATATGAAGGAGGGAGCGTTCAAGTAGAGGCTCTGCCGTGAGAGGAAGACAACCGCCCGTGACGAAGAGGGGATGTGTGACGATGGAAGTCGGTAACCCTCGTTTCCACCTGCACCATAGAAGCAGTATTTGGTTTTTATGAATTTTTAGTAGTATTATTAGTGTTATATTATGATTATTATTACTGTTTGATGATTAGTATTTGTTTGAATTAACGGCCATTTAGGGCGACCTCTACCGGCAACCAGCAGGTGCAACCGTGCGCACCCCTAGCGGCCAGTAGCAGCAGCAAACTAAATAGAACAGCTGGATTGAACAGCTGGATTGATACAACCACCTGAAACATACGACGACGGGAAAAGTATAAAAGGCGAGCACAAATAGAAATCGAGATCAGTCGGTGTCGAGCGCAGTGGTAGGTATCCCGCTGTAGTCATTGGTAGTGTATTTTGTTTTCTTTTTGTGGTTGGTACTTGGGTAGAACTAATTGAACTTCCCGTGGTTATCCCGCAGGTTTTCAATCTAGTGCTACCCCAGAGCCAAAGGCCGAGCGTAGTGGTGTTCCCGTGGTTATCCCGCAGGTTTACGACTACGAGTCACTTAACACAGCGTTTCCGTGGTTATCCCGCAGATTCACTGTCGTTTGGTGGCTTCACTGGGCCTCCGTCCGTGTTAGGGGTTGGTGTAGAAGGGATTGGAACTCCCGTGGTTATCCCGCAGGTTTCTCAATCTATCCCTACGTCAGCGCCGAAAGCCGAGCGTAGTAGTTCGCCCGTGGTTATCCCGCAGGTGTACGACTACGAGCAACTCAACGCAGCGTTTCCGTGGTTATCCCGCAGATTCACTGTCGTTTTGGGGCTTTACTGGGCATTAGTTGAGCGCGTGCAATACCTACCTACCACTGTCCAAATAGACGAGCGTGCCGATCGTACGGCCAACTCCGTGTTCGTAAAACGAGCGTGCCGACCGTACGACCAACACCGTGTTCGTAAAGCGAGCGTGCCGATCATAGGGCCAACCCCGTGTCCGTGAAGCCAGGCTGGTCGTGTCAAGTGTAGAAGTATTCGGAGATATTTTTTCCCTTTCTTTTCTGTAAATAAAGCGCTATTTGAAAGTAAACGTGTGAGTGTTTCTTTTAAGAGGTCACAAATAAAATATTTATTGTGACTGGACCGTGGTTAACCGGCGAGTTATACCCCAGCCGAGGAGGTTCGTTACAATGTTTCAGTGTTTGACAAACTCAACCATGGTGAGGTACACAATTGAACAGCGTGTTCAAAATGCATTTCGTGCACTTCGTGAGGCACACCTTCACGTCAGTAGATTCGTTAACAAGCAGAATTGCCGCATTTGGGCAAATGAGAATTAACGAGTTATTATTGAAAAGCCGATGCATCCTCAAAGAATGACTGTTCGGAGCGGTTTATGGGCTGGCGGCGTCATCGGGAACTTCTTCGAAAATAAGGTCGGCCAAGCAGTTACCATGAATGGTGCTCGCTATCGCGAAATGATAACGGACTTCTTGTAGCCAGAAATTGAGGTTATGGGCTTGGACGATATGTGGTTCAAGCAGGGTGGTGCCACTTACCAACACAGCCAACGAAACAATGGCTCTTTGCGCTAGAAATTCAATGGCCGTGTTATCTCACGTCGTGACGATTTTAATTGGCCGTCACGATGATTTAATTTGACACCGCTGGACTTCTTTCTTTGTGAATATTTAAAAGAAAAAGTGTACGTCAATAAGCCAAGAACAATTCAAGAGCTAAGGAATGAGATAATTCGGCACACTAACGGCATTGAACCTCAATTAGGTCGCAGAGTCATTGGAAATATGGACCATCGGATAGAGGTATGCCCCCGAAGCCGTGTGGAGCATTTGACCGATATTTTGCTTCACACATAATACATACATAGATCCTTTAGTTGGACCATCTTTAGTTTAAACTCAACAGCTGGAAAACAGTGTAATTTGTTTCCCCAAAAATTTGTCTATATGATGAACTCGGTAGCTCTATTTTGTTTTTTGGGTCGTTTTTTAATTTGAAAAGTAAAAAAATGCTCTTAAGTTGACAACTCTTCAACAACATTATGAAAATACACAAAAAACGGTCGTGCTCGATGAGAAAAGACGTGTTTCTTTTAACTCCGCATACGGTTCTTTTTTTTTAACATAAATTAGTTAATAATATCAGTTTAACAAGCGAATTTGGACGCTCAATATAAAAGTGAACAATAAAAAAAATAAAAAAAAATATTAAGGAAAAAAAAATACAAGTAAAAAAATATACCTACATATGTATGTATGTACGCACATACTACATACTTACAAATAATCTGTGCAAAAAAAATATTTATTCTTTTTTCTTTTATTATCTCGGTGTAACAACATTATACATAATAAAAAGAGCACAGTTAACAAAAATTAAAAATAAAAAAAAAAACGGTGAAAAAAACAAAAACAACTCTATATGAGTAATATCAATGAAACAACAACAAAAATAAATGATACTGATGCTAGCGAAAGCAATGTGGAAATAAACATTACAACAGAAAACAATAGCAACAACCTAACGGCAAAACCATCAAGTGTTACCATTGAAAAGACATTCCTAGTAGGAAATGATACCATGAACTCAAACACAGACGCAACGGAAAACACACAAGTAAAAAATTTTCAAAAACCACAAGTGCAAGTTGGTATGGACAAACGGGGTCGCAGCCCAGCCTCTTCAGCTGTAGCCTCGGCCTCTAAAGTTCCATCTTTTGATAGAATAAATTCACAAAATCGTTTTGCAATTCTGGAGGATGAATCTTCTGAAGCACCTAACGTCATAAAATCGTCGAAGCCACCCCCGATATATCTTAGAGAGCAAAACTCAAGTGAGCTTATAAAAAGTTTAATCTCGGTGATAGGTGAAAATTCGTTTTACGTTGCTGCAATCAAGCGTGGAAATATAAACGAGACAAAAATACAGATTAATCATGAGAATGATTTCCGTAAAATAATTAATAAGTTTGAAGCACTTAAAAAAAGCTTCTATACGTACCAACTGAAAAGCAGTAAAGGTCTTCAAGTTGTGATTAAGGGCATTGACTCATGCGTGGACCCCGACGAAATAAAAACATTTTTAGAAGAAAAAGGCTTCAAAATAAAAAATGTTACAAATATTAAAAATAAAGAAAAAAATCCCCAACCTCTATTTCGAGTGGAGTTAGAGCCCGGCGATGTTAAGCTAAAAAAAAATGAAACGCATCCCATTTACAGTTTAAAATACATTCTGTACAGAAAAATCACGATAGAGGAGCCGCACAAAAGAAATGGGCCCGTTCAGTGTTTAAACTGCCAAGAATTTGGTCATACTAGGGCATACTGCCATTTACCCCCTGTTTGCGTCGTATGTGGAGAATTACATGGTACCGTCCGGTGCGATAAGTCCAAAAATGACCCTAATGTAAAAAAATGTAGCAACTGTGGTGGCAACCACACTGCCAACTATAGAGGATGCCCGGTATATTCGATTGTCAAGCGTTCTGTTGGACAGAAACTTAATCCCCCTCAAACGCAGGCAACTAATCAAGCAAACACGTACGGCGTCCAGATGCCTCAGCCAAATAATAACAGAACCTCGTACGCTAATGTATTAAAATCTAATCCTATGCAACTGCAAGGTGATGTACCAAATAACGACGAAATTCCCATTTCTAATTTAACTCGGCTAGAAAAAACTATGGAAACATTAGTGCAAACAGTTAACAATTTTACTAACACAATGGGTAACATGATGCAAGAAATGTTAAGAATGCAATCGATGTTATTGCAAGCTGTACTAAACAAGCCATGAACTGTTTAAAAATTTGCTTTTGGAACGCAAACGGCATCCGCCAACACAAAAATGAACTAGAATACTTCCTTAAAAATAAACAAATTGATGTTATGATGGTTTCTGAAACTCATCTGACCTCAAGAAATACGTTTAAAATCAATGGTTATATATTATATGATACCAAGGACCCTCGAGACAGAGCTTGTGGCGGTTCTGCCATTTTGATAAAGAACCGAGTAAAACACTACTTAATGAGTGATCATCGTGAATACTTTCTCCAAGCAACGAACATTTGCGTTGAGGAATTAAATCGAAACATAGTAATTTCATCATTATACTCCCCACCTAGATTTTCTATATCAGAAAGCCAATATCATAAATATTTCAAATCATTAGGACCTTGCTTCCTGGCTGCTGGCGATTATAACGCTAAACACACTTTCTGGGGTTCACGACTTATTACACCTAAGGGTCGTGTTTTGTTTAACACAATTTGTAAAATGGATCTAAATGTGGTCGCGAGCGGACAACCAACATATTGGCCTACTGATCAGCAAAAAGTTCCAGACGTTATCGATTTTGGAGTGGTTAAAAACATCCCCGCAGAAACGATTTATGTTGAAGCTTCCTTAGAACTATCTTCTGATCACACACCTACAATTCTTACAATAACAAATCCTAATCGAATTGTATCTCCGTCTGATAACTTAGTGTCGTCAGCCACTCAAATAAATTGGTTAAAATATAAAAAATATCTCAGTACCCACTGCACTGAAAATATTCCGCTTAGTACACCGGAGAATGTGGATATTTCTATTATAAATTTTGACAGTTATCTGAAACTAGCTGTTCAACATTCTAGTATAACCCTCAAAAAAACCAAAAATAGTAAAATATATTCTGCAGATGTTGAGCGTCTCTTAACTGAAAAAAGGAGAGCTCGAAGAGAATGGCAATTGCATAGATCCCCTCAACTTAAGAATTTACTAAAAGAGTGCACAAAAAGGCTAAGAAAGTTACTGCAGTCTCAGAAAACGGCTTCCCTGGAAAAATATCTTAAGGAACTTGATGCAACTTCTCAATTAGACTACTCATTATGGCGTGCAGCTAGAAATCTTAATAGACCAGTTATCACTAAACCACCATTAAGAAACTTAAATGGAAGTTGGGCACGAAATGATGAAGAAAAAGGAAATCTTTTTGTTAATCATTTGAAAAACGTATTTACCCCGCATACATCTCCCGATATTGTAGTCGAGTTGCCACCAGTTGCTGTTAGAGCTGCTGTTCCACTTAGATTTGAGATCAAAGAAATCGAAAAGGCTATTCATAATTTAAGCCCCAAGAAAGCCTCTGGTTTTGATAAGATCAGCAACAAAATGCTTTTAGAGCTACCCAGCATAGCAAAGAAAATTATTCTTTTAATTTTTAATGCTATTTTACGCCTTGAATACTACCCACAAGAATGGAAAGTATCCTTAGTTACAATGATACCTAAGCCAGGAAAGGATCCTACAAAAGTTGAGTCATATAGACCTATAAGCTTATTGTCTAATATATCAAAGCTGTTTGAGAAGCTGTTAGTGTCAAAATTAGCCCCAATTTTAAATGTAAATAGATGTATTCCCAACCATCAATTCGGCTTTAGAAGAGAACATAGCACAATCGAACAAACCCATCGTATAGTAAACGCCATAAGAAAAGCCTTTGAAGAAAAAAAATATTGTTCCGCCCTCTTCATCGATGTTTCCCAAGCTTTTGATAAAGTCTGGCATGAAGGGTTATTACATAAATTGAAGCAAAACTTACCAGTAAACACACACAAGCTGTTAGAAAGCTACTTAGTCGGCCGAAAATTTATTATTAAAGAATGTGATTTTATAAGTTCTCCTCAGCCAATTGACGCTGGAGTCCCTCAGGGAAGCATCATGGGTCCACTCTTATACCTTATATATACCTCAGACATGCCAACAAACAACCACACCATAACTTTAACATTTGCTGATGATACAGCTTTTCTAAGCGTACACGAAAACTGTCATGAAGCATCCCGTTACTTGCAGGATCATATATTTGAACTGGAAAAGTGGTTAAAACAATGGAGGATAAAGGTCAATGAGCAAAAATGCGTACATATAACATTCACCTTGCGTCGGGAGTCATGTCCCCCTATTAAAATCAATAATCAATTAGTGCCCCTGCAATCGCATGTAAAATATCTCGGTATTCATCTAGATCGGCGTTTTACATGGAAATGCCATATAGAAGCAAAACTAACACAAATGAAACTAAAAGCAATTCAAATATATTGGCTTATTGGAAGAAATTCTGTTCTTAGCCTCGACTGCAAACTTCTACTTTATAACTCTATATTGAAGCCAATCTGGTGCTACGGTATTCAGCTATGGGGCACTGCCTCGGCCTCAAATATCGAAAAAATTCAAAGGCGCCAAAATAAACTTCTTCGAATAATCACAGCCGCTCCCTGGTATGTTAAAAACTCTAATATTCACAAGGATCTCAATGTGCCATTAGTAAAAACTATTATAACGAAGTACGCAGCAAAATATTTAAAAAGGCTTGAGTCGCACCCAAATCCACTTGCTCGAAATATTTTAAATGACAGTGGACACTCTAGATTAAGGAGAAGAGATACCGCAGGACTCATCCGAAGGGAAGACCGCTAAACATCTACATATGTGAACAGAAACAGTGAGGAGAAAAATTTTCGTCTAGCATTGGCAGGACAAAAATAAAGTATTAGTATAAGATTTGATTAATTATTGTTAGTTCATATTTAATATATGAAGATTCAATAAATAAATAATGAAAAAAAAAAAAAAAAAAAAAAATGGTATAAACACAACTGGGACGAGCGAAGTACTTCGCATAGGACGACGAATTCGTCGACAAGAATTCTATCAGCTGTAAAACACGATATTTTTACATTACACTTTAAAAACATCGTTCTTTTTTGTCCAACTTTTGGCAATGAAATGGTTGGCTTAAAAATTATTTTACATATGAGGGGATTAAAGCACAAGGAGTTCAAGTGATTTATGTTAAATAATGAGAAAAAAAACAGTTAAAGTTAAATTGTTATAAAAAATGTAAGATGTTATCTGGAATATTACTTTTTAACTAATAGAGATCCTGAGATATAATTTAATCCTACAAGATGTACAAATACCCAAAAATTACCATTGAAGTAAGGAAAGTCGCACTTATAGCCCTTGTGCCTTAACTTTTGTTAAAATGTCTAAATAAATGAACTTTTACCACAAAAGAATGTTATTAATACCTAATAGAAAAACACATACACCAAATTTTTTAAATAACATTTTATTAAGAAATGCTTTTATGGTTCTTTGTAAAATTTCTTAGTTTTTATAATCAGATTCCATGGCATCATCAGGCTCACCTTCATTCTTACCACCGCTTTTGATTCTTTTCGGAATTTCTTCCATTCTATCATGAGGAATTTGGTTTGAACCATTCACGATGGTGGTATGTAGTAAATAAGATACTGGAGGTTCTTGAATTTCTCGAACTTTATTGGCTTTAAGTGCTCAAATACCCCTGTGCTACAAGCGTAACAGATATATTAATTTCAAGTGCTAGAATTGGTCGCCATATCTCTCTTCCGGAAAAGAATCGCACATTCACCTCTTGTGCTCTGAAGTTTTCTAAACTGCACCTACTAATTCTATATGTAAACTCAATTTTAGAAAAATAGTCACTTAAACCCCTTGTGCTTTAAGCCCCTCATATGATTTCAATACTGAATTAAAAAATGTTTTTCCTATACTGAAAATTTTGAAATTTTGAGTTAATACAGTATATTTATAATTGAAAAAGGGAAAAATTAAATTTATATGGTACAATCTTTAACCCGTGACTTTGTTCTCGTGAAAACTAGAGCAAGATTAAATAAAAGAGTTTATACTTTAACACATTTATAGAAATTTTATGTCGTTTTCTACATCTATACTTTTTTTTTCCAGAGAGAGCGGGGAAATTTCTCCCAACGGAGGCGGTACCGCGACCAAACCAGGTCTATTGTACCCACCCCCCTTTAGTTGGCCAAAAGACCCTCTGCCTCCCAGAGAAACCCAAGAAGGTATTTTGCCGGTATTGCACCGACTCGGGACGAGCCCAACGTACCGTGCCCCAAGTGTCTCCTTCTGGCCCACGCCAGCGCCGGGCAGTCACACAGTAGGTGCCTTGTGGTTTCGTCCTCTTGACATCTGTACTTATTTTATGTTAAAATATTTCTATAAACAAAATTCTAGAAATTATTATATTTCGTCAACGCATACATATGAAAACGTTTTGAGCACTCAATACTCTTGAGAAACCGTCATTCAGCTGTCCATATGAAATGCATCGGCGGTCTCAATATGTACATATGTATATGTATTCCGGCCATTGGGCCATATGCAATCTGTTTATGAAATTTATCAAGAAGAGAAAAAGTATCAACAGTACCAATTTTTTCGCTTTAACATTATAAAAAGTACCCTATATTTTAATCTGGGCAATGAAACAAAGAAAACAAGATAGTGGATTGCGCAGGTCCGTTAACTTTTTACTCTCATTTTGACGTCATTTTTACGTCACTGCAGTGAAGTGGCTTAAATGTAAACAAATATTCTTCATACCACATACACATGTTTGTTTGATCATGTTTGTGCTCATTTACTACTATGACGTACACGTGCAGAAAAATTATATTTTTTAAATTTAAATGTACTATCTCGTTTCTTTGTTTCATGATTTGTGCTTTATGCTATTTATTTTTTTTTTAATTTTATTTATTAAAACCATAATTAGTAAGACTCGAAGTCTCTTTAAGAACTTCAAACAAATGTAAATAATTGATCGAATTAGATCTGAAATGAACTTAAATACTAAATTAAGGATGATTAAGTTGAGATGATTACATTAAAAATTTTAATTAATATAAACAAAATTAGTCATATAAACAAAGAAAAATGAATTAATAATTACTAAAAAGTTTTTTGACTGCCATTTTGAAAGACGATGCACGGGGATCGGCTTTTATATAATTGGGTAAGTTAGTCCATAATTTCACAGCACTAATAAAGAACAATCTTGAGGACGGTAAATAGTTATAGTTAGGTATAATTAGGTTAAAAGTGCGACCAGATCTAGAGAAGCACAGTTTTTCGAAAATATAACCAGGTTCTCGCGAATATTTAACCCTGTGAAGAAAAACTAAGTTACGAATATTTATGTACGTAGTCAAACTGCATCCCAGAATCTGTATTGAGTACTGAGATATTCTACTCTATTCCCTTTTGTTAAACACGTATTTGGCACAATTATTGATAACTTTCTGGAATTTATATTTTGAAGCTGCATCAAGTTCGCTATCTATCCAAATTTCATCCAAACCATTAAGCGGCTTTTAAATAAACATCTAAACAACCATATACCCAAACTTTCATATAAATAATATTAGTAGGATAAATATTGTAAATATAAAATAAAAATAATTTTTAAAGAAAAAAAAATTACCATTATTTACTAAAACACTTCAGAGAATCTTAATAAAAAGCAGTCACCCTGTCCCAATTTATTTGTCTTTCGCCTGCGTAAGAAATGGAAATAAATCTAACGCAGAGTTCTTTACGCACGACGAATTGCAGTCTATGCAATGATTGTGTATTTTTTCATATACGGCAATGTGTTATTTTTCTGACAAGGGATCTTTATTGCAAATAATTCGTCGTTCGTCCCAGTTGCGTTTTTTGCATATGTTTTAGTCTTTTTCTTACTTTGAAGTGTCAGGAAAATACAGCAAGACCTCAATTTTTGCTAACCGGCAGCATTCTGATAATCAATTTTTCCCAGTTAATTGAGTAAAAATTTTGAGTAGTTGCTTATTAACTGCCTGGCCCACAATGTCGACAAGAACATTTCTTTCGTATTTTTATATTGAAAACAAAAACAAATTTAAGTTTTTTATTATTGTTGTTGTTTATTTGTTTGGCTTAAGGTCATAAAAAATTATAAAATAAAAATTTTTTTTCTCCAATTTTTATATTTTTAATTCTGTATTTTATTTTTCATCCGATATTTCGACCATACATCGATGGTCATCTTCAGGGGATTTAAAACACTGTAAAAATTAAAAAAACAAAAAATTACAAACAAGTTGATACGTCCTAACAGCTTAACATGTTTTCATCAACTGTTTTTTATTATTGTTTTCAATATAAAAATGCGAAAGAAATATTCTTGTCGACATTGTGGGCCTGGCTGTAAGTTTTTATTAAATTATAAGCATATAAACATTAGACCGTCTCAATTCGAAATTCCTTCATGAACATCGATTTTCTTAATCTACTCTAAAAACCAAGAATTTTGGTATATAACACTTAAATATTAATGAACGGGAAGTGGTCTCTCAAATCGTTTTTTCGGTTTTTAGGCAATATGCCGTTTTTCCAAAAACTGAAAAAATTTTGCTTCAGTAATTTGCCTCTTACTTAAGCAGTTCTAAACGGGTCGGAACCTAATTACATGCATTATAAAGCCTATTAAATTTCCTAAATGTTTTTAAAAGCAACATTGCCATATTGTTCGATGGTTTTTTATTCATAACGTTACCAATTCAGGTTTTCAAATACGAACTTATAATTTTTTTCATAAATATGTTTATTAAACATATTTATAAAACAACAAAATTGTTCAAAGAATTTATGCAGGGACTTTCTTATGTATGTAAATATTTTAATAATATGAGGAAATAAGTAATTTTGGCAGAACATGCTTCCAGTATGTTGCGAGGGGATTCCCCTTCTTTGTTATCCACATTTGTATGATTTTTCAAAAGTAAAAGAAAAATAAAAATAAAATTTGTTAATAATTTCGGATACAGGGGTAATGCCGGATAATAAAGATACATTTTTTTCCCCCGATAATTGATGTTGGTTAATCGAATGGCGAATAATCAAGGTCCTACTGTAAATAAAAAAGATATTCAAATAAAAATCATCAATCATTCGTTCGGTCGTGCTCGTTGTCAACAGACGTGTTTTTTTAACTCCGCATACGATTCTTTTTTTTTTTTTTAACATAAATTTGTTAATAATATTAAACAAGCGAATTTGGACGCTCAAAATTTAAAGTGAACAATAGAACAAGTAAAAAACAAACAAAAAAAAAATAATAAGTAAAAAAATACATGAAAAAAAAGTATACGTATGAACGTACATACATACATAATACAAATAATCTGTGCAAAAAATTATTTATTCTTTTGGTGTTACAAAAACATAATACATAATAAGAAGAGCACAGTCAACAAAAAAAAAAAAAAATAAAAATAAAAAAAATAAAAACAACGGTGAAAAAAACCAAAAACAACTCTCTATATGAGTAATAACAATGACTCAATAACAAAAATAAATAATATTCATGCTAGCGAAAGCAATGTGGAAATAAACATAACAACAGAAAACAATAACAACAACCTAACGGCAAAACCATCAAGTGTTACCATTTCAAATACATTCCTAGTGGGAAATGATACCATGAACTCAAACACAGACGCAACGGAAAACACACAAGTAAAAAATTTTCAAAAACCACAAGTGCAAGTTGGTATGGACAGGTATATAACAGTTCTCAAACGGGGTCGCAGCCCAGCCTCTTCAGCTGTAGCCTCGGCCTCTAAAGTTCCATCTTTTGATAGAATAAATTCGCAAAATCGTTTTGCAATTCTGGAGGATGAATCTTCTGAAGCACCTAACGTCATTAAATCGTCGAAGCCACCCCCGATATATCTTAGAGAGCAAAACTCAAGTGAGCTTATAAAAAGTTTAATCTCGGTGATAGGTGAAAATTCGTTTTACGTTGCTGCAATCAAGCGTGGAAATATAAACGAGACAAAAATTCAGATTAATCATGAGAATGATTTTCGTAAAATAATTAATAAGTTTGAAGAACTTAAAAAAAGCTTCTATACGTACCAACTGAAAAGCAGTAAAGGTCTTCAAGTTGTGATTAAGGGCATTGACTCATGCGTGGACCCCGACGAAATAAAAACATTTTTAGAAGAAAAAGGCTTCAAAATAAAAAATGTTACAAATATTAAAAATAGGGAAAAAAATCCCCAACCCCTATTTCGAGTGGAGTTAGAGCCCGGCGATGTTAAGCTAAAAAAAAATGAAACGCATCCCATTTACAGTTTAAAATACATCCTGTACAGAAAAATCACGATCGAAGAGCCGCACAAAAGAAATGGACCCGTTCAGTGTTTAAACTGCCAAGAATTTGGTCATACTAGGGCATACTGCCATTTACCCCCTGTTTGCGTCGTATGTGGAGAATTACATGGTACCGTCCGGTGCGACAAGTCCAAAAATGATCCTAATGTAAAAAAATGTAGCAACTGCGGTGGTAATCACACTGCCAACTATAGAGGGTGCCCGGTATATTCGATTGTCAAGCGTTCTGTTGGACAGAAACTTAACCCCCCTCAAACGCAGGCAACTAATCAAGGAAACACGTACGGTGTCCAGATACCACAGCCAAATACAAACAGAACCTCGTACGCTAATGTCTTAAAATCTAATCCTATGCCACTGCAAGGTGATGTACCAAATAATGACGAAATTCCCATTTCTAATTTAACCCGGCTAGAAAAAACCATGGAAACATTAGTGCAAACAGTTAACAATTTCACTAACACAATGGGTAACATGATGCAAGAAATGTTAAGAATGCAATCGATGTTATTGCAAGCTGTACTAAACAAGCCATGAACTGTTTAAAAATTTGCTTTTGGAACGCAAACGGCATCCGCCAACACAAAAATGAACTAGAATACTTCCTTAAAAATAAACAAATTGATGTTATGATGGTTTCTGAAACTCATCTGACCTCAAGAAATACGTTTAAAATCAATGGTTATATATTGTATGATACAAAGGACCCTCGAGACAGAGCTTGTGGAGGTTCTGCCATTTTGATAAAGAACCGAGTAAAACACTACTTAATGAGTGATCATCGTGAAGATTATCTCCAAGCAACAAACATTTGCGTTGAGGAATTAAATCGAAACATAGTAATTTCATCATTATACTCCCCACCTAGATTTTCTATATCAGAAAGCCAATATAATAAATATTTCAAATCATTAGGACCCTGCTTCCTGGCTGCTGGCGATTATAACGCTAAACACACCTTCTGGGGGTCACGACTTATTACACCTAAGGGTCGTGTTTTGTTTAACACAATTTTTAAAATGGATCTAAATGTGGTCGCGAGCGGACAACCAACATATTGGCCTACTGATCAGCAAAAAGTTCCAGATGTCATCGATTTTGGAGTGGTTAAAAACATCCCCGCAGAAACGATTAATGTTGAAGCTTCCTTAGAATTATCTTCTGATCACACACCTACAATTCTTACTATATTAAATCCTAATAGATTTGTATCTCCGTCTGATAACTTAGTGACGTCAGCCACTCAAATTAATTGGTTAAAATATAAAAAATATCTCAGTACCCACTGCACTGAAAATATTCCGCTTAGTACACCGGAGAATGTGGATATTTCTATTGTAAATTTTGACAGTTATCTGAAACTAGCTGTTCGACATTCTAGTATAACCCTCAAAAAAACCAAAAATAGTAAAATATATTCTGCAGATGTCGAGCGTCTATTGACTGAGAAAAGGAGAGCTCGAAGAGAATGGCAATTGCATAGATCCCCTCAACTTAAGAATTTACTAAAAGAGTGCACAAAAAGGCTAAGAAAGTTACTGCAGTCTCAGAAAACGGCTTCCCTGGAAAAATATCTTAAGGAACTTGATGCAACTTCTCAATCAGACTACTCTTTATGGCGTGCAGCTAGAAATCTTAATAGACCAGTTATCACTAAACCACCATTAAGAAATTTAAATGGAAGTTGGGCACGAAATGACGAAGAAAAAGGAAATCTTTTTGTTAATCATTTGAAAAACGTATTTACCCCGCATACATCTCCCGATATTGCAGTCGAGTTGCCACCTGTTGCTGTTAGAGCTGCTGTTCCGCTTAGATTTGAAATAAAAGAAATCGAAAAGGCTATTCATGATTTAAACCCCAAGAAAGCCCCTGGGTTTGATAAGATCAGCAACAAAATGCTTTTAGAGCTACCCAGCATAGCAAAGAAAATGATTCTCTTGATTTTTAATGCTATTTTACGCCTTGAATACTACCCACAAGAATGGAAAGTATCCTTAGTTACAATGATACCTAAGCCAGGGAAGGATCCTACAAAAGTTGAGTCATATAGACCTATAAGCTTATTGTCTAATATATCAAAGCTGTTTGAAAAGCTGTTAGTGTCAAAATTAGCCCCAATTTTAAATGTAAATCGATGTATTCCTAACCATCAATTCGGCTTTAGAAGAGAACATAGCACAATTGAACAAACCCATCGTATAGTAAACGCCATAAGAAAATCCTTTGAAGAAAAAAAATATTGTTCCGCCCTCTTTATCGATGTTTCTCAAGCTTTTGATAAAGTCTGGCATGAAGGGTTATTACATAAATTGAAGTTAAACTTACCAGTAAACACACACAAGCTGTTAGAAAACTACTTAATCGGTCGAAGGTTTATAATTAAAGAAGGTGATTTTATAAGTTCTCCTCAGCCAATTGACGCTGGAGTCCCTCAGGGAAGCATCATGGGCCCACTGTTATACTTAATATATACCTCAGACATGCCAACAAATAACCACACCCTAACTTCAACATTTGCTGATGATACAGCTTTTTTAAGCGTACACGAAAACTGTCATGAAGCATCTCGCTACTTGCAGAATCATATATTTGAATTGGAAAAGTGGTTAAAACAATGGAGGATAAAGGTCAATGAGCAAAAATGCGTACATATAACATTCACCTTGCGTCGGGAGTCATGTCCCCCTATTATAATCAATAATCAATTAGTGCCCCAACAATCGCATGTAAAATATCTTGGTATTCATCTTGATCGGCGCTTAACATGGAAATGCCATATAGAAGCAAAACTAACACAAATGAAACTGAAAGCAATTCAAATTAATTGGCTTATTGGAAGAAATTCTGTTCTTAGCCTCGATTGCAAACTCCTACTCTACAACTCTATATTAAAGCCAATCTGGTGCTACGGTATTCAGCTATGGGGCACTGCCTCGGCCTCAAATATCGAAAAAATTCAAAGGCGCCAAAATAAACTCCTTCGAATAATCACAGTCGCTCCCTGGTATGTTAAAAACTCTAATATTCACAAGGATCTCAATGTGCCATTAGTAAAAACTATTATTACGAAGTACGCAGCAAAATATTTAAAAAGGCTTGAGTCGCACCCAAATCCACTAGCTCGAAATATTTTAAATGACAGCGGCCACTCTAGATTAAGGAGAAGAGATACTGCAGGACTCATCCGACGAGAAGACCGCTAAAAATCTACATATGTGAATAGAAACCGTGAAGAGAAAAATTTTCGTCTAGCATTGGCAGGACAAAAATAATGTATTAGTATAAGATTTGATTAATTATTGTTAGTTCATATTTAATATATGAAGATTCAATAAATAAATAATGAAAAAAAAAAAAAAAAAAAAAAAAAAAATAAAAATCATCGTATGAACGCAAAGGATTGTTGGAAGTAGCTTCAATGGTAAATTAAGGAAAAAACGACTTCGTAAAAGCCTTCGTATGAATTGGGTGTAAAGAGATAGTGCGTATAGGAAATTCTTACAAAGATAGTTGTTATTAAAACAAAAGTAAATCTACGTATGTATTTTAAATCCCACAAGATCTGGTTTTAGGCCTATTCAAGGTCACTTGTTTGTAACTCTCAGTCAAATAATAAAGAAAAAAACCATTAAATTAAGCTGAACGCAATAAATTACTCTAAAGTAGTTTTTGTGTAGGTCGTCTGGCGCTATTTTCTTTTTAATTGCTTACGATTATGAACGCTCTGTTGACTTGTTAAAAGTTTTATTTATTAGATAGCCCAATAACTTTGAATAGGTCTTAATTGTGGGAATTAGGTGGCTAAACCACCACTCTAGCAGCGAATGATACATTAGGAAATCTGATAAAATAAAACAAATAGCAAGACAAAACATAAAGCTTTTAAAATACTAAAACGATTTAATTTAAAATTCGAATAACACTCAAAAAAAATATATATTTAAAAAAAATAAAATAAACCCGACTGCAATAAATTATTTATACGAAATGCACTAAAAAGATTAATAATAGAAAATAAAACTAAAATATCTACATATAAACAAAGTAAAGTTTGTAATTTGCATTTCAAAAACATATCTAAGGACACTTGGATTTCTAAGGCGTACGAAACGAGATCTTAAATGTCGAAATGTTGGATACACGCGCGAAAAATATAACTCTCCCTTGACAGTCGGTCAAAAAGAGTTAGGGCAAGTTTTTGACTTCGTATTTAAATATTATGTATCTTTAAGTTTTACTAAAATACGAGCTGTAGTTTTTCGGTACAATTTTGAAATTATACTTTAATAGCCTACGTTGCTTATCATACCCTTCACCACAGGTGGAAAGGGTATATGTAAGTTTATCATTCCGTTTGTAATTCCTACAACATTAATCTTAGAACCTATAAAGTATATTTGTTCTGGCTCCTTATGAGTAGCAAAGTTAATGTAACGATGTCCGTCTGTCTGTTGAAATGGGGTTTCCGAAGACCATAGATATGAAGAGGACTAAGTTGTTATACATTTATGTAACATACGCTCCGTTAAAATTTGCAATTGAAATTTAGCTAGATCGGTGCAAAAGTGACCGAGATATGAGCAAAATAAGAGCGTTAAATTTTTACCCATAAATCTCAACTTTTTGCCCATATGCCTTAGCCTTTTGAAGCGCTCTTATAATTTATGAACTTAATTTTGTCACTTTCACAAACTTAGTAGAATACTAGCAGGGAAAATTAAAAAAATCGATCCATAAATTACCTACTTATAGGTAAGTAGTGCCCATACCATATCAGCTAGGAAGGCCAAATTTGGCTGAAATATTTTCTAAATATAGGAGGTAATAAATATTGAAAATCGGTCTACTATTTCACCTGGCCGCCAAGCAAGTGTCCTTCCGAGTTAAGAGTTTAAGCGCGATAGGGCCCATACAAAACAAGCTAATTGATAAAGTTGAGCTTAAATATTCTTGGTGTATTAAATTTGTTTGATTTTCTAAACTACCGAAATCGACCAATTATTTTACCTAGCGCCCATACAGATAGGCTCTTAGAATAAGGATTTCGGCACGATAGCGACCATTCCGTGTGAGCCAAATTGTAAAAATTTGGTCCATATATGTATTTCTTAAATATAAGGAGATTCGTATATTGAAGATCAGCCAAATCTGTCAATTATTTCCCATGGACCCCATACAAGTGTACTCCTGAGTTTAGGCTTTTGGTACGATAGGGTCCATTTAAAACAATCTGGGTGGATAAAATTGAGGTCAAATATAACTTTCGGTTCTTTCCCAACCATGGTGAAGGGTATGCAAGGTTCGGCTTATCCGAATATAGCACTTATTCCTGTTTAAATTCTATTTAAAGCGCCCATCCATTATTTAATAATTATATAGGTAATACCCCGGTATAATTTAAAAAAAAAATTTTGTTTATTTGAAAAGTAATCTATTTATTTTATTTTTTGTATCCGTGGCATATTCTCTTTTATTGTATCCCTCACGCTTTGATACTTCCCCAATTTAGTAATACACACACATAAGAAAATAACTATGGATATCAAGGACGAAAAAGTATACGCACCCTTATTGCCTTATTTAAGTTTTTAACAATTTAAAGAATGATTTTTCTTTTATTTCCTCATAATTATAATTCATAACCAATTCTTCCGAAATAATTTTTAAAAACTTTTTAAATTTTTTTTGTCACGAAAAATGACATTGTCGATTCCGAAGGAATACATTATTTCCAACATTTTTCATTTTTCGAATTTATTCTATGAGTTAAATTTCAGTTATGTATTTTATAAAGCTTTTTGTAGAGCTATTACAAAAAGCTTTATAAAATACATAACTGAAATTTAACTCATAGAATAAATTCGAAAAATGAAAAATGTTGAATATAATAAAATTGCTTATGAAAAAGAAATAATTCCCAATATCTATTTGTTGGAATACATTATTTCTAAAATTCAAAATTTTATATTATATAATTAGTTACATATGTAATTCAATTCATGTTTTCCTGCTGGGTTTGAATTACGAGAGAACAAAAAAATAATTGAAACATATTCGAATATTTAAAATCAAAAATATAAGATAATTATATTAAAAATAAATATTTAACTTGTTACTGAAAAAATTGCAGTAACCTTTAAAAATCGTTGTAAGTGTTAATTTTTTATTTGTTTTTGTTTATATGTATATTGTTTAATAGTATAGTGAAAAAAAATGATTTATGTTTTCTTATATTTAGTTCAGGATTCCTGAAGATGACATCCAAAGGATGTCGAAATATTTAAAAATAAAGAATTTAAAGAACAAAATCATACCTCGAGCCTGAACAATTTATTTTTTGTTTATATATTATAAAAAGGTCGAATAACAAAAAAACTTAAAAAAAGACCTGTAAACATTTTTAGTTCACAGTAAATTTAAAAATGTTAATGCAGTGTTGCAACACTCCAATCTGCGCTCCACAACAATGTTATTAACATGAATGACTGGGGCCAAGTAAAGCATATCTTCTTGGACGCTGCTGACAAGTATTTGGGGCATTGCCAGCATTGAAGAAAACCGTGGAAGAAAACAGCTGTTTAATGATAATTTTTTATGATATTTAGAAGTGCTACAATAATTTTGATTTAAATGAGATTTATCTAGTAATACTTTAAAACTAAACTGAATTTAAACAGAAGTTAAATTTAAATAAAAAACATTAGCGGTATTCAGTGTTTGGTGCGTTGTAGGTTGCAACTGTTTGTTATTGCAATAATATTATCATAAACAGTGTGCGGTATTTTAAGCAACTTTACAAATAAGGTAACAGGTAATACACAGAATTATTGGTCTTAAACATTTTCAAAAAGGTGTTTGATTATTTCTTAAAATTATTTGAAAATATCACGAGAAAGTATTAAAGGAAATATCATCGCAGCATTAGTAGATTTGTTGGACGATTATAAATTATTGTTTACAAATATCGAGTATCAGTAGTGCGATTCAATAACTTTTTTTACGATAATCATATCGTTAAAATAAATATAACGAAAATTTATCGAATTTGCTATTCATTAACAATTTTAACGATATTCGCTGTCGATTAATGACAATAATTTACGTTGTGTTTATTTAATCGATTTAAAGTGGCTGAGGACCGACTTCTTACATATATACCAGTTACATACATACATATGAATGTATGAACAAAAACAAAATTCAAAATGTTCAAAAAAGCAAATTATGGACAAAAACAAAATTCTAAATGTAAAATTCACAAAATAAAATATAAAAGCAGTAAATTAAGCACAATTTCATTTGTTATTTATTTATTCTCTTTTGTGCTTTTCGTTTATTTAAACATTTTGTAGACAGAGATGTTACAAAAACTACAGCTGTTTACAATTGTTAAAAATAAATTACAGAATCACACTATCGTTACTGCAAGAGATTATATATGTCGACAAAAATTACGATTGTCGGATCGTTAAAAGTTAGTGAATCGCACAACAGGAATGCAAATGCAATACACGTTGCAAAAAAAAGCTAAACAGTTATAGTATTGCGCAAAAGCAATGATGTGACAATTGCAACTCTGTATATTTTGTTGTTGGATTGCAAACAAAAGCTACAATATTTTGCATTTACACGTTCCCAAGACCATTGAACACTGAACTTCGGTATTATCTTAATACGTATTTAAAAATTAATCCAAAAATTGGTTCTTCAATTTGTTTAAGTTAAAGTTTGTTTCACAAGTTAATCTAAATAGAAATGTAAGATTTAAATTCACACCTTTTCTAAAAGCTTTTATATCGGTTTTTCTTTTTTAACATTCTTTCTACGTTACAACTTTATCCGTTTACTGAAATATTCCGCATAGCCCTCGTAAATTCATGAAAACATGCGGTTCATATTAAACTAAGTTTGTGTGCGTACATGCCATCAAACATACATTTTATATTGGACATACTTTTGTACAAAAAATTAATGAATAAAATAAAACTAGTCTTAATTATTCAATATCATATTGTTATAAAAGAAAGTGAGCTTTAGTAACTTCATTAACATAAACAAAACTCGCCGAAAGTAATGTTACATAACATGTAACTTATTTATTTATAAACTAAATTTTTTTTCTTTTTTGCTTTGCTTCTTAGTCTAGCATTTGTTATTATTTTCTATTTTTTAGATATTTTTATCCTAGTCCTAAACATGTTTTAATTGAAATATTTGCAATATTTTAACAAAATGTTAACAAGATATTTAAAATGCATGGAAAGGTATACATGGTATACTTTGACATTTAAAGTGTTTAAATTTAGTTTTTAAGAAAATAAAAATGATTGATGTTAGACAAAGATTTGGCTTAAAAGTGGGAGCCTGAGAAGCATAATAAAACCAGTAAGAAACCCCGACCATTTGATACCCTGCACTAAAGTATAAACAGACAAATTTTCGAGAGTGTACCCTATTTGGGACCCACCAAAACAATATTATGTTATGAGGTTCTCTGCACTATTTTAGTGTGAATGTAAAAAAATATTAAATATTACATTCGCCTATTACCTTTGGCAGAGGATGATCCTTTAAACTAAATTTGCTTTTACAATTTGAGCATCAAACGGGTTCTGTTTGCGTCAGTTAAGGTTAACATAATTAAAAAATAAAAAAATTTAGGTTAAAAATAAAATATAAACACAATTTTTTTTTTATTCATGAGATGCGTTTGAAACATTTTCAATAAAAACGATTTATTTTTCTGATAAAAAAAAACTAAATCGATTTCAGATTTTTATTACAGACTATGAAATATATTTTTATTGTAACGGGATATCCATTTAGTGGTGTCAAAACCGCCGAACTTGCAAGACGGTTAGCTGTTATATATCTATCATCTGAAGTGTCATTTATTTAGTGAACGGTTTGGCATTTACGAATATGCTTCGTTTCACAAACGAAAAACGCGTAAAAATAGTTAAAACTACAAAAGTGGTGGTTCGTTATCGTCGCTATAATCGACCTACTGTGCAAAGAATTGAAAAGATTATAAAAAAATTGTATAAGACTGGAAGTGTTACAGATGCGCACAGGCCTGTGCTTCTTAGTGAAAGTGTGGCGGATAATCCGAAAGGGAAATTCGTCACAAAAAACAACAATAACAACCCACTGTGCTAGCTGAAATCACTCTCCGGACTTTGAGAAAGTATCAATTTTAAACACAGAGAAAAATTATAAAAGCCGTTATGTACTCTAGCTTGGGAGCCCTCGGGATCCCTATTTGCATGAAAAGCGCACATAAAATTATAAAAATTAGTTTTATGTGGTTTATCGTGAGGTTCGATTTTCAATATGATTTTTTTACAGATCACGCGTGACTCAAATCTAACAGCTTTGCCATTTTTTTGTTCAGTATCGTTTGGCAAATCATCATGGAAAGGCTTACACCACAACAGCGTCTTCAAATTGTTCAGCCGTATTCTCAATAAAAATGCGTAGTTTTATGGCGCAATTTTGTTCATTGGTTAACTTTTTTCGTATTTGTGCTGATGAGCAACGCGAAGAGTACCAAGAGCTACAATTACATCCATTAAAAACAATGGTATGGTGTGCTTTATGGGCTGGTGAAATCATAATTCTGTGAATTCACATAATTCTTCAAAAATGAGAAAAATCATCGTCAATGTTATCGTCAATGGTAACCTTTATCGCACCATGTTAACGGACTACATATGTGCTTCCTGAAATTCAAGCGCGTGGTCTCGGTGAGCTCTGGTTTCAACAAGACGGTGCTACGAGCCATACATCGCGTGAAACAATGACGTTGTTGAGAAATCTTTTTGGTGAGCAATTAATTTCACGTTTTGCCTTGGTAAATTGGCCACCTAGTCGTGCAATGTCACACCTTAGGACTATTTTCTCTGGGGATATGTAAAGTCTAAGGTCTGCAGGAATAAGCGACAGCTACGATTGATGCTTTAGAAGCCAAAATTTCTCGTGCTATTCGCGAGATACCAGTCGCTATGCTCGAACGAGTCGCCCAAAATTGGTCCTTCCAAATCGACAACCCAAGACGTAGTCACGGCTAACATTTACTTAATATAATTTTCAAACAGTAAATGCTATAAGTCGTTCTTCTAACCGATAATAAATATATAAAGTTTACTTTCAAATAAATGTGTTTTATTTTACATTATAAATCAAACCTCACGATGAATCACCCGATGGTATTCCAAAATTCTCTAGTAGTTGTACACAAAAACTACTTAGTACTAAAATACGTGTTTAATAAAATTTTTTGCAATATTTTCTCTTGATTTGATATCAATCATAAAAGTGTTTTAGGATAGTATTTCAAATATATAAATATTGTTGAGATACAAAGATATGGAATATTTGTTACTAAAAGCCCAAATCAGCTGTTTAAATTTTAGTTTCATGTTCAGTAGTAAAAGCGAAAGTTTATAGACGCTCCAATAATGTTGAGCTGGAAATAATTGGCATGCTTTTGTTGATTTTGATCATGCCATTCATTGTTGAAACGGAATATTGTTTATAAATGTAAAAAAAATATACATATACAAGAAAATAAACATATGTACAAAAATGTTGCATGTACGAAAGTACATGAATAAGAAAGTTCCATTAAAGTATAATATCATTTTATTAAAACTGTATGTATTAAGTTGGTACACAATTTTACTGCAGAAATTTGATACCAAACCTTTTACTATTGTATTTGATTTATAAAGAATTTACGCAAACTTGTAAACGTAGGGCTTGCAAGTCAATTATATTTGTAATCGCGATTAATCGCTATTACGATTAAAAATCCAAACTTCTTTAATATTTTGATTCAATTAAAATTTCCACTGCAGCGGTCGCACTTCTAATTTGTTAAAGGCAAATGTTGTTTTTAATGAAAACTTATTAAAAATTATTTGGGTTGTTCACGGGAGGCTGGTCATCAAGTTATATGGTTATTTAGTTATATACACAACAACAAAATACATTTATTCCAATTTTTTTTAAATATATTTTGTTGCTGTTAATATAACTACATAACCATATAACCTGCAAGTTTGCCTTTCGTGAACAACCCAAATATTTTTGTTTTTTGGCAGTATTCGTAAAATATTCGCTTGAATATGGCCATAGGCTTAAACTAGGAAAATATTCGGCGAGCAATTTAATTTAAAAAATTAAAAGAGCTTTTGGTCTATGCTCTTGATTTTAACCAATAAAATTTTGACCTTGCATTTTAAGGGTGTGTGTGAAACGGAAGCAAAGTACTAATGGAAATAAAATGTTGACACTGTTGAGGTAAATAAAATTTCACCCAGGGGGCTAGTGTAAATTTTGACTTTAGCGTAGAAATTTTCAATAATTTTAATTCACCATAGAACTTTACTACCGTTTCACACACACCGTAAAACCACAAACACAAAATAATAAAACCAAATGCGGGTTATTATCTGAGTGCTGTACATTTCATCGCTATTCCCTAAGCCCTATTAAAAAATAAGTTAAACTTAAAAAGTTGAAAAAAATTTTGTTAATCATAAGTATTTGCATTATTAATACGATTTCAATATGACGTGCTAAATTCCCAATTTTTTATTTTTGATAAAAACACTGATATTTAATAACCACTGTGATCAATAAAGGACAAATTTTCTGTGATATATTTACTACATAAATTTATTTTATGATTTAACGCCTTATACGGTCTTCGGGTGAAATTTCACCCATTTTATGTTTCAAAATTGAATATTTCTTAAACAATTTGCTGGATCTTAATGAGACTTTTTTCTAATTTTTTAAATGGAAATTTTGCATTAATAACGGTAAGTTTTCTTTTTGTATATCTAAACGCTACAAAATTTTTTTCAAGAATTACGAAAAAGTCCCTCGGGTGAAATTTCACCCATTTTGAAAAACTTGTACACACAGAAAAAATTCAATATAAAATCGTCGAAAACAAGGCTGATTTAACAATTTTCGGTAGTGATTTGGCTTTATAGTTACTTCATGTTAATTTGACATGATTTAACAATAACAAAATTTTTTTCTTTTAAAATAACTAAAACTCATGTTTATTTAACACTTTAGTAAAGTTAGAGCATAATGACATTGATATTGAATAACCACTACGATTCACGTTGAATGAAAGTTAAATCAAATTGAAACGGCATGACATTGAAATTGATTCTACATGAAATCAAATTGGCTTAAGTTTGAGATAACAGTGAGAAGAAGCTACAGAGACATCATATTTATTTATTTAAGAATAATTCTAAACACTTAAGGCCCAACCATAATATGCATGAGGCAGCTTAAGTCAACTTAAGCAACTGTGCGAATACATATAAAATAAATGTGGCCAACTATAATGTACTTAATGAAACTTTTCGTTAAGTTTCGTCAAATGTCATTTGCTTAAGCAAAGTACCAAACTGAACGCACATTACGTACGGAATCGGCTGTTTGTGTGTTCTTACAAAAAATAAAATAAATTGAAATGGATAAAGAAAAACAGGAATATAGAAAAAGAGGAATTTTACATATTTTAATTTTGTTTCCATTTTCTATTAAAAAGTATGTACAACAATCACCAATTTTTTCTTTTTAAAAAAATTAAATAAAACGTAAAATAAACAAATAGTTTTTGGTACTTCTTTATTTGAAGTACTCGCAAGAAAACCAAATATTGCACAAATATGCAACATGGATCTTAAGTTTATGTAAGTACATTATGGCCACCTTAAAGTCTCTTTTAATTTTCTTATGCATTTGACAGACTTCTCGTTAATTTTTGACAGTACTTTAAGCTTACTTATGCTTCTCGTTAATTTTTGACAGTACTTTAAGCTTACTTATGCATATTATGGTTGGGCCTTTACCCGCGGAACCAGAAGAGAGAGAGAGAATAGTTTTATTTATTTTCCTGTTAAACATGTTTCAATTGTTTTGTATTCCCCTTTATTAACAGAAGCACTCACAATTTTAAGACACCAGCAGAATGGTCCAATATGTCTTTCGTCATCTACCTCCTTTAAAATTGAAGAGCTGTTGTTGTTGAAGAGCTGTTGTTGTTTCTATACAAAACAAGTAAAACAGGCTTTTATGGATTCACTTTTGAGCAATGTTAATTTAATATCTATCAAATAAAATTAATATGAAACAAAAGACTATGCTCTTGCAGAAATTTACTATGATTTTCAATTAACATTGCGCCATGTTAATTTCATATTGATTTTTTTTCTGTGTGTAGTTACTCGTATAACCTTTATCCGATTAAATTTTTTGGATGATTTTAGTTTATTGTATATTTTCATTAAATAATCAGTAAACAATTTTCACCCGAAGAACTTTCCTGCAAGCTATTTTGAGGAACGTATGAAGGTTAAGTTTTGTGTTGTGTTGTCCACCTATAGAAAATACTGTGATATAATTTATTAATGATGAAAACTGACGAAAAAGATTATTATACTAATTAAAACTCAATCCCTGATGAAGTTGGAAAGAATACCAACGAAACGTCGGATTTTATTGAGAATGAATAAATAATCTTTTATTTACATTAAATAAATGACCTTGAAAGCCTGTATATAGGAAACTATTTACATAAACTATTTACTGAAATTAATTGTTTATTATTGTTTTCGTTCAAAAAACATTTTTTTTAAGTTTTTCAAATTTTGTATTAGGTATGTTCATTTACTTTACTAGCAGAAACTTGCAACGAGAGAGTTAATTTACAATTTACAAAATTTTCTTCTCAATTACTCAAAAAAATAAAAAAGTAAATGGACACTTTACCATCAAAACTAGCAAGTTAGGTATTTTGACACTATTCAGCTGTAAGATACGAGATTGTTTCTGAATAAACTTAATTATTTTTTACTATTTGTGCAAGAATATTGTTCATAAATTTTAGAAAAAACAAATATTTAATATTTTTGAAAAACTTTTAATTTAAAAATTATGCAAATTATTTTTGTTTTGTAAACAAAAACCTGAAACACGTGGTTAAATAATTCTTGGTTGAAAAATTGTACCATCAGAAATTCAAATTTTTAGGCTCTTTCTTCATGCTCTCGTTGCAAGTTTCTCGAGTACGTGAACACTTTCTAGTAACAATTATTGAAAATAAGTAATAATTTTCTGTAAATGAACACAACTATTATAAACGAAATTGTTCCTTAATTTTGGTTTATTTTATTATTTGATAAAAATTATTTTTTCCTCGAGTTTGTTTTACAACTTTTTTGCTATCTTATCTCAACTTAAGATGTTATTATAAAACGACAAAGATATGGATCGAAGAGACTTCCACGTGTTAAAATTAATTTATAAATACTCCATTTTTTTGGCTATTTTATACGATTTCCACGTTATATCAATTTTAATTTGTTTTAAAATTGTTACTGTTATTTCAAATAAAAATGCGAAATCATAAAAAGTGCGATTATCGATAATCGCGATAATCGAAATATGAAAAATTTCGATTAAATGACAACTCCATCTTAACCCCTTTAATGCTTTAAAATTATAACTTTTAGATCTGCTCTGGGCGTGACAGCAACTCGCGCGTCATTTTCATTATCTTTTAAGAGCAATCAGGCTGTGCTTGTTGCCTGCCTTTTATGCATATTGTATTTTATTTTGCATTGACTAAAGGTTTGGTGTCGGTTTTTTGTGATAGCTTTAAGTCCTACTTTTCAACCTTTTTTTCTGATGGAGAGCCAAATAACAATCGGATTTTACTAGGTGGAGTACCACATATAACTTAAAGAATTAAGAACTAAAATTGTTACTTTAATTGTGGATACCATAATGCTCAGTAGCGGAACTCTAGGACGTGTTTGGCTTCCTATAAAAAGGATTAGGTCGACCGATAATTTTGGAGGAAGCTCATATTTCGTGTAATGCCCTTGCAATCCTACTTATATTATAAATGTGGAGGTTAGTATGTTTGCGACGCAATCCCGCGAAACCTGTTTAATGGATTTGGAAGACGGATAGCATATGTCCCAGATAAGAACATAGGATACTTTTCAATAGGTAATAACAGGAAAAATTGGTACTTTTTCTTCTTTTGATAAATTTGGTACACAGATTTCATATTGTCCGGATTAATATATAGGGTGCTTTTTAAGGGGTAAAAACGGGAATTTTGTATGCACACAGTTTATAGCCAATATTAACATCCAGTATTCTTTCTGGCGGCCTACTCTGATACACTTATATATCGGCGATATTTCGGGTTTGTCGATATATCGGTATCGGCGATATTTTACTGGCGATACGACGATACTTCGTATAGAGTTTTTTTGAATTAACAATTTAATATTCTATGACTATTTTTTTTGCAGAAAAACTAAGAGCAATAACACATTCAAAGGCAGCGCACAATATCAAACAGTATAAAAAACTGTTTCTTTTAATTCTTAAGCTTGAGGTCCACACCACGCGTTCTATGCGTACGTTAATTTTTGACATTTTTTTAAGACGAATGCGAAGCATGCTAAAGTATAAAGTAATCCTACTTCATGCTTTCGATACGATATTCTACGCGTTTGCTGTATAACTTGTCAATACAAGTTTACACTGCTACTTTTTGACAGATGCATAAACGCAATGAATTCTTGTTGTGGACCTGCAGCTTAAGCCGTTGTACTTTAAGCCATAGTAGTAGAATGTTTTCTTATTGATAAATATTGTATGTATTTGTACGTTTTACGATTTTTCTGCATATTTTTAATGATTTTTGTGGAAATAAAAATAATTTTGCTACAAATTTTGGGTTACTTCTAAGAGACATTGTCTGACACTACTCAACTAGTTAACAGTCTTAAAAAATAATTAGAGAATACAATATAAAAATACACTAAGATGCAGATTCCTAAAAATTGGAGACTTACTTGGCATTAGCTCTGAATGAAAGATTTGAAGAGAATAATGAAACCTATTGTTTATCTACAATTCTTGACCTTTGATACAAAACTCGAAAATTTCAAAGACAATATATTGAAAAAATGTCTTAATGAGCTAATTAACATGACTCTGCATTCCGAAAGACACGGTTACTCCTTTACCTAGTACAAGTTTTGATAAGTCTGCCAGAACTGACCTTTGGAGCGTATTTTTATAAGAAAATTTCGGAAAGGATGATCCTCTGTGCATCCTTCAATTCATTGTTCTTTAAATATAATTTATAGCAATTTTAAATCTTAATAATCTCTTGCACTGTAATTTTGTTAAATAGAAAAATTTCTTGAGTTTTGTTATTTTGACATTGATAGGCAAAAAAGCCTATCATTACATCATTACATACTTACAATGTTGTTTATACAAATATTTTAACATAAAATAAGTATAAGTGTAGAAAACTAAAAAAATTCTGTAAATTTTTTATTGGGTAAACCCTTTTCTTTAAATCTTGCTCTTATTTTCATGTGAACGCCAAAACTTTATTTTAGGAATAAACAAAAATTATAGAGAACTATTTTACACATAGCAAGTTTTCTTCTCCTATCAAACTATGTGCAGGAATACTGGCTGTGTGTTAATGATAAAGATAACCATCTACAAATATAGACTGGTCTTATTAGTTTATTTAAATACTTCTTAACAAACCGTTACCCACTTACAACTACAATTAATGTTGGGAGAATTCCAACGAATTGTAGTGGGGAATGTAAGAAAAGATAAACTCACTGTTTTATTGTATTTGATTTAAGCTTTAATATCGTTGCAAATAAGACTTTTTGAGTGAAGGTAATTCTCATTCCCTCTGTAGTCTTGTTTGCTGATAGCTTTGGCTTTTCTAAATTTTTTAAGGAGAACGTTTCCTGATGATCTGGCCTAAGCAACCAGTGAAATGCGCATAGGAACAGTTTATCCTCCAACAATAAATTTCAGTATTTTTATCAATTATGAAAAAAGGGAATTAAGTATAACAACAAACAAAATCTTTTAATAAATACTTAACATAAATTTAAAACAATCAAATATTTATTTTAAAATCGATAATTCTAATATAAATATGTACATGTATACCACATACAAATCAGATACAGCTTTTTTCAAAATTTCATTTATCAAATTTAAAATCATGAAATGCATACAAATTCATTCAGGTAATCTTATTTAAATGCTTCAGACATCGAGTAAAGTATTGGTTTTAAATTTGGTGCTACGGTATTCAGTTATGGGGCACTGCCTCGGCTTCTAACATCGAAAAAATTCAAAGGCGCCAAAATAAACTTCTTCGAATAATCACAGCCGCTCCCTGGTACGTCAAAAACTCAAATATCCACAAGGATCTCAATGTGCCATTAGTAAAAACTATGATAACGAAATATGCAGTAAAATATTTAAAAAGGCTGGAACTGCACCCAAATCCATTAGCACGAAATATTTTAAATTATGGCGGCCACACTCGCTTAAGAAGAAGAGACACTGCAGCACTCACCCAATCAGATGAGCGATAAACACCTATATATGTAAACAGTAACCGTGATGACTAAATCTTTTGTGTTTGGCACTGGCAGGACATAAAGCAAATATTAGGATAAGATTTGATTAATTATTGTTAGTTCATATTTAATATATGAAGATTCAATAAATAAATAATGAAAGAAGAAATTGAGAGAAATTTTGTTTTGGAACTTTCTGAACATGTACATATGCACAAGTATTTATGAACATGTAAAAAGTTTTCCAAAAGTATTTTGATGAGCAGCTTATCATTTGAGTTTATTACTAGAGCAGAAACTTTACAATGAATGAAATTAAAACAGATACACGCAATGTTCATTAGCAGGGCTACTTTTCTGGTATTTTATCTGAATAAGAGATTTTAAATACCTTCGGAACAATTTATAAAGTTTGCCTACTAGAATATCTCATGAAAAGCTTTGTTTATGTGTTGTTATTGAATTCGTTTTAGTCAAATTTAAACTGATTTACACATTACTAGAGCGTGGAATTTCATGCATTTTTTATTGGAAAATGCTTGAAAAATTCACAGTTTACTTTAAACAATAAAAGAAAAACTGATTTACTGTATTTGTTTTTTTTTTTAAATTTTGACATACATTTTAAATGAAACAACCGAATACCCGCGTGTCCACTAGCAACTTAAAACGTTTCTAGTTGCAAAACCAATCCTAATAGAGTATTAAAACTTCGGATCTAGGAAATTCAAGTGTTTTTGAGTCGTTTTATTGGCCATTTATTAAGTTCGGTTCAGCGGTTCCATAACTTTAAGCTTCCAAAGATGACACCTACGCAAACACATAACGGGGGCACCCGTGTACCCAATAGTTTTTATATGAAAAAAATGAGCAAATAAGAGGCTGTTCAAAGATCTTTTTAATTAAATATATTAAATTATATAATTTTTTAACCCAAATTTGTAATATTTTATTCTGGCTAAAGTTCATTAAATTTAATTTTCATTAAATTATTTTTATGAAGAAAGGAATTTTTACAACATAAAATGAATTAAAATTTATTGATAATTTTTCATTCTTGACTGAGCTGGGAATTGAACCCAGGTTTTCATGGACAGGTTGCCCAGACTAGTTTCGATTGTAACCACACAATCTCCTCAAAGGGGTTTGCTGTCTTAACACTCACCACCACCGAAGGAGGCTGTCAGTCAATAGCCAAACATCAATCTTTAAACCAAATTGGTAGATCGAAATTCGTTTTTTTTTAAATGATTATCTATTTTAATTGATTTACATGTTTATATTTTTTTCCAAATTTTTTAATAAAAGGATTCTAAAATAAAAATTTTTTTTGTGAAGGTAAAAATTACAATGGGGTACAAATGTACCCCGGTTACATATTTGCGTAGTATTTTTTGGTGGCTTGCCTACTGTATGTATATTGATTTATAGCTTGGCATAATTTTTTTGTTATAAAAATTAATAAACAATTAAAAATTGTATCAAATATAAAAAAAAATAATTTATTTGTAAGATTTTGATTACACGCGTTTTAAATGAAATATTTTTTGCTGTGAAGCTGAAAATGATTAAACATTATAATGGGGTACAATTATTTGAGTTTTCACAGCGCTGAAAAAATAATTTTTATTCGTACAGAATTAGCCCCCTGGTTATGCTTTTTTTTTTTTTTTTTTTTTTTTTTTTTTTTTGTTGTGCATTCTACAGTTAAGTGCAAAATAAACTTGGCAAACACAAACACTTTGTTTCCGTTTTGTGTTCGCCAAGGAGAGATATTAAAGAAAGAAAAAGAAATTAGAGTAAATAGTGGTTTAAACAACGACATGTTTTGGACAAACAATGCTGCTTACAAAATTAGAATTTACGGCTGAAAATGATTTTAATCGTTCTTCCTCCACGTCTTCACACTGCAAAGATTTCGCTGAAATGATTACATTTTGCACTAGACACCACAAAAAGTTTGACAAATATGCACTATGTCCGCCAGATATTAAAAAAATGTTAATATTTCTACAAACATGCTTCAAATGTTTGTTCAAACAGCAAGCAATCCATTTAACAACACAAAACATTTGTACAAGCTTAAAATTTTAACATGTTTGGCAAGCCTTTTGTGTGGTTTATTTTGAACTTTAGTTACAAACATCAAATTTTTGAATAGTTCATTTTTTAATTTTTATTGGCTGTTCTAAATATTAAAAACTATATACAGTACTTTTCGTTTATAGTCACATCATTTAGTTGCAGAAAAATCGTGGACTATATCGTTAATGTGACTATAAACCTAATTCACATATATGCCTCAATGAGGCATATAACCGACTTCGAATATAATCAAGTTATGTGAATATAGAAAATAACAAATTCATATAAATTACATCGACAGCAGGCTTATGGCTTTGCAACAGAGTTGCATAGTGTATAAAATAATAGTTAAAATAATAATGATTTTTCATAACTAATAACAACGGCAAAAACAAATTTTTTAAGAGTAGAGAGTTGATGACAAAAATTAAGCGATTTAATTCTTTGTTCTTTAGATGGATTGCGGTTTCGAAAATTAAAAAGAACTTTGTAAATTTTGCTAATGTGACTATGACGCCAATGATTTGCTTTACTTTTGCCTTTGCTAGCCGCTGATAGATGGTATACATTATGGCATATGTGCTTATATCGCTGAATGGACTATAACGTAAATACTTTATATTCAATTTACTTATAGCGGTAAAATAAACAGATAAAATGGACTATATCGCTAATGTGACTAAAAACCGTAGTGATCTTAAACGAAATGTACTGCACAGCGAATTGTTATTTTTTTAAAATTCGAAAGTTGCTGTTAAGAATTTGTTACAGAAATTCAATCTATTCTCGAGAAATTTCTTGCCATGCATTTTCTCTTTTTGCAACTAATTGTAGGTTATGCGTTTGACATTTCATAATTTGGGACACCAATTTTATGATTCTTGTCAAACACAAAAACATCTTGTAAAATCATTAACCAAGTTTTCGCCTACCGGTGATTATAATCACCAGTCCTCATACTGTTTTTTTTTGTTGCAATGTTTTTTTTCTGCCAGTAGGGATGGGGCAATAAATATCGATATATCAAAATATCGATATTTAAAAAAATTATAATCGATATATATCGCCGATATTAAAAATACCCCTATATCGATACATCGATATTTATCTACGACTATCGAATTCGATATTTTTTAGATCTCTTTATAATAAAATTCAACATTTTAACCGTTGCTCAACTGCTTACAATACTGCTGTTTTTGAGGAATTGCATCATATGTTTTTTAACTAATATTAAGAAAATAACGGCGATTTTCCATTGTACATTTTCAAAAAAAAAATATTTTTTTTTTATTGGAGCATGTTCTTATATATTAAAAATAAAATATTGCACAGTTTACTTGCATAGTATGTGTCACAAGTTTCGTTTACTGGCAGTATATAATCAGGCATTATATAATCTCAATTAATTTTTTTTTTTTTTAGATTTCATATGGCGAATAAATAAAAATTTTTTTGTATGCTTTCCGCCGGTCCGTCGATTTCAATCGAAAATTTCCTTCGCATAATTTTTTTAATTTGGTAATAATTTCAGCTTAATACGTTCAATACATCGATATTTTTAATTAATAAATATCGATACTCTTAAAAAATATCGATACGATATATATCGATATATTTTTTCAATTTGCCCATCCCTATCTGCCAGTTACTTAAAATCTTATTTCGTTATTATATTGTCAATTTACTTGGTGCGGCGAAAAATTTGTTAAAAATATCACAGCAGTTAGACATCGAACGGTGATTTTGCATATCGGAAATTATACTTCAAGCATTCAAATTATGTAGTAACGATACGCCTTTTTGCCAATACGATACCGATACTCAAAAGGAATTATCGCCCCTACCGATACCGATACGAATATAAAATTTAAATTCAAGGTAAAATTAACAAAACTCAAGAATACAAAATTGCTGCGTAAGAGATTATTAATATTTAAAATGATTTTAATAAGATTTTAAAAACAACAAAATGAACTTAAGTTCAGGGTAAAATTTATTAATTTTTTACACAAAAAAAAAGTGTAAGAGATTTTGTGTATTCAAAATTAATTTTAATAAAATTTTTGTTTAAAAAACAGAGCATTCTCAACTTTTGCGGAGATAATTTCCCAACTCTGTTTGAAGCAGACCTGCCGTAAAAAATCGTCTCTCAGATGTGACTGAACTTATTTGACAACTTAAGTTTTTCTGCGCCATGGTCTTAAGTTTTGAGTATAACATTTAATTGCGCCAGTAAACAAGCGGATCTGCATATCTAGAAAAATTTAAAAATCTACGGTATATCTAGACTTTTTCTTTAGCTGAGCCACAGCGTAGGATCGACAGAGGATCATCCTTCATCAAATTTTTTTTTGAGATTTGCACAAAGTTCAGACTTATCAGAACTTTTACTGGGTGTAGGGGTGACCGTGTCTTCAACACTTTCGGAATGTAAAGTCATGTTGGGTAGATCAATAAGACGTTTTTCGATCTATTGTCTTTAAAATGTTCTAGTTTTGTATCGAAGGTAGAGAATTTAAGTAAATATACACGTAGATTTCATTATTCTCTAAACAACCAATCTTTCATTCAGAGCTAATGCTACGTAAATCGCCAATTTTTGGGACTATAAATTATTCTGCATCTCAGTTTATTCATTTATCGTATTTTCTAATAATGTTCAAAGACTTTTAACTAGCGAAAAGTGTCAGAAAATGTAGCAGTGACTTTGCTTATTTTGTGGTCTCTTCGAAATAATCAAAAGTTGTAGCGAAGTGATTTTTATTTTCACAAAAATCATTAGCAACTTGCAGAAAATTCTGCTGCATGTCCAAACCAAGCGTTCAATGCGTTCATGCATCAGTCCCAAAAGTCGTAGTGTAAAATTGTATTGACAATTTACACACCAAACGCGTTAAATGCATATAAGTGCGTATCGAAAGCGTGAAGTTGGATAACTTTCTACTTTAGCATGCGTCTCGAAAAAAAGGTCAAAAAGGAAGATACCTCCAGCTTAGGAATTAAAATTTATTTTATTATTATTAAGTTTGATTTTTTGCTATTAGTTGTTATGCAAAAATAAGCATTGAAAATTAAATAGTATCGGCGCATTGGTAGTAAAATATCGCCGATTTCGATATATCGATATCGGTATTCGTTACGTCCCTTATTAAAATAAAAGTAATTTGAAGTTTTAATAATCATTTATTGTCCCCAATTTTTAAAAATAAGTTATTAAATTTTTGGTTGAGTTCTACAATTATTTGATTTTGATAACACTAAAAAACATTTGAATGAAAACAAAAAATATGCAAAAAAAAATAAGCTATTTTCAGCAAGAACTTAATTAATATGCTAATTTGTATGCATTCTTAAACATTACATGACAAAAAATGCATTAACGATAAAATATGGCAAAATATGCGTCCAACAAATCGATGCAATTTTAAATCAAAATTGCGATACGGATAAATAACTTGTTTATTTAATTTTAAGGTAAACCATGCATTTGCATCAAATTCGGCCTCCTACACATTTCATAAAAACTTTTTGCAAATGATTTATTAAATATTTATACCGATTTTTGTTAATCTATATTAATTGAAAACAAAAAATAAGATAACAGTTATAAAAAAGCGATTAAAAATAGTATAAACTTAATTATTTTTTACAAGTAATATAATAAATTTTGCTGTCAACTATATACAACAATCTTAGTTTTGTCAATCGAAGAAGAAGTTACGTATTCATTACCCTTTTAACATTTTCGAAAAATTTTACCGGCTTAAACCAGGGAATACTAAAAACTTTCTTAACTTTTGTTGGTAAATAAAATTGTGATGTACTAAAATCTGAATTAAATGAACGTGGATAGAAACCATAATTTTTTTGGTTGTCTTGCAATTTGTCTGATTTTCTTTCATTCTTTACTTCTGCTACCTTTTCTTCTTCTTCCTCTTCTTCTTCTTCTGGTAGAAATATTTCGTCATCTTCTTCAGGTTTACTTAAATCATCTTTAAATAATCGAGAATATTTACGACCATTAAAAGTTTCTTGGGATTCTTTGGATTCTTGAAATTTCTTTTCTTCTGATAGAAATTTATTTTTATGATCGATTCTCCTTAAATCATCATTTTTGAATAATCGAGAAAACTTGCCGCCACCGTTTTGTGTTTCCTGAGATTCCTCTTCATCCATTTCTTGTGGTAAAAAGGAAAATTTATTTTCACGTTTACCATTTCTCAATTCTTTACTGTCATTCGTATCCATTTCACTGTTATCAGTAAAATCGTTATCGAATTGGTTATCGCTCTGTTGAAATGTTTGAGTATTTATAGTTTCTAAACTTGATTCCACATTATTTTCATTGTAATCATCATTGACAAACTTTGATTTTCCACGTTTGGTTAGAGGCGCTGGCGTTAAAATATTGGCAGTATTATCTAAAAACCAAGAACTATCAAAGGAATTTGAGGCAGCTGCGGAGCGCTTTGTTGAAGCCGGTTGCATTTTTGTTTCTTCCGTTTTGCTTTTATAGCCACCCAGTGGTGCTGGACGTAATAGATTATTTCTTAGATCGTTAAACCAATCAAAATTATTGCTGGAACGTTTCTGGCGTTCTTTCAATATTTTACCTAAATTTAAAATTGTTTTCTTTTCACAGCTTGATTTTTCTTGAATACTATGCTTGTTTTTATGTGGCTTATAGACGGTAACAGTGGACCTCTTGTTGCGATAACCGTATAATCGTCTTTCTTGATTTTGCTCAAATTTTAAAGCATTCCGTACAAAATGGTTGGCTGTTGGTCCCTGTATTAAAACCTCAAACGGTATATTTAAGTTTTGGGCATTAGTTTGAATTTTACTAATGCACTCAGTGTCCGAATGATCATTATTACACTCACAAATGCACTCTTCGCCGCAATAAAATCCCAGACATCCGCATTGCTTGCATAGGCTCTTACAGACTGCCGTATTTTTCAATTCATCCTCGTCAAGACCACTATTTAAAGATACTTTATTCTTTATGTTTGAATCGTTATTAAAAGCTGTTGCTAAGACGATTATCCAGACCATAAACAGTGCTATGGTTAACATCCAAAACTGGCCTTTTGAAGCTACCGACATTACTATTTTCGTTCCTTTTTTAGGAAGTTTTTGAAATATTAACCGTTCGCGTTTGTATCGTACATCTGACATATCTCTTACATGTGATTTGTCTTTTATATTGATGCTTTTTATGAGCAATATACAAAAATGTGTAATATTTTTTATTTAACTAAAAACTCTTTGAAATAAAAAATAAGTAAGAAAGTAAAGTCGATCATGTCAGACCATATAATACCCTGCACTACAGTATAGTAGATAGTATAGTTGGACCCATGGGCAATCATGGACCCGCCAAGCTCTTTGTGCCGAATATTATTTATATATCATTCTCTATATGAAATTTTTTAACAACATAATAAGATGGCAAGAAGCTTGTGAAATAATGGACCAATACCCTTTTTAACCCTTCTTAATAAGCTTGGTCCTTGTATACCAAATTGCATAAAATTATTTCCAAAATTACGACCTGTATTTTGCGCACAATGCCAGCTGGACGGAAAGACATCGATCGAAATACTACAAACATCACCATAAGCCCATAATACCCTCTTCACTATTCTGGTGTGGGTATAATACAAAGGTGACTCCGCTATAGTCGGTTCTAGTTTGCAAGTCGGTGTATAAGATTTTATTATTTGAATTTTAACGAGTTTAAAGGAGCTGGGTTCAGAAAGAATTTATATACAAAAAATCGATAAATGAAGCCGTATTTATAAAAATTCTACACATTAATGACCTTATTTATAAATAATGAAAAAGGTTAATAAAGGGTTTATGAAACGGATTTTGTATGAAAATTTGTTTAATGAACCTTTTATAAGCCTGTTTTATTTTTTATAAATAAGGCCGTAAAAATTTATGTATATTACAAAATATCGATCATATATGAATCAGTTTTTTTTTATTTTTTTTAAAAACTTACCCGATTTTACATATTCAGAAACCAATTTTCGTAAAAAGCCAAACAATTGTTTAGTTATTATAAAATATTTTTTATTATTAAAAAGAATTCAAGACAATGAAGTGTATACCTTATTCGACTAATTCTACTTATTTGTATGTCTAAATATTTGTTAAGTTAAAAATTTTTTTTTAATCTAAATTTGCTGAAATGAACAAAAATATTAAAAAACTTTGCCCTTGAAATTAAAGTTCTATTTTATGACATTGTACTCTTTCATTTGTGTTTATAAGTTTTTCTTTAAAATGTTTGTTACACTACACGATTTAAAATTGTAAATGAAAAAACTCCAATTATTTTTCCAGAATTTTAAATTATATTTTAGCATTAAAACTGTAATTCAGTCCGGCTAATGAATTTAAAAAGATTGTATTTTATGTAAATGAAATTATTAAATACAAATAATTTAATATGAATTTAAAAAAATTGATGTTTTCAAAATCTAATATTTTTGAAATATAAATGAATAACTTTTTAATTTTAATTGATTTAGAATTTAGAATTAAAAGTTTGTTTAACTTTCTTGTATTGTAATTGGAAATAGTGTAGTTTATTTGGAAAATAATAAAACTGAAGTGAAAAAATAATAGAATTAAAAAATTTTAAATTTTAAAAGCAAAAACAGAACTACTAAATCCAATGTTATAAAATTTTGTAACAAAATAGGTAATTTAAAAAATTTAATTCAAATTTAAAAGTTAGGAAGAGTGCTGATTCAGCTGGTCGGCAAAATAAAAAATTTTAGAGTGCTATATTCGGCTGTGCCGAATCTTTGATACCCTCCACCGACAGGAGTGTGTTCTATATGATGAATACATATATGTATATTATTTACTACGCTTCACAAAAACGAACGTTAGCATTAAAATTGGTTGCGGTTTAGACCTATATTAAATTAATAAAGTTTTATGCGTTTCTTGTTAGGACTTTAAACTGGCTTGAGTAAAATTTCATGATTCGTAACAGTTTTAGCCGAACTAAAATGATTTTTAGGAGGGGATTTGTATTGGACCTATGGTAAATTATGGACTAATCATCTTATTCTGCAGACTGGTTTCTGGTATTACAAAAAATAAATTAGAATAAATTTAAATACAGCAGTGTAATTAGTTTTAGCGTTAACAGTGAATTTCAGAAGGCTGCTTAATATGGCGTCTAAGGTAAATTATGGACCGTATCAAAAAATTGTATGATATTTTTTCTGGCCATATGAATCTAAGTTGAAAGAAATTTTACCGCAATATCTATATTTGTTATGGTTTTAGGCGAATTTAATTATTTTCCCAAAGTGGGCTTTATTTGGTTTTAGGCGTAATAAGCTGTTTTCCGAGAGTAGGGTTTATATGGGGCCTTGGGTAAATTATGGACCGATCTTCAAGAAATTTAGCAGCATGATTCGCAGTCGTATAAAACGAATTCGTGCAAAATGTAATATCATTCCGTGCATATTATTCCACCATTTATGTTTGCTTTTGTATCAATATGATCAATTTTTTTACAGTGGAGGTTCCACATTTTGATTCATAGTTCTGATCCTACTAAACCGATGTTGCTAGATTTCAATCCCAAATGGCTTAGGATAACTACAAATTTGTTCTGTTCTTTTGCGTTTTTCGAAAGTGTTTTCAACAGACGGACGGACAGACGGATATGGTTAAATCGACTTAGAATTAGTCAAGGATCCAGAATATAAATACTTTATGGGGTCTTAGATGTATAATAAAAAAGTTTCACACGGAATGACAAACTTAGTATACCCTTATTCACCACTAGTGATGGTGGAGGGTATAAAAAAAAATAGAGTAAATAAAAATAATAGTCGGGAGCAAGAACTTTGTTATGTAATTTTAATTAAACAAGTGTTTTCCCAAAGGTCGACCATAAACATTTTTGTAAATATGAACAAAACATATAGAACATACATCTAAATATATGTATATGAATTTACATGTTTCGAACATTTATTTTTTCCGTCTTAGTTGATCGATTTGCGAGGGACCGTCCGTGAATGTTATATTTAATTTTGTAAGTTCAATATAAATTAATATCAGAAAATACAAATTGAAAAACAAAAAAGTAACAAAATGTCTCCTCTTACAGATTCTCATCTACTCAGTACATTGCTTGCTTAATTTTATATTTGTATGTCTAATATTGACGAAAATTGAACAAAGTACCATATGTAGAACGAAAAGTACCAAAAAGCTCCCCCTTACATATTCTTATTCGCTCAGGACTATGCATGTTTAATTTAATCATTAAATGTCCATATGTTTTGCATATATATGTGTTAGTGGCAAATTTGAAAGCTTATAACTCCGAAAATCACTACGAAATCACTTTCGATGGGGATTGATGTCTGTGACAGGCCTGAATAAATAATATTGTACGTAAGTATGTATATAAATTTTGTTTTAGTCGTTCGGCAAACAAAGGAGGAAAGTGTTCTGAGCTGTTGCGACTTTGTCGATTTATATACAGGATTTAGCGTTCCGAATCCAAATCTGTTTATATTTTTTTCCACCACGTTTCATCATAACTTCAGAACGATTTGTCCGGTTTTGATCAAAACACTTACAAAAAAATTAAAAACGCAAACATTTTACATTTTTATCATTTATTAGAAACATTTGTTAGTCGAGTTTCATGGCTTATTTTGTTCATAATATACATGAGTTTAAGTGAATTCCACATCATTTGCTAAACATTTTATCCAAATCGTACGAATACGTTTTCAAGTTATGATGAAATATATTAGCACAACTGCCTTATTTCAGACGAAATATTAGTCATGCCCAAAAAAATGAATTGTTTGCTGCATTTATGTTAAAGAAGTGCATAGGTCTTAAGTTTGCGCAAAATTATAATGAAAAAAAAACTTGTTTAAAAAAAGTACCAAGCGTACCAATTTTTTCCCTGTTTTCCCCCTTCAAGTTAATATACCAAGTATGTTTGGGCCTGGTGATAGTTAAAGCATATAACTAATTAAACTGTTCTAATTTTTCAGTTGTACTATGTATAATGAAATCCATTCTAACTTAAAAATAGAACATTTTAAAGAAAATGTATTGGCCTTATTACGAAACTCGTTGTCGTCTTCACAGTCGTTTGAATTTTTTCCAATATAAATTAAAAATCACGACAATTACAATGCAAAACACATAAAAAGTTTGTCGAATTTTGTGTCTTTTACGACAATCTTAATACCAATTTTTAAAAACAACTAGTTTTCGACTACGACACTCATAATAAGGCCAAAAAATAATAATTTATTTATTTTCTCACCGAATCCTTTGTAATAAATTTCATTACCAAAATAGTAAATACCTAATTGGGTAGAATCCTACGACTTATTTTCTTACAGTTCAAAAGCGAACTTTTTCTAAGGCGGCATTAATAAAATAAATTTTAAAATACGTCTTTAAGACACGTTGTTTTATTTGTAGACGAATTCGGTAGAGAAGAAAGAGGGGTAGAAAAAAAGACATGAATTCCGTTCTTCGTATTTTTTTGCAATTTTCTTTAACGTCATTTAAAATTTTGCTTTTATGTTTTCTTTCAAATTAAATTATTGAAATAAAAAAATATTTTAAAACAACGATAAAAAAATGGACATGTCTCAAAAGTCATTATGTAAATGTGAAAAAGATTTAGTAGCAGCTTTAAAAGAAAATTGAAAAAGACATGTTTTAAAAATCACCGTGTAAATGTCGCCTTAGAAAAAAAATTAAAATTTCAAATAGGAACACCCATAGTATGCAACGGAACACCTTTTGATTTTAAATCGTTTAAATTTTGATATCAATATCTTATGTGCATATCTTTATATCTTAATAACAGTGGGTTGAATAATCCGCTTCAATCGGGATTTAGAAAAGGGAATCGTACGACTTGGATGTTATTGGATATTATGAAATCTATTAGGGATGATTATGATAAGGGAAGGGTTAGTGTGTGGATTTTCCTTGATTTTTGTAAGGTGCTTGATTTGATTTGTCATATGTCATGTTTGGTATTGGATCCTGTGGATGTAAATTATTTTTTGGGCAAAGTCAGTACGTACAGGTGGAGAGCGACTTTTCTAGTATTATTCCAAATTTTCATGGCATACCAGAAGGATCTGTTTTGGGTCCTTTGTTGTTTTATATGAACGACATATTTAAAGTATTATCGGTCTTAAAAGCATATACTTACGCGAATGACATTCAATTGTTGGCAACTTTTGATTTACCTTTTTTGGACGAATTTACTGAACGGATTAATAATGACCTAGTTCTGCTAGTTAAATACATATATATATATTAAGTCCTTGAATTCTAAGGTGAAACATAAGGCCGTTACATAAGTTCTTATCATTTGCAATTTTTTTTTCATTTCGCTTCATGATGGTTAAATGGTCGAAGGATAATTTTTCTAAATTGAATCCTACAAAATGTTAAGTTAATGGTTATTTCAAAACATGATATTTTTTTTGAATATAGTTCTTGACAATAGGCAATTATTAAGAGAACACTATTATAAATCTATGGGTATTGTTTCAGATGATAAATTGACTTTTGGTTATCCTATGTTTATGTAATTTATCGCACGTACTATTTGCCCTTATATAACAGATGTCATGTTGCACTATCTTTATGACTTCCAATACATACTTATCTTTGGTATAGAAGCAGAGATGCTGTTTTTGGTTATTTCTAACCAAAATTGGTTATTTTTTTTTCTCAATGTGAAGATGTGAATATTTTTTTAATTTTGGTTACATTTTTCTAAAATATAAAATACATATGATACACATTCAATTTATGTTTTTTAAAATGTTAACGTTTTTATTTATAGTGGGTTATCGCGCATTTCGATTCGAAGGAAATTATTTATTACTTCGATAATGTGTACTTTGCACTACAATTTTCTCAATATTTGTTTCAAATGTTTCGGATGAACAAAAAAAACCCTGTCAAAACAGCTACCGCATATTTTTGTGAAGAAAAATTGCCAAATGTAATTTTTATATTTCTAAATCAAATTTTGTTAAATTAAATTTATTAAATCAAATAAAGTTTTAATCGATGGAGATTTTCAATTATTATTTTTTAAATGACAGTAGAGTACTAAAGTTAAGTGGTACTTAAAGTATAAATTGCATAATATCACGCAGAATCGATCTCAGAACATGACTGAAAAAGTACACAAAAGTAGTTTTACCGTTTCTAAAATCTTGAATATATGTAAGTAAAATGTTCTAAATTTACATTATTTCCAGTATGATTTTTGAAAAATAAATTTATATATAATCTATAATTTTCGAATTTATGGAATTTTCTGTAAGAAAATGGCTTGAATTTAAGAAATTTGAAATTTTAATTTTTATAACCAGTCGGTATATATATTTATTTAACGTTTTTTAGATAATGATTTGGCAATATTTTAAATTTATAAAAAAAAGGTTTGACCTCATTGAATGTACGTTCTGAAATACGAATTTGTTTATATTCGCCATAATATTATACAATGATTCACAAAATATTTCAAATAGTACAATTTTGAAACAGTAATAATAACAATTGTAAATAACAGCTATTTTTTCTACTTTTTGAAAATGAAATTGTTTTTCATATGCCTTCAATTTTAAAAAATAAAAAATTGTCTTGCAACTACTGAAAATTTTCAAATTTTGACTTAATACCCTTAAGTGCGATATGTAAATTAGAAAATATACACAAAAAATGTATTGCGCATATCGTCAACAGTTTCCAATTATGGCAAAACAAACGCCATATCGCCAAACGTAAATTTCCATCGCTTGTTAATATTAATTTTTTAATATGAACAAGATTTACATTTCTTGTTTTTTTTTGTTTGTTCTTTTTTTTAATAAATATAATCTGGGAATTATTTCTTTTCATTCCTAAAAATTTAAGGAATAGAACTATTACAAAAAGCTTTATAAAATACATAACTGAAATTAAGCTCATAGAATAAATTCGAAAAATAAAAAAGTGCAAATATTAAGTGTAAATAACCTGCCTCTTACAATGCAACTTAAAATAAATTTTCTAATTTGGTTATATTTTTTCACATTTGGTAACTTTTTCAAAAATTTTGGTTGTAAAAATTTTATTAGTCGTGGCAGCACTGTATAGAAGTGTATTCATGTACGTTCGTTATAAACTTTGGTAGACTTCGATCTTGTGTGAATAATAGAGTTATTCGATATACATATTTAGTATCTTTCGTCTTAGAATTTCTGACCATGTTCACTTATATTACCAAGAACTGACTGCTAGGTTTTAGTTTTTATCGGTATGTATAGAACCAGGGCAAATTATGTTTTTCTATAAATTAGTAAAATACGCTGCACTTATTATTTATTTATTATTATTATTTATTAATATATACATATGTATATTAAAATTGTATGTACATTTTCATATTATTTACAATATTTTAATATCTATATTTCGCTCTTACATATTGATTGTGAGCCGGATTGGCAGATTACTAGATTTATTACTATTAATACAATTATTATTATTTTTATATATCGTTACCTTAGTCGGAAAAGTGCTAAGTCCATTTTTTCAAATTATTCAGGAGAGACAAAAAACTGTATTATTTTTTTTTTAGTAGACTTTTTGAAAATCTGTTTTTTCTTTAGTCCATCATCTTAAATTACCAGTAGTCGTAGGATTTTAAAATAAATCATTTACGGACTTATAGGCTTTTTTGGACTTAGCATATTTGCTCTTTGAAATTTCATTATTTTAGTAGGGACTTAGCATATTTTCCATAAATATGTTTTCTTTTATTTGTGGAATTTAATTTAAGGAATTGTTCCTTATAAAGCATAATTCGTTACAGCTTTGTTCGCTGTAACCAAAAAAGCTCAATAAAAATATTAAAAAAGTAAATGTATTTGGTGTTTACAAGAATTTAGTTATTTGATTGATGTTGATAAACAAAATATTAATTGGTTAACAAGAAATAAGAATAAGAATTATTAGTTTAAAGAAAAAGAAATAAATAATAATAAAAAGGTATATTTTTGCGATATAGGGAACATCCAATTGCTTAAAATTATACGATTATGTTGAATTCATTAGTGTATTTATTTTAAGCGGACGCCGTCTATGTAAAAAAGTAGGTACAGAATATTTAGAAAAACAAATCATAGATGATCCCACCTTCCACTTCTTTCCATATAAAGCAATAAGCTTTTTTGTTCATAAGGTTGAAAAAAAAATTTTGTGGACTTGCAGCCTCTTGCGGTAGTACATGCTGCTTATTTGGGATTTTGGAGCTATTAATACGGCTTGAAGGTCCACTGTGAAAACATGAGTTTCTTCATCACGGTCTTTAATTTTTTCATTTCTGGCTTCTTCCTTTTTTTCTGGTGAAGATTGTAGTCTTCTTGTTATATATGTCTGACTGAAAATCGTTCACATTGCCTTTCTGCTGTTGAATTCTTTTCTTTTTGAGCAGTTTTCTTTAAACATGCTTTTGAAACTAAAGGCTTGTTCCTTTCAACTGGACTTGGCATATTTTCCTACTTTTTAAATTTTTTTTTTGGACTTCTAGCAAGAAAAAACCAAATAATGCTTGTAAATTATGTGTTTTGAATTATACTAACAAGCTACATCAAAATCTCAATTTCGACGAAAAGTGGACTTAGCACTTTTTCCGACTAAGGTAACGATATGTTTTTGTGTTTTAATTTTAAATTAAGCAACATTTTATTCAAATTAATTTATTATTAATTTTCTATATTTTGAGGAGATTTCTACGTATTTATTAGGGTATTCATTTAATCCGGCTTTTGCTTTAATAGTTTATCGTTCGATTAATTCACCGAGGTTTTGGTTTAATCGGTTAATAATTGGTTAACCGATTAGTAAAGTTTTTTTTTTGTGAATTAAGTAATTTTAATAAATTAATATGCATTAATTATTTATTATTTGGAATTTATTAGTAAAAAAAAAAAACAACAACATAACAAACATAACAATTTTTGAACTAAAACGAGCAAAACCAATTAATTAAGAAATATGTAATACATATTTTTTTAATAAATACATATCATGTCTTAATTAAAAAGTAAAATTTCCAATCATTTTATTAGTTATATCAATAGTTTAAAGAGATCTTATAAAATAATGTTTTAGAAAAATAATTTGTCTTAAATGTTTAGGATTTAAGTGATTCTTTTCTTTAAGTTTGATAAAACTGGATGTGGAAAAAATTCTTTCACTTAGCGTAGATGTTGCAGAAATCGAAGCAGCCCATAATACAGAATATCTAATTTCTCATATTAAGTCTTCCATTATGCCATTAGAGTCCTGTGTTAATCTTTTTAAATTTTTAACACTTCTAATTGTTTCGGTTAATTTTGTTAAAAGATTGATATGAAAAGATATGAGACAAATAACTAAACACATAGATATAAAAAGTACGTGAAACATAAAGCTGTTGTTGTTATTTTAAATGAAGATCACTCTTCTGAATACATTCCTTTAGAATATGGGATGAAATAAATAATTAAAAACACAAAATAAATATGTTATAATACTATAAAAATTAAAAATTTTGTTACCTCGGTTAACCGACTGAAATTAACCGGTTTAGTCGTTAATCGAAAAAGCCAATTTTAAATTAACCGGTCAGTTAATCCGGTAGTAATTAATGAATACCCCAGTATTTATACATGGGTATCATCAGAGCCATTTAAAATATTTAGTACTTCAATTATTCAAAGTTGAGTTTTTCCACAGTATTGTAGTCTAACCCCCATATTCATAAAAAATATTTTTGATTAATAAAATGTTTATTAAACAAATTTTCATAGAAAATTCGTTTCATAAACCAACTATAAACCGAAAATATTTTTTATGAATATGGAGCTAAAACTATTATATATTGGACAAACGCCTAAAAAGTGGTAAGTATGTTCTGCTATCTCTTAGTTGCATAATGCGCATGTCGACATTGAGTTGATACGGAAGGATCTGGCGTTTAAATCGAGCATTCCTCCTCTCGCTTTGATAATTAAGCAAGTAATACTGGACGAAAATTAATTTATCCACTCCTTTGTCCAGAACTCATTTTTGGTAATGATTGTTTCAGCCGTGGTAATCGGTTACGATTCATAGTTAGGGCTTTATTAATGTAACAAAAGTGTAATCTCTGAGTTGAAATGTAAAGAGGGTCTAAGCCAGTTTCAAGAGATAACATGTAGTTAGGTGTTGTTATAGGTAGATATAACATTTTTTTAATAAAAAAACTAAATAGCTTATCTACTTCATCATATTTTTGATAGTCCCATACTTGAGCAGCGTACAACATAATTTATCTAGAAGCAGCGTAAAATATTTTAAGTTTATTGTGTTTAGATATTTTTGGGTGATGAATGTAATTTATTTAGACAATGTGGAGATCATTGCCAGTTTCGAAGCAGCTAATTTATTATTCAAATGGTTTTTAAAGGACAAGTTATATGCAATATCAACGCATAGATAATTGTAGCTATTTACGATCTCGATGCAGCCATTGCCAAACTTCCAGTTCAGATTTGACGAAATTCTCGGACCAGAACTAAATACAACTATCTATTTTGGATTTATTTAAATTAACTTTAAAGCACCACTTCGCACAGTGGGATTTGTTCATACAATGTTTGGCAAAAAATATAAGGAGTGCTCGTAGAATGTTGAAATTTTGCTCTGAGCTTTTGGTTAGCTCAATTAAAAAAAATATAAAGTTTCATCAAAATTGGCCACGCCCACTAGCTACCGCCCATAGAACCCAAAATTTATTTTTGGCGCAATGTTTTTGAAATTTGGCACAGAGCCTTTATTACCTCAATTAACGCCCACCACTCACCGCCCATATAACCCATATTATATTTTTTCCCACAACTTTTTGTTTCTTTACCAAAACTAATTATTTTATAAATAAGTTTCAATACATGCATTGAGATATATACTTTTATTCATCATCTATCATTTCTGTAACTATATCATCAAGTTCCAGAACCTGTTTACGGGTTTGACAGCTAATGCTACTTATAAAAGGATCTGACTATACTAGAAGTCGATAAAATACATCTGTATTTGTTGCAACTCTATCACACTTTCTGGAGAACCTTGATCTATAATTTCATCTGGATAGCAATGCCTTTTTTCTCCTCTGATGTTTGCATATGGTGCCAAAATATCGTATCCTTCATTTTTGAGAAAACTTTAGATTACTTCATACTGACTCTTTGTAAGCTCTGCATCCATCATCGAGTTGGTATATTTCCACCCATCACTTTACTTGCCATATTCAAATATTCTTGTGGATATTTTGAAGCTAATTCAGCTGCCTTGAACCTCTTTGTGCAAACTTGACAATCTTCGAAATCGTTCGCTGGCCTTCCTAGTTTAGTTGATCAACTAGGCTCGCTATTAAATGATACTTCAAATACAGCTAAAACACAATAAAAAAAAACATTTACACATATAAAATTTTATAATTCTTTAAACGTACTTTTTAGCCAATCTTCATTTTAAAAAAAAAAATTGGATTTTAGTTTTTGCGATTCTTGCCACCTTTTTTTTGAAATGACCAAGAAATCTCTTTTGAATTGCTCTTTTCACTATACCGATTTCTTCATCCTGAAGCATTTAATTTTTTGATGTAATGAAATATTAATTTCAAACTTGCATTGCAATTAATGAGTTCGTAACTCAGTTCACTATATAGCACAGAAAATAAACTCATTTTAATGATGTGGTTTTGTTTTTAATCTATTCCAAATAAGTTATTGTTGTAACTAAATGTCATAATAACGCACGTGCCTAAAAGTATGACATATCTTTTGTAATTTTTTACAATTAAAAATTTTATGAATTTGGAGACAAATTTTATGATTTTATAAAAGATTATTAATTATTTAAACTTTTTTTTTAATTGATAGTATGGAGTCATACCTTTAATTTTATTATAGCGGGAGCACCTAGCACGACCGAGCAACTTTTTTTCTTCCAAGGAAGTTTGCAATCACGGCACATAATAGAACAATTTATTACAAATTATTTTTTTCAAATAGAAGTTGTTAATTTTTTTTTTTTATTTACTTAAGGGGTTAATAAAAACAAATTAACTACCAATCATGATTAATTTTATTTTTCTATTTACATACATATGTAGTTGGTTTACATCCCCCTTCTTGAATAGCCGAATCAAAATAAATTTTTGAAAACTCGAAGGTATTTTTTCTTGTAAAAATATTTTGTTGAAAACTGAAAATATTTCATTAATAAAACAATCGGGTGCAAATCTTTAAGTTTTAGCTTTAAGTTTTAGAGAATTAATTAAAGATGAAAATTAAACAATATTCAATAGGTGAATCAACTACGGAATTAGTTAAATACGGCATTGCCCAGCTTATTGCAGGGATATTATCAGTGTTATTTAATAAAGCACTAAAATGCTATTGAAAATCATCTGCTGTTAAGTTACCTTTTACCGTATGTGTACGTGACTTCAAAGAGTTTGACAACTGCCACCAATCGCTACTCCATTTTACTTTATTTAATTGATCTAGGTTTTTTGTTATAGAATGCTATTACGGTGAACTTAGTTATTTATTGAAGAATTTTTTCATTTTTTTTTTTTGAGTGTCCAGCGGACGTGTAATATAATATTGTTAGATTATGGAATTCGATAAAGCCTACCCAGGACCGTACATTCAGTCCCACGAACTTAACATTTTTTGTATCGCAATTTTATGTTTGCACTTAATAATTGTTTTGCTGCTTTAATTATTTTTGTTCAGCGATCATTAATTTGTATGTTATATTTATGTATACATTTGTAAGAACACTAAGGGCCATTATTACAACTTGCCGATAGTTAAAGGTAGGATTTGTCCCACGTATAAAAGGTTTTTCACTATGACAACTTTGCTTTAAACTAAAGGGAGGAATATGTTAAAGGCAAGTTCAATCTACCGGGTAGGTTAAAGTTAAGTTAAAATAATAAATAACTTGGTATACGTCCAACAAAATCCTACCTTTAAATAACGAAAGTTGTAATAATGGCCCTAATTTAGAGTTTGTTCCCGGGATTTCTCGTCCTGGGAATTCCTGGGATTTTCAGTTGTTTTCAATTCCCGCTTTCCCGGGAATTTATTGCGGGATTCCTGGGAAATTTTGAAGAAAATCTTTTTTTAAAACTTTAGTAAATTTATGTCAGACTTGTGTCTTTAGTTGTTTTATCCAACTTAATTTCACCACAATATTTAAATTTTCTACAATTTAAGGCTTTTAAACTAATTTTTGAGAATGGGCTTTATATTGGGCCTATGATAAATTATAGAACTATCATCACGAAATTTTATTTCTTGTTCTAGCAAACTGAAGTGTAAATTTTACAACATTATTATAAAGTTTTGCGGTTAAGGGCGTAGTAAATTGTTGTCCTAGATTGAGTTTCATATGCGGCATTTCAAGTGATTTTGAGTCTTATAAAAGTATAAAGTAGAAAATTGTGTGAATTTCGCCACAAATTTATGTTGGTTTTAGTTGAGTTTTTAGGGAGGTAGTTCCACATTTGGGTGCATAACTATTTTCCTCTGAAGCGATTCAATCCCAAACAGCAAAGAAGATCTAGAAACAATTTGACACCCAAATGGCAGAATCGGCGAAGAATTAATAAAGGACTAATAATAAAACACCACTGCTGAATAGGCTTATAAAATTGTAAAAAATATGATATTAAATAAATGTAGTAAATGAAATTAATCCTTTCTACTGAATTTGTTAAACGGTAAATATGTTTCAGAATTCTGACTTCCTAACATTGAACTTTTAGTTCCTTATCACCCTTCCATAATTTTTATTCCCGTAAGACTAATACTTTCATTCTGATTTTTCAAGCATGATACAATATGGGTCAAAAATGATAAATTTATTAATTATAAAATGTCGAGTTTAGAAGTATTTTCGGATTAAAACGAAACCCGTATTTAAACTTTGATCATTTCATTTGTAACACACTGAAATATTCGCCGGATATGCTATAATTTTATAAACTTGTTTTAAACCATGTTCAGACGGACAGCAATATTCGTGTTTCATTCTCCCATTCCTATTTCGCGCCCCGAACATGAGTGAAAAAACATGTTTTGCCATACATAATTTTGAGAGCGAAACAGGTCGTTTAATTTTGAAACATGCTGCGAAACAGGAAAAATTTACTATCATCTCCAATTTTGATAACAATTATCGTTCGTTTATCTGAAATAGTTCTCAAAAAACAAGCTCTGAATTTGACAATGTATATACGTATTTTGATTTCTTTTATCCTATTGGCATCAATATAACCTCTTAAGTGTCTTAAGATAATTTGAATCTTAAATTTTTTACGTTTTTGTTATATAATAGATACTAGATTTAATTCTTTTAAGCGTAATAGCCAATAAGAAATATTAGTTTCATTGGAGAAATAAGTAAATAAATAAATACAAAATTTTGGGCGGGAATCCCGGGATCCCGGGAATTTGATTTTTGTTTCCCGCTTTCCCGGGAATCCAAAAAGTGCGGGAATAAAAAAACTCTACCCTAATTGTATTTATCTTACATTTAAGTACAAAGAAATATATATGTATTTAAATATATTGTAGACTAAGTCGCAATTTACACTATGGACATTTCTTGCCGGACAGACGAAGTTTGTTGGCGAGAGAGAAAAAGAGTAAGCATACATCGTCGCCCCCTTACGAACAAACTTCGTCTATCCGGCAAGAAATGTCCATAGTGTAAATTGTGACTAATGGCTTTCGGCAACCTCGTTTAAATAAAATATTTTCTTTCCAATTCGCTTCATATATCAAAAACACCACATGGGCTGATGTGTATACCTGTTTGTTACCCTGCTTCATAGGTTTAAATTCGGTTAACTAAAGTTTCCTTCGTGTTGTTAAACGCACAAGTATGTACAGCACTTTTCGCTTATAGTTCACTTCTATAGTTGCACAACTTTTGTGGACTTTAAGCGAATTTGGACTATAACCGATTTTTTATAGGCCAGTTTTTGGATAATAAGTGAATCCTAGTATAATTCACATTTTGAACTATATAAAAATTATTTTCTTCAATAAAACCATTCTTATTAAAGAAAATAAAAGTTTATTTGAAACATAACCAAATATGGCTTTAATTTAACCCATTCGTGGCCACCGTGCCAATTTTGGCACACTTGATTATTGAGAGGTTATTATAAAAATATTGGCAAAATTTAATAATACATTACGTTATTTAGCAGTGGAGGGTGAAATGATTAAATATAATAAATTACTATTTAAATAAATAGTTAAAACAAAAATGTTTATTATTTATTGTTTCAATGCTTCATAAGCTTAAAGTATGATATTCATTTTAGTTCTTTGGATGACGAATCAAACACAACATAAATATTAATTTCAAAGATTCTTTATGTTGGAAGTACTTTGTTCAATTCTACTTTGGTTTCAATGTAAATACTTTATCGAATTAGTTTGAGAAATTTGTTTTATAATTTGTATTTGAAAAAATATTTTCTTCTCAGTTTTGTCATAAGTTTTCAACCCTTAAGTTTTATAACGTTTTATAATAAAAGATAAAACCAAATATTATCGAAGATTAATTATTAACATTGGTTATGGGCCCAGAATAACGATAAAAAATTCTGTGCATTAATTTGTTTATATAAAACGTTTATCGGTCACTGCAAGCGAAACCTAGAAATGGCAAACTCAAATTATCAAATTGAAAAATTAAATCCGGAGAATTATACATCATGGTGCATACAAATGCAAAGCTTATTAATTACTCAAGATCTTTGGGATGTACTAGAAACAATCCTGAGCGAAACAGCAAGCCAGCAAGAAAAGGCTTCGTGGAAAATAAGGGATAGAAAGGCCCTAGCAACAATTACATTAGCGGTGAGAAGTTCTGAGCTACTACATATAAAGGATTGTAAGTCTGCAAAGGATGCCTGGTGTAAGTTGGAAAATATTTATAGGGCAAAAGACCCTACAAGGAAAGTAAATTTATTTAAACAGTTTGTAAGATTTAAATTTACATCTGATGAAAAATATGGTTCCCAAATTAATAAATTTTGTTCCATAGCTGAAGATTTAAAAAATGTTGAAATCAATTTTCCAGATGAACTATTATCAATATTTCTATTGTGCAGTTTACCACCAGAATTAGAAAATTTTGTAGTTGCGATTGAAAGCAGAGATTCCTTGCCCAGTCTGGAACAACTAAAAAATAAAATTTTAGAAGAAGAGCAACGCAGAAATGAGAACTTATGTGTTGGTAAGGACCAAGTGTGTGCAATTAGAAACAAGAACAAAAATTTCAACAAAAGTGCATCAAATAATTTAAATAAAAACAAGAATTTAAAATGTTTTGAATGTGGTAAAAAGGGACACATCAAATCACAGTGTTATTTAAAGAACAAAGCTAATAATGTGAATTGTGCTATGCTTGTTATTAACTCATGTATGAATGATCAAGACCAGAATGAATGGATTTTGGATAGTGGTGCATCCTCACATGTTTGTGGAAATAAAAATGCGTTCACAGGTATGAAAGAAAGCGATAGCAATGTTATACTTGCTTCTGGTGATACATTTAAAGTCAATGGAATAGGGGAAGTAAAGGTTAAATTTTGGAATAAATATTATATTTTAAAAGATGTTTTGTATATACCAGATATAAAGTCAAATTTTCTTTCAATAAACAAGATGTCTGAAAAAGGATTTTCAATTATTTTTTCTAAAAATAAGGTAGAAATTTTTAAGAACGACGAGTTTCAATTTAAAACATTGGCATCAAATGGTATTTACAAAATAAGATCAAGTCATATGGAACATTTAATGTTAAATGAAGAGAATACAAAGAAATATTTATGGCACAAACGTTTCGGTCATCTAAATATTACAGATCTTAAGAAATTGGAAAGAAATGAAATGGTTCGTGGTTTAAAAGGTAATATACCAAATAATTTTGATTGTATTACATGTTCAATGTGCAAAATTAGTGCAAAACCGTTTAAACAAATTGGCACAACGGTATCAAAATATTTACTTGAATTGGTACATACCGATATTTGTGGGCCAATGAGAATCAGATCTGTAGGCGGAGCGGCTTATTTTATTACGTTTATAGATGATTACTCACGTTACATCACAGTTTATATTATAAAGAATAAATCTGATGCTTTTAATGTTTTCAAGGACTATGTTGCAATGGCAGAAAAACAAACTGGTTGCAAATTAAAACGTTTAAGAAGCGATAATGGTCGTGAGTACGTTAATAGAAATTTTAATGATTTTTTAAAGAAAAATGGTATAGTACATGAAACTACAGTGAGTTATACACCACAACAGAACGGAGTTTCTGAAAGAGCGAATAGAACTTTGATGGAAATGACTCGGTGTATGTTTCAAGATTCTAAATTACCAAAATCTTTATGGGCAGAAGCTATAAATACAAGTGTATATATTAAAAATCGATCACCAACAAAGGTATTAGAAAATATTACACCCTATGAAAGATGGACGGGAAGAAAACCTTGCGTTTCATATTTTAAAATATTTGGAAGCAAAGCTGTTGTATTGAGTAAGAAACCAGGTCGATCCAAACTAGATCCAAAAGGTAACATATTTTCATTTGTCGGTTACGAACCTAATACAAAAGGTTACCGTTTATATAATACCAAAACTAAAATGTTAGTAGTTGAAAGAAATGTAAAATTTTTTGAAAATCAATTTATAAATGATAGCGTTTGCGAAAACAATAGTAATGAAAATAATGATGATTTTTATGATTTTATTGATTGTTCAACTTTAAGTAATAATCAAAATATAGTTCAAGATTCAAGTCAAAATAATGAAAACCTTATCTCTGGAGAGGAAGTAGAATCAACTCAAAATACGTGTATTGAAGAAAATCAATTGGATGAATCGTTTGTTGTAAGTGACGAAGATGGATCGGAATTTCTTGGTTTTGATGATTCTAATGAAAACTGTACTTATGTTAAAGTTCCAAATGCAAATGGAAAACGTAAAAGAGGTAGGCCAATTACACTTAAAACTGGAAAACCAGGTAGACCTCGTAAGATATATAGAACTGAAAATGAAGAGTTAAATGCAATTGAAGATTTTAGTTTTGATCCAATAAGCGTAAAAGAAGCGATTAATAGTAAAGAGTCCAAAAAATGGGAAGAGGCTATGAATAAAGAGTATGAATCTTTAATAAGGAATGGAACGTGGGAGCTTGTGGAAAAACCGAAAGATAAAAACGTGATTGGTAGTAAATGGATTTTTACAAAGAAACGTTTAGCTGATGGTACTATTGAGAAGTACAAAGCACGATTAGTTGCTCAAGGATGTTTTCAACAATATAATCAAGATTATAGTGAAACATATGCACCAGTAATACGACATCCTACCATTCGTCTAATATTATCTTTAGCGGTAAAGTACAATTTACTTGTAAAACATGTTGACGTTGTAGCTGCTTATTTAAATGGAGACTTAACAGAGGAGGTGTACATGAAGCAACCTCAAAAGTTTATTAAAAAAGGACAAGAAAATATGGTATGTAAATTAAAGAAATCTTTGTATGGTCTGAAACAAGCTGGTAGACAATGGAATCACAAAATTAATCAAATTTTGTTGAAAATGGGATTTACTCAATGTAAAACAGATAGTTGTGTATTTATATCACGTAATAAAACTGAAATTAACATTATAGCACTTTATGTTGATGATTTATTGTTAGCTTGTTCTTGCAGCAAAATTATGGAAAAGATACTGGAAAATTTAAAGATGCATGTTGAAATTGTAGATCGTGGTCCTGCAAATTATTATCTCGGTATGGAAATAGAAAGAAATAATTCCAGAGGAGACATCCAAATTACTCAGAAACATTTTGTGAAGGAACTACTTGAACAATGGAATATGCAAGACTGTAAACCAGCCAAAACACCTTTTGCTGCTGGTACGATTTTATCTAAATGTGAAAAAGAAAATTGTGATGAGATGACAGATGTAAAGAAGTATCAATCTCTAATTGGAAGTTTAATGTATTTAGCTACAATATCTAGGCCTGATATCGCTCATACGATTTCAAACTTAGCTCAGTTTAACTCTCATCCGCATAATGAACATTTCGTCGCAGCAAAACATGTACTTCGTTATTTAAACTTTAAAGATTTTTCGCTGAGTTATACTAAAAACGGAAATGGATTAATGTGCTATTCTGATGCTGATTGGGGATCAAATATAATTGATCGTAAATCTTATAGTGGTTTTGTTCTATTTTTCGCAGGTGGTCCGATATCTTGGGAATCCAAAAAACAGAACATAGTGGCGTTAAGTTCGATGGAAGCTGAATATATTGCTATGTGTCAAGCCACCAAAGAAATAAGTTTTTATAGAAGCTTGTTTGATGAGTTGGGGTTTCAAGATTTGATAGCGCAACCGACGACTTTATATTGCGATAATCAAGGAGCTCAATATCTGACGAAAAGCCAAATGACGATGAAGAGAAGCAAGCACATTGATATAAGATATCATTACATTAAAGAGAAGTACAATGCCAACGAGATATGTCTGAAGTATATACCAACAGAAAATAATGTGGCTGATATATTAACTAAATCTTTACCAAATCAAAATCATTTTAAATGTTGTAAATTTCTAAATTTAAACTGATGTTAATTTTGATTTGTTAATTCGTTATTGATTTTGTAATTTATTAATGATAGAGGAATTTACATTGAGGTGGCGTTTGTTGGAAGTACTTTGTTCAATTCTACTTTGGTTTCAATGTAAATACTTTATCGAATTAGTTTGAGAAATTTGTTTTATAATTTGTATTTGAAAAAATATTTTCTTCTCAGTTTTGTCATAAGTTTTCAACCCTTAAGTTTTATAACGTTTTATAATAAAAGATAAAACCAAATATTATCGAAGATTAATTATTAACACTTTATGAAATATAAAGTTTATATATACGAAATATACGAAATTTTGACGTTTATTAAAGTTGCCAGAAAGGCAAATAAAAACTTATGCCAGTTTGTAAAAAATAGTCAAAGAGAATATTTTTGCGTAAAGTATTAGATACGGTTGAAAAGAAAATGTGGCTTTTAAACAAAAATGGACTGCAACCGAAATGGACCTTGGAAATTTGAAATAATCTGCAAGTGAATATGACAGTTTTGGCTTAAATCCGTTTTTGGCGGAATGCGGAATAGACTTTAAGCAAAAAGTACTGTAGCAATATGACATATTTAATGTTTAACGTCATTTAAATGTTTTAATAAATTGTTTCTTTCTATTTTTCGAAATAGACACATGCATTATAAAAATATGCATATGTATTCTTTATTTTCATTATTTTAGAAAATAAAAAATTTAATAATTAACAAAAAAAAAAAAAAATTGTGAATCAATTTTAATTAAATAATGTTTAACGTCTCTTGCCTTTGCCTTTTTTGCCACCACCACCACTAGAACTAGTTGGTTGTTGTGCCTGTTGTTGATGTAAAGCCTCACCTCCTGGTTTACCTTGGCGTGTTTTAAGCTGAGGTATTTTATTAGCAACATACAACATAATTGCTTCGCGACTTTCCAGTTCTGGATTACAGAAACTACCATCATCGTTACGCATCTGAACGCGTATTCTACCACGGAATTTAAGCTCCTAAAACATCAAAGAATTGGAATATATTTAAACATTAACTTGAAGGCACATAAACAATCTTTAAACTATACTAACCCTACTTTTCTCCCGACAGTATTGTTTATTTTCAACTCCCACTCTTAAATCGGTAACAGACAAGACATCTCTGATTTCAGCATAAGTGGGATTTTCTACACAATTTTCCTTAGGTAAACGCCGACCTTCCTGCCGTGTTTTTTTGCTATTTATATAGGCTGGGTAAATACAAATCCATCTAAAACAAGATACACAAACGTGAGTTTTAGTTTTTAGAGGGAGAGTAGGCTTTTTACTTACCTTTCCACATCACTGTGTTTTTTGGATGGATGCCAATTGGTACGCACTGGACCAGCAGTTGCCATTTGTTAATATACTTTTAAATAAATATCCTTTATTTAAATAACTAAAAAAAATAATTTATAGTAAAATACAATACAAAATGAAAAATATCTTCTTTGACAACTTTTGACACGTCTTATTGATGATGTTGTTGTTTATGTACTCAGTACTCATTATTCGGTCAAAAATTGTATTATTTTATTTACCTTTACAATTTGTGTCGCCCTGTGATCAGTGCTGCCAGTTCTTGTTTAATTGCACATATTGTGTGTAATTTCTACTTACATGTGTATACATATAGGACTATAAAGTGAACTAGCTTTCACCCAACAATACATTTCAGTGTTTTTATCAAAAATAACAATTGGGAATTTAGGACGTTATAGATAAATCTAATTAAAAATAAATTTTCTATTTCTGAAAATAACTTTTGATTATTATTTATTAGTTTTTCAATAAATTCCCAATTATGAATAAAAATTTAAATTCCCCGGGAGTTTTTTCCCTTTTTCCTATTTCTACAACTGAATTAACATGTGAAAAATGAGAGAAGGGAGAAAAATCCCGGGGAATTTTTATTCATAATTGGGTTGAATATAAAAGTATTCTCGTCTGTTAGTCTGTAAAAAAAAAATATAAAAATTTTTGGATGCAATTAACAAAATGCGTTGGCGGATGCACGGAAAAACCAAAATTTTATTCAGGGCCCTTGAATTTAAAATCGGTAGCTACCCCTGTCCGGTAAGAAATGCACATTGTGTAAATTGCGACTGAAATATTATCAAGAAAATCTTCATCGAGTGGCTGCAGGGTTACTCGAAACTAACTACAATGCACTAAAAACATCGCTTAGTTAACAACACTGCAGTTGTCATAAGTAGCAGGAATGGAAAATCCTAATTTCTTAAATGGTACATAATTTTAATATTAGAAAATGAAAGTTCTAAAGTAAAAATAATTTTTGCAATAGATACATCACTTAAAAGTATTCAGAGGAAGATAGCTCGAGTTAATCTCAAATGAGATCCTTTTTTTTATTTAATGTTTATGTGAATATGGATAAATGAATTAAAGGCTTCTACATGTCAAATTCCTGTCTTCAATATGTCAAATCTATATAACTATGTCCAAAAAGGGCCAGCCATGGTAGAATAAGTACAGAGTATAGTCATTAGAAATTTTGTTCTCAATTTTAAAACCCATATAACGTCAAACAAAAGAAAATAAGGAAAAAAAATTAAAACAAGATTCAAAAATCAAATAAATTTATTTGACATTACATGGGTAAATAATGACAACTCTCCCTAATGAACATACCTGGTAATTATACTATGGGATCCTAGTGCTGCTGATTTGAGTACATATACCTTTGAATTTTCCTTCTTAAAAAGTACTGAAAAGTACAATTGTACTAAGTTTTCCATGCCTGATACGTAGAATATTTTGAGATTTGCTTATTTGTAATCAAATTGTTTAAGCAGACGGACTCTTTCGATTGTGTCAAAAAAAATAAACAACATTTTATAATAAACTTGTAATTAAGTTCTGTTTTAAAATAAACAATTACTTTAATTGAAAAAAAAACAAGAAAAATGGATGAACTCAGCAGCATTTTGGAAATGACCAAGGATCAGTCGACACAAAAGGAACAGGATCAAGTAAATACATTAATTTGCGCTTAAAGATGTTATTCTATAAAGTTTCTATTAAAACCTAGATATTGTTACAACCTTTCGCCTATATACAACAAATCCCTGGTAAACAATTTCGTTCCCAACTCTCGCTGGCCTTTAACTATTGGCTTCATATACCGGATGAAAAGCTACAGCTGATAGGGGAAATTGTTCAAATGCTACATAATTCCAGTCTTTTGTAAGTAATTAAAAGTTATAATTAAAGCATGGTTGTTATGTATAGTATATATTGTTTGTGTATTTATCTCTAAATTCATTGAATAAATTGTCCGTTGCCTTCAAGTGATACGAGTACATACAGAGTATTTAGAATCATTTAATTGTTTTCAATTTATGTTTATTTATTTTTCAGACCATTTAATTGTCCATATGAATCATCTTTTAAAATTTCTTTAGAATTTCAAAATCAATACATTTAAACTTTTAACATAACAATTAATTTGAACAATAGTAAACAAACAGTATAGATATGTATAAATATATGCTTGTATTCAAATATACTTTATACATATGCATGTATGTTTGTTAGTTTATCCAAATAGAAAACTATTAGATATAATTTTTACATACAGTTCTATGAAAAATAACAAAAGTACATAGGTAGGTACATATTTAACAATTAAAACGCCTCTGCTGCTTGTGTCTTCTTGGCAATTGTTATTACACTTTTTAGTTAAATTTATAGATGTACATTTTTATATACAGCCCAATTATGAATAATTCTTAATTTCATTAATAATTCTATAAAATAACTAATTCTTTTTCCTAAATTTTTTAGTTATAATAATAAGTATTGTGGTGATTTTATAGTTATAATTTATAATATTTGAGTAATTTTTTAAATAATTTCTTGAAGTGGATAAGTTATGTTTCAGAATTATTTATTAAGTGCAGTTTTTACAATACAAGTGATTCAATTTATAGGAAAATTACAAAAAAAAAAAATTAAGTGCTTTTCATATAAATTTTACTACACGTTCAATTACTTGCATTATGAAAACCGCACATTACACTTTAACTTCGAAACCTAAATCAAAATTAGCTTTGTATTTAATTTTTAGCACCTAATATTTGAAAGCATTCTAATTACATTTCGAAAACTTGCATTTTTATTAAAAATGTTCTTTTTTAAAGTTTTATTTGTATGTGCCCCATTTCATGAAATTTTAAATTAAGGTCATTTGAATACAAATTGCAAATTTCTGTTATTTAATAACGTGATTCTAATGTATAAATAAATATAAAAGTTTAAATTAAATTTGTTTAAAATTCTGCTGAAAATGGTATGATTTTCAAGATTAATATCTGTTTCATATCTTTAAAATTTGGTGTATTTATACAAAAAAAATTTGGAAATCAGTACTATAAATACTTTTTATTTAAGCACTGCTGTTTATGTGTGTTTATACAAAAGAAAAAAGAGAAAAAAACATTTTATTGTAATGTAAACAAATAAATATTTTTCTTCCCAAAAACATTGCCAAACAAACATTTCATACATAAAATGTTTTTTTTGAGAACACGTTAAGCAAGCAAACGCTGTATCTTAGAACTTAAAGTTATTCGTACGTAATAAAATATTTCAATAAAAGTAATGAGTTCACGTTTACAATAGACTTTTAGAAAATATAACGTTTTTTAAATAAATTTATGATCATCAAAATAAAGGATATTTTTAAATAAATTGTTTCCTAAATTTTGAGTGCTTTAAGAACAATTTAATAAAAAAAGTTTTATTAAAAACTTTTTTTTTCGAAATTTCAAATCTGAAAAAATATTTTGAGAAAACAATTTTTTTCCAATACAAAATTAAAATTTAATAAAAATTATGTTTTAATATTATTTTAAACAATTTCAACAATAACATTTTCTTAGAAATAAATTCGATTCATCAACGAATTAGAAATTTTTGATCTTTCTTGAATTTTTAAATTAATTTTTTTAATTTGTTAAGATAAATTATGAAAATTAAAGGCAATTTCAAATCACAACTTTATTAATGTTTTTAATAAAAATTAATTTTGCATAACAAAACTTAAGAATTTAATGAAAATATAGACGATATAAAAGTTTGTTTAATATAACAATAAATAATTCAGAATAAGTGATTTCGAACAATACAAATTTTTCGATTTTTTTCGTTAAAAAACTAAAAAATAGGTGTTGTTGTACAAAATGCTACTATTTAAATATAATTATAATTAACTAGAGTAACCCTGCCCGCGTTGCTGGACAATACAATAACATACGTTTACGTCTTTGTATTAAAAAAATGTAATTCTCGTAAGAAAAAAAATACATTTTATATAGAGAAAACACACCATTATAAAAGTGCGCGTATAACGCATATTCGTAGAAATTTTTCTATGGTTTTTTTTTATAAACCATTAGTGAAAGTAGACCGTTCCAATGCATGTACTCGTTTGAAAATCGGTTGAGTAGTTCTCGAGTTATAAAATGACGAACATAGGACAACTTATTTTTATATATATAGAAGATTAGAATTTTTATTCAATCCACCAATTTTTCAACAAAAAAAAAAAATTTAATTTATTGTTCATTTCACGATGTTGAACAAAAACAAATTTTTGAGAATTAGTTTTTGTTTTAAATGTAGTTGTGCGAAAGAAAGAGTTCTTCCGTATATAATGAAATAGGCGGTTAATGCATGTTAAAGTTATGTTGTTTCTTGGAGGTCTCCATCGAAAAATTTTTTGTTGGACACGTGAAGTTTTTTTTTCTTTCGAGTTACTTATGTACTTACTTTTTATATTTCTTATCAGTCAAAAAGTGAAGAAATCAGAATTGTTGGTTTCGTATGTCGTGACGAAAGAAGAATTCAATTAACAAACAAATTTAATTTTTATTGGACCTTGAACATTGTCTTCATGTTATACATATGAAGAATTTAGCTCGTGTTATGTACTTAAGAAGAAAGCGGGCGAGTACCTAAACACGACATGCATTCGTGAATTGAACATAATACAATTGTGGCGATACATATAAAAAGCTGAAGATGCACGAAGAATTGGAATAACAGAACTAGTTTTAATCGACTAATTCAGTGTTCTCAAAAATTTGCTATTTTCGTTGTTTCGATACTTCGAGTAAAGGTAGGTTCAGACCTACCAAATATTTAACGAAAAAAATCCAAAAAAACATGACCAGCAAAATCAAACTTTAGCTTTATCCTTAACAATTTTTATTTGATTTTATACTTTATCTTTGTTTGTAAGAAGATAATTGTATAATTTAATTAAGAAACTGTTTAATGATGTTTGATATACCAAACGTTTTGCAAAAGCAAACAATTTTTTTAATAAAAATAAGTGGTTACGTGTAGGACGTCAAATATTTAATAGGTGTGAACATAGCTTAAGTGTTCATGCCTTACCACTAAACGTGTACCTCTCGGGTACAAATACATTTGTGCAGACCTCATATATGATACATATATCTATTAAAAAGAAAATATTAAAAGTGCATGTTTTCAATATTTCGTGAAAATATAATTAATGTTGTTGTCTACTAACACTAATATTTACAGAATTGATGATATTGAAGACAATTCAATACTTCGCAGAGGTGTACCGGTGGCTCATTCTATATATGGCGTAGCAAGTACAATAAATGCTGCGAACTATGTTCTATTTTTGGCATTGGAAAAAGTGCAACAATTGGGTCATCCTGACGTAAGTGTTAACAAGTTTTAACACATTAAAACAATTAAAAAAAATCTTATTTATTTCTATTTAAAAGGCTACTAAAGTTTATACAGAACAATTGTTAGAGTTACATCGTGGCCAAGGTATGGAAATTTATTGGCGTGATAGTTTTACTTGTCCTTCGGAAACTGATTACAAACTAATGACAGTTCGTAAAACTGGTGGATTGTTTATGCTGGCCATACGTTTGATGCAATTGTTTAGTGAAAATAAACAGGATTTTTCAAAATTAACAGCAATTTTGGGTTTATACTTTCAAATAAGAGATGATTATTGTAATCTTAGTTTAAAGGAAGTAAGTTTTGAAAAGATTATTTTAAAATTGTTTATGGAATTCCGAATGTACATATATGGACATTTTTTCAATTTTTGATATAGTACTCTGAAAATAAAAGTTTTGCTGAAGACTTGACAGAAGGAAAATTTGGTTTTCCTGTTATTCATGCGGTTCGTACTCAGAAACATGACAAACAAGTGCTGCGTAAGCTTAAAGTCGGAAAACGATATAAAAATGTTTAATTTTATTTACATTTTTTATAGATATTTTAAGGCAACGAACCCAAGACATTGAAGTAAAGAAATATTGCATAAGTTTGTTAGAGAAATTGGGAAGCTTTCAATACACACGCCAAGTATTGGAATCATTAGATAAAGAAGCTAGAACAGAGGTAACAAACCAACACAATAAGAAAAAATTATGTGATAATGTTTTTAATTTTTTTTTTTTTTTTTTGCCTAGGTTTCTCGCTTAGGTGGCAATCCTTATATGGACATTTTGTTGGATAAACTTCTTACCTGGCGTTTAGCGGAAAATAATACCAATAACCATGTTAGTGGTTTATCATCCACAAGTAACTGCAACTAACAACTAAAGAGGCAAAGAAGGGAATGTTGAAACATTTTTGAAACAAGTTCGATTACCTTTTTTGCTGCAACTTAATTAGATTTTAAGCTCATTAAAGCCTCTACTTACCACACCAGCTTTAATATTTCAATCTTTGTTGTTACTTTTTTCTATTGATGTATTTAGAATTAATTCAAATTGTTTATTTTTAATGTAATTGTAAAACTAAGTTTTTATTAAATTGATTAAAGAAGATAAGATTTAAGTACACATTTAATTAAAAATTAAGCTGTTAAAAAATGTTTGTGAATCTCCGTTATATTTTCTTTTTACTTTACATAACAGTTTTGAAAACAAAATATTTTAAAAACACAATAAGCTGCAATTATCTGCACCACCTCACGAATATAAAAAAATAGCTTAATTACAAATATCACAGATATATTTACTATATATGCATACACAATTATATTTTATACTGAAAGCATTTGTCCATTGTGCAAAACATACAACACTTACTACAAAATACCTACATGTTTATTTTTTAATATCCTTACATGTGTATTTCGAAAATATATGTATATTAAAACAAAGTGCTAAAACATTAATTCGGTGTTTTTATTTTTTCTACAAGTGTGATTTTTTAAAGATCTCTTTATGAAATTTATAGTAACAGTTTCACTGCGATAAAGTATTTTTACGGAAAAAATATCTTTGACTTCTGCCGAACTGACTGACAATCTCTAGTGGATTGAGATTGGTTGAAAGTTTTCACTTAGTTCAGAAGTTATTTTGTTGTTGCAAGTTTCTTCCTAAGCTTAACTGACATTCGCGTATGCTCTGAAAAGACCACATCGCTTGAAATTCGCGACTACGATCTGGAAACGCCAAACAGACGTTCTGACAAACGAAAGCGCTTAAAATTTGGCGCTTTCAAGCCGCTAGTGTATACTGAAACGATTTGGTATATTTTATTGAAACTGCACTTTAAAGAGAAATAAAATGACGCAGAATAAAAATTTAATATAAAATCTTTTTATTTTAATAAAACTTGTAAATTTTTTTCACGTTATAAATTAAAAATACGTCAGTTTGTCAATTGTCTGTCTTTGCTCACTTATGAACTTCTTTTTTATTGTATCTTTGTCAGCTAATATAACAAGCAATAACGCTGTAGGCTTTTAAATTAAAAATGTATTTTATTAATTTTCATATTGATTCGAATGTGTATTCTAAGTCAAATTACAATTTATAAAGCGTTTATACATTAACAGTCTTACTGAGCTACCTAAACAAGGGCGGCAAGCGTTTTTTTTAACATGAAAATTCTATTTCAAATACATTTTCAATTGGACAAATCGACATAGCGATTTGTCAAATAGGATTTTCCAGCCGTGTGGTGTCGAATTCGCGTTCTAAAGTTTTTTTTTTCGTATAAACTTTATGCAAATGAAAAGTTTTGACATACAAAACACGCTTGCCGCTCTTATTTAGGTAGCTCAGTTATTCCTTCAATATTTTCCAGGAATATTTTCTATGCACTATCAGAATTTTTGTATGTATATTTCTGTATGAAAGCTTTATAAATTGTAATTGACTTACGGCCTTATTCATAAAAATAAAACTGGTTAATAAAAGGTTTATGAAACGAATTGTCTATGGAAATTTGAGTACTATTAGAATACACATTCGAATTAATATGAAAATGTATAATACAAATTATACTCAACATGAAAACTAAAATTCACAGATTCTATTTGTTAAAATAATCAAGTTAAATGCTAAAATTTACAATAAGAAATATACAGTTATAAGATGCAAGGAATGCTGACGAAGGACAGAAAATGCATTACATTCTGCTGGTATCTAATAGTTGTATAAATTTTCTGTACAATTATTTCATTGCTAACCAAAGGATAGCTAAAGTAAGCCTCGTTACAGAAATATACAAACAAAAATTCTGATAGTGCTTAGAAAATATTCCTGAAAAATATTGTGATAGTGATGCTAAAAAATTTTGCACTCAAAAAAAAAAAATTATTTTGATTTAAGAACAAGCAATCATCAGTTTATTGCAACTTTTTTGCTCTTTACTCATTTGAGTGCAACTTAACATTTTTTCACTAAATTTACAAACAAAATAATGTTTTTTTTTTCATGATTAAAGCCATGAGATATTCCGTTATTGACATGTTGTTTAATTTCCTTTCTTATGCATATCATAACAAGAGTCAAAAATTATGCTCATACAAAATTACATTTTTCAAAGATTAGTGAGAATCTGATTATATGCAGCTTTTTTGATTGCAAGAACAAATTTTGCACTATTTAAATGAGTGCAGATTTTTGCATTCAATCTTCGTTAAGTTTTGCAATATCACTAATTTTTTTTAGTGGTAGTTAAAAAAAAGCAATCATCACTAAAACTGGTAAAAAAGAGTGAAAAATAAATTTTTTGGAGTTTTATTAAGTGGTAGTGCACTGCTGATTTAAATCAATATTTAGTGCACTACCCCCAACTATGGCTTTAACACAACTTTGAAAAATAGTAAAACGTAAGAAAATCGCGCGGTATTCAGAACATGATGAAATATTTGAGAACGCTGCAGTTTCCAGAACATATAAACGTTAACGATAGACGTTAAAAAATACTACGAGTCTTTTTGTAAAAAATTTTTTTTTTGTAAATAGTTTTTTTTTTGCCAAAATAGATTTATCTTTCTTTGAAATAATTTTATCCTTAACTAAAAAAGGTATTTTTTGTGCAAACATTTTTTATTAATGAAAAAAGCATCTTTTTGTAAAAAAGTAAATTTTTGCGAAAAGAAAAGTTTAGAAAAAAAGTATGTATGTATATAAAAGTATCTTGTTGTGAAAAATTATATTTTGTTTGAAAACAAAATTTATTGAAGGAGTCCTTTTGCGAAAAAATTGCGTTTTCGTATAGTAAAAGTAAATTTTTATACAAAAAGTATATTTTTGTACAACAAAACTTTTTTTAATTAATTCATTTTTTAATGATGTGCTAATAATCCCAATTTTTGAATGAAAACACTGAAATTTATTGTTGTGGGAAAGCTTGATTCTATGCGCATTTCGCTGGTTGCTTAGGCCAGCTTTTAGAAAAGCTAAAAATATTATACAAGTAAGACCATAAAGTGAATAAGAATTTTAAACACTCATGTCTTACATGTAACAATATCAAAGCTTCAACAAAGACACAATAATAAACCGTCAATTTTTCTTTCTTACATTCCCCTATATATATATATATTTTTTTTTTTTTTGAAACAAAACAAATATTTTTACAAAAATTTTAAAATTTTTTTAGAAGTCCAGTTAAAAAATTTCACAACTGAATACATAATTATAAATATCAATAAAAAATTAATCTAAAAACGAACCGAAATTTTAAAACTATTTTGAACTTCTGGGTAATAATAATACACTTAAATTTTTCCTAAACTTAAAAATGTACAAACTTTTGACATGTTCAATAATTTCAACAAAGTTGAGAACAATAATTTCATGTTGCATGGATGATGTAGAACATAAATACATAGTTTTAGTACCCACATGCAGAGTTTTATAAAAATTAAATAGGTCTCCATTTATTTTCTCATTTTATGTAGACACTGAGAGAGAAAAGTAAGTATTCAATACAAACATACATATGTACATATTTATAAAATTACATTGGGTGCTAAAGAGATATATGCAATGTAAACATGTATGTATGTATGTAGATACAGAGCTGTAAGATATTGTAATCCAATTTATTGCATCGCATTAGATCTCGTTAATGATTGCTAATTTTGTGATTGCATTCAAAATCGATAAATTAATTATATGATTTATATTTGAAATCATCAAGTCGTATTGATAAAAAAAGATGGAAGTCGATATTTTGAAATTAATTCATATTAAAATAGATAATCAGTCACAACAAACTCCGATCCACTAAAAAGGGGAAAATACCATTTGGTTTAAATGTTGATGTTTGATTATTGACTGCCAGCCGTCGTCAATGGCGGTGAGTGTTAAACCGCGAAGATTTCTGACGAGATAGTGTGGTTACTATAGAAACATGTCAAATGTTTCGATAGTAACCACATCAACAAATTGTAATTCATTTCATCTTGTAAAATTCCTTTCTTCATAATATTAAATAATTAATAAGTAAATAATTAAAAGTTGATAGCAATCCAATTGATTGGAATTAAATTGATTGCATTCAATGATTTCCAAAAAGAATGATTTTAAAAGGACTACAATTACAAAATATTGCAAGTTTGACAAGACTTCACTTTGAAATGCTACTAATAACGTAAAAATGTTTTCTATTTTTACTGAACTTTACTGAAAAAAAAAAAAAAAAAAAAAAAAAAAAAAAAAAAAAACATGATCTTAACAAACCAAAGTAAGCAAAAAATATCTCAGAATTTATGGTGAGTAATTAAATAATAAATAAATATTTAAGAGAAGAAAAGTGAAAATAAGACTGAAACAAAAACAAAAACAAAAAGTGAATAAGTATATCGACCCCTTTTTTATGGACCTATCCATGTTTTCTAATGAACAAAATGTCTAAATTGTTTATAATTTCGAATATATATTGAGCTTTTGCTTCAATAGAGTCATAACTCAAAAAACCTGATTTTTAAGCTAATGTATTTAATTCTTTAATTCCCAGTGGACGGTATGGCCGCCTTCTAGCTAATAATGTGGAGTTAATTGCCATACCGTTTCTTCATATTGTCTAAAAATGAAAATTAAAATTTAAGTTATGACTCTATTGCAGCAAATGCTCACTATGGTGTTCGATTTGATCGTAAGTAATTTTTGCAGTAAGTTTACGATTTGGGTTGTAAGACATATCAGGAAGGCCTCCATACGTTCCGCAAGTTGGCCACGTCGGGTTTTACAAAAATTAAAAACAATCGATAATCTAAATAAATACACAAAATATACCTTAATGTTTAAGGTTTTTAAAAATATTAATTTATAACTAACATAAATATCGCAAGCGCCAGTTTATTCTTAAAAAAACACTTAATGAAAAAATGTTCATCATAAGCGCCATAACTATTGCACAATGTAAATAAACGGAATTTTTTTACTTATGGTGTTTTCTTTTTTACATAGAAAATATAACTTTCTGAAAAGGTGCATGTATAAAATGTCTTGTCAACCCTGTAATAATGCTGTTTGTTTAAAACACAAGTTTTAAAAAAGTGGAATGTTTTTAACACCTGGCAAAAAAATTGGTCTTCATCATTATAGCTCATTTTTAACGCTTTTTTTTTTTTGTTATTTTCCGACATACATATTGTTTTTTAATCGATTTAGCAAGCCATAATTGTTTGAAATATTAAAAATGTTCGCGAATTTTCTCAATTTTTGCAAACTTTTTTATGTTATTTTCCGACATTTTGTTTTTTTTTTAACAATTTCAAATTAATTTTAGGGGTTGTCTTCAATTTTGCAACTTTTCGCAAATTTTAGCCATGGTCGCGATAGATGAAATTTTTTTTCTGAAAGTTTTCTGATTCTTTACAGCTTTTACGATTTTCAATAAATACTAGCTAGACTTTGCTATCATACCGCTGTTCCTAAATTCGATTGGTCAAAGAGGGGTTGATATATTAAAGCAAGTAAATAGATGGCTCCATACCAACTTTTAATTTTTTTTTATCGATTGCACAAAACGTATATGCATGTTTTGGCGAAAAATAGTCCTGTCACAGAAATTGTTCGGAAAGGTTTTGAATCCGTATTTTCCTTACGGTCGATTTTGCTTTACCTTCTTTAAACTTTGATCAATTTTGGTAATTCCGACAAATTTAGTTTTGTTATTTTTAAGTTAAATGTGGCAATATTATGCAAACCAAAACAAAAACATTTTTCGATCGAAAAATGAAAAGTGATTCAATTACGAGAAATTAAAAAAAAACTTTCGATCGAAATTGATTTCTGTGACAGGCCCGATAATTCCTATAATGTTCTTTATTGAAATATTTTATTATAAAATAAGTACCTATACATCTACGTAAAAAGCTACATAACATTTCTGTACATTTTTTTTTATAGGATAAGCACTTTTCTTTTAATCTTGCTCTAATTTTCACGCGAACGAAGTCACGGGTAAAAGCTAGTCTGAAATAATTTTGAAATCAAAGAATAAAATCAGTTTGGTTGACTTAAATCCAAATTGATTGCAGTTTTTTACAGCTCTGTGTAGATATGTATAAGATAAAGATAGGTACTAATTTAAGTACAATTTGTAAAAAGTACCCATTGATGGTTTCTTACTAATCAATACAAAACAGATTCATGTTCTAATATCTAATGCTATTTGTAACCCAGTCATAGGTACCTATTAGATAAAAATTCTACGAATTAAAAAGAAAACTATTCTTATCCTCAATTTATTTAAACATGTCACATCATAGAAGAGAGATTTATAAAAAAAGTACTTATTCATTATGTTTGTTCTTCTCTAATTAACACTCCAACATATTCCACACACAAAAGAAGCACATGTCGCACATACATACATACATAAATATATAAGTTAGTACATTCAATCGAATTGAGATTTTAGTTACATTGACTGGAATGAATGTGCATTAAATCTTCCTGAATTAGTTCGTTGCTTCAACTACACCAGTATCAACGTGTTAAATGAACATAACGTGTGTCTGAAAAGAAAACTTTTTTTAAAGTATTTTTGTCATTATGTACTTCTTTTTCTTCTTAACACGGCACTTTCAAAACAAATGATACACATCCGGATGTTTCCAAAAAAAAAAAATTAAAGTAATATATTTTTAATTCAGCATAATTAATTCCAAGTGAAATAAATAACCTTGTTTTAAGTGTACACTTGTTTTTGGTTAATCAAATTATAACAAGTTACAATCATGTGAATAACTTTTTTAAATCCAATATAAAATATTTAAGTGCATACATTTATGTATGTGTGTTTGAGTGTGTGAAAATATTCATAGATACAGATGGATATTTTTATATTTCTACAACTAAAAAATCTTAAATAAATGAAATATAACTCGTAAGTTGTTACACCAATACAGCCAACATTAAATGCAGTTTATGCGAAAAAAGAACAAAAAAAAAAAACGCAAAAGAAAAAAAAGTAGAAAAATGTTGTAAAACCTTTAAACAAGTTTGACATATAAATTTTCATTGTGGTGAAAAACCTGTTGCTCAGCGTTTACAGTGGATTTTGTGAGTGTGCAGATGCCACAGACGATAGAATATTGGCTAGAAGAGCAAACAAGAGCAGAAACATCCATAAAACGGAAGAATGTATTAGTGTCAACTTATAGGTACCAGAGCCATAGTTTTTTTAATCAGAAAGTTTATAAAACCTTTGAAATAGGGCCGATTAAGCAAAAAATATGCTCTAAAATATTTGATATGGGCATACAATATTATAAAATTGAAATATATTTTATAACAAAATGCAATTTTTTTTTTAATGCAGGACGTTTTTTAAGACCGATAGAACTTGAAATTTGGGTTGGTCTTACTCCTTATGCCGCAGTTTTATTTATTAACAATTGGACTTGTAAATCAACTTGCAAAAATTAACCGTGCACCATTAAAATCACAAAGTCGTCTAAAAGTTACGCAAATAGTCGACTGATTTTCAAAGTAATTTTGGTAGCCTTGTGTAAGCGCCAATCTATTCCCGATGCTGCGTCACCACGTAGCAATTTTTTTTGCTAAGCACAAGCAAAAACGTCGGCAGAAAAATGGCGCAGTAATTGCTTATTATATTGCTGGAGAGCACGTGAAATTGCTTTGCCATAAACAAGCGTACAGAGAGTTGAAATGTCAGATAAATGAAAACTGATTTGACAGCAGATTGCTAAGCAATAATTGCTCAAGCAATCAGAATGGCAATCATTGCGCAATGCAAATAGAAAGTTTGTCGTATTCGTGTCGTCTGTGATAATCATAATCAGCCTTATTATAGTTGTCGTTGTCGTAAACGACTGTGTAATGTATTAAATTAACACACAATCTGTATTCTTTAATCTACTACAAAAAACGACATACATAGTCACTTACGATAACGACAACCGGCATAAGGCTAAATATCAATTTCTAAAACCGACTGGTTTTAGACTATGACAACGACACCCATAATAAGGTCGAATACCTACATATATATATACTGCTTTCGATGAAAAATGGCATACCGAGAATTCTTAAATCCCGGATTGATAATTTTAAAATACTCGGCCATGTCATGGAAATCGAAATCATCACGTGAAATTGCAATCGAACAAATTTTGAAAACTTTCCCGTATTCAAAGTTCATAAAAATATTTCCTTTTATTTACCTCACACTTTTCTCTCCCTAAACTACTTTTGAAATGAGGAAAAGCTGCGTTAATTTTTTAAGAAATTCAATTGAAAATATTTGTCGATTTTAATTTCGCGTGATTTCGATTTCCATGACATGGCCAACTATATCTCACTATTACAGATTTTCAGGGGGTTCGAGAAAAAGAGTTTTGAAATTGTACATGTGAAAATTTTGACATTCATTTATTTGAGCTTACAAAAAATTCAAAAAATAAAGAAATTTATTATGAATTTGCAAAAAAATCAAAATGTTAATTAAGAACAGAGTACTTAAACATTCAACCATCGCTAACTTTTGAGTAGGCTTGCCAGGCGGCTCGATTTTTCTTCATTTACAAGAATTTTCAGTGCTGGTCAAGAATCAAGCTCTTTAAAAGCCTAACCAACAAACATGTAATTATTTATACTTTTCCTCATGCAAAGTTTTGTAAAAAGCACATACATATTTCATCGCTTTCTTTAACTGTAAAAATCTATCGAAATTTTTTTTAACACAAATAATCTTACAACACTAAGATGCTGATTTAAAAGAGAAACAGGTGCCAATACTGTATTTGTATTTTCCTCTATACTTAAAACTAATAATTAAAAACTTTAAGGGCACCATACACTATCAAAATATATCAAGCTTGCGTACGTAAGCTTGGCGTAATATCTATGCAAGTCTTATTGATCAGCTTGCTAATTTACAGGCGAAAGAGCGAGACAGCGAATCGTTTCTTTCCTCGTCTCTCTCGCCTATAAAGTAGCAAGCTGTTCAATAAGACTTGCAACGTGTAAATTGGGACTAAAGGAAGTTTTAATTGTCCAGAATTCTTTTCAAAATCGAGATTTTTTAGTGAATGTCAAGAATTTTGCGAATGTAATTCTGGCAAGCATATTTGTGAGTGAGTAAGAATATGAAGAATAAAAACATTTTGCTTTTGTTTATTCATGTATGTGATGGTTTAGTTTCTTCGTTTTTTTTTTATTTTCCATACACAAATAAGGAAATGAAATGTAAATAATGCAGCTTATATTGCTGAAATTTTCACCATTTCACATTCATGAATAACAAAGAAATAACAAATTTTAGATTTCTCATTTTTGAAAAATATGATATTCTAAAGGGCTCAGTAAACCATAATAAAAACAATGACTTTCTGACTATTTGTAAAAAAAGTTAAAATAGTAACATATTGTGAGCTAAAATGCAAAAAGGCGTAACTCCTTTAAAATAAAATTTTAAAATTATATTTTACAGGAGAAGCAAAAAACTTTGTAAAATGAAAACTTTAAACATTTTTAACGAAGTTTTTTCTCTCACGTCAAAAAAACATTCATTGATAAGTCGTTCATGGAATTCTTTAATTACGTCGTTTTGAATATATCAAATAAATACACTTGCAGTTACGTCCCTTTGTTTTTGTTAAAAAAAGTCGAAATTTTGTCAAGACGTGTATTTTAATGGCATTCATAATAATAAATCAATAACTCGATTGGGAATTTTTTTTTTTTTTTTAGTTACGACTTTTTGCGTTTTAGCTAACGATATAGATTTTTTACACTTGAGCACATCTTAAAGAGTTAGTCGATGCAATCAAATATCAGATACGCTTACCAAACAACGTAGTCGTCTGGATGACATATTTATAGATTGCCTAATTGACATTTCAATGACACTCTAAAAATCAATTTTTCAATGCTACTCTTATAGATTTGCACAGATGGGGTATACATTCGAATCCACCTGCTCCTTAACTAGGACTCTATGGACTAGCTATGATAAATAAAGAACAAACTCTCTACGAAGTCTAAACAGAGACCAGATTAAAAAAGAAATTACAGGATACTGTGTGTTAGAGACTCATGCTTCGATCTACAACATTTTTTATTTTTCGAACTCATTCTATGAGTTAAATTCCAGTTATGTATTTTATAAAGCTTTTTGTAATATGTAGTTATATTCCTTAAATTTTTAGGAATGACTTTATACACTACTACTGAATGTAAGTGAGAGATACCTTGTGACGTCAGAGCTGTTTTGCTTGAATGTTTTATCTGAGATAGAACTAAAGGTACTTTTTCTTTTCATTAGGGAAACGAAATGGTTACACACTCAATAGCGACTCCTATGGAGTAGCTGTTCTCCTGGACAGATAATTGGATTAGGTATCACTAAGGGATGTTCGACTTAATAATTGATAAATTTAATGCAAAAAAGCTTTAAAAAAATTTTCCTTAACATCAATAAAAATTAAATTTTATCTCTTGGCTACCCTTCTAGCTAATATTCTATGCCACAGACAATAAACAGCCATTAAGCATATTTGTTGAATTTCTTGTATCAGTGCAAATGTACATACGAGTATGTAAGACTCTCATCAAAAGGTGTAACTTGGATTTATTTTTCTAGCTTAAACTCGCCAAATACCCGAAAAATATTTCAATGCAATAACAAAAACACAGACATAAATAAAATCCATTTTAAAGTGTATATGAAATAATAAATAATTTCTAAAATGAACGCGAAAGGTTTAAAATGTGTTTTTGACAACTTTTTTAATTCCAATACTAAAATTAACTGTCAACGGACTCATTTGAATAATAATTTGAATAACAATGAATAACGATTTACATGAGTTACTGCCTGTTTGTAGAACGCGAACGCAAAAGTGACTCGTCTAACTTACATTTAAAGCAAAAACAAACTTTCAAAATTTGTTTTTGGTTTAAATGTAAGTAAAACGTGTAACTTTTGCGCTCGCGTTCTACAAACAGGCAGTTAGTTTTAGGGACTGCAAATAACGATTCTTTTTAAATTTAAACTAAAAAAAAAAACAAATTAAAAGAGAAGTGCGTAATGAATACACAAAAACAATTCTTTTTACGTAGAATACCTTAGATGCATTAATTTTTCTTTTTTAAGTTTTATTAAAAAACTCAACTAAGCGCAAAGTAAAACTTAAAAAATAATTTTTATTTCTAAGGAATATATAAAACTTAGGAAAAAACTTTTATTTTCAAAAAAAAAAAAAAAATAATTCTCAAAGATAATTTTTATTTCTTGAGGAAAAAATCATGTGCTGTTTCCAAGTGACAGGCAATTGATTGTGTAGTAAAATTTTTATGAAAAGCACTTATAAGACTGAGTGATTTTCCTATCAATTTTTCTACACAATCAATTTCCTGTCACCTGGAAACAGCACATGATTTTTTCCTCAAGAAATAAAAATTATCTTTGAGAATTATTTTTTTTTTTTTTTTGAACTCAAACTCAAAAATAATTTTGATTTTCTGAGGGAAAAAAATTAAAATCAAGAAGTAACTTTTATTTTTGAGGAATAAATAAAACTCAGAAAATAAATTAAGTTTCTAAGCGAAAAATAAAATTTTAGATATGTATAATGATTAAAAAGTAATTTTTTAAAAAATAAAACTTATAAAGTTACGATCCCTGGCTAGTTTATTAAATTACTAGCCCGAAAACAGTGTTTTAAGCAATATTTAATTTCATTCAAAATCGCTATACATTTTCACTTTCTTCTTAACTTTCGAAAATTCTATTAAACTTTAGAATTTTGTATGTAGTTTTGTTTGTATTAAAAATGTTTTTTAAAGTAACTAATAGCAAAATAAATAGCTAAATAATTCAAATTTGTATGGAAAGTAAATAACTTTTTCGTATCGATAGCGAATTTTTTAGTCGATATCAAACGCGTTTTCCTATGAATTGAAAATTAGTTGAAATACTGTAAATTACTCTAATCGATGTTCCATCGAAATGTAATATTCAATGTAAATTACGTAAAGGGTATTTTTTTTAGCCCGGTAGAACTTCAAATTAAAAAAAAAACAAACAATTAAATTTGTGTATGCGAAAAACCAAAACATGGCATTAACATTTAAAAACGTTCGTGACAAAGCGGATTCTAGACGTCCAAATTAAGGCCACTTTTCGAGCATTTGCTGGCCGTATTTCATTAAAAACACTAACAATGTTGGGCTCCAAGGCAATTGTTTGTGGTTTATCAGCATAAGCCAGTGACTTCACATAGCCACACAGGAAATAATCGTCAGGTGTCAAATCGATCGATCTTGGGGGCCAATTGTAGATCTATTTCTCGAAATTTAGCTTATCGCCAAGTTTTTATATTAATACGTCGATGATGCTGTTCATCTTATGGCATGTAGTACCATCTCGTTGAAACCACAATTCGCCTGAGAAAATGCTAAAAAATTACCTTGATCGCACAATTTTGCAATAAAACATTTTTAAAGTAAATTCTGTGGTTTTCATGGGTAACCGCGTATGTCCATTTTTTTCGATTTCGAGATGTTGATGCCATATTGCTTAATTTTAAACTATCTTTACATGGTTCTAAAAATTTCTGAAAAAATATGGACCAATTCCGATTTTTTTACGTAATGACCAATTTGAAAAAGTTCAATATAGCCCATAGTTCGATCTAGAATGTTTTATCCGCTGTCCTGAAAATTTTGATTTTAAGACATACGCGGTTACCCATGAAAACCACAGAATTAGGATATTTTGGTAACCAGAGATGTGAATTATTTGAAATCATTTATTTAAAAAGCAAATCCAAACTTTTAAATAGTAGCATTTAATTTTCGTTCAAAAAAATATTTTCTTCAAAAAGTATGGGGGCATTTACACGATGTCTTTTCAAACATGTAAAACAAACACGTTTGTTTTGTTTGTAGGCAATCGGGTTAGAAAAGAAATAGTGGTTGCTAATCATACACGAAATGAGTTTTCATGTTTGTTAATAAGATTTTATATGTTTTTCAATATGTATAAAAAGAAAACTAGACAATTATACGTTAAAAACGATTTGGAAAGATATCGTGTAAATGCAAAAGGTTCTGTTTGGAAAGACATCGTGTAAATGCAAAATGTTTTTGGTAGCATGTTCAAAAGAGAATGAATAAAACAGACACGTCTGAAAAGACATCGTATGAAAATTTCCACTTTTTTAATATATTTTATTTGAAACATTATAAAATAAATATTTTGTAATTCTAAAATATCAAGCCTGTCACAGAATTCAATTCCGATCGAAAGTGGAAGTGATTTTGTATCTTGCAACCGCAAAAACGAAATCACTTTCGAACGGAATTGATTTCTATGACAGGCCTGATAAAATACTTTTTTATGCTTTTTTTATATAAAGCAAGTGTACCGATCTTACTGTCTTGATTTTTTTTATTTCTACGTAAATTTTTTCCATTTTATTCAATAAATGCTAGAAACACAACTGGGTCGTACATCGTAAGAACGTAGAATGTTGCGCCGTAAATTTCTAAAAACACGCTCTATTTGCCCACAATTCCATCGTTGACGTACTTTGTTTTCCTTTGAAAATAATATTAGAAAAATCCAAATGGCTTGACCGACTATCTAACTTGTTATTTATGTGGTAGTTCAGACACCAGTTTAGATATTTTCATTAGTTTTTATTTATATTTAAAAAATTCTTTACTAACCCAATTATGAATAAAAATTCCCCTGGAATTTTTTCCTCTCTCCCAATTTTTACAATTTAATTTGAATAGAAAAAACAGGAAAAGGAGGAAAAAACTCCCAAGGAATTTTTACTCATAAATGGGTTGTATATATTTTTAAAATATTTTCACACCTATTGAATATTTGACGTCCTACACGTAACCACTAGTTTTTTTTTAAAAATTGTTTTCTTTTGCAAAACGTTTGGCTAGTTTAAACATCATTAAACGGTTTCTAAATTACATTTTACAATTATCTTCTTACAAATTAAGTTTAGTAAATCAATAGAAATTGTTAAAAATAAAGCTAAAGTGTGATAAATTTACTGGTCACGTTTTTTTTTTGAATTTGTTCGTCAAATATTTGTTAGGTCTGAACATACCTTTAGTTTTATAGTTTATCGATAACGAAAAGACTTCTCTGTATCACAAAAAGTATATACATATGTATCTTTTTTTATTTTAGTAATCAAAATTTACAAAATAAATTTTTTATATTATAAAAATGGCGGATATACGTTTACGAATCGAACAACCGACTGTTCATTTGGCAACTAATATGGGGCGAAGACCAATTCATCCGTTACCAAAAATTGCTCTAAGGTATGTTCAATAAATAAGAAGTTTTTCAACAGTTTAACTAAATTCCTGAATTCAAAACTTAAAAATTAAGCAAATCATTTTTAAGGCTGGTTTTTCATTATGATTTTTTTTTTTGCTTGAAGAACATGCATCATTTAAAATTTTGCTGGCTGATGTACTCCTTTCTACGTAAACACTTTGCTTAAAAAAATTCAAAGTTGTGACTAAAGCCTATAGTACACGGCATGTAAAAATACACATGCGCATGTGGTTCTGACGTAATTTTGACGTCAATGCAAAGCCACAATAAACATTGCATGTTGTGTGATGACGTCAAAATTACGTCAGAACCACATGCGCATGTGTATTTTTACATGCCGTGTACTATAGGCTTAAGGCGAATTCATGTATCCGGTGGCGGCGATACTATAACAAGTAAAACAATAACATTTTATTTATATTGTTGTTTTGCTGGCCGATACGTCAAAAAACATAAGCAACTTTTGACATTTCTTTCTTTAAAAGTAAGAAAAAAATAGTAGCTCAGCTGTATTTCACCGCCACCTGAAAAGTAAATTCGCCTTGGCTGTGTATGATCCTCTAAGCAAAAACGTCATAATGAAAATTCCGTTAAAGATATTTTAAAACTGAGTGTTTTTACAAAAAAAATTTTAAAATAAATTTTATTTGTTAATTTTTAATAAATTATATTGCATTTTTTTTAGTTGCAATGATGACACAAATATTAGCAAACTACATCCACCCCATCAATTACCGCTTTCACCCAGTTCAGAGGAAGATAATTCACCTACGGAAATGAATAATTGTCGTCGATTACTGGACAAACCGCCTTTGGTAAGAAGATTTCAGTTTTCTTTTATTATTCAGATTAGAGAACATTTGATAAAATTCATAAAAATTTTTAATTTTTTAGGTAAAACGCTTAACAATGGGCATGGGCTTAAAAAGATCCACCGAGGATAGTAGACCTTTAGTTCATACGACTTCGTCGTCCTTTAATTCATACACATCTCAAAATATATGTGATGGTTATGTTAATGAAGCCATTTGTGATCCTGATAAATTAATTTCAACACGGTTTGGAGATTCATGCAGGCAATCTCTGACGGATTTGAAAACGAGCCAATGTCTACAGGAACAAAACGAATTCAGTTATCAGAAATCGTTTTTAAGAAAAACATGTAGCGGTAAGTTTGTGTTTAAGCGGAAAAAGGTGTTATAGAATTGACTAAATTAGATTATTTGTATGCATTTTAGCTAATTCTAGCCCAAAACACATTTCCCCAAGTACACCTTTACGGTTGGAAGGTCTTAGTTTATCAGAACAAAATGAACTAAGAGGTGCTCCTTGGTTTCAGGCTGGTATACCAAGGGATATATCCTTAGAGGTCTTGTCAAAACAAAATCCCGGAGCTTTTTTAGTACGTCAAAGTAACACAAAACCAGGATGTTTTGCTTTGTCGCTAAGAGTACCTCCTCCCTCACCAAAAGTGGCCCATTATCTAATATTAAGGACAGCAAAAGGTTATAAAATTAAGGTAATTTCGTTAAAATACTTCATCAATATTGGATCACCATTGAGTTAATTATAACATTTTAAACATTGCCAGGGATTTACAAAAGAATTTACTTCACTTAGAGCTCTTATAACACATCATTCAGTTATGCCGGAACTTTTGCCCATACCACTAAGCCTACCCAGACCTTCAGCAAATGGTGCCAACAGCAATAATCGCACTAGCAGTTCGGAGGATAGTTTTGATACATATGGATCCTTAAATGATTTTCGCAAAATGATGTCTGACCTTAATGTATGACTATAATATAAAATACAACTGACATTGAAAATGGCGTAGAAAAGTGCAAAAATTTATAATTTTATTAATGTTCGTTAACCCTGCGGTCAGTCAATAAGCGGGTACACTGGTGCCTCAATATAATTTTTTTTTGGCGATGTTCAATAGAAAGTTAAATTTTTATAAACCTCTTTGGTCAAAATCATTTAAAAAATACATGAAAAACATGTCACATAGGCTTATGTTGAACACGTGACACTGTTGTATCGTATCAAAATGCCCTTCACTAAGAGATATTTATGTATATTGATCTTTACTTAGATCAACTAATTATATTCCCAAGTTTAAAAAATTAGCCTAAACAATTATTTGTGCAAAATTTCATTGAGTTCATATTCTAGTAATTTTTTTTAAATGCCTAAACCCCTTTTCATGAAGTCTTAAAATTATCACTATATGAGAAACAAGCAAATTAATCAGCACACGTTTGCAAAACTTTTTATTTTTTTCCCCGTTTTTGAAAATATTGATCTAAGACCTTATAAGGAATAATATTCTTTTATTACATGTATGTATACTCTGGGCCCTTATGAGTATGGAAGTTGATTGAACGATGTCTGCCTGTGTGTTGGTTCAAATTGGGTTTCGTAGACCACGGATTAATTCACTTGATTAAATTTTGAACTTGATTAATTAAAAAAAATTTTATTTTTGATTAATTCTTTAATTGGGGCAAAAATTTTTCTGTGAGAATTACCGTTTAGAAAGGGATTTTTTGTTTTCGATAAGGAATAAACAACTTCCGTTGATTCGAAACAAATAGTATGAAAATCGTAATACACAGTACAAATTGTTCGAACTCGTAAATTATTTCATTCGAATCGAAATACGCGGTAGCCCCCCAGGTGATACAGTATATAGAAAAGTGAATAGAATAGTCAATAGAATAGGTTCATATTCAATACAAAAAAGTCCTAGTAATTATTAAAAATATTTGAGCTAAGCGGACTTCATCTTCCAGCTTGTCTAGAGTGGCTAATATAGGGTAGGAATGGATGCTAAGTGAAAATTAGCCTCATAAGAAAATAGACTTTATAAATTTCAATTTAAAAATATTTTTCCAACTACAAATTGTGTGGAGTACCGGGGTAACCTGCTATTGACTATTATAGGTATCAACTTGAAAATCCCTTTTAGGCCAACAAGATTTTATTTATTTCTATTTTAATGTTTATAAGTAATTTTATTATAACGAACTGGAAGTAAATACGTTTGTATCCAGATATATGATATGGAAAAAACGAATACCTTAAGATTAAAATATGTACTGTGGACCTGTTTATTGACCGTAGAGTTAATATATAATGTGAAACATTTACTTTTATAATATTAGTTAGACATAAAACAAGAAGAGAGCTCTCGAAATTAAAAAGACTGTGTAATATACAAAACAAAAATTCAAAATCATTCATATCGATGCTAGTTTAAATTTACCCCTGTTATGATTTGAAACGTAATTAAAAAAACACAACATTTTTAGAAAATTGTCATTTGCATTTTTCGTTCAAAATGAAAATGCATTTTTACGATTCTAAACATATTTATTAATGCTATAAAAGTTATACGGGTATGTGATGAAAATATGTTGATTTAAAAAACGAAATGATTTGAAACCGAAAATATCGTTTCAGTATTTTATAATATTGATTTTTAATATATATTCCTTCTACTTTCACCCCCACATTCAAAAACAATATTTCAGGTTTATAGCAGGTTTATGAGACAAATTTTCTATGAAAATTTGTTTAAAAAACCTGTTAATTATCAATAATATTTTATATGAATATATTATACAGTGGCGGCCACATAATTAGAAATGATATTTTAAGAAAAAACTATTGTAGTGTAACTTTTATGAAGACCTTCAAGGCATGTTTACATGGTAATAAAAAGTATAACGTCTTTGTAGATTCAAAATATAATGAAATTCTCATTGTGTTTAAGAAAAGAGAACAAAAATCAGTTGTAAGTATTTTTCGTATTTTTACGGATGATATAAGTAAAATCAAAGAAAAGATAATAAACAGCTTGGTTAACAACAAAAATAGCTTATGATTACAGTTTTACAATATTGAGGCTAGTTTACACTATTATACATTGTATTAATACATGTCAAAACTCAAGCAATATGTAAAAGTGTGATAGTGTGAATGCAATGTGTTATAAAAATGACAAGTATTACGAAAAGAATTTGACATTCCATACGATTTCATCGTTTTTTGAAATTTTTCAAAACAATAATACTTTTCATTTGATCAGGGTTGCATTTTAACAAAAGCATGTTCATGTGTGATATTGTGACCACAAACTGTTATGTTGGAAAGCAAATAAATGCTGAAATATCTACACGGATAATAAGAAGTCGATGAAATGAGTCGGGACTTCGTGGGTGCATAAAAAAAATCTCAAAAATGTGTTCCATTTTTACAACTTTACTTTAACATACCAGGTAGGACGAACCTTGTTCCTTCAACTTATCGCTCACCCTGGGTTAATGTAAAGTTGTAATAATGGAACACTTTTTACGCGGCCCATATAATCCTACCTTTTGCTATCGGCAAGTTGTGAAAACGGGCCTTAAGATGTTGAACTAAGATTTTAAATCATCTTGTAGCGTTACAGCAAGGGATGAGCTTTAGCCTGATCAGTTATTCTCCTCCACTGTTCTCTATTTTCTGCTCTTTGTTGCCAATTTCTGATACCAAATATTTTTAAGTCATCTTCTACACAGTCTCTCCACTTTGTTCGCGAGATTACACATAACTTTTTGGGGCCTGCTCTTATCCATGCGAGCTACGCCCAGCATAAGCGCTGCGCTATATACATATATGTATACTGCAAGGTCGTTTCTAATTATGTGGCCACCACTGTTAAATGAAGTGTATTATGAACAAGAATTTAAGAAATCGAAATAAAAGGGAAATGAAATAGAACGAGATATTGATTCCAATTATTTAAAAAATGGCTGTAGTTTTTCCGTTTTTAAGAGTTGTTCTTTTAACGATAATTGGTACTCTAAGTGTGAACTTTACAAAATAGAATATCGGTCATGTCTGATAATCGCAAGACGCTTAACATTTGCGATTCTGACTTGATATTATGTAATAGGTGTTCTGTAAAACGCAATCACAAGAAGCTTGGCAGCTTCAGATCGCCAAATTCTGATCAAGGGAACTAGAGTACTTTTAAGAAACTATGGTAGATCGCAAGCAAAACGCAAGAGTTTCAGAACATCATAAAATAAATCTGACGTTTTGCGATCTTAAATCGTGCGATTGTCAGAACATGACCGCATATTTATGAACTTTGTTTACAGGCTCTTTTTCAAGATTTGTTTGATTTTAAATCCACTTAATTTTTATTTATAAAACATGCCCGTATAATTAAGAAATGGATTTAAAAATCGCTTGAAATTCATCACACCTTTTAAAAACGTTTGTTTTGAAATCAATCAATTTAGAGCACATACTTGATAGTTTTTCAGTAAAACATTTGTAGTTAGATTCAAGATTTGATAAAACAAAACAAAAATGGTTTTAATTTTACCTTTAGAGCGCCCTTAATAGAACTTTAATTTTTATATTAAAAAATTAAATTTTTATGTTAAAACATTTAATTATTATAATAATTGCTTATAAAAAAGAAAATTGTCGATATTTCGTTATTAGCTTTTTTGCTGCAACATATTTATCGACATGCAATAGGCGATTGATTAGTTAACTATAATTGTTAACGAATATTTTGCAGAAAAATATTCACGAAATATTCGACTATCAAATCATTTCATTAAGCTGTGCTTAAGTAGGTGTTTGCTCACTTAAATCAAAAAAGATTAAAGTTTAACTTTAGTTGTTAATAACTTTCATAATATTTACATACATACTTATGTTATCGTTATTTCTAACACTTAAATATATATTAATAACAAAATTAAAAATAAAATTATATGTACATCATAGTCTAATTTTTCTGTTTAAATAAGATATAAAAATGGGTTTTTTTAAATAAATACATGAGTTTGCCGATAAAATAAAATGTTGGTTATTTCGAAATAATTTAATTTTTTTTAAGGATTTTTAATAATAAGTATTAGAATTTAAATTTTTAAAAAGAACTTTTTTATAATGCTAATCCAATTTAATAAAATTATTTAATATATTTACTTATATTTGTTTGGACTTCAATTACATAATTTTTTCATATAATCGCTATCATTTCATAATCGTGTAGAAAGAATTTATAATTATTTTTTTAATTTTGATTAAAATTAATCTGAAATAGTTAATAGTAAAATAGTCCGAAGTAATCCTAAATAATACAAAAATATTTGAAAGATTTTCTCGATTATTTACGATTATTTTCTTATAAATCTTATAAATAGAATATAATTTTTAGATAAGATTACGATAATTTTAGAAGTGGTTATTATTATTGGATAATTTGTAATCGTATTTTTTTATGAAACATAAAAGTGATCAAGTAAGGGACGTTAATCTGGTCCTTTACTTGATTTAAGCGTTATTTAAACAACTACAGTAATTTAAAGTTTTTTTCACAATCTTAAATAAAAATTGTTTATCAACAATCACCCCTATTATGTAAGTCGTTGTCAACGTCGACATTAATTTTTATTTTTTGACACATCAACTCGACGACTACGTTACTTCGAAGTTAATTTGGTATTTTATAAGAAAGTTGTGTCGACGCCGACTAGTTAACGAAAATCTGACAAAAAAAAAAAAAAAAAATCCCATCTCCACTTATTTTTGTTCTTCATTATTAAAGCTAATTTTTTAATGCTATTTTTGCTATTTTTCGAAATTTTGTTTGTTTCCGATTTTAAATTGTTCACGAATTTTTGCGATAAAAGCTACTTTTTATTGTAAGTTTTCTGATTCTTTATAGCTTTAACAATTATTAATAAATATAAGACTTTGCTATCATGCCGCTGTAAGCAAATTTTTGCGAATTTTCGCTATTTTTGCAAACTTTTCCAAATTTTCGCAATTTCGCGTAGTTGAGACAATCATCTTAAATTTAAAATTTTCGCGAATTTTCGCTATTTTATCCAATTTTTCCGAATTTTCGCGTTTCATTTACTAATAAGATTTGTGTCCATAACTTCTTTTCAATTTGCATTTATTATTTTAACGTATTTAATAAATATATTTACATCCTACTTAAAATTTCTTTTACTTCCATTTGAGTCGTCGCAAAATTTTCTGTCGCCTAAAACAGAGACAATTCTACTCGAGGTTGACTCAAAAGCGCCTTAGAAAATATCAAGTGACTGTCAATATTAATCGATTATTTTCAATAACGACTCAGAAAATACTGTTCCGGTCCACTCATGTCGACTTTCATAATAGGGATGAATAATTTTATTGTCGTTTTATCGATCTAAGCCATTTTTAATTTTTACAATTTTGTATTCAAATTTAGAACTATTTTCAATAAAAAAAAAGTAAGAGTGCTATATTCGTTTGTGCCGAATTTTCGGTACCCTCCATCGACAGTAAGAATACTTCAGGCGTGGGCCCTTAAATATTCTAACTTTATAAAAACAGACGTCAGTATTAAAATTCATCGCGGTTTAGACTTACATATAATAAATTATTGACCGACAATCAAAAAGAGAGGAATTAATATTGGACCCATGGTAAATTATGAACCAATCACCACAAAACTTTGTAGGGTGAATTCTGGTATTAAAAAACTTAAATTATATCAAATTTCGATATACTAACTAGTGAAATTTTATAGTTTTAAAGTGGTTTCAGCAGGCTACTTGATATGACACCTAAGGTAAGCTATGGAAAGATATCAAAAAATTTAATGGTTATATTTCTGGCCATATGAAGCTTAATTTGACCGTTCTTCACGAAATTTGACAGTGTGATTTCTAGGCCTATAAAACTATGATGCACCAAATTCTTATAAATCTTATATCAATCCGTGCATTACACCACCATTAATATTGGTTTTTGTAACAAAATTATTCACAATAAAGTAAAATATCCTTATTTTAGCAAAAATTGAGTTTTGCTACTAACTGAAAATTTTAAAATTTCGAGTTAATACCCTATTGTTGATCAAATGCGATATGGTTCTTTTGTTCATAATGAAGTGAAGGTACCTGTTTTCTGCAAAACATGCGAATATATGTATATTTAGCTTATAAGATTTTATTAAATACATGTGAAATAAACTACACTGGTCGGCAGCAAATATCGTCTTTAAATAAAAATAGGTGGACTATTAACATTTTAACGTGCTGGTCTAATATGTTGCCCAAAATAAGGCGGTTTTGCTAATACATACATTTCATTATTACTTGAGTACGATTTGATAAATTTTGATATATGTGAAAACGTTGCTGTCATTGTGAATCAAGCCTTAACGTATTACTTTATAACTTATGTCAGACACTGTATGAAAAAATCGATTATTTTGACAAAAATAGTTCCTTTTCCAAATTTTTTTTTAACAAATTTCTAAAAATACTTACATAAAAATTAAAAATAAAAGTAAACAAAGCAATTTTAAACTTTTTTTTAAAAAACGGAAGGGCATTTAAAGTACGCCACAACTGAATTGTTTACAACCCACTGTTGTAATAACGTAAAGTTACCCACACACGAGGCAACATTTGTCGAAACATGGTAATGTTTTGACAAATGTTGCTACGTGTTTGGGGCTGTTTCTGGTTGAAATTCTTGTCACCTTTTTGGTTTCCCAAATATCAAACACTTTTGATATTTTATGTTTCCAAACGCAATGTTTCATCGAGAGTTGCGATGTTGACTGTTTTTTCTATCTCATTTTTTTGAAAGCAGTTGTTGAGTGCTTTTGTAAATCTCGGAGAAAAAATATGAAGAAAGAAATCGGAAAAAGGGCAACAATTGCAAATTGTGAGAGTTGGAAAACAATTATAATTGAATATAAAAATTTTCCAAATTTATGGAACATAAAATATGATAGGTATACAAAGAAAATAAATAATTTTTTTTTTGTGTTTTGTAGTTCTACATTCAAAAACCACGCCATGCTGATGTTTCATTTTTAGTGTAATCGTCTGTGGTAAAAACTGAAACATAAATAGTAACACGTGTTTTGACAAATGTTGCATCGTCTGTGGGTACCATAACGTTTACATTTGCCAGTACTGGCAAGACAGTAAGAAAGTACATATTAGTTGCCAAAAACACTACTTGCTGTCTTCGTGACGTAAGCGTCCAGACAGTAGTTAAGACAGTTCACTTTAAAAAAAATGTCTAACGTCAATGCCGCAGTGCAAGTTCTAGCTAAACGTGTTTTATATGAACTTAACAAATTAAAAATAGCATTTAACAACTATTTTTTGTGAATATAGATAACCCTTAAGTAAAACATGCAAAACCAAAACATAATTTATTAATTTTCTTTTAATTGTTGATTTTTTTTTTATTTTGGCGAACAAAACTTCAAATTACTGTCAGCAAATGTCAAATTACTGTCCGTTTTACTGTCTGCAATATTTGCAAGACAGCCCTGTCGGAAAATGAGTTAGCTCAAAGTTAACTCATGGTTAATCAGAAGTTAGTCAGAGGTGACTCACAAGCTAACTCATTTACATGGTTAAAGCTATTCAGTTTTTACACGCAATGTCCGCAGTACGAGTCAGTACTGCATAACTTTCACTTTTGTTGTATTTCCCCTTTGTCTACAGAAAAACTCTCAGTTATAAGACACCATCAGCATGCCCGATATGGCCAAAACCGGTTTTCATAATAATTCTACTTTGAAAACGAGATGTATTTAACTAAATGATATTAACAAAGAGAATATGGGAACTTTTGCTTATTATTTAACTTTGAAAAAGTACACAAAACAAGCAAAACGTGTTTTGACCACAGTCCACTCCATCAGCTTTGAGTTAGCCAAACGCTTGCTCAAAAGTTATCGAGAAGAAGTCAGTCGCACAAAACACAACTCACTAATCTCTGCATAACTTTTGAGTTAGCTAAAGGCTAGTTCAATAGTTATCGAAAAGAAGTCAGTCGCACAAAACACAACTCAATAATCTCTGCATAACTTTTGAGTTAGCCAAAGGCTAGTTCAATAGTTATCGAGAAGAAGTCAGTCGCACAAAACACAACTGACTCAAATCTGCACCAATTATGAGTTAGTTTACTAGTCAGTTGTAAATAAGTTAGCTAAAAGTCAACTAAATGTTGAGCTAGCTAACACAGGGTCTCCACCTGAGATAATATCTGAGAAAACGTCGGCAGAATGAGAGAATACATTTCTTTATGTTAATCTTAATATCAAACAAGGGGAACACGTATCTTATAATATTTCATAATCGACTGATTCTCGTACAGTAAACTTGTATCTTTTTTATTCTTTTTTTATTCTATTTTTAGCTTTTTAGTTTAAAATATTGTTATTTTTAACAATTTTCACAATATTGGCACTATTTGCATTAACAAATTACACATTTTAATAATGGTGGCTTATTATTGTTTTATATGTGTATTTTTGACAGCTCATCTTATTAGATAGTTGTTATAAGATTTATTATAACAACTGTCTCATAACATTTATTATAATATTAATACTAACACTATTTGAGAGTCCACACGTAAGATTATGCTCTCTGCGATTGCAATCTTATATCTTATCTCAGGTGGAGACCCTGTGTAATAAAAATCCGACAATGAGTAGACAAGACAGTTGGAAAAGCGTACATGTATTAGTGAAAAAGTTTGCATGTGTTGCAACTGTCTTGCCAGTACTGGCAAATGTAAATACCGTGTAAATAAATTTGTATTCATTGTATTTCAGCATAACCCTACCGCCACACGTGCAATTTGTGATGTCTTAACACAAGCAATAACGCCGGCAGAATAACTTCGTCAAATTGCCAATGTGTTTTAGGTGGAGAACACGTAAATATCTTACAACATTAGTTTAAAAACAAGCTAAAGACAGGTTGTGTGTTATATTCATAGCGAAGAAAAAGTTTAGCGCTTAAACATAGTGTACATCGCTAAAAAAAACAAGATTAAATATATTTTATTAAATTTATTTTCGGAAAACTTATTTTGCACTTTATTTTGCGCTTTAATTTTAGTTATTTATCAACCACGCGCGTATTTTTGACAAGTTGTAAAAATAAGTTAATAAAAAGCAACAAAAAAAAAAAGCTGTCTGTCAAACTTAAACGTCAAGTTATGTTATAACCCTACGGCCACACGTGCAATTTGTGATGTCTTAACACAAGCAATAACGCCGGCAGAATAACTTCGTCAAATTGCCAATGTGTTTTAGGTGGAGAACACGTAAATATCTTACAACATTAGTTTAAAAACAAGCTAAAGACAGGTTGTGTGTTATATTCATAGCGAAGAAAAAGTTTAGCGCTTAAACATAGTGTACATCGCTAAAAAAAACAAGATTAAATATATTTTATTAAATTTATTTTCGGAAAACTTATTTTGCACTTTATTTTGCGCTTTAATTTTAGGTATTTATCAACCACGCGCGTATTTTTGACAAGTTGTAAAAATAAGTTAATAAAAAGCAACAAAAAAAAAAGCTGTCTGTCAAACTTAAACGTCAAGTTATGTTATAAAATAGCTTTCAAGACAGATTGCTTAACAACGCTGTTAAAACACAAACAAAACACTAACATGAGGAGGCTATACCTAACACTAACATGATGTTAGTGTTAATGTTAACCATTTGATGTCTGTTGTAGCCTGGGTGTAAAAGATGGTGCAAAGAGAAATAAAATAGGACAGCTTTCTAAGAAAGAGACAAAAAATGACGCAAAACCTTCCATCTCTTGTCATATCTGTGTAGTAATCCGTGGTTTTCACTGAAGTTATAACACCACAAAAAGTTTGACAAATATCCAACATGTATGACATATATTAAAAGTTATTAACATTTGTACAAACATGCTTCAAATATTTTTCCAAACAGCAATCAAAACGTAAAGTTATTGGATACATTTTCCAACCCTGGAAACTCATCTCTAATGGGAAGTGTTTAGTAAGCACCATAAAAAATCTTGAAGCTAAACACAGTCAATAAAACTTCACCATTGGATTTCTAGTTGGAGGAGGCCCAACTGTTTAAAGAATTATAAATAAGTTGTGATAAATCTGTAAAATAAAAAAAATAATGGCCGCAAAAGTAGCCTCGGGCAATAATAAAGTATTTCAAAATGTAAGTGATTAAATTAATGTAAATTGTGTTGATACTATTTGCAAAAATTGATTATTCTAACCTAAATTTGGATGCGGTCAGAACTTTGTACAAATATGTAGATTAATCATTTATGACTACAAACAATTATAGATTTTGCAAATAACTTACATTTGTTACTATTGACCAATTTTAGCACGATGACGTCCACATATCCTTCGAAGATCAACAGAAGATTAATCGTTTTGCCAAACATAATGCTCGAATGGATGATTTAAAAGTTGAATTGGAAATGAAAAAGAACGATTTGAAGAGTGTTGAAGAAGCCTTAGATGAAATTGAGTTGTTTGATGAAGAAGAAGATATTCCATTTTTAATTGGTGAAGTATTCCTATCGCACAAATTGTCTAGAACACAAGTGAGTTAATTATCCTATTATTAATGGATGAAATAATTTTTATTGTTTTTACTTTGCTTAGGAACTTTTGCAAGAAGCAAAAGAACAAACGCTGAAGGAAATTGCTAGTATTGAAACTAAAGCAAATGATATTAAATCCGAGATGAACGAATTAAAGGCACAACTCTATCAACGTTTCGGCAGCAATATTTCACTAGAGAGCGATGATTAGATGGTTATTTTATTAAATTTATACAAAATATAAATAGGTATCTAATAGCTCGAGTTTTTTTTTAACTTTTAAATCTTTTGTGCTGTAAAATTTAACTTTTTTCTACTTCACTCATTTTCTATGCCAGTCGTATATTTACAACATTTCAAAATGCAAAAATACCTATCGAAATAAAGTGTCCTTTTGGTCAAATTTAAGGACAAACGAGGATCAATTAATTTTAAATATATCGTGCAATTTGTTTTTTGTAAAAAATTAAATAATCAATTAAAATATTGACACAGTTCAACTGCAGTGGAAAGTTCCCTTCTGAGAAAAAATTCTAACTTATTTTGTTGCTTTTTCAGGGCCGGACATCTTATTGAAAATGGTGTTATCTGATACCGTGTGATTTAAAAAGATTTAATTTGTAGATTTGCGATTTATTTTTTGCCCATAAGAAGTCAGACTACAAGTAACTTATTTGTAATGGAGAAGGCGGTTTGCGTTATTCAAAACAGTTATACCTACTTGAGGTTGATTAAAACGTACAAGGAAATATTTTCAGCCATGTGGTGGAAAACGATTCGAAACTTATTTCATTTCCTGGGAAAGTGTGATTTGTTTTTCAATTTCCCGGGAATTCCCTCTTAATATTAAACCGTTCAAAATATAATTTAATTTATTAAAACAACAATTCATCAGATCTATTAAATAAGTTTATCAATGCATTAAATGTACGTAAAAAAATAAAAAAAAAAATTAGTTCCTTATATGCAAAGCCAGCATTGACATAAAACCAAAATAGTAAAACTATTTAAACCAAATATTTCTTTGAAAATTTGATTTGAACACGGAATAAGCATTTACAGAATCATTTGACCACCTATTTCTAATTTTAATCAAGCAGAGTCCTGTCAATGAGAAAGCGCGTTCGTTCTCTCAGCGTAGGTTTGCCTTCATAGTCAAAAGAACATTATATAAATCTCTGGACTTTCAGTTTTCTTCCTTCAATAACTTGCAATTAATTTTTTAAAGAAAATTACTTTCTTTGAATCGAGCTAGCTTTTTTTTTACTAAGTGTTGCATTCAAAATTTTCTTTAAATAATAACTTTTCACTTTTCTCTTACAAAAATAGTATTTACTGCATATTCAGAATCTAATCCGAAAAGTCACAATCTAAAAACTTCTACATTTCGTTGCATAAGCATGAAGCTAAATTTATTCCAAAGAAATTGAGCACTATTTTTTGATTGGCGGACGTTAAGATGCGTATGATACGAAAAATAGATGTGTTTATTGAGAAAAAACAAGTGCAAAATCGTATTACAATATCTCAGTGATTTCGTTTTAGGATTTAACAGGAGAGCTACGATATTTTGCATTTGCTCTTTCGCAAGACCATTTGCACCAAACACTGTACTCCAATGAAGTAAAATATTGTTAAAAATTTTAAGATTTTAATATTACTTCTTGTATCTTCAGATATACAAAAATTAATTTCTAGTGAGTATGGTTGTCGTTATGCCCCATTTTGTACCCCTCACGTTTTGACTTATAATGAGTATTGAAGAAATTCAGATCAGGTTTTTATATTTTTGCTGTTACTGTTCTCCAGAAAGAAAAAATCTTTTTTATGCCTCACTCACTACTTCAATCTCGCGCACTATTTGTCAGATGTTTTATACTGATAACCAAGCTTTTAGAACCAAATTTTAAAAACTGTTCTGTTGCCGTTCACTTCTTCAATCCCGCCCACTTTTTGTCAGATGTCGTGTATTGATATCGAAGCGATTTTTACTAAATTTTAAAACTTTAACTGTGTTACTGCTATCCAGATATATAGAAATCGATTATGTATTTGTATGGGAGGTGCTACCCCCACTTATCCAATCACGCCCACTTTTTGACAGATGTTGTGTATTGATAATCATGCCAACGGTTCGAAATTTGGACAATTGCACTCTAACGTTTTCCAGATAAATACTTTGCCAGATGTTGTATATTGATAACGAAACTACCAGATTTACATGACGTATAATTAAAATTAACCGATTAATCGCACACCTCTAATCCAAACCTTTTCAATACCTTTTTTAAATCCATTTGACATTAATTTCAAAAATCGTCTACTTTTTAATTAGATTTTAATTTTTTCTGCTCTTTGTTTTTCAGAATTTTAATAAATTTAATTTAATTATAATTGTATTTTATTCATAATTTTACAATATATTAAACTTCCAAATATGTATAAGGTTTAATAATTGCGAAATGTGGCCAAAACATATTTAGATACAATTTAAAATTTGCAAATTTGGAATTTCAATAAATTAATTTTTTTTTTGAACATGTTAATATTAATTTGTATGCATAAACCGTATATTAATAATATTTAAAAAATATTATTTATCCATTTTATATTTATTAATAATTGTTAAAGCTATAAAGAATCAGAAAACTTACAGTAAAAAAGCTCTTATCGCGAACATGGCAAAAAATTCGCGAAAAATCCAAAATCTGAAACAAACTCTTAAATTAATTTAAAATCGCTAAATCGGTTAAAAAAATAAAATGTCGGAAAATAGCATAAATAGTGTTAAAGAATTAGCTTTAATGATGAAGAACAAAAGTAATAGAAACATAATTGGAGATGGGACTTTTTTTGTCGGATTTTCGTTAACTAGCCGACGTCGACACAACTTTCTTATTTAATACCAAAATAACGTCGAAGTGATGTAGTTCTCGACTTGATGTGACAACAAATATAAATTTATGTCGATGTTGACAACGACTTACATAATAGGGGTGATTAATTATCCATCCGGATTTTTTTATTTAAGCCAAATTTTTTTTTCTTTTCGTTTCGAAACATACAAGGCGAATTCATTCCAGGTAATCTCGGTAGTACAACAAGTACAACTCGTACAAAAACCACAGGCAATTTGTTTTTGTAAAATCATTGTACAATGTCAAAAACTGAAACAAATAAAAACAGAATCAAAGATAATAAACCAAATTTTGACATCCAACAACTATAAAGCTAAAGAAAAAAAACGGAAAAAATTTAAATTAAATAAAAATGTGTTGTAAAAAAAATCATAAAAGGAAAACAGTAAAATAAAAGAATGTTTATATTTAAGTTACTGCCTTTTCAATAACGTTTTTGGTTTATTTTCTTTATAATAAACCTCTTGAATTCTTTTATTGTACCTTTAATAAAATAAAAAAAGCACAGCATCTTAAACACTATTCTTTACAGCTGGTACTATAAACTATTCACACCAATCACTTAATCACTTATACAACTTATAATTGCGATCTACACACTTAAATATTTGTACTTATACTGATTATCGATTCCCACCTTCTCGAGTATTTATACTCTGTTCGCTGACATCTAGGTGTCTCTCGAACATTCGACGTTTTCGAAATGTCTGTAACATTTTCGAAATTTCTGGGCCATTCGAGCTTTTATTATCTTACAGCTAATATCATTATGCATTCACACTGTGGCTGAATTTAAATTGATTTATACATCAATAAATACTTTATGGGATAAAAATAATCTTAACAATATTATGTTATACAATTATGTGTAACAATCATAAAATTACATTTGTACTAGAAAATTCTGTACAGTGGTTTTTACATTAGAAATATGCATAACTAATACAATAACAATTTAAACTCATAAAATTACTAGCAAATACAAAATAACTAATAAGTAAAAGATAACTAATAAATTAAACTTATTCTTAATTAAAGTTACTTTCCTAACAATATGTACATTTAAGCCCGTTTTCACAATTTACCGATAGTTAACGGTAGGACTTTACTTTAGCTTAAAGTGAGCGATAAGTTAACGCAAGCTTCATCCTGCGTTTTGAATTAATTAGTACAAAAAGATTTTAGATACAGCCGCGGTTGTACCGATTTTTTTAAAACAAAGGTAAGAACACTCTCGATCGGCAACTTTCAAACAAACAAAATAAAATCAAAATCGTCCAGCCGTTTTGACGCTACGATGGAACGGACAGACAAATATACACAGATGAAAACAACAAACTTGATACATCGCTCTTTTTTGGGCGGGGTTAAAAACGATTGTTTCTTAATACATATAAGAATTTTTTGTTTTGAAAAAATTTTAATTTAAGATATGAAAAATCTTAAAAAAATAATTATTTGCCATTTTTTTGCTGATATTTATCGTTTAAGGACTTTTATTTTTTCATCATGATGGATATTTATATTTGAGAATAAATATCAATGTCTTTTTTTTTCTTAATAAATAAAAATAAATTTTTATCAACGAATTTATTTATATGATATTGAAATAAAAAGTTTTCGGGTCTCTGTTTGTTTGTAATGCAGTATGTCCTACTTAATTATAAAAAGTACTTAAAATGTTAGTTGTTCCATCACTAATTCTTTCGTTGTTATTTTTCTTAGTTTCTTTAAATTATTTGTGAACAGCAGACGTGCGCGAGTGTCTGGTTCTTTCGGTGGCTAATAAAAATGGTTAAACGGGCGCATTGGAATCGCAAACTTTGTTTAATGGGAATAATAAAGTGTTTCACTAATTTTAGTAAAATAATATTGTACAAAATTTGTTAAAACAAATACGTACGACTGTGCTTAACAAATGTTACACATACATATGTATATTAATTTCCTTTTGGTTTATTTTACCGTCTTTTCGTTAACAAAAAATAGTTTATTCCAAAGTCTAGTAATGTCGTTTATTTGTTACACTTGTCCTTTGAGAATAATTGGGGTCATCTCATGTGCGCGAGTGGATGATAACTTCACGGTCAAATAAAAATAATTCAACGTCCAGAAAGAAATAAAAAATTTAGTTAAACGGAAGGAAATATTCTTTGTTTATTTATAGTCAGTATTATTTTTATTTAAAATAGTGTGTAAAAAGTGTTAAAGTGTGAGTATTGTTTTTACGAAATATATTTGTCATTTCCTTTTGTTTGCCCATCCGCTTCCCGCCAGTTTGTTACTGGTTTCGTTAAGTAGATAAATTATAAAGAATATCAACAAAAAGTTTGCCTTTTTTAAGAAATTGAACATTTTATCTTTTTCTCTAATATGTTGCATAGACTTAGGAGCAGATTTTAGGCGAAGTTGAAGGTTTGAATATGCACTATGCTCTTGAAGCGAATTCAAATTGTAGAGCCATTTGTATTTGGCAAAAAATTAAAAATAAATAATTTCATTTAACACAAGGGAATCAGTGCTGCCATTTTCGCACTTTTAGTACACGAATTAAAATTTCTGGTAAAAAATAGATTAATATTGAAGTTTACTAATCAAAGCATTTATATTTTTGGCCTTATGTATTTATATAAAATAAAACAGGTTTATAAAATGTTTATTAAACAAATTTTCATACAAAATCCGTTTCATAAACCCTTTATTAACCATATTTGGTCGTTTATTTGGAAGAAGAATGATTTTTTGATGGAACAGTTTCTCCATTATGAGAAGAAAAGTTTCACAATGTGACAGTCGTAGACCTATTTTTAAAATTTTGATTGTAACGGTTCTTCAGATATAAGGTAATTAATTTATTATCAGCCCAATTATGAATAAAAATTCCCAGGGGGTTTTTTCCTTTTCGCATTTTTACAATTGAATTTAAATTAGAAAAATGGGAGAAGGGAAAAACTCACGGGGAATTTGTATTCATAGTTGGGCTGTTTGTCTTTAAACCAGAGGTGCCAAGCCCACTTTTTCAATCCAACTCACCTTATGCCAGATGTTTATTGATATCCCAGCTATTTACATCAAACTTACAAAATTACTAAACTGTAGCCCGTTTCTGTATTTCTCGCCTCTTTAAATTTCCCGCATGAAACAAGTGAATTATGACAAAAACAGTGCAATATGAAACAAAATATGGTTTTTCTCACATAAGTGTTTCTGTATCTTTACTTTGGGAGAATTATCTGTCATTTAAATAATTTTCCAGCAATTATTGGAAGGATGTGAGAAAAAGTGTTTCTGTATCAATATTTTGCAAAAGTTTCTCACAAGAACTGTCAAAATAAGCAACATTTGAAATTGATGCGAGAAAAATAAAATTTCAAAAAATGGAGAACAAATTATGTACGTATGCACTCAAGAATGTGTAATATTTTTTTTTTTTTATTTAAAGAGAAAGAATTTAAATAATGAAAATAAATAAAACACAATTGTTATATTTTGTTATTTAAATTTTTTTAAGCTCTTCATTGTTTTCGTTTTATGCTGGGCTGCCAGATAAATTTGTGAAAAAATCGTTAATTTCCTAAGAAAAAATAAAAAAAATCGTCTATTTTGTTTTAAAAAATCGGACAGTTTAAAATTAATTTTGACAAATTTTGTTTAATTTTTATTAAAACATAATAAAAAAAAAATAGTTAAAGTTCATGGGTAAAATACATATTTTATACATACATACTTAAGCTTGAGGTCTATTTAAATAAAATTATTTTTTTTTTTCTTTAATCCGATAACAATTTAAAATTTCAGATTGTTTTTTTTCCAGAAAAAATCACACAAAGGCGTGACAAAATATCATATTGAACTAAATCGAACACTTTTGGCCAAAAAAAGGCAAAAAATTTCCTATAGCGCATTGACTGAAAAATGGGGTAACAGTTTAATGTTTTGATCACATAAACAAATGTATTAAATAATCTAAGGAAATAAAAATTAAACAGTTTTTCTTCGAAATTTTGATTTTGCCGATAAATTGTTTAAGCTGCCTTGTTTTTAAAGATATCGTTTTTCTGTGGTGCCTACTACACAAACATATTAAACTTTTTAAAATTATTTTATTTCGAAGACTGAATAATATCGTCACTAGAAAAAATCAGCAAATCGGCACTATGCCCATTTTTGTACAAAAATCGTCAAAATTACGATATATCGTCAAATCTGGCAGCCCTATTTTTATTATATCCATTTCTTTCGTTGACGTTTCGCTTGCATTTGACACTTAATTACTGGAAGTATTCCAGTTAAAACAGAATCTGTGTTGTCTGTTCTCGCATTCAAATACAGAAACACTTTTTTCTCACAAATCGAGAAACGATGGAATTTTTTGTTTCACACTTAATGTGAGAAATTTTGCGATGCGAGAAATACAGAAACGAGCTACTGGTTCGTACCTAATTTTATTATGAAACTATATATATGCCTTTGGTTATTTATGTACCGATCTTTACGAAATTTGGCAGTGTGATTTCTTGGCCTATAAGACTGTGACGTACTTAATTTTATTGCGATGATTTTTTAACGATTTTAGGCGTATTAAACTGTTTTCAGAGAGGAGGCTTTATATGGAGCCTATGGTAAATTGTGCACCGATCTTCACGAAATTTGACAGTGTGATTTCTAGTTCTGTAAAACTTTGAGGTACCCAATTTAATTATGTTAGCATTATTTATTACGGTTTTTGATGTACTAAACTGCATAGAAAAAATTATCAGTAGTTTTTTTATCAATTAAAAAAATTGTTTGAAAAGTATTTCAATTAAATTAATGTGATAGTTGAATCAATTATTTTTTAGTTGAAAAAAAATAATAAAAAATATAATTTTGATTTAATTAACATTTTAGTTGTTTTGAAATACATTTTTAAATAAAATATTTATTAAATAACATAAAATCTTATTATAATTTTTTTTGAACAAACAATTGAATTTTCTATGTGTATTTTTTCTATAACAACTAAGAGAAATAACGCATTTAAAAGCAGATCATAATAAAACAGAATAATGAAATTATGTTTTAATTCCTAGCCGTTTTGCTTTGCACCATAGCACAGAGGTATGAAGAATATTTCGGCCAGAACCTTAATTTTTTTTTGGATTTTTTAAAAATATATTGATGCAATAATATTAGAGCTAACATTTCAAATTTCGATCACAACGTACAGCCTTCTTTGACTACAGGAGTACCGGAAATTTAGCATATCTCGTTATAAGTTTTTAATACAGTTATTTGGCTTTTTTAACAATGAAATCGGGGTAGCCTAATTTTAATATTTGTCATATAAATTAATTTTTTTTTCGGTCTTTGAAAACTGGCACTCTTCTAAGTCAACCACATTATTTTTTATCGCATCGCACTTATAAATTTTTCTGCTAAATAAAATTTTTTAAAACAATATAACAATAAACAGAATTGTCAGAATTGCACAACAATAAAATTAACATTAAATACGTTACAAAGTACGTTGATGGCATACTGACTTTAATATACATTAATAACAAGGATGATATACTAAAAGAACTTAACGGGTATCACCCGAAGATTAAATTCACCGTTGAAGTGAAGACGAACAAAGCTTTTATATAAGTTTGTAAAATATCATTTATTAAAAAATTGTAGTGAGGAATGTAAGAAAAGATAAATTCACTGTTTTATTGTTGGTATTTTGTTTAAACTTTGATATCGTTGCAAACAAGACGTTATGATTGTTGGTAATTCTCATTCCCTCTGTAGTATTTTTTGCTGATAGTTTTGGCTTTTCTAAAATTATTTAGGAGAACGTTTCCTAATGATCTGGCCTAAGCAACCAGTGAAATGCGCATAGGAACAGCTTATCCTCCAACAATAAATTTCAGTATTTATATCAATTATAAAAAAAGGGAATTAAGCACAATAAATAAAATCTTTTAATGAAAAAAGAAAGAAAAAACATATGTTTCCCCAAAAATAACTTTTTAGATAACAAAAAAAAAAAAAAAATATTCACAATTTTCAATTCTTAAAATTTTAATAAATCTATATAATCATTTTGATAATAGGTGCAAATTTAACAAATTGTTTGCTTGATTCTATGAATTTGATGATTAGAGACAATTTTAAATTTTTTTCTGTGTGTTTTCCGGGGGAAGGGCTTTATATGGGGCATATCGTAAATTATAGATCGATCTTCACGAAATTTAACAGTGTGGTTTCTAGTCCTGTAAAACTGTGATTTACCAAATTTTATTATGGTTGCAGTATTTATTAGGATTTTAGGCGTACTAAACTGTTTTCCGGGAGTAGGTTTTATATGGGGCTTATGGTAAATAATGGACCGCTCTTCACGAAATTTAACAGTATTATTTCCAGTCGTATAAAACGAATTTGTGCAAAATCTTATATCATTCCATGCATTATTCCTCTATTAATGTTAGTTTAAGTAACAAAATTATCAATTCCTTAGAGTGATGATTCCACATTTTGATTCACAGCTCTAATTCTATTGAACAGATTTTGCTGGATTTCAATCCCAAATGCATAGGACAACTACAAGCAATTTGACACAAAGATTGTTTATTTCTTTCGAGTTTTTCGGAAGTGAGCGTGTTTTCAACAAACAGACAGACGGACGTAACTAAATCGACTTATAATTACTCAAGGAGCCAGAATATATATACTTTATGGGTTCTTAGATGTATAATAAAAAAAGTTTCAGACGGAATGAAAAACTTATGGCCAATTTCACCAATTTATTTATGTATCAATTTAAGTTTAAAATTCGTTTTTCATGTCAAATAAAAACAAAATTATGTATATGAACAACTATATTTAAATATGAATTGATATTTAAATAGAATTGGTGAAATTGGCCATTAGTATACCCTCATTCACCACTAGTAGTGGTGAAGGCAGTCTTGTCATATTTTTTTCCCATAAATCTTTTAATTTCTGAAAAAAACTTTTTCGACCATAAAAACTTTTTTTTACAAATCGCTAAAAAGAATCACTAACACTGCAAGTTTTTTGATTCTATATATGTATTAAAAAAATGGTTTAAAAAGTATTTGAATTTAATTAATGTGTTTTTTAGTTGAAAGAAAATTAAAAATGTAATTTTGATATAATTAATATTTAAGTTGTTTTTAACTAAATTTTTAATTAAATATCAAAAAATATTAATTGATTTTTTCGTTTAAAATAAAATAATTTAAGCTTGTAGAATTGTTGTTGGGAATTATCAATATTTACACATTGTTTGAAATGGCTAAGTTTTTTTTTTATAATTTTTTTAATTAAAATTAAAAATATCATTTATTGGAAAAAAATATTCTTTTTGGTAACAAATTGTTTATATGATACTATGAATTTGGTATAAGTTTGGTGATTGGAGACAATTTTTTATTTTTTCTGTGTAATATATAGATAAGAATTTAACTCCTTCATTAGTTTTATATCACGTACTATTTACTATCAACTATTTACTTAAATTTCTGAAACATTTTTTTTTTAGAAAAAAACTTACAAACTTTTTTGCATTTAAAAAAAATTGCGATATAACAACACTGGGTGGAGGTTATAAAAAGTACTCAACATGTTAGTTGTTCCATCACTAATTCCTTCGTTGTTATTTTTCTTAGTTTCTTTAAATTATTTGTGAACCGCAGACGTGCGCGAGTGGCTGGTTCTTTCGGTGGCTAATAAAAATGGTTAAACGGGCGCATTGAAATCGCAAACTTTGTTTAATGAGAAAATAAAGTGTAAATTAATTTAATTTCAATAATTTTAGTAAAATCATATTGTACAATATTTGTTAAAACTAATACGTACGACTGTGCGAAACAAATGTTGCACAGATTTTCATTCCCTTTTAGTTTATTTAATCGTCTTTTCGTTAAGAAAAAATTGTATATTCAAAAGACTGGTAATGTCGTTAACTTTTTTTCTTTGTCTTTTGAGAGTAATTGAGGTCATCTCATGTGCGCGAGTGGATGACCACTTCGGGGCCCAATAAAAATAGTTCAACGACGAGAAAGAAATATAAAATTTAGTTAAACGGAAGGAAAAAGTCTTTGTTAATTTATAGTCAATATTACATATTTTTATTTAAAATAGTGTGTAAAAAGTGTTTAACTTCTTGGTAACAAAAGGTGTATGCGAGTATTGTTTGAACGAAATATGTATATTTGTCATTTCCTTTTGTTTGCCCATCCGCTTCCCGCCAGTTTGTTACTGGTTTCGTTAAGTAGATAAATTATAAAGAATATCAACGAAAAGATTGCCTTTATTAAGAAATTGAACATTTTATCTTTTTGCTAATATGTTGCATATACTGAGGGGCAGATCTTAGGCGAAGTTGAAGGTTTGAATATGCACTATGCTCTTGAAGCGAATTGAAATTGTAGAGCCATTTGTATTTGGCAAAAATTAAAAAAAAAATATATTTCATTTAACACACTATATATATTTCATATAATATATTTCATCTAGCACTTTTAGTACAAGATACAAAATTTCTCATAAAAATTGGATTAATATAGAAGTTCTTAATTTACTAATAAATGCTTTTAAGCATACATACCAATAAAACATTGAGCTTTCAACGAAACAGGTTCGTAAGGGAGAAACGTATTAAGCGGGCAATCGGACATAATATGTTTAATATTCACCATTGTAGTCTGATCACAATTGCGTATTGTTTGGTAGTTTTTGCTTGTTAAATGTCCGTGGGTCAATTTAGTATGTTCTAGTCGTAATCTCAAAATTTCAATGAGATCCTGTCCTCTTATTTCAGTATTCGGTTTTATTCGGTTTGCAAAATTTTAATAAGAAAAGTAATTTATAAAAAATAAAAATATATCATTTTTAAAAGTGAACATTATTATTCCAGTTGAAAATCTCTACCCAATCTATAATGGAAGGTTTCTTATATCATAATAAGGTAAGTGTTTTTCATTTTATTTAATATAAATCATTCAAAATATTAATCATCAAAATATCTAAATTTGGATTAAAAATATAAATCTTTATACAAATTTTACAATTTTTAATAATTAAAAAATATATTATAAAATTTAACAATAAAATAATGCTCTAAAAAAAATTGTTGTGCAAAATAATTTCATTCCTTTTCTTTTGGGATTTCTAGTTCGCTGATTTGAAAAAGGAAAATCAACTTTTGAGAATTAAATAATGAAAAGAAATGCTGAAGTAGTTTTAATTTTTAAAATAAATGCAATAATTTTAAAAACAAAAGCCAATTTTACGTTAGGAGACCAATGCGGTCCATTGTGAATCCCTTCAGTGTAGAAAAAGAGAAAAGAGAGTAGTAAAGAAGAAAAAGTCGACAGGTTTAAAACAGATAGGCAGATACTACGTAGAACAAGACCTTCCTACGGTCACCCAACAGAAACAGCCGTCCTATTTCCCTGACAAACCCTAGTAGATCGGCTGGATTACATCCAGAGATACACCCCAGTTCGTCGTGAAATCTAGGCCCTAACCATTTCTGCTTGGGACCCTGCATCCTAGGAGAGTGGCACAGTACATGCTCAACCGTCTCTAGCTTCTCGGCATCCCGCACAGTCTGTAGAAGTACGGAATGGCATTGTCCCATTTACTCACAAAAGCCCTAACAGAACAATGCCCCGTCAAAAACCCTATAAGGGTCCTGAGACTAATTCTATCCAATCCTAATAGAACCCTGGCTGCCTCTGCGTCCAATCCAGGCCATAAGGCCCTCGACACCCTGCAATCCGTTCTATCCCTCCAGGACGGGTTAACGGCATCACGGAATCTTTCCCGTACCACTCCATAGTAGTGATATAAGGGGGTTTTACCCCTCTGTCCCTTCCCCCTAAGACCAGATTCGAACCCCCTCTCGCGAGTGTGTCCCACACCTCGTTGCCAACCACCTTGCAGTGCCTTATAATGCCAAGATGAGCTCCCTCAGAGCATTCCTACACCGTGCGACCAGACACGATCGCACCGTATAATTTGACTATGATCATGCAATTTGGTATAAAATCACTGATTAAGGATATTTTTAAAGGAAACAATTTTAGGTTTTCAAGCAAAAATGCAAAAAAATTGATTCAAAGAAAACCAAATTTATCACATTCATTATTTTCGCATTAGGTTTATTAGTTTATCGAAATTTCAGGTTTTCGAATCAAATGCTATTTCGATTTTCAAGTAAATAATCGTTTTTTTTTAAAGAGGAAAGCCAATTTTTATTGAATATATAGATTAAAGGGATCAAAAGAGAATTATTTCTATTTATCCAGCTGTCATTCTTATGCACCTGCCAATGAAGCGAGAGCAGAAGGCCTACCCCGTAATGACAACGAGTGTAAAAAAGATATGAGTATGGAATAGAGCGAACAGGCTTTGTACATCCAAAAGAAGGAGTACAGAGGCCTTCTAGAAGGCATCCGTACTCCTTTTTTTTCCGCTGGAGCATGGCTACACATCGAACTGATTCATCAAATTTATGTATGTATTGGTAATATTTTCTTTTGCTTAGCACACATCACGCATAAAGTTCCGGCCATCAAACTTCATTTAAAAGTTATTGTAATAATAAATAAAATTTGATTTTTTAGTCGGAAAACATTAAATAATAAATCAAGTTAGAAAGTATAGTCGGTCATGCCTGTCCATATGATACCCTACACCACAGTATCGAAGAACAAATTTCTGCAAGTGTACCCTATTTGGAAACCAATGGGCAATCATGGACCCACCAGAACAAAATGATGTAAGGAGATTAAGATTCATGTGAAAGTTCTTTGTCTCATGACATAGAAGCTATCGTAAAAGGCATTGTCGCCAATTTGTATGTAAATACTAAAGTATTCATTCGGCTAACCGTTAATCGATTAACCGATTAAATGCTACCCGATTAACTGATCGGTTAATTTAAAATTGGTTATTTTCGATTAACGATTAAACCGATTAACCGATTAACAGACGTAACAAAATTTTTAAATTTTTGTAGTACTACAACATATTTTTTTGTGGTTTTAATTATTTGATTCGTCTCATACACAGAAAAAATTATTAAATTTCTCCAATCAACAAATTTATTCCAAATTCATAATATCAAGCAAACAAGTTGTTGATTTTGCACCTATTATCAAAATGATTATATTGATTACTAAAAATTTTGAAAAAATATTTTCAATAAATGATATTTTTAATTTTAATTAAAAAAGGGATCAAAAAACTTTGCTATTTGAAACAACGTGTTAATTTATTTATTAATTTATTCCCAACAACAATTCTACATTTTTAAATTATTATATTTTAAACGAAAAGAGTCAATTAAGATTTTTTGTTATTTAATTAAAATTTTAATTGAAAATTTATTTCGAAACAACTAAAATGTTAATTAAATCAGAATTAAATTTTTAATTTTCATTCAACTAAAAAAATTATTGATTCAATTATCACATTAATTAAACTTAAATACTTTTTAAACCATTTTTTTAATTGATAAAACTCTTTTTTCTGTGTATGCAAAAGGTATGCGTTTAGAAAATATTTTTTCATACAAACAAAGAAGGGATCTTCATTTTAAAAAGGTCTTTGCTGTCAACAGCTTTTTGTTTTACGTACTTTTCATATGGGCATTTCCATTGTGACGTGACTTGATATTTGTACGACAAAATGTAAAAAAATCAAATGAAGAGGTCAAATTTGTAAAAAAATTTTTTCATTTTACAAAGTAATTAAGCAGCATTATGTTCAGAAAAAAATATACAACAATCAACCTTAAGGATTTGAAGATATAAGTAAAAATTTGCGCCGGCGCACACTGGTTCATATTTTGAGAAGGCGGCCAAAACTATTTTTTTTTATGTTCTCCGATTTTAAATTTTTTTTATTCATGTGAAAGTAAATACTAGTGAACCTCGGGAGACAAAAAATTTCAACCCTATTTCAACTATTTCATTGAGAACAGGGTGGTCCCAAATGGACTTTCTCAGTATTTGGTTATAGTTTTGAATTTCTGAGTAAACTTTTGAAGTTGAAATGCTCATAACTTTTTTGTTTTTCAAGATTTTTTGACAGAATAAGTTTTGTGTATTAGTTTATCTTATTAGCTATACGTGGTTTAAAGCATTAAACTCTGCGACCTGTAGAACTATTTAATTTTCTTTTTTTTTTTAATGTCAAAATTTCCCGGAAATTTCCTATTTTATAGAACGTAAGTCCTGCCCGTCAAAACGCGTCAAAAAAAAATCTATACTCTCTTGTAGTCCAGAATCTAACCTACATTTCTATACCCCATTGTACACACATCTGGATACGATCTTGCGAACTACAGCAATTTCTGTGACCCAAGGTAAGATATTCGGTTCAAAAAATAAGTTTTGCAAGGAAACATTACTGAAATTAAAGAAGGTGAATCTTAAAGAATTTTCGACAAATAAAGCAGTTCAGGCCACATAAATTATCTAGCACGTCAGGTTATCAATTAATTTTGAGAAGCTAAAGGTATTGCCATTGTTATAAACTTATTGTGGGTGAACGGATGCTGTAAAACGAATAGGCGACATAAATAGACTAACACGTTAGATTTTTGAGTAAGTTAAAAGGTTAAACATTAGTAAATAGCCGCAACATAAACTACATAGTTTAATTACCTGAAAATTGCAACTTAATTTAAAAAAATGGAAGAGCAGTTATATTTTACGTGAAAATTACCTTCATGTTACCTGTTTATTTATTGCCGGCATGTTATCCTTTTAAAAAGTGTGAAAACAGGGGTTTTTTTATGTTTCAAAGAAATGGTAATAAAAGATTAAATTTGTATTTAAAAAACGGTTTTTATGTTTCCAAGAAGTGGTAACAAAAGATCATTTAAAAAAAATTTTATCAAGAGTATAAAAATTGATGCATTCATAATTTTACCTTCATTATTGTTTAAACAATGGCTAAGTTCAGTTATAAAGTTCTCGCAGATATTCCTCAACAGAAAGATGAAAAAGATTTTGTGTTACACATAATTAATAATCCATTCTTTAAATTATGCAACGAACAAGAAATCAAAATTCATAAGATAAAAATTTTTCATTTACGTTAAGAAAACGGTACCTTAAATGTTCTAGAAACAAGAAAACGTTTTACTTACGCAACGAAAAATGGCTAACAAATGATCTTATTTTTAAGAAGCTGTCAATAACCGCTAAGGAAACTGGTAAAGTGGGTCAGCCCGCAAAACAAATTGACAATTGCAGTGAAAGATCACGAAGACGCAAGCTTGCAAATATCAATGAAGAAATTTCTCATAGTATGATAAAGGATTCATTTCTGCATCAAATTCAACCAACGCAAAATAAGAAAACAAAAATTGCAATAATTGAAAAAATAGTGGAAGCGAGCCCTAAACGCACAAAGAGGATTTTAAAAAGTATGCCTACGCCAACTGAAGAAATGAAATTTACTCCAGAAGAAGCATTTGCACTATTTTTGGATTTAAAACTGACAAAAAATCAGTATACAGAACTGCGAAAGCGAACCAATGAAAAAAATTGTGGAATCTTTCCAGCATATCGAGATTTAGTTTCTGTCAAAAAAGAGTGCTTACCTTCGCAAACGACTATTAGTGTAACTTCAAGTTCAGCAGAAGTAAAATTGCAGGCTCTTCTCGAACACACTGCAGAACGATTATTATTAAATAAACTTGATGCTGACTGTTTAAAAAAACTTAAAAATTGCAGCATCACTTTATTTTCTAAATGGGGATGTGATGGAAGCTCTGGTCAGAAATAATACAAGCAATGTAATTCAGAAAACTCATCTGATGCTAACTTTTTCATGGTATCTTTCGTTCCATTACGTTTAAGAAAAACTTATATTGGCTTAGAGCCGTCAACCAGTAGAGTTACAGAAATGGAATTCCCTCTTCAACAAAGGAGAAGAAAATTCAAATGATGGAAACACTGCAAGGAGATTCTTTTCCGATTCCAGATCATTTTACAAGTTGTATCATGTAGCAGAAAGATAAATGCAAAAAAATTTGGCCAGTATGCAAATGAAACAGCAATTCGTTATAACAAAAAATACTCTTGGAAACATATGCCAACCATAGTTCATAAAATTTTATACCATGGGGAACAAATAGTTCAACACAATATCCTACCAATTGGAGATCTATCTGAAGAAGCGCAAGAAAAAAGGAACAAAGACTACAGATTCTTCCGCTTGCATAATACAAGAAAAATGTCCAGATGTTGTACTAATGAAGATCTTATTACTATTTTGTTGTGCACATCAGATCCATATATGTCCAGTATTCGACAAAAATGGAAATCAACCTCAATCGAATTAGAGGAAGAAGCTAAACAACTTCTGGAAAATGAAACCCAAAGCTATTTAGAAGAAATTTTTACTAATATTGTTTAATTTAAAAGTGTTTATAGATTATAATTTGTTTTTGATTTAAGTATATATTTGTATTAATATATAAAAATAAAATACACATACATCTCAAACCAAAAATAAAAGTTGAATTACCTTAAATGTTATCGATAGCTAAGAATGCTATTTGGGCATTTTTCAAAATATTCCTTTTCAGTTTTATCTTTATAACAACTCGTCTCGTGTGAATATTGGGACTAAAAAATTTACAGGGGCCAAATATTGGCATTTTCTGACAGGATCTAAGTTCGACAATAAAAAATAAGTATCAGTTGTAAAATACAAGAGAAATAATGATAAATTATAAAAGATTCATATTTGAAATATTTAACTTTTACACCGAAACTCAACAAAAAAATGAAAATGCATTTTGAACTCCCCATAACTTTTGCTCCTATCAGTCGAATTTTACGTTTTATAGCGCAAATTAAAGCCTAATATCGCACCTATCGAGCATAAAAAAATACCGATCCAGTCAAAAGTTATGGAATTTTGACCGCCTTCTCGTAAAATTTCCCACTGTGCGGCGTGACGTTACAAAAAACAGAAATGGATTTTGACTTGCATTACAAAACTGCATAAGTCTGCGAATTGAGCAAGACTTTTTGTATAAATCCTTTTTTAAAAAGCTTTGGGCGTACAAAGATTTATTTTTCAAGTTATCAAATTTAAAAATCTTTGCTCGTTTTAGGTACATATGGGAATTTCCAGCGAAAAGTCTACTTTTTGTAATGTAACGCCAGAAATCAAATAAACTTGTATTTTAGGACCATGTTGTTCAAAAGTCATCCCTTTTGTAACTTAATGTAGAGCTAGTTGCGCTTTACACAACATATAAAAAAGTAAATTATACATATACAATTTTTGATAAACGATTTAAATTACTTCTGACAAAAAGGAGACTTTTCGTTGGAACTTCCCATATGTACTCGTATGTATGTGTTTAGGTATTTGTTTCTTCTCATATCTTCTCATATCAATCTGTTAACAGAATTAACCAAAACAATTAGAAGAGTTGAAAATTTAAAAAAATTAAAACAGGACTTTAATGACATAATGGAAGATTTTAAACGCTTAGAGAAATCCAGGAAATCTAGTACACGGCATGTAAAAAGCCACATGCGCATGTGGTTCTGACGTAATTTTGACGTCATCACACAACATGCAATGCTTTTTGTGGCTTTGCATTGACGTCAAAATTACGTCAGAACCACATGCGCATGTGGCTTTTTACATTCCGTGTACTAGAGGCTTTAGAAATTAGATATTGTGTATTATGGATTGCGTTCGATTTCTCCAACATCAACGATAAGTGAAAGAATTTTTTCCAAGTCAAGATTTATCAAAACTAAAGAAAAGAGTCGCTTAAATTCTAAACATTCTTCTAAAAGATTATTTTTAAGGTCTCCTTAAAATATTGAAATAACTACTAAAATTATCCTACAGTTTATTTTTTAATTACTACATAATATTTATGTATTAATTAAAAAATATGTATTACATATTTATGAATTATTTTTTTGTTTGCTCGTGTTAGTTCAGGAATTGTTATGTTTGTTATGTTATTGCTTTTTTTAAGATAAACTCCAAATAATAAAAAAATTATGCATTTTTATGTATTGAAGTTACTTAATTTATAAAAAAAACTTTATGAATCGGTTAACCTATCAATTACAAAATTAACCGATTATTGACCGATTAAACCAAAACATCGGTTAATTAATCGAGCGATTAACCGATTAAAGGAAAAGCCCGATTAAACGAATACCCTAGTAAATATCAACATTAAAAGGGAGTTATGGCATTTAAAGCTATTTTCGGGAGTAGTATTTGTATGGGAGCTATTGTCAAATATGAACCGATTCCAATAAAATTTGGTAAGATGTGTTTAATTGCAATACAATTAGTTTGAATCAAATTTAATCCAAATACCAGCATTATAAGATGAATTATGGACAAAAATACCCTATTCCGGAAATAATCTTTTATGTGGGCTATGTGAAATTATGGACCGGTGGGCCCCATTTACAATAGACTTAGTCCTTGTGCTAATCAGAGCCTATGTGCCAAATTTCATCAAATTATTTCCAAAATGTGTACTTTGCGCACAAGGCACATACGCAGCCAGCCAGCCAACCTGCCGGACGGACATCGTTAGATCGATTCAAAAGTGATTCTACGTCGATCGGTATACACAGAGGTGGGTCTAGGACCAATATTTTTAGGTCTTACAAACACTAGCACAAACGCATAATACCCTCTCCACTATTGTGGTGTGGGTATAAAAATGTGAGTTTGACGAGCCAGTTTAATGTGTGGCCATGCCGCTTAAGAGTTTTAACTTTTTTAAGAAGAAAATCGACTTAATGAGGAAAATAAAACTTACTATTGATTTTTATTTATTTGTTTTATTTAAAATCTCTAATTTTTAAATTAAATACAACTTGATTTTTTTTTTATATCAAAAGCAAAACCGGCAGTTACTTCCTGTTTTTCAAAATAAAATACAAATTTTCATTAAAAGATTTTATCTATTGTGCTTAATTCCTTTTTTTTATAATTGATTAAAATACGGAAATTTATTGTTGGAGGATAAACTGTTCCTATGCGCATTTCCCTGGCTGCCTAGGCCAGATCATCAGGAAACGTTCTCCTAAATAATGAAAGAAAGGCCAAAGCTATCAGCAAACAAGACTACAGAGGGAATGAGAATTAAAAACACTCAAAACGTCTTATTTGCAACGATATCAAAACTTAAACAAAATTCCAACAATAAAACAGTGAGCTTATCTTTTCTTACATTCCTCACTACAATTAGTTGGAACTCTCCCCACATTAATTGTAGATGTAAGTGGGTAAAGAAAAAACAAATTAAAAACAAAAACAAATTGCTTTTATTGTTTTCGCAAGAAATCAAAATAAAAACAGTTTGCCAGTTCAGTTTTTTATACACGTGCACTTGCAAAAATTTATTATCAAAAAAGTGGTTTTTGGGAATACATAATTTTTTTTTCATTAAAAGATTTTATTTATTGTGCTTAATTAGTGGGAAATGTAAGGAAAGATAAAATCACTGTTTTATTGTTGGTGTTTTGTTTAAGTTTTGATATCGTTGCAAATAAGACGTTTTGAGTGTAGGTAATTCTCATTCCCTCTGTAGTCTTTTTTGCTGATAGCTTTGGCTTTTCTAAAACTATTTAGCAGAACGTTTCCTGATGATCTGGCCGAAGCAACTAGTGAAATGCGCATAGGAACAGCTTATCCTCCAACAATAAATTTTAGTATTTTAATAAATTTTAACAAAAGGGAATTAAGCACAATAAATAAAATCTTTTAATGAAATAAATATATATTCCCAAAAACAACTTTTTTGATAATAAATAAAAATTTTCGCTTTGAAATAAGGCGAATTCATTACAGGTGGTCCTAAAAGCCCTGATGATAACTTTTTTTCTTTAGCTGTATAATTGTTGGATGTCAAAATTTTGTTTATTATCTTTGTTTCTGTTTTGATTTGTTTCGGTTTTTGACATTGTACAATGATTTTACAAAAACAAATTGCTTGTGGTTTTTGTACGAGTTGTACTTGTTGTACTACCGAGATTACCTGGAATGAATTCGCCTTGCTTTGAAAAATATATTGAAACAACAATAAAAAAACTGAAATTTGTTTTTGTTTTCAATATAAATTTCTAAACGAACTTTTTTATTTTAGTTTGAAAACAGGCAGTTATTCCCTGGTTTTTGAAATACGAAATGAAAATGTTTTGGTTTTTACAAAATAATTTGAGTTTTTTAGAGAGTACTTTATTATCGAAAATGGCTTTATGGGTTTCCAAAGTATTCTCTTTGACGATCTTTTTACATACGCTGAAAACAATTTTCGTAACACTTGTACCACCCCGATTTAAGGCATCAGCCGCTAAAAAAACGTTGGAATGGCAATTTATCTATATTAAGAGTGGTTCACCGTCAGGCTTAATTTTATATAGGCTTTTTTTAACAGATCACGCGTAGTGTTCCCGCACGAATCACTTTTTTCGGTTTTGAATCGTAATCCAGGACCCATACAGCTTATATACAGCTTTTTATGCAAAAGAGTTGCTGAAGCTTTTTTGTGCGTTTGTGAAATTATAAGGGATTTAACGCAAACGAATATTTTGGACAGCTTAGGTACCCATACATTTGCAATATTATTAGGTACTTAATGGCTATTTTAATTTACGACTTAAATTACATTATTCAATAAGTTAGGCAATATAAAAAATATATGGCAAAATATTTTATTGAATACATGAAAAAGTTAAATTTTAAGTTAAATTTTAAGGGCCGATGTTGATTTTGAATAAAACACAAATTATTTTCATTTCTTTTTATTATGATAATATTGGTATGGTTCAATTATGTATGGAACAAAATATCGGCGAAATGGCCGCCGCGACTTCGGCGGCACACCTCCATCCGATAGTCCAAATTTTCGATGACGCTGAGGCATAATTGAGGTTCTATGCCGTTAATGTACCGAATTATCTCATTCTTTAGCTCTTAAATTGTTGCTGGCTTATCGACGTACACCTTTTCTTTCAAATAACCCCAAAGAAAGAAGTCCAACGGTGTCAAATCACATGATCTTGGGGGCCAATTGACATCGCCACCACGTGAGATAACCCGACAATTGGCAAGTGGCACCGTCCTGTTGAAATCACATATCGTCCACATCTATATCTTCCAATTCGGGCCATAAAAAGTTCGTTATCCTCTCACGATAGCGAACAGCGTTCACTGACGAATCCACTGACGTGAAAATGTTCCTCATCACTGAAGATGATTTTCACGATATGCATTTTGATTTGAACGCCCATAATAAGCCTGAATAACTTTAACGCATTTCTCGATTGTGTATCTTTCTATGGTTCAAATTGAGTTAGTCTGAAATTAAGAAATGTCAAATGAAATGCAGAAAAAAATTTGACGTTTACGTGCGGTTCACATTCAACATCGGATCTAAAAATGTAACCACCCGTTACACAAGACCAACGCACACATGTGCTTATTGTACAATGTTGTCAACACATTAAAAAATATTTCTTTTTGCGCAATATTTATCCAATATATTGCGCCACCTACTAATATGAAATTGTACACACAGCCAATTTAATTGTACAGTATGCAAATGTATGGTTACCTTAAATGTTAATGCAATATCGCGTTACCTCACATGCCAATTTTGAATTATCAGTTTGCACACAGCGAGTAGAATTTTTTTTTCAAAATAAAATCCAAGTTAAAAAGTGATCACAAATTTTGTTGCTAAATAAAAAATATTAAACCGTTTTTTTCTGGTGTAGTAAATGGTGGCTGTAGATTTTTTTTTCACTTCATTATTCATGTCTGCCACGTTGCACTTCTTGTGCATTACGATTTTACGTTTATAAATAATTCGGCAACACTTAAATTTTTTGCTGCTGTTGTTGCCACAAATACTACATTCATTTGCACGTTCGTTCTACTTAAGTACGTGTATTTGTATCTGTAGATAGTTTTAGGAAAGTGTGGGTAGACGTTACATTCCAAATATTTGCCAAACTCACACTTGTTGTTTTATTTTGAGGTTTTTTGTTTAATGTTCGATTCCTGCAGTTTAAAATAAGTAACATATGTAGAGTTATTGTGGCTGTTCTTGTTGTTGCCGCTGTTGTTGTTTTCATCGCGTATGCACATGAATGACTGAATGAGCGAATAAAAGAAAAGTGCACTTTTTTTTCAAATGCGGAAATATTTCGAATTTCTCATGAATTTTAAAGGAAATAGTAAAGAAATACAATTTGTAAAGGAACAATAAATGTTTCCTTGAGTTAGACAAAAACTATAAACGCTATTGAAAGGAAAAAAAAACTTAAGGCCAAAGTATATTTATATACTTTGCTCAGGGAAAATACTTTACTTTTTTAAAATACACGATACAATACATTTGAGGAGATACAGAACAAAACGCCATAATAATATTCAGATCGATGACTCTTTTAAAAACTTATTGTGGCAAAAAACAGTTTATTAACACTAAAACAATTTATAAATAAATTGGGTTGTCTATCAGTTAGTTATTAAGTTATTTAGAAAAAAAAATTGGAATTGTTGCGTTTTGAAAAGTGGAATTGTTGCGTTTTGTTATGGAACTCCTCATTTGTTTCAGGTTATAAAGTTAATTTAAATAGATATTTTTTTTTCATTATTTATTTATTGAATCTTCAAATATTAAATATGAACTAACAATAATTAATCAAATCTTATACTAATACTTTATTTTTGTCCTGCCAATGCCGGCCGAAAATATTTCTCCTCACGGTTTCTGTTCACACATGTAGATGTTTAGCGCTGTTCTCGTCTGATGAGTCCTGCAGTATCTTTTCTCCTTAATCTAGAGTGGCCGCTGTCATTTAAAATATTTCGACTCAAGCCTTTTAAAATATTTTACTGCATACTTTGTAATAATAGTTTTTACTAATGGCACATTGAGATTCTTGTGAATATTTTAGTTTTTAACTCCAAATAAATTTATATTTCGTTAAAGTATTAGAAATTGATAAGAATGCTTTAATAAAGTTATAAGATGATTCTATTTGATTAATGAAATGATTTTTTAGTTTTAAATATATTAATTAGAAGTGATTAACAAATAACTTCAATGTATAATTAATCATCGCGATTTTGAAGTGATTAGAGGAGTAAAACCATTTTTTTGGGTAAAATTTTTATTTTTATAATGATACCAGATTAAAGTTACCGCATGGCCTTTGCATGGCCTAAGCAATCATATTATGGTACCCTACAATAATTTTATGGTTGACACAACCACTTATAGGTTTAAACACTGAATTGTAGCGTTTGCAATACCGAATTCGAGATCACATAGGAAAAATTCACGCCGATTTTTTTTTTCAATTAAACCATTAATCCAAAATAAAATCCGGTTTAATTAAAAATTTAATCAAGTGAAGTAAACGTTTACTTATGTAAACAAAATTACTGCAGAAAACGATCTTAATATCAAAAAATATTTAATTGATACTATTAATTTGTTTACCGGTCTAATTTTAATTATTTTTTTTTAGCTAATATCACAAATTTTTTAATTGAAATCCATTATTATTTATTTCTGTGCGCGTAATTCCATTGTTTTTTTTGTAACTGTGGGAATCTATAGTAATAGTCGTAATATGGCTGCGGCTGAAAATAATTGACAAAAATATGTTTTCTACATTCGTTCTGAATAAGTTGTTTATGAAAATTTTGAATCCTATATTTCTCCTTGACTGCCATTTATGTATAAACGAAATGGCCCCAGGGCCAGGGATATACTCGGGAACAATAGAGCAGGTGAGCCTGCTACACTTGGCACTACCTTACAGGTTCCACTGTATTGAACGTCGTTAGGGTGTCTCTGCTCTCCTGCAAACTCGAACATCGGCGATCTATCTACTATAGAGGGTGCTTATGCCAGATGGACCGCGAACTGGATGCAGAATTTTGGCCCCGCATGAATGACCACGTCTCTACTATTGATGACCAAGAGGGATGTATTACTTTTGGTATCTGTTGTCACGAGACACTGTCTTATAAGTAGGCATACAGAGCGTCTGGAAACCGGACACTATGATTGCCTCAGTTAAGATGACGAAAATAACGAGGTGGAGGACGTATAATTACTTCTCTGTCACTGTTCTGCTTTGGCGACAAGGGGATTTGCCGAAATGGGATCCGCCACCTTTCACGGATTGTATAATAAATCTGGCAATGAACTGGAGCACAGTTTTAAACATTAGTATAAGTTCGGGTTAGTTTTACGGTGGGGTTTCTGTTTGGTATCATAATGGATTATTGGGTCTAACTGTGTTATCTAATCTGGTATATGATCCAATTCAGATACATGATGATGGAGCTGAGCTAAGTGGCAGTAAGCAGCTTTGACTATTGAGTAATGAATTAAAACCTTGACTAAGTCAGTTCTTTTGTTTTGGTGAAATAAAATTAACTTCTTATGTATTAGAGATGCCTTCAAGACATTCAATGTGCTTTAAGATCACCTTAAAACAGCTTAACTCTTATAAAAACTGTTTTCATTTTATATTTTTTATTTTTAATTTCAAAAAATGCCTTGAGCTTTCATTTATGTATTTGGATCTTAGCGTACCTACTTCCCTTTCACTGGTTCATATGGAGTACCATTCGCTAAAGGGTTGCATTTAAAAACTCTTTCTTTGGACTACATTAAAAAAAGAAAATAAAAAATTATTGTTGTCTTCTTGATAATTTTGATTGTTAAAGCATACAAAAGAAAATTATTCTTTTGATGTCCTTTTAACAGAAAACGCAAACATATTGCGAAGTTAATCTTCCTCAGGCAGAAGTTGGTGGTGTATTTTTTGAAACACTTGTAAAAATATGTACATATTTAACATAAAATTTATGACATATCTACAGTGATGGGCAAAAGTTCTATGTTTTGTATCAAATATGGGAAGGAAAAAAGTTTAAATTAAAATTTACAAAAAGGCAAAAATTTTATTAAAAAAATCACTAAAAACTACTGCAAATAAATCTTCAACTACATCCAAATGATAAATATAATAATACTTTCCCTTTTTTAAATTTTTGCAGATTTTTTTATTTTCGACCAACCAAAAAAAAAAAAAACTGAAAAAAATCTCTTTGATTGTGAAAAAACAAAAAGTACAATTAAAAAAGAAGAAAATGACATTTTAATTAAATAAGAAAAATGTAAATGATTTAATTTAAACTCCACGTAACTACGAGTACAATCTAGAGCGTGGTACAGTTCGGTATATGCATACAAACATCTAGACAGGGTTGGCAAAATACATGCATTGATGTATTTGAAATACAAAATACATTTAAGTCGTGTATTTTATATACAAAATTCTTGACTTCTCTCTTCTTAAAAGAAAGAGAAAAGAAGAGAAATAATTTTGTTCGGAACATTTTCAGCAAGGCGAATTCACAAGAAGGTGAGTTAAACTCTACAATAACACTGCTTTTGTGGTCCGATTGTCAAAAATATCGCTTGTTAATAAAGATGTTTGATTACATATAAAACTGTAGTTTATATACAAACTTTGACAGCCCTACCACAGAAAAAATAGCTGGTGACTTGAGACTACCTTCTAGTAAATTCGCCTTAATTTTCAGTTTGAATTGGTTCAGGTCAAATTTTTGTCCGAACAAAATTGAACTGTGCTGCCAAGTATTTTGAATTTTAATATAAATTAAATATTCCCAAAGAAGAAGTCGTACGGTGTCAAATCATATGGTCGCGGCGGCCAATTAACATCGCCATGACGTAAGATAACACGGCCATTGAATTTCTCGCACAACAGGAACCGCATATAGTCCAAGTCCATATCCTCAATTTCTGGCCACAAAAAGTCCGTTATCAGCTCGCGATAGCGAACACCATTCACGGTAACTGCTTGGCCGACCACATTTTCTAAAAAGTACGGCCCGATAACGCCGCCAGCCCATAAACCGCACCAAACATTCACTCTTTGTGGATGCATCAGCTTTTCAACAATTAGTCGTGGATTCTCATTGCCAAAATGCGGCAGTTCTGCTTGTTAACGAATCCACTGAGGTGAAAGTGTGCCTCATCACCAGGCCTGCCATATTTGCCGATTTTTTGTCTTAAAATTAGCAAAGTGCCGATTGGCCGATTTTTTGATAAACACTTAAACCACGTAACTTTGCTTGTTAACGTGTAATTTATTAATTTTGTGTAACTTTAGACCACTTGTCATTACCTATACATTGAAATTTTTAAAACTGTATTAACTAATTTTATTAAAAACAATTAAAAAATTTAATTGAATTTGTCAACACAAAGAATATTTTGAACTTTGATGAGGAGCATTTGGGCTTATTGGCTAATAAGTTACTATCAAAATCAAATCTCAACAAAAGTGAAATTAACAAAATTGTTAATTAACAAAATAATCAAAACGTTTGGATTTTGAACAAAAATCATATAAATCTTTAAATATGATTAACCCTAACAAAATTATGAAAAAGGAAAATTGTTCTTTTATGAAAGAGTTCCCCAGCTTTATTTCTGAAAAAGAAAAATTGAAGGAATTGAAGTAAATCTGCAAACTTTTTGGCAAACAATTTCAGACTTAAAACGTGGGGATTCTACGGATGCATTTCCAGTGCTGCCAAAGTTTGTACAACAAATAATGGTTCTTCAACATTCTTCCGGAAATGTGGAAAGAATTTTTAGACAAGTCGACCTTAATAAAACCAAATTTCGATGTTCCCTAGAAAATGAATCCTTTCAAGGAATTCTTTTTTTTTCTTAAGATTACTTAAAATTTAATAATGCAAGCTGTTTTGATGTTGATATTAAAATGGATTTAATTAAACTATTTAACTCATATCGTCGCTGTTTTTACTAACTGACCTAACTGAAATTTTTTTGAAAATTGAGTTGAGTACAAAAAATAAAAATATTTGTCTCTTTCTTTATTTAACACATAACAAAAGATGTTATACTACATTAAAAAGAATTCATAAACCCAATTTCATCATCAATTGAACCTTGTAAGCGTGCAAATAAAAAACTTTATTTAAAATTCGAATCAGTGATGCTTGTGAGATGTTCAATTGTTGGGCACGACAATAGCAACGTTTTCCGCAGAACAACTGGACGAGCATGCGCACGAGTTTTACATTTCCTTCATACCCGATTTGCGGAAATTTGCGCACAGTTGTCCAGATATTGGACACATTTTGTCGATTATGCCGACCAAAAAAATCTTGAAGTGCACGAAATGCACTTTGAGTTGAACGGAAACTTTCGTAAAAGGCTTCAACAATTTTAACACGCTGCTCAATTGTGTACCTCTCCATGGTTGAATTAGTCAAACACTGAAGCAAAGTAATGTCAAATACAGTTGGGCAACAAACTTGACGTTAAGTTGTGACTCACAATTAACATCGTGCATTATGGTTGGATCACCCTTTATTATAGCTATTAGAAGAAGCACTTTACTTTTATTGATTTTTTTTTTAATTTGAATTTGTTTATTCAATAATTAAAAATATGTGTGGACACCAGAGATCAGCAATGAGTAGTGAAAAAGTGAGTAGAGCCGAATCATGACTCATAATTTCTTGTACTTATACGCACTCATACTTATTGTAATTCGATCGAAACTCATATTCACTCAGAAGTTTGATTTTACTTTTCGTACTCATACTAAGAACATTTATGTAGTGGTTGATTTAGATTCAACAGAACTCAATGTGTACAAGCGAAGCAAAATGTGAGTCCACAATGGGCTTCTACCCTTACGTTTTTTCACTAATTGGAAAACTCCGCTATTTATTTTTTCCTTTATCTCACTATTTCTATCCATTTTTTACAACCTGCTCATAAATATCAATAATAATAAAAAAAATGTAATTTCCCCAAAATGTTTCTGTATAAACTTACAATTTTATGCTTTTTTATATTTTTATACATTTCCCAGCAAAAACTTACATTGAAAAGTAATGAGTTAAAAAGCTATTATAACTACTCTTCACTACTTATACATTGGCATTTTAACTCATTATTTTAACACGCTGATGTCATTGGAGGCAAGTACTTACCACCTTCGCTTACAAATAGGGAGTTAAATAAGTCATTACCACATTCGCTTACAAATAGGGAGTTAAATAAGTCATTACCACATTCGCTTACAAATAGGGAGTTAAATAAGTCATTACCACGTACGCTTACAAATATGTACTTTACATCAACAAAACTGAATTTGTCCCACAAATTGTGTTTTTAATTTAATTTACTTTCTAATGCAATATTTTACTACCCTGCATTGAGGACATCAATTAAGTATTTAAATTTTTCATACACAGAAAAAAGTCTTTATCACTTAAAAAATAGTTCAAAAAGTATTTAAATTTAATTAATATGATAATTGAATCTATTATTTTTTTAATTTGAGAGAAAATAAATAATATAATTTTGATTTAATTAATATTTAAGTTATTTTGAAATAAATTTTTAATTAAAATATTAATTAAATATCAAAAATATTAATTGACTTTTTCGTTTAAAATAAAATAATTAAAACTTGTAGAAATGTTGTTGGGAATTGTCAATATTTAATTAAATAAATTAACATATTGTTTGAAATGGCAAAGTCTTTTGATCATTTTTTTAATTAAAATTAATAATATCATTTATTGAAAAAAATTTCCATTTTTACAATTTTAAGTAATCGATATAATCATTTTGGTAATAGGTGCATAATTGCTTGATCCTATGAATTTGGAATGAATTAAAATTTATCACAAATAGTTTTTCATTTATAAGAAATAAAAAAAAAACTGTAAGAACAAATATGTATTTAAATTCAATTTGTATTAGATTTGAATAAATAAAACTTCAAATAAATTTCGTTAATCAGCTAATAATTAAGTACTGATGTATCAGATTATATGTCAGTCATTACTAAACTTCTTCTCTGTAATGCAGATGGTATGCAGTTGTCATTGAAAAGTAAGTTGTTCAGTAATTGCAAGTGATTACCAAGTTTTTGCTGGGTTTATACTAGTTAGAAACTGTTAAATGACTAAACTTGTAAATATACTTGGATGAGTTAAATGAGCTGAATCAATGTGAGTATTATAAGTATTTTCCTGAAATTACAAATCAAATTGAGGTCATTTTTAAATGTGTGAGTATGAGTCGACGTCACACTCATATTTGTGAGTGTGAGTGAATCAGAGTAGTTGAGTTTAAATGATTTCTACTCACTTATACTTAAAATTTCATGAGTCAGAATGAGTAGCAAAAAAGCGATTCATTGCTGATCTCTGGTGGACACCAAGAATAGAACAAATTGCAATCATCTGCCGCTGTTCTACCACCTTGAAAAATAATACTCCACGTTTACATACGTTTTTCATACGGTAGCTTTTCAGACAAATTGTTCGAAGTGGATGAATCGTGTTGGAAAAAACTCTATTTTTATATCAAAGACATATTTCAAATACAAGTATTTAAAATACTGTCCAGCCCTGCACACATATATTTTTACTTTACATTGTTATCTTCCGACTATCTGGACGAGTTTATTTAATTTTCCTGCGGTACAATGCCTTGCTGTGTGTGCTCCTTGCTGCGTTGTTTTGTCCTGTTATTGCAATGGTTTGACTAAATCTGTGGTACTCTGCTGCTCATTTAAATTTTTTTAATGTAAATTATATATTGTTGAATGTGTCCATTTTACGTGAATATTATTCAAGGGGATTATGTATATGTATGTATGTACGGTTTATAATATTTGTGTGCCAAAGAAAACAGGGAAATCCAAAGAAATCTTTAACACCCAAAAAAATCACGCTGAAAGGTACATAAAATTAATTAACAGCAGGACTTAAATGTTTAAAAAATAATTATTTACTATTTCTAAATTAGAAATCACAATTCTGCAAATTGATTTTTTTTAATTATAAAATCACGTTTTCACTTTCTCTTCAAGTTTTTTTTTATTTATTTCATTTAAATAAAATTTTCTTATCTAAATTTAGTTTCATTGAAAAAAAAAAAAATAAATTATTTGGGTTCACACCAGTGAAATTGAGATGGTACTGCCCACCAAGCAAAATAGTACTTTATTCAACATATTGGTACTTTTTATAAAACAAATTTCTTATTAAAAAACATATACTCAAAAAACACCGAAATTTAAAAAAAAATTAATTAATTTTAATATATGTACATAAAATATATAAAATTTTGGTAGTGTATAAAGTCATTCCTAAAAAAAAAGGAATAGAACTATTACAAAAAGCTTTGTAAAATACATAACTGAAATTTAATCAATTCGAAAAATTAAAATGTGGAATATAATAAAGTTGCTTATGAAAAGAAATAATTCCCAATATCTATTTGTTAAAACAGACTAAAAAAAATCAATTCATTTTGATATAAAAATATATATAAAATACAAATATACATACACAAAGAAAAAAATCAATGTCAAATTGCGAAAACGAGGTTGATTTTACATTTTGCGGTAGTGATTTCCTTTAATAGTTACTTCATCTTAATCTAACCTGATTTTACAATACTTTGCGACCAACATTTTTTTTTAAATAATTCATATTAATTTAACATTCCAGCAAAGTTAGAGCAAAATGACATTGATATTGAATTGACACTACGAATCATGTTGAATTTACGTTATTTCAACTTGAAACAAGGTGAATTTAATGTCGTATCAATTTAATTTGAGTGTGAAATAACAGTGAGAAGAAGGCAACATATGTTTTTATTTTAGAATGATTGTTAAGACTTTTCCCTCAACTAGAGAGGAAAAGAACAATAAATTTTATGTGGGCGCTGTATGTTATCGGTACGTAGAATATGTTGTCAGTGGTTAAAAAAGTCACCCTGGATTTCTTTACAAGCATAAAAAGAAAAGAGTACTAAAATTGACGTGGAGGTACTCTGGTATTTATAAAAAGAAAAAGTACTGAAAATAGTACCATAAAATACTTCTAAACTAAAACCAAACATGGTCATCTGGTACAAGGTATGCCAAACGGGAAATCCCGAATCCCGGGATTTATTTTTATGAGTCCCGGGATTTTTAACATATCAACTTTTATGTACAAAAATGTTCGTTTTTTTTTGAATTTTTAAACTCTATACAAAAATATTTTTTAAAAATTATATATAAGTTTATTTTTTATTGCAAATAATTCATATTTTTGAGTTTAATTTATTATTTTTGGAACACAGCGAGTATTTAAAATGTTCATTTTATGCTTGTTATATGACGACTATTTCTGGATTTTTGTATTTTGCTTAATAAAAACCATTATTTTAAGTAGAAACGATATTTGAAGATTCACATCTCAAGCCTTTTTTACAATTACGTTTAGCAAGTTCAGCTTTGGTTTAAGACATAATACCAAAATAAAAATGATTATTTTTGTGCAAAATATAGAAATCAATAAATAATTGTTATATATCAAGCAAAAAATAAAAATTATTCACGATCCAATTAAAGTTTTATTCAGAAACAAAAGAATAAAAGTTGATATAATTATAACAATTAAGTCGTTATATTTATGAAATAGCTCACATTCCTTCCGGGCCAATAATAATAAAAAATTTGCTTAAAAAACATACGTTATATGAAAGATTTTTTTTTATAAATAAACACTATCTGACGTATTCATAAAAAAATCATTTAAACATGAAATCTGTTTTAAGAAACATTTGTATAAACATTTTGTTTTAAAATAAATTTCAAACGTACTTAAATTATTGATTTTGAATCTCGCCTTCATCCTGGAGGTGTACTGCACTGCAGTCCCGGGATTTCGGGATCGGGATTTCCAAAATCCCGAATCCCTGGATTTTCAATTTCGGCGGAAGCTATTTTTGTGTGTATTTTTATAAACACCAATATGTTAAATTTTTTGCAACGAATATTCACGGCTAAAAATTCGTCGTTCGTCCCAGTTGTGCTCCTAGCATTACACACTGAATTTGTTGTTGTTGCAGTTATTCTTTAATATGATCCCTTACAAACTTGTTTCATAATAAGGGAATGCCGTAGTGCTTTCAATGTTATTTCACTTAAAACTTGTTATGAATTCGTTTCCTTACCCCACTGCATTTCTGTATATCTTATTGTGTAGCGCATTTCAACAATTATCCATTAGTGCTTCGCAAAATACGAAAATTTTTTATTGGGTAAATTTTTATTAAAAAAATAAAACGCATGTGTCAATTGTCAAAACAACTTGTAGGTTTTATAAGAAAAAACAGAAGAAAAATAAATTATAAACAGTTTGAGGCAGTTTATCATTTTATCATCATTTTAAATATTTTTTTGCTTCTCCTGTAAAATTTTCAAAATGTTAGATAGGACCTTTTGCGTTTTAGGTTACGACATACTATTTGAAAAAAAAAAATAATTGTACATAAATTAAAAAAAAAATTAATTTACTAATCTTGAAAATAAAATAAAAACTGTTTGGGCAATTTTGACCCATGAATACAGGATAAGGGTTAAATAGCTTCTCTGTTTGTTAGTTTTGTTTGATTTATTAACTGCTTGATGCCTATTTCTAAGGTAAAAAAATAATTTACATTAAATTTCTTTTGCCTCATTTACCCTTATTAACTTAAGATTTCAAGATAAAACGATCTTAATTGTTGCAGAAAGAAATTACAAAGTGTATTTTTTCTATTTAAATATGCTAATGAAATTCTTAAAACTTAACCTTTTTTGATTTTTATGGTGGCGCGTAGTTCTTATTTCATAGATAAAAGACAGTTAATCAAATATACTGACAAAAAAAATTAAATCGGTGTTAACATTCTCTTTAAAATGGTATCCCTTTGATTAAGGAAAAACAAAATGGGAATGCCGTTTTAGACTGTTTTGAAACTTTTATAGTATAAAATTTATGCCCACCATCATTTGAAAATGCTCTTTAAAAAAACCATATTTTAAGAGCAACATGTTATTGTCGTACAAGAGTCGATTTTAGTTTTCTTGACAACTATGCAGTTATGAGTTTGTAAACATATAAATGGTTGCAGCAACCTCAAAATAATCATGGGTGACCATAATGAAGTTATAGTGGCCATAAAAAGGACGGATTGAATCGTAATATAATTGCGGTAGTCATATGAGAGTGCATACACTACTCCAGCATTCGCGTACAAACTTTGTGCACAAACTTGATGATAATTTGATGAAATTTTATGTTCAAATTATCACAATGATTAATCGTATTGAAAATGGTGAGAATGGGCCCATAATTTCACAAAGCACCAATACAAGATTCTTTTTGGATCTCTCAAGCCACTTAAAGACAACAAAAAATCGTATACAATATATGTATATATGTATATTAGATTTTGTTCCCGGGATTTCCCGTCCCGGGATTTTCAATTGTTTTCAATTCCCGCTTTCCCGGGAATTAGTTGCGGGATTCCCGGGAAATTTTGAAGAACATCTTTTTTTAATACTTTAGTAAATCTATGTCGGACTAGTGCCTTTAGTAGTTTAATCCAACTTAATTTCACCAAAATATTTAAATCTACTACAGTTTGAGGCGTATTAAGCTAATTTTTAAGAATGGGCTTTGTATAGGGCCTATGATAATTAAAGGCCTATCTTCACGAAATTTTATTTCTTATCTTAGCACACTGAAGTATAAATTTTACAATAAAATTATAAGGTCTTGCGGGTTAGGGCGTAGTTAAGTGTTTTCCTAGATTGTGCTTTATATGCAGCATTTCAAGTAATTTTGAGTCTTATGAAAGTAGAATATGCTAAATTGCACAACAAAAGCAGTATTCGTTAGGCTTTAAGCCATATTTACATAATTTACAAGATTGGTCTAAACATGAGCCGTAGGTAAATTATGGACCGACATTCACGAAATTTGGTGGCTTATAAAACGAATTTGTGGAAATTTAATGTCAAATTTATGTTAGTTTTTGTGGAGTTTTTAGGGAGGTAGTTCCACATTTCGTCGGTTGATAATTTAAATGTCGTATGTGGATTTTTTGCGGTTTTGAGTTATGATCGATTCCTTAGGGTTTCCGACCTTATCTTTCATTTGACGTAATCAGTTTTTCGATACCTCATACGCTTTTCGAGATATGGAGTGTTGAGTTTGTCGTATGTGGTATAGGCTGAAGCAATTTTCAAATTAGATGTGTTCAAACTCAATTTACTCGAAACTATCGGAATCCACATACGACAATTAAATTATCAGCCGACGATTTGGGTGCATAACTCTTTCCCTACTGAAGCAATTCTGCTGGAATTCACTCCCAAACAGGCTAGAAGATTTAGAAACAATTTGACACCCATAAGACTAAATCGGCTCAGAATTAATGAAGAATTCACAATAATATTAAAAAAAGATTCACATGGAATGAGAAACACCTTCATACACCACTGCTAAACAAAATTTCTCCTTCCTGCTGAATTTGTTAAACTGTAAAATTGTTTTAGAATTCCTATTTCGTAATGTTGTGCTTTCAGTTCCTAATCGCCCTTTCAGAAATTTTATTGCACTAAGACTTTAATACTTTCATTCTAATTATGCAAATGAGCCCTGAATTTGACAATGTATATACGTATATTGATTTCTATGATCCTATTGGCATCAAAATAACCTCTTAAGTATCTTAAATTTTTTACGTTTTTGTTATATAATAGATACTAGATTTAATTATTTTAAACGTAATAGTCAGTAAGAAATATTAGTTTCATTGGAGAAATAAGTAAATAAATAAATAAAAAAATTTGGGCGGGAATCCCGGGATCCCGGGAATTTGATATTTATTTCCCGCTTTCCCGGGAATCCAAAAAGTGCGGGAATAAAAAAACTCTAATATATATAGATGAAGATACAAAATGTTTAATGTTTCATTACTCTAGCGCATAAATCAGGCTGAAATAGCTACGTGACTTAGGACCACATCAGTTCCACGGGAGATGGCTATGATCTGAAATCGTTTATATAATCCAATTCACGCCAAAATAATTAGATAATCATTGACCTTTAGCGCTCCATGTTGCAGGTGATGGCTTGACCAACGTCGTTCTAAATCAAATATGGACCGATGACGCCTCCAGCCCAAAATCCACATCAAGCGGTGACTTTTTCGGGATGCATTGGACGCTCTTGGATGTCACGTGGATTGGTATCGTCCCAAATTCTACAGTTTTGATTGTTGACGTAGCCATTCATCCGGAAATGGATGTTATCGCTAAATATATGAATCGTTAAGTGCAAAAAGTGAACTTCTTCAAAACACTCATTTTAAGATAATCAATTAAAACAGCTTAGTTTATCGGGCTTTTGATTTAATCGGTTAATCGCTAGATTAGTTCACCGATGTTTTGGTTTAATCGGTTAATAATCGGTTGATTTTGTAATTGATCGGTTAACCGATTAATAAAGTTTTTTTTTATAAATTAAGTAATTTCAATACATAAAAATGCATAATTTTTTTATTATTCGGAGTTTATCTTAAAAAAAGCAATAACATAACAAACATAACAATTCCTGAACTAACACGAGCAAACAAAAAAATAATTCATTAATATGTAATACATATTTTTGAATTAATACATAAATATTATGTAGTAATTAAAAAATAAACTTTTGGATAATTTTAGTAGTTATTTCAATAGTTTAAGGAGACCTTAAAAATAATCTTTTAGAAAAATGTTTAGGACTTAAGCGATTCTATACTTTAGTTTTGATAAATCTTGACTTGGAAAATTTTTTTTACTTATCGTTGATGTTGGAGAAATCGAACGCAATCCATAATACACAATATCTTATTTCTCAGTCCAGTGTTGTGTAAAGCGCAACTAGCTCTACACTAAGTTACAAAAGGGATGACTTTTGAACAACATGGTTCTAAAATACAAGTTTATTTGCTTTCTGGCGTTACATTACAAAACGTAGACTTTTCGCTGGAAATTCCCATATGTACCTAAAACGAGCAAAATTTTATAACTTGGAAAATAAATCTTCATAAGTCCAAAGCTCATTAAAATTTTCGCAGACTTATGCAGTGTTGTTATGTTAGTCAAAATCCACTTCTGCTTTTTGTAACGTCACGCCGACGCATATTTTTGCTTAGGGTTGATTGTTGTAAATTTTTGTTGAATATAGTGCTGCTTTATTACTTTGTTAATATAAAAAATTTTTTTTACAAATTTGACTAATTCATTTAATTTGTTTACATTTTGTCGTAAAAATGTCACGTCACGTCGCAATGGAAATGCCGATACAAAAAGTACGTGAAATAAAATGCTGTTAACAGTAAAGACCTATTTAAAATGAAGATCCCTTCTTTGTTTGTATGAAAAAATATTTTGTTAACGCATACCTTTTGCATATGAGACGAAACAATGGTGTTGGTCGATCGAAATTTGCTGTAATTGATTATCAATTTTAAATTTTTATTTACAAGTTTTTTCTTTACTTCTTGTGTTTTCGTACTTTTTGTCAAGACTTTGTCTTTAAATCTTAAGTACTTTTGTTTTTAATATTTTTTTTTCTATTTTTTTTTTTTGTCATTTTCTAGTTGACCTTTCTTTGTACAACTGGAAGGACATATGTAAACATATTGAGCTTCTGCCATAGCTATTTTATAACTATTGTGATTTTTAAAGTTTTTTTTTAATAAAAAGTTTCTTTAATAAAAAGATCCCAAAAAAGTACCTTTTTAAGGGGTATGCAAATGTAACTGAGCGATTCTGCAAAGCGCCCCATACACAAATAATGTTAAGCTTATAATTACGGTAAAGGACTTGTTTGAATATTAGAAACAACAGCTAAATATTGCATTTAACATAAGCACAAACATAAATTTACTATTTTACAATCATAATTTTACGATTTTTCTTACTTTAAGTAGCCGCACTGAAGTGTATCATAAAAATTCCACGAATTCCATTAATATTCCCTAGAAACTAGTGTTGAAGGTAAAAAGCACGTGTTCAAAATTTTATGTCTTTTCCTTTTGACTACATTTATGTGTGTATGCTTGTAGGTGTAGGAAAATACTTGAAAGAGTGGCTCTTGAGCAACGTTACGTTAAACACTTTGTACGGCATTCAAAATCAACAAGGTGTGAATGCGTTTAAAACCAATGTTACATTACACTTTCACTAGCAAACACATGGAAAACATTTTGAAATGCTAACAAATTATGAATTTGCCAGCGGTGAAAATTTGTTTGCATAAATTAAAGAAAAAAAATTGGATTAAAGAATAAGCGTAACTAAAATTTGATCTATCAAAGGTGAGTTTGTCAAGAAAAAAAAAAACATTTTGAAAATATTTTAATAAAAGTTGTAGTTTTAAGAACTTTTAAGAAATTAAAGAAGGGGATGCCAAACGAAAAAATCTTGTTCCCAAAAATCCTCTACTTTGTAAATTCACAAAATCAAGATTTAAAAAAAATAATTTTTTTTTAATATTTAGTTAGTGCATTATTAAATGAAAGTTGTTTAACATTTTTCTAATAAAACTATTAAAGTATGCTGGTATTTTTTTTCTAACTCAGCAATTTTTAAAGCTTTTTTTTTTAGTTTTTTAGAAAAAAAAATCTTTCGAATCCAATTGTATAAAAAATACTTGGAGTTCCTCCAAGTCAATTAATTTGTAAAAATTGGTATTTTGGAGGACATTTGTATGAGGGCGAGATGAAATGATCAGCAAATAGGATGAATATATGACCTTAAATCAGTGATATTGTAGACTTGTTTGAAAAGTCCCTACGCAGCCCGAGAAAAATCCCTATTTTTCCCTACGCGCTCAAAAAATTGTCCCTACAAAAATCCCTACAACTTTTAAATAATAATATATCAATGCAAATACAAACATAAATCAGGGGGCAAATTACGGCATTCGATATCAATCGAAATTTTCATTTGAATTGTATTGTAATTTTGATCGATATCGATTGCTGTAATTTGGCCTCAGTTCTTTTTATAAACTAAAAAATTAAATAACTTAAAATAAAAAAATGCACTTTAAATCTCATTTAGTTTATTGGTTAAAAAAACGAAACAAAGAAAAATATGTATGTATTTTTTTTGTACTTTTGGATTTTATTTGGATACTAGAAAAATTAATTGTTTGTCCGTATTAGTTTTGACTTGAGATTTCCTAACAATCGTAAAGGTGTAAGGATACTTTTTTTTTAAATGATTTTCGGTGCACTGGAAGGTACATTCGTGTGATAAAAAAAAGCACATATTTGACGAAAAATTAAAAAAAAAACATGACCAATAAATTAATCAAACTTTAGCTTTATTTTTTACAATTTCTATTGATTTACTAAACTTTATTTGTAAACAGATAATTGCATAATGTAATTTTGAAACTGTTAAATTATGTTTGATCCAGCCAAACGTTTTGCTAAAGCAAATAATTTTTTAATAAAACTAGTCGTTACGTCCCAAATAAAAAATTGAGCTTCCAACGAAGCAGGTTTGTCAGGGAGAAACGTAAAAGTTTCGCTTACTAGATCGCTTACCAAAGACATGAATTTTATATGGCGAGTTCCCATTTTGAAGCAATACATGTTTGACACAGAAAGCTCTTTATTCAGCGCATATAAAAATTGGTGAATGTAACGATCAGTTTTGCACACTGAATTTTTTGTTACCGTTATTCTTTTATATGCTCCCTTACAAACCTGCTTCGTTGTAAGGGAATGTCGTGGCTCATCAAATTGTATATATTTTTTTTAATTTATTAAGAATTCTTTCGCCTACCTCACTGCATCTCGGTATGTCTTATTGCGTAGCGCATAAATGTGTGCTTACTTTTTAAAATGTACCATTAGTTTTAGCTCACAGTTAGTGATAGTGCAAAATTATTGCAATTATTTTGTTGATGTTGAGTGATGAATTGAAAATCAGCAGCCTCACTAAGCATGAGTGATAGTGATGCTAAGAAATTTTGAACTCAAAAAAAAAAAGTTTGTTTTAAAAAAAGCAATAATCAGTTTATTGCAACTTTTTTGCTCTTCACTCATTTGAGTGTAACTTAAAATTTTGCACTAAATTTACAAACAAAAAACTTGTTTTTTAATGATTAAAGCCATGAGATATTCCGTTATTGACACGTTGCTTAATTTCCTTTCTTATGCATATAATAACAAGAATCAAAAATTATGCGCATACCAAATAACATTTTTAAAATTTAGTGAGAGTCGGTTTATATGCAGCTTTTTTGATTGCAAGTACAAAATTTGCACTATTTGAATTGAGTGCAGATTTTTGCATTCATTCTTCGTTTAGTGATAGTGAAAAAATTTGCAACATCACAAATTTTTTTAGTGGTATGTAGTTAAAAAAATAGCAATCATCACTAAAGCTGGTAAAAAAAGAGTGCAAACTAATTTTTTTGCAGTTTTATTTATTGATAGTGCACTGCTGATTTAAATCAATATTTAGTGCACTACTCCCAACTATGGCAGTGATATATCAAATATAGCTTATTTCGACAAAAGGGAAGAAAATTAAATTTTTATTAAAATTTTTCATTTTGGTTACTAACTCCAATAGTTTTTGATGCCCACCTTAAGCAAGTTATTTATTTATTGCTTTGAAAAATTTAATTCTTGTAAAAGAGGATTTCACAAACTTACCTTAAAATCAAAGTAGCGATTACTCAAAGAAATTTAACAGCTGGTAATGTTGTCGTATCAACCATCTTATTAGTATTTTGTCACAAATCGAAAAAGGTTGCCAAATATACACAGTTTTGGCACAATTCCGAAAAGTCCCTAAATTTTAGTGATTTCAAAATATCTGTCCTTCTTTTCCCTACGGCCATTTTTTAAAGAAGAAAATCCCTATGAATAGGGACTTTTCCCTACGTAAAACATCACTGATTCTAAGCCAAATAACAATTAAAAAAGCTTGTATACTTTAATAGTCTTCTTCCTTCAATATTTTCCAGGAATATTTTCTATGCACTATCACAATTTCCATTGTTTGTATATTTATATTACGAGGCTTACTTTAGCTATCCTTTGGCTAGCAATGAAGTATATTGTACAGTTAATGTATACAACTATTAGATACTAGCAGAATGTAATGCATTTTCAGGCCCGATACGGCCTTTGTCAGCATTCTTTGTACTTTATAACGGGATAGTGCTTATTGTAATTTTTATGTTTTAAACTTAATTATTTTAACAAAAAGAATCTGGGAATTTTAGTTCTCGTGTTGACATATTTTTATTTGTTTATATACGTATAACATCACTGCCTTAAATTAAACATTGTAGCTCTTCTTTTGTGAGCATATTTATCTTTAAACCCTTATCACAAGAGCACATTTGCACTAGGACTAGATAAAATAGCGGACCATCACAATTTCTCCATATTGTTGAACGTTGTACATGATTTTTGTTATTAAAATGGATTTTATTTTAATTATTTTTTTATAAATATTGATTTAATAATACATAAATTTACCGTTGTTCACAATAACTTCATAAATTCTATTTTTCATTAAATCGTTTAGAGATTTTAAATAGCCGAGAGATATTTCACCCCATGCAGCCTTTATTCCAACAATAAGTTGATCCTTGGTTTCGTACTGGTTTCATCCTTCATATACCTTACGCGTTAGCCAACCCCAAACATTTTTTACAAGGTTAAGGTCAAGTGAATAGGGCGGTCTCAATATTTTGGCTGGCAACCCACGATTTTACTACACGTCCCGTGTGTATCGGTGCGTTATCATGTTAATAACTCCACTCTAGTGGTCCAAAAATATCTTTAATTTTAAGGAAAGTTTGTTCCAATAGGGTTTTGTAATTATTTCCGGTCATTCGGGTACTTTGAATAACAAGATCAATATTGCCGTAGTATAAAACTGCAGCCCATACCATAACGCCCCCCTCTCTGCTTTGATGGCGGCTCAGAATTTTTTTATCTTTACGAATATCGTGAAAATAAAAGTTGTAGCCATCGGGGCCATCCAAATTAAACTTTTTTTTCATCCGAAAAATTGACTTTCCGCCAATCCTTATCACTTAGTTGTCTTTGTACATCCCATGTCATTTGCTCTTTGTCAAATTGAAGGCGCTGCTGTTGACGGATTGCATTTAATGTAGGTTTTTTCTTTAGCTTTCGGAGCTGTAAATGTTCACTACTTCAAATAACGCGACGAACTGTTGATTTACTTGCACTAACTCGTGCTAAATGCTTAATTTTAGACGTAGAATGGGCAGAATTTGAAGCAATTCGAAGAATTTTCCGCTTGTCCTGTGGTGTTAGAGCTGCGCAAGTACCTCCTTTGTATTTTTTATTATATGTTTCGGGATTTTTTATGTAACTCATTACCACATTATGACTTCGTCCGATTTTTTTTAGCGATTTCGCGAAAGATATACCTTTCAGAATGGTAAACATTAATTTTCACCATTTCCGACGAATTGAAAGAACTTTTTCTTCCCAAACTGCGTTCACAAACCGAAATTTGAATTTTATTCTGTTTTTATAAAGTATTATCAAAACCGCAAATGATTTTAGTTAAAAGTGCAAGTGGTTCTATTCAGTTGAACCAAAAAATAAATGAAGAATTTTATACTTGACTACAAAAAAAGAAAAAGAAAAAATTTCAACGGTCCATTTTCGTACTATTTTTTGTGTTGAAATTGTCATTGGAAGTATCAATTATTTTTCTGCGCAGCAAACTTTTTTATACCGTTTTTTTTTTATTTTGAAACGTGTTGGTTCTATCCTGATGAACCACAGTGTATTTTCTTATGTGGAACTGGTTCGATTTCTCTGTAAAGTCATCCTTAATACACTTTTATACCCACACCACAAAAGCCGATAGGGTATATGCTGATGTTTGTAATGGTAACCGATCTAACGATGTCCGTCCAGCTGGATGGCTGGCTGTCCACTAAGCCATGTGCGCAAAGAACAGGTCAGAATTTTGGAGATAATAAACCTTAGTGCATAGGTTCTAATTGGGCCAAAGACCACGCTTGTTGAAAATGATGAACATCGGTCCATAATATCACTTAGCCCCCATACAAGCGTCTTTCTGGAATAGAGTCTTCGTGCCAATAAACCATCTTATTATCTTGGTATTTAGTTTCAATTCGGTGCAAACTTTTCTGATTGCAGACTCAATCATCTTATCCCATTTTATTGGAATCGGTCCACATTTGACCAAAGCTCCCATACAAACACTACTCCCGAAAAACGCCATGGTGCAACAAACACTCTTTATTTCAGCCTTGCCCCGGCACAAGGCCAACTATGCAGAGAAGCTTTAGTTAGCGATTTGGGATTTATTAATTTGGAGTTTTTGAGTACGGGATTTTGAGTTCGGGATTTTAAGTTTTGGGCATATGCCTCAACCCAAATAAGTATGTACATATATTTAAAACTATTTTGTTAGAATAATTAAGTAAAAATTTTAAAATAAACATTGGGTGATTATTCATTATTTGTTGGCCTATTTTTTACCATTTTTGGATATAATTTCCATTTTTATTTCTTGGAACATTATTTTGTTTTCGTTTGGGCGATTTTTCGTTTGAGCGATTTTTCACACATTGCTTTGGGCGTTTTTTATTTAGGTCAGTTCGCCTAAAACTGCTGTGATCAGATATATTTTCCACCAGAAATCGATTTTTCATGTAAAAACTAAAAAAATCTTAATTTGTAATTCATATATGATTAATATACCAAGTTGTGTTTTAAAAAATTGCGCACCGGCTTTGGCGACACCTTTGTCTATAATCTTTAATGCATCTTTAAACTATGGTTACCTTCCGAAGGCTTGGCAAGATTCATATATTATTCCATTGTTTAAATCGGGAAATAAATCTGATATATGCAATTACAGAGGTATAGCTAAACTAAGTGATATACCAAAACTTTTTGAAAAATGTTTAATGGATTGGCTTTCTCATCAAGTTTATGCCTTATTGTCACCACGGCAACATGGCTTTCGGAAAGGATTCTCTACTATGGGTGTGTGTGTAACGGTAGCAAAGTTCTATGGGGAAATAAAATTTATCTGTGGTAGAAAAATTTTATGTTTGTTGCTGTGTGAAATTATAACATTTGTGACAATATAAAATTTTGACATAAAGAAAAGAACAATTTCTGGCTGACATTTCTTAGCAGAAGTCGAGGTCGGCAAATTTTTTGGCGGCGGCGGTTCAGCAAAAAGTAGCCGGTAGTGGATGACCTGACAAAAGACTTAGTTATTGAAAATGAAAAATTATCTATTACAATTAGTTATTATTTGAAATATATGTATTTGTTATTAATATATATACATATATTTTAACCCGACTTCAAAAAAGAAGGAGGGTTTCAATTCGGTTGTATGTTGCTTTTTTAATGTTTGTAACTACATAACTTTTGGGCGTGTCAACAGCTTGTAATTACAAAAAATTTTGGAAATCAGACGGACAATTTGTCTGTCCGGATATTTTATTTTTGAGCTGCTCCATAATTTATAACCAATTTTCAGAATTCGCGCTTTCTTTTAATCTGATTTGCTAGCAGGTTGCAAATGTGAACAAATTTTAAGGAATTCTTGAGGGTTGCACATTTGGGTTTTTCAATATTTTTGCATTTTTTTTTTAATTTTTGAAGTTTTTCAACGATTTTTTTAATTCTCTGTTGATTTTTAACCCATAAACAGATATTTTATGCTATTATAAACTTTAATGAAATTGGGAATTATTTCTTCTTTATAAAATACATAACTGAAATTTAATTCATAGAATAAATTCGAAAAATGAAAAATGTTGAACTTTAATAAAATTTTTAATTTTTATAAAAACGTTTTAAACCTTCGCGAATTGCGAGTTTTAGGTAACCTAAATCCTAATAAGCTGATTATGGGATTAATGATCTAAAAAACATTATTTATCCAGTTTGTTTATTTAGATGTTATTGTGATTGGTTTTTTCCAATTACAGTTACATAAGTTTGTGCCTTGGAAATATAACAAAATGCTGTTAATGTAAAAGTAATTAGCGTTCTGTAGTGTATTAATGAATTTTAAATTTATTTAAAAGAAAGATATTTTACTTTTATTAGACACTTTTATTAGACTAGTTTCGATTGTAACCACATAAGCTCGTCAGTGGGGTTTGCCGTTTTACTCACTCGGCTATTGAAGCCGGATGACGTCAGAAGTCAAACATCAATCTTTAAACCAAATGGTATTTCATCTTGGTAGATCGAAATTTGCTTTTAAATGAATGATTATCTATTTTAACTGATTTACATGTTCTTCCTAACTTCTGTTTTTTCGTACCTTTTGTCAAGAATTCTTCTTGATATCCAAAGTACATTTTTTTTTGTTTTTCATGTTGTTGTCTTTTTTCTTTTTTGTTGGTCTTTTTCAGCACAATTTGAAGGACAAATGTAAACATAGCTCCTGCCTAAGCTGTCAATAATATAGTTATTGTGGTGGTTACAATCGAAAATAGTCTGAGCAACCGGTCCGTGAAAGCCTGGGATCAAATCTCAGCGCAGTCAAGAATGAAAAGTTAGCAATAACAATTTAAAATAATTTCATGTTGGTAAAATTCCTGTCTTCATAAAAATAATTTAATGAAAATTAAATTCAATGAACTTAAGCCTAAATAAAAATATCTAAATTTGGATTAAAAACCATTAACAGTTCAATAAAATAATCACAATACTAATTATTATATATATTTTTTTAATTTTTTATGTTCTTTCCTACAAGTGAGTTTTCTTTGTACGATGATTTCTAAAATTTATTTAAATATGTATATAAAAACTATTAGCTTTTATTAAAAATATAAATAAATGTATGTATTAGTAAATTGTTATGCACGAAATTTTTATTGTTAACATAAAAACTAAAAAAAAAAAAAAATTGCACAAACATTTTTTTGGTACAACTGCGGCTCAAAAATGTCAATTTTATTAACATGTTGGTGCAATTTTAAAATTCTTATTTTGCTGCCCTGTGCCATAATTTCGAGACGAATTCAAGTAAACGGTGGTGGCAATAATACAACAAGTAAAACACAACATTGTATTATTTTGTTCCTTTCGTTGGTCGATATGTCAAAAGCACAAGCAACTTTTGACATTTTTCGCAATGAGCAAAAAAGGAGCTCAGCTGTGCTTTCAACGCCTCCTGAAAAGTCAATTCCTCTTAAATAATATCGTAGCGTTGTTCAAGCATGAATCTATTTATGATGATTTGCTAGAGTATACTAAGACAGGTTCTCCACCTGAGATAATATCTGAGAGAACGTCGGCAGAATGAGAGAATACATTTCTTCATGTTAATCTTAATATTAAACAAGGGGAACACGTATCTTATAAGATTTCATAATCGACTGATTCTCGTAAAGTAAACTTGTATCTTTTTTATTCTTTTTTTATTCTATTTTTAGTTTTTTAATTTAAAATATTGTTATTTTTAACAATTTTCACAATATTGGCACTATTTGCATTAATAAATTACACATTTTAATAATGGTGGCTTATTATTGTTTTATATGCATGTATGCATGTGTATTTTTGACAGCTCATCTTATAAGATAGTTGTTATAAGATTTCTTATAACAACTGTCTCATAACATTTATTATAATATTAATACTAACACTATTTGAGAGTCCACACGTAAGATAATGCTCTCTGCGATTGAATTTGACGTTTGCTGATATAAAAATCTTATATCTTATCTCAGGTGGAGACCCTGTGTAATCATAAATGTAACAATGTGATAGCCGTATGACAGTTCGTTTGACAGTTACCCCTTTCGAAAGTTCCAGCGGGCTTAAGAAACACCCTTTATATGCAGTTTTGTATAAAAATTCTTTTTTTGCTTTCCTTCACTTGCTGTTACTAGTGCAAGTAAATAAACTGGTTTTTTTTACCAGCTTAAAGACAAGCAACAAACTTCGTTGGCATTTTAATTTGCTATAAAAAAAGAGTAAACATTTTTTGTTGCTTTTGCTGCTGTTTCTTGTTTCTTTGCTCTAACAAATCTTTCTTGTCATGCTTAATGGTTGTGAAAAGATTTATTGTGCCTAATATGCGAACCTTGGCAAGATTGGACATGATATCAATCAAAGTAAAGGATGAGTTCAAAAAATAAAAGGAGTGAAAATCAACAACATTTTATTTAGTTTGTTCTGGTATTTTGGCCAACATATGTTGTACTTCGGGCAAAAGCTTCAAACAATGTTTGTCCTTGTTTAGAAAAGGAAAGAGGGTGAATCTTCATTTCAATTCGGGAATGCCAGTCGACTTGAATATGGGGATGGAAAAAAAGAATTGTAATGAATTGTTTTTATATAAATAAATATTGTCTAATTTGATTTTACGAAACGGATATTAAAATTAAACACATTTGACAAGACTGAAAATGCTGTGTCATCGGATTTTGTACCATAATCACAAAACAACAAATGAAAAGAATTATTATTGTATTAAACATTAATAAATGGTTTTGTAGGACATTTTAAAACTGCTTTAAGTAATTTCGATTTAAAAACTTTTTATGAAACCGGCCAAACAAAACTATGGCATGAGGTTAAGATTCATATAAGAGTTTTTTGTTCCAAATATTATTTAGATAACTCTACAAATGCAAAACCTACACAGAAAAAATTATTAAATTTCTCCAATCACTAAATTTATTCCAAATTCATTATATCAAGCAAACAAGTTGTTGATTTTGCACCTATTACCAAAATGATTATATTGATTACTAAAAATTTAAAAATTCTGAAAAAATATTTTCAATAAATGATATTTTTAACTTAAATTAAAAAAGTGATCAAAAAACTTTGCAATTTCAAACAATGTGTTAATTTAGTTAAATAAATATTGACAATTCTTCACAACAATTCTACATGTTAAAATTATTTTATTTTTAACGAAAAAAGTCAATTAAGATTTTATGTTAGTTAATTAAAATTTTAATTGATAATTTATTTCAAAACAACTAAAATGTTAATTAAATCAAAATTAAATTTTTAATTTTCTTTCAACTAAAAAAAATAATTGATTCAATTATCACATTAATTAAATTTAAATACTTTTTAAACCATTGTTTTAATTGATCAAACACTTTTTTCTGTGTAGTGGTTTTAAAGCAGATACAGCAGAGATGTTGTCTTATTCTCAGCGAGTTGGATGTCTCATAACCCGTTTGGTTGGGTCTGCATTCCAGTGACAATTTTCTATCGGGAATTGCACCTATTCAATGAAGATGTTCAACAGGCTCAATACATGTTGCCACTGCTAAGAGTGGTAGAAAACTCAGAACTTTTACATTTGCCAAGCAACATTGTCTCAGTTTTTGCCAGTATTGGCCAAATGGGCATTATCTTAATAAAAATGGATGACAAAGGTTGCTATAAATTTTATCGGAAAGATCAGTGATTGGCATTATGAAGGGTAAGGGTCCGGGTACTGTTCCTTGATGCACACCGCTGTGAACTGGAGGCAGGCTAGAGGCCTGATTACCAATAACAACATATTGACTTTTATCATAAAAGATATGAAGATGTTCACTTGCCGGCTGAACAGGAAAGGTTATAATTTCTATGCGGTTTTGACCAATATTTGGTGATCTGCTCTTTCGGTGGCCCTGGCAGAGTCTATGGACATTGAAACACCAATACTTTCGTTGGTGAATTACTGTAAATGTTGCCTGTTGGACCAGGCAGTGATGGTATAGTGCTCCTATTGTTCTAAAACCAAAATGGCAGTCGTATAGAAAATTATTATTAGCAATATGTTTTTTAATGTTGAGTCTTCATAAGGTGGTCCACAATTTTGAATAGAACAGGTAACTTGGATGTTACCTGTAAATTGTTGAGTTATTTTTTACTCATGGGAATTTTCTTTGCAATCTTCCAAAATAACGGGAAGTTTGACGTATTGTGTATTGACAGTATTGACAGATATGATTCCCAGTGATTGGCATCGGAAGCCTGATGGGCTTGAGTCTGAAACCATCGAATCCAATAGCCTTTGATTTGATAAGGTTGATTGACGAAAACATTTTGGACAATTCAACTGGATGAAGTGAAAATCCACTTTGATTATAAGCAAAGCTAGTGACTGTTCTATTGTTGTTATTAGTTTGATTGGATGAAGAGGCAAACTATAGATGGTCAGGATCGGTGTGATCTAAATTGTCATCATTATCACCCTATTCCTTGCCTATTCAAGACTGACAATGTCCTTTCGTTTTTATTTTCAAGGAACAGCTGTGCACTCTCTCCCTCTCTTTATTTTACTTATTACTGACTTAACATGAATCCTATAGCGGCAGAAAACTTTCAAATTACCATTGGTCCTATCAGATAGATGTAATAAATGTGTTCCTAACAGAAACATAGTAGGCGCTTATGTCGTATAATTTATTAAATGTCCTTATGTATTTTGGATTTTTTGGAATTGTTGGGTTTAGTTTTTAATTTTTGTGTAATTTAATTGACCTTTTAATTAAAATATTATTTATATTATTCAAATTTTTTAATTATATTTTTTAGAGACTATGTATTAAATTTTTAAATTTCTTTAAATTTTTTTTACTATTATTAAGTAGAAACTTGTAAGCCGATTATGGCCCTGATTCTATCTGGTTTTATTAGTTTTTATGAAGGGGATTTATCACATTAACATGGTGTCGGCCTAAGAGGTGGTAAACTGATATATTTTTTGGCTCTTTGTGATGGGTCACATAGTGAAGGCAAACGAATCTGACCTGTCCTGTCTTGGATAATATGAAAACAACATTAACCGATTAAACCAAAACCTCGGTTAATTAATCGAGCGATTAACCGATTAAAGTAAAAACCCGATTAAAAAAATACCCTATTAAACCTATGCCACATACAAGTGTTGTTTTTTGGAAAATAACATAGCAAACGCTGCAGTTGCAAAAATTTCCCTACAAAAATCCCTACGCGTTTTAGTCATCTAAATCTAAGCAAAAAACAATAGTTAGAAAAGCTAATTTTATTCGCATATGTATATTAAAGCTTTAATAACAAAAATAAGTAATAACACTAAAAAAATTGTATGTACTTTTGATTAAATTCAACAAAAAAAAACAAGAGGTTTTTTAAAAATAAATATGTATAGTTCTGGAGAACTAACAGTCGTACTCATCAGTGCTGTGGAGTCGTCAAAAAATAGTTCTTACTCCGACTCCAGCCGCTGAAATATTTTAAGCGCGACATCCACTCTAACTACAACTCCAACTCCGATTTCAACTCTGTCTTTGATGCTAAATTTATATGAGACTGGTACTTATTTGATTTAAAATAATTTTTTCAAAGAATTTTTATTTTGAAAAATTTTGGAAAATTTTTTATGCAGAAAAATTTTGGAGTCGGAGTCGCAAGCTTTTGAGTGTACTTCGACTCCGACTACGGTACAAAAACCTGAACTCCGACTCTGACTCCACAGCCCTGGTATTCATAAACAATTATTAAATTTAACAAACATTTATTAATAACATTTTTTTATAAAAAATTTGTGTTTATTATATGAATTTTTTTTTTATGAATTCGGCAGTTAATTTTTAAATGATAATTTTAATTAAATTCAGGTACAAGAGCAACAGTTTGTTTTGAAAATAATATATGTATGTATTTCTTTTGAACTGAATTTTATAAAGTGAATATTTAGTATAGCATTCGAAATTATTGCAGCGTCTTTCACTTTTTAAACTTAAAGTTGTGTGGCTCAATTATTTCGCTTTTGGTGGTCTCTCTGCATCGGCATATTTGAATTGGGTAAAGCAAACAAGCTCCGTACCAGTTTCCATACATTTGGAAATTAAACCTTGGAACTATGATTTTTCATTTTAACTATTTTTAACCAAAATAGTTTTAAATCCATGTTTTAAAACATTAACTTCACAATTTGAGAAAAATTAGCTTTATGCGTTTGTTGTCCACTCATATATGAGACCATTGAGGCTTAAGTTAAAATGCTCAAATTTGTATTCATCTTTTTTTTGTCCAAAAAGATTTTCTGGGCTTAAGAATTCCATTTCTTTAAATATTAAATCATTATTAAAAATAAATTTTTTAGCATTTATTTCGTATATTTATAATGGAATATGAGAAAAAATACATACATTTTGGCGAATATTAAAACTCAGTCCGTATCATAAAATCCTATATGTAGGGGGTTTTTCCTACTTTTGGTAACACTGGTGAATACATACAGCTACTCTTACTTTAATGGCACGACCACTCATAAAAATACTTAGTTTACATCTTTATGCAAACTATTTTGTGTAGGTATGAATTAAATTGGGGCAATTTAAATTGTATGTGTAGTTCATATAAAATGAAGTATTTTAAACCAAAATTCTTAAATTAAACTAAGGCTTTCTCTATGTGTATCACTTAAAGTGTGAGTAGCCGTACATACACAGTTACCTCTCAAAGTTTATCCAGAGCTTCCATTCTGTTTCTATTTCACTAAAGAATTCCAGATTTGGTATTGTTTTCTTTAAAAAATTTTCACTCCTATTCCGATCAAAAGCAGCGTCTCGTCCTATATGTTGTATTAATAGATAATCCAATGCGGGCTAAAATTCACTTAAAAATTAAAGCAAACAAAAAATAATAAAAAGGAAAACATGTCACCACCAACTGTCAAGATTTAAAAAATGAAATTAAAAGTAAGTCTTCTGTTTATATACACTAGGGTGTTCAATTAATCGGCTTTTTTTTGTTCGATTAAATGATTAATCGATATTTGGCATAATTCAAAATCCAGATATTTTACAAATTAAGAGATTTTTTTTCGATAATTTTAGAAAAAATTGGTACTTGAGTACTTGAATTACAAGTATTTAAAAAAAAAAAAAAAAAAAACCAAACGTAACGTAACAATTCATACTAATTGATTAAACCTTTACAACGATAAAAAACAAAACATGTATTGAGATCATATAATTTTATATATACAAAAAATTAAACAGATCTCTTAATATAATCTTTTAAAAATAAGATGTTGTTTTAATGTTTTGCTTTACTTGGATGCCACACAGAAATAAGTTAAACATTTTCTCTAATCACCAAATTTATACCAAATTCATAGAATCAAGCAAACAATTTGTTGATTTTGCACCTATTACCAAAATAATTATATTTATTACTAAAATTGTAAAAATTTAAAATTTTTAATATTTTTTTTTCAATAAATTATATTTCAAATTTTAATTAAAAAAATGATCAAAAAACCTTGCCATTTCAAACAATGTGTTAATTGATTTAATTAAATATAGCTCAGGTTTTGACAGTTCCCAAAAACAATTCTACAAGTTTATATTATTTTATTTTAAACAAAAAAAGTCAATTGAGATTTTTTGGTGTTTAATTAATATTTTTATTAAAAATTTCTTTCAAAATAACGAAAATGATAATTAAATAAAATTAAATTTTTATTTTCTTTCAAATAAACAAATAATTGATTCAATTATCACAATAATTAAATTGAAATACTTTTTAAGCAATTTTTTAAATTGATAAAAACTAGTGATAATTTTTTCTGTGCACTCGATCAAGTTTTGTCGCTCTTTTTAATTTGCCATACTCTCTCACTTTTTTTACTAAAGGGCATAATAAACCACACAAATTGCTTGGCAAACATGCACTTTGATTTTGCTTCTGTTTTTCAATAAACAACACAATCTTATTTCGTACAAATTTTTTTTTCAATGAATGCAGACGACGAATGTCTGCGGCAATTTTGCTCGCTATTTGTTTAAAACGGAGAAGAAAAATAACTTGGAGTAAATAGTGCTCTAAGCAACGAGCTGTTTTGGGGCAAACAATGCTGCTAAAAATTAGAATTTACGATTGAAATTGATTTTATTGCTACTTCTTCTACGTCTTTACTCTGCAAAGTTTTTCGTCTGCTTCAAAAGCTTGTCCAAACAGCAAACAACCCAATTAACAACACAAAATATTTGTACAAACGTAAAATTATGACATGTTTGCGAAGCTATTTGTGTGGTTTATTATGACCTTAACGCACTCACACTTTTTAAATTGATTAAATCAATTTTACCCTTTCATTTGTTTGCCAATTTTACGTTCAACTTATCAACTGACTACAAATTAACTTTGGCGCTTTCTTTATAAAAAATATATTTCTTAAAAAATAAATGTTCTTTATTAAAAAAAACTGTGTTTGAAAAAGTTCTTGTGCTTTTTTTTAAAAAAATACTTTGAGTGATGCTATTATTTTGAGTTATTTCTTCATCAGGGCCTTTTTAAAATGAAACTGATTATAAAATTGAGTGCAGCCTGTAACACAGCTGTCAATTCAAACAAGTTTTGACAAGCTGTTTTTGTGAACAACTTGAAAGTGATTTATTGAACGTTTGGCTCCAGGGTTAAAAATATTATTTTGCATATGTTTCAGTTATAAATGAAAATTAACGGATTGCTGCATTATTTTAGAAGTCAGTAAAAATTTACTGGTTAATGAAAATTTTTCAGTAAGCAGTGCGCCCATGTGTGTGAATTACTTACTAAACATGACTGTTTTTTTTAAATCCAACGGACACATATATTTGGTTTCTTTATTTGACTTAAAACTTTAAAAAAATGCACATTTGACAGAAAAACCATAAATGTAATGTTATTCGATTAATCGGTATAAATTCTTCGATTAATCCTTTAATCAAAATCAGTAATTTTAAATTAATCGAAAAATTAATCGTCTAAAATTGTTCGATTAATCGAACAAGAATTAATCGACTGAACACCCTAATATACACACATACTTACACACTTACAAACGTTTGCATATTTATTGTGATAAGTAATCCCAACAAACACATTGACCAGAACTGGTAACGAGGATGCTGAATGCATTAGAGTTGTAGCGAAAAAACGATCGATAATCAATTAATAGTTTTCTCATTGAAATCTAATAATATTTTATAGTAGAGAATAATATACTAGAATAATAGAATAATATACTGCACGAATTTGACACTTTTTTTAACAAGTTGGGTACCCAATCAGTAAAGCTAATTTGATTACGCTGGTGCTAATCATTTTCCGAAGCGAGCACTCGTATTCGCAAAATTCGCGTTTAAAGTTTACCACTAATATACATACCATTAAACGATATTTTACATACTTTTGGTATTATTGTTCAATTTAAATCAATCCAACTCTGTTAAATAAAATTTTTTGCTATTTTTTTCGCAAAAAATGTTTTTCCCTATTTTTTCCTCTATTGCATTTTAAAACTTGTTTTTGTTTTAAAGGTAAGTTAAACGAGTCACTTTTGCGCTCACGTTCTACAAACAGGCAGTAGCACTGTACCTTCAATAAAAAAAAATAAGGCAAAAAAATTTTTGGCGAAAAAAATTAACAAAAAATTCTATTTATAGAGTTAGTTAGCAAATTGTAACAAGTACCCTACTCGTAAAGCTAATTTGAGTATGCTGAATTAAAAATTAGCGCTCGTATTCGCAATTAAAAATTTGTAATTTTTGCTTAATGGAAATGTTTTTTTCGCATATTGTTTTGTTTTGACTGCAATTAATTCAATACCAAATTAAACAATTTTACAAAAAGATTCGATAGGGCTTAGAAAAATATTCAATAGAGTTAAGAAAAAAAAATTAATATTAATAAATCGCGAAAAAAATATTTTAATAGAAAAAAATAGTAACGAAAATTTTATTTAAAAGAGTTCAATAAATTTAAATTGAACAATAATCCCAAAAGTATAAAAAACATTGTTTTTTGACACATTAGTTTTGAAATATTTAATCGCGAAGATGAGAGCTTACGTGGAAAAACGACTACCACTATTAAATTCCACGTACTCGAATTAGCTTTACCAGTAGGGTGCCCAGCTTGTTCAAATTTTTGACTAGCACAGCGGTATTATTGTATTTTCTGTAATTTTAGAGATTTGCTGGGATATTTGAATGCTTGTTTATGAGTTATTTGCCTTTTTTCCAAAATATCTTTTGTGGCTCATTCATAGATATTTTTTGTTCTGCTTATGCACAGGACTTGGCGCTACGTTATCATTTCGAAATGCGAACAGGTTTTACATAGTGCATTTAAGACTCCCATTTCCCAAAATATGTAATAGAAAATTGTAATGGAGACATTTAAAATATTTTACAGACGGAGATAGACTAATAGATTCAAATCACTTAACTTGTTGTTTGTTTTATATTCGTTTAGGGTGAATTTAATTTTGGGTTGGTCTTAATATTTGTTTTCTTTGAGAAGTGCATAAGTATCAGTGTTGCCAGAGTTAGGGGAAAAATTCCCACATTGTAGGTTTTATCTTCTCAAAAATTGTAGCATAGAGAAAATCGAAAGGATCTTTTTAATTCTTAATATTGGAGGTACTTTTTTCAACTATGATTTTTGTACCAGAAAATGTAAGAAAAGATGTAATTATAATTTTTTCAAGAATATAAAAGCTTTACTCTTTTTAAGTTTAATGAAAAAAAATTTTTTAATCGATGACAAAAACATTTGCAAAAAGATAAAGTTTGACTATTGAAGCACAACCGCGAATAATGTTGTAAAAGCCGCTTTTTGCAAAAACCGTTTTTTGTAGATAACCGTCAACATTAATCTCTTCCGCAAAATTATGCAACTTAACGCCTTCCAAACCCGAGTCAAAGAGTCAGTCAGTGTAAGTTACTAACAAAACGATAAAAACGCAATGGTTTTGCAACGTAAAATAACGTTTCAAAAGCTGCTTGCGTAGTGGAAATACGTTTTAACTGATATTGCGATTGTGGATATGACAGGATTTTCCACTAAAAACAATAATATAAACTGTAAATTTGTATGTAATTTAAAATTCAAATTTCTTGATATTTTGCATAAAAGTTTTTATTATTATTATTTTTCATAATCTAAAAACAAATTAAAAAAAAGTAATCCGCTTTTTTGCTCCACTGAAATATTTATATTTTGTAACTTACGGCTGTGCTTGAATTAAAAAAAAAATATTTGAAAAACCACAAATGATATTAATTAAAACGTGAATTTTTTTATAAAATATTTTGTTTAAAAATGGATGAAAAACTGTTTTCGACGTGTAGGGGAAAATTGTTTTTTCTTTTAATTGCATTGGTGTTTTGAAAAGGCAACGCTGCTGATGCCAGAAAAAGATGTTCATACATATAGAAACATACATGTGTAAGTATATGACATACACATACCACATTAGGCCGGATCATTTAGTACGAAACCTAAAAGATAATTATCCCTATCGTGATTAATATTTCTCTTGAAATTTTTTTCCTTTTCAATAATTAGAAATGTGGTTATTTTATTGAACTGTTTATGGCTATTAATCCAAATTTTTATTTTTTAATCAGGCTAAAGTTTATTAAATTTAATTTTCATTACATTATTTTTATGAAGAAAGGAATTTTAAAACATGAATTGAATTAAAATTTGTTGATAATTTTTCTACTTACATACTGACCGGGGAATCGAACCCACGTTCACGGACAGGTCAATTTGACATGTTTCAATAGTAACCACACTATCTCGTAAGAAATCTTCGCCGTTTAACACTCACCGCCATTGACGACTGTTGGCATTCAAAAGTCAATTATCAATCTTTTAACGGAATGGTATTTTCACCTTTTTGGTGGATCGAAATTTGTTGTGAGTGAATTATCTATTTTAATCATAGATGGGGGTAGTGCACTCATTTTACAGTTTCAACTCACAGATAGTGATAGTGCAAAATTATTGCAATCATTTTGTTGATGTTGAGTGATGAATTGAAAATTAGCAGCCTCACTAAACATGAGTGATAGTGATGCTAAAAAATTTTGCAGTCGAAAAAACTTGTTTGAATTAAGAAAAAGGCAACCATCAGTTCATTGCAACTTTTTTGCTCTTCACTCATTTGAGTGAAACTTAAAATTTTGCACTAAATTTAAAAACAAAAAACTTGTTTTTCATGATTAAAGCCATGAGATATTCCGTTACTGACATATTATTGACATGTTGTTTAATTTCCTTTCTATGTATATCATAAAAATTATGCATTTACAAAATTAAATTTTTCAAATTTTAGGGAGATTCCGTTGATATTCAACTTTTTTGATTGCAAGTACAAATTTTGCAATATTTGAACTGAGTGTCGATTTTTGCCTTCAATCTTCGTTTAGTGATAGTGAAAAAATTTGCAATATCACTAATTATTTTTAGTGGTATGTAGTTAAAAAAATAGCAATCATCACTGGTAAAAAAAGAATGCAAACTAATTTTTTTCCAGTTTAATTAGTGGTAGTGCACTGCTGATTTAAATCAATATTTAGTGCACTACCCCAAACTATGATTTTAATTGATTTACATGTTCTTCCTTACTTCTGTTTCTAAACAATTTTTGTGGAAAAGCAAAATTTCGAGGGAAAAACTTCACTTTTTATTGACGATACACGCTAATATTTTCTTGTGGTAAAAGTGAAAAGTTGTTCAAAGTGTGACAGTTTGTGCAAAAGAAAAAAAATTGTGCAAAAATACATATTTGGGCAATAATTTACTAATTGTACAGAATCATCTATTTTCGTAAAAATAAGTTACTGTGTAAAAAGTTTAAATATGTGCAACGATGTCCATTTGTACAAGATGTTATAATTTGTGCAAAAACTTATAATTTGTACAAAAAGTGATCCATTTCGAAGTTCCCTACTTTTTTTAAAGAAAAAAAAAAAACACAGAAAATTCAAATTTAATGGGGAATGTTTATTATCATTTGAAAGAACATTCTTTGGCATTTATTTTTTGAAGATTATGTCTATCAAATGTTGGCCGTTGCTAAGTCGCAGATGGTCCATCCGTTGAGTCCAATTTTCGATGACTCGTTCGAGCATTTCGACTGGTAACTGGCGAATGACACGCGTGATGTTTTCCTCCAAGGCCTAAATCGAAGCGGGTTTGTCCGCATAAACTTTAGACTTTACATATCCCCACAGGAAAAAGTCTAACGGTGTGATATCACATGATCATGGTGGCCAATCGACCGCCCCAAAACGAGAAATTATGTGCTCACCGAAGTGTTCTCTCAATAAATCCATTGATTGATGCGATGTGTGGGAGGTGGCGCCGTTATCATGGCACGATAACGGTCGCCATTAACGGTTACGTTCGCACCGGCATCATTTTTAAAGAAATATGGACCGATGATTTCACCGGCCCACAAACCACATCAAACCGTTTTTTTTTCTGGATGAAGTGGCAGTTCTTGATTCTCTTCAGGTTGATCTTCGTCCCAAATGCGGCAATTTTGTTTGTTTACATACCCATTGAGCCAGAAATGGGCCTCATCGCTGAACAAAATTTGCCTCGAAAACGTCGGATCTTCTTGGAACTTTTCAAGAGCCCATAGAGTGAAGCGATGTCGCTTGGCGAGCGGCTTCAGTTGTTGCACAAGTTGTATTTTGTACGCTTTCAATTTAAGATCTCGACGTAAAATGCGCCAAGTTGTTCCATACGTCAGTCCGAGTTGCCGCGAACGGCGCCGAATCGACTCTCCACGGTCTTCGTGTACACTCTCAGCTACAGCCGATATATTTTCTTCACAGCGAGCTGGACGTGGTCCATTCGGTCGAATATTATCCAATAATGAATGCTGGGTCTCAAAATGGGTGATGGTGTTGCGAATAGTACACTCAGTAGGCCGATTATGTTGACCATAAGTTGAGCGAAGTGCACTAAACACATTCCTCACAGAACGTAAATTTTCGTAATAAAGTTGAACGATTTGTAAACGTTGTTCAGACGTAAGTCTTTTCATTATGAAATGCCAAACAATACTAAACAAAAATAACATGACAGCATGGCACGACTCACACGTGATCTGTCAAAAAAAGGCTATTGAAAAAAGTATATCTACATGAATCACCCTATATTATATGTACTATATGTTAGAATTAGTTTTATTTGTGCAAAAGGTATCATTTCTTAAATATGTAACTTTTTGAGCAAATAGCTACTTTTTATGTAAAATTGCAATTGCTTAGTTTTTTTTCTTAATTTGCGCAAAATTTTATAAAATTGCAAAAAATATTATTTGGACACAAAATGTCAATTTGTGCAAAATTTAAGCATAAATTACAATTTGATCGAATTGTCTTATTTAAGCAAAATTCTACAATTTAGACAAACAAGTTATTGTTAGTGTATAAATTTTAAAAAAATTACTATTCGAGTGGAAATATAATATTTATTTTTTCCATCCAAATAAAGTCATCCTAATACAAATACGACCTGATAGTGTTTGTGGCTTTTTCCGCAGTTTTTTCGATTCTTTGTTTTGACATTGCACGAAGCGAAAGGATTAGTTTTAAAAAATTGTTTATTTTTACAAGACATATTGTGGACGTGAGACACCACAAAATATAATTTAATTTAGACCACATGTACACACAAGTATTGTATGTTTGGATAAAAAAAATTCTTTCTTATACAACAGATTTTTATGACACTAATATTCCATTTGTCATTGTATGATTTAAATTGAATTAAAAAAAGAAATAGATAAAGAAAACGTTTGAATAAAACTTTAAGATGACTTAGAATTTCCATGTACCCAAATCCTTTTAAAGATTTGCAAACGTTTAATGTTTAGAAATTTGTTTCTCCTCCATGTTACTTTTATTTTCCAAGTTTGTTATTTAATATTGATAAAATTATAATTCCTTAAAATTTGTTCTTTAGAGTTATTTACATGCCTGTCCTCTCATTATATTCCCTTTGACAAACTTAATGCATTAATGTAATATAAAGCACAAGTAATAAAAAGTTAAGTAATTATATTACACAACTATTTAAGATGTTAAAATGCTCTTCGTTTCATCTAAATTCGTACATATTGCTGGCACATACCTACTTTGTCACTACAAAAACATTTAGTTATCAAGAAATTAGGGAGGTCCACTTTTGCCTTTGAATTATTTGCGTAAAAAGTGTTTTCTTTTTGGCATGAGGGCTTGTGTATAATAGAACTTTAAGTGTATAATTATGCTTTTTGTGTAAAAAATAATTTGTGCTTAAAAAGTAAATTTTGTGTAAAAAATTAGTTACACTTTTGTTTAAAAATTTAGTTTTTGTTTTAAACACACGTTTTTGTGTGTAGAAGGACTTTTTTTTGTGTAGAAAGTATACTTTGGTGTAAAGGTGGCATTTAAAATCCTGCTTTTGTGTAAAAAGCTATTTTTTTGCAACAAGTCAATTTTTGTAGAAAAATTTCTTTTGTCGTAAAAAGCCAATATTTCAATAAATAGTAACTTTTTTTTTTTATAAAAATACAGTTTTTATATAACAAATGATATTTGTTGTGTGAAAAGTAGTGACTTTTAAATATATGTTTTTGTATAAAAAGTGGTCTTTTAGTGTAAAACATGACCTTTTAGTGTAAAAAGAAATTTTTCGTGTAATCAAGTAACTTTTTAATTTTTTGTAAAAAGTTAACTTTTATTGTAATCATCAGTTTTTGTTTAAAAAGTGGCTCGTTAATGTAAAAAATTAGTTTTTGTGTACAAAATGAAATTTTGTGTAAAAGTGACCCGCTCTTGAATGTAAAAAGTCAGCTTTTGTGTTTAAGTGTAACAAGTAAGTTTTTGTGTAAAAAAGTGACGTTTTGTATAAACAAGGAAGTTCTTGTGTAAATTTTTACTCTTTATGTAAAAACTCTTATACAAAAGTGATTTTTTCTGCCATATGAAACTTTTGGTGTAAAATGCACATTTAATTTAAAATGAAACATTTTGTGAAAAAATTAGGCATTTATTCAAATTCGGTTCTTTATGTGAAAAAGTGTGACATTTTGTGAAAAAATTTAACAATTTGTTTAATGTCGTTTTCTTTTCTGGCATATATGTTGCCTTTATTCTGCCTTTTGACCTTTTTCGTGTTCTTTTCTAAATAAATGTAATATCGTATTCTCTTCCAATAATATTGCTCAAGAAAACCAAAAATATGTTGCATATTTTTTCCTCAACTTAATGAGCGGGTTTGAAATGCAGCATTTTTGGAACAGTTGTTATTGCTTTTGAAAAAATATTTTATTTCAATTTCGCTTAGGTTCTTTTTGTTTATTGATTCAAAATATTTATTTAAATAGAATTACGCAAAATCTACATAAATGACAATGATCTTTGTTCTTTTATGATCTCTTAAAATGTAACACATTATGAGGGTGTGAGTAACTCTCCATAAGTGATAATATTGAGAACATTTTATGTCAGAAAAGCAAACGCCATTAAATTCGACTTTTTGTAAAAAATGGCCCGTTTTATAGATTTAAAATGCGTCATTCATTTCAAATTAAACTTTTTACGGATGTGACTTAAAAAATGTAACGTTTTGTTTACGATGTGATATTTTTTTTTGTCAAGCTGCGACTGTTTATTAAAAATTCGATGGTTTTTTTTTATTTGTTTTCTTATGCTAGTCCCTCAAAGCTCTACGCTTGTCTGCAAGGGACCAGAGTCTCTGGCGGAAATCGAACCCGCAACCCCTGTACTGATAGACATTCTCACTCACAACTAGCCTAAAGGGACACTTTAAAAAAAGATGTTGTCTATATACATATATCAGTGTTGCCAGGGGAAGAATACAAAAAGTTACGATCTTCTTTCAAAAAAGTTACGTTTTTCGTCAAAACTTAATGTATAACTAGTAAATTTATGTGATATATGTACATACATATATAAAATATGTGGGGCTTAAAAGCAAAGGGGTACAAGTACAAAAAAAAAAAAAAATTCTGAGCAAAATAAGCTTTAAAGTTATTTGTTCACATGCATTTCATACAAAGTATTTTTGGTTTCTGATACATAATACCGTCTTTTGAGATCATCGTACAGGTCTGAATTTTTGTCGAGGGATAGATATTGGTATTAAGTGTTGATACTTGCATGTAACTCATTTTTTATATATTTGGCACTTGTACCCCTTTGCTTTTTAGCCCCACATATATATTTTTCATATATCAGTGATACAAAAAAGACCACAAACTCGTTTAATGAACAAAAACACAACCTTGAAAAAATATAGATAAACGTGTAAAAACGGTGTTCCGTCTTTATAAGTTTCCGCCGGCTTAATTAATCATTATCGCCACAGACGCATTAGAAAATTGAATTATAAAAATTAAACATATTGTTTATTTTGAGCAATGAATGATTAATTCGCAGTATTTCTTAGATTGAAGGCTTTTTGCCAATACTCATGAGCATTTAAATCGGGACTCAGCCCCAATGTTCTTTTTGTTATTTTTTAAATTGATTTATTACATTTTCTTGGTTTTTAAATATCTTCGTTTAAGTAAAATTGCAGCCTCATTAGCTTTAAACAACGTTTGAACTAAGCGACGTTTGAACTATGACTCCTAGATAAATTTTTTCTATTTACATATGCATGTATAGCTAAAAAGTAATTGAGTTTGAAAATTCAAAACTCGTTTTTTTTTTAAGTTCTTATCTTTTTTTCTCCTCTATAGTATAACAAACACCGTCTTGGCTCTCTGCATAGCTGAGAATTTATTATATTAATTCGAAGATTTAAAATTTTACATATACATTTTTTTTTAATGTGAGGACTTGTCTTATTTCTAAAATGATGACTTATATAATTATGAAATAAGTTCTATTTATGGGGTTTTAGTAAATTTTTGCTTTGGGGTTTATTTGATATTTTATGAGGATTAGTTCATTTTGAAAATTTAGGTTTTTATTTACAAAATGGGGTTTTTAAAATTTTACTTCGTTTTGTGCCATAAAATACGAAAATTTGGCCAAATGTAACAAAATTATACATGTTACATTGGGCCTTAAAAAAATTACGAAAAATGTAACAAATGTAACCAAACGGCATTACTGACATATATATAAAATATATATTCGACATTTTTCATTTTTCGAATTTATTCTATCCCAATAAGCACTAAAATTTTTGAAATTCAAGTGCTTTAAATATTGCTGGAATTCAGCTTTAATTTATGCCTAATTTTCAAGTCAAATTCCAGTTCATACAAAAATGTTTGAAACTCTTTTTTTTAAACTTTTGTATTGCTTAAGCTATCAAAAAAAATATTTGGGAAAAAATATTTTTAAAAATTTATTTCTGTGCGCTGATAGGGAGGAAAAGGATTTTAATAATTTCGAAAAAAAATTAAATTATTAATTTCCTTGGACTTTAATCAAACGTAACGAGGTCTTCAACAAAACAAATACAAATATACATGCATACATACTATGTATAAACAATGTATGTAATATTTATGTGGTATTACGGAAAAATTTTAAAGGTAACTCGAATGGTACCGTTTGCGTTATTGTCTTCGATACCGTATTATATTACTCTAGCACTAAAAAAAATGTACCACCGTATATCACTTTTAAATTGCGTCCCAATGATATCACATTTATATGCAGATGCTTTATAGTATAATGTGAATAAACCACAAACTATTAAGGAAGATCAATAATTTCATACACCATTATTTTTTTTCTTTCTTCAATATTCAATTTTTTTTAATTTGATTTCCATTGGAATTGTAGACTTGATTTATATTGGTTTTATAGGTCTGATTTATACTTGATTTAAATACTTGAATTCAAGTTTAATTATTATGTGTTTGAGGCTGGAATTTTACTGTAATTCAACGATTGAATTACACTGTATTTACATTGGTATGTTCGACTGGATTTCCAGTACCCATTTTGCTGGAGTATGCTATTACAGTGTAATTCAAGCATAATTCAAGGCTTGAAAATGGAAAACAGGACTGGAGTTACACTTGATTTATACTTGGATTCCAGCAAAATTGCTTATTGGGATGAGTTAAATTTCAGTTATGTGTTTTATAAAGCTTTTTGTAATAGTTCTATTCCTTAAATTTTTTTTTTTTTTTAGAAATGACTTTATACACTACCAGACTATTATATTGTATTTTGTAGTGTATAAAGTCATTTCTAAAAAAATGTAAGGAATAGAGCTATTACAAAAAGCTTTATTAAATACATAACTGAAATTTAACTCATAGAATAAATTTGAAAAATGAAAAATGTTGAATATAATAAAGTTGCTTATGAAAAGAAATAGTTCCCAATATCTATAATATATATATACAATATATATCAAAAAAAAAAAAGTGATTTTGTTACCCCTCTGAAAATAAAGGTTGATATGTTTTATGATGACTCCCAAAATATTTTGGTTCTAGCGTTGACCATCCGTGAGCTGGACCATTTTTAAAAAAGGTATTTTTTAATTTTAATTTTTTTTTTTATGCAATCTATATATGTATATAAAATAGGATGTGTGTATGTATGTATGTAACGTATGGACTCCAAAACGGCTAGGCCCAGGGAATCTTCAGAATATTCAGGCGGGTGACACTGTGTGGTCTGATTTCTGATTTTCGGTCTGGGGGCGGAGGGGCGTGGCAAATCCATAACTTGAGAACGGCTTGACCGATTTGAACGATTTTTTCTTTAAAATGAAAGCCATGGTCCAACTTAGGTTTTGCGGAAAGAAAATGTTGCCCCGCCCACTTTTTCGCTCACTTTTTTCGATTTACCTAAAATCAGAAAACGGCTCCATCGAGTTGACTAATTTTTCTTTCAAATGTTCGTATTAATCAACTTTAAGTTTTAATCGAAAGAAAAATTTACCACGCCTACTTTTACGCCCACTTTTTCTATTAAGCGCATAACTGGAGAACGGCTTGACCGAATTGGACGATTTTTTCTTTAAAATGATCGCCATGGTCTAACTTTGGTTTTGCGGAAAGAAAATGTTGCCCCGCCCACTTTTACGCTCACTTTTTTCGTAAGATTCACAGCATATATATACATTCATACAACCATATGTATTTTCAAATCAAATGTAAATCAAACATATGTATATGAACAACATTTGAATTTATAATATTACTAGCTGACCCGGCTCCGCTAGCCTTAAGATGAAGTAATCAATAAATATAATTTCCAATTTTCCTTAAATACATGTGTTTCTTTTTTCATTGAACCCATATCTACACCATATGTAAGTTATTCTGTAAAAAAACTTTATGATAGGTATTTCATGGATTTTTGTTTAAAGGCCGTAAATTTCGTTTAAAGATCAATTTAAATCGTCTGGTAATACAACACTAATGTTTGCTTAGGGCCAGCAACGCGGATCGGGTCAGCTAGTTATTTACATAAAACGCGAAAATCGCGATATTTTTTTATCTCTTTTCATATTTAGGCAATATGGGTATAACATTTTTTCACTTTTCAATTTATCAAAATGTGAAAAATACAAATGCAATAAGCAATAAAAAATTTATAAAACATCTTTTCGCGATTTTATCTTTGTATAAAGTTTGCATTATTCCATTTTGTTTGAAATATGACCTGGTCGATTACTTTCGATAACAGAAAGACATGATTGGCTTACTAGCTTAACAAATCGTTCCGTGTTTTGCGAATGGCATGGGAATTATAAATTAATTTTGGTAAAAGAAGCAGTTAATTTTATCTCTATAAACAGTTTTTAAATTGTGACTTTACCTGGTATTTCAATAATTTCTTCAGGATCACAAAGATCTTTAACATACTGATGGGAATAAAATTGTATACAAGGTGGTTAAATAATGCGACCAATTTTATTCAAATTTATCTAATCTTTTAAGGACTCGCACTCGAACAATATTTTTGGAATATTGAATTCTCGAATATCATCAATATTACTCGATATGACTGGTTATTGCACTGCTGTCGCAAAAATAACAATTGCTGGATTATGTCACAGTTTGTCGGAAGCTTAGTTTTGTTCAGCTGAACAGTAGAAAAATCCATTTTTAGTCTTTTTGCACATATATTTTTAAGTTTAATATTATAAATTTGTCTGTCATTAATAGATTAATATGTTTTTAATTAAAAAATTAATATCTAAAAACTTAAATTTAGCTCACAGCATCCAGGGTTTTAAAACGGATCTTTTGCTTATAACCAGGTTATTACAAAAAAATGAAAACAATTTGATACCCATATTGCCTATATATGAAAAAAAGATAAAATATATCGCGATTTTCGCGTTTTATGTGAATAATTACAAAAAAAAAAAAAAAAAAAAATTAACATTATTTTAAAACAGATTCAATTTGAAAAGCAGAACATTATTTCTATATAAGTAGAATTTGTATGAAAACCCGAAACGAAAATATGTATTACGCTTAATTTTATATACCATTGGAGGCTGTTTCAAAAACTCTTTACGGTGATATCACATTTTATTTATGTCGTTTTGGAGCAAAATACAAAAAAATTAGAAAAACTGAAAAATATCTTTTTTAAAAATGGTCCAGCTCACGGATGGTCAACGCTAGAACCAAAATATTTTGGGAATCGTCATAAAACCTATCAACCTTTATTTTCAGAGGGGTAACAAAAACACTTTTTTCAGCTCCATACAAGGTGAGTCGGTCTAATATATATGTATACATATTTGGAACGCTACGGACTAACTGATGCATCATCGCACATCCAACATTCGTAACTTATCTAAAAAAATACAAATAAAAATTTACTTTTTTTCCCCTTCACAGAAGGTAAAATTAATTTTGTCATTTCGTTTGTAATTTCCACAATATTATTCCTTAACCATATCAAGTATATAGATTCTGGATCTTTATGAGAAGAGAAGTCGAAATTACGTCAGCTGTTACTTTAAGCAGTTTTTTTTTCGTTATTTTAACGACAATAATTTACGTTGTGTTTACTTTAGCTATATTCCCATTATGTGTATTTGCCACTTTTCTCCACATATGTAATTTCATGTGAATGTCAAAATTTGAGTAAACAAAAAAGATGACAAAGACCGAACGAATGCAAATTACACGATTGCAATACTATAATTTAGTCCATCTTCAACTGTGATACTGGCATTAAGAAAAGCTTAAACTGTGATATTTTTTATTAATTATACATTTATATTTTTGTTTTATGTGTGTGTTTAATTGTACTGTGTGTATTGTTTAAAACCACATTTAAATTAAAAATGAAAATGTAAATACTAATTCAAGATTTTATGTAAGTTGAATTGTTCTTTAAATGTTATTGTATTTTTTTGATGTTAATGTACTAAATATTATTGCTTTTTATAAATTGTTGTTGCCAGATTTCAATAAAAATAATCCCTGAAGAGGTAGGAAAACAGCCTACGAAACGTCGGAGGAAAATATGAAATAAATCTTTTATTTACATATAGGTAATAATTAGACCTTGAAAGCCTGTTTGGAAATCCCAAAAAAACATTAATATAGTAGAAAAAGGTCGATAAATATATAAAAAAAAAAAAAAAAAAAAAAAAAAAAAACAATAAGGTTTATAATTTCCATGTTCAAATGTTGTTATGTAAATTACATTTGACATAACCTATCAAGAAAAACAATTTTAAAACAGCTAAGTGGTTATATGTACAAAAATTATTAATTATTTGTTTATTTTTTATTGTTTTATTCTTTATTTACTATAATTATTTATAATTGACAAAATTTCAATTAATTTTCGCCGCCACAAACAATTTTGTTAATACGAACCAGCTGATGTCAGATGCTTTGTCACTTGAAAATAGAACTCGTAATAAATCAAAAATGTCATATGTACTGTACACAGAGAAATAACACATGATAGTGTTTGGAGGTGTTCAGACGATATGTACACATTTAACATGTGAAAAAGTGACAATCCACATGACAAATACATATAATGTGAATATAGCTTTAAGCGATAAAATGTATTTTATATTTAAAGTGGCTGACGCCCGACTTCTTACATATATACTAGTTACATACATTTATACATATGTATATGTATGAACAAAAACAAAATTCTAAATTCAAAATGTTCAAAAAAGCAAATTATGAACAAAAATAAAATTTTAAATGTAAAATTCACAAAATATAATATAAGACAGTAAATTAAGCACAATTTCAGTTGTTTTTTCTTTTTTCTCTTTTGTGCTTTCCGTTTATTTTAACATTTTGTAGACAGAGAGGTTACAAAAACTACAGCTGTTTACGATCGTTAAAAATCGTTAAAAAAAATTACAGAATCACACTATCATTACTGCAAGCGAATATGTATTTATGTCGACAAAAATTATGATTGTCGGATCGTTTAACGTTAATAAATCGCACCACAGATGTGTCACATATTGTTTGCTGTTGAAATTCCGCCCTATCTGTCTGAAATTGGATGAGATATTAGCAAAATACCACCGCTGCCTCTAATTTTACCTATTAATCCCTTATAGTTGTTTTGGGTATCAGTATACAACATCTGAAAAAATGTGGGTGGGATTGGAGAAGTGGGCGCCGCAACTTCCGTACAAAGAAATTATAGATTTCTATCTGGAATAGCATTAGACAAAGCTTCCAAATTAGGTGCAAGCATCATGGTTATCCATGCACAACATTTGATAAAATGTGGGTGCGACTGAAGAAGTGGGTGTGGCACAAATATATTTATTTATATCTAAATAAAGGTATTTATATAACTTTCTGTTCTTTTCACACCATTGTGAAGGGTATATAAGACTCGGCATAGCTGCAAGTGCTGTAATACTTGTTCGTAATTCGAACGTTTAAGGGGTGAAAATCGTACCTATTTTTGGTACTTTTTTAAAGATCATTTTTCCCATTTATTGGCATACATATGTGTATTAAATTATGGGCTCCTATTGCAATATTAAAATTTCTGATACTTCATTTGGGCACAAAAAAGTATCAAAAAGGGGAAATACGAGAAATTAAATTTATTCTTTTAGTTTTTTGTTCTACATGTGGTACCTTTTGAATTTTCTATAATATTGAACTTAAAAACATAAAATTATCGGTGCAGGGTCCTGAGTGAATGAGAACCAAGAAAATGAAAATGGTTGTATTTAAACCCAAAAACATAAACTTTGGCATATAAATGTGGGATTGGGTTATAAGGGACAGTGTGGACATTGTAGGGTTAACGGACGAATAGGAATTGGGATAGATTGAGAAGATAAATGACAGATGATTGTGTGTGCGTTTGTGCATTTGAAGTGGCAGTTGGGAGAGTCGGTATAGAGAGTTCGACGAGACAATACGTTGTGCGGTTTTTCATATTTTGTACTATTATTTTAATACTTTTTCACCTAGACTTAAGCATACAATGAATTAAATAAAATTAAATTAAACACAAAAGAACAAGTGTTTTACTTAAAATTTAATGTAGGCATCATCAAATCCTACATAAATATGTCCAGGAAAGCAAGGGAAACGCAAACAAAGTAGCGAGTTTTGTGCAAAATGTGACATAATTTTATTTTTTTATATGCATTTTGCGTATTAATAAATGCCTTTTTGTTTTAAAGAGAGACTTTTAGTAAAAAAAAAATGTGAAATTTTGTGAAAAATTTTTATGTTTATGTGAGTTTTGCGAAATTCCAATATTTTTTTGGCAAAGCAACACTTCAAAGAATAAAGGCCGTTGCAGATACAACTTCGACGTGTTACGTGAAGATTTGAACTTTGAAAGAAAAGCGTTAAGCAATAGGTATGTATGGACAGAATAAAAACCTTAACAACACTCACGCATTGTTTGGTTACCATTAAAAGCGGTTGGTAAATTATATATTTAATTATTTGTTTGAAAAATAAAAGTTAAACATTTTATTAGAAGAAACTTAATACTAGCTGATTGTCAAAGCGCGCAAAAAGTTGAGATTGGCCTATCTTTTCGCTTCGCTCTGCGTTAAAAGTACTTTATGTGACATGTTTCGAAAAAGTATGTATATTTCATCTTAGATGTCAAAGCGAAACTGTTACGCAACGCGGGACCAAAACTTTTATCTGACATGGCCTTAAAGGACTACTAGTTCACCAGTTCTATTTATTTTGCTACTTCCCTACTGTCTATATGTAAATAACTATTTACTTTCAAACTACAGACATACATAACAAATAGCACGGGTTGAAATCCATAATAATCTTTTATAACTCAAATAAAAACTCAAAGTCAAGCGTGAATTGCAAGTGAACTTTTACTAAAAACATTTCTTCTTCATTACTTATAAAATGTTTGAATAACGTCGCTTTTGTTGTTGCTGTCGCTACGTTTAGTTTTGTTTTTGGTGTTTTCGCTGCTGCCGTTGTTGTGTGTTTGTTGCGCAAAATTGTTGATGACGTTGATGCTAAAAGAACTTATTTAGTTTTATATTCATCTATCTGTAAGAAGTTAGAAAAGTTTTCTTTAATACGAGTATATCGTTTAAAGAAATATGGAAAGATAGAAAACTTAAATTGACAATTTTCGATGACTTTTTTTTTACATTTGAGGCCGTATATCGGCAATAGCGCGGCGAATGTTGTGCTCCAATTGGTCAATCGTTTCGGGCTTATCGGCGTAGACTAGCGACTTCACATATCCCCACAGAAAATACTCTAGCGGCGTTAAATTGTACAATCTTGGAGTTACGGGTCCGAAACGTAAAACTATGCGGTTTTCAAAAGTTTCATTCAATAATTAAATTGGGGCACGAGCAGTGTGACATGTTGCGCCGTTGAAACCATAGCTCCTGCACATCATGGTTGAACAATTAATGAACTAAAAATTCAGTAATCATGGCTCTATAGCTGTAGCTGCCATTGACTGTAACATTCTAACCAGCATCGTTTTTAAAGAAGTACGGACCAATGATTTCACCAGCCCATAAAGAAAACCAAACAGTCAGTTTTTCTGGATGTAACGGTGTCTCAACATACACTCGAGGATTATCGTCACTCCAAATGCGGCAGTTTTGTTTCGTATTCGTATTTCGAACAGAACCATGATTTTTTAAATAACTTTGCACAATTTGAAAGCGTTGTCAGACCATTCATGTTGAAATCACAGATTACAGATTGAAATCACAGATTTGCTGCGGCAACTGTAACAAAGCTATGTGCCTTCAACTTGGCATAGAGGCAAAAACGTATATTTGGAATGATTGTTGAAGAGAATAATTTCCATATTTTACAATTATATTAAAAAAATTACATAATAAGACTGATTTATTTTAAATAAGCACAAAATATGTCCAAAATGTTTATTAGTTTACTTATTTTTTCAATAGTGGTCTGGCCAGACCATGAGGTGCACTTAGTGGCACTAAGCGTATAGAACGTCGAAGGGTTAAAAAACGACGGTCTGGCAAGGCTGTCATCTGTTAAATATTTGCTATCTGAAGTTTCATATATTTAGTGAAAGGTATGCAATTTAAGAATATGGATCGTTTAACAACCGGAGAACGCTTAAAATTAGATAGAACTTACTACAAAAGAGGTGGCTCAAAAGCGGCCACTTTTCGAGCACTACAGCGGGATTCTGGCCATTATCATCGACGTACTGTGCAAGGAATTTTAAAGATTATATAGAAGTATGAAAAAAATGGAATCTTTACAGATGTGGTCAGGTCTGTGCATCATCGCAATGTGCGCACTGCCGAAAATATCACTTCTGTAAGTGAAAGTGTGGCGGATAATCCGAATTTAATGAGCCCACGGCGTTCTCACCAATTGGACTAATCTTACGGCTCCTTGCATTTGAATTTTCACCTCCCTCCATCTATATAAAGTCCAACGACAGTGCCACGAGCCACACTACACAACCGATTTTGGCTTTATTGCATGAGATGTTTCCGTAAAGCGTAATCTCACATTTTGGCGACGTGAACTGGCCACCAAGATCATGCGATTTAACGCCATTCGTTTTTTTTTGTTGGCTTACGTCAAAAACTCTATCCACGCGGATAATACCCTAACGTTGGAGCATTTGAAAACCAACATTCGTCAAGTTATCGCCCAAATACCGCCTGAAGAATGTTAAAAATTGGTCGAAAACTACCTCAAGAGGATCAACCATTGCAACCAATCACACTTTTCAATAATTTAAGTTGTTTCATTAACACCTCTTGGGGCGGCCATTTAAAAGACATTCTATTTTGACGTAATGGCAAGGTCCAAGCATTAGAATGAATTAAAAGATTTATCGAAATTTTTTGAAAGGGCAAAATTGATAAGCCGCTACATATTTTGAAAATTTATTTTGTACAATTGTGACAATTGCTTACCAAATGAATGAAAATGGGTCTCATTACTGTTCTAATGCCCGTAATTCCTACAAATAGATATCTAGCTGTGTATAGATATCTATTGTGTGACGTATTTTAAAACCTATTTCTTACCTACGGGGTAAAGTGTAGTGTATTTTAAACCATCGATTTTCGATAGTTAATTCACGTGGGCCAATTTAACGTTGAAATTGACAAAAAAAAGTGTTAATGGATAAGTAAATATAACTGTTAGGTACGAACACGACCAGATATCTGTTAGTAGAAATTACGGGAATTAGTCTCAGCTCTGAAATGAAACAACCACCTTCATACATCGTTCACGTTTAAGCCTGCGATACGGGTTTGTAGTGCGTATAAAACGTCCGTAAAATCACTTTGAAAATAGAAGAGAAAAAAAAAACGCTAAAAACTTTTCTTGGCAATTCGTGAAAAAGGCTTAATTTAATGTTGTGTCAAGTGCGTGTAAACGCATCTTGACATTCAACAGAGAACTGGTTTAAACGAATCGTTGAGAAGTACTTTTATATAATTTATTTTTTGTTGTTTTTATTTTGTTTTTAGTTTTTCCCATTTTCTCATGTTGAGTAACATAAAATGCAATTAAATTATGAAAAACTTTTCCCGTACAAGAATTGCGTGTTTGTGTTTTTGTTGTTGTTTTGTGATTTAATGAGTGAATTAGTAAAAGTGTGTGTGTGTGTGTTTGTATAAGTGTGGGAATGTTTGTGAGTTTGTGTGTGTTTGGTTAGAAAGTTTATGAAATATTTAATAATTTACGTGGCATTTTTTTCTACCCCCGTAGTTTTGTTACTTAATGACAATCTAAAATGTTTTTGAAATAATTATTGCTTGTGAAAACTGTTTTACTCTCATTGTTTTGTTTAGGAGAAGGACTGCTGTTGTTGTTGTTTTGGTGCTGTTGCTGCTGCTGTTTTTGTTGGGCTGTGTGGCTTTCATTGAACACTGTTACCACTTTTGCGGCTTTATAGTTTGAATAGACTATTCACATTTAGTTTTTGTTTTTATTATTCTCTGAGTTAAGTTTTCTTGTGTATTTTACCACATACAGAGTTTCAGATGGTTGGGCAAAAAGTGAAAGTTGGTTTGTTGTTTAGCTTAAATAATTAAAATTACGGCTTTTTGAAAAGTTTTTCAAGTACTTTTCAGATAAAAGCAGATATTATTATTGTATCTTGTGAATATTGTGTTTAAAAAAAAGGATAACAATGGTAACTGTGATTGCCATTTTATTGTGTGTTTATAGTTGTTAGAAAATGTATTTCGAGAAATTTGAAAATTAGAAAATTAATGAGATTCTATATACGTATTGCGTGTTTTAGAATTTATGTTTATGACTCTTAAGAACTTGAATACTTATATAAAGGGGTATCACTTTTTCAGTTTCTAAATAAAATACCCATAAAGCTGTGATTTCCGCGGAACTTTTATTTCATTTAGTGCTTGAACTTTGCCGTTGCGTACGCAACACAATGTCATTTGAAATGACCGTCCCTAGCTTGGTGGAAGCAGTCATTGACGTAGCCCCACGAAAAAGTATAACGGCATCAAATTTTATGATCTTGGTGGCCAATTACCGTCGCCATAACATAAAATTACGCCATCTGGAAACTTCCATGCAATAAAGCCAAAATCGATCGTATTGTATGGCTTGTGGCAACCAACGTCTTGCTGAAGCCAAATATCGTCTTTAGTTGCAAGTCAAAAAGGGGGTTATCATACAACCATAGCGCTCTGAGCTGGGAATAGACAAATTTGGACTATCCACCAAACTTTTACTAACAGCGCTACCTAAACAAGAGCGGAAGGCGGTACGTTTTCTTTCGCTTAGCTTTTACACTGATATGCCATACCTAAACAAAAGCGTCAACGTTGTGTCGCGAACAGTAGTGTTAACTTTCTTGTTTAATAAAACCCACACAATAGAAATAAAAAAGGAGAAAAACCCGGTAGATTAACAAAAAATAGTTAAATTGCCATTATTTATAAACAATAGCGGCCAACTTCACTATTCAATGCGCTGTTAAAATCGGATTTTTCCAATTGCATAGCGTTGACGCTACGTTATTTAGGGATGCTTAATACAATTTGCATGACCATGAGAATTTTTGATAACTAGAAAACACTTTCCGCTCTTGTTTACGTACGGCTGTAACCAGGGCTGTGGAGTTGTCCCAAAAAAGTACTAACTCCGACTCCGACTCCAAACCCTGAAATTTTTTAAGTGCGACTCCGACTCCGACTCCGACTTCGACTTCGACTCCTTTTCTACCCCTTCTCTTTTGTGTTGAAAGATCTTTATTAAACGAATTATGGGAATCCCCGCGTAATGTGCATAAAAAACATGAGTATTATGGTAGGAATTAAAGGCAGGCCGATAAAGATGTTTCTACACAAAAGAGAAATAATTTTACGTCGCAATTTTTCTAAAACATACTAGTATTTATGCGCTATAGCAACACTAATTCTGTACAATGTTGAAAATATTTCAGCGTTGATGGTTAAAAAATTCTGATATTAAAATTATTGGCAATTCCTGTCATTAACATTTTTTAGCATGAGTAAATTATTTAAAAAATCACACATCTTTTTCAACTAGATCAATAACTGAGTATAAGTTTTGCTAATGTAATTTAGACTTTTTCCCCCACGTATAAAAAATATACCTAAATATACTTAAATAGTTAAGTACTTGAATCAACTATTTCTCATAAAATAAATTAAAATCTACTTATTCATATTGATCTGCAAAATATTGCATCGCCAATTTCGAAGAATTTTTATATTGGAAAATATTAGAAAGTTTTTAAAATTTTTTATGCCGAAAAATTTTGGAGTCGGAGTCACGCGTTTTTTTGGGTACTGCGACTCCGATTCCGACTCCGGTACAAAAACCTCAACTCCGACTCTTCAACTCCGACTCCGACTCCACAGCCCTGGCTGTAACAGAAGTAATATTTTCGGCAGTGCGCACATTGCGATGATGCACAGGTCCGACTGCATCTGAAACGCTTCCAGTCTCTTCAAATTTATTTATAATCTTGGCAATTCCTTGCACAGTCGGACGATGATAACGACCATAATCACTCCGTAATGCTCGAAAGGTAAACACTATTGAACCACCACTTTAATTATAAAATTTAACTATTTTAACGCGTTCTTCGGTTGTTAAACGATCTGTATTCGTAAATGTCCAACCTTTCACTAAATAAATGCCACATCAGATGACGGATATTTAACAGTTGTCAGCCTTGCTATACCGGCGGTTCTGAAACCACTAAATGGATAACCCTATTCTTATTCGAGTGGAGGTTCTTCCAGCAATCAAGCAAAATTCACTATTTCAATCTGCCTTTATCATTGTTGTCTTAAATTCTTTTCATTAAATCTGACTAAGTCAAGGATAAATTCCTACCAATTTTGGAAAGCAAATTCTCGTCATAAAAAAATTTATATTTTTTTTTATCAAATCGCGAGAATATTTGTAGGATTAGTTATAAGTTTTCTAATTAGATTTAAATTTATATTTGATATATGAGTGTTTTGCATTTTTGCATCGTTAGCATTACAATACAGAATGTTCTATGTAAAGGGTGATTCATTGCGAGGTTTGCTTTTCAATATGCTTTTTTTACAGATCACGCGTGACTCATATCAAACTGCTTTGTAATTTTTGTTCAGTATCGTTTGGCAAGTCATCATTAATGAAAGACTCACAACACAACAGCGTCTCCAAATTGTTCAGCTGATTTGGAAAATCATCCTTCTGTGAGAAACGGGTTTCGTGCGATTCGAGGAACTTACGGTGCGCAAAATCGACCTACTGAAACCACTGTTGCCAACACATTCGCAAATTTGAGTCCGAGTTTACATTTGTGGATGGTACTCGTCCGGTTAGAACACATCCAATACATATTGAAGTGAGTATATATCAGCTATATCTGAGAGTGTACGCGAAGATCGTGTCAGAATGTTACCGTCAATGGTAACCGTTATCGCATCTTGTTAAAGGACTTTGTGTTTCCTGAAATTGAAGCGCGTGGTCTCAGTGAGCTTTGGTTTCAACAAGATGGCGCTACGAGCCATACAGCGTGTGAAACAATGACCTGGTTGAAAAATCATTTTGGTGAGCACTAGATCGTGCGATATCACACATTTGGACTATTTTCTCTGGGGATAAGTAACGATTGATGCTTTGGAAGCCAACATTACTCGTGCTATTCGCGAAATACCAGTTGCTATGTTCGAACGAGTCTCCCAAAATTGGACCTTCCAAATGGGCCACCTCAGACGTTGCCATGGCCAAAAGTTACATAATATCATTTTCAAACAGTAAATGTTATAAATCGTTCTTCTAACCGATAATAAAAATGTAAAGTTTACTTTCAAATTTAGGAATTGGTTCTTGGGTGAGCTAAGAAATGAGTTTAAAAAATCTTTTAAATTTTTAATAAAGGATCACTTGAATGATCAGTTTTGTACAGTTTAGCCACTTTAATTTACTTATAATTAAAATTAATCGCTGAGAGCCATTTAAAAACCTAAGAATCTTTTGCTCAGAATCTAACCTCCTCATAAAAATCTGGAAGCAGAATTTTCTTAAAGTCCCTGTAACAATCTTTGATTGAGAATAAAAGGGATCACTTGTGTTACACGATTTAGAAAATACATAATGCGTCAAATCCTTTTAGAGTCTGGATGCTTATCTTTGCTCTTCCTAAAGTGTTCACATTTTTCCCTACGAATCCAGAAAATCTATTATAACGTATAAGTGTTTTCGAACAAAATAAAAAGTTAGTTAACCCTTATGGTTTTTAAGAGTTGGCTTTGTGAAGTAATAACTTCTTCTGCAAACTACACATTAAACTAAGTCCAAAGGGTTTCTGCAGAAAATTCCTTAGCCGTAAAGATCCGAGTTTTATTTAATTATTGGTATTGTTTTGCACCTTCATTACACCTTAACGGGGTATTATAAAACGTTAGAAAATATTAGTTTCATAAGAGTAGAAAAATTGCTGACCTGTATCCGTTAAAAATCGTTGAAAAGGGCTATAGCCGAGTAAATTTTAGCCACATTGGATTATCGATTCTAGTAAATGAACGCCTTATTCTAATGCCTTCCTCAGGTGCCAGTGCTTCTTATTTCCACTGCAAAAGCTGGTGGATAGCTACTGCACTCACAAAGACGCTTTGGTAAACTTAACTTTGGCACTAATATTTCAACCTAACCAAACTCCTTCGGTTTGGATTAAAACCACGACAGATTACCTAAATACGAAAATGTTGTTCTCGCGATCTTAGCTGCACTTTTATAATATAACTATTTTTTGAGCCGCTACTTCGTTTGCGTCTCCCTTTCTTTCGCGGACATATTTATATGCCAAAGCTTATGTTTCTAGGTTTTAACATTAGGTTCTCATTCACTCAGGGCCTTGTACCTATAATTTTATGTTTTTAAGTTCCATATTATAGAAGACTCCAAAAGTACCACATGTAGAAAGGAAAAATTATCTCTCGTATCTATCCTTTTGATACATTTTTCTCCCCATTAAAGTACAAAAAGTTTCAATATTGCAGTGGGAGCCAATAATTTAATACGTATGTATATGCCAATGAATGCAGAACAGTTATTGAGCAATCAGGATCTCTTGATGTTCTGGGCACGAAAATAGTCGTACAATGCGGTGTCCGATGGACAAAACATATATTCAATTTGTCGCAAGAATCATTCAAGTGCCGCGGGTTTTTAAAATGGTGTAAAAGATACTTCACTGATACTTCTGAACTCCTTCCTATTAATATCACCTATATCCTACTGAGGTGCTTAAAAGTCAATTGTGAAGCTTCTCGACAGCCTGCAAGAGAGGGCAAAGGTTCTCATTGGTGACAGTAGGATATCCAATTCTATGGACTCCATTAAACAAACTCGCAACGTTGGGTTGTATTTCCCTATTTTATCGTTACTACAATAAGATGTGTTCTGATGAAATTAGGGATCTGAGTCCCGAAAATCTAAGTTTGTTTGTAATACGCATTTTTCCCTAAGATTTCATCCTTTCGGGGTTAATTGGCCGGTGCATCGTACAATGTGTTCTTTGGCCGGACTGTTCGTATATGGAATAACATTCTTGCTGAAGTCTTGCCTCTCACTTTCAACATGAATAAGTTCAAATCGAATGTCCATTAGCTGTCCCATAACTCCCTCTATTCGCCTTCCTATTACATATTTTCCTAGTTCCAATACAATGCAATGCATTAGTAGAAGTCATTCCAGGAGTGCTGATCCTAACAGTAAAAAAAGTTCGAAACTACAGGGTTTACCCGTTTACACCCTAAAAGGGCCGAATTTCAAAAGTACCGCTTATTTTTTTAATCAACAACGATAAGTATTACATATTTTTTTGAAACTATTTTAGTTTAGGAGATATGAAGTTAACGAATTTATACGTTTTTGCCCACTATTACCCCCAACACATTTGAATTTCCAAACCTCCCGCTTAGCGGATCGATTTGACCAACCTCCGATCTAAATTTCAAGTTTTTTGCTTCATGTGCTTAGGCTGTACGATGGTGAATCAGTCAGTCGGTAACGTTACAATTTAAAAAATATTAAAAATGTAACCCCATAATGATACCGGGAGACAATTTAAAAATATTGAAAATGTAACCCCATAATGATACCGGGAGACACGTCGACCAAAATTTCGAAATCGTCCCAAAAATGTATGAAGTGTTTGACATGAATTATGGCAGACATATCATGGAAAATTCTGAGATTTTTGCCAGCATTGCTGATAATATCTGACAGAAATCTAATAAAAAAGGCATGGGAAATTCTGATGTCATGGGAGGCATTCTTATTGTAAGCTGAAAAAAATTAACTTAAATTATTTTTATTACAAAATAAAATTATATATATTAATTAATTCATTTATTAATGATGTGCTAATAATCCCAATTTTTGAATGAAAACACTGAAATTTATTGTTGTGGGAAAGCTAGTTTCTATGCGCATTTCGCTGGTTGCTTAGGCCAGCTCGTCAGGAAACTTTTTCCAAATACTTTAGAAAAGCTAAAAATATCATACAAGTAAGACCATAAAGTGACTAAGAATTTTAAAACACTCAGGTCTTAAATGTATCAATATCAAAGCTTCAACAAAGTCACAACAATAAACCGTCAATTTTTTCTTTCTTACATTCCCCTACAATTGGCTGGTTTTTTTCCAACACGAATTGTAGTTGGAAAAATTTGGGATTATAAGCACATCATTAATAAATGAACTAATTAATAATAAATATTTCATTCCCGAAAATAATTTTTGATAAAAATTTGCATGTGCCCGGCAAATAAAAAACTGAAATGGCAAGCTGCTTTATTTAAGCAACTTGTTTTTTTTAATTTAGTTTTTTTCTTTCTATCCTCTTAGAACTACAATTCGTGTTGGAAAAAACCAGCCAATTGTAGGGGAATGTAAGAAAGAAAAAATTGACGGTTTATTGTTGTGACTTTGTTGAAGCTTTGATATTGATACATTTAAGACCTGAGTGTTTTAAAATTCTTATTCACTTTATGGTCTTACTTGTATAATATTTTTAGCTTTTCTAAAGTATTTGGAAAAAGTTTCCTGACGAGCTGGCCTAAGCAACCAGCGAAATGCGCATAGAAACTAGCTTTCCCACAACAATAAATTTCAGTGTTTTCATTCAAAAATTGGGATTATTAGCACATCATTAATAAATGAATTAATTAATAATATATTTCATTCCCGAAAATAATTTTTGATACATTATATATATATATATCTATATATATTTATTCCTTTAAACTCCTACAAGAGGCCTAGGGCCGCCACAAGATTATTCCAATATACTCGGTCGGATGCACGATGTTTTATTTCAATCCAACGCAGACGGAAGTGGGATGTTTCTATTTCGACTTGTCGTTTCCAGGTATGTGACGGTCTTCCTATTCGTCGACTGCCTTGCGGATTCCAGTATATTGCTTGTTTTGCAATATCTGTCGATGGTTTCCGCAATGTATGTCTAATCCAACACCATTTATGTTTTCGAGTTTCTAGATGGATCGGTTGTTGTCTGGTTTCTGACCATAGCTCGTTGTTCGAAATTGTTCTGGGCCAGGATATATGTAGGATCCTCCTTAAGCATTTATTAATAAAAACTTGTTGGTATTGTATGCCACGTTATGCTTCATTCCACGTTTCGCATCCGTACAACAGTGTGGAATGACTCTACCTCATCAAGCCATTGATTCTGCATGGACAGTCTTTGCTCATTCTTAGAGTTCAATCTCATTGTTTTAGTTTTGCCAATGTTAACTTCCAGGCCAGCGTGTGATGCAGTTTCTTGGACTATTGACAACTTGGTCTGCATGTCTGCAAATGTGTGGGTGAGTAGGCAGATATTATCGGCGTTGTCGAGGTCCTCCAGTCTGCCTTGAAGGCCCCAAGTTATTCCCCTTTTATAGCAACTTGCAGTATTCATCACAACGTCAAGTACGCAATTAAATAGAAGATGAGATAAACAGACTCGTCATACACCAGAGTTTATGTTAATTTTGTTGTTACCTAGTTGCCTTTCATTCATAATTCGGCAGGTTGCGTTAACATATAGAACTTTTATAAGTCTTGTTAACTTAGCAGACATACCTTTACATTCTAATGCATTCCATATCGCTGAGTATTTTAACGTGTCAAATGCTTTTTCGAAGTCTATGAAAGTGAGGTACAGAGCTGATCTCCATTCCACAGACTGCTCTATGACCACTCTCAGGCTGTTTCAATGGTCGACTTGCTCCTTTCTGAGCTCAGGAAGAAGAGCAGCTGATAGCCTTTTGTTAAGTATGTATGCAATCACCTTGTTAATCGTATTTAAAAGTGTAATTCCTCTCCAATTCTTACATTCTGTGAGATCCCCTTTTTTTTGTAAATTTATGATAACGGCTTTAGCAATTTCCTCCAGAAGAAGTTCCGTATATCAGAACTTTCTAAAACAGGCAGGAGTAGCCGAGCACTGGTTTTTAGCATCTCTGGAGAGATATTGTCTGTACCATTCGATTTGTTTGATATGATTTATATATGAAAAATAAAAAAAAAACAACATTAAACCGATGATTACCGTCTTGGTCTGGCCAGACCCAATTTGCGTTTTGCTTGTAATATAAAAAAAAAAATCAAAAAAACAGGGACGTGAATTCTATAAATGATATCGCTCATTTCGTGCAAGACCGTCACAACTCAAAATTTGAAACTTTACAGGAGAGCCTTTTTAAGATTCCAACCTATTGTTTCTCACCTTCTCTTTCACTAAAATACAGTTATAAAATCAAATGTTTCTTTTTTGCTACAAAGAAAACCACATGCACAAGAGGAATGCCAAACACAAACTGAAATGTGACCTTGTTGATGCTAATTGCTCAAGTTTGTTACGAGAGGTCATAGCGTCACAAGCATCTGTATTACCGTTATTTTTTCGATAATTCTCTCCGTTCTTAGATCAATTTGTAGAGATTTAAGAGAAGAACATTTCTGTATTACTAACTCGAAAATGCCAAATTTTGAGTTGTGACGGTCTTGCACGAAATGAGCGATATGTTCTGAATCGAATAAAACTAACTTGGATTCGATTGGAGCAGATAAGTCGGGTTAAATTTTTTTATGTAAAAGTCTATGAGGCCAAGTCTACCAAATTTTTTTTTCCTTGAAAGATATTTCAAATAGGACAAAATATTAAAAAACAGATACGTGAATTCTAGAAATTATATGTTCTAAATCGAATGAATCAAGTTTGAATCAAATCAGAAAACTGCGGCTCATTATGCGCTTATTTCAATCTTACTAAAAAACCTAACGAGCAAAACTCGTTTCAGCTGTGGTAGATGCGAAATTAAAGACAACATTTTCGATGACTTGCATATGAAATGAAATGAAATAATAAAATTATATGATAAATTTGTATAATCAAAAGTAATTAGCATACGTCAAATAAAAATATATATATTAACTTTTTAGTTAATTGGGGTTTTTAGCTTTACAAATTGTGGTCTGGCCAGACCAAGAGGAGAACTTAGTGGTAAAAAGTTACGGAGAATCCTGGGGTTAATTGCTTATATCTTCGTAAATATGCGTTTAAATGGAAAAATAAGCTTACTCATATTTTCGTATAAAATTAGATTTTTGATGAAAAAAAAACTTTAATCGCTTATATCTTCGTAAATATCCGTTTAAGAACTTTCTAACAACAGGCAGGAGTAGCCGAGCACTGGTTGCTTCATCAGTTTTTAGAATCTATGCAGAGATATTTTCTATACCAGGCGATTTGTTTTTCTTAAGCGTTTGATTGCCTCGCATATCTCGGGAATATCTGGGCAGTTGGTGGGAATATTTGTGTTTATCGGTTGTTGTGTGGGAGATGATGGACATAACATTTTACTATAGAAATCTTCCCAAATAAATAAAATTAAATGATTAAAAATTTTACTCTTACGTACCATTTTTTAATCTTTTTTCTTTGAAATAATAAAATAGAATTAAAATCATTTTAAATTTAATGACAATGGTCATTATTATCAAAAAACCAAAAAAGTCTAGTTAGACACATCTGTATGAATTCGACATATCGGTTCATAAATTCCCTCCGATATATTCATGAGGAATCGACCAGAAGGCCGCCAAATATTTGGCATTAATTATATTTAATGTCTGTATATTCAAAGTCTGACAGAAATCTGAACGAATGGAATCGGACATTCGCATCTTTTTAAACTGGTGGATACAGTTTAAAAAGATTTTGCCTAGAAGATAAACTTTTTAAATTATTTAAAAAGTTTTAGTAGACTATTAGCGATATTTATTTTAAGTAGTGTGCACATTCTCTGGCTTCAATATATTTATATTTTTTTTACAGTGATCTGCTCTATTGACTTTTCATCATAAAACGTTCAGGATTTCGAAAGGTGTCATTAACAAACAAAACCCACTGAGGAATTCCGTAACAAAATACGGCAATTCCAATTTTCAAAACGCAACAATCCAAAATTTGTTTTCTTTAATAATAATTTAAAAACTAACTGCCATACAAACTAATTTATTTATGAATTGTTTTAGTGTTAATAAACTCCTTTACCACAACAAGACTAAAATAGATTCATCGATTTGGCTATTATTAATTTTATTTGTATAATATTTTTAGCTTTTCTAAAGTCTTTGGTTTCCCGACGAGCTGGCCTGAGCAACCATTGAAATGCGCATAGAAACTAGCTTTCCCCCAACAAATAAATTTCAGTGTATTTAACAAAAATAAAAATTGGGAATATAGCACGTCTTAAAGAAATGATATTAATAATAAATTTTGTATTCCAAAAAATCATTTTTTACATTTCTCCAAAAAATTGTTATAGTGGAATTGTTGCGTTTTGTTATGGATCTCCTCAACTGTAATATTAATTTTAAAAAACATAATTTTAAGTTTTAGTACATCCCCATTTCTTAAGAAGGAAACTAATTTGAATACACGTAAATTTGTTGAAGCTCTTGCAAATGATGTGTTTACAAATACCTGTATAAAGATAAATTATTTTCGGTATCTATTCATTATCTCTTACCAAACATGAGCTCCCACAAGGTGTATCTGAAGAACATGTAAAGTACATCTAAAATTGTATATTTAAAATACATGCAAATAAAATAACATTCCATTTGAATACGATGAAGGTACTTAGCAACGTATCTTTGTATTTGTACAGTCGTACGTGTATGCATGAGGTGTTATACCGCAAATCATCAATTAATTATTAATGCTTCAATTCACTTTAGAATACCATCATTATGGCATGCAATAGCAATCGTTCACACACACTAACAATCGTTTGTACCCCGCAAGCATTTGCCAGCGCGAAAGTTTATTCAACTAATCTTCCGTCGGAAAGGCTTGTTCACCGTGAAAGCGTTCTCTTAAGAATAGGAATAAACATTTCCCATAAAGTTTTTTTTATTAGAATCATTAGTATGAACTTACATATCGTGACCCAAAACGCAAACTCCTGTAAAATCTTCAAAATGTTTGAAAGGCCTTTTGCGTTTTAGGTAATGATATGTTATTATAAGAATCACTACTTTGATTTGGCGGATATTGACTACATCTTCCATATAAACCCCCCCTCTTAAATCGTTTTATTTCTCAATTCGATAGAGACATCGAAATAATATTCGGCACAAAGAACCTCTATATGAAACTTAAACTTATAATTTAATTTTGTTTTGCCGGGTCCATGATTGCCCAGGTGCCAAAAGGGTACAGTCTAAAAAATTTATTTATGGTGCAGATTAAATGGTCGAGCTGGACCGGCTTTTCTTCCAAACTTTTTCTTTATAAAAAAAAAATTAGCAGGACTGCCTTCTGTGACAACTGATATAACAGTTTTCGGTTGTTTTGAGGTGAGTTTAGTTAACATCACACCAGGTCACACAAGAGCAACGTTTGCAAAAGATTCAAATTTAATTTTTTTAATCAGGATTAAGTTCATCGCAATTAATTTTCATTAAATAACTTTAATGAAGAAAAGAATTTAACAAGATGAAAATGAATGGAAATTTTTTTTATAATTTTTATTTTTGACTGAACTGGGAATTGAACTCGTTTAAATTGACAATGCTGTTTCTGCCTCTCAATAACAATCTCACAAAAACTGCAAGTTCACGAAACAATACACACTTTTACATTCGTCTTTATGCTTTCACCATCAAACTTAAACGATTCGCAGAAAAGTTTCACATTTGGCTTCGGAAACAATTTACTAATTAGAAATGAAAAGGTGGCAGTGTGTTGTGTTCTTCAAGTTTCTCCTAAAAGAATTTCATACTTAGAAAAATAATAAATATTTAGCTTCTTCCATTAAATTAGATTATTCTCAAAAAACTGAGAAGTGATTAGTAGGCAATATATTAAAACTTAAATTTTCTGAGTTTAACCAAAATTATTTTCTCTTTACATCTCAAGATCAGCGAAATCGCTCCAGCCGTTCCAACTTGACGCGATTAGACGGGCCGTTAAATTTTTATAGATTGTATATATTTTTTAGAGAAGTCGTTTTTACTTTGCCTCTTTTCCTACCGTTGATGCCTGGTTGCTTTTACTTAAAATGATATGAGCATTATGGATGCCAAACGGGAAATCCCGAATTTATTTTTATGAGTCCCGGGATTTTTAACATCTCAACTTTTATGAACAAAACTGTTCGTTTTTATTGAATTTTAATACTATATACAAAAAAATTATTAAAAATTATATTTGAGTTATATTTTTTATTGCAAAAAATTTTTCTTTTTGAGTTTAATTTTTGTTTTTGGTACACAGCGAGTATTTAAAATTTTCAATTTTTGCTTGATATATGACAACTATCTCTGGATTAATAATAACCATTATTTTAAGTAGAAACGATATTTGAAGATTCACATCTCAAGCCTTTTTTACAATTACGTTTAGCAAGTTCAGCTTTGGTTTAAGACATAATACCAAAATAAAAATGATTATTTTTATGCAAAATATAGAAATCAATAAATAATTGTTATATATCAAGCAAAAAATAAAAATTATTCACGATCAAATTAAAGTTTTATTCAGAAACAAAAGAATAAAAGTTGATATAATTATAACAATTAAGTCGTAATATTGATGAAATAGCTCATATTCCTTCCGGTCCAATAAAAATAAAAAAATTTGCTTAAAAAACGTACGGCAAATAAAATAATTTTTTTTATAAATAAACACTATTTGACGTATTCATAAATAAATTATTTAAACTTGAAATCTTTTTTAAGAAACATTTGTATAAACATTTTGTTTTAAAATAAATTTCAAACGTACTTAAATTATTGATTTTGAATCTCGCCCTCACCCTGGAGGTGTACTGCACTGCAGTCGACATAGTGTTACAGTTTTTAACTCAGCTATCGAGATCGATGAGGGAGTACACTTTGCAGTGTATTAGTGTCACACAACTTAATTCACATTAACAATTGAATTGCGGTCAAAAAACCGAAATGAATTGATCTAGAAAAACTAAGTTTTTTAAGCTTTTTTCAGAATCTGATCAGTTTGATCATGGGTGAGGCCAGTGTTATAAACATATGTATAAAATAAATTGTTTTGTTGTTTTCATTTTTAAAAATTTATGTTACGTATATAAAACCTTTTGAATATTCAAATAGTGTGTTTATTAAAAAAAAGTAGCATCTTAAAGAAACACATTGATCCCGAAAAATCCCGAAATCCCGGAAAATCCCGGGATCCCGAAAATCCCGGAATCCCGAAAATTCCGGGATCAGGATTTCCAAACTCCCGAATCCCGGGATTTTCAAAAATCAGTCCAGATTGGCATCCCTAATGAGCATTGATAATTCAATGTTAATCCAATATTTGCATTTAAAACGTTATTTTTTTTTTACCTATTTTTAACGCCTACTTCGTTCAGAAACTTGTCGATATGAGTATTTTTCAATTTAACATCCTCTCCTTCGCTAGAAGAAGATGAAGCTTTTATTTTAATATATTCAGTCGAAATAGGAATGGCTGCATGACACTAACGGTAGGAAAAGAGCCAAAGAAAACTCGACTTCACTCGACTTGGAGACATAACGTGTCAAAAAGTGTACTTTTCTTTGAAGGTGCCCACATTGAGCTCCAACAAAAAATGCAGCAAATAAGCATAAAAAACTTTTTCAATGTCGTTACTTTTTTTTAACACCTAAAATCACTCAAATCAGATTTAATAAATACTCATTGCTCAAAATTACAATATTAAAAATGTATTTTGGGATTATTTTTTTCAGGTTGCAAAAGAAAAAAAATCATATCTTAAAAAAGAAAAAAAAACACCTCCTTCAAGGCAAAAAAAAAAAAAATTAGGTTTTCGACTTAGTCTATTTCTAAAATTTAATATTTTGTAGATACTACATTTTCAAAAAAATTTTTTTTTTTAAATATTTTTACGAAATTAGATTTGTCTAATAATTATTTATGGTTTTATAAGTTATCTTGTAAATTATAGTTTTATGTCAAATTAGTTACTATTTTTATGAACGCCACTGTACTAAATTTTCTAGCAATTGTAATTGTAGCGCTTAGATTTAGATGTATAACAGTTATTTTAAAATAATTCGAACACAACTTTCTAGAAAATACTAGATGGTTCATGAATCAACTAGGAATAGTTTTGAACTATAAATACAGGCTAACTCATAAATATTTAGTTTAGTTTGATTTGAGACATTAAACGGTCCTGATCGCTACTTACAATAGTGGTTAAATTTTGTGAATTTCAATAAAGTTTGTTAAGTTGAATTCGTGTGTATTTATTTTAAATTGCAATTAAAAATACTCAAAGGTTTATTATAAAGGGAATAAACCTTAACGCGTTTTAAATAAACTCAACACATTCGGCTAATTGGCCGAAGTTATGACGTAACTTTTGAAAACAAAATTTATTTGTTTTTTTTTCGTTAATATATGTAGGATGAATGAAACCTTCACACCAAAATTCATTCAAATCGAAAGGGGTCGGGTCCCACTCTTGGTCGATTTGACATGGAATTACCCATGTGCAAGATCCTTTTCAATCCTCTCGAAGTGAAGAAGAAGTGACACCCGGTCACCTTAATCTTTTAAAAAATGTTCCAAATGCTTGCAGGGAGTATTTACATTAACAAACTCAACAAATACAATTACAATGCCTGTTCGTATGTTTTTATTTAAGTACACATTTCTGCAGCAAATTTATTTATGTACGAATATCAGTTTCATTCTGAAGAGGATCTCTTCCTGCATAAACGTTACTTTTGTTGTAATTGTGTAAGTGAATATAAATAAAACGGAAACGTACCCTTAAAGAATATTTACTTCAATAAATACGGATATAGACGGAACGAAGCTGCTTATCCGTTGTTCGCACAAATAAATAGAATACCATCACGCAAATAAAACAACAAACAAACCATAAGATGTTTTATGTTTCCAGTGTTTTGATTTGATGTTTAATGTTATTTCAAGGATTTTTATTTGTTTTTGGTGTATTATTGAATATATAGATCGGGGAATATGAATTACCCATATATCTGCGGTGAATGATTGTTGGTAGAAAAATCTTTACCTTAAAACAGAGACCGGAAACACACACATTAAAGTAGAAGTGAAAATAAAGATGAATATAAGCAGTGTTGTCAAAAGACTTTTATTGGAAAATGCTTCAAAGGTCGGCGAAAAAGAAAATAAAATCGTTTAGTCGACGGTTGCCAAACGGGGTTCTGCAGACATCTTGGGGTCCGTAACATAATTCATCTTCTCATAAAAATGGAGAAATGGCAACATAAAATATTTTATATGAAAAATAAAAAAAAAAACTTTAATCGCTTATATCTTCGTAAATATGCGTTTAAATGGAAAAAAGCTTATTTGGTGATCACTCATATTCTCATACAAAATTCGATTTTTATATGAAAAATAAAAAAAAACTTTAATCGCTTATATCTTCGTAAATATGCGTTTAAATGGAAAAATAAGCTTATTTGGTGATCACTCATATTCTTATACAAAATTTGATTTTAATATGAAAAATAAAAAAAAAACTTTAATCGCTTATATCTTCGTAAATATGCGTTTTAATGGAAAAATAAGCTTATTTGGTGATCACTCATATTCTCATACAAAATTTGATTTTTATATGAAAAATAAAAAAAAACTTTAATCGCTTATATCTTCGTAAATATGCGTTTAAATGGAAAAAAAGCTTATTTGGTGATCACTCATATTCTCATACAAAATTTGATTTTTATATGAAAAATAAAAAAACTTTAATCGCTTATATCTTCGTAAATATGCGTTTAAATGGAAAAAAAGCTTATTTGGTGATCACTCATATTCTCATACAAAATTCGATTTTTATATGAAAAATAAAAAAAAACTTTAATCGCTTATATCTTCGTAAATATGCGTTTAAATGGAAAAATAAGCTTATTTGGTGATCACTCATATTCTTATACAAAATTTGATTTTAATATGAAAAATAAAAAAAAAACTTTAATCGCTTATATCTTCGTAAATATGTGTTTAAATGGAAAAATAAGCTTATTTGGTGATCACTCATATTCTCATACAAAATTTGATTTTTATATGAAAAATAAAAAAAAAACTTTAATCGCTTATATCTTCGTAAATATGCGTTTAAATGGAAAAAAAGCTTATTTGGTGATCACTCATATTCTCATACAAAATTCGATTTTTATATGAAAAATAAAAAAAAACTTTAATCGCTTATATCTTCGTAAATATGCGTTTAAATGGAAAAATAAGCTTATTTGGTGATCACTCATATTCTTATACAAAATTTGATTTTAATATGAAAAATAAAAAAAAAACTTTAATCGCTTATATCTTCGTAAATATGCGTTTTAATGGAAAAATAAGCTTATTTGGTGATCACTCATATTCTCATACAAAATTCGATTTTTGTATGAAAAAGAAAAAAAAAACTTTAATCGCTTATATCTTCGTAAATATGCGTTTAAATGGAAAAATAAGCTTATTTGGTGATCACTCATATTCTCATACAAAATTTGAATTTTATATGAAAAATAAAAAAAAAACTTTAATCGCTTATATCTTCGTAAATATGCGTTTAAATGGAAAAATAAGCTTATTCGGTGATCACTCATATTCTCATACAAAATTTGATTTTTATATGAAAAATAAAAAAAAAAACTTTAATCGCTTATATCTTCGTAAATATGCGTTTAAATGGAAAAATAAGCTTATTTGGTGATCACTCATATTCTCATACAAAATTTGAATTTATATGAAAAATAAAAAAAAAACTTTAATCGCTTATATCTTCGTAAATATGCGTTTAAATGGAAAAATAAGCTTATTCGGTGATCACTCATATTCTCATACAAAATCTGATTTTTATATGAAAAATAAAAAAAAACTATAATCGCTTATATCTTCGTAAATATGCGTTTAAATGGAAAAATAAGCTTATTTGGAGATCACTCATATTCTCATACAAAATTTGATTTTTATATGAAAAATAAAAAAAAAACTTTAATCGCTTATATCTTCGTAAATATGAGTTTAAATGGAAAAATAAGCTTATTCGGTGATCACTCATATTCTCATACAAAATCTGATTTTTATATGAAAAATAAAAAAAAAAACTTTAATCGCTTATATCTTCGTAAATTACGTTTAAATGGAAAAATAAGCTTATTCGGTGATCACTCATATTCTCATACAAAATCTGATTTTTATATGAAAAATAAAAAAAAAACTTTAATCGCTTATATCTTCGTAAATATGCGTTTAAATGGAAAAATAAGCTTATTTGGTGATCACTCATATTCTCATACAAAATTTGATTTTTGAATTTATATAAAAAAAAAAACTTTAATCGCTTATATCTTCGTAAATATGCGTTGGAATGGAAAAATAAATTTTTGAGTAATTCACATACATGAGCGTACTGCTTACTGAAAAAGTTTTCAATAACCAGTAGCCCGTTTCTGTATTTCTGGCATCGTAAAATTTCCTTTATGAAACAAGTAAATTATGACAAAAACAGTGCAATATGAAACAAAAAATGGTTTTTCTTACATAAGTGTTTCGTATCTTTACTTTGGGAGAATTATCTGTCATTTAAACAATTTTCCAGCAATTATTGGAAGGATGTGAGAAAAAGTGTTTCTGTATCAATATTTTGCTAAAAGTTTCTCACAAGAATTGTCAAAATAAGTCTCATTTGAAATTGATGCGAGCAAAATAACATTTTATGAAAAATAAAAAAAAAACTTTAATCGCTTATATCTTCGTAAATATGCGTTTAAATGGAAAAATAAGCTTATTCGGTGAACACTCATATTCTCATACAAAATCTGATTTTTATATGAAAAATAAAAAAAAAAACTTTAATCGCTTATATCTTCGTAAATATGCGTTTAAATGGAAAAATAAGCTTATTCGGTGATCACTCATATTCTCATACAAAATCTGATTTTTATAAAAAAAACTTTAATCGCTTATATCTTCGTAAATATGCGTTTAAATGGAAAAATAAGCTTATTCGGTGATCACTCATATTCTCATACAAAATCTGATTTTTATATGAAAAATAAAAAAAAAAACTTTAATCGCTTATATCTTCGTAAATATGCGTTTAAATGGAAAAATAAGCTTATTCGGTGATCACTCATATTCTCATACAAAATCTGATTTTTATATGAAAAATAAAAAAAAACTTTAATCGCTTATATCTTCGTAAATATGCGTTTAAATGGAAAAATAAGCTTATTCGGTGATCACTCATATTCTCATACAAAATTTGATTTTTATATGAAAATAAAAAAAAAAAACTTTAATCGCTTATATCTTCGTAAATATGCGTTTAAATGGAAAAATAAGCTTATTCGGTGATCACTCATATTCTCATACAAAATCTGATTTTTATATGAAAAATAAAAACAAAACTTTAATCGCTTATATCTTCGTAAATATGTGTTTAAATGGAAAAATAAGCTTATTTGGTGATCACTCATATTCTCATACAAAATTTGATTTTTATATGAAAAATAAAAAAAAAACTTTAATCGCTTATATCTTCGTAAATATGCGTTTAAATGGAAAAAAAAGCTTATTTGGTGATCACTCATATTCTCATACAAAATTCGATTTTTATATGAAAAATAAAAAAAAACTTTAATCGCTTATATCTTCGTAAATATGCGTTTAAATGGAAAAATAAGCTTATTTGGTGATCACTCATATTCTCATACAAAATTCGATTTTTATATGAAAAATAAAAAAAAACTTTAATCGCTTATATCTTCGTAAATATGCGTTTAAATGGAAAAATAAGCTTATTTGGTGATCACTCATATTCTCATACAAAATTTGATTTTTGAATTTATATAAAAAAAAAAACTTTAATCGCTTATATCTTCGTAAATATGCGTTGGAATGGAAAAATAAATTTTTGAGTAATTCACATACATGAGCGTACTGCTTACTGAAAAAGTTTTCAATAACCAGTAGCCCGTTTCTGTATTTCTGGCATCGTAAAATTTCCTTTATGAAACAAGTAAATTATGACAAAAACAGTGCAATATGAAACAAAAAATGGTTTTTCTTACATAAGTGTTTCGTATCTTTACTTTGGGAGAATTATCTGTCATTTAAACAATTTTCCAGCAATTATTGGAAGGATGTGAGAAAAAGTGTTTCTGTATCAATATTTTGCTAAAAGTTTCTCACAAGAATTGTCAAAATAAGTCTCATTTGAAATTGATGCGAGCAAAATAACATTTTATGAAAAATAAAAAAAAAACTTTAATCGCTTATATCTTCGTAAATATGCGTTTAAATGGAAAAATAAGCTTATTCGGTGAACACTCATATTCTCATACAAAATCTGATTTTTATATGAAAAATAAAAAAAAAAACTTTAATCGCTTATATCTTCGTAAATATGCGTTTAAATGGAAAAATAAGCTTATTCGGTGATCACTCATATTCTCATACAAAATCTGATTTTTATAAAAAAAACTTTAATCGCTTATATCTTCGTAAATATGCGTTTAAATGGAAAAATAAGCTTATTCGGTGATCACTCATATTCTCATACAAAATCTGATTTTTATATGAAAAATAAAAAAAAAAACTTTAATCGCTTATATCTTCGTAAATATGCGTTTAAATGGAAAAATAAGCTTATTCGGTGATCACTCATATTCTCATACAAAATCTGATTTTTATATGAAAAATAAAAAAAAACTTTAATCGCTTATATCTTCGTAAATATGCGTTTAAATGGAAAAATAAGCTTATTCGGTGATCACTCATATTCTCATACAAAATTTGATTTTTATATGAAAATAAAAAAAAAAAACTTTAATCGCTTATATCTTCGTAAATATGCGTTTAAATGGAAAAATAAGCTTATTCGGTGATCACTCATATTCTGATACAAAATCTGATTTTTATATGAAAAATAAAAACAAAACTTTAATCGCTTATATCTTCGTAAATATGTGTTTAAATGGAAAAATAAGCTTATTTGGTGATCACTCATATTCTCATACAAAATTTGATTTTTATATGAAAAATAAAAAAAAAACTTTAATCGCTTATATCTTCGTAAATATGCGTTTAAATGGAAAAAAAAGCTTATTTGGTGATCACTCATATTCTCATACAAAATTCGATTTTTATATGAAAAATAAAAAAAAACTTTAATCGCTTATATCTTCGTAAATATGCGTTTAAATGGAAAAATAAGCTTATTTGGTAATCACTCATATTCTCATACAAAATTTGATTTTTGTATGAAAAATAAAAAAAAAACTTTAATCGCTTATATCTTCGTAAATATGCGTTTAAATGGAAAAATAAGCTTATTTGGTGATCACTCATATTCTCATACAAAATTTGAATTTTATATGAAAAATAAAAAAAAAACTTTAATCGCTTATATCTTCGTAAATATGCGTTTAAATGGAAAAATAAGCTTATTCGGTGATCACTCATATTCTCATACAAAATCTGATTTTTATATGAAAAATAAAAAAAAACTATAATCGCTTATATCTTCGTAAATATGCGTTTAAATGGAAAAATAAGCTTATTTGGAGATCACTCATATTCTCATACAAAATTTGATTTTTATATGAAAAATAAAAAAAAAACTTTAAACGCTTATATCTTCGTAAATATGAGTTTAAATGGAAAAATAAGCTTATTCGGTGATCACTCAAATTCTCATACAAAATCTGATTTTTATATGAAAAATAAAAAAAAAAAACTTTAATCGCTTATATCTTCGTAAATATGCGTTTAAATGGAAAAATAAGCTTATTCGGTGATCACTCATATTCTCATACAAAATCTGATTTTTATATGAAAAATAAAAAAAAACTTTAATCGCTTATATCTTCGTAAATATGCGTTTAAATGGAAAAATAAGCTTATTTGGTGATCACTCATATTCTCATACAAAATTTGATTTTTGAATTTATATAAAAAAAAAACTTTAATCGCTCATATCTTCGTAAATATGCGTTTAAATGGAAAAATAAGCTTATTTGGTGATCACTCATATTCTCATACAAAATTTGATTTTTATATGAAAAATAAAAAAAAACTATAATCGCTTATATCTTCGTAAATATGCGTTTAAATGGAAAAATAAGCTTATTTGGTGATCACTCATATTCTCATACAAAATTTGATTTTTGAATTTATATAAAAAAAAAACTTTAATCGCTCATATCTTCGTAAATATGCGTTTAAATGGAAAAATAAGCTTATTTGGTGATCACTCATATTCTCATACAAAATTTGATTTTTATATGAAAAATAAAAAAAAAAACTTTAATCGCTTATATCTTCGTAAATAAGCTTATTTGGTGATCACTCATATTCTGATACAAAATTTGATTTTTATATGAAAAATAAAAAAAAAACTTTAATCGCTTATATCTTCGTAAATATGCGTTTAAATGAAAAAATAAGCTTATTTGGTGATCACTCATATTCTCATACAAAATTTGATTTTTATATGAAAAATAAAAAAAAAAACTTTAATCGCTTATATCTTCGTAAATATGCGTTTAAATGGAAAAATAAGCTTATTTGGTGATCACTCATATTCTCATACAAAATTTGATTTTTATATGAAAAATAAAAAAAAAAACTTTAATCGCTTATATCTTCGTAAATAAGCTTATTTGGTGATCACTCATATTCTCATACAAAATTTGATTTTTATATGAAAAATAAAAAAAAAACTTTAATCGCTTATATCTTCGTAAATATGCGTTTAAATGAAAAAATAAGCTTATTTGGTGATCACTCATATTCTCATACAAAATTTGATTTTTATATGAAAAATAAAAAAAAAACTTTAATCGCTTATATCTTCGTAAATATGCGTTTAAATGGAAAAATAAGCTTATTCGGTGATCACTCATATTCTCATACAAAATCTGATTTTTATATGAAAAATAAAAAAAAAACTTTAATCGCTTATATCTTCGTAAATATGCGTTTAAATGGAAAAATAAGCTTATTTGGTGATCACTCATATTCTCATACAAAAAAAAACTTTAATCGCTCATATCTTCGTAAATATGCGTTTAAATGGAAAAATAAGCTTATTTGGTGATCACTCATATTCTCATACAAAATTTGATTTTTGAATTTATATAAAAAAAAAACTTTAATCGCTCATATCTTCGTAAATATGCGTTTAAATGGAAAAATAAGCTTATTTGGTGATCACTCATATTCTCATACAAAATTTGATTTTTATATGAAAAATAAAAAAAAAAACTTTAATCGCTTATATCTTCGTAAATAAGCTTATTTGGTGATCACTCATATTCTGATACAAAATTTGATTTTTATATGAAAAATAAAAAAAAAACTTTAATCGCTTATATCTTCGTAAATATGCGTTTAAATGAAAAAATAAGCTTATTTGGTGATCACTCATATTCTCATACAAAATTTGATTTTTATATGAAAAATAAAAAAAAAAACTTTAATCGCTTATATCTTCGTAAATATGCGTTTAAATGGAAAAATAAGCTTATTTGGTGATCACTCATATTCTCATACAAAATTTGATTTTTATATGAAAAATAAAAAAAAAAACTTTAATCGCTTATATCTTCGTAAATAAGCTTATTTGGTGATCACTCATATTCTCATACAAAATTTGATTTTTATATGAAAAATAAAAAAAAAAACTTTAATCGCTTATATCTTCGTAAATATGCGTTTAAATGAAAAAATAAGCTTATTTGGTGATCACTCATATTCTCATACAAAATTTGATTTTTATATGAAAAATAAAAAAAAAACTTTAATCGCTTATATCTTCGTAAATATGCGTTTAAATGGAAAAATAAGCTTATTCGGTGATCACTCATATTCTCATACAAAATCTGATTTTTATATGAAAAATAAAAAAAAAACTTTAATCGCTTATATCTTCGTAAATATGCGTTTAAATGGAAAAATAAGCTTATTTGGTGATCACTCATATTCTCATACAAAATTTGATTTTTGAATTTATATAAAAAAAAAACTTTAGTCGCTCATATCTTCGTAAATATGCGTTGGAATGGAAAAATAAATTTTTGAGTAATTCACATACATGAGCGTACTGCTTACTGAAAAAGTTTTCAATAACCAGTAGCCCGTTTCTGTATTTTTGGCATCGTAAAATTTCCTGTATGAAACATGTAAATTATGACAAAAACAGTGCAATATGAAACAAAAAATGGTTTTTCTTACATAAGTGTTTCGTATCTTTACTTTGGGAGAATTATCTGTCATTTAAACAATTTTCCAGCAATTATTGGAAGGATGTGAGAAAAAGTGTTTCTGTATCAATATTTTGCTAAAAGTTTCTCACAAGAATTGTCAAAATAAGTCTCATTTGAAATTGATGCGAGCAAAATAACATTTTATGAAAAATAAAAAAAAAACTTTAATCGCTTTTAAATGGAAAAATAAGCTTATTCGGTGATCACTCATATTCTCATACAAAATCTGATTTTTATATGAAAAATAAAAAAAAAAACTTTAATCGCTTATATCTTCGTAAATATGCGTTTAAATGGAAAAATAAGCTTATTCGGTGATCACTCATATTCTCATACAAAATCTGATTTTTATATGAAAAATAAAAAAAAAACTTTAATCGCTTATATCTTCGTAAATATGCGTTTAAATGGAAAAATAAGCTTATTTGGTGATCACTCATATTCTCATACAAAATTTGATTTTTATATGAAAAATAAAAAAAAACTATAATCGCTTATATCTTCGTAAATATGCGTTTAAATGGAAAAATAAGCTTATTCGGTGATCACTCATATTCTCATACAAAATCTGATTTTTATATGAAAAATAAAAAAAAAAACTTTAATCGCTTATATCTTCGTAAATATGCGTTTAAATGGAAAAATAAGCTTATTCGGTGATCACTCATATTCTCATACAAAATCTGATTTTTATATGAAAAATAAAAAAAAAACTTTAATCGCTTATATCTTCGTAAATATGCGTTTAAATGGAAAAATAAGCTTATTTGGTGATCACTCATATTCTCATACATGAAAAATAAAAAAAAAAACTTTAATCGCTTATATCTTCGTAAATATGCGTTTAAATGGAAAAATAAGCTTATTTGGTGATCACTCATATTCTCACACAAAATTTGATTTTTGAATTTATATAAAAAAAAACTTTAATCGCTCATATCTTCGTAAATATGCGTTTAAATGGAAAAATAAGCTTATTTGGTGATCACTCATATTCTCATACAAAATTTGATTTTTATATGAAAAATAAAAAAAAAACTTTAATCGCTTATATCTTCGTAAATATGCGTTTAAATGGAAAAATAAGCTTATTTGGTGATCACTCATATTCTCATACAAAATTTGATTTTTATATAAAAAATAAAAAAAAAAATTTAATCGCTTATATCTTCGTAAATATGAGTTTAAATGGAAAAATAAGCTTATTCGGTGATCACTCATATTCTCATACAAAATTTGATTTTTGAATTTATATAAAAAAAAAAACTTTAATCGCTTATATCTTCGTAAATATGCGTTGGAATGGAAAAATAAATTTTTGAGTAATTCACATACATGAGCGTACTGCTTACTGAAAAAGTTTTCAATAGCCCGTTTCTGTATTTCTGGCATCGTAAAATTTCCTGTATGAAACAAGTAAATTATGACAAAAACAGTGCAATATGAAACAAAAAATGGTTTTTCTTACATAAGTGTTTCGTATCTTTACTTTGGGAGAATTATCTGTCATTTAAACAATTTTCCAGCAATTATTGGAAGGATGTGAGAAAAAGTGTTTCTGTATCAATATTTTGCTAAAAGTTTCTCACAAGAATTGTCAAAATAAGTCTCATTTGAAATTGATGCGAGCAAAATAACATTTAAAAAAATGGCGCACAAATTATGTATGTATGTACACAAGAATGTGTATTATTTTTTTTATTTGAAGAGAAAGAATTTAAATGGTGTACATAAATAAAACACAATTGTTATATTTTGTTATTTTAATTTTAAGCCGTTCATTGTTTTCGTTTTATGCAGGGCTGCTAGATAAATTTGTGAAAAAATCGTTAATTTCCTAAGAAACAATTTTGTTTTTAAAAATCGGATAATTTAAAATTAATTTTGGCAAATTTTGTTCGATTTTTATTAAAACAAAAAAAAAAAAAATTGTTAAAGTTCATGGGGGTAAAATACATGTTTGATACATACATACATACCAGAGAATGACAAAAGTATCATTTTAAGTACTGTTTTAGTATTAGTGAGAAAACATGTATGGGCATGTATGGGTAAAGATGAAAACCATACACATACATAACATTACCCATAACAAGTTGAAATTAAATATGTATATGTGTACGCTGGCAATGTGTATTTGTATATTCATTCTTCTTTTAGAAAGTACATGCAGATATAAATAAAACTTGTATTGGCTATCTGCAATACCCATAAGAATAAATAAGTATGTGTATTTACGTATGTATAACGTAAGTATACACAGAGTATGTATACCGTCGCAGAGATGGCAAATGCAATTTTAAACATTTTAGAATTAGGCAGAAATTAAATTTTGGGCTCTAATACAACTTTGACTACCCGTATTAAAATGAAATGTTTGAATTATAAATCGTTACAGAACGGCGTCTACACTAAACACTATACACTCTTTCTTATTAGCACAAATACAAATCAATACTTACATACATAAATCTATGCTATGTGCGTGTGACAGCGACAAGTGCACAAGTGCAAAAAAATAATGTATATTTGCATGTAAAAAACCTTTACGCGTCCGCATAATTTTGTTTACACTTGTCGCTGTCACACACACATAGCATAGATTTATGTATGTAAGTATTGATGTTGTGCTAATAAGAAAGAGTGTAACCGCCACTCAATAGATTTAGACGCCGTTCTGTAACGATTTATAATTCAAACGTTTCATTTTATGTTTATTTTCGCATAGTTTTTGCAGAAACCAAAGTAAATCTCGGTTTAAAAATAGTGTAATGCCGCCTTAAAAATTTTTATTTGTGCCGTAAAAGTTAACCCCGCTTTAATTTTTTTTTCTTTAATTTCGAAGATACTAATTTGGGATATAAAAATTAAACGTTTTATATATACTAGCGTTTGCCTAATGGTCAAAATTCGGCCATACATTTTTATGTAAATATGAAGGAAACATAGTACATCTAAGTATATATGAATTTACATGTTTTGAGCATTTATTTGTTCCGTCTTAGTTGATCGATTTGGCGATGGACCAACCTCCGGTTCATATTTTATCTTCCACGTGAGTTAATCTATTTTGTAAGTTCAATATAAAAAATATCAGAAAATATCAATTGAAAAACCAAAAAGTATCAAAAAGTCTTCTCTTATAGAATCTAATCCGCTCAGGACATTGCATGTTTATAATTTTATTTTTATGTATGTAGACATACATTGGCACTGCTGATGTTACGAACAAATTTATTTTATGTATCAAAAAAAATATGTACGTAGTCCCATACCTGGCTAGGGATCAAAGCACATTTTTGTTAAAACATTTCATACAAAAATTTTTTTTTCATAGTAGTGTCAAAAATACTGAAGGTACCCATGTATATTTTCTACCACATAGATATTTTATATGTATGGCGTATAACCAAAACGCATTCATGGGTATTGAATAATATCTGCATAACATTCATGTATTTAAGTTTACTGAATGTGGTTGCGTGAAATATTGCCGTGCATAAGTATAAGTAATACACATATTTTTTGCAACGCACAACCATAGCTGTTGTTATTATTTGTGTTATAAGTATGGATATACACAATAACGTAAAGCGAGGGTAAATACCTCTGTATATTATTCTTATGGGTACTTGTTGTCATTCTCTGGTACCCATGTATATTTTCTACCACATAGATATTTTATATGTATGGCGGATAACCAAAACGCAATCCATGGGTATTGAATAATATCTGCATAACATTCATGTATTTAAGTTTACTGAATGTGGTTGCGTGAAATATTGCCGTGCATAAGTATAAGTAATACACATATTTTTTGCAACGCACAACCATAGCTGTTGTTATTATTTGTGTTATAAGTATGGATATACACAATAACGTAAAGCGAGGGTAAATACCTCTGTATATTATTCTTATGGGTACTTGTTGTCATTCTCTGATACATACATGCTTAAGCTTGAGGTCTATTTAAATAAAATTATTTATTTTATTTTTTCTTCAATCCGATAACAATTTCAAATTTCAGATTGTTTTTTTCCTGAAAAAATCACACAAAGGCGTGACAAAATATCATATTGAACTAAAACTAGCACCTTTGGCCAAAAAAAATGCAAAAATTTCCTATAGTGCATTGACTGAAAAATGGGGTAATAGTTTAATGTTTTGATTACATAAACAAATGTATAAAATAATCTAAGGAAATAAAAATTAAACAGTTTTCCTTCGAAATTTTGATTTTGCCGATAAATTTTTTAAACTGCCTTATTTTTAAAGATATCTTTTTTCTGTGGTGCCTACTACACAAACATATTAAACTATTTAAAATTATATTATTTCGAAGACTGAATAATATCGTCACTAGAAAAAGTCAGCAAATCGGTACAAATGCCAATTTTGGAACAAAAATCGTCAAAATGACGATAAATCGTCAAATCTGGCAGCCCTATTTTTATTATATATATTTCTTTCGTTGACGTTTCGCTTGCATTTGACACTTAATTACTGGAAGTATTCCAGTTAAAACACAATCTGTGTTGTCTGTTCTCGCATTCAAATACAGAAACACCTTTTTCTCACAAATCGTGAAATGATGAAATTTTTTGTTTCACACTTAATGTGAGAAAATTTGCAATGCGAGAAATGCAGAAACGAGCTACATCACTCGTAAAACTGCTCTGAGTGGAGAAGCAGCTCGCGCTCGTTGTCATTATTTCTTAAGGGCAATCAGGTCGTTCTTGTTTGGCTGCTTTTCGTGCGTTTTGCGTTGTCACCTCGCATTGGTTAATGGCGTGGCGTCGTATAACTGTACCGAGTTACAGTTTTTGCGGTTGTCGGCATTAACTTTATGCAATCGTTTGTAACCTCAAATTTTTAACTTGTTTTCTGGTGGAGAACCAATAATAACTCAAAGTGACTGGTGGAGAACCATAAAAAACTCATAGTGCATTTACACCTACACCATAAACACGTTATAAGTTGTTTATGATGATAAACTAGTTTAAGAAACCTGTTTATCCATACAAATTATAAACACGTTTGTAACTAGCTTTTGAGATAAACTAGTTGCAAACAACCAGTTTTTGTTAATGCAACTCTGTTCTTTTCAAATTTTGCTCTGGCAACGCTAGTGATATTTGACATTCCATAAAAAAAAAATAATTAAGTTAAAAAAGTTTGCGTTAAAAAAAGGAACACATCAAGAAAAAGTTTAAAAAAATTAATTTAAAATTGTTTTATATAATATGGATAACGAAAATAAAAGGTATGTTTATCGTATGTATAAATGTACGTGCACCAACGTTTTTAAGTTTTTTTTACTGAAGTCAGCTGTTTTGTGACACGGTAAATTTCATTTTAAAAAAGCCCCCAACAAAGAAATTACTCAAAATTGTAGCATGATTCAAAGTATTTTGTAAAAAAGCACAAACATTTTTTTGAATACAATTTTTTTTTAATAAAGCACATTATTTTTTTTGATATATATTGTTTTTTAAAGATAGCGCCAAAGTGAATTTGTGGTCAGTTGTTAAATTGAACAAAAAATTGGCAAACAAATGGAAAGGTAAAATTGAGAGCAATCTCGTGGTCAATTTAAAAATTGTTCAGGGGTTAGTAAAAAAAGTGAGAGAGTATAGCAAATTAAAAGGAAAGACAAAATTTGATCGTGTGGCTTCCAAGTAAAGCAAAACATTTAAACAACATTTTATTTTGAAAGGATTATTTCAAAAGATCTGTTTAACTGTTTGTAAATATAAAATTGTATGATCTCAACACATGTTTTATTTTTTTTTATCGTTGTAAAGGTTTTATCAATTAGTATAAACTGTTACATTTGTTTTTTTTTTTTTTTGTTAATTAAATATTAAAATACTTGTAATTAATAATGCTTATTTACTCAAGTACCAATTTTTTCTAAAATTATCGAAAAAATCTCTTAATTTATAAAATTTCTGGATTTTGAACTATTCGATTAATTGATTAATTTTAAAATTTTATTCGTTTAATCGAATAAGTGAAAAATGTCAAATGTCGATTAATCGTTTGATCAAACAAAAAAAGACGATTAATTGAACACCGTAGTAGATGTCTAAATAATATTTGGCAAAAAAAAAACTCTTATATAAATCTTAATAATAATAATTTTGTTTCAGCTCCTTGATTGCCTATTGTGGTGTGTCCGCAATACAAGTGATCGGACGAGTTATAAGATTTATATGGAAAAGAATCAAAAAACTGAGTGCTTTTCATTTAAATTTTACTACACGTCCAAGCACTTGTGCTGTGAAAACAGCACATATGTATCACAAATTGAGTATCCTCTCGAAAACTTGTCTGTAAATAGAGTGGTATGGGGTATCATATGAATGGTACTTGTATAACATTTTACTTCAATAACTTTTATAATAAGCTACTATGTCATGTGAAAAGTTTGTGCTGGTATGTCTAGAATTGACCTATACAAAGCCCCTCCTTATTATTACTTTATGACGATATGGAGTGCTCATAGCTAAGGCGAACCAAGCCAAAAAAAGATAATTCAATAAAACTTTGTGGCTGAGTAAGTGAAATGTCATTAATTTCTGGGCCATTGACTTTTGTTTATTTCCGTTACCTTAGGAATGATACACTTTTTGATTAAGTCCGTTACAAAACTGAATAGAGTTAAACTTATATATATATATCTTATAGTTCATGACTTGGTTCGGCTGAGCTCTGAGCCCTCCATATCTAGAAAATATTCGACACAAAAAACTCTTTTATGAACCCAATCCATTTACATAATTTACTCTGACAGTACATGATTGTCCATGTGTTCCAAATAGAATACACTGAAAGAAAACGCGTCATAACGGTGATGTATTTTGACATCAGTACTATGACAAGTGTCTTCGCTTTTGACCCTATGACACTTTTCATCATTGTGATGTCAGCCTTAACATCACTTGGCCAAATTATCATCAGGGTCAAACATTTAAATTATCTCATCAATGTGATGACACGTTGGCATCACAGAAATGACGAATCGGGGTCAGTTTAATAAAACATGTCATTAGTGCGATGACTCAGAAAAATCGGAGAAACGACTCATCAGGCTCAATTTAATTCCATTTGCATTCTATGCTGACGTAAATTTTTTTTTTAATATTCCCTATGCTAATTCCGCGAAGCTATACGCTTGCCTGCAGGAAACCAGAGTCGCTGGCGGGAATCGAACCCGCAACCCCGGCGCTGATAGACTAGCTCACTACCAACTAGCCTATCGGGACAGTTTGTCTTTGGAATTGACTTATTATTTACTTACCTTTTACACAGTGTTGTTGTATTCCGCCCTATGTAGAACTCTCAATTATAAGACACCAGCAGCATGCCCGATATGGTTTTCGTAATCATTCTACTTTAAAAATTTAATGCATTTAACTAAATAATATAAAAAAATAGAATATGGGAATTTTTCCTTTTTATTTTACTTTTTTAATAGGAAGTAATGTACACAAAATGTTGCATCGAGTTGATGTCACTGTAGTCATAGCATATATGACGCATACAATATGACAACATTTTATGATGACGTTCGTCATTGGATCGATGTCTTTTTTTGCCTCATTGATGTCATTTACAATAACACTGATGTCAATAATTCAATAATTCTGATGTTAGGACATCATCAATATGTAGATGCAGTTCTCTATGAGTGTACAGACTTAAACACTTTCTATAAATACTGTCGCTTAGGTTTCGTATGGTCAGGCTTGGACGCTTTTTTTGCGCACTTTAGTATGGGAATTGGCAAAGAAGGTGAAACAAATTTAACCTTCATGAGGCCAACCGTCCTTTCAGAGTCAGTATATGGATGAAAAGGAAATACGATGGTAAAATTAGGGCTGCCAGTTTTGAAATCAGAGAAATCAGTACATAAGAAAAAAAAAAATCAGTACAATTGTATAAAAAACAGTACATATACTTTTTTAATATAAAATTGCAAACTAATAACATAAAATGCTTTAATCTTTTTTTAGGTAATCAAACTGAATTTTTTCAAAACAATAATTCAATTTCGTATATTTTTTTTTAGCGGGAATACAAAGTGAATAACAAAAAAATCTAAAACACAACAAGTTGCTAAAAATTCGATTCTTAATTTCTTGTTAGCTACTTGGTTTAATATTTTTCAAAGAAACATTAGTTTTAATAAAGAAAAAAAAAATTAAATTTCCTTTATTCTATTATATTTTTGGAATATAGGTAAACATAAAATTAAATAACAATTTAATAAAAGTTGTTTTTTTCTATATCTACCAGCATAATTAATTTAATTTTGCAACTAAAAGGTCATGCTGAATCTCTTTTATTTTGCGGAAACAGCCAATGTCTAATTTAAACGGTCAAAAAGGTTTTGCAAGCCAATTTCACTTAGAACTGTTCTATAAAAAACTAAAATTTCAATTCTCTCAAAAATGAATAACTTTACATTGTCCTTATTAGCACCAAGCTACAGATATAAGGACAACAATGTTAAAAAACAAATTCAACACGAAGCTTGTTATGTAGTTATCTTCAAAATAATTAAAAAAATTATTTAAAAATGATTTACAACTAATTACTATTAATAATTGTAATTATTGCAAAAGGCACAATCGTTTTTCAGACGATCTTATACTATAGACGTTTACGAATAAAATATTTACATATGCATGAACATAAATATTTACAATGTTACAAGTTAAAAATATTTATGGCCTTTTTGTACATTTTCTACAATTTTTTTCCTGTCTTCAGTCTTCAATAAATTGTAAAACTCATTACAACTATAACCAAAACTTGTCTTTATCTGCAACTCACCTTCTAGGTTTTATATAAGGAGCCCGTTTCTCTCTTTTTTCCGCTTTGAAAAAGCGTTTCAATGTGGAATGGTAGAAATAAAATTACACATTTCCTCAAATTCGTAAATGCACCACCATTTAGAAACACTTTCCATTTTTCTTCCACTGTCTTCTTTTTTTGTACTGACTGACTCGGCAAAAATCTTCAATGTTAATAACTTATCGATAAGAATATCTATATTAATATTTGTATCGCAAACAATTTTACAATATGACAAACTATATACTGGACAAAATTAATATATAATAACAGTACAAAGACAGTTCATTAATGAAAAAACCAGTACATTTGCGTACTGATTTGCTTGTAATGCATTAATCAGTACTTTAAACAGAAAACAGTACATGTGCTGATAAAAACAGTACGAATGGCAACCCTAGGTGAGATGCTTACAAAAGGCTTTCTGTACTGACTAATACAGTAATTATTATAAGAACAATCTCTATCCGTTTTGATTTGAGAAATACTTTTAAATCACCCTGTTGTAGCCAAATTTATTACCTTAAAAAAATACAACTTTGCTAAAAGTTTTTCCTTTTATCATTTTTTTTTGTAGATTAATTGCACAAATTAAGTTTTTTTTCCCAGTTTTGTTTTGACTTGGGTTATCTTTGTTCAAAGGGGGTAGATAATAATTTTAGTTAGAAATGCTGTGGTTTTCTAAGCCATACATATTACATGGCATACCCAAGACTTGTTAAACGGAATTAAAATAAAAACTGTATATTGTAATATTTATGTACTTAAGTTATCCATGTGTTGAGATTGAACCGAACGGACTGCCGGGTATCACAGCCGCCGTGGCCGCTGCCTAGGAAGTCCGATTCGGTGTCGCTGCTGGGCAGAAGTAGGGTCTGCGGTAGGACCATGCTAGGAATTATCACTGGCCAGGATGGCGATGCGGATGGGATCCGATGTGTCGGTTATGTGCAGGTTGTGTGAGGACCCGGAGGCGTTAGAGAGAGTTAAGCAGATTCTGTGCCACTGTCCCAGGCTACAGGGCAGCAGGCTGAGGTGGCTGGACAGTAGATATCTAGGTGAATTAGGGGATGTCTGGGACTATGGACTCGAGAGTCTGATAGGACTCGTAGTGTGTATGGACTGGCTACGCAGCAGCAGACTGGGAGCTAGCCGCACATAGGGCGGATTTATGTTGAGTGGGGTTTTATCTCGGGTTTGGTCCGATCTTCTTTTCTTATCTATCATTTTAATCTTTTCTTATGCTTTCGCTGTTTATTTCACCTACTTTCCAGCTACCTATATCTATACAAGACATCACACTCTGGGTGAAGGTGTGAAGGAGACTTCACACCAGCTTTTCTACCTACCTACCTACCTAAGTTATCCAAACATTTGCAATACTATTGAGTACTTAATTGCTGTTGTAATTGTTGTTTTGCTCCACATTATTCAATAAGTTGGGCAATATAAAAAGCCAATATATTTTTATTTGAATATACTTGAATATAATTTGAATATATTTTTTATTGAATACATGTAAAAGTAAACAAAATGAAATCACACATGTGCGTATTGCACAACGTTCTCAACACTTTTAAAAATATTTGTTTTTGTGCAATATAAATCAAAAGACTTTTTATTTTATCAAATATATTGTACCACCTTCTAATATGATCTAAATGTAAATTTTTGCAGAAATATTTCCGAGTTATCTGAAATTTTCGACATTGATTTATAGTTAGGATGAAAACACGGGATTTTTCTAAATCAAAATGTTGGTTGAATTTTTAAATTTATATGTTAGCATTTTCAAAAGGCTGTTAAACGGGGTTGCGGTGTAGTAGCACGTGTTCTTTGTGCATGCACAAGTTGGATTTATCGTGTTATTAGTTTCCACTAACGAAAATAGAAAATAAATGCATGTAACACATTCGTATAGATTTCGACTATCATTAAAAATGCGTTAATTTTTAATAAGACACCAAAGTAATCATCTGAAACTTTTACTATTTCTGCAACTATTTGTTTGGCCTTGGTGGTGGGGGGAGGTGGTATTTCGTTTGCAGTAATGCGATAGCTTAAGGTAAAATAACGCAACTAAGAAACAAATAAAAATTTAAGTACATTTTTCAATTTACAATTTAAGTTCTTATAAAACTTATTAAAGCTTAATTTTTATTTTAAGTCACTTGTGAATTAGTCAATTTGTATTAAGAAAACGGTGTATCTTACGCAAATAGTATTGGGCGTATAACTTAGAAATGTGGAAAATTGGGTAAATTTTGAGCTTTTAGTGTAAAACTCTGGTTTTAAAATGATTGCGTTAGTGGTTCCAATGACTTTCTTGTTGAGTTTGACAAACATCTTGATTGAGCAATTCCTCCTTTTTAACATCCATGAAATTTATATGGGCGCTCTTTGTCTTTCGTGACAAACCACTGGTATACATCAAAGATAAATATCTCAGCAATTTGGCAATAACGTCGTCAGAATAATATAACAATACGTTGCTGGCCCTAAGCAAACATTAGTTTTGTATTACCAGACGATTTAAATTGATCTTTAAACGAAATTTACGGCCTTTAAACAAAAATCCATGAAATACCTATCATAAAGTTTTTTTTTACAGAATAACTTACATATGGTGTAGATATGGGTTCAATGAAAAAAGAAACACATGTATTTAAGGCAAATTGGAAATTATATTTATTGATTACTTCATCTTAAGGCTAGCGGAGCCGGGTCAGCTAGTAATATTATAAATTAAAATGTTGTTCATATACATATGTTTGATTTACATTTGATTTGAAAATACATATGATTGTATGTATGTATATATATGCTGTGAATCTTACGAAAAATGTGAGCGTAAAAGTGGGCGGGGCAACATTTTCTTTCCGCAAAACCTAAGTTAGACCATGGCGATCATTTTAAAGAAAAAATCGTCCAAATTGGTCAAGCCGTTCTCCAGTTATGCGCTTAATAGAAAAAGTGGGCGTAAAAGTAGGCGTGGTACATTTTTCTTTCGATGGAAACTTAAAGTTGATTAATACGAACATTTGAAAGAAAAATTAGGAGCCGTTTTCTGATTTTAGGTAAATCAAAAAAAGTGGGCGTAAAAGTAGGCGGGGCAAAATTTTATTTCCGTAAAAACCTAAGTTGGGCCATGGCGATCATTTTAAAGAAAAAAACGTTCAATTCGGTCAAGCCGTTCTCAAGTTATGGATTTTGCCACGCCCCTCCGCACCCAGACCGAAAATCAGAAATCAGACTTCACAGTGTCACCCGCCTTAATATTCTGAAGATTCCCTGAAAATTTCATCAACATCGGCCCAGCCGTTTTGGAGTCCATACGTTACATACACACATCCTATTTTATATATATAGATAGAAGAAGATAGATTTCTTATTGCTCAGCTTATGTTAAGGGTATTGGAAAACGTATTAACTAGGGCAGTGGTTTTCAACCTTTTTTAAGCCGCGGCCACAAAATGTTTTTCAAAAAATCTTGCGACCCCAGGCGCGGATTCAGGGGGGGGGGGGGGGGGGAAAGGATATTTTTAAAAAACAAAAATTTCGAAATTTTGATAAAAAAATTAAAATTATGTTTCAATAACGACTGCGGATATTAGAAACAAGTTTTACTTTCGGTTTTTTAACTTTTTTCAATTAGCTAAAGGGTTTTTGAATTACGCGAACATATGTTGTGCAACCTTCTCCATTTTGGAAATAACGGTATATCTCGAAAACCAGAGCCAATCTTAAAAAACCGCGGGCACCACTGGATTCAGCGTACCCAAATTATATTAAAACGCTAGGTGCCCAGCTTGTCACGAAAAAAAGGGTAAATTTCTTGCACAGTGTAATTATTCAATTTTAAACATCTTATCTGTGCGAAATGATTTTTTCATAAATGGTGAACATTAAAACAAAAAAAAAAGGAATAAATTAAATTTAGAAAATGATTTGATTGTTTACGTGTCACAATTACAACCACGTTTTTCGCATTTAACTAAAAAAAGCAAGCCCAGCTTTTATTTATGCTTTTGAATTAAAAAAATTAAATTTAAAGTTTCTAGCACTTAGTTAAAAAAGCAAGCCCTGCGTTCGCATTAATATAAGTACTTTTGTGTTTTTGAATTAAAATTCTTTTTTGTTTTTGAACTAAAAAAAAATCGATGTATTTTATTTAAATCAGATCGCGACTCCCGAGAAAGTTTGCTCCGACCCCCAGGGGGTCGCGACCCACCGGTTGAAAACCATTGAACTAGGGTATTCATTTAATCAAGTTTTGCTTAAATCGGTTAATCGCTCGATTAATTAACCGAGGTTTTGGTTTAATCGGCTAATAATCGGTTAATTTTGTTATTGATCGGTTAACGGATTAATAAAGTTTTTTTCTTATAAATTAAGTAATTTCAATAATAAAAATGCATAAATTATTTATTAGTTGGAGTTTATTAATAAAAAAAAAGCAATAACATAACAAACATTAATACATATTATGTACATATTATTATGAAGATCTTATAAAATAATCTTTTAGACAAATAATTTGGTTTAAGTGTTTAGGATTAAAGCGATTCTTATCTTTAGTTTCTTTGATAAAACTTGACTTTGAAAAAATTCTTTAATTTATCGTAGATGTTGAAGAAATCAAAAGCAACCCATAATACAGAATATCTAATTACATAGTCCTTTTCCTGGATTTCTCTTAACGTATAAAATCTTCCATTATGCCTTTAGAGTTTTAGTTTTTAACTCTTCTGATTGTTTCGGTTAATTCTGATATTGATTAATATGAAGATTGATATGAGAAAATATGAAAAGAAACAAATAACTTAACACATACAAATAAAAGGTACGTGAAATAAAAAGCTGTTGACAGCAAACACCTATTTAAAATGAAGAACACCTTCTTTTTATGAAAAAATATTTTATAAACACATACGAATCAAATAATTAAAAACGCAAAAAAATATGTTATAATACTACAAAAAGTTAAAAATTTTGTAATATGGGTTAATCGACTGAAATTAACCGGTTTAATCGTTAATCGAAAATAGGCAATTTTAAATTAAACGATCAGTTAAACGGGTAGTAACTAATCGGTTAACCGAATGAATACCCTAGTATAACCTCAAAAAAATTTGCAACATTAGCAAATCAGTTTGCACAAATCTATTTGCTAAAAAAGTTTAATTTAAATGTCATATTATAACTAAAAACAAAATGTTGGTACCTGTGGTGCGTTTCACTAACTTTTAACGATCCGACAATCGTAATTTTTGTCGACATATATATCCGCTTGCAGTAACGATAGTGTGATTCTGTTATTTATTTTTAACGATTGTAAACATCTGTAGTTTTTGTAACATCTCTGTCTACAAAATGTTTAAATACGAAAAGCACAAAAGAGAATAGAGAAAAAACAAATGAGATTGTGCTTAATTTACTGTTTTTATATATCATTTTGTGAATTTTACATTTAGAATTTTATTTTTGTTCATAATTTGCTTTGTTTTGTACATTTTGAATTTAGAATTTTGTTTTTGTTCATATATACACATATGTATGCATGTATATATGTATATGTATGGAAGAAGTCGGTCCTCAGCCACTTTAAACATAAAATACACTTTATCGATTAAATAAATACAAAGTAAATTATTACCGTTAAAATAACGAAAAAAAAACTGCTTAAAGTAACAGCTAACTTTAATCGATAGCGAATATCGTTAAAAATGTTACTGAATAGCAAATTCGATAAATTTTCGTTATATTAATTTCAACGATGCGATTATGGTAAAATAAAGTTAGTGAAGCGCACTACTGTTTTAGATACGCCAAAATGATTGAAATTATTGTGTTACTTCACTTCGCGCAAACAATCAACTTGAGTAGAAAGGAATGTGGTATAAGATCTTGCCTGTAGCCGTGAGATATCTCAGTAGGTCATTTATTCTGGAGCTAGGAATAAGTGTCTTTTAATATGTAGAGCCTGAAATTCGCAGAGAAATTGTAAGACCGTTTCTTCTTTTTCCTTGTCTTTTCAACTGCGCCCGTGGTGCTTCAAGGGTAGTCCCAGTTCACTTAAACGCTTGCCTAGCATCCAATGTCCCGATTTAATCAGCAGGTAGTACAAGTTTCTAAATATTGAAATATATCCGTGTGACTTTATGCAGGCCTAATGAAAAACCAAGGCACCTTCATAAGGTATATGCATCAGAGAGAGTTATATTGACTGTAAATTTTTTGTATAGGGTTTTTTTTGAAACTATGTATTCTAAATAAGAAACTCCATACAAAAAAAAAATCACTGCCAGCATAATTCTATCTCCCTCTCTCTGGTGCATTCATATACCTTTTAAATGAGCCTTGTAAAACCCATACATCGTATTCATTACCTTTTTTTAAATTAAAATAAATCTTTATTTTTAAATCAAAAGCCAAAAATTACCTTTCGTTACCTGTGGTCATTTAGATAAACAAATTTATGCTTCTCATCATCATTTTCTCATAATTTCTGACAACTCAGCATCATCAGCTGCTAATAGACACTTTTCAGCCTTTACCCCGAAAGGAAGGCGATAAAGAAAATAAAGATAAAATTGTGTTTGCTTCAATTACTGCATCATCTGATTTTACAAACATCCTGACCTTAGTATACGCCCAGTCATATTAGGAGTTTCACTGCGAAATGTTTATACAGGCCAGTTCTGAAAATCAATTTATTTCAAATCACGTGATTTCAAATCGCTTGTTCCTTTTAAAATCACAAATATAATATTTTGGTATTCCGTTTTTGAGTGTGTATGTGTAATTTTTAATTGCCGAAAGCACACCGAGAAACACAAAAACGGTATGTATGACCCGGTAAAAAGAACAGACCCGGTAAAAAGGTATAAACTCCGAAACACCTTCATTGTAAATGTCCATATATATTGAGCAGTGAATTCGGAAATGGAGTCGGAGTTGGAGCCGGATTAGGACTTTTAACATTTTAGCTGTTGGGGTCGAAGTCGGAGTAGTAGATACGCCATTTGTTATGTTTTCCCACTAGAACTCAAAATGATAATTTTTTTTATTATAATCTGGTAGATAATTTCACGGCATTAATTTTTTCAATATGATTTTCACCATATGTCCGCCGCGGCTACAAGTTATATGTCCATTCGATCAGTCCAACTTTTGACTTCTTTCTCCAATTAATCTTGCCGTATGGCGTCAATGGTGGCTTGCGTATTGGCTATCAATGCTTCAAGAGGTGCTGGCATAAGCCAATGACTTAAGGCCTTTGTACTTTCTACGCCGCTTTTTTAACTCATCACTAAGTTGGTACACAGGTTTTCTAACGAGCTTTGTCCCATAACGTACGTAAAATAAAAAGCTGGGTATCTACTTACGTACGTTGAGTTATTTAAAGCTATCAGCTTAGTTTTTGATTTGTTTTAATTAAATTTTTTCCGTTGTGTGACATCAGAAATAAAATAAAATACAAAATAAAAAAAAACTAAAATTAAATAAATAAAGTTGTCTCGGTCTTGATAAATTATACGTCATTAAAGTATTCATTTTGGGCTACTCCTCCGTTGTTAGGTTTTTGTCAGTTGGAAAAAGCGACGTATAAAGTACAATGGATCTTATATGACTAGGCATTTAACATATGCCCATAAAAAGTAATCCATTGGCGTCAAATAATACCAACGAAGGGGCCAGAGAACAGGACCACTTATGGAAATAAAGTTGCCACCAAATTGATTTAACAATAAATCGATTTTTTAACGCGCTGTATGTCGAATTGGGTTAATTTTTGGAAACAAAAATTTTGCCAGCATGGCGCTTGCCACTTACCGTAACCGCAGCTTCTTGCTCCTTTCTAAAGAGCTCGTAAACAGCACCGAAAAAGGAATACAACTCCCATATCTGAACAGGTGCTTCAAGGTCTATCTTGAAGCTTCTGGATCGGGTGCAAAGAAGTGCGTTGAAGCTCATTTATGACAGTAGGGTGTCCACCAGCTCTATTGACTCATTGAAGCATCGTCGGAATGTGGGTTGTATGCCATTGTTCTATCGCTATTACTACGGTAAATGTTCAGCCCGTAGTACTCGCCTTTCCAGCAGATCCCATCCTTTCGTTGTCGACTGTCCAATGAATCGCACTACGCATTACAGAGAAAATTCGTTTCTCGGTCAAACTAGCCATATGTGGAATATACTTCAGGCAGAAGTCTTCCCAGTCGGCTACAATTTGGAAAAGTTCAAATTCAATGTCCACAAACACTATTCCCTCTTTCCTTCTCCTCATAATCTATTTTCCTAATATTTCATTAGTAGGGGGCATCCTCTGAGTGTTGGCTCAATTTAAAAAAAATAGTAATTAATTAATGGAAATCTTCGCTCCAAAATGCGGAAATTTTGGTTATTGACGTAGCCATTTAACCAGAAATGAGCTTCGTTAAATGGACGAAGTGTTTTATAAACTTCGTGAACAAATTTATTTCTGTCAAAGTAAATTTCTACAATTTGGAAGCGTTGTTCTAGCGTAAAACAATTCATGGCAACTTGCCAAGCCTTACTAAACAGAACTGTCAACACAGTTTGACATTCTAAGCTGTCAGACTATTGTTATCGATATCAAAAGTTCTCATGCAGTTAAAAAAAAAACACCCGATACATGCAGAATTTTTTTTTCAATATTCAGGTAAACCTTTAAATTTCCTATGAATTAAATAAAAAGATTAATATTTACACTAAAATATAAAAATTCTTTTACATTTTTAAGCTTGCACTTAAAGAAAAACGCTACGTTGCTGGAATGAAACCATTTGATTGGCCCATATTCATTTATGCAATTAAAGTCTCCATTGCTGGTACTAAACTGTTCATTGCAGTAATGAAACACATGTATTCAAACGTTTAAACAAATTTTTTTTTTTTAAATTTCATCAGAGTTTCCTTTTGCGCGTTTTGTTTTTAATTCTTTTTTTTTTTTTTGAATTTTTTTTTTTTTTGGTATTTTTTGCAAAAGTTCTTTTTAAACCTTGTATATTAGGTTTTTTCTTTGAGTGTATGAGTGATATTTGAGCTTTACGGAAATACATTATAATAATAAACACCATAAAAAATATTGAAAACTTTTATTGGTTTCCATTAGTTTTATTATAACATGTACTCGTATTTTTAAAAGTGTATTAGACTGGTACGAATTTCCAAACACACAATCTTCCAAAAATAAGTGCAACATTACATCATGTTTTATTGTACTTTAAAAAAAAAAAAACGCAAATACTAAATACGAGTACTTCTTAAATATTTTGTAACCAACTTCGCCGTATAGAATTCCTTTATTTTCAGTAGTCTTCCGTGCGCGGTGCTAATTCATCGTTACTTGCGCGATTTTGTAATAAAAATATTTGCAGAGGTAAGAACTTCTTGGTCAAAGTTTTCTACAGGGTAACCCAAATAACCCCTACGAATGGTTATCAAGTATAACTTTTATATTTTATAATTATCTTTTTACCCGCTACTATGTACGCATTTCCCTTTCTTTCGTGGGCATATTTATAGGCCAAAGTTTATGTTTTTAGGTTTTAACAAAAAAGTACCAACAGTTTTAATTTTATAGGTCCTCATTCACTCAGGACCCTGCTTCTTAATATATTTTTATGTTTCCAAGTTAAATATCATAAAAAATTTAAAAATACTATATTTAGAAAGGCAAAGTAAAAGAAAAAACCATCTGTTTCCCCTTTTTGGTACTTTTGTCTACCCATTGAATTATCAAAGTTTCAATTTTGTATGGGCGCCCATAGTTTAATACGTATATGTTTGTGAATGGAGAAAAATGTTTTGTAAAAAAGTCCCAAAAATAGGTACGATTTTCATCCCTAAAACGTTCAAATTTCGAAAAAGTTTGGTAACTTATATTTGCATTTTTCCGAGAAGTTACGAGTGTGATAAAGTTTTTATTTCTTTTATTATTCGTTTAAAAGGTGACAAAAAAATTGCAAAATATAGTTTTTACCCGTTTACTCCCCGAAAGGGCCGAATTTCGAAAAAAATTACCAGATAAATGTCCACTTATTTTTTTAATGAACAACGATAAGTATTAAATTTTTAAATTTTTTTTTCTCTTTTAGTATATGAGTTTAGCGAATTTACACGTTCTAGCTTTCTTTTGCCTACCTAAGGCCCATTAAATCAGAGCAAGTTAAACTCTGTTTCTGGTTTAAAATTCGTTTTAACCACCATATCTATAAATCAGTAACCATAAACCATTTTAAACGCATGAAATTGGGCGTTGAAACTACTAATGCAGACCCTATGAATTTAACAACATTTATGTTATTGCTGCCACATTTACTTTTTAAATTACGTATAATACATGGGGCAATAATTTGCAACTGTTGAGTTTAAACTACATATAAATTTAAGTTTAGTTCAACTTAATCAGCGTTTACACACTCACGGACTGATAAGCCGTACGCATTCCAATTTGCAAAAAATCCGTCTAAATTTCAATTTAAGCTTCATGCGTTTAGGCTGTGCGATGATGAATCAGCCAGCCAGTAACGTTAAAATTGAATATATCGCTCATTTGCTGCAACGTCGTCCTAACTCATGCAGAATTGTTTGCTATGTTTTTCTTTTTATTGTGTATAGAATTCATCTTTATATCTTTTTTTATAACCTCCACCACCACTAGTGGTGAAAAAGGGTATACTAAGTTTCTCAATCCGTGTAAAACTTTTTTATTATATATCTAAGACCCCATAAAATATATACATATGTATATACTGGCTCCTTGTGTAATTCTTAGTCGATTGAGCCATGTCCGTCTGACCGTCTGCACGTCTGTTGGAAACACGCTCACTTTAGAAAAAACGCAAAAGAAAAGAAAAACCTTGGTCTCCGATTGCTTGTAGTTATCCTAAGAAGTTTGGGATTGAAATCCAGCACCATCGGTTCAGTAGGATCAGAGCTATGAATCAAAATTTGGAACAACCACCCTAAAATATTGATAATTTTGGTACAAAAACTAACAAAAATGGTGGAATAATGTACTGAGGAAATTGTGCACGAATTTGCTTTATACGACTGCAAACTATACTGTGAAATTTCGTGAAGATCGGTCCATAATTGACCATAGGCCCCATATAAACCCAAAACAGCTTAGTGCGCCTACAACCGTTATACATAACGCCATCATAATTCAATTCGGTACGTCACATTTTAATGGGATGAGAAATAACATTGCCAAATTTCGTCGAGATCTGTCCATAATAAACCCTAGACCCCATTTAAACCCTACTCCCGGAAAACAGTTTAGATCGCCTAAAATCGTAATACATAATGTTATCATAATAACATTTGGTACGTCACAGTTTTATGTGATACAAATCGCACTGTAAAATTTCGTGAAGATCGGTACATAATATACTCTAGGCCCCATACAAACCCTACTCCCGGAAAACAGCTTAGAACGCCTAAAACCGTAAAAAGAATGATATCATAATGAAATTCGTTACGTCACAGTATTATAGGACGAGAAATCACACTGCCAAATTTCGTGAAGATCGGTCCATAATTAACCCTAGAACCCATATAAGCCCTCCTCTAGGAAAACAGTTTATAACGCCTAAAACCATATAAAGGCCATTTTGAGCAAATGATTAAATTCGCCTAAAAACGTAACAGTTATATATATTGCGGTAAAATTTCTTCCAACTTAGATTCATATGGCCAAAAAAAATATCATACAATTTTGTGAAATTCACTGTTAACGCTAAAACTAATTACACTGCTGTATTAAAATTTATTCTAAATTATTTTTTGTAATACCAGAAATCAGTCTTCAGAATTTTGGGATGATTGGTTTACCATAGGTCTAATACAAATTACGCTCCTAAAAATCATTTTAGTTCGGCTAAAACTGTTGCGAATCATGATATTTTACTCAAGCCAGTTCTAAAAAGAAACGCATAAAATTTTCTTATTGTCGGTCAATAATTTAATTCATGTCTAAACCGCAACCAATATTAATGCTGACGTTCGTTTTGTGACGATTAGTTAATAATAAATTTGTATTTATAATATAAAGCCAACACATGTCGGTGGAGGGTATCAAAGATTCGGCACAGCCCAATATAGCACTCTTACTTGTTAATTTTCCCGTTTGAAAAGAATGTATCATTATTTTTCTAAGTGGCGCGAGCAAATCAAAAACTTTAAACACGGTTATTTCGAAATGGAGTTTTTTGAGTTATGACGACGTTGCAGCAAATGAGCGATATATAGAAAAAAATTATTTTTTATTTCTGCAGGTTATAACTGAGTTCTTGGAAAATATCTGGAGAGCGGTAACAGTAGAAGTAACCAAATTTAGTTAAGTAAAAATTTTTTCTTTACTACAACGGGATGTGTTCTGATGAAATTAGGGATTTGGTTCCCGAAACCCATAGCTTTGTTCGTAATACACGTTTTTCCTCAAGAGCCCATCCTTTTGTGGTCGATTGGCCGGTGAATCGTACAACGCATTAAGCCTAGTACTCTGTTCAACATTTCACGTGAAATGCTGTCAAAACTCATATGAAAAAAACTTGTGCAGAATTTCTATGAAAAAATGTTGATAGAGTTGTACTCTGTTTAATTTGTGAAAACGTTGCGAAATGTATCTGGCAACATTTTTTTTACAACTGCGAAATAATATAAGCTGCACTTATTTCAAGTGGAATTTTAAGCAAATGAAAAAAGTTTAAACTAAATATTAAAATGAGAACTGAAAAACATAAATAACACAACCGGTAACAGTTTTTCATCAATATTTACTTTCATTTTTACTTAATTTTTTATTTAAAAAAATACTTTTTAGTAAAATACATGTGGGTTTTGTTTACGTATCCAAAACAATGTCGCATACTTTGAAAGATTAAAAACGTAAAATTGTGCAAACTATCGAAATAGGTAACATTGATACATGTCAAATTTTTCGCATGAAATAATAGATGTTGCTGAACAGGGAAAAGTCGTTTTTTGGCCGTTTTGTTCGTATGTGGAATAACCTTTCTGCTGAAGTCTTCCCTCTCACTTTCAACATGAATAAATTCAATTCGAATGTTCACAAGCACTACTCCCTCCTTCCTCCTTCCCTTAACCTATTTTCCTAGTTCCAACACAATGCAACTCATTAGTAGAGGTCATCCCCTGAGTGCAGGTCCTAACAAAAAAAAAAAAAAAAAAACAAAAAAAAATCGTTCTTTTGGTTTTTTTGATACATACACAAATTTATGATATTTCACTGTTTGTGTGGGTGATAGCGTTTTTTGAATGCAATAACGAAATATGTTTCTGATCCTTTCGTTCTCTCTTCTACCATATCAGTATTTATTTTAAAGCCAACGTTTATTTAGTCAAGTATGTATGTATATGCAAGTAAACAGCTTTGAAAGCTCTTACAATTTGCTGCCGTTTCTTTGCAAAATATTTACAAAAGCTCTTTTGCGAAAGCTCGCGTATTGTACATATAGCTCAGCCGCAATTGCTATAAAAGAAATGAAAACAGACAAACCGTCATCACAATTTTAAGAAGCAGTGATTTTTAACTCACGTTCACTAATCACGATGTTCTTTAAAAATCACAGGATCGCTCATCACTAATGATAAGTCTTCGTATACAGAGAAATTTATTGGATTATGTCCATTAAATTGTTTTAAAATTTGATATAGTCATCAAAATGTCTACATACATAAATGGCAATAAATTTTTATACATTTTATTAGATTTTTGTTTTCTTTATAAAAATCAAACTATTTCGTGACTGATATATGTGACAGCAATTTAACTTAAATCTCATGTCACTTATAAGTGACTTTTACGTTCTCATATATGTGACAGCAATTTAACTTAAAAATCATGCCACTTATATATGACTTTGAAGTATGTCACAAATATGTGAAACCCATTTTCTGTTTAGAAAATGTTTTTCAAAACTCATGTCACATATGTGTGACATATATTTTTTTGGTTCCTGAGTTTGGACAAACAACACAAAAAACTGCTGAGTGGCGAACTTCTAAAAGTACTAGCATCGGAGAGATCCAAATGGAAAGAATTTGTAATGGCTCTATGATCCTTATAGGATTAACAGGAAATATTATATACATATGTAATGCAGAGAGAGAGAGAATTTTTATAGGCTGCAAAGTAAAGCAAACTGTAAGCTTTCCTTAAGGAATTTTTGAGCAAAAAAAATTTGCGCATTATTTTACATTCAGTAGCTCCTTAATATACATAAATACATGTTCGTATGCATATTTATCTGTCTATGTATTTATATCTATATGTATAAGAGTACTTCTGCCTGTGTTCGTTTTTTATATGTTTCAATATTTTACTTCTGCTATTTCTTTTTGTTTTCTCCTCAAACACGTTTACCCTTTGCTCCGTTTAATGCATTTAATAAATATTTAAGTGAATTCTATAAAAAAGGACGATTTAATACATGAGTATATTATGTACACGTACGTGTATGTCTACATTTACACATCCATACATACAAATATTTATACATAAATGTATGAATGTGTTATTTTTATTTAAGTATTAGTCTTTCTATATATTTTTTGGTTTTTATTTTGTGATTGTGTTGTAAATTTTTCCGCATGATATTTGCCATAAACATTTGCATAAATTTATTAAGAAAAAAGCAAAAAAAATGTTTTTGTAACTTTTATATTTTATTTATTTATAATGAATATTGAACTTTCAAGGAAAGTATACAAACTGTTCTATAAAAAACTCCATTCTATTTTAAGGTTAAATTTATTTATGTTTATGGTTTAATACTTTTACTTTGAAGATTTCAAGTAATCGATGTAAGAGAAAAGCGAATATTTATGTGCTTCAATAATATTTCGTTATGTAAAATTTCCCGGAACAATTAGGAACTTTAACTAAAGGCTGTTATAAGCAGAGACTTTTTAAAATACAATGAAATAAATAATTATTTAAATATTAAATGCTTAACAAAATTCAGGGCAAGTTTTTAAATGCAAAATATGTAAGCGAAAATGCTTAAGCAAAATATGAACAATTAAGCAATATTATGTATATCAAAAACTTTAGGGTCTCAGAATTAATATAACAAAGACAAAAGCCATGAAAATAAATACAACAAATACCACACAGTTTCCATCAAAACAACAACAGGTCGAAGGCGTTCAATCCTTCTGCTACCTGAGTAGCGTAACAAAAACAAGTGAAGCCTCGAAGGAGAGAGGACGTTGGGAACCGCAAAAACATGGCCAGTCAAACTTATAGCCAACTTTACCACGTCTGGAAGTCCCCCCATATATCTGAGCGCACCAAAATCAACATCTTTAACAGCTGCGTGCAATCAGTTGTGCTCTACGGCTGCGAAACTTGGAACTTTAATCAATGCGATATTAGTGAAATATTCATCAACCGTTGCCGCCTTCGCATACTAAATATTTTCTGGCCAAACACCATCACAAACGAACGTTTATGGGCCAAGTGCAAACAAGCGCCGGTTGAACATGAAATCAGCAAACAGAAATGGCAGTAGATTTGCCAAGTCCTGCGAAGACCTCCAGCCGACATCACCAGAAACGCAATAGACTGGAATCCCCAAGGTATCCGCAGGAATCATTGAAGCAGCAAAAGTCAACAAAACGTGGAACGAGCTGAAGCTCGTAGCAGCAGATAAGCAACAATAATTGAGGCCCTATGCTCCTTATATTAACAACAGGAATTTATATATATATATATATAATATAAATATAAAAATTTTTAAGCCTCAAACATTCACCAGATCATGGTTATCTCCAAAAGGACTTGGATAATTTTTATAATTGGTGTAACATTAATTTAATGAAACCTAACCTGAAAAAAAGCTAATACATGACTTTTTCGAGAAGGCGTGGCGTTCTTGGTCACTATTATATCAGTGGTCATAAACTGGAGTCAGTAAGCGTTATTATGGATCTTGGTGTCTTGTTGGATGGAAAATTAAACTTTGTACAACATATCACGATGGCTGTTAATAAAGCTCGAGGAGTCTTGGCTTTCATCAAACGATGGGCAAAATAATTTAATGACCCCTTCAGCACCAAAAGATTATTCACGTCACTTGTAAGAAAGATGTTAGAGTATGGCTCAATTGTATGGGACCCCTACTATAACGTTCATATTAATTCTATCGAATTTGTTCAGAAACAGTTTTTACTCTTTTGTTTAAGACATGTTTAGCGCTTCCATCATAGTCATCACGACTTGCTTTGATTCGACTGCCAACATTAAAAAGCCGAAGAATTGTGCTTAACGTTTCATTTCTTGTAAAACGAAAATGTTTTATCAGATTTTCCTTTAAGTAAAATATCATTGAATGTTCCTCAACGAACATTAAGATTCAATCACCCACTATATGCTAAAACTGTTCGAACAAACTACGAAATTGCAGATCCGTTTAGGAAATTATGTTGTTGTTTTAATGAAATGTTTAACTTTATAGATTTTTCTTTAAATGTTGATGTTATTAAACGCAATATTATTTTAAGTTTAAACATGTACCTGCGGTTATATTAAGAAAAATTGTTAAATTTAATATTTAGTCTTTAAGGATTGTATCCATAGACTCGATTAAATAATTAAAAAATTTAATTAAATAAATAAAAAACACAAATAAAAATTTTATTATTCTTAATTGTTTTCAAATGATAGAAAATTCAATATTTTAGTTCTCGCATAGATCAGGAGAATATAACAAGAGAGCACCAAAAGAGAAACCTTCGTAAAAGTTACGATTTTTTTCATTCCTGAAATGAATTTTGTCATTATTTTTGAGCCAATGTAGCGCGTCATTTCCGCTACGAAAATCGTTTCATTAAGTTTGAAATCGATATAACCACAATATGGATTTAAGTGGAGTTTTTTTGTGAGGTGTTAAAAACAGTAATTAGTATTGTGGTTGATTTATTGAACTGTTTATGGTCTTTAATCCAAATTTTCATATTTGTATCTGGCTAAAGTTCATTAAATTAAATTTTCATTAAATAATTTTTATCAAGAAAGCAATTTTACAACATGAAATTAAATACAATTTGTTGATAATTTTTCACTCATGACTGACCGGGGGATCGTACGCACGTCCACGGACAGATCGATTTGACATGTTTCAATAGTAACTACACTATCTCCTCAAAAATTTTGGCCGTAAAACACTTACCGCGATTGACGACGGCTGACAGTCAATAACCAAACATCAATCTTTAAACAAAAATGGTAGATCGAAATTTGTTTTGAACACCCAGAGAAAAACATGTTTAAATATGGTCACCTCCAACAAAACTATTTTTAAAAATTTTTTTTAAACATATAATGGTTATTTTAACCACATTATTGTCATCGACAACCATATTATGGTTAACTTAGTCCTCCATTAATAAGGCACAGCCATATTATGGTTGCCTCTGCACATGTTTTGGTTAATAATAACTAAAATATGTTTAACATTTTTAATAGCACGGTTGGTTTTCAACCAAAGCACGTTGCTCTTGGAAAACAGGAAAATACAATTGTTAATTTAAAAACAAATTATTGTCATATTTAACCATAACATGTTTTGAGGCAACCATAATATGGTTGTGGTTTCTTGATGGTGGACTAATTTAACAATAATATGGTTGTCGGTGACAATAATATGGTTAAATTAAACATAATATGTTTAAATTTTTTTTAAAATTAGTTTTGTTGGAGGTGACCATATTTAAACATGTTTTTTCCTCTGCGTGAAGGATTATCAATTTTAATTGATTTACATGTTTCTTCTTACTACAGTTTTTCATACCTTTTGTTAAGAATTCCTCTTAAGTCCAAAGTATGTTTTTCGGTTTTTCATGTTTTTGTCATTCTTTTTCTCGTTGACCTTTTTCAGCACAACTTGAAGGACAAAGGTTAACATAGAGCTTGTAAGTTAGCTGTGAACAATAACAATATTAAAAATTTACAAATATTTTTGCGAATTTAGATATTTTAAGATTTTAGCGTTTTTCTGATTTTGCTCAAAAACAAATATATTTTTTTAATAGATATTGGGAATTATTTCTGTTTATAAGCATCTTTATTATATTCAACATTTTTTATTTTTCGAATTTATTTATAAATTTGAATATAATAAAGTTGCTTATAAAAATAAATAATTCCCAATATCTATTTGTTAAAATAGTTGAGATAAATACATTCAATATATCGTCTCCTTAATAAAACAAAAGTGTATAATTTTTTTGCCATTTCGAGATAATAGAGTTTAAAATTTTTGAGTTATTAGACAAATGGGAAAACACTAATATCTCAGAAAATAATTATTTTATAATAGATGTTTTTGAGTTGTGGTCATTTAAATATGTGATGGAATAATCAGGCTACTAGTTGATGATATTTCATTAATTTACAAGTGCTTTAATTGCAAATAAATGGGATTCAAAGTACTATGATGTCACTTAGGCTATTTTATTTGTTTTATAATATGTATGAAAATCATAATACACTATTTTATTTTGTATGGTACCATACACAAATAATGCTGACGAAGGCCGTAGCAGGACAGAAAATGCATTACATTCTGCTGGTGTCTAATAAATGTCAATTTTTCTGTACATACTTCATTGCTATCCAACGGAAAGCTAAGGTAAAATGTAACAAGAAGATACAATATAATAGTCTGGTAGTGTATAAAGTCATTCCTAAATATTTAAGGAATAGAACTATTACAAAAAGCTTTATAAAATACATAACTGAAATTTAACTCATAGAATAAATTCGAAAAATAAAAAATGTTGAATATATTTTTTTAATTTTAATTACTGTTCAATATTTTTAAAAAATGTTGTTCTATAAAGACTAATTTTTTTTATCAAAAGGTATTATCGGGAATACAAAATTTATTATTAATTAATTCATTTATTATTGGTGTGATAAACTCCCAATTTTTATATTGGATAAAAACACTGAATTTAATTATTGTGGGAAATCCAGTTTCTAAGCGCATTACGCTGGTTGCTTAGGCCAGTTCGTCAGGAAACTTTTTCCAAAGACTTTAGAAAAGCTAAAAATATTATACAAATAAGACCATAAAGTGAATAAGAATTTTTAGCACTCAGGTCTTACTTGTAACAATATCAAAGCTTCAACAATTTTTTTTAATTTGGACACTTTTTAGATTTCAGAATTTTTTTTAAACTTTGCAGGACATTTATCAAAATTTCACTTTTTTTTTAATTATTAGTTAAGATTGTTAAAAACGTTTTCTAGTCGTTATTTAATTTTACTTCAGAGCCATTTATGCTCCAATTAGTTTGATTTTCAGTTTACAAGTATTTAAGATTCCGGTTATTCGAAAAATTATTGGAAACATTTATAATTCGATTTAAGGAAAAGACTTTTATGTAAAATTACTAAGTTGCACCACACATATTTTGAACATTATTAAATTAACATTTTCCAAGATCTTAAAGTACTTCATGTCTTTATCAACAAAATGTTTTGAATAAAAGTTTATCCCTGTCTAAAACAGGCATTTCCCTTGTTCATTTCTATTATTAAGTCCTAATGTTCATAATGAGCATGTATTTACAGCATTTCAATTACATTGTGCACATTAATATAATTGAGTTTTTATATTATTGTGTATGTTTCATGTACAATATATTTTTCCAACGTTTGACCCTTTTCAAAAAATTATTCGAGCGCTTTCACTTTCAAAAGATTTCTATTGTTGCATTTGGACGAGCTTTAAATGTAAATTATTATAAAAATTTGATTTATTATGGCCTTCACCAACGGTGGAAGGGGTTTATGTATACCCTTCCGTTTGTAATTTTTGCAGTATTGATCTTAGACCATATACAGTTTTTATATATATATGGGCATCTCCACAGAAAAGTGACGATATGCCACCAAGCATCTTAAGAAAGTTTTTCTGTGGAAGGAAGCGAGGCGATTTGTAAGGACAAAAATTTGTAGATATTGTGCCATCTCTATAGCTTTTGGCATGAGGAAAAAAATTCACTACGACATTTAAAGAAATGTTTGTTCGTGACGCCTAAATTTAAAATGTCTGACTTTTTCTCAATTTTGAAGTTTTTTTTTAGTAGGTAATAAAAAAATAGGCAGATTTTATATTTTTTAAATATTGCCTTTCCAAGGTGAAGTTGTACGGGTTTCTTGAGGTTTTGGACGAGTTCCTTTGAAAAAAATTTTCTTTTTACTCGGTAATTTTTAAGGGGTTTTAATAGGTATGTTAAAAAAATTCGATCGATTAATATCCTGCCTTCAGAAGTTTGTCATCTAGAAGGTATACATATCTTTTTAAAAGACCTTCCAAAATATTCAGTACCCATTCGCTACTCCCTTCTTTAAGAAGGGGAAATGGAAGTTAATCTGTTTTAATTTTTTTAAGTAACCTTCCTTACAGCCGTACCAAGACAAGAGCGGAAGGCGGAACGTTTTCTTCCGCGTAGCTTCTACGCAGATATGCCATACCTAAACAAGAGCGTCAGCGTTGTGTAACAAAGAGTAGTGATAACTTTCTTGCTTACTAAAACCCTCATAAAAGAAATAAGAAATGGGATTAAAACCGCTAGTTTGACCTAAAAATAGCTAATTTGCCATTATTTATTATCAAAAGATAAAAACAGGATTGTCAAAACAACAAACATAGCAACCAACCCTGCTTATTTTAACGCGCTGTCAAAATCGGATTATCCAATTTCAAAACGTTGACGCCGTGTTATTTAGGGATGCTTCATATAAATTGTATGGGCATGCGGATTTTTGACAGCTAGAAAACGCGTTCCACTCTTGTTTAGGTATGGCTGTCACTCACTTCTTTGGGAAGGGAACGAATTTTTCATTAATGGGAGTGTGGAAAGGGTTGCTCCCAATTACAAGTTGTGAAAAAATAAATAGTTATGGAATGCGGCGATGAGGCATTGTGTCTGCTAAATAAGGCCTTCTATTAGGCCTCTTTACTTATTCTTTTTATCGCTGGGATGTTTATATTTATTCTGCTTCTTTATGTCCGTCTGTTCGTATGTCTGTTGAAATGGAGTTTCCGCAGAACCGATATATAAGGGCGCCTAGTCTGTTATATATTTATATCACGTTATATTCCGGAATAGTTTGCTATCGAAATTCAGTCAGAGCAAAAAACCACGGCTACCTATAGTTTTTTACCCTAAATCTTTACTTTATAGATTAAACAATGGAACAAAATCGAACTTTTTTGTGTTGATTGGAAGTATGATGCAATTTTTTTTTGGACCAAAACTGTGATTTTTGTCGCATTTTTATTTTTTATGAATGTTTAAAGAACAAAAATTAATTTTTTTTTTAAATTTTCTTTTTTAATAATTAGTATTGTGGTTAATTTATCGAACTGTTTATGGTTTTTAATCCAAATTATCATATTTTTTTTAATCAGGCTAAAGTTTATTAAATTTGCATTTCATTAAATTATTTTTATGAAGAAAGGAATTTTACAACACGAAATTACTAAACATTTATTCAAAATATTTCATCCTTGACTGACCGGGGAATCGAACCTACGTTCACAGACAGGTTGATTTGACATGTTTCAATAGTAACTACACTATCTCCTCAGAAATCTTTGATGCTAAACACTCACCCGCCATTGACGACGGCTGACAGTCAGTAACCAAACATCAATCTTTAAACAAAAATGGTAGATCGAAATTGTGTTTAAATGATTAACTATTTTAATTGATTTACATGGTCCTTCTTACTTCTGTTTTTTATACTTTTTGTCAAGAATTCTTCTTGCAGTCAAAAGTACATTTTTCTGTTTTTCACGTTTTTGTGTTTCTTTTTCTCGTTGACCTTTTTCAGCACAACTTGAAGGACAAATGTTAGCATGGAGCAATTTACATATATAAATTAGTACTAATTATAATTAGTATTGCGGTTATTTTATTAAACTGTTTTTGGGTTTTAATCCAATTTTTTTTAAACTCCAACGATATCTCTGAAACTATAGGGCAAATTGAAAACCATTGTAAGCACGGCTTAAAGACAATATTGTTGACGAATTTTGAATTTGTTTTTTAATTGAAAATGGTAGACCGGTTCAAAGTTATTCCAATATATGCAGCGGAAGTGCCTTAATGTGCGACATAGACAAAAACTAAATGCAGATTTGGATTCAAAATAACCTTAAAAAACATTCAGTTCTTAATCAACAAAAACCTTGTTTCCTTGTGTTGATATATAATAAAAAAGTTTCACCCTCCACCACCACTACTAGTGTTGGTGGAGAGTATAAAAAGAGTATTTCGATTTTTTGTTATTTAATTAATATTTTAATTTAAAAGTTATTTCAAAACAAGTAAAATGTTAATTAAATCCAAATTAAATTTTTTATTTCATTTCAACTAAAAAAAAAATTGATTCGATTATCACATTAACTAAATTGAAATACTTTTTAAATAATTTTTTTAATTGATAAAAAACTACTGATAATTTGTTCTGTGAAGTTAAAAAGTCTAAGGAATACCTTGAATAAGGGTTAAATTCAATTTAGTGTAAAACAACATCTAATTTTTTTTTGACTTTAATTGCTTTAAGCTTGTAAAGTTTTTTTTGTTGCAGTTACTACAAATTTTGAAAAGGATATAAATCGATTTTTTTCGGCAGCAATTACTAAAGCATATTTCGTATGTGACCATGCTGCTATTAATAGATTTATTTGTTGCAATTCTTGTTTTAAATTTTTTATGAAAAATTTGTCACGTTCCAGAAGTTTTTATGTGTGTGTTTTGTCATCTCAAACGTTATAAATGTTTATTGTAATCCCCACATATTCGACAAATCCCCAAATGTGTACAATCACCTGCACGCAAAAGTCATAAAATGGATTTTAAATTTTAACATGCCGCATACAAATCATGGAAAGAAATCGAAAGAAAGAATAATGGAAATATAAAGAGAAAATGGTTGTTATAAAATGTACAAAAGAGCGAGTTTTAATTCAAATAAACTTAATATCATCTATTTTCACAAAGGAGCTTGCAATTTCGTTAATTCGGGTATGTTTTTCTTAAGGACATGCTGTTGAATTTCAATATTTATTTATACATATAAAATTTTCTTTAACTGAGCTTCTTAACTAAGATCGGCAAGCGTTTTATTATGTCTAAAGTTCTCATTTTCATTTAATTTATACTGAACAGACCTTTAGAAGGTGCAATCCACACCACCCTGCTGGAAAATCTTTTTTGACAGATACTTTGTCGGTTGGCTAAATTGAAAATGTATTGAAAATAGAATTTTCATGTTTAAAAAAATCCTTGCCGCTCTTGTTTAGGTAGCTCAGTAAAATATTGTGGTCAGTATGATTAGAGGAATATTTTATTTATGCAACAAATTTGTAAGTTCAAAATGGCATTTATCATTCAGAGCTCCTTCCTTAAATCAATAAAAAATACAACATAAAGTCCGAAAATTTAAGTCAAATCCATACAGAATTTCATAAAAGACGTCTTAAGCTTTAACATTTTTTTCTTTTTCCTTTTTCCTTAAACACATAAAACATCTGTTCCAAGAAATAGAACATAAAGTTTTTTTTTTATGAAATTTACCAAAACCAAATACAGCGATTATTATTTTATTGTATAAAATGTATTTATTATTTTCAAACTCCTATAGGGATGCAAATTTAAACATATTTCCTCTTTTGTTTTGAACAAATATGCAAATGTAAATTATATGTTAAAAAAAAAAAATAACAAATAATAGAAATAAATAACATGTGTATAAATTTTTTTATTAACCCAATAAACAAAAAGCTATAAAGGATATAATATTATATAATAATATTATATGGGTTATTTAGATTAGCTTTGTGCTATAATTCAAATAATATATGTTAATTGATTTAATTAATTAGTTTAATTCTATTTAAATTACAATTCCATTCCTGTTTGATTCCATGGGTGCCCCGGTAGGCTAGTGAGCTAGTCTTTCAGCGCCGGGGTTGCGGGTTCGACTCCAGCCAGGGACTCTGGTTTCTCTCCTACAGACGCGGGATTAGCATAGGAAGCAAAAAAAATAATTTATTAAATTTGCACCAGTAATCAAACTAATAGTATCAATTTTTAGTATAAATTTCAAATTTAATTTAGTTTAATTTTTATATCGGTGGCTTAATTTAAATAAGAAATAAATCAATTTTTTGAAAAATAGATTTTTTTGCTTATTCTGTTGTTCGAAGGCCAAATGCATATTGATTTAAAATTTCAGAGGGCCATAGTAGAACATTTTTTTAATTTATTTTTAATTAAAATTGCAATCAAATTTATTTTATATCTGAAATTTTACGGATTTTATTAATTTTTTTTCTTCCCCTGTAAACAAACAAAAGATTAAACCATCGATATATCGAGCACTTACCGCAAAATAGCTTAAACGACATCATTTTCAATTTTCGTTTTTTTTTTATAAATAAATTTTTTGGCAACACTTGCATCATCTCCACATAAGGAGTCACACAAGGTACCGTTACGCTTTTATAGCAAGATAAGGTTTAGCGTAAGCGCCAACCTTCATACAAAATTTTTATTAAATATAACAAAAAAAAAAATTCTTCTGTAAAATTGTTTAAGCTTTTTCCCTATGCTAATCCCGCAAAGCTCTACGCTTGTCTGCAGGAGACCAGAGTCTCAGGCGGGAATCGACTACCATCTAGCCTACCGGTTAAGGTAAGGAATCATATCGGTAACTGCTTGATATGATTTCAGTTTAATTCTATTTATATTCTTTTTCAATTGTAGCTCAACTCAAGTCTAATTCCAAATTATTTGAGTTCAACTATAGCGTGATCCATTTCGAGGTTCCCTACTTTTTTAAAGAAAAAAAAAAACACAGAAAATTCAAATTTAATGGGGAATGTTTATTATCATTTGAAAGAACATTCTTTGGCATTTATTTTTTGAAGATTATGTCTACCAAATGTTGGCCGTTGCTACGTCGCAGATGGCCCATCCGTTGAGTCCAATTTTCGATGACTCGTTCGAGCATTTCGACTGGTAACTGGCGAATGACACGTCCTCCAAAGCCTGAATCGAAGTGGGTTTGTCCGCATAAACTTTAGACTTTACATATCCCCACAGGAAAAAGTCTAACGGTGTGATATCACACGATCTTGGTGGCCAATCGACCGCCTCAAAACGTGAAATTATGTGCTCACCGAAGTGTTTTCAAAATAGATCCATTGATTGATGCGATGTGTGGGAAGTCTTTGCTGAAACCAGATGTCAGCGAGATCACGATTTCAATTTCAGGCATCAAATAGTCGGTTGTCATGGCACGACTCTCCACGGTCTTCGTGTACACTCTCAGCTACGGCCGCTATATTTTCTTCACAGCGTGCTGGACGTGGTCTATTCGGCCGAGTATTATCCAATAATGAATGCTGGGTCTCAAATGGGTGATGGTGTTGCGAATAGAACGCTCAGGAGGCCGATTATGTTGACCATAATTTGAGCGAAGTGCACGAAAAATATTCCTCACAGAACGTGAATTTTCGTAATAAAGTTGAACGATTTGTAAACGTTGTTCAGGCGTAAGTCTTTCCATTATGAAATGCCAAACAATACTAAGCAAAAATAACATGACAGCATGACACGATTAACACGTGATCTGTCAAAAAAAGGCTATTGAAAAAAGTATCTTTACTTGAATCACCCATTTCAAGTCCAGTTTATTTAAAGTTAAATTACAGTTTTAATTCGAGCTTTATTTTAGTTTAGTTCAATTCTAGTTCAGTTTAAAGTGGTGCACGTGAAATGAATTAACGACGCACAGTGGCGCCCGTAGAGCAAGCGAGGTTGCAAAAATCAAAATTTTCATGAGTGCCGACGAAGTTTTGAATAAACCCATGTTACAGGAAACTTTTCAACGATTTCAAATATGCCACTCTTAATAATATCACATTTTTAGTTTAGAAGATATAACCGTTCAAAGTTGACCGACTTTCGGTTTTCAAAAAAACACACAATTTTTAGTCAATTTGTTGCGATTTCAGGTGTAATATCACGAAATATAGGTAACGAATCGCCTTATTTTTTGTTTGTATTGATTGATGTATTTATTAAATGTATAATGATAAAAAAAAATTAACTGTTTGCTTTGTGTTTCTCCTGGTAAATCACTATTTAAAAACTATCCGTTTTTTCACTATTTTTCAACTTTGACGGAAAATAAAAAAAAACTATATTTTTCTATATTTGCCATATTTGCAAAACCTGTTCTTTGATTATTTCTTTACATAATGCAAAAGGTTTTATCTGCCCGTACGTGCCCGTTTGGCTTCTAGAGGTAAAAAAGTTTAAAAAGACATGGTTGCAGAAATTGTATGGCGTCCATTCCTTATATGTTTTGACTGACAGTAGTTTGATCTAATAGTTTGAAAAAAACTACTCATTGAAATTAGCAGGTACGTACCTCACATAAACAATACTTTGGCGTACAAATGGTCAGGAACAATATTGACTTATGGTCTCTACAGGTAGGCACAAATCTTATTTGGACACGTGCATAATATCAAAATTGCATTATTCAGCCTAAATCCATATGTATGCAGGGAAGAGGTAAATTTTTAGGCATGGTAGCAAAAGCCTATATATTGCAAAATAAGCATAATGCCTGGATTAGTCTACGCCTGAAAGTTGGCGCAACAATTACTGAAACCATTAAACAATTTAAGTACTGAAAACATGGCGTTGAACAATTTAAAATTATTTGAACTGCTTAGAAAGTCAACCACACCAAAGTTTTTCACGGAAGTGAAAATTCTTCCTGAGAAGTTGACATTAATCAGCAAATGGGGCTGCGATGGATCATCCGGACAAAGCGTTTATAAGCAAAGCATATCTTCCGATGACGCTACAATATCGGACGGAAATATGGTTATGGCATCTGTTGTTCCTTTACGTCTAAAATCGGATGATTCCCTACACTGGAAAAATCCACGTTCGTCATCAGTGCATTATTGCCGACCAATAATGTATCAGTTTGCAAGGGAATCGGCAGAACTCATAAGGACTACGGTGAAGGACAAATAAGAACAAATAAGCAAGATTAAGCCTACAAAGCTGCAAATTGGAGAAGGAAAATATATTGAATGCAAGTCGTAAACGAACTGACAGGAACAACCTCAACAATGTCATGCCCGATTTGCAAAAAGAGTCAGAAGAACTTTTTTCAATTAAATTCAATTTATTTCATATATAATATGTTACATCTCAATTTTATATAATTAGTTGTAAAGAGTTTAAGATTAGTATCTTTTTCTGCTTTATTATAACATATTTCAATTAGTTATCAAATACATATATATAGACAGAATTATATTGGAGGTAAAAATTTAGCAAAACCCTATTTAAACCCCTTTTTTCGTTTCATTTTTATATATTTTTTATCGATTTTTTATTATTATTTGTCAGAAGAACTTTGGTAATTTAAACGATTCTACAAATGAGGAGAATTACGAATATGGAATGTCACCATTCCACGCAAGGATAAGGTGTATGGAATTCTTGCTAAAACTGGCATATACCCTACCACAAGAGGAGGAAAACTTCGATGAAAATACATCAATAAAGGATAAGGAAAAGATCAGAAAGAAGCAAATACAGGATGCTTTTTTTAAACAAGTTGGATTAAAAGTAGACTGTCCCAAGCACGGATACGGTAACTCAAACGATGGAAACACTTCTAGGAGATTTTTTGAAAATGATGAGGCAATAACTAGAATCATTGGAATTGGCAATCAAATCGTGAAAAGATTGGGAACGATCTTGGGTGTTTTAAACTGCAAAGAAAATGTCAATTCTACAAAATATGGAGAATATGCGTCGAAAACTGCATCTCTTTTAGCAGAAATGTATCCACAGAAGAAGTTGACCCCGACCGTCCATAAAATATTGGCGCATGGCAAAGATATAATTGAGTACCAGTCTTTGCCAATTGGAGAGCTTTCTGAAGAAGCACAGGAGTCTCTTAACAAATTTTATAAAAAAATATAGATTGCAGAACACATTCAAAGCATCAAGGGTAAGGCAAAATGAGGACCTCTTCAACATGTTGGCAGCATCTTCCGATCCACTTATTTCTTCCCTGCGGCATGTGAAGTCACGAATAGAGTTACAAAATAATTATAGTTTAGAAATGGTTAGTCTTTTAGATATACCTTCTCTTACGAATTGTGATGAATATTTTACAGAAAATTGAAAAAATAAATTTAAAAAAAAAAATAATTTTTTTTTAATTTATTGGGTAATAATTTAAAACATAAAACCTTTAAGAAAAAAAATAAAAACAATCTAAAAATGTAAAAATAATTTTTTTTAGTTACCATAAAATTGATTTTTCTACTAATTTTAACTTTGATAACCCATAAGTAGGCCCCTACAAAGCGTAGCACCCTTTCCAAACGCTCATTTCATAGGCTGAACAGTTATCTATCATATGCTGTTTAAACTATTCAATTATCTTATTCGGTTCAAAAGATATGATTTTTGCAACGAAAAAACTCAAATGGCGCCACTGTGCGACGTTACGCCGTAAATTTTTAAAGGTACCCGCTCTAGTTACTCACAATTCCGTCGTAAACAAATTTTGTTTTCTTTTGAAAATTATACTAGAAAAATTTTATTTTATTAAAATTTTTGTTTATTTTTTATTCTTTTATTTTGTTTTCAAATGTTCAATTTTAAAACATAAAAGTAATTTTATTTTATATATTAACATCCATATTCATAAAAAATATTTTCGATAAATAAAAGATTTATTAAACAAATTTTCATAGAAAATGCGTTTTAAAAACCAGCTATAAACCTAAAATATTTTTTATGAATATGGGGGTTAATTTTTAATTTTTAAAGACAATACGGTCGTATGAAACATAATTATTTCTACGTTGTATGTACATATGTCGACGTACGACGTAGATACCCCTTAAAGGCCGAGTCACATAGAATCCTTTGTACTTTATGCGTCGATTTTTTTTTAATGACCACTAAGCTAATATACAGTTCTTCTCTTCTGCTTTGTCTCATATCGTACGTCTCCGTTAACGCAAAGAACTAAAGTTTGGTATCTTTTAACGAACGTTAAGTTATTGAAAGCTATCAGTTTTTTAATTGGTTTTAATTAAATTGTTTTGTGATGTGTGTCAGCAAAAATAAAATAAAATACAAAATAAAATAAATAAATAAAATTAAATAAAAAAAATGAGAACAAACTTATTGACTCGGTTTTAATCGTCGACCTCTATCCAATTCATTAAGACATAAACGAGGTTTTAAGGCAACAATTGTTAAAAAAAAACCTCCAATCGAATTCCATTGTTAATTTTGTTTCAAAAATGGCTGATTAAATATCCTTCATCAAAGTGTTCATTGTGGGCCCCTTTGGCCTTTGCGTTTGCGCCAGCTATTGTGAGTCCGTCCTTGCATAAAATCTTATACATTTGACAACGTATCAACGTCTACGCTACTACGTTTATACGGTGTATATGTTTCAACGGTTAAACTTAAAATTTTTTTTTTGGAAGTCACTTACGCACACTTACAAAAAAATCTTGCGTTAAAATAAATATTTATTTTTGGGAATATAAAATGTTTCTTTAAAAAAATTTTGTTTGCTGTGCTTATATCCCAATATTTATTATAAAACAAACAAAATCTTATTAATGAATAAGCTTAGTTAGCGTACGTGTTCGTGAGATACAAACCGCTCACGCGAGCGACTGTAGTTGAACTCATACTAGTTCTGTTTAAGTTCACCACAGGTGAAAAGAGTTCATAATTATAAGCTTGTAATTCCGTTTGTAATATATACCATATGAATCTTAGGCCCTATAAAGCTTATAAGTATATTCTGGGTCCTTATAAGTACAGAAGTTGTGTATGTTGAAATGGGGCTTCCGAAGACCCTAGGAAGGATGGGGAGAGGTTGTTATATGTTTATGTTACATAGACTTCGTTAAAGTTTGTTATTGAAACGCAGAAAGATCGGCCCATAAATGATTCAGATATAAGCAGAGAACCACTATTGCCTCTAATTTTTGTTATTAACCCCCAGTTGTTTTTTTTTAATGTGTACATTTTTTTTGCTTTTTTTTTTACACACAACAAATACATATCGTGTAAAAGCAAACAAAAGAAAAAAAAAAAATTCTGTAAATATCAGCTTGAATTTGCAAAATTTTTCAATTAAAGTGTGGTCTTTTTTGAATCGACAAACCATCTGACATCAGTTGCATACAAGTTTGTGGCGGCAAATATAAATTATTTACTTACTTACACATGTTTCTAAATAAACAAAAGTTTTAATTGACTTAAATACAATTACAATTGAATAGACATATAAATCAGTATATAGTCCAGAATTTTTTGCAAAACCATGACTGCTTCTAATTTTTAACAAAAAAAAATTCCATTTTCAAAAGATATTATTGGAATACAATATTTATTATTAATAAGATTTCTCTATGAAGTGCTAAATTCCCAATTTTTTTTTTTTTTTTTGATTAATAAACTGAAATTTAATGTTTTCCTTAACAAAAATTTCAGTGTATATTTCAAAAAAAAAGAAAAAAAAATTGGGAATTGAGCACGTCATAGAGAAATTTTATTATTAATAAATCCCTTTTTGATGTTGTTTTTCTTTATTTTTTTACACATAACAAATACATCTGTACATGACTTGTCGCTTATATAGAGAAATGTGTTTTAGTTCGATTCTAGTTCTGTTCTGCTCTGTTATGTTCTAGTTCTATTCTGTTCTGTTCTAATTTTATTCTGTTCTGTTCTAATTTTGTTCTGTTCTGTTCTGTTCTGTTCTGTTCTGTTCTGTTCTGTTCTGTTCTGTTATGTTCTGTTATGTTATGTTATGTTATGTTCTGTTCTAGTTCTGTTCTAGTTCTGTTCTAGTTCTGTTCTAGTTCTGTTCCAGGTCTGTTCTAGTTCTGTTCTGGTTCTGTTCTAGTTCTGTTCTAGTTCTGTTCTAGTTCTATTCTAGTTCTGTCTAGTTCTGTTCTAGTTCTGTTCTAGTTCTGTTCTAGTTCTAGTTCTGGTTTTAGTTTTAGTTTTAGTTCTAGTTCTAGTTCTAGTTCTAGTTCTAGTTCTAGTTCTAGTTCTAGTTCTAGTTCTAGTTCTAGTTCTAGTTCTAGTTCTAGTTCTAGTTCTAGTTCTTGTTCTAGTTCTTGTTGTAGTTCTAGTTGTAGTTCTAGTTCAAGTTCAAGTTCTAGTTCTAGTTCTAGTTCTAGTTCTAGTTCTAGTTCTAGTTCTAGTTCTAGTTCTAGTTCTAGTTCTAGTTCTAGTTCTAGTTCTAGTTCTAGTTCTAGTTCTATTAAAATTAAATTCTTCTTTAATTCTATTTTAAATTAATGTTTACTGGGCATTATGTTAAATCTACATCCTCACCTAAGTTAATGTAATACATAAGTACGTATATATGTATGTTTATAAATGGCAAAATCAACATTTGGCATTTGCATAATTTTATAGCAACCAATTCTGTCGGAATGCTATTTTTTTTATTTTACTTTTATTTATATATTTTCCCTCACAAAACACACAAACTCATGGGGTTACATTTTGTTAACTTTCTTCATTATTACACATTTAAGAACAAAAAACAAATAAAAAAGGAAAAGAAGAATAATGGAAACGTTGGCAAAACATTTTAAATAAATGTTATTGCTGTTGGTGCTGTTTTTGTAACCACAAAAACAGTATCTCCCATGTTAACAGCATCAGCGGTAATACCACCACAACAGCCAACAACAACAACACACAAATATGCAACAATCAAAACAAATCCCCTCAAAATCATAATCGAAGCATAAAATGTCAACAAATCCTTTAAAAGCTAATAAATACATAATGATGGGATTCCTTGTCAACTCCAAATTACTTGTGTAAAAATTACGTAAATAAAAAAAACGTATTTATAAATAAATAACAATGGTAAATGAAATTGCATTAAACGAATTTTTTTCTTTTCGTTTAATAAAAACTTTCGTATTACTATTGTTAAATTTATGAAATTGTAAATGCGTCGTTATTTCGTTCTGGCCAGACGAGAATTTCACTTTAAATAACATTTTTTTTTTTAAATTTTTTAGTTTATTTTTTTACACTCAAAACACATTACTTAAGAGTTATGAATGGTAAAATTCTTAATTTGTTAAAAGGTTTAGTTATATTTTACTGATGTGTTTTATTGTAAGCAACAATATGTATTATGATTTCATTGATATAAAATTTAGAAAATTATTGCTTTCCTGAATTTGTTTTGCTGTCTTTATTACCATTTTTACTTTTTCATATTTACATTTAAAGAAAGAAATCATCTTATTGTTTAATGTAAATTGTTTGTTGATTTACATTTGTGTACATTAGGGTCGCTCTCAATGCTGATGTCTCGAAAATTTTTAATAACATAAACGATTCGTCTATATACTGTAACCGTATTATTGTTATCTTACACACTTGGATCTTTTGATTTATTGTGATAACATGGAATTTTATTTAAATATAACCAACACGAGTTCCGCCACACTTTCTGTGATAAACAAAAAATGTATGCCAAGTTACATTAATATCAGCCAGGTCCAACGTCCAACAACCAACGCCCACCCACCTTCCAATACAATCCAAATAAATGTTTTCACATAAAATTTTTCCTTCCAATACAATCCATATAAATGTTTTCACATAAAATTTTTCCTTTCGAAGCAAAAGGCCTCAAACTTGGTAAAAACATTTTCTAGATCAAACAAAGCATATATGCCAAGTTTGATCAACTTCAATCACGCCCTCATAGATACAAGTAGAAACCAATTTAGTACAAAACAATTACGAGTTCTATATTCAGCTTTGCTGAATCTTATATACTCTTCTTGGTGCGATAAGAGCAAAAGATTATATAAATACAGTTATTTAGATATAACTAAGTGTTCAAAAAAAATAGAGTCTTTAACTTCAGGCAAAACTCAGCAGTAACCAGTGTTGCCAAAACTTTTAGAGGTAAAGTCAGCAAAACCCATAATTTTTATTCAAAAAATCTGTAAACTCTGCGTCAAGATTTTGAAAATCTTCAATAAATCTTCAAAACACATTTATTACATTTTTTATGTAGTTTATTTAGAAAACGATATAACAATTCATTTCAAAATATACGGCCATGTTCTGAAAATTGAAATCAATGGAGATTTTAAGTTATTTTTTTTAAATCTATTTTAACTGATTTTAAAAGTAGTTCTGGTAAATATACAGTGTCCAACATAATTCAAGAATTAAGTTTGTTTATAATTTTTACAAAAAAATATGTGGTTAAATTTTATTTGTTTGCTATTTTTTTAATATACTTATCCATATGGAACGATAAGCAAAAAAAAAAAAAATATTTATGTATACAACAAAACAAAAAAACTATACAGTGAAAACATTGGTAACTCCATATTTTTGCACAGCAAAAGTCTTGGTACCTCTTAAAAAGTTTTGCAAAAATATTGGCAACGCTTTTTCTTTAATTTGTCTAATACAATCTGTGGGAAATCTTATTAATTAGTATTGTGGTTATTTTATTGAACTGTTAATGGTTTTTAATCCAAATTTAGATATTTTAATTAGGCTGAAATCTTATTACTAACAAGTGGCAGAAAAACAAAGCTAAATTCCTGTATAGAGTGGTTTTTAAAGACGTCTCGAAGAGAATTAACAATTGAAGAACGTAATATTATAATTCACAACCACAAAAGTGAAGAATATTACTCAGAAATTGCCATTTAACAATTCGAAGCAAATCAACGGAATAAAAGAAATAAATCGCTTTAAAAACGAAAAATGAGTTGAAAATATACCAAGACCAAGACGTCCTCAAAAGCTAACTAATAGAGAAGTAAGCAGAATGGAAGCTTTAAAAACAACACAATACGCAGATCGATCAAAAGAACCGGATACAAGGCATACACATCACGCAAACCCTATATTAACGACAAAAATAGAAAGAAACGGATAGATTTTGCAAATGAATTTAAAACCAAAACAAATGACTTCTGGGATAAAGTAACTTTTTTCCGATGAGTCAAAATATAAATTTTTGACTCGGGCGGACGTTCCCTAGTGTGGCGAAAAACAAATGAAGAGCGTAATCCGAAGAATACACGTAAAACAGTTAAGCATGGCGGTGGAAGTATAATGGTGTGTGGCTGTATGTCAGCTGCAGGTGTGTGTAACTTGGTGTTTATAGAGGAAATAATGATTAAAACAGTTTATTTAAATATTCTCAAGAATAATTTAAATCAAAGTGCTGAAAATCTAAAAATTGGTAATGATGATTAGTTTCAACAGGACAATGATCCCAAGCACACTCCTGCTGCCGTCAAGATGCATGCTTTCTAAAGTGCACATTCTTTCTAAAATGGTAGCAACCGTTTCTAGTTGTAACACTTTATTTGAAGAAAGACTTGTCATTTTAACATGGCGATATCAAAGGTGCTGGTTAATTGGCAACTTTTAGATACTTTTTATCAGGTCGCTGACATAACCTAAATGACACATTCTATTTCGTTGAAAATACTGCCTAACCCAGATGTTGTCCCGAATGAAACGTGCTAATATGATAGAGCCTTCTCATATAAAGTAATCCCAGTAAAAAAAAATTGTATTTTTTGAAGCACTTAAGAGAAAATGCGCATAATCGAGCGCTTCAATAAGAGAGCTCTTATAAAGCAGTAAATGATAACGAATAAAATATACATTTTATTTTAGTGCTGACAATGAAAAAGGTTTTAAAGCGGAAACAAATATAAATACATTATAATTTACGAAAATGCTTGAAAAATGGCATTTAAAAAAGTTAAAGCAAAACATTAATGAATATGTTAATATAGTTGGCCCTTAAAATAGCACTTTAGGAGCGCTTTATTTGCAGGTTTTATTATTTGAAGAGAAGCGCTTATTGTCAGCAGAAAATAGTCCTCCCAACTGGGAACACCCCATACAAAAATCAAGCATCCCATAAGCAGGTTTGCAGCGATTTGAGGTATGAATTCATACATAAAACTGCTCCTTTTGGAGCACATTTTTTACTGGAAATAGAACCAGATAGCAACAACCACTTCCCGCATAAAATTGCGTCACATGACTAGTTTTGTGTCTTGTTTTCAATATTCACAAAGTCAAAGAGTCAGTCAGTGTAAGTTACTAACAAAACGATAAAAACGCAATGGTTTTGCAACGTAAAATAACGTTTCAAAAGCTGCTTGCGTAGTGGAAATACGTTTTAACTGATATTGCGATTGTGGATATGACAGGATTTTCCACTAAAAACAATAATATAAACTGTAAATTTGTATGTAATTTAAAATTCAAATTTCTTGATATTTTGCATAAAAGTTTTTATTATTATTATTTTTCATAATCTAAAAACAAATTAAAAAAAAGTAATCCGCTTTTTTGCTCCACTGAAATATTTATATTTTGTAACTTACGGCTGTGCTTGAATTAAAAAAAAAATATTTGAAAAACCACAAATGATATTAATTAAAACGTGAATTTTTTTATAAAATATTTTGTTTAAAAATGGATGAAAAACTGTTTTCGACGTGTAGGGGAAAATTGTTTTTTCTTTTAATTGCATTGGTGTTTTGAAAAGGATTTCCTGGCAACGCTGCTGATGCCAGAAAAAGATGTTCATACATATAGAAACATACATGTGTAAGTATATGACATACACATACCACATTAGGCCGGATCATTTAGTACGAAACCTAAAAGATAATTATCCCTATCGTGATTAATATTTCTCTTGAAATTTTTTTCCTTTTCAATAATTAGAAATGTGGTTATTTTATTGAACTGTTTATGGCTATTAATCCAAATTTTTATTTTTTAATCAGGCTAAAGTTTATTAAATTTAATTTTCATTACATTATTTTTATGAAGAAAGGAATTTTAAAACATGAATTGAATTAAAATTTGTTGATAATTTTTCTACTTACATACTGACCGGGGAATCGAACCCACGTTCACGGACAGGTCAATTTGACATGTTTCAATAGTAACCACACTATCTCGTAAGAAATCTTCGCCGTTTAACACTCACCGCCATTGACGACTGTTGGCATTCAAAAGTCAATTATCAATCTTTTAACGGAATGGTATTTTCACCTTTTTGGTGGATCGAAATTTGTTGTGAGTGAATTATCTATTTTAATCATAGATGGGGGTAGTGCACTCATTTTACAGTTTCAACTCACAGATAGTGATAGTGCAAAATTATTGCAATCATTTTGTTGATGTTGAGTGATGAATTGAAAATTAGCAGCCTCACTAAACATGAGTGATAGTGATGCTAAAAAATTTTGCAGTCGAAAAAACTTGTTTGAATTAAGAAAAAGGCAACCATCAGTTCATTGCAACTTTTTTGCTCTTCACTCATTTGAGTGAAACTTAAAATTTTGCACTAAATTTAAAAACAAAAAACTTGTTTTTCATGATTAAAGCCATGAGATATTCCGTTACTGACATATTATTGACATGTTGTTTAATTTCCTTTCTATGTATATCATAAAAATTATGCATTTACAAAATTAAATTTTTCAAATTTTAGGGAGATTCCGTTGATATTCAACTTTTTTGATTGCAAGTACAAATTTTGCAATATTTGAACTGAGTGTCGATTTTTGCCTTCAATCTTCGTTTAGTGATAGTGAAAAAATTTGCAATATCACTAATTATTTTTAGTGGTATGTAGTTAAAAAAATAGCAATCATCACTGGTAAAAAAAGAATGCAAACTAATTTTTTTCCAGTTTAATTAGTGGTAGTGCACTGCTGATTTAAATCAATATTTAGTGCACTACCCCAAACTATGATTTTAATTGATTTACATGTTCTTCCTTACTTCTGTTTCTAAACAATTTTTGTGGAAAAGCAAAATTTCGAGGGAAAAACTTCACTTTTTATTGACGATACACGCTAATATTTTCTTGTGGTAAAAGTGAAAAGTTGTTCAAAGTGTGACAGTTTGTGCAAAAGAAAAAAAATTGTGCAAAAATACATATTTGGGCAATAATTTACTAATTGTACAGAATCATCTATTTTCGTAAAAATAAGTTACTGTGTAAAAAGTTTAAATATGTGCAACGATGTCCATTTGTACAAGATGTTATAATTTGTGCAAAAACTTATAATTTGTACAAAAAGTGATCCATTTCGAAGTTCCCTACTTTTTTTAAAGAAAAAAAAAAACACAGAAAATTCAAATTTAATGGGGAATGTTTATTATCATTTGAAAGAACATTCTTTGGCATTTATTTTTTGAAGATTATGTCTATCAAATGTTGGCCGTTGCTACGTCGCAGATGGTCCATCCGTTGAGTCCAATTTTCGATGACTCGTTCGAGCATTTCGACTGGTAACTGGCGAATGACACGCGTGATGTTTTCCTCCAAGGCCTAAATCGAAGCGGGTTTGTCCGCATAAACTTTAGACTTTACATATCCCCACAGGAAAAAGTCTAACGGTGTGATATCACATGATCATGGTGGCCAATCGACCGCCCCAAAACGAGAAATTATGTGCTCACCGAAGTGTTCTCTCAATAAATCCATTGATTGATGCGATGTGTGGGAAGTGGCGCCGTCTTTGCTGAAACCAGATGTCAGCGAGATCACGAGCTTCAATTTCGGGCATCAAATAGTCGGTTATCATGGCACGATAAAGGTCGCCATTGATGGTTACGTTCGGACCGGCATCATTTTTAAAGAAATATGGACCGATGATTCCACCGGCCCACAAACCACACCAAACCGTTTTTTTTCTGGAAGAAGTGGCAGTTCTTGATTCTCTTCAGGTTGATCTTCGTCCCAAATGCGGCAATTTTGTTTGTTTACATACCCATTGCGCCAGAAATTAGCCTCATCGCTGAACAAAATTTGCCTCGAAAAACTCGGATCTTCTTGGAACTTTTCGAGAGCCCATAGAGGGAAGCGATGTCGCTTGGGAAGGTCGAGCGGCTTCAGGTGTTGAACAAGCTATACTTTGTACGCTTTCAATTTAAGATCTCGACGTAAAATGCGACAAGTCGTTCCATACATCAGTCCGAGTTGCTGCGAACGGCGCCGAATCGACTCTCCACGGTCTTCGTGTACACTCTCAGCTACGGCCGCTATATTTTCTTCACAACGTGCTGGACTATTCGGTCGAATGTTATCCAATAAAGAATGCTGGGTCTCAGAATGGGTGATGGTGTTGCGAATAGTACTCTCAGTTGACCATAAGTTGAGAGCGAAGTGCACGAAACACATTCCTCACAGAACGTGAAATTTCATGAAATTGAACGATTTGTAAACGTTGTTCAGGCGTAAGTCTTGCCATTATGAAATGCCAAAACAATACTAAGACAAAATAATATGACAGCATGACACGACTCACACGTCTGTCAAAAAAGGCTATTGAAAAAAGTATCTCTACTTGAATCACATTTTTAAAAAGTCCCTACATTTTAATGATTTCGGAATATCTGTCTTTATTTTCCTTATGGACATTTTTTTTGGAGGAAAATCCCTACGAAAAGGGATTTTTCTCTACGTATAACATCACTGGGCCAAAGGTAAATTGTGGACTAATCTTCACGAAATTAAGAAGAATAGTTTTTAGTCATAAAAATGTATAACAGAGTAAATTTTATAACAACATTATTATTCCTTGCGGTTTTACGCTTCTTAAAAAAATTTTCCGAGAGTGGGTTCCACGGTAAATTATGGACCCAACTTCACGAAATTTCGCATTGAAATATCAAGTGTTATGGAGCTATGACATAACAAATACTACTACAATAGCGTTATTCAATACGTTTGCAGCAGGAGCTGAAACCGAGCCCTAACCGAACCCAAAAGGGTTCAGTTTTGCTGTTCATAAAAACTTTGAACCCATACCCATTGAACCTAAAAATTCCAACAGATTCGGGGTCAAAAATATAAAAAAAAATACTCTTGCTGTTCATGGCGTGAGAAATGTTTAATAGAAAAATGATAAAATAAATAACGTAGAAATAGAAGTTGTGTATGTGTATTTTTGTCTTGTCTTTGACTTTCAGTTTCTACAACAAACACTTTTGTGCATTCTTTATTGAAGTAGATGTGCAGGAGAAATTTTGTTTGTACGGCTGAGTGCGCAAATTATTTTTTTTTTGATTCATGATAAAAAACGTTTTATTTCTTTCATTACAAATTCGTAGAAATTTTTACAGCTGTTAAAAAATTAACGCCATAGCTACAATAATAAAAGATGATTGAAATTAAGACAATCTGGCTTAATTTTAAATTAGAGCTAACAAAAGATGACAAAACTAAAACATTTTCAAAAGAATTGTATTTAAATATTATAAAAGAAAAAAGCCACTTTAAAAATTAACCACTTTTGATTGCAACTGTATATCTGGATTCTAAATAGCAGGTTTAAGTTAATACTAAGTACCGAAGATGGTGACAATGCGAAAAAATACATTTTAAAAACAATAAAAATTTAAAAAAATTTACAACTGGAAAGAAAATAAAGAGAATTTTCTTAAAGAATTAATATTTTGTTCTTTAGAAGATGACCAGGAGAAACTCGAACAAGTTCGAAAAAAGAAGGAACGATTTTCTAAATATAATTCTTAAATTGTAGTTGGCGCCGCGCCGCTTCGATTGATAGTTAAAAATTAAATTGAAATATATAAAAAATATTTAAGACTGGGAAAAGCAAAACACATTTTTCTATTTTGGGAGCAGCACAAAATGGAAACGCCATTATTGTATCTGGCGGCTCATATCTGCGGAAGTAAGAGTCGAGAGGGCCTTAACAGCCATGATATTCATTTCATTCAACTTATAAGACTAACCCCCATATTCATAAAAAATATTTTTGGTTAATAAAAGGTTTATTAGAAAAATTTTTATTGAAAATTCGTTTCGTAAACCTGCTATAAAAGTAAAATTATTTTTTTGAATTTAAGGGGTAAAACTTTAAATATAGATCAATTATAAAATTCAACGATAATTTCTTTGAAAAATAAATAAGTTTCCTACTTGTACTTTTTTTTTTTTAAATTTTGTACCCGAACCCTGAACCGAACCTGAAATTTATATTTTGAATAACCCGAACCTGAACCCATTTTCTTCAGGATTTCAGTCTCTGGTTTTAAGTCGTACCTACTAAAGAATGTTCTGAGAGTGGACTTTATATGGGGCCTACGGTAAATTATTGACCGAGCTTCACGAAAATTGGTGTTGTGCTTTCGAATAGTTGCATGATTTCTCTTCATACAAAACAAGTTTGAGCGAAATTTCCGCCCCACAATCAATTCAATGTCAAAAATCGCCAAAGCATTTATTTTTTAGTTTTTGACAATAATATATGTATTTTTAGAATAATTAAAAATAATAATTAGTATTGTGGTTATTTTATTGAACTGTTAATGGTTTTTAATCCAAATTTAGATCTACCAAAGTGAAATACCATTTGGTTTAAGGATTGATGTTTGACTATTGACGTCGCCCGGCCTCAATAGCCGAGTGAGTAAAACGGCAAACCCCACTGACGAGATTGTGTGGTTACAATCGAAACTAGTATGGGCAACCTGTCCGTGAACGCCTGGGTTCTAATCTCAGCACAGTCAAGAATGAAAAAATTATCAATAAAAAAAAATTTTAATTAATTTCATGTTGTAAAATTCCTGTCTTCATAAAAATAATTTAATGAAAATTAAATTCAATGAACTTAAGCCTAATTAAAAATATCTAAATTTGGACTAAAAACCATTAACAGTTCAATAAAATAACCACAATACTAATTATTGTTAACAGCTAAGGCACGAGCTATGTTTACATTTGTCCTTCAAGTTGTGCTGAAAAATTTCAACAAGAAAAAAGAAAGACAAAAACATCAAAAAACAAAAAAGTACTTTGGACTTCAAGAAGAATTCTTGACAAAAAGTACGAAAAAACAGAAGTAAGGAAGAACATGTAAATCAATTAAAATAGATAATCATTCATTCAAAAAGCAAATTTCGATCTACCAAAGTGAAATACCATTTGGTTTAAGGATTGACGTCGCCCGGCCTCAATAGCCGAGTGAGTAAAACGGCAAACCCCACTGACGAGATTGTGTGGTTACAATCGAAACTAGTATGGGCAACCTTTCCGTGAACGCCTGGGTTCTAATCTCAGCGCAGTCAAGAATGAAAAAATTATCAATAAAAAAAAATTTTAATTAATTTCATGTTGTAAAATTCCTGTCTTCATAAAAATAATTTAATGAAAATTAAATTCAATGAACTTAAGCCTAATTAAAAATACATAATTAAATATATTTTTTTATAAATCCCAAAAAAAATTTGTTCCGTATCGCTAAAATCCGACAAAAAGTAAAAAAAAGTCGCCATGGTATATTTTGCTTAGTTTTTATATAGAACAAAGTAAAAATAATTAGTGAACACAAAAAGGGTGCAATGTTTAAGATATTGTTACGTTTTTACTTAATAAAACGCGTTAAGGTTTATTTCCTTTCTAATAAACCTTTGAGTTCTTTTAATTGCAAATTAAAATTGATGCACACACGAATTCAACTTAACAAACTTTATTGAAATTAATTATAATGTTCACAAAATTTAACCACTATTGTAAGTAACGATCTGAACCGTTTAATGTCTCCAATCATACTAAACTAAACTTTTATGAGTAAGCCTGTATTTATAGTTGGTTCAAGAACCGTCTAGTAGTTTCTAGAAAATTATGTTCGAATTATTTTAAATCTTAAGTCTACAATTACAATTGCTAGAAAATTTAGTACAGTGGCGTTCATACAAATAGTAACTAATATGACATAAAACTATAATTTACAAAATAACTTATAACTAAAAACATAAATAATTCTTAGACAAATCTAATTTCGTAACAATATTTTATAGTAGTCTTCTTAAAGCAACAAAAAAAAAATAAAATAAAAAATAAAAGAATTTTTGCGGTAAGTATTAAACAAATATTGAATATACAATACATTTGTATGTAGTTGCAGTTCTATTATAAATCAAAAGCGCTATATAGTTCACCGAGAAAACTCCCTTTTTATCTTCTTTTTTGGAATAAATTGTGAAGTTACAAAAGAAATGCAACATGTACTTATTACATACATATAACTTTTAACTCATAAAAACGTGTTAAACACTTCATATCGCATTCTACTTCGAAGGCGACTTTCAGTGGAGTTCATTATTTCAACACAGGCATTTCTAGTTGTAATAACCAGAATATAAAGAACAGCCAATGCAAGTTCCTTAAAATGTATCTATAAATTGTTGGCCTAAACTGATTTAAGTTAGATTGAATATCATCATTAAAATTCTCTTTTAGCGCACGGTATTTTTTCCATTGTGTTTCAATTACATCCAGAGGTACGTTAGGATTTATAAAAATCTTTAAAATATCGTTAACAACAACGAATTTTATCTGTGATAATTTGCCACATTTTATAATAGAAAAATGTTTATAAACTTTAAATATATTAATGTTTTAATGAATTCTACTTAATACTTCTTTCAAGAGCACATTTAAATATGAAAAAAAATTCTCGAAGATTTTCATTATCTTTATTAGCCATTTCAACATAATTTAGTTTTAAATACTGGTCATAAATATGAATACATCAATTTTCATACATTGAAATACTTGAGTAAAAAAAATATTATTTCTTCATATTGATTTTAACAAATTTAAAACAAATTCATGATGGCTCATCAAAAATAGCCAATAAAATCGCCTACTATTTTATAAATCGCCAAAAAAATCGCCATGTTGCCAAATCGAAAATTAGGTCGCCAAGTAAGTTTGAAAATCGACACGTTTGGCGAGAAATCGCCACATATGACAGCCCTGCCCACAGTTTATGTTAATTTTTATTTTAAGGTGGTTGTTCCACATTTGGGTGTATATATTTTTTCTTACCGATTGGGCTTAAATTCAATCTTAACTGCTGAGGCTAACTAGAAACAATTTAACAGCGTGTTCGACTTGGAATTACTCAAGGATTTATAATATTTATACTTTACCCGGTCTTAAATCACTATCATAAAAGTTTCACACGCATTGACAAACTAAGTATACCCTCATCCGCTACTAGTGGTGGAGGAATAACTAACAATTTACAAACACATTTACGTTTTTCACAACTTCTAACATTTAAATTTTGAAATGAAAAATCTTTCTTTTATTTTGTTTTTATTTCTTTAACTTTTATATTTTTCCTGAGTTTACTTTCTATACAGGATACAGGATTTTTCTAAACAAAAAAAAAAAACCCCGAAATGTATTTAGTAGAGAGAGTGTTTGTATTTATATGTTTGAATGGAAGTGTTTGTGTGGGTGAAGGTTTCTGAATGTTGGTTTTCTGAATAAATGATGAAGGCTTTTCATATTTAAAAATTCTGACACATTTTGTGGCAGCATAAGGTCCATCAATAACAATATGTTAATATATCCTGGCTAATATACAAACATACATATACTTATAGAAAATCAGGCTTGTCAACGCTTTAGCTTATTGAAAAAACTTAAAAAACCGAAATTTCGCAATAAAATTTCCTTTCAGAAAAATAAAATTTCTTTCTAATAGCCGCAGTGATTTTAGAAACATAATTTTTTTTTTGGAAAAAAATTAATTTTTTTAACAAAATTTCAAAATTTTTGTTTTTTAAAAATTCATAAAAAATTGGAAAATGCACCTATGCTTCTAATTTTTTGCAGACGTATAAATTCCAAACAAAACAAGCCATTAATGATTAAAATTTGTTTGCAACTTTTGATTTTATTCACAAAAGTCGACAAATTTTATTTAATTAATTATTAAATTAATTAAAACGCAATATTTGTATGGGAGCCCCCCTAAGGGGTGGATATAATGTTAAGAACAAAAAACATTGGAGGTCGGTCATACATAGGAGTGAATCCTAGGCCTTAGAAACAAATGATGGGAATGAAAAATAAAGTTGCGCTGGTCATACATTTGGCCCGTCTAGGGGTATCTCAGGGGCTGCAGGTGCAAAATGGAAGACTAGGGTTCTACGCGTATAAAAACAAAGTTCCAAACAAAATAAGCTATAAGTGATTAAAGTCTGTCTACAACTTTTGATTTTTTCAGAAAAGATGAAATTTTATTATTTTTTATAATAACCAAACTTAAAAATTTCAAAACACTTATTTTTGTTGTTAATTAGTTAAAGTTAAAGTTTTTATTTAGAAATTTATTCTTCTTCCTCCTGCAGATTCCAACATATATCCGATAATAGCGAATCAAGTTGTTTGCCGCTATACCAGTGTTCGAGCCTGGCTGTTACTTGGTGAAATCTCTCGCCATGTTCATCAGACTCGGCTGGTGATTGTTCATTAAATTTTTCGATCTGGTAATGCAAAAAATGTATTTTCAATGACCTTTTAACGTTTAAGTTTTTAAATGCGGTTAGCATATTTTTGATTAAAATTCGCCAGTTTTCAGACCGATGATTTCCTAATACATTTTCTATTACTGATTTCACACAATTCCAGGCCAATAGCTCGATATCATTCAATGCAACCTCATATTGATGGTCCTTCATAAGACGACGAATGTCCGGTCCATTAAGAGTTCCTGTAAAATAAAAACATTATGATATGAAATATAGGTATAATTACATAAAGTAGTTAGAGTTCATACCTTCTTTTACTTTCATGCCGCTTAATGGTGGAAAAATTCGGCGCAATTCGGTAAAAGCAACACCATCTGGGCTCAATGCTTTTATAAAATTTTTTACAATACCCAGTTTGATGTGGAGCATTTATAACATTATTTTTTAATTCTAAGAATTTTTTAATCGGTAACTGAGGATTTTCCAAAATTCCTACCGCAAAGTAAAAGCGTGGTAATAATGCATGCATATTTCTTTGGAATAGCATAAATTTGAATATTTGTTCTTTTGTTTTCTTTTGTAAATGGCACAAAAACCGCAGTTAAAAAATTTTACGTCAAAATGTCATTGAAAATAAATTTTCTGCATTGGCACATTCTTCATATCGGCCCTTTGATGCAATAGAGTCATAACTAAAATTTGAATTTTTAGCATCTAAAAATTTAATTCTTCTCTCTAGAGTTGAATATAGAAGATATAACATAGTTGCAATATATCTCCACCCCTTACTCCACGTCTACAACAGACACGATTTTCTGTTATAACATGATGTTATAAAAGCGTTGTTAAAACATTTGCATTAACAACCATGTTATAACATGAGAAAACCTCTAACATGATGAGTCTATACTTAACACTAACATCATATTAGTGTTAATGTTAAGAATTTGATGTCAGTTGTAGACTGGGTGTTAGGGGGGCTCCCATACAAATATTGCGTTTTTTGAAATTCTTAAATAAATTAAAATTTGTCGACTTTTGTGAATAAAATAAAAAGTTGCAAACAGATTTTAATCATTTATGGCTTGTTTTGTTTGGAATTTATACGTCTGCAAAAAATTAGAATCATAGCTGCATTTTCCAATTTTTTATGAATTTTTAAAAAACAAAAATTTTGAAATTTTGTTAAAAAAATTAATTTTTTTCCAAAAAAAAAATTATGTTTCTAAAATCACTGCGGCTATTACAAAGAAATTTTACTTTTCTGAAAGTAAAATAAGCTAAAGCGTTTTTGAGTTACGCGAACATATGTTGTGCAACCTCCTCCATTTTCGAAATAACGGTATATCTCGAAAACCAGAGCCAATCTTAAAAAACCGCGGGCACCACTGGATTCAGCGTACCCCAATTATGTTAAAACGCCATGTGCCCGGCTTGTCTGTTTTTTCAACTAGCATAGTGTTATTTTTTTATTGTATAGTATAAATCGTCACCTAAAATGCAAAACAGCACTTTATTTTTGGTGGACTAAAATACTAACACAGTCTAGACACTAGTCCGACATAGATTTACTAAAGTTTGAAAAAAGATTTTCTTCAAAATTTCCCGGGAATCCCGCAATTATTTCCCGGGAAAGCGGGAATTGAAAACAATTGAAAATCCCGGGAATTCCCGGGACGGAAAATCCTTATTACTTTCTAATTAGTTGTGAACTCTTTGAAAATGGTTTTGTTCATTAAATATTTTCCATTAAATATTTTCAATTAAAAAATGCAATAAATCGTTAAAGGGTTTGAAAGGTTAAATTAAAATTCGCTCATTAAAAAATAAGAACTCAACAGTAAGTGGCCATTTCAAAATTGTTAATACTGTGTAGCTATTATTATAATCATGAGTGCAAAATGTAAAATATTGTTTATTTTCGTCATTTAGATCAGGTTTCCGAAATTTGTTTTGATTGCCAACTTCGCTTTAATATCTAATTTTACTGTTTATAAATTAAGTATATATTTAAGTTTGGTAACCTAAAACGTTTATTTATTATCAGCCATGTCACAGTGTACAATTCCGTTTGGAAACGGAATTTATTCCGTATTTTGGTGCTTAACAAATTCACGAAAAATGTTTTTTTTCCTAAACGGAATGGAAGTTTTCTGTATCTTAAAGGCCAAATAACTATCAAAACATACTTTCTAGCAATGAACAAATATATTTTCTTCAATTGCGAACGGAATCATTCCGAACGGAATCTGTGACACGGCTGAATATACTAGATGATCCTGACAAACGTTGTCTTACCCTCAAATGTTTTTGTATACCCATACCATAATAGTGGAGAGTATACTATGTTCTTATTATACCGACAGACTCACAATCACTTTCTGACCAATGCTTCCACTTCAAGATCGGGTCATTAACGAAATTGAATTTTCCGGAATTAAAATTTTTTTTTTCATGGAAACTCAAGTCCTTTTACAATTTGTTGTAAGAAAATTTTTAATATTATGAAAATTTACTTTTTTCGAAAGTCCCTTAAACAAATTGTCATTAGGAAAAAAAATACATTAAGTATAATGTCTTCGCAAATATGAAGATCTAAATAGCATAACCATAGCGCTACATATCGGGTCCAATTATACATACACAAAAAAAAAAAAAAAAATAAATAAATACACTCTGAAGTGCCGATAAATTAGACTAAAATGAAGAATTTTGTTTGCCCCAGCGATATCTACCGAGTCAAAATTTTATCATGAAATTTATTTTTGTTTAATAAATATATTTTGTGAATTTCAGCCAAATCGTAAACAGAAAAAAATTAAAATTGATTTCAATTAAAAAATTTATGATATTAATTAAAAAATTTTATAAATTTGCACCAGTAAACAAATTTATAGTATCAATAAAACGTTGAATTAAATTGATTAAACGTTTAATTCAATTGATGAAACATTTAATTCAATTGATTAAACGTTTAATTCAATTTATTAAACGTTTAATTAACTTGATTAAATTTTGAATTAAAACTGATTTTATTTGTAATTAATGCTTTAAATGGTGAAAAATTAGCGTGAATTTTGTTTGCCCCAGCGATATCTACCGACTCAAAATTTTATCATGAAACTTATTTTTGTTTAATAAATATATTTTGTGAATTTCAGCCAAATCGTAAACAGAAAAAAATAAAAATTTGATTGCAATTAAAAAATTGTGATATTAATTAAAAAATTAATTAAATTTGTAGCAGTAAACAAATTTATAGTATCAATAAAACGTTGAATTAAATTGATTAAACGTTTAATTCAATTGATGAAACATTTCATTCAATTGATTAAACGTTTAATTCAATATATTAAACGTTTAATTAACTTGATTAAATTTTGAATTAAAACTGATTTTATTTGTGATGAATGCTTTAAATTTTGAAAAATTAGCGAGAATTTTTTTTGTAATAAATTATAAAAATCGAAATATCACGAAAACAGCACCACCTATCGGGAGTCAATCGTTCCAACGGTTCATAAGTTTTAGGTTCACATACCCGGCACAAACGTTTTTATATATATAGATTTTAAGAAAGCTTAAATTCATTTGAAATGATAAAAATTACTTTCGTTGAAGGTGCATTTAAAATTGTAAACAGCCACACTTTATGACTATTTTTAATATTAAATATTATAAAATAGATCTTAATTGAGAAAAATTGTATTCATTTTAAGGTTTTTGTTAGTGGTAAAATCACCTTTTTATACTTTTTCTTATATACAACTCTATTAAATAACTATTTTGATAAACTTTTCCAAACAAAAATTTTAAAAAATTTACATTTGGCGAGTTTTAGCCATTTTTCGGTATTAAATTTGTTTGTGAAAGTGAAAATAAAACTGTGACAACCCTGATACATATAAAAGGAACTCACTAGGAAAGCATATTCACACACACACAAACACACACACATTTATAAGAAAATACAATAATTGTAGGTCTGTTTAAGAACATATGCGATTAATGTATTTAGTATATTTTACATGATACTTGTGTGTGTATAGCCATAATTATATAATGGATATTCTAATAGAACGAACCAACTTTTATTTACTTTGTAACATAATCATTTGCAACACAGTTTAAAGTTTTAAGGAAAATGAAAATATTTAGTTTAGTAGGTTAACCCGGTGCGCTTCGCTAACTCAATTAATATAAAATAAGTAAAACAAATCTCGTATATTGATAACAAAGCAGTTTGTACCAAATTTTAAACTTCTTATATTATCGTTCTCCAGATATTTAGAAAATGTTTATTGTCCTTGTATAGTCCTTAAACACACACTTTTTCAATTCAGTTCGTTTTTTGATATTTGTATTTATTAATACAGCTAGGAATCTAATAGATAAGATATTAACAACAAGTGATAATAGATTCCATAGGAAAAATAAGGTGATTATTGGAAATATTTTGAGGAATAATAGTTTTCCGAACAAACTTATTTGCAAATTAATAATACAATATAATATAAGAATTTCTCGTCATATGGATGAAATTTTGGAACCAAAAATTTATAAAATTTATATGTACCTGGGTTTTCGGAAAGATTAGAAAACTTAAATATATATGACAAAGGGAAATACAGAATGTCACATAAGGTGAATAATAATGTTGGGAGATTATTCACAAAAACTAAGGATAGATTACAAAAGTCGGATATGTCTAATTTAGTTTATAAGATTCATTGTGGTGGGAATGATAATGAACAATGTAGGAAAATAGATGTAGGAACAACTGGAAAAAAATTGAAAACTAGATTAGCAGGACATAAAAATGACCAGAAATATAGATTTTATAAGTCAGCCCATGGAACGGTATTGTCAAAACATTGCAGAGATTTTAATCATTATCCTGATTTTGAAAATACATCTATTTTGAACATAGAAAATTTTAAGAAACGTAGATATATGCTAATATTGTTACAGATTAATAATGTTCCATTTGAGAAAAGGATTAATTTTAAAAAAGATACTGAGGGATTAGCTCAGATTTATAGACATTTATTGAATTAAAAGCTTTGTTTCTTTACTTTTTGGGTAAAGTTCGTGAAAATGAGAGTTAGCATAAGTTTCTCTCACAAAGATACAAAATTACACAAAAGTAACGGAACAGAAAAAACCATTTTTAGCACAAAATAAAAAGTCAAAGTGTTTTGACAGTCTTAACAAACCAATAAAAGTTTGCGCCACTTTTGAAAAATAGTATATTATCTGTAGAAATAAACTATATATTACCAAAAATAGAACAATCACAGAAAAAATTATTAAATTTCTCCAATCACCAAATTTGTTCTAAATTCATAATATCAAGCAAACAAGTTGTTGATTTTGAACCTATTACCAAAATGATTATATTGATTACTAAAAATTTTAAAATTTTGAAAAATATTTTCAACAAATGATATTTTTAATTTTAATTAAAAAAGTGATCAAAAAACTTTGAAATTTTAAACAATGTGTTAATTTATTTAAATAAATATTGACAATTCCCAACAACAATTCTACATGTTTAAATTATTTTATTTTAAACGAAAAAAGTCAATTAAGATTTTTTGTTATTTAATTAAAATTTTAATTGAAAATTTATTTCAAAACAACTAAATTGTTAATTAAATCAAAATTAAATTTTTAATTTTTTGCAGCTAAAAAAATTATTGATTCAATAATCACATTAATTAAATTAAAATAGTTTTTAAACCATTTTTTTAATTGATAAAACACTTTTTTCTGTGATGCAAACACTTTTACAATAACTTACATTATTTTTCTTGATATTTTAATATAAAACTTTTTTATTTAATAACACTATTTTTTAACACTTTCCAAATTTTGTTCATTAGCATTTTTCCATACCTTTTTTTTTGCTTTGTTTATGTTTTACAGCTGTTTAACAATTTACATGAAGAAAAAGTTTGGGCTGTTTCGTGCAAGAAGAAGAAGAATTTAATTCTCTCAAACTCGCTCTCTTTTACACAAATTTAAAGTACGGGAACGCTTTTCGTGCAAATTGGGAGCCCGAGGGATCCCAAAGTAGAGTAAAGAAACAGAGCTAAAATAAATAGGTTGATGGAAGGGAAAATAATAAATAGGTATTTGTCTTTGATTATTTTTAAAATTTAGTTCAGATGGCACAGCACAGACTGGAAATATATATTGGATAAAAATAAATACATTGACGGAAAGGAAATTAAAATAGGTTTTCAGTTTTGAATATTTTTAAAAATTTTGTTTGGTTTCCTCTTTTTATTTTAAAATTGTAATTGAAATTTTAAATTTATTTTTCCATTTGTTATTTTTCCATTTATTGTCAAAAATAATTTTGTAATTTTATATTATTTAAAAATTTCATAAAGAAGATTTCCAACGAAAATCGAAATATCGAGAAATAAATAATATTTAAATTGTTTTTTATAAAAAAGTGACCTAAACCTTAATAAAAATATATTAAAATATAATATTTAAATTCTATTTCTTACAAATTTGGAAACGGTTACATTCTGTAAATAGCTGATCGTAGAGTATGGTGAACATAATTTGGTGTTTAAGCGTGCCGCCATCTACAGGGTGGCATTGCAATTGCTATCTTAGCGTATTGATTTTTGAGTGATATATTTTTGGTTCGGCCATCTACATATGAGTTATATATTATATATATATATTATTATATATTTGCTGGCTATTTTGCGCGAATTCGTCAATACTGTCTTTGTATGAGAGGTGCCACGCCCATCTAAGAATTTACAAATATTTATAGCCGGGCTTATTTATTGATTAAAAAAAGAAACTCAGTATTTTAGAAGTCTAAAGAGAACAAACAAATAAACAGATTTCCATTAGTAGATATGAATACAGATTAATAGTTAAGCGTGTAGTGAAATATTGAATTTTAAAAAGGATTATAAAATTTAATATTAAGGCCAAGCCGTCTTAATAAACTTTATTGAAACAAATTGCAGGGCTTATTGTAATAACATCATAGGCCACAAAAAAATTTACTTTGTAATATTATTGACTTTAAAGATAAAAAAAATATATTTGAAATAGTTTTTTCAGAATATTATACTTTACACTCTTTTAAAAACTCTTTTAAAACCAATATTATTCGTATAACATACCCATCGTTGGACAACAGTTTTTTATTCTCACAAAAATCATTAAAAATAAGAAGAAAAATTTTAAAATGAAGAAGTACATACACAGACATTTTTTTTCGTAGTTTTTTAACAATAAAAACAAGGAAATAGCTTGAAAAGTATATTCATTTTATTAATGTGATAATTAAGTAAATTAATTTTTTAAATTTTTTTTAGTTGAAGAAAAATTAATAATATAATTTTGATTTAATTAACATTTTAGTTGTTTTGAAAAAAATTTTTAATTATATAACAAAAAATATTAATTGACTTTTTCGTTTAAAATAAAATAATTTAAACTAGTACAATTGTTGTTGGGAATTGTCTAAACCTGAGCTATATTTAACTAATTAACACATTGTTTGAAATGGGAAAGTTTTTTTATATTTTTTTTAATTAAAAATTACATTTATTAGAATAAAATATTAATATTTCTCCATTTTTAGCAATCAATATAATCATTTTGGTAATAGGTGCAAAAGCAATAAATTGTTTGCTTGATTCTTAGAATTTGGTAATTGGAGACAATTTTTACAAGATTTATCAATGAGAGAACGTTGGCAATTAAATTTTTAGTTGCATAAATCTACTTTGATTTAAATCTCTTCTGCCACCGATTTGAGGCAATTTTTGTTTTTGGTATTTTGCATGAAATAATTATTTTTGTGGTGTAGGTCAGAAACTTTTTACTGAAATCGCTAGCAGACAATAAAAAAATATAATTGATTTTATTCTAAAATAGTAAATACTGTGTAAAATTACAGAAATATACTTCTTTTTGGCCAGATTTGCATTCGTATCTATTATTCTATTGAGCCGATTGTGCGAAATTACAATTCCAACTGCTTAGGCGAAGAAAAAACCTTTTGACACAAAAACAATTTTTTTTTTTAATTATTCCGCTGTGAGCGTTATTAGAAGAGAAGAAAAGACAGAATAATCGACATAGAGTTACTTAAGGACCCGGATTTTTAGATAAAAACTTCTTATTGCTACAGACGGAAAGCCTAAATTAGAACGTACTCAGTCCAATTTTGAAGCACTTTCTCATCCTAATTGACTGCAATTGGAATCCTTATTCAACGAAATATTTTTGTGGGATCTGAGTAAACGTCTCGTAATGGCTGGATTTATACTTAAATAAATTTACTTATCTGAGGCAATATGGAAAAGAAGCGTATGTAGAATATTGTAGCTTCGGGGAAAAAATGGTTGAAGTATGGTTAAAAATACCTATTATGGTCCCTGCAATGGCAACAAACAAACTGTTGTTGTTTTGAACATTACTTTTTCACGATTGATAATATTTCGTTTCTATTTAACAATAAAGTGCTTACCACCCTTGAAACTTCAAATAGGGTTAATTTAACAATATTATGTTTTAATAAAATAAAACTACAACCATACACTAAAACATGTTATGGTTACTGTAACCATATTACTGTCACTGGCAACCATATTATGGTTAAATTTACCCACCCAAAAGCCATCGCCATATTATGTTTGTCTCCAAACATGTTATGATTAATAATAACAATAACATGTTTGAAATTATAATATTTTAAAAATAGTATGTTTAATTTTGAGTTAAAATAATATGTTTAAAAGCAACAAAATAATGTTTTTCGCTCTCTAGAATAGTTAAATGCTTGTCAAATACATACTTGCTTGGTTTGATTAAAATTCTCATTCATTTTATTTCAATTATTGATTTAAATATACAAATTTAAGTAGAAGTATGAAGCTGTAAAACTGAAGGATTGCTAGTGAAAGGCTGGAAAATGATTTAAATGGGAGTGTGGAACGTAACAGGAATAGAAAATAGAATCAAATTTTAAATTGACACTTAAATTTAAATTGAATACATTGCTGAAATAGATAACCATAATATGGTTAACATTGACCATATTATTGTTGATTTTGACCATAATATAGTTAATTTTGTCGAAATTCTGAAAAATTTCGAACATATTATGGTTAATTTGGAAAATAGTATGGATAGTTTGGACTATTATTAAGGTTAGTATTAGTGTTACCAGATCCAAAACTTTTTTACAGCTAAATCTGCCATTAGACACGGCCAAAAAATGCTAAAAATGATTTTAAAAGATGCTATAAATAATGCTAAATTTTTTTAAAGCTTTTTGTTAAAAATGTATTACCAGTATGAGGTTTTATTCGAAACTTAATACACTTAGTGACTTATTTTTAAACGGAATTGAAATAAATGGTTATATCTAAACAAGTGGGTAGATTTTGGTAACGCATCTGATACATATAAATATGTAGCACAGGTAGTTGAGATTAAATTTTAAATTTAGGGGGCCCGAAAACCCCTGATACATGCAAAATTTATTTTTTTATGAATATTGGGGGTAACACTATAGAATTTTTCTCTAAATATAAAGTGAAATCTCTTTGTACTTTAATATCGTAATATCAAAGGGAAAATCATTGTTACAATCAACAGAAGGAGAGAATTTCTTATATTTACTTTCTAAACAAAAGAATTATACATTTTCCTACGAAATTTCATTTTGGGTACAATTGTTTTTATTAAAAATTTATTATAATTAATAAAAAAATATAAGTAAAATCAATAAACTATTCGCCCAAATTTTTAAAATTAATAATGCTAAAAAAGCTAAAATAAAGCTAAATGAAAATTTTGCAGCTAAATAAAAATTTTTAATGCAAAATTTAGCTGCAAAAATGCCAAAATGGCCACACTGGTTAGTATTGACCAAAATATGGTTAATTTTGAACAAATTATGGTTAATATTGACCATATTATAATTGATTTCGGGAATTTTTTTTGTTAATATTAACCAAATGATGGTCATATTTAACCATAATATAGTAACCTGCAAACATAAACATTGTTTAAATCCAACCATAGTATGTGCCTCTAAGAATATGGTTACCTCCAACAATATTTTTTTTCTACGTGTATTTAAGTTTCGTTCAAAGAGTCGTTTACTTTAAGTCTATTATCGCATTAGTAATAAATTCAATAGAGGCTTTAAGTAAACGTTAAAATATATTTTCTTTCCGTGTAGAAAAAAAAACATTGTAATGAGAACCATCTGATGGGCATCACAAGGGCTCAGTAGTAGTTTGACTTAAAAGCTATTTTATTAAATATTATTAAAACAAACAGTTTGAGGTGAGATCTATTTATGTGGTTTTGTATTTTTGTATTTTCGTTATACCAAATACTTAGATGCTTTTACTTAATATTTCTTTTTGTTTTAATTTTTATTTATCTTTGTCCTTGTATAAAATTTTTTTCATATGAAATATGTCTACCTTTCCCTCATGTCGAATGGAAAAACTTAAACCCCTTTTAAATCCCTTTTAAATATTACTTTTTTATACTTAAACTAATGAAATTAATTTTACAATAAATGTGTAACATTAAAAAAAGTTAAAGAAATAAATGTCCGTATGTCTTTTTTAAACCCACTTGTTTTGTTAGAAAATATATGGTTGACGAAAAAATAAAACGCTGAAAATAACATAGCAAAAGTATTAACCCATTATTCGCCGCACCAAGTCAACTGACAATATAAAAGCGAAATGAGATTTTATGTAACTGATACAAAAAAACAATTGCAATAAAGAAAAAAATAATAATAATAAAAGAAGATGCTGGTGATTATAATCAACGGTCGGCGATAAATGGGGTTAAGAGCGGCATTCCTTGCTAACTGGTTAGCGTATACATAATATTAGTTCGATACTAATCAATAATACTTATACGTCGTTTATAATTTTTTTCTCTTTTCGTACTTAAAAGGTATTGAGGCGAGTTCATACACGGTCGAGGCCACGCAATGACTGGCCAAGCGGAGAGCGGCAGAGCAGTAAGTTAAAGAGCGGCGAATTTGAGCGGCAAGTGAGCTGTTACAATAACATTATAAATTTGGTCATCTCCAATTAATGCACCTGGATGTCCTAATTCTGCTCGAACTAAAATTCTTAAAGAAGTTCCTACTATACCGGATCTTGCTCCGAAAATAAAATATAAAGTACCAATATCTTTATGATTAGTAGAAAATAACCATTGCGATTAAATGGCTGAAATTTAGGAAATAGCGTCATTTCTGAGCGTTTAGTTGTTAAAATGCCATTGTCAAGAGAGGTTTTGTTTAATGGTTTTACGCAAAAATATTTATAAGAATTTAATAAATTTAAATTTCTTTCGGTGGGATCTGGAGCAGCAGTGCCTTTGATGAAGGCACTGCTGCTTATATTGTTACTGGTGGATTTCTTTGCAAACATTTTTCGGAATTTATTTTTTTCCACTTTTTTCCCTGTCTCGCATATAAATAAAAAATAACATAATTATTTATATAATTTTTTTTTTGAAAATTGGTAACTGTCTTGCCATAATAGCTTTCGGCTTTGAACAGAAGAAATTATAAGATCCACATTCACTTTTGCCATGTTTATTCTCTGCCGCTCAGAAAGCAACTTAATACTAGAACTAGTTTTATTCGTGAGAGGCGCCGCTTAGCCGCTCAGAACTGCAGCTCACATGCCGCTCATTGCGTGACCACTTCAATAGTGTTTACTCTCTGCCGCTCGCGGCCTTGCCGATCATTGCGTGGCCTCGGCCTTATAGAGAGTTTAGCTGATTGTAATTTTTTTTTATAGAGTTTGACATTTAGAATACATATCTACAAAAAAGAGACAACAAACATAGGCTGACTTCCAAAACGTAGCAATGCAAAGTTTTTATACAGTTTTACTACTGTATATTTACCATGTAGTTGTACAAAGTGCCGAAACAATGCAACTATTAGTTTTGTTTATTTAAACGTTTTGAAATGTTAGTGATGCAATGGATAATATTAAACATAAACATGTAGTGTTTGCAAATGAAATGTTAAATGTGATAAAGCATCAATTTTAAAACCGATGCCGTTTTTCTGCGTTTCTAATACTTAACAGTGATGTTTTGCATTGCATATATTTTGTACTGCGGCGTTATGAAACATTATGCTCTGTTCTAATGCAAAGCAATTAACGTTTTTAAAGTCAGCCATAATGCTCTTTCTGTCTGATGCAGTCAACTGAATGAATTCGCCTTGAAAGGAATAATAGAAACATATCATGCAGTATTTGAGGTAAAAGACAGGGATACAAAATTTATATTTCAATATAGTACTGAAACCCTACAAAAAGATCATTTTGGGGGGTAAGTTAGATTATTAGTTTATATGTGCTTGAGAAAGTCAAAAGGTTCTATAGGGCGTTGATGATCACAGGATCACTTAGACCGAGACCGACAAAGGCACTTTTCACTATTTTGAGCAGTGCCTTAGGAGCGGCGGGGCATTGGTCTACGGCGATGTGATGCCGATGTGTCATCCCATTGATGACATAATTTAAATTTTGTCCCTGATGCCAATTTGGCCAAGTGATGGCAAGGGGTTCAAAACAAAGCCACTTGTCATATCACTGATGTCAAAATACATCAGCGTGATGACACCTTTTCTATCAGTGTAGGGTAGGTGGAGCTTTCTGCATCGATGAATTGGACATAAAGGACCCTTCTAGGCTACTAGATTACATCAGTGTCTTGCAGATGGAGGTGTTGTTAAATTTCGAGAGATATATGAATATTTACGTACAGCAATGCTGACATTTGGCTGGTCTTTTCAATCAAGTTTAAATGTGGAATGCCAGAAGTCTCTAAATTACTTTGTGAAGCATTCAAGGGTACCAGTAGTTGTTTGGGAAACTTAACTGCAGAAGGCCTGGCCAAACATGGCTTTCTATTGGATGACATGTTCGTCGTTGGCTAATCGCCATTTTCTCTGGTTCGCTGTAGAGCTCTTATCTAATATGAGTCGTAGGAGAGTTCAGAAGAGATGGCAGTGTGAGAAAATCTGATTTATGGCCAGGTCTGTATGGTCTTACTAAGACGCGGGAAAAACCGCGAGCTACTTGGGTTGGTAGGACCGTGACATCGGTCATTATGGATTACTTGTTAATCGGGACCCATGCATTTAGGATGCGCCTACGTTTTAATGGCTACTGCAAAATAAGAAGGAAGAGACCGTGGATGATGATGAGGAGGAAGAGAGCGTGTTTCACTTTGTCCGCCAATACTTCGGTCTCGGGGTCATTAAAATGAGGCATTTTGGGAGACCAGAATTGCCGATCTTTTTTTTCTGCAGGCACCCAAGTGAGCCGTCTTCGTGTTGGCTGCACATTAAAACTCCCACTATTTTTATTAGAGAGGTAATATGATGTCTTGGAACTTAGCCTTTGTTTTGATTGATCTGGATAAAATACTATTTTCTGTATTACCAATATTACGCTGAGTATGAGACGACAATAAAAAAATTTATAATATGGTAGCGTAAAAACTTTTGTAGATTACACAACGGCGCGCAATAGTTTATTTCCCAGCAAAATATGCGAACTCCTCGAAGCGGCAGGTATACCGCCAAAACTAACCAACCTTATAAAAACCTAATACGATGGCTTCCAATGTAGAGTCCTACACAATAGCCGTCTATCGGAACTATTTTCCCGAAATCTGGTGTGAGACAGGGATGTCTACTATCTCCCCTGCTTTTCCTCCTTGTGATTGGCAAAGTACTCAGTGACACGTTTGCAGATAAACATCGGGGAATCCAATGGACTTTAAATAGCCACCTCGAGGATTTAGATTATGCTGATGATATCTGTTTACTTTGTACAAAACATTCAGATATGCAATCAAAACTAGATGAGTTGGTAACCCACTCAGCGACTGTTAAAAATCAATGTAGCCACAAAAGCGTTAATAGTGCGTGCAAAGAATAATAACCGGTTTTCTATTGGTCAGGATCAAGTGGAATTCGTCGACAATCTCAGTTGACTTGGAAGTATGGTTGCGTCAGAAGATAGTACAAAAGTATATTATCCAGAATAGGGAAGGCAAAAAGCGCATTCTTCCAGTTACGGGATATATGGAAATCTGCGTTATTATCAACGCAAACGAAAGTCAACATATTTAAATCAAATGTATTGTCAGTACTTCTTTATAGCTGTGAGACATGGCTGACAACAGATGCCCTCATCTCTAGGGTTAAGAGCTTCACAAACCGTTGCATACGGTATATATTGATGGCCAAATATGATAAGCAATGACAATTTAATAGGATATGTAAAACTCAGTTGTGACAATTATGAAGGGTGACCCGGTAGGCTAGCTGGTAGTGACCTAGTTTATCAGTACCGGGGTTGCGGGCTCGTTTCCCGCCAGACTCTCTTGCCTCCTGCACACAAGCGAAGAGCTTCGCGGGATTAGCGTAGGAATAATAAAAAAAATAAAAAATTGAAGTGGAAGTGGATCGGACATACCATACAAAAGGATACAGGGGAAACATGCCGACAAGCGTTAGAATGAAATCCGCACGGATTCCTAGAAAAAGAGGTCGACCAAAAACCACCTGGTAGAACTGCCTGCATAAATATATATAGAAGAGCGGAATATCGTGGAACGAGATAAAAGTGAAGTCATCTGACAGAAGAGACTGGAGAAATTTTGTAGTGGCTCTATGCTCCGATATGAGTTAAGCGGATGGAATCAGAAGAAGAAGTGTACAAATAAAATCTGTGTATGAAATAGCATATAATTCTAAGTATAAGACTGCAGTCGACTTATTAGCAATTAGTCTGATAAACATGGTAATTTGGAATTAAAAAATTCGTTTGAGTATAACACATTAGTGTGAGTATAACACAGAAAAGACAGGTGTATATGTAAGATATAAGTTTAAGTATATGAGATTATTTTTAAAAAAAATTTTACTCTGAGTATATGACAGGAATCTGAGTGTAAGAAGGTAGTCAAAGTGCAGTTGTCTATGGTCTAAATAAAGCAAAAATCAGTGTGAATTTTATCATAATATCAGATAGAATTCAAAGAAAAAAAAAAGCTTCAGTTTGCATATTTAAAAGTATGAAAAGTATGAGTATAAGACAAAAGTACGGATGTAAGAAGGAGTCCGGATATTAAAAGTAGTTGGATTCTGTGTATAAGAACGACGTCTAAGTTTAAGAAAGCAATCTGCATTTAGGACAGTAGTCTGGGTAGTAGGCAGACTTGTGAGTATAATATAGTAGTTTAGTATAAGACATCATTAAATCTGACTAAATGAGTGGCATAGATTGCATATACGAAAAATGTTGTATGAGGTGATATACGTCGTTTATAATTTATATATATATATATATATTTCCTTTTATTTATTTTACATATCGCTTAACTATGCAAAAGTTCATGTTGAACATAGGGCGTCCGTAAATTCTCTCCATATGGAATGATCATTGGCTAGAGCTTTGCCTTGGGTCGATGACTTATTGCAGCTTTCGACTTCTCTTCTTACCATCCTCACCCAAGTGTTTCGGGGGGCGAACAGGCAGGCGGTGACCTTGCGGATTCCAATCCAGTGCATCTCTGCTGATTTCATTACATGGCCTACGTAGAATATGGCTAATCCAAGGCCACTTTCGACGTTTAGTTTCTATCTCAATCGGTAATCATTTGCCCATGTACAAAAGTTGGTCATTAGTAACCCAATGTTTTTTGTTTTATTATTATTTTATATTATTTTTTTTTTCTTTGTTAGGAACAGCACTCAGGGGATGACCTCTACTAATGCATTGAATTGTGTTGGAACTATGAAAATATGTTATGGGAGGGAGGAAAAAGGGAGTAGCGCTTTGGAACATTCGACTTGAATTTAGCGCAGAATTTGTCTAAGGCAACGATTCACAAATGTTTGCAAACTCCTGAGTGTGGTTTGCTTTGTGCTCCATTTAGTGCAGCTGTAGGGTACTACGGATACACTGTAGTGCAGTGCAGTTAAATATTCTAATTTTTGTAGGTATGGATATATTGTTCGCCCGCCAGAGTTTTTTTAGCGAGTGAAATTCGAGTCTTACCGGAGATGCGACTACCCAAATAACAAAAAGAGTCAACGTCCTCAATTATGGCTCCATGTAGGAAAAGAGGAGAAGAGTTGATGGTGATATTCCGCATGAGCTTTGTTTTGTTTACGTTTATCTTAAGACCAACTTTGCTTGCGTTTTTATCAAGGCATATGAGTTTTTGTTTTTGTTGTATATCATAGAATCGTTGGGCAAACGAGAATTTATCCTTCGCATAGTTGAAAAGTCTAAAAAAAAACAAACAAGCTTAGGCGAAATACTTAGTATATGGCTGAACGGATAGGCTTACTTTCGTCTGTTAAAATGTGAAAGATCTATTTACAAGTGATGCGACGATATGTCTATTATGTGTGTTTGTATAGGTACGTATTACTGGTGTTAAGCTATTTGTGGCATGTAACACTTGTGGGATTTAATACCTTTATAACTTAACTAAACTGGATTGAATTGAATGAATGACTGAATGTGTATCTACTTAAAACATACACACACACACACACACACATTTATTGAATTTTGTATAAATGTATGCATGTTTCTACTTCTTAGTAGTTGACTTGGGGCGGGGGGAAGGATAATATTACATACACACTCGCATGTTTCTTTAGCATTTGTTTGCATGTTAAAGGTTTGTATCTTCTTGTGTTAACACAATTCGTCCTTCTCTACCCCCTCTACATCACATGTATTAACATATTTATTTGCATGTACATTGTTCTATTGACTCGGGGGAATTTTACAAATATTTTTGGTTAATTTGTCAATGTTTGTTCTTTAAGTGCTTTTAATAAGTACGAATGAGCTTTGAATGTATATATTTCACATAATTGACAGATACAATTACATGCCAGCCCCTAATACAATTACTAATACGCTCATTCTTAAGGATAAGGAAATCATTGATAAAAGCTTTGTCTAAAACGGGAATTCCTTAAACTTAAATTCCTGCAAATCAAAAGCTACTGAAACTAATCATAGTTGGATTATCATTTTGTGGTGTAACAAATTCACAAAACAATTCTAATTCTAGTGAAATCACTTGTGTATACTTTCTGTTTTTTTTTTATCAGCTGTCAAAGCTGCTTTCATGAAAAAGATTTAAAAAAATTACATGGCTGATATTCATGGCTAAACAGAGTTGACACTTTAATTGAATTTTAATACCTCTGAGTTAAGGGAGATCAATAAACAGTGATTGGCTTTTTTGGCAGCACGAATTTCATGGATGAAATATTGGACGAAAACAAAAAAGGCAAAAAACATTATGTTTGTTCTTATTTTTTTTTTGTGCGGTTCCTAAACTAATCATCTGTGGTCGTTTGTGGAGTGTTGTGATACCTCTTGGAACAAGGAGAGAAAACAAAAGCGTAATGGAAATAAAAAGGAATATGTTTGTCTTAAATATTAACGCCAATGAAACTTTAATTCTTAAAACAAAGAGACAAGTCTTCAGTCTCATTAAGTAGAAAAAAATAATGGATTTTATTCTTGAAATTAGAAAAGAAAGGAATTGTTGAGTCATTCGTTAGAAATTATAAAAAAAAATAAGTTTTTTTTTATTCTGGTTAGTGAAAATATGGGGCTTTAATGCAAAACACAGTTCTGTAGCTTTTTGACAAAACATCGTAAGTCAAATTTAAAAAGTCGAAAAAAATGTTGCTAATCATATTAGGAATGGGCAATAAGTATCGATATATCAAAATATCGTATTTAAAAAAATTATAATCGATATATATCGCAGATATTAAAAATACCCATATATCTTTACATCGATATTTATTTACGACTATCGAATTCGATATTTTTAAGATCTCTTTATAATAAAATTCAACATTTTAGCCGTTGCTCAACTGCAAACAATACCGTTGTTTTCTAAGAATTGCATCATATGTTTTTTAACTAAAATTAAAAAAATAACGGCGCTTTTCCATTATACATTTTCATAGATTACACAGCTCAGTTTTGTCTCGGTTTTTTATGAGAAGACAACAACAAAAAAAAAAAAAAAAAAAGCGCGGAAAAAATATTCTGGAAAGGGTTCCTAGAATTATGCAAAGAACCGCCTTAATTATGGCGAATTAGCAGCAATAGACTCATGAAAGTTGGAATGTTAATAATAAAAAAAAATATTTTGTTTGTTTTTTATTTGAGCATGTTTTTATATATTAAAAATCAAATATTGCACAGTTTACTTTTATAGTATGTGGCACAAGTTTCGTTTACCGACAGAATATAATCCGGCATTATATAATCCTAATTAATTTTTTTTTTAGATTTCATATGGCGAATAAATAAAAATTTTTTTGTATTCTTTACTTTTTTTTTTTAATTTTTTTTTTATTGAAGAATTAACTTCGTTCACATAACTTACCTTAAAAACTTAATTTTAAAATTGGTTTTTGTTATATGTATGTTTTTTTATAGTTGACCTTTTGTGATATATATAAATTATTAGCTGTTTTTGTTTGGCTGTAGGTCCACGTAAATAAATAAAATAAAAAATAAAAATTCGTGATATTTTCGTTTTTTATATTTTTATTCTTTTCCCAATATTTCGGTAAGCATCGCTAACCATCTTCAGGGGTCTGAATAAATAAATACAATAATAATTATTATTAACATTAAACAAAAAACAAAACATAATATTACAAAGATAATTACATGTAAACAATTAAAAATATAATAAACACAAAACTTCACAATAACACTTGTGCCACTTCTTATTAGATTTTATTAACTAAATCTATTTTGTCGATCGTCTGTTTTTGTTTATTAATTGTCTGTATATGTGTGCGCAATTTTCTGTGTCTTGTCGGTAATTCAGACGAAGCTGTGGATTGACGTCAATAATATGTAGCATCTCTAATGTAAATCTCCTCGAATAATTCCTCTCTTCATGTAATATTTTTACTCCTTCAAAATGTGGTTTGTGATTTTTCAATGTACAGTGGGCTGCTAGTGCAGTTTTTTGTTCAATAGGTTTGTCAATAGCTTTATGGTCAGATTTGTGCGAAGATATTCTTGTCTTAAGTTTTGTTTTTGTCGTCCCAACGTATACTTTATCGCATATATTGAGCCCGTCACCACTACAGGGAATTTTATATATCACATTTGACTTGTCTGATTCACAGTGTTGTCCGTTCTAAATGCTAGTTCAAATTTTTCTTCGTCATAAATATCTGAGTTTTTCCATCTTTCCGAGAGTCCAGAAACATATGATATGCTTTTATATCTTCTTGGTTCTCTTATCACCTGTTGCCTGTTGTTTTTTGCACGTTTTATAAGATTTTTAATTGTTATTATTGGGAAGTCATTCATGGTTAAAATATTCGTTATTTTTGTTATATTGTTTTCATGGAATTCCGTGTCACTTATTTTAAGAACTCGTCGTATGAAATTCGATGCTGCATTTATAATAATTCTTCTGGGATGCTTAGAATAAAAATTTATTAATCGTCCCGAGGCTGTTGGTTTTTGATACCAATTAACTTTTAAATTGTTTCCTTTTTTGTTTTAAATAAAACTTAAGCGAATGAATGTGTCGTTCGAAATCGAGGGACAGGCAGTAAATCTGAAAATAAATGAAACAATAAAAATAGAATCTGGGAATTATTTCCTTTCATAAGCTACTTTATTATATTCAGCATTTTTTATTTTTCAAATTTATTCTATGAGCTTCATTTCAGTTATGTATTTTGTAATAGCTCTATTCCTTAAATTTTTTTAGAAATGACTTTATCCAACGGAAAGCTAAGGTAAAATGTAACAAGAAAATATAATATAATAGTCTGGTAGTGTATAAAGTCATTCCTTAAAATTGAAGGAATAGCATTATTACAAAAAACTTTATGAAATACATAACTGAAATTTAGCTCATAGAATAAATTCGAAAAATAAAAAATGTTGAGACAATAAAAAGTTAGAATGGAATTACATGTAATATGTTTGTACTTATGTAAATATGAATTGAAATTTGGTTATAATTTCAGCATAATACGTTCGATACATCGATATTTTTAATCAATAAATATCGATACTCTTAAAAAATATCGATACGATATATATCGTTATATTTTTTAAATTTGCCCATCCCTAAATCATATGAATTTTCATTCGAAAAACATTTTTGTTTACGTTTTTAAAATTTTGTATTATAAACGATATTTTTCTTTAATTTTGGTTTATTTTATTAATTGATAAAATTGATTGTTTCCCCGAGTTTTTTTTTTAACTTTTTTTGATATCTTATCTAGACTTAAGATGTTTTGTCAAAATGCCACAGAGTTATTTGTTTAATGTTTTTTTAAGTTAAATTCGGGTAAAGTTTGAGATTTTAGTTTAAAGCGGATAATTGATTTTTTTAACACAAAACAATTTCAATTTTAAGTGAAAATCATGTATTTTTAATAAAAATCGAGATTCTTAATCAAAGTAGAGTTTTTTTTTTGTCAAAATCACGATTTTTAATCAAAATCGAGATTTTAGTTTAAATCGTATAATTTGTTATTGTAAGACAACCAATTAGGATTTTAAGTGAAAATCAGGTATTTTTAATCCAAATTGAAATTCTTAATCAAAATCGAGTTTTTTTTATTATATCAAAATCGAGGTTTTTTAGTTAAAATCGAGACTAAGTTAAAATTTCAATTTGAACATTGAGATTTTCAGTAAAAATCAGGGTTTTTAGTGCAAATCTATTTATTATCGATAAACGAGATTTACAGTGAAAATCTAAATTTTTAGAAGGAATTAAAATTTTATTTTTAATCGAGTATTTAAGTGATAATCAGGATTTTTAGGAAGAATCGGGATTTTAAGTTGATCATCGACATTTTTGGTGATTTTTTTTAAACAAAAATCCTAATTATGAATTATAATTCAGTCAAATCGGGATTTTTTAAAATTTTGATTTTGCATGAAAAACGAGATTTTATCAATTCTCGATTTTAAGTTGATCATTGACATATTTGGTGATTTTTTTTTAAACGAAAATCATAATTATGAATTATAATTCAGTCAAATCGGGATTTTTTACAATTTTGATTTTGCGTGAAAACGAGATTTTCTCAATTCTCGAGTTTTTTTTTTTGTGAAATTCAGGCTTTTAGGTAAAAATCGGTATTTTTTGTACAAATCGATATTTTTAGAGAAAATCGATATTTTAAATGGAAACTTAGATTCTTAGAAATAATCAGAACTACAAGAAGAATTCTTGACAAAAAGTACGAAAAACAGGAGTAAGAAAGAACATGTAAATCAAACAAAATAGATAATCTTTAAAAGAAATTTCGATCTGCCAAAGTTAAAATACCATTTGGTTTTAAGATTGATGTTTGACTATTCACAGCCAACCATCGTCAATGGCGGTGAGTGTTAAACGGCAAACCCCTCTGAGGAGATTGTATGGTTACAATCGAAACATGTCAGGGCAAGCTGCCCGTGAAAACCTGGGTTCAATTCCCAGCGCAGTCAAGAATGAAAAATTAGCAATACATTTTAATTCATTTCATGTTGTATACTCTCTTTCTTTATAAAAATAATTTAATGAAAATTAAATTCAATGAACTTTAGCCTGACCAAAAACCATTAACAGTTCAATAAAATAACCACAATACTATTAATCAGAATATTTAGTTAAAATTCGAGATTTTTAATGAGAATACCGACTCTTAATAAAAATTGAGAATTTTAGTAAACATTGTGACTTTTAGTGAAAATAATAATGAAAAATAATCTTGTCTTACCAAGAATTTTTATCAAAATTTAAAGTTTTTGTATGAAATATAATTTTTTTTTTTAATATATTGTTCTGCAAAATTCTAAAGCTATGGCCAGTCACACTTATTAAATATTTGACCAAATAAGCACACCTGCTGCTTTTGTTAATAGTTAGTGAGATTTAACATAATTGATCTGATTATACTGCTAGACATAGTGAAAAACTGTTTTTTTTTTGAAGATGTGGTATTAAAATCCAAATATATATTGGAATTGAAGAAAATAATATTCTGGTTTTCATGTTGGTCCCGTATTTTTCGTCAAATATGTGCCAAGACCCCTTTCAGACAAGCAAAGTTTACTTTGCAAAGTCTTGAGTTTATAGAAGAGAAGGGAAAAGAGAATAGCGGGAGAGTACATACTTTGCTGTACTCACAAATTCGTTTTGTTCTTCGTTCGTAGATTATACCTGAAGTTGGCTGCAACTTTGTATTTATATACAGCGTTACCAGAATCTTTGGAATGAAAATTGTCATATGGCGAAAGAAATCATATTTTGAAGAGGAAAATCTTAAATTTTTTTTTCTTAATTTAAATTTTTTAAAACAAGAGCAAAATAGTAAGAATTATTAATTATTTATAAAAACATACTTCTTATTAGTTAAATTGAAATACATAAAAACATAATTCGTCAGTATATGAAACTTTATAAAAATACATTTTTTCTTTTCACAAATATTTTTTTTATATCAATATTCTAACTGCCTATTTCCGATGTGCGAAAGAGTTATTCACTTCGTACAAATACATTTAAAACAAAAACAGAGTTTTTAGAATTTGTGTTTGTTTTAAATGTAGTTGTTCGAAAGAAGGAATTCTTTCGCACATTGGAAATAGCTCATAATATGCCTTTTTTTTGATATTTTTTTATGTCCGGAAATAATGATGCAATTTTGTGTATTCTAAATACTGGGTACAAAAGTGTGCAGCACCAATACACATCAAGCTGATGCAAAACTTCATTGTTTTAAAAATTGACTGTTTAAATAATCGTGTATTTTGTATAAGCAAAATTAAAGTAAAAGCAGAATTTCTAAAAATAAAAATCCATCATTTGAGATAAAAATCTTTAATCATATTTTTGTTTAAAAAAATAATCCAAAATATGATAAAATCATCATTCTGGCAACGCTGTTTATTCAAACAAGAGGAAACAAAAATTTGTCAAATTAAACTTTGTGTGTCTGAGCATGGAACAAAGTTTAAAAGAGAATTCCACAGACTTTGTCAAAGTAAACTTTGCCTGTCTAAAAGGGGACCAAGTGTGACCGTAGCTTAAGTTTGGAGTAAAGTTGGAATAGCAAATCTTGTTTATAGAAAAAAGAATTTCAATGGAAAATCTAATATTATTTTCAATAATAATTAATTATTATTGGTGCCCCGTTAGGCTAGTTAGTAGCAAGCTGGTGGTAGTCAGTAGGAGGGTTGCAGGTTTGAATCCTGCCAAAAATGACGCTAATCAAAAATCGCTCAAAGCAAATGTATGAAAAATTGCCCAACACTTTTTCAATACAAAATTCGAGCCGAGTTTCATTACAGCAGGCTGAAGTTTTACGTTACCATTGCTCGGTAATTTAATTAAGAATATAATTGGTAATTGAATTTGTTACATTGAATTAATAAGTAAATACTGTGAAAGCTCACAGACAGTTCTTTCAGCCAAAAAGCTCACATAGGCGGAGGATTTTCTAATTCCCATTGGTTTTTAAGTCTCTTTTCACACATTGAAATCAACGATTTTGTAGACGGTAATTTTCCATCAGCGAGAAAGAAATGGTCGACTATCTATCGGTGTCTGCTTTTACTGTAAATATTTGTGCAGGCATCTTATTGAATTAGAAAGTAAAGAGTAAAAGTTGTTTGAGTATAAGACTTTAGTGTCATTATAAGAAATTAGTCTCTGTATAAGATGTTAATATGAGTAGGGATGGCGATTTGAATACAAGACAGTAGTCTGGGTATAACAAATTTGCTAAAAAGAACGCTTTAGTCTGAATATTTATGTACATAAATATTAGAGCAAAACATTAGTAAAAGGCTGTATTTTATGTGTAGTACTAAGTAAAATTAGCAGACAGAGTTTTAATCGGCGAACATAGAGTTTGAGAAGGAAAACGATATTTATATATCTGGTGGTAATCTGAGTACAAAATGGTGGTGTAATACGATGTTACTTAAAGTATACGGCTAATGGCCAATTTCACCAATTCTATTTAAATACCAATTCATATTTAAATATAGTTTTATTTTAATTTGACATGAAAAACGAATTTTAAACATAAATTGATATTTAAACAGAGTTGGTAAGTAGACTTAAATATAAAACCGTAATTGGTATCTAATTTTTGTAACTGAACATAAGATTCCACGTTTATTTTTCAGTACACTATTAGACAGAAGTATGATACAGGAGTTGAGTATTCTGAGTATAAAGATTTTTATAAAAACGTTCTAAGTGATTTTTCGTTATTAGGTGTCAGTCTGGATATAAGGTTTTAGTATAAATTTAAGGTATAGGGCTACGCATACGAAACGTTATGATCGCAAAACAGAGCCATAGCTGGACGAGCTGTGCAAGCTTCAGATCCATCCTGTTTGAACTAAAATTCTGGATTGTTCTCTACAGCCGGTTTAAAAAAATCATTGCTATTCACATTAACCACAACTTATTCGTCGCTTTTCAAAAATTTGTCCCAATAAGTTATTTCACGCGATACTGTGCACCTAAGTAGATGCATTTGATGCTCTACAATTATTCTTGGATATTGGGTGCCCCATGTTCTTATTGAGGTTACCATTCAGGTGAAAATGGGCCTCATCGCTCATTATTCGATATGATCTTTTTGGCTAAATAATCGAATGCTGACTTTCAAAATAAAATTTAACAACTTTGGTTTTTTGTTTATTCTAAAAAAAAAAAAACAAAAAAACGGTAAACAAAAGATATACAACCTTATGCAAAAAAATGTATGTGAACTTGAAGTGTTCGTTAAAATCGGATTTCCATACAAATTTTTTGTTTAAAAACACTTCAAGTCCACATTAAGTTTTTTTGCATAAGGCCGTTCTTCACTTACTAAGTCATAACGTGCATTATGTGCCACCCTGTAGATACATGATCAGCCCAATTATAAATAAAAATTCCCCAAGAGTTTTCTCCCTTCTCCGATTTTTCCTATGTAAATTCAATTGTAAAAATGGGAAAAGGGAAAAAACACCCAGAGAATTTTTATTTATACACAGAAAAAAGTGTTTTATTAATTAAAGAAATGTTTGAAAAACTATTTAAATTTAATTAATGTGATAATTGAATCAATTGTTTATTTTGGTAAAAGAAAATTAAAAATTTAATTTTGATTTAATGAACATTTTAGTTGTTTTGAAACAAATTTTCAATTAAATTTTTAATTAATAACAAGAAATCTTAATTGAATTTTCTTTTAAAATAAAATAATTTAAACATGTAAAATTGTTGTTGGAAATTGTCAATATTTAATTAAATAAATTAACACATTGGTTGAAAAGGCAAAATATTTTTGATAATTTTTTTTAATAAGATTTAAAAATAAAATTTATTGAAAAAAAAAATTCATAATTTTAGTAATCAATATAATCATTTTGGTAATAGGTGAAAAATTAACAAATTGTTTGCTTGATATTATGAATTTGGTATACATTTGGTGATTGCAGAAAATGAATAATTTTTTCTGTGTTATTGGGTTGTATAAGGCACTGGGTACGATCGCCGTTTATGACATTTTCTTTTTTGCCGCGTTAGTTATATTGGATTTTTTCCATATTAATTATATAAATTTAAAACCAAAAAACATTATGCGTACTATTTTCTATATTATATTATCTTAGCTATTTGCTTCATGCATTATAAGACTTCACAGAAAAAATTACAAATTATCTCTAATTACCAAATTCATAAAATCAAGCAAACAATTTGTTGATCTTGCACTTGTTACCAAAATGATTATATAGATTACTAAAAATTATAAAAGTTGAAATTTGTGAACATTTTTTTTTTCAAAAAATTACATGTTAAATTATAATTAAAAAATGTTTAAAAAAAACTTTGCCGTTTAAAACAATGTGTTAATTGATTTGATTAAATATAAATCAGGTTTTGACAATTCCCAACAACAATTCTACAAGTTTAAATTATTTTATTTTAAACGAAAAAATCAATTAAGTTTTTTTTATTTTATTATAAATTTATTTTAAAACAACCTAAATGTTTATTAAATTATATTTTTTATTTTTTTTCAACAAAAATATAATGGATTCAATTACCGAATTATTTAAGTTGAAATAATTTTCAAACTATTTTTATAATTAGAATCTGGAAATGATTTATTTTCATAAGCTACTTTATTATATTCAACATTTTTTATTTTACAAATTTATTATGAGCAAAATTTCATTTATGTATCTTATAAAGCTTTTTGTAATAATTCTATCCTTAAATTTTTTCTGGTAGTGTATAAAGTCAGTCCCAAAAATTAAAGGAATGGAACTATTACATCTCATAGAATAAATTTGAAAAATTAAAATGTTAAATATTTTTATAATTGATAAAAACCCTGTAGGAAATGTCACTAGTGAATCTCTTCTGATTTAATGCTGTCACAGTCACCAGTACTAGTGACTTATTATACCCCAGACAATGTTATTTGCTATAGACATTTAACATGTGCGTGTCATTGGAAATCTACTACTCAGGTTGGTACTATTGACTAGGTGGTGCTTTTGGGACCATATGTAGACTTTGCAACCAGAGAATCACAAGTACATCTTAGGAAATCTAGTCAATACTATTGGTAGTTATTTAAAATAGATGTCGAAATGAAGTCACCAAAATAGTCGAAAAAATTGGTGACTTGGTGACACATGCACCGAGGTTTCCTTCAGGGAAACTCCTGCTCATTTTTCTGTGCTGACCAACTTCATTAACTGGTCTTAAATTGGAGCATATTAAAACCGGGCTTTTGCGAAATTGGCTTAACAAAATAAATCTCGTTTTCTTTTTTAAGATATATCCATTAACGTAACACAGAATTTAGTGTGAATTAGTACGTTACTACAATTTATTAAGATATTTCACATACACAGATATAAATTTTGTAAATTAAATCCGTTCTTTTGTTGTTACATCTTCCGTTTCCGCTATCAATCTATGACTATATACAAACACCTATACCGTCATACAAATCTAGTGCACTATACATATAAATGTACGCTTGTAAGTCTTCTTGTACAATTGCAAATATATACCCAGCAGGAATCAGAAGGAGTACGGATGCCTTCTAGAAGGCCTCTGTACCCCTTTTTTTAATGTACAAGGCCTGCTCGCTCCATTCCATACTCGTATCTTTTTTACACACGACGTCATTGCGGAAATGGCCTTTCGCACTCGCTTCTTCAGCAGGTACTTAAGAATGGTAACGGGAATAATTATTTTGCTTTTGCTTTGACAAAAAAAAAAAAAAAAAAATGTGTTACTCCTTCTCTACTCCCTTTTTATAGAAACGATTGTGGAATGTGTATCTTATCGTTTATACGAAAGAGCCGAGGCCTTCTATGATGCATTCTTTGACAGTTGGATAAGAATAGTAATTGAATCGAAACAATTTTTAAGCAGGCCTTCAAAAAGGCCTGAAGAAGGAAGGTCTTTTGAGTTTTCCCACTGGGTAAATGTTGTTGTGTATTTACAATAAAATAGTGTGGCAGCAATAATTGTCTGTATGTAAATTCAATGTTGTTTCTGTTCACGTTGTTGTTAACACAATGTACAATGTATTTTGATGATTGTGTGAGTGTGTTCTTGTGTAAGTGAGAATGTGCAAATATTATACAATTCATTCAAGTACTCATTCATATCTGTAAGTAAGTATCTCACTCTCTGTGTGAATGTGTGTTTAATGTATGCTTGTATTATATTGTATTTACATTATAAATTAAACATTTATCTCTGTCGATATTTACTTAAGTTAATTGAATTTTCCATAACAAAATGAAAAATGTTTAATAACATTTTCAATATGATAATTGGAAACTGTCTACATACCAACACACATCCATACACATGTATTTATCTATGTGCATGCATATAGTATCTTGATCTATACAAACACAATTTCGATGTATGTATCTCTGTATCTATTGCCGAAAATTAAACATGTATGAATTTAATAGAATTGACATTAAGTTTTTAATTAAAAACAATAATCATACATGTACTTATGCATTGATTTAAATATTCATAAATATAGTAAAAGTTAAAAGGAATGAATAAATATTGAATTTGTATTTACTAAGCCCTCTATAAGCGTTTAGATTTTTTTTCCCCATTTTTAAATACAAAACAAATGGATACGAATTGATAATGATGATGACGATGATGATAATTATGCTATCAACATGTAGAGCAGCTACAAAATAATTTTTATCAGAATTATTTATAACAGTTTGTTATTTTAAAGCGCAATATTTCAAAATAATATTAAAAGAGCTGCATAAGCAAATTGAGTTGTTATTATAATTTTAATTTATTTCAAATAATATTGTTTGAATTTTTGAAAAGTTTTTTTTTGCAGCATCAGCAAGTGCTTGTTGTTCAGGTTATTTTAAATGAAGTGCTGTGGTCATCAAATTGCATATTGTCATTTAAACGAAATATATAGAAATATGCGTGTAATTAGAATACTCTCATAAAGTAAATACCCTCTTATACAATAAGGTGTATAAAGGTGTAGTCTTAGTGTAATATTGGGGTTAGATTATATTCTTAGCATAGTCTCAAAAGATCGCAGTTAAAATATAAAATGGTAGACAGAGTATAAAACAGAAGTCCGTATATCTGCACCGTAGTAAGTAGTCTGAGTTTAAGATATTAAAGACATAAATCTGATTGTTGATTGAGAGTTAAATGGTAGTCGCAAAACGAACTAGGATTATATGGTCTTGTACATTAAAGCTTTCTTCACAATAGCAGCAGTTTTTTCAATAGTGTTCACAATAGAAATAAGAAAGAATAAAAATTAAATTGCTGTTGTCATTGTTAGCTTTATATATGATATTTGAATTTTAAACGGCAATCCGAGTATAAGACGGCAGCAGGGCTGTCAGATGTGGTGATTTTTCGCCAAACGAGGCGATTTATAAACTTATTTGGCCATGAAATTTTGTGTTTGGCAACATGGCGATTTTTTTTGGAGCTATTTAAAAGAGTTGCCAATTATATTTTCGATATCTAAAACGCATTTAGCTTCCTTTTCATCTTATTTATATAAACAATTTATGATTACGGGTAGTTTTTTCCTTGAATTTTTAATAAATTTTAAACTGGCAATACACATATGTATGTTTTCAATGATAAATGAAAGTATTGCCAGATAATTACCTTGAAGACATTAAAAACTTGTTGATATAGGAATTTGGAATAACGTTTAAGCTTTCCTAGATTTTCAGATATTTTTCTTATCAGAAGTTATCATTTGTTCAAGTATTTAAATATAAACAAATTATGCAATACATATTTCGATTTTAAATAATTTTTGTATTAGTCATCGACTCTACGGAAAAATGAGTAAATTTCTTATTAATTTTCGAAAATAATTTTAAAAACTGAATTGTTTTCGATTGCGTATGAAATTGAGTGTTCCAAATTTTAACAATAATAATGTATTCTGGTTAGAATGCAAAAATAGTGGAAATCATATCGAAAGTAACACAGAAAAAATCAAAAATTGTCTCTTATCACCAAATTTTCGATTATTATCAAAATGGTTATATTGATTACTGAAAATTGTAAAATTGTGAATATTTTTTTCAATAACTATTATTTTAAATTTTAATTAAAAAAATTATCAAAAAACTTTGCCATTACAAACAATTTATGTTAATTTATTTAAATAAGTTTAAGTTATTTTGTAGCGGCACATATTTATTTACATATTTATTTACATATTTAATTACATATTTATTTATTACCGTATTTATTTTGGTAATTTATTATATTGATAACCTGTCTAATTGTAATGGTTACTATAACTTTAGATTGTACGTCACTAGCATGTGTGACTTACTTTGAAAACAACAACAGGAGAAAGCTCTTTCGTTGACTTAAAGCTTATTTAAAACTAACAAGTGTTTGGTTGTTTGATGAGTTGAAAGCTCATATTAGAGGGTATAAAAGCAGAACACTCGACGAAGGCAGCTCATTCTTGTCTTGCAGGTTGGTCTGAGTAGTTATACAAGCTAATTGTATTTACTGCGCATACTTCGTGATGGCGATAGCTGTCGTTGTATGTGTATGGATACAATTAGCTAAGTAATCAAAGTTGTTGTTGGTCGCGATGGTGACCGCATTGACTTTGAATTACGCATAACAAGCTCATTCTTGTCTTGCAGATTGTTATTGTTGTAAATTTAATAAATGAGAATTTTTGAGAATCACGGCAACTGATTGAATAAAGAACTTTTGTAAATTAAAATAAAATCGTTACAATTTTATTTTAAACAAAAACAGTCAATTAAGATTTTTTGTTTTTTGATTGATATTTTAATTTAAAATCGATTTCACTTCAACTAAAATGTTAATTAAATCAAAATTATATTTTTTTTTAATTTTCTTTCAACTAAACAAATAATTGATTCAATTATCACATTAATTAAATTTAAATAGAAATAAAAAACTTTTTTCTGTGTAAATCACTTTAAAAAATATTTCCATTGATATCGGCGAAAATAAGTCCCAGTTTTGTGTCGAGTTTTAACGAAATAAGATCAAATTTTTTTAAATATTACAAAAAATAATTATTTACATAAAATTTAAAAAAATAAAAAAATAATTAGATATTGGGAATTATTTCTTTTCATAAGCAACTTTATTATATTCAACATTTTTTATTTTTCGAATTTATTCTATGAGTTAAATTTCAGTTATGTATTTTATAAAGCTTTTTGTAATAGCTCTATTGAAAATGAAATTTAACTCATAGAATAAATTCGAAAAATAAAAAATGTTGAATAAAAAAATAATTATTAACTTGAAATTTTTAAAAACCCTGATTTTATATATAATGAAAAAATAATCTGAATTATAGTGCATTTACACCTACGCCATAAACAGGTTATAAGTTGTTTATGACGATAAACTAGTTTGAGAATCTTGTTTATCCATACAAATTATAAACACGTTTGTAACTTGCTTTTGAGATAAACTAGTTACAAACAACCAGTTTTTGTTAATGCAAATCTGTTTTTTCAAATTTTGTTCTGGCAATGCTAGTGATATTTGACATTTCCTCAAAAATAAAAAAAATAATGTGAAAAAAAATTTACTTTTATCTGTAAAAAAAGCCAAAACAATAGTAAGAAAAATAAAATAAACAAAGAAAATGTTTAAAAAAATTCCAAATTTATAAGAAATGATAGTTTTTTTACATATTTTCTTTTAGATGGACAACGGAAATAAAAGGTTTGTTTATATGTTCGTATGTATGTGCATCAAGGTTTTTTTTTATTATTGGGGCTAAGAACTTGTCAAAGATAAACATCTTAACTGTCAAAAATGCTGATGTAAACGGTATAGTTTATGAAAGTAGTTTACGATCATAAACTAGTTTGAAAATTACAAGTGTAAATGCACTATTAGAAGTTACTTGTCAAAAAGATTTCTGGAATTAAATTATTTAGAAAACTGTGTCGACTTCAAATATTGGATATTGGGTATTTTCTGGGAAGTCTAATTAATTGTCGTGTGTTTCGATCAAAATCGAAAAATTTTTTTTAACATTTTGTGACGATTGGCAAGAATCGGTTAACTGTGCATAAGACGGTAATTGAAATGCATAATACATATAGGGACATGCTTGAGAATGAGTTAATGTTAAAAATATGAGGTGTACCCTTAGTACAGGGTGGCCCATAATGAATAATAAATGTTTTATGTACGTTTCTTTTTGGGGGTTTTTTTAGAATTAACTTTAAAAAAAATTTTGATAAAAAGACTAAGTACAGAACAAAGAAAGAAAGCTGTAAAATTTTATATTCAAAATCATAATTCAACTATTCAGGCAAAAAGATCATATCGAATAATGAGCGATGAGGCCCATTTTCACCATTATGGTGAATTAAAGTAAATAAACAAAATTGCAGAATACGGGCTACCCAAGGTTCATGAATAATTTTTGGACATCAAATGCACCGACTTATATGCACAGTATGGCGTGGAATAACTTTAGAAAATATCATTGGACCATATTTTTTCGAAAACGACGACCAAGTTGCGATTAGTGTGAATGGCATTCAATACCGGACAATGATTAAACATTCACAGAAAAGAGTTTTGCCCCAATTAAAGCATTAATCAAAAATAAAATCAGTTGTAATTAAAAATGTAATCAAGCGAATTAAATGTTTAATGAAGTGAATTAAACCTTTATTCAAGTGAATTAAAAGCTTAATTGATACTATTAATTTGCACCAGTAAACAAATCAAAAGTAACAATTAAACGTTTGATTAAACGCTTAATTCACTTGATTAAACGTTTAATTCACTTGATTATATCTTAATTTAAAACTGATTTTATTTTTGACTAATGCTTTAATTTAATTCCCGAGAGTACATTGGAGACAAGGGGTCTCAATAGACGGGAACTACGACTGTTGGTGGCTTATTTGACGGGCCACCATAAGTTCAAGCACCACATGTTTCGGATGGGCCGTGCAGAGGACCAGGAATGTAGACTATGTCGTGAGGAGGACGAGACCACAGGGAACTTACTGTGCGACTGCCCGGCGCTGGCATGGGCCAGAAGGAGACACTTGGGGCATGGCGCGATGGGCGCGTCCCGAGTCGGTGCAATACCGGCAAAAGACCTTCTTGGATTTCTCTGGAATGCAGAGGGGGACTAAAGGGGGGTGGATACAATAGACCTGGTTTGGTCGCGGCACCATCTCCGTTGGGAGAAATATCCCTGCTCTCTTGCTTTAATTGGGCGAAATTTTTTTCTGTGTTTTTTAAGGCCTGAGGTATAGAACAATCCAGAATTATGGTTCCAACAAGATGGAGCCACAGCTTGTCCACTTTTTTTTGGCAATCATAACGTTAAGGTATGTTCAAACCTAAAAAATATTTGACAAAAAAATCAACAAAAAACATGACCAGTATTTTAATAAAATTTTAGCTTTATTTTTTAATAATTTCTATGGATTTACCAAACTTTATTTGTAAGACGATAATTGCATAATGTAATTAAGAAACTGTTAAATGATATTTGATCGAGAGAAACGTTTTGCAAAAGCAAATAATTTTTTAATAAAACTACTGGTTACATGTAGGACGTCAAATATTTAATAGGTATGAACATAGCCTTACTTATGTGCCAGCCTATATAACAAGATAATTGTATAAGTGTTATAAGTCTCTTTATCAACGATAATTTTTGGCCAAACTGAGTATTAAAAAAAAGACGAAAGTAAGATAATATGCCTTCAGTATAAGATACTCTATGTATAACACTTTTTGGGTTTTTATAAATTTCATTCCAAATTTTTAATTTAAATATATAAAAAAATGTGAAAGAAATAAATTTTAATGTTTTTCCATTGCAACTTCTACTTAAAATCGCTGCTTGTAAATTTTTCACAATTTCACACAATTTTCAATTTTTTTTTCTGTATATTTTGTATGTCTGTCTAGTTTGTTCATGTCTGTGATGTATAAAACTCAATTTGCTTAAACAAATAAATATACACACGACATGTTTTTTCTTAACAAAAACTCATCGAGTTATTAAACAAATAAAAATATATAAAAATGTAAAATACTAAAAAAATACGTTTATGTAAAACGAATTGTAACATGTGTACATGAGTTTTAACATTCAGAGTGCCTGAGATGGATATATGGATAGGTTTCTACTTTTGTATAGGAACTAGGAGAATTATTGTACTTCACTTTCAATTCTTAATTAATATTGTAGGTAGAAACCCTTTAATTGTCTTAGCTTATTAAATTTGATTACTCTTGCTTCAAAAGCCTTATTCTGGGGCAAAAATTTAATAAGCGATAGATTAAATAATCAAGCGATTTGGCTTATTTTTGATATTAAACATAATATTTAAAAATCTGAGCCGAATTTGGTTATCGCATTTAGATTTGTTTGGCCGCTACGGTATTAAATTGCTAATTGTAGAGGACATTTGTGTAGGCGCGATGTGAAATAATGAACCAATTTTAACGAATACATGTTATAAAGAAGGAAATAAAGCGAATTAACTTCTTTCTAGTTATACACTGAGAGAAAAGGCGTCATAACGCTGATGTATTTTGACATCAGTACTATGACAAGTGTCTTCGTTTTTGACCCCATGACACTTTTCATCATTGTGATGTCAGCCTTAACATCACTTGGACAAATTGTCATCAGCGTCTACATTCAACATCGTCATCACAGAAATGACGAATCGGAGGCTTAAATAAAAGTGTGGCTATTAAATGGAAAAAATTAACTATTTCATTAAAGATATGCTTGCGAAACAGTTTACAGAGGAGCATCAAATTGTGGCTTGATTTTTCATTTCGCTCGACATTGGTAATCCCGCAAGCGTCTCTACACCCATCGTCATCCATCTTCTGTTTCGTGAAATATGTCTGTGCTACATGTTGCATTGTGTGAGAGAGGTAATTCACTTTTTGTCGAATAAGAGGCGGTATTCTTTTTATGAATATAAGACCAGCTTCAGTATAAGAGTTCTTTTTTTAAAAAAAAAAAAATTAATTAATATTAAAAATTAAATTCGAAATTGTTTTTTAATTTATAATAAATGACCTCAAGCCGAACCAAATATAACCTACAAAAAATTAACTTTATACTTTTAATAAGGGGGGCGTATTATGGCCCCGGTAGGGTTAGCAGCTGGCCTATAAGTATCTTTGTACAAAATTCACTTTACTTTTATTGAAGTTCCTTTTTTCATCAGGGATATTTAGTTATCGTATTTATTTGTATAAGAGAGTGTTTACTTACACAAAAGATAATATAAACACGAAATTCTACACTCTGCCTCGAATTTTACATATTTGTATGTCTTTTCACTTTTATTTGCATTCGTTGGTTTATTTGACTTCTTGTTTTGTTTTCATTCCTTTTTTTTCGTTTTGTTTTTCAGTTACAAAGCAAATTGCTTTATTTGTTTGTTATGACACCTGTAGGGAATTGTTTGCATGTCATTCTATATTCAGAACATTTGAGTAAGAGAGTGTGTGTGGTGTGTGGGTTGGTGAAAAAAGGGCTTTTGGTATTTTTTTTCATCCCGACTACTTTTCTTGCTTTGGCTGGGTTTACGATTCAATAAGTCCGTTTTGTGTAATTGCTAATAACCCGCATGTATTTTTTCAATTTGGATTCTGTTTTTCTTGCTCTTGGGAATCGATTTCCCTTAAAGATGGATAAGAGAAAGAGCTCGGAATATGTTAAATAGATAAAATGGTTGTTTTTTAATTTTGCTCCCAGGGAATAATATTAAATTTAGATATTGCAGGCATGTGTAAAACTGTAGTAAAACTGATTAGTTTCTAGTACTGATATAAAATTTGTATATTTTAGAATTTTCCTTTAACTTAAATGGGAACACTCAAATCTCGTTTATTCAATAAGATTGAAAGTCTTTAAATGTGGACTCGTTGTATAGTTCTTCGAGTTTCATGGACGGATTTTGTAACTACAATAACGAAGTATTTAGAAGGTTGAATACTGAACGGCAACTACTTCATTCGATCAGAGTCCGTAAAACTTCATATTTTGATCACATCATCAGGGGGAAAAATATTAATTGCTTATCCTTATACCGTAAGACTAAATCGAGGTTAGGTATTGGACGAAAGCAGATCTCATGGTTACGCAGCATTAGATCATGAACTGGCATTCGATCAAATGGGAAACTGGCCTGCCTGGATGTAAACAGAGCAACGTTTTCAAATGTTATGCATCATATAGTTGTGATTCGCTTACAACCTTTACGGAATATTTTTTTCCAGCTAATCCCTCGAAGCTCTACGCTTGTCTGCAGGAGATCAGAGTCTCTGGCGGGAATCGAACACGCAATCCCTAAGCTGATAGACTAGCTCATTTCCAACTAGCCTACCGGAACGCCCAAAATGCATCAAAGAGAAATAGAGAATTTAGTATTCTTAAAGAAAGCTGAGAAAATTTAAAAAATATATATTTGTAAAGGAGTACTCCGGCTTCATGTTCCGCACAGTGCTCACTTGAAAGGAATTAGTTGTGCTCGTTTCAGGTCAGAGGCCTCACTATTTCATTTGCAGACTAATTTAAATAAATTTTTTCTAAATATCGGAAACGAATACTAAAGAGAAATGTAGACGACGAATTGATGCAAGTGTGTGAATTTGTAAAAGCAAAAAGCTTTTACATCTCTAAAGTGAAAGTGCGGGTATAAAAAATACTCTCAAAAATTAACAGGGGAATGAAAAATACACGCGGCCAATGAGAGTGGAAAAAAATATAGACAGATTCTTTATTTTAGTTTGAATGTTTAGTTCTTCGATAATATTCCAACAGCAATTCTTTTTAAAGTTGTTTTTGGGAATACAAAATTTATTATTAATAAGATTTCTCTATGATGTGCCAAATTCCCAAATTTTATTTTTGATAAAAACACAGAAATTAATTGTTGAGGAAAAGCTGGTTTCTATTCGTATTTCACTGGCTCGTCAGAAACTTCTTCCAAAGACTTTAGAAAAGCTTAAAATATTAGACTAATAAGACTATAAAGTGAATACGAATTTTAATCACTCAGGTCTTACTTGTAACAATATCAAAGCTTAAACCAAACAACAACAATAAACAGTGACTTTATCTTTAATTACATTCCCCAATTCTTTGCAAATGCAATTATTTGCAAGCGTTCGCCACAGACGGCACACAAGCAACATACCAACTTAAATTAGTGCGTAAAGCGTTTTTTATCTGCCAAAAATTCTCATGCTCATACAAAATTTATGAAGCAAACCCAAATAGGGCGGCGTTAACGCATTGTAGTTGGAAAATCCGATTTTGTCAGCGCCATAAGTAGTGAAGTTGGCTGCTATTGTTAAAAAGTAATGGCAATTTAGCTATTTATAGGTAGATCTAGCGGTTTTATCTTTAATTTAACTTATTTTTTGTGGATTTTATTAAGCAATATAAGTTAACATCACTGTTTAAGACACATCTTTGACGCTTTTATTTAAGAATGCAATGTCAGCGTTCAAGCTAGCCTCTACAAAATTTTACGCGTGACGGGCCGATTTATGGTGGCCTGTTAGCATAACAAATTCTTTGTATGCGTCCGCAACATATGGGAATCAATTAAACAATAAAAATGTTCACAGAACTTTGCACGAGGTCAATTTTACATATATCGTCGGCTGATAATTTAATTGTCGTATGTAAATTCCGATAATTTCGACTAAATTGAGTTTGAACACATTTATTTTGAAAATTGCTTCACGAAATAAATCATACGACAAACTCAACACTCCATATATCGAAAACTTTTTGAGGTATCGAAAAACTGATTACGCCAAATGAAAGATCAGGTCGGAAAACCTAAGGAATCGATCTTAACTCAAAACCGCAAAAATTCCACATACGACATTTAAATTATCAACCGACGATATCTCCCCGTATTCATAATCCAGTAAAAACTTCGTCTACAAAATAATGTGTGGAGTAATCAGTAAAAAGTTAAAATACTACTTACAATTCTACTAAAAGAACCAATGAATTTTCCAAGTGATGTCCCAAAATGAATGCATTTTAAAGTAAGTCATTATTTTTTATCTACGAGTATATAAATCTGAAAAATAGCAAGTTAAAAAATTAGTTATATTAGAAAGCAACCAAATAATGAGTGAAAGAAGCTATTCATTTTGAAAAAGTAAGCGAATTTCTTACTGGGAAACCAGTATAAAATTTAACAGACGCTTATTAGGGAATATTTTCATGCAAAATTTGTTTTGTAAACCCTTATTAATTTAAAAGAAGTTTTATGAATACAGGCGTAGGTGTAGAGGCAAACAATTTTTTTTACCGTATTGAAAGGTTTTGCAAGAAACAAGTACTGTCTGGAGTGTATTTCTTACAATTGTTGAACCCTTACAACACTATTTAAATTTTGAGATGAACAGTTGTCATTGTTGTTATTGTCGCAAACGTTTTGTACACAAATTTTATTATTGTTGTATACTTGATTTTCAAGTACATTTATGCAGGCCTTTAGCTTAGGTCCCCTGTGATACACCGCCCCGATCTTAGCAGCTTAAAAAAGAGAACCTTTTAGCTCAACTTTAAACAGATCGCTTTAGCATTATTTCGGCTGGTTGAACATTCTTTACTTGCGATTTTTTGGTTTATGGGTAAATTCGTTGTAAATTTTTTTTTTTTTTTTTTTTGCCAGGAATCTCTTAATGCAAAATAGTCGTTTTTGTGACGTTTTAGCAGTATTTCGAACCAGAAAATCTCCTTTTACCTTGACTATGCTTTACAATTTAACACATGTTTATAAATCATGATGCTTGGGAACTATTTAACGTTGCTGCTTAAGTGGCTTGCAAGGATTTCAAGTTCTTTTTGGCTTCGACAGCAATCTTCATGACCTTCATGCATATAATTCATAATTTTTGCCCTTTTTACGCCTGCCTGGTATGTTTTTGTCTTTCGTGTCAAAATGAGCACCTTTTTACCGCACAAACTAAATCTTGGGCGATGAAATGGATAAAAGATTTTTATGAAAGGCCCCAGTAAGCAATCGATATGTTTAAGCTGCACTTTTTTCTGAAATTGAAACAGAAAAGCAAAACATTCCCCAAAATAAAGCTTTATTGACATAAACTTCGAAATTTTTGAAGCAAAGCAAAAAACTTTGTTGTTAACACTATTTTGCTCAATAGCTAAGTAAGAGGCTGCCCCGAAAATCTCGTTGGTACTGAGCTAGACTATCAGTGCGAGGGTTGCGCTTTCGATTTTCACCAGAGACTCTGTAATATTTCACTACAACGAGCTGAAGTTCTTAGTTACTATTGCTCGGCTAATGAAGTTAGAATAGAATTTGTATTTGTAACACTTACCCTGCCTTTGCAGATGCAAGTAGTTACTTACTGTATATGTATTGTCGACGAAAATGTCGAAGAAAAAGTCAAAGTCTTGCAAGCAGCTTGAGTGTACGCAGTCAGTTTCAAGTTTATTTTTCAAATGATTTCAAGCGAAAACATCTTATAAAAAGAGCTTTATTTTTGGGTTTAAAATATATTATCATATTAACGTTATCACGAAATTGATTTAATAATTTCTTCTTTATTTTATATTTCGTCCATCTTGATGAACAAATTATTTTAATTTTAAAAATATGTGAATCCAGTATTGCCGTAGTTACCGATATCATAAAATTTCTGAGAAAATTTTTTGTGGAATATTTTTGTTAACGAAATTATTGCAATTTATGTTTAAAAATACCATGAAGATTTGCTGCTGTATAGTAGTGTTTTGGTTTTTTTTTTTTGTATAAATACACAGAAAATCAGCTATAAACATAATCTTTCTTTTACTACCCAGGAAAAACTTTACTTACCTGGTAAGTTAGCAAGTAACATTGGAGAAAAATAAACACTTTTTCGGCTGAATAACTACTTATTTTTGTTCGAGTTGTCCACAGAATTCAGTACTTACAATGCACTTACTACAAGTCACAAAATATCTAGTTATTATTTAACTACCAGTAAGTTGAATTGTAAGTACTTAAAATATACTTACGAGAAGCCAAAAAATAACTAGTTTTTATTTAATTGGGGCTAGTTAATAGACCAAATAAGTAGTTATGAAGCTAGTTACCAGTAAGTAAATATTCAGGTCTGAAAACAATACAACTAATAAGTAGTTATTTAGCTGATTATTAGTAAGCAAATATTCATAACAGTAGTGAAAAGTACTTACTAAGGTCATTACTAGCAAGTACTTATTGAGGTTTTCAGAATAATGAAAATTATAATGACAGCTACTTACCCGGTAACGTATGAAATAACTATGACCTATTACCAAAATTCAAAAAGTTTTTCCTGGGTAAGTACTAGTAAATTGTAATTTTATTTGCTGAAAGTGTCAAAAATTTACTTGCAAGCAAATTCTCTCGCAAGTTGGGCTACAAGTACGAAAAATGTGATGGTGTTAGTAAAAATGTGTGAGTGTATTGAGTTTTTCGAACTTGCACTTGCATGTGTAAACCTTGGGTTAGGCTGGGTTTTTGAAATCTCAGTTAAACTAGGTTGAGGTAATCCGAAAACAGATTTGTGCCACCATTACAAATTTTGTGTACAAAATTTTGACGCAACCGCTTAGTTTGCTAAAAATGTTGGTATCTAATAAAATAAAAGAAAAAAATCATATTTTACCGGGAAAATCTGACGTCCAGAGTACCTTATGCTAAGTTTAAACCTAATCCTCATCTCAAAAGCCCGGACTTAATAATTAAAATAAATAAAACTTGTGTGCTGTTTTCAGACTCAAAAAACAGTGCTTTTCGTATAAATTTTACTACACGTTCAATCACTTGTGTTGACAAAAAAAAGGAGTTAGTCAAGACACAAACCGTGTATCAAAGATCACCATCTGTTCTAAATACCCGCCTTTTAAAGGTTAATGCGCAATTAAAAATTTTTTTAAATGACTATAAATATTGTTTTGATAGTTTTGCCCAACAAATCTCCTTTTCAGTTTTACGCCAATTTTAATTAACTGCCTACGATTTGTAGGTTAGTGTAGTTTTTGTTTAAAATTTTTTTCTTTATAATTTTACTGTTTTTAACCACAAATTTACGCATAAACCTTTCAATTTTCACTTCATTTGCTGAATTTCTCAAATATTCGAACATTTATGTACTTTTACAGTTTTTCCACAAATGATGATGATGTGTGTTGTATAAAAGTTGATTTCCCCAGTGCACTGTTTATTTCGGAAAAGAATAAAAGGAACAAAACCGAAGCAAATAGTACTCGAGTAAATAGGAGCCACATAAGTAGAATAACAAAATTAAAAAAAAAGCAAAACTTGCATTAAAAAAACAATATAATACTTTGAAAAATAAAAGATACTTTTTTATGGTAAAACAACATTTTTAGTCTTGTTAAATTCTCTTTAAATGTTTTCAATGTATGCACATGATACACCTTTTCAAAAGAACTAATTTATGTAAAATTTTTTTACACTTTTAAAGAAAAGCATATTTATTTTGTGAGAAAATAGCAATAACATTTTTAACTACAAAACCAGGGCTGCCGTTTTTGGTTATTTCTGACCAAAACTGGTTATTTTTTTCTCAATGTGGAGATGTGAATATTTTTTTCATTTTGGTTACTTTTTTTTCTAAAATATTAAATACGTATGGATGTGTTTAAATTGATAAACTTGGATTTTTTTTTTAATTTTTAATGTTTTTAATTTTCGCGTAATTATTTACGATTTAGAATAAAGTGTACTTTGCACTACGATTTTCTCTATATTTGTTTCAAATGAAAGGAAGTTTTTATACTTTATCGAAAACGAAAAATCGCTTTCAAAACAGCTACCGGATATTTTTTAAGATTTTTATTAAGAAAAAAATTGCCAGATGTGATTTTTATATAAGAAACGGCCATGTTCTGAAATTGTAATCAAATTAAGTTTTAATCGATGAAAACTCTCAATTAGATTTTTTTGAAACGAGTGGTTTTCCTGATTGTAATAGTAGTAAAGATAAGTGATACTTAAAGTAGAAATTTCATATCATGCGGAATCGATATCAGAACATGACTGACAAAGTACACAAAAGTAGCTTTAGTGTTTCTAAAAACTTGAAAATAAGTAAACATTATTTCTAGTAGTATTTTTTTAATTTAAGATAATGATTTGACTATATTTTTGTTATATAAAAAAACCTTTGACCGTCAGTTAAATACTTTTTGCCCATTGAATGTACGGTCTGAAATACGAATTGGTTTATTGTCGACATAATATTCATTCGCTATAATATCACAAAATATTTCAAATATAACAATTTTGAAACAGTAATAATAACAATTATAAATATAAAATACAATATAAATTGGCTCTTATTCGACCTTTAAAATTTTTTAATTAATACTTTTTTTTAAGCTTGAGGTCTTTTTCTTTTTTTTTATTAAAAATATTAAATATTATTGAATCCAATATTTTGGCACTCCGTTGTGTGCCTTCTTCAGGGATTTTTTCTTGAATATTTGACAAAAATTAACAATTTTTAATAAATTTAACATATAAAACAAATTTAACAAAATGTCATATTTTCAATTAAATACAAAACAGGTTTTCCAATTTTAAACTAATAATTACAGTTTAAATAAATTTTTGATTTCCGTTTCTATTTTTATAAATTAAATGTCTATAATTTTGGGCTACATTTTCAGTATCTGACTTAAAATTAATTCTGGATATGGTTGGAATCTTTATAATTTGCAATATTTCTAACATAAATCTACGCTTATAATTCTTTTCCGTGTTTAAAACTGATATATTTTCAAAATCAGGATAATGGTTTAGACTTGCACAATGGGTTGATTAGGCTGTTTTTTTGTGATGAAATATTCCTATATTTTTGATCTGACTTATGTCCTGCTATCCTAGTTTTAAGTTTATTTTTCGTTGTACCAACATACACTTTACTGCATTGTCCATTAACATTTCCCTTACAAGCTATTTTAAAATAAATAAGTTGGAAATGTCAAATGTAGTTTATAAAAAACCTTGTAAGGGAATAATAAAATACCTTGTTAACTGACAGCTAAAAAGCGGAAAATAATTAAATTTTTCTCTCTTGTTATTAATAACTGTGAAGTACAAATTTCGCTTGTTGTAAAGGATATATTCAAAAAAAATGCAATATCTAAACTTTTTGTATAAAAATTTGACGGGTAACTCTAAAATAAAAATATTTTTTATGAAAAAGGTCTAAAATAAATGAAGCCTTTTAATTTAGTTTTACTTATTTTTTTCAATATTACCAAGAATTATAATTCTTGTTTTCTTAATTTGTTATGAATTTTTTCCTATAAAGTGAAAATAACCTTTGTATTATTTCGTAACTTTGAATAAATTTTATCGTTTTCCTCAATTAAAAAAGGCATTTATAATTTGGTTATATTTTTTCACATTTTGCCACTTTTTCAAAAATTTTGGGTGTAAAAGTTCTATTAGTCGTGGCAGCACTGAACATAATATTACTTGTGTCCATAAATTTGTTATAACTATTTGTTTAAGTAATTGGAATTTTAATTGTTTTTAGTTTAAAAATATCAAAAATCTATAATTCAAACAATAGGGAGGGCGTTCAGCAATTTTTCAGTAAAGTCAAACATTAGCACTAGTCACAATCAGTGATGCCAACTTTTTTGGAGCAAAAACCACTTTAAAATTTAAAAAAAGGAACTAAAAAGCACAATTTCAAGCAAAAAAAAAAGCGTAAAAAACACTATGTAATTTTTTAAATTTAATCGATTTAACACAAAACAAGTTACCAAATATATAAAAAAAAAAATGGCGAAGGCTTTCTTGGAGGACCATTTTAGTACGTACATAACTTTAATTTGGATCATCATAAGTTGAGTTTAAATTGGGTCATAAAACAGTTTTTAGGTAATATTTTGATTTTTTGTGTGTTTCATTGGCAAAGATATCACTGCAGACACTAGATGGTAGAGTGTAATCATAACAGCATTAATATGTCGATGAAGTCCATATTTAATGTGAGGAATTGAGTAAAAAGAGTTCAAGGATAATCCGATTCTAATTTTGGATTTAATGTAGTTCGTCGAACTAAATGTTCTTTCTACTTCCGCGTAATAGTATGACAAGCTTAAAATTCTTAACACAAAATTAGACAAATCTAAAAATGATTTTGTCCTACACAAGCAAAGTGTTTTATCAATTAAAAAAATGGTTTAAAAAGTATTTAAATTTAATTAATGTGATAATTGAATCAATTATTTTTTTAGTTAAATGCAAATTAAAAATTTTATTTTGTTTTAATTAACATTTTAGTTGTTTTGAAATAAATTTTCAATTAAAATTTTAATTAAATAACAAAAAATCCTAATTGACTTTTTTTCGTTTAAAATAAAATAATTAAAACATGTAGAATTGTTGTTGGGAATTGTCAATATTTATTTAAATAAATTAACACATTGTTTGAAATGGCAAAGTTTTTTTGATCACTTTTTTAATTAAAATTAAAAATATCATTTATCGAAAAAAGATTTTCAAAATTTTAAAATTTGTAATCAATATAATCATTTTGGTAATAGGTGCAAAATCAACAAATTGTTTGCTTGATATTATGAATTTGGTATAACTTTGGTGATTGGAGGAAATTGTTAATTTTTTCTGTGTATTGAATCTTAAAATCGTTGACTTCTATCCAAAAAGATCTGTTCGTTGTTGATTTTTCCATTTACAATCCTTAAAATTTTCCAAGCAATTATGTTTAATAAAATTTTTCTTAATATTTTCCAAGCAATTATCTTTAATAAAATTAGTAACGAAAACAATTACATTGTTTTTATTGCGACTAACAGCTGATATGAGACTTACAAAACAAAGCAGGATTGCAGAGTACATGAAACTAAGTACTCCTCTCCAATCTTCTCATCTTTCTCACCAATAAACTCAGGAATTGCTGCAAGTCTGGGCGATGCCTTTGTAGTGAGCTTACTTAATTAACAGTTGCCATACAAAAAAATGTTTTTACACTTAACAAAATTGGTACTACATAATTAATTACAAAAATTGTAGGAAAAACTGATAATTGTAAAAAACACTTAAGGCACTAACGTAAAGTTGGAAAAGCACCAAGTTAGTGCTTTTTCTTAGTTTGGCACTAAAGATAAAATTTTGGCTTTTCCAGGCATCAAAAAGCACCATAAATCTTGTCAAAGGCACTAAGTTGGTATCAGTGGTCACAATCTTAGGCAAATGATCTTGGATCGTAGCATTTGCAAAATAGTATAGTATATTTTTTCTCTACACCAACAAAATATTCAGCAAAGCACTGCAAAATTTAAAACCAATACACAGAAAAAAAATAAATTCATTTCAGTTAAAAAATTTGTGATATCAATTAGGGATGTAACGATACGTCTTTTTGCCGATACGATACCGATAATTAAAAAGGAAATATCGGAGATACCGATACCAATACGAATATAAAACTTAAATTCAGGGTAAAATTAACAAACATCGAGTAGAGTAATTTCTTTATTATACAAAATCATATTGTAAGAAATATTAATAATTCTGTAGAAAGCAACAACAAAATTATAAAACTTTCAATGTAACTCTTTGGCGTTGCGCTGTGTTTTACATGATTAGGGCCTAAGTGTAGGAGTGACCGTGTCTTCCACAGTTTCAGAATGCATAGTCATAGTAGCTCAGTAAGACGTTTTTACGATGCGATTGAAGAATTCTGATAAACAATAGGTTTCACTAGTCTCTAAGCTCCTCAAATCTTTCATTCAGAACTAATGCTAAGTAAGTCGCCAATTATACACAGCTAATTAAGCCGAAGAATGCTTTTTTCCAATAAAATAAATTCCATCTCGAAAATCCTTTTAACACGACTCAAAATAATAAGAATTATAAAGAAATTCTCCAAAAAATGTGACATTTTATTAAAAAAAAAAAAAATGCAATTCGGTGTTCGTTTCTTAAAATGCTTCGCTCTCTAAAAGGGTGGCTTGTTTTATTCTAAAAAATGCACCCTTACTAATGGCATAAGGGCAGGGCTGCCAGAATGGACGATTTATCGTCATTTTGACGATTTTTGGTTCCAAAATTAGCAAAGCGCCGATTTGCTGATTTTTTTCTAAAAAGTAACGATTTTAGTCAATCTTCAAAGTAAGACAATTTTAAATCTTTTGATGTTTGTTATTAGGCAGCACAGAAAAAAAAACATTTTTGTTCTTTTCCATAAAAAAATTTATGAGCAAAAGCAAAATTTTGAGTCAAGTCAATTTAAGTAAAAACTCGTACCAAAACCTTGATTGAGATTTTTAGAGCTATGGACTGATTTGGCTCATGTTTAACATTTAATACTCTATATATATATATGAAACATTTTTAAGCCAAATTTTATCATCCTAGCTTCATGCCAAAACTATACTTTCGTGAAGAAAGAATATTTCAGGTAAAAAAGAAAAAATAATAATAAATTTTAAGTAGATATAAAGAAGTTAAGGTTTACAGGTCAAAATGAGATTTATGGGTATAAATTACAGGCAGTCGTGATTTTTTGTTCATAACTTTGCATTTGTAGACCAATCTGACTGAAATAAAATAGCAAACTATTCCGTACTATATCTAATATAAATGTATAGCAATGTTTATATACGAGTCTTCGAAAATCCCATTTCAACAAACACATGGTTAGATTGACATCGTTAAACCAACTTTGCTATTCATAAGGATTCAGAATATACATATATACTTTATGGGGCCTAATATTAATATTGTAGCCATTACGAAAGGAATGACAAACTTATATAAGAATATATACCCTCTGTTGTGAACGGTATACAAATTTGAAATTTTTTAGAAAATGGTCCGATTGAAAATATCTTTTATTCTTAAGACTTTGGAAAAAACCTTAGAATAATATAATATAGTAATTAAAGGTTTACAAAACAAATTTTTTATGAAAAATTTCCTTAAGAAACGTTTGTTAAATTTAACAAAGAACGTTTCCTGATGATCTGGTCTAAGCAACCAGTGAAATGCGCATACACAGAAAAGTGTTTTATCAATTAAAAAAATGGTTTAAAAAGTATTTAAATTTAATTAATGTGATAATTGAATCAATTATTTTTTTTGTTGAATGAAAATTAAAAATTTACTGCCAGGCCCACAATGTCGACAAGAACAGTTCTTTCGCATTTTTATATTGAAAACAATAATAAAAAACTAATACTTGTTTCTGTTTTTAATATAAATATACGAAAGAAATGTTCTTGTCGACATTGTGGGCCAGGCAGTAAATTTTTATTTAATTAACATATTAGTTGTTTTGAAATAAATTTTCAATTAAAATTTTAATTAAATAACAAAAAGTCTTAATTGACTTTTTTTGTTTAAAATAAAATAATTAAAACATGTAGAATTGTTGTTGGGAATTGTCAATATTTATTTAAATAAATTAACACATTGTTTGAAATGGCAAAGTTTTTTTGATCACTTTTTTAATTAAAATTAAAAATATCATTTATCGAAAAAAGATTTTCAAAATTTTAAAATTTGTAATCAATATAATCATTTTGGTAATAGGTGCAAAATCAACAACTTGATTGCTTAATATTATGAATTTGGAATAAATTTGGTGATTGGAGAAATTTAATAATTTTTTCTGTGTAGGAACGAACAGCTTATCCTCCAACAATAAATTGCAGTATTTTTTATCAATTATTTAAAAAAGGGAATTAAGCACAACAAACAAAATCTTTTAATTAGTAATTGTATTCCCAAAAACAACTTTGATAATTTAACAAACAATTTCATTAACATACGGGGATATATGTGTGTATATAATATGTTTTTGTTTGCTTGTTTTTAAAAAAAAATCGAACAAACTTTGTTTAAAATCTAAATTTAAATTATCCGATTTTTTTGACGATTATTTAAACAGAAAAAGACGATTTTTTTATTTTTTCTCAGGAAATTGACGATTTTTTCACAATTTTTTCTGGCAGCCCTGCATAAGGCATTGATTGCACTTTACGCCCCGTATAAATCGACAGTGTAGATAATGCCCTTTTTATTTTCAAACGGACTAATTATGTCTTATTAAACCAATTAATAAGAAATACTTGCTGGAGAAGCGTCTTACCTGCTTCTTTAAACAGCTTGGATATTGATGTAATGATTTCTACATTTTATAATAAAATTTACTCATTTTTTGATATTTGTGTACCTTAAAAAAACTGTTTATAGTCCAGTTGGACCACCATGGAACTCTAAACAGCTGACTAGGCTAAAAAATCTAAAGAATAAAAATTATAAGAAATTCAAAAAGTCTGGATCATTTATTGATTATGGAAAATATTCCGTCAGTCGTTCAGAATATAATCTGCTGAATCATCAATATAATCAATACGTAAATAAGGTGAAAAACAATTTCGTTCGTAATCCAAAATCGGTTTTTGCATTTGTAAATTCTAAAAGAAAATCTAATGGATACCCATCCGTTATGAAATTTCGTTGCCAAGAATCTGGAGATGCTGAAGTTATTTGTCATATGTTTGCCGATTTGTTTGCAACAACTTATTCTGATGCTGTATACGATGATAGTAATGGTTATCCATATCTGCTCTCATCAAACCAGGCAATATCCTTTCCTTCATTTAATAGCAATGATTTTTTGGTTAACTTAAAAAGGTTAAAGATGTCTTTTAATCATGGTCCTGATCTTGATCTAACATGTATTTTAAATCAATGTGTTGAATCATTAGTTACGCCATTAACTTTAATGTTTAATACTTCGAATCTATGTGGTTATTTTCCTGTATTATGGAAAGACTCGTATATAAAACCCTTATTAAAATCTGGTAATAGATCGGATATAACAAACTTTAGAGGGATTGCCAAATTAAGTGCTATTCCAAAACTATTTGAAAAACTTGTTGCTGATTTCCTATGCCATCACATATCGTCATTGCTGGCAGCATGCCAGCATGGTTTTCGGAAAGGCTGTTCAACTACAACCAATGTACTTCATTTAACAACTTTGCTCAACTCTGCATTTACACAAAGGAACCAAACTGATGCTGGTTATACTGACTTCAGTAAAGCATTTGATAAAGTTAACCATCAACTTCTTCTTACTAAGTTGGATTTGTTAGGTTTATCCCGTAGAAGTTTAAGCTGGTTAAGTTCTTATTTAATTGGCAGAAAGCAAAAAGTACAATTCAATAATTGTATATCCAAGTACATATATGTTTCGTCCGGTGTTCCCCAGGGCAGTCATCTTGGCCCACTTTTATTTACGCTGTTTATTAATGATCTGCCCAATGTTATCAACTTCGCCAATATATTGATGTCAGCATACATGGCAATCGGGACTGATTTTTGGAAATCCCGGGACTCGGGATTTTTCGGGATCAATGTGTTGCCTTAAAAGGCTACTTTTTTTTAATAAACAACACTTTTTAAATATTCAAAAGATTTTATATACATAACATAAATTATAAAAAAGAAAACAACAAAACAATTTATTTTATACATATGTTTATAACACTGGCCTCACCCATGATCAAACTGATCAGATTCTGAAAAAACCTTAAAAAAAAGATACGTATCTCTTAGTTTTTCTAGATCTATTCATTTCGGGTTTTTGACAGCAATAAAATTTTTAATGTGAATTAAGTTGTGTGACACTAATACACTGCAAAGTGTAGTCCTTCATTGATCTCGATTACTGAGTTAAAAACTGTAAAACTATGTCGACTGCAGTGCAGTACACCTCCAGGGTGAGGGCGAGATTCATTATCAATAATTTAAGTACGTTTGAAATTTATTTTAAAAGAAATGTTTATACAAATGTTTCTTAAAACAGATTTCAAGTTTAAATAATTTATTTATGAATACGTCAGAAAGTGTTTATTTATAAAAAAAATTATTTTATTTGCCGTACGTTTTTTAAGCAAATTTTTTATTTTTATTGGACCGGAAGGAATATGAGCTATTTCATACATATAACGACTTAATTGTTATAATTATATCAACTTTTATTCTTAAGTTTCTGAATAAAACTTTAATTGGATCGTTAATAAATTTTATTTTTTGCTTGATATATAACAATTATTTTTTGATTTCTATATTTTGCATAAAAATAATCATTTTTATTTTGGAATTATGTCTTAAGCCAAAGCTGAACTTGCTAAACGTAATTGTAAAAAAGGCTTGAGATGTGAATCTGCAAATTTCGTTTATACTTAAAATAATGGTGTTTATTAAGCAAAATACAAAAATCCAAAAATAGTCGTCATATATCAAGCAAAAATTTAAAATTTTTAATACTCGCTGTGTTCCAAAAACAAAAATTAAACTCAAAAATAAGAATTATTTGCAATAAAAAATATAACTCAAATATAATTTTTAATAATTTTTTGTATATAATATAAAAATTCAATAAAAACGAACAGTTTTGTACATAAAAGTTGATGTTAAAAATGCCGGGACTCATAAAAATAAATCCTGGGATTCGGGATTTATCAATCTCGAAAAATCCCGGGATTTCGGGATTCGGGATTTCCCGTTTGGCATCCCTAATGCTGATGATGTGAAAATTTTCCATTCTTTTAATTGCTTTGTTGATCATTTTTATCTTCAATCGGATCTTAATAACTTTTTGTTATGGTGTAATCATAATATGTTGGAGTTGAATCTATTGAAATGCAAATGCATGCGTTTTTATAGAATTAACCGTATTAATTATGCTTTGGGTGGTCATCAATTGGAGTTGGTTGATTCATTTCTTGATCTCGGAGTCCTATTGGATCATAAATTAAACTTTGTTTCACATATAAAGTTAACTGTGAATAAAGCTAGAGGTATTCTTGGCTTTATAAAACGCTGGGCTAAAGAGTTCACTGATCCATACATAACGAAGCAACTTTACGTGTCACTCGTTAGACCTATCTTAGAATATGGGTCAATCATTTGGGATCATTCATAATTGTCATATTGAATCTGTCCAAAAACAATTTTTGTTGTTCTGTTTACGTGGTCGTCAATGGAGTCACTCGACAAGCTTTCCTTCCTATTCTATTAGACTGGCTTTAATAAAACTACCATCGCTCAAAAGTCGTCGTACAATGTTAAATGTATCTTTTATGGTTAATCTTATTAATGTTTGTAATATTTGTTGTGAATTTCTGTTAAATTCTGTTAAATTCTGTTAAATTTAATATACCTTGTCGCAATACTCGTCATTATAATCTGCTTTTTGTAAAGTTTTGTAGAGTAAATTATGCTATTGCTGATCCTTTTTCAAGGTTATGTCGACAATTTAATTCTTTTTCTTAATATGTTGATTTTTCCTTAAATTTAAATGTTATAAAGCATAAAATAATTGTTTATCTTAACTATTAATTTTTTATATACATTTTAAAATCCATCATGTAATTCATTAATTTTAAGTCAATCTTGTTATTAGTCAGTAAGGATAATGTCCATTGATTAAATATATATAAATAAATAAATAAATAAAAAAAAGATGGCTTCTGTTTACATATAGGGTTACCAGACGAAGTTGGGAAAAAATCGCCTCTAACCGGGAGTGTAAAAATTTTTAAATTTTAGAAGTTATTTTTTCTATTATTTAATAGTAAAAACACAAGAAAGCATTACATGTTTAATGATAAGTTGTCAGTGATATAAAATTTAAGAGGATTCGGTGTTATAAAATTGTTTTTGAAAAAAAAACGTCAAATTAAGATATCTGAAAAACTTTGTGTTAATAAATCAGCAATCTGGCAAAGGTATTTTCTTGTTTAAATATGTTATAAGAAACAAACTAAAGAAATTGGAATTTCGTCATCCATTTTGTTAATTAATTTATTTATTTAATATCAATCTATTAACAAATTTTGGTTTATGTATATTTTTTTATATTTTGAGGAACAAACTTTTTGGCAGCTGTTAAAAACAGGGCGGTCCAATTTTGTGTTTTATTCTCGTCAAATAATAAATTGCATTATTACCGTGTCGGCAAGACATTTTATACATGTACCTTTTAACAAGGTGCACCACAAGTTTTATATGACTGACGACCAATTTCACCAAGATCAGTTAAAACTAACTTTTACTGTATGTTAGTAATATTTTTTTTAAGTTATAGTGATATTTAGTTTGAACTGCAATTGGTGAAATTAGCCATAAAAATAAAATCATAAAACACTATATTTTTTTGCAAAAAAAAAATTTTTTTATCAAAATTTCGAAATTTTTATTTATTTAAATAACATACAAAATTGGAAAATGCAGCTATGCATCTAATTTTTTCTAGACATATAAAAAACGAAGTTGCAAACAAAACAAGCCTTACATGATAAAAATGTGTTTTCAACTTTTGATTTCATTACAAAAGAAAACTTTTAATTAAATTTAAGAATTTCATAAAACGTAATAATGGTATATTTCTATTCTGTATTGAAAATTTTGTACGGGAGCCCCTTAAGGAATAGAGATAGCGGGTAGGTATGTTAGAAGCAAATAATGGGGATGAAAAATAAAGTGGGGTTCGCCACACATTTAACCCGTCTAGGGGCAACGTGGTTGCTGCAGGGGCCAAATGTAAGATTTTTTTCTATGATTTTTTAAAAAAAAACACAAATTTGAAAATTTTGCTAAAAATTATTTTTTTTTACCAATAAAAAAAAAAGATATTAGAAAAAAAAATTAAGCCATGCTAAAAGCAAACAAAATTCCACAATTTCGGTTTTGATAGTTTATTTAATACCTAAACCGTTTTTGAGTTACACGATCATATGTTGTGCATCCTCCTCCATTTTCGAAATAACGGTATATCTCGAAAACTAGAGCTAACCTAAAAAAAACAAGGGTAAGCACAACTGGATTCAGCGTACTCGAATTAGATTAAGACACCAGGTGCCCGGCTTGTCTGATTTTTCAACTAGTACAGTGTTATTGTTAATAATATTGGTTTGGTTCAATTATGTATCGAATCGGCCGAATTGCCGCCGCGACGTCGGCGGCACTCCTCCATCCGATGGTCCAAATTTTCGATAACGCTGAGGAATAATTGAGGTTCTATGCCGCTAATGTGCCGAATTATCTCATCCTTTAGCTCTTGAATTGTTGAAGGCTTATCGACGTACACCTTTTCTTTCAAATAGCCCTAAAGAAAGAAGTCCAACGGTGTCTAATCACATGATCTTGGTGGCCAATTAACATCGCCACGACGTGAGACAAAACGGTCATTGAACTTGTTGCGCAACAGAGCCATTGTTTCGTTAGCTGAGTGGCAAGTGGCATCGTCCTAGTGAAACCACATATCATTCACATCCATATCTTCCGATTGGGGCCATAAAAAGTTCGTTATCATCTCACGATAGCGCACACCATTCACAGTAACTGTCTGACCGGCCTCATTTTGGAAAAAATACGGCCAGATGATGCCGCCAGCCCATAAACCGCACCAAACACTCACTTTTTGTGGCTGCATTGGTTTTTCGACAATTACTCTTGGATTATCATTCGGCCAAATGCGGCAATTCTGCTTATTGACGAATCTATTGAGGTGAAAATGTGCCTCATCACTGAAGATGATTTTCTTTGAAAATTGATAATCCACTGTTGCCATTTCTTGCCATCATTCTGCCCATTGACGACGCTTGGAATGGTCAAGAGGCTTTAGTTTTTGAGTCAATTGCACCTTGTTAGCGTGTAAATGCAAGTCTTTATGCATAATGTTCATCAACGACGAGCGTGAGAGGTGCAATTGGTGGCCACGACAACGAGTTGAGGTGGACGGCTCTTCAGCCACACTATCGCGAACACCAGCAATATTTTCTGCTGTACGAGCATGCACTGATGTTTTTACATCTCCTACAAACCCGGTTTGCTCAAATTTTTCCGATTGTACGCACATTTGGACGATTAAATTGACCGGAAAAATCACGAAGTGCACGATATGCATTTTGATTTCAACGCCCATTTTCATAATAAGCCTGATTAACTTTAACGCGTTGCTCGATTGTGTATCTTTCCATGGTTCAAATTGAGTTAGTCTGAAATTGAGAAATGTCAAATGAAATGCAGAAAAAAACTTGACGTTTAGGTGTGGTTCACATTCAACATCGGCGCTTAAAACTTAACCACCATTTATATAGTGTATATGATACAATTCATTTGTTAACTGTGCAAATAAAATTAATTTTTTAATTAATATCACAAATTTTTTAATTGAAATCAATCAAATATATTTTAACTCTCGGTGGAGGGTACAAAAGATTCCGCATAGCCGAATATAGCAGTCTTACTTGTTTAGAGTGATGTTGGTAGAATTTCAATTGAAATAAAATTTGTATGCAGTATGTCACAATGCGTCCATAAAACTATCATGCAACGTACACAAATATTTTGATTTTTTACACTTTTAGCTCTTAAGCCATTTTCTGAACACATGATTGAGCCAACGGTTGTGGGTTGTGGTGCACTTTTGGTTACATGAAATTTAATAATTTATTTTCACTGACATTGTGACATGTTGTCATAATTTTTAACATGGGAATTTTCTATTCAAAATTTCCAAACACATATTCAATTACTGGAATAGAATTCAATAAATTTTAATATCAAGAACATGTTTAAATCTCACAAAAGGAATTTGACCATGATTTACTACTTAATGTATTTTGAAATTACTTTGATGGCAATTTTAATGGTTATTATTAATTTAATGTCTGATTTGTCTTTTTAATAACACGTCAAATACAAAAATTATATTGTTGCTTAAATTTAAATTATTACTAAGAACCCTTTTGTTTAACGATACAATTTCTATTGAAACCTTTTACAAGTTTTAATGTTTTGACAAGCTTTTATTTTCTCAAAAAAAAGTACAACAATGAAAAAAAATTCAATTACACTTATATATGTACATGCATACATATGTCCATGTGAAAATATGTAGATTAGTATAAATATGTATGTTAAAAAGCGATTTACATATTGAAAATATTTAGGCGTGTGCTTATATAAAAATTCATGTCATTCATAAAAGCGGAAGAAAACAATAAAGAAATACAATGTCAAACGATGATGAATGACAATGAATATTGTTTCACACAAACACACACTCATATCTTCACAGTCACATCTGACTCTGGCAGTAGGAAAACGTACATGTCACTTTCTTATGAGCGTAACTGTTGTTCTTAGCTAAAAAAAACTTTGAATTGTTTAATTTATTGAGTCCTTTACTTAAGAGATAATTACAGAATTAAACAAAATTGAATTTTTTTTTTTTTTTGTTGATTGGAAGTTGAATGCAATTTTGTAATAATTTGATGTCGCTGATTTCAAATCTAATCTCCGTTTTTCTCCATCAGCTTGCATTTTGAAGTTACAGGTACCAATTGTAGTTTTGGCTTTTTCTTATAAATTATTACTTATAAATTTTTCCGATGCAGTTATGGTTTCTTATGGTAAAATGTTCGAAAAACTAATAATTTTTTTTGCCAAATTTGTATTTAACAATTGGAAAAATGGAAAATTAAAATTATATTCCAATTTCAGTTTGGAGAACTTAGGACATTCATACATGGGCTACGAGTCTCTTTTTTAAGAGTTGTCATATGATAACATCCCGAAAACACATTCAGGTCTGTCCTGATATCCCAAAATTTGGAAGATGATTAAAATTATCAATTATTCCACCTCTCGTTATTTGTCCTCTGAGAAACCGGGAATTTCCACTACACTTTTAGAATATACTCCCTAAGAGCTTTCATATGATGTCTTGAAACCCCATTTAGGTCTGTCATACACAGAAAATATTCTCGCTAAATTTTTCTCCAATTACAGCATTAATCAAATATAAAATCAGTTTTAGTTAAAAATTTAATCAAGTGAATTAAACTGAATCAAATTAATTGATACTGTTAATTTGTTAACTGGTGCAAATATAATAAATGTTTTAATTAATATAACAAATGTTTTAATTGAAATCATTTTTTTTTCTGTGTAAGTGCCTTAAACTGATGTCTGAATATAAAGGTATTTTAGAATTGTCATATACTCAAGCCCTCGTGGCTTGTCTCTCGAGAAACTCGGAAATATTCTAACTGCAGTTTAATAATCTACTGCCATGGGTTTTCATATAATATCTCGAGACCCCCATCAGGAGTCAATATGTACGAAAACACATTCCACAAATACTTTGAATAATTTATTTTCTACTTTTTTAGAAACAAGTAAGAGTGCTATATTCGGCTATGCCGAATCTTATATACCTTTCATCATGGTACGGTAAGAACAGAAATTTCAGATATACAGAAATCTTTTTTTTATATTTGTATGGGAGGTGCACTCCCACTTGACAATCCCGAGAAGTATTGGTCATCTAGCCATGTGTACCAAATTTGGACAGTTTTCCTCTTACCGTTCGTTAGATATAAATATATATATTTCGTGGTACTCCTTCTTTTCCAATACCGACAGATGTTGTCTATTGAAAACCTAGATGCTTCTATGCAGTTTGGAAACGTTGGATCTTGCCGTTCTCCAGATATACAGAAATCTATAATGTCTTTGTATGGGAAGTGCCACGCACACTCCTCCAATACCTCCCTTTAAAGAGGTTGCGTATCAGTAGCCAAGATAATTGTTCCAAATTTGGAAACTTTGGCTCTTGCCGTTCTCCAGATATACAGAACCAAAAAACCAACAACAAGGAACTTATGGAAAAAATTTGAGGCAGTCGTGGCTTCTGGTTTATATCTTAACGATTTTTGGACCGATCAGTCTAGATTTCAATAAAATAATTTTAACGGAGTAATAAGAGTATATACCATCCTAGCCCTCATTATTTATGGGGTCATCCGAAACCACATTTCAACATACACACGGACAGACGTTCAAACGGAGGGAGGGACATTGTTAAATCAACTTCGCTACTACTCGAAAAAGATGGTGGCGTATGTAACTGAATAATTTATATTCAATCCTTTAAGAAATGTATTGGTGTAAAACTTCTAGATGGTTTTTGGCAAATTTAAAGCGTTTTTTGTTAAACAGTGTCCCAAGATAAAGTTATTTAAAATGTTGGCCATCGTTTGCTATGCATGTCCTTTTGCATATGAATTACGCCCAATTTTTTGAAGTCAAAAATGAATAAGATCAATTTCGGATACCCGATTCTAAAGTAAAGCGTTCTTCATCGATTAAACAAAATGGTAGTCGAATACAAAAAGTTCGCTGAACTGTCAAACATGGGAGGCAAAACTTCTCAACCACTATTTTCTAAATAGTTCTAACTCGGCCGTGCAACATGTGGCCGAGCGTTGTCTTGATAAAATATTACGGCTTAATATATCTTCGCATATTTCGAACGATTTTTTTACCCAATTATTGCTTTAAGCGAAGGTTCCCTCTAATCGTCTAGCCCAATTTCAGGACCTCATACTATATAATTATGGCTCTACCAACATTGCTTTACATTATTTTTGTACTGATTTGGCTGGTTTTCCGGGCTTCACACATGACTTTTTGCAGTTCGGCTTATCGCTGTAGAAAATGAGTTCTCTTTGTTGCGTTTAAGCTTTAATTCTTGTGGTACTTCATTTTCCTTGCTTTTGGATAAATTTAGCTGCTTGCAAACATTTTTTTTGCTCCTTGTGTGTCTCACAATGGGTTAAGAAGTCCGTCTTAAGTTAAACAATAATCATCATGTATTAATGCCTTCACACTGATAGAAAAGGCGTCATAACGCTTATGTTTTTTGACACCAGTACTATGACACGTATCTTCGTTTGTAACCCCATGGCACTTTTCATCATTGTGATATTAGCCTTAACCGCAGTTGGCCAAATTGGCATCAGGATCAATATTGATAGTATGTCATCGATGGGATGACACATCGGCACCACAGAAATGACGAATCGGAGCCAGTTTAATAAAAAATGTCATCAGTGCGATGACTCAGTAACATCGTTGAAAGGACTCATTAGGCTCAATTTAAAGACAGTTTGTCATTAGAATTGACTTAAGTTAAATTGAAAGAATATTACTATTTACTTACTCGTTGCACATGTTTGTTTCACTTTTGTTGTGTTTGGGCTCTTCTTTACAGAAGAACTCTCAATTATAAGAAACCACTACTTTGAAAATTAAATGTATTTAACTAAACAATTAAAAAAAATAGAATATGGGAATTTTTGCTTCTAATTTTACTTTTTAAACATGAAAATAATGTTAATAATACACAAAATGTGGAATCAAATTGATGTCACTGTAATCATACCCAGCAAAATAAGCAAACAAATAATGAGAACTTGAGGAAAAGACTACTTATTTTTCTTCTAGAAAAAGTACTTATTTTTGTTCGCGATGTCCCTACAGTAATACTTTATAATTCGGCCAATAACAACATATGTCTTTTTAACTTGCAAAACGTCTTCATTCGCGAGGCAATTTAAAAAAAATATAGAAAAATTGCATGTGTTAAAGTAGTGGTCAATATTATAGACAAGTGCATAAAAGGAAAGTTCAAGTGATTCCCTTGCACATAAAAACCACGACAAAGGAAACAAACACATCAAAAAGAATAAAACGGAAGAGAGAAAAAAAATTAAACAAAATAAAAAAATAAACATATTTCAAAGAACAAAACGTGAGATTGTGAAAGGCATATTTACTTAAAAACTTGAGCATCGAAGAAATTTATGATGCCTCAAACAAAGTATAAATATTTTAATAAGAAAATGAAAATGTTACTGCTGCTTTTAATATTAATGTGGTCATTAATGGGGCAACATGTTTATGGTAAGTCATCAGCGTATGATATTGGTATCGTTACGGCTTCTGCTGCTGCTGCAGCGAATAGTAGAGAGGAGGTAGATTCTGGTTATGATATTCATGACACTAAGGAAACGATACAAGAAAATATTGAAGAAATAGCAACGACAAACGAGGCAAAGAAAACAAAATCAACGACATTGGCATCGACAACAACCGCCGAGTATAAAGGCAAGAATAACAATGATTCTACCACCACGATTTATGACCATATTAATGAAAACGATAATAATTCCAATAAATTGCCACAAAATGTAGCAAAAAGAGACCAACAACAGCCAAATATGATGTATATGCACATGAAAATGCCAGTAGCATTGTCATCATCATCACCATCTTCATCGTCATTATCATCGCTATTAATATCGACATTGTCTACAGCAGCAGTAACTTCATCTTCACCACCAACCGAGTCATTGCAGATGCCAAAAGATCAATTAAATAAAACAAAATACAGCGAAATCCCAAAGAGCAACGGGAACAGCAACAACAGCAATGCAAACAAACCGGAAGAGAGCATAGAAAGGAAAACGTTAAAAGTTAATGATACAAATAACAGCGAAGCTGTTGGAAACAACAGCAACAACATTAAACTTTTAAACAACAATAAAAATAACGAAACAACCGAAACCAACCTGAATGAAAAATCGATTTTTTATAAAATTTATGATGCCGAGGGTGTAAATAATAGACAGGATGATGGCGACCCTGAAATAAATAATGCAAACTTTGCCAAGTTTAAATCGTTCGATTCAATGGCTCATGCACAGCAGGAGTTAATTTCACAATTTGCATTGAGATTTAAGGGAATTCGTAGAGTAACATATTTCACCTGTAAGAATCCAGCGGCAATGAATTTGAATTCAAATGCTAAAATGAATAAAAATAACAATTACAATTGTCCTACAAATATGAACAAGGATTTGGTGGAATTTGTTAAACGTTTGCATACGTTTGATGCGTCTAACACTACAGGACTTTTAATGAAAATTGTTCTAATTGATCATCTCGTAAATAAAAATCGTGCTGGCACGAGTAAGAGTAAATCTCGTGTGGGTTTTGGTGGCGCTTTCAACGGCCCTGCTACACGTAATACCTTTACAAATGTTAATTGGCTAGAAAATATCCTACGCCCTGAGGCACTTCGTCAAATTATTGTTTTGGATTTATCTTGTGGATCAGCTAGTCGCCGTTTGTTGGAAATGGTGAGTGTTCGTTAAAAAAAAGAGAATTCAGAAGTTTTTAAATAAAACCAATAGGGATTTGTTGTTGTAAGAAATTTAAGTTTATAGAAAAATTTCAACAAACAAATTTTTTTATGCAATTCCAAACACTTATCTCTAAAGACGATCCTTTAAAAATGTATGTTAAAGATTACCATGAGAACCTGCCTGGAGGGTCTTTATTATGGCTTTCCACACCGGTGGAATACAATGCATCTACCAGTAAAAAGCGAATTCCTTGCCGAACAAAAATAATTTGAGATTCGACTTACTGAATTTGACAAAAATATGCCAAAGCGTATATCAGCGCCTAAAAATGGGCGGCGATTGCCTGTATTTGCCAATCGGTCAGCCCTTACGTTGCCCACAGGGCCGGGTACCCAACATAAATTCAACTCATTGTATTTCCCCAAATCATTCAGAGGTGCAAAACAGTCCATGTGTCCATAGTGCACTGATGGTTCATGGAAGGGGGAAAGAGTTAGCGGAGGTGTGTACATAGAGAAACTGGGCGTAAAAGTGTCCTTTCGCCTGCCGGATGGCTGTAGTGTCCTGCAGGCGGAAATCTCGCCTATAAAGCGGGCAGCCAACTGGCTAAAGTATTATCTCTTATCGGGAGATATACGTATATTTACTGATATCAAGGATGCCATTGCTTCTCTTGCGGGTGTCTACACGACATCTAGGTTAACTGTGAAATGCCGGATGTCTTTGAATGAGATTGCTGAGTATTCAGGGTTAACGCTTATATGGATACCAAGGCACTCAGACTGTCCGGAAAACCAGATAGCAAATGAGCTGGCCAAGGAAGGTGGTCGCATGGATGACACATTCATTGATCAATTCATTGGCCTTCCAATGGCTCTCTGTAAGTCACTCATTCTGCGCGAGCATTATAGAATTGCGCAAGAGGGATGGACCTGTGAGTCCACCTGCTCCATATCCAGGGCACTATGGCCTGTCTATGATGAACGGAGAACCAAATCTCTACTTTGGTTCAATAGGGACCAAATCAGAACTGTGGTGTCGGTCATGACTGGACACTGGCCCTTTGGGACTCATGCTAGAAGAATGGGTCTGGAATTCAATAACTACTGTAGAAGTTGTCATGATGAGGAGGAAGAGGAGACTGTGCTTCACCTTCTCTGTCAATGTCCTGGGCTACGGGGCATCAGGGAAAAAAACCTGCGAGAGCCGGTGTTTTCCTGCTTGGAGGATCTATCTAAAATATAACTAAAATTGCTTCTTCTCTACATTAGAAAGACGAATTGGCTCAACTCTGCAGTGACGCCATCTGTGTAACTGCTCTTTGGGATGGGCATTGGCGCTGGGTATCAGAAAGGGACCGCTGAAGGACCCAAGTGAGCTGTCTTTCGATGGTTGCCCATGGAACCTAACCTAACCTAACCATAGTGCTTTAAGAGCGACCTGGCTATCCGACATTATAAATATTCTCAAGCCATTTGCCGTCCTCCTCAGACATTTCCCATCGCATATGAGGATAGCTTAGATCTCCGCCTGGAAGATCGTAGGCTGTGTGCCCATTGGCAAGCTCTTTCGTAAAAACGGGCTCATAATGCCAGCGCCACCAGGACTGGTCAGCCCAGTGGTCTCTATTAGGTTTAAGGACATTAAAATTCCTATCCAATTTTAGTCTAGGCAGCATTTGATCACAAACCAAGATGGATTAATCCTTCTTAAGGATTTCAAGGATCCGCATGTGACCCACAAAGTCACCTGCCTTGTATTCAGCAATGCGTGACATTCTACTATTACACCTACAGGCCTGCAGATATGTGTAACGGAGGAGTGTGCAGCATCGCCCAAAAAGCCAGAGTGGGACAAGTCGTAATGGCGCCACTGATCGATATATGCAGATCATGCGATATACCCTATCGAGTACCATTCTAGCTTTGACCTGTTCGGTTTTTGCCCAACGCGCTAAGGCGACATAGGTCAAGATAGGTCTAATTATCGTAACAAAATACCAGTAGATCATTCTAGGCTTCAGCCCTAATGTCTTCCCGAAGAGTCTTTGGCAGGCATATATTGCCCAGTCACAGATATAACTAGATCGTCAGCGTAGCCATAAGTTTGGAAGCCCAAGTAATTTAATTTCTCCAATAGCTCATCGATGACCAAGATCCACAGAAGTGCTAAGTCCAATTATGTTAAAGAAAAAGTGGTAGGCCCCGTTTTAATATGAAATTTTACAACAAATTATCAATTTCTTATCAATTCTACGGCCTTAAAAGTCCCTATAACCTGCGTCAAAAATACATTGCAGTCGTCAGGACGCCTATATGACCTTGCAATAATATATATCCCTAAGCTAGCCCCTTGCATCCGCATCCGTACCCCTCCACTAAAAATAGTAAATCCTTTATACAATCAGCTCTCACCTGACCAGCTTATCCGCCATCAGCAAATGCCCAAAATCGACCCTGGCACGGACCATGGGCACGCCCAGTTAGTAACCACCAATGCAAATCTCATCCAAGATCCATGAGCGAAATTTCCTAACAGTCCGAGTTGCCTAAGTTTGGAATTTTTGTTAATTACAATTACATCTAATTGTGATTGAGTTAAGAGTGTGATTTTGTGTTTTACATTAAATAAAATGGTAATTGAACAATTACTAATGCTAAAAATTTCTTTACTTAATTTTTTAAATTGCTTTTAATTGTAATTGGACTTTTGTTTTAGACTCAGATGTAAAATTCATAAATTGTTATGGTAATTGGAAATATTTGCATTGTACATTAGATGTAATTGTAATTGAATTGAAATTTATTTTAAATTTCCTTCATTTCCTAAATTGTTTCTTATATGTAGTTTCAATAAATCTGTAAAATCATTCCACAGCAGCAATCAAGTTAATCTGTTCCACTTATACGAATTTTGATTACATTAAATTACTTTTACTTAGTATCTTTTTACTTATTTTCCTTTTGTTTCTTTATTAAATGCTTCCTTATGTGTATCGACAAATGTAACGGAATCAAACGAAATAAAAAAATAAAAAAAAAATATATATAAAAAACTCTTTACAATATAAATGTTATACTACTTTACTTGTTTACTTGAAAATAACAAAAACAACAACAAAATTCAACTCAACTCAACACATTACAAACAAAAAACGGAAACGGATATTAAACATTTATGTTTGCTTGGTGTGTCATACAAAAATGATGGCACTGAAATGATGTTTAACTGTTCTTTCTTTGTTACGCTTTAACTATGGCGTTTGTTGAAATACGAGTGTGTTCGTTTGTTTGCTTTTACGTCTTCTACTTCATCTTTCTACGTGTCTGGCGGCTGAGTGAATTGATACATTTGTCCATGTCTGCTTATGCCATTCAATAAATGTATCTACTGCTACTCTATTCATTCTCATTCTATATTTTTTCTTTATTATTATTCATCTACAATTTAAACGTTGAACATCAACAGGCCTCAAATAAGGCTTTTTTTAACTCCATGTATCATTGGTTGTTGTTGGAGGATTATGTATTTAATCGACAAACTGAAATCGATGATGCGGATGATATAGAAAGCAAGATGATGAGCACAGCTAGAGAAGAAGCTGATGGTAAAAGCTTAAAGGAGGAAATTGTCAACGACAGCAATACTACAAATCTACAAGTTAAAAAATTATCCACATACCCATCGGATGTTGTCGGCGCCTCCACATCCGGCCCGAACAAACAAAACAAAGTCACACCAACGAGGGCAGCCCCATCCACATCCTCTGCAACAAAGATTACTAGTGCTACTGCTACTGTTGCTGGTTTCATAGACGACAAGTCGTCTTCTTCTTCGAATGCCAGTCATGCTGGGGTAACAGATGAGGATGACAACGAGATTATTGAAAAGTTTCTTGAAAAACTCAATATCAATGTAAATACAGAGTTAATATTGGCAAAACGACGTATGCGTTCCATTAGTTCACCATCTAACTCCTACTTTTCCTTAGCTGACACTTCACTGGATACCACGCTACCTCCTCCACCTCCTCCATCATCGCCAACCAACTCCGCATCAACGGATTCGGGTGATTATAATACACTTCAAAAGATGGATTACTACTTGTTATACGATGTTTGGTATGTTACAATGTTCGTTGTAAAATGTTTTATAACTTTTTTTTAGATCGAATTTTTTTTTTTTGTCTTTGCATAGACAAACAAACATGCAGTTGTTGATATGACAAAATGACTTAACTGCTTTTTAATTTAAACGTAAAAAAACGGCAAAACAAACTTTTAATTTTAAACTTTACAAAATTACTTACTAATAATATTTAAAACAGATTTATGTAAAATTAATCCTTAAACTTTTTGTTAAGTAGAACTACTTCAAAGGTTTTTCTTTGGGTTCTTTTATAAAAATTTAACATACGACATTTTGATGGGACAACGACTCACAGTGGGGATTGTTTGGAAAAACGTTTAAATTAATTGGCAGTTTCTTAATGAATCTTCTAATTTTAATGACATTAAATGTGATATCTTAAATTTTTATCATAAACGTTCAAAGGTTCGACCCAATAATTTCCAAAAGTAAAGCACAAAGAGTGATTTTTTTTTTTAAAGTGGCCTAAAATCTATCGCTATGGGGAGGATGATTTATTATCTTTCAGATCATACTAAGAAATACAAAAACAGTTAAGGGTTCAATTAATTTGCGGTTTTCACAATACAAGAGATTGAACACAGAAAAAATTCTCAAAAATATTCACCAATTAAAGCATTAATCAAAAATAAAACAAGTAAGATTGTATAGTCGGCCAATCCCGACCATATGATACCCTACACCACAGTATATAAGAACAAATTTTTGCAAGTGTACCTATTTGGGATTTAGTTTTGGGAAATGCATATCTAATGTGGCTGTATGAATAGGAATCTATCTATATTTTAAATTTCATTAAAATCGGTTTGATAGTGGGAACGAAGACCCTATTCCGGAAAGCAGCTTGCATGGGGTCCTATGAAATAATGGACCGACTCGCCCCATTGTCAGTGTAGCAATTAGAACGTATGTACCAAATTTCATCAAATTATCTTATCTAAAATTGCGACCTGTACTTTGCGCACAAGGTTACATGGACAGCCAGCCAGACGGACGGACATCGTTAGATCGACTCAGAAAGTGATTCGGTCGGTATACTTTAAGGTGGGCCTATGACCAATATTTTAAGGTGTTGCACACATCAGCACAATTACATAATACCCTCTCCACTATTGTGGTATGGGTATAATCAGTTTTAATAAAAATTTAAATCAAGCGAATTAAACGTTTAATTGATACTATTAATTTGCTAACCGGTGCATATTTAATTAATTTTTTAATTAACATCACAATTTATTTAATTGAAATCAATTTTCAATTTTTATAAAATAAAAAGTAAAATTAATATGAAACGCATCAGTTTTTTAGATATACTTCGCTACACCTTCAATCACTTGTATTATGAAAGCCGCACATAATTTTTTTTTTTGTTAAATAGACCGACTACATTAGAATTTTTGTAAATTTGACAGCTAAAGGAAAAAATAGATGAAATGGGGTTTCTTTATGTCTTTATTTAGATGAAAATGTAATAGCCTTTTCACATTTGCCTACATTTTGGAGGAATTCATGGAAGATGTTGAAAATCTGAAACATGCCTTCACACTTGCAACATCTAACATCTACCATCAATCAAAAAAAAAAACTCTTTACAACAATTAGTTCTTGTTTTTTTTTATTAATTTGTTCGTGGTTTTAAATCCAAATTTTTAATATTTTTTTAATCAGGAATAAAGGGTATGTTCAGAGCTAAAAAATATTTGATGAAACAAATCCAAAAAAAGAACCTGAGCAGAAAATTGATCAAACTTTAGCTTTATTTTTAACGATTTTTATTGATAAATTAATTTCATTTATAAAACGATAATTGTTTAATGAAATTTATTAACTGTTAAATGAAATCTGATCAAGCAACTTTTTTGCAAAGGCAAACACTTTTTTAATAAGACTAGTGGTTACGTGTAGGACATCAAATATTTAATAGGTGTGAACATGGCTTAAGTTCCTCAAATTTAATTTTCATGAAATTATTTTTAATGAAGGAAGGAATTTTACAACATGAAATGAATAAAAATTTATTGACAATTTTCATTCTTGACTGAATATCAAAAAGTTTAATGAATAAATTTTAGCTGAAAACGCTAAAGGTACCCGGCTACCCTGATAAGCACATAAGGGCTAAGAAGGAAGCAAAAAAATAAATCGATATAATTTATCTATTTGTTATTTGGAATCTGAGAATTAATTTTTTTTTCATAATTTGAATTATTTTATTCAGTATTTTTTTTTTTTTATTATTTTTCGAATTTATTCTATGAGCTAAATTTCAGTTATGTATTTTATAAAGCTTTTTGTAATAGTTCTATTCCTTAAATATTTAGGAATGACTTTATACACTACCATATTATTATATTGTATTTTCTTGTTACATTTTGCCTTAGCTATCCTTTGGATAGCAATGAAGCATATTGTATTTAAATAAAAATTTACAATTGTTAGACACCAGCAGAATGTAATGCATTTTCTGGCCCGCTACGGCCTTCGACAGCATTCTTTGTGTCACACTGGATAGTGATACTTTATAAATTTAATGTATTTAACTCAACTATTTTAAGAAATAGAATCTGAGAATTATTTCTTTTTCAATGAAATTTAGCTCATAGAATAAATTCGTTAATATAAGTTTCCTTGAAATTTTTTTTTTAAATTCCCCACTGTGCGGTATGTTTATAAAGCATACTTTTTATCAGAAAGTTAGAGAAAAAAAAATTAAAAAAGTTTTTATTAGACATCATTGTTGCAATGAATGTTTAAATAGTCGCAAAAGGCATGTTTGCTATATATTTTTTTCTTTTTCTCTTACTTTCTCGTATGTATTTGTGTTTGTGTGTTTTGCCAGGAGATGATCAATGGAAAAGTTAAATCAAGTCAATATTAAATATATATTTTTTTAATGACATTCATTTAAAAATTCTTTAACAATAAACTAAAAATAATGAATAATAAAAAATTATTGCATATTTAAGCATTTAAGTCTGGGTGCACACTAAGAAAGTTTTCTTTCAGAAAAATTTAGTTTATTGGTGAGCCGGGATGAGAACATGCTATTATTCTCTCCCTTCTCACCAATAAACTCAGACTTTCTGAAAGAAATCCTTCATAGTCTGAACCCAGACTTAAGAATAGTTTTTTAAATAATTTATAAAAAAAAGAAGAAAAAAGTTTTTTTTTTTCTAAAAAACAACAGGAACCCAGGTCTTCAATATGGTGGGGATTTGAATATTTCAGAAATTGGTTATTTCAGCCGTAATGAAGGTCTAAAGTTGGATAAATGGTATAGCACCACCTCATCCATATTAAGGCGCTTGAATATGCAACAGGTTCAAGTGCGCTGTTTAACTGTGGTAAGAAGTTTGCTAAAAAAAATAATTTTTTTTTTATTATGAACAATATGTTTTATGACCGAAATTCTTGTTTTATTCTTAAATTCTACAAAATTGATTTGTTTCGTTTTGCACAAGAATTTTACTTAATGAAAATATCGATTAAACAAGTTTCTATATTAATTTCCTATTCAGGTTACCCATAAAAATCGATCGGATACTTTAGAGGAATATTTGACTTCACACTATGACACACATTTGGATTCAATGAACCGTTTTAATTTTGCTTTGCTGGCACTTGTCAGGGATGTGTTCAATTTTAGGTTTGTCATTTTAATCTGTCTGTCTTTTCATTTGTTTTTAGTCTCTCTTAGTATGTGTGTTGGACAAGCAACACCTGGTAATTTGTAAGGAATACTTAATGTGAAATGTTCATTAAATAAACAAGCAAAAAAGCCATCAAATAATACTCATGTTCTACTTAAGCTTGCTTTAATTAGAGTATTTTTCAAATATTTATTAAGAGGGCACATGTATATTGTTTTGGAAATGATAAGTAGACATTTTGAAAAATTAATTTAAAAAAAGAAAAGTGTCGTTCCCAACGACTGTCGCGATTTGTGATCGAAAAAAAACATCAGCGTGAAATATTGAAAGCAGTATATATAATGTGTTTTTATGTTGTTCATAATATAATACACAGAAGAAAATAAAAGTCGGTTTAAATTAAAAAATTTGTGATATCAACTACAAAATTAATTAGACTTGCACAATCTAATTAAAATCGGTTTATCAGTTGTTGAGAAATTTAAGGACGAAGTTAAACTTTTGATATGTTTAGGATTAAGTATGAAAATTTTAATGATTGAGATTGAGAATTATGGTATTTTTTTATTCAAAAATGATTGATGTTTTTAGTCCACTGCTTTAAGAATATTTTAATCTACATAACTGCCAAATTTCAGTTTGATATCTTTATTCATGTCAGCTGTTTAGAATGTCAAACCTTTAAATTACTATTTTTTACTCAAGTAATATTTAGAGGTAAAAACTATTAAAAGTAAAGAGTTTTATTAGAGTTTTGGAGTCATAAAGTTGAGTATTTTTTTGTACTCATGCGAGTACAGTGGGATCAAATGGGTTAATATCAGTTAAATATTTCTTGATATTAACAACATTTTTTGTAGTAATGTTGTTAATATAAGTATACATTTAATTCGCTTTTTTATAAAACAGATATCGTCTAATGATAACAAAGCAATTTGTACCAATTTAACTTACTTTTATTGCTATCCGTCTCCATAAAAAATATTCATAAAAAATATTTTTGATTAATAAAAGGTTTATTAAACAAATTTTCATAGAAAATTCGTTTCATAAACCTGCAATAAGCCTAAAATACTTTTTATGAATATGGGGTAAACCTGCGCTAACTAACTTCTACCAAACAACAGACAAAAACTTTTACCCCCCTATTCATAAATAAATAAATTCAAACATGTTTATAAAAGGCTTATTGAGCAAATTTTTATAGAAAATTCGTTTCACAAACCTTTTATAAAACTGTTTTATTTTTTATGAATAAGGCCGTTAATATTTTCTTCTTCTAGCTTAACAAGCAAACTCAATATATATTTGTCAATGTTGTTGATTTGATACTATCTGTTGACAATTTTTGAAGGGGGACTTTTTCCTCACTTTTTATACCCTCAACTACCACTGTAATGAATGAGGGTATACTAGGTTTGCCATTCCGTGTGAAACTTTTTGATAATACATCTAAGACCCCATAAAGTATATATATTCTGGCTCCTTGAGTTATTCTAAGTCAATTTAGCCATGTCCGTCTGTTGAAAACACGCTCACTTCAGAAAAACGCAAAAGAAAAGAACAAAAATGTGGAACCACCAACCTAAAAAAAGTTAAAATGTTAATACAAAAACTAACATAAATAGTGGAATAATGCACGGAATGATACAACATTTTGTACGAAACCGCTTTATACGCAAATCATACTGTTAAATTTCGTAAAGATCGGTCCATAATTGACCATAGGCCCCATATAAAACCTACTCGCGGAAAACCGTTTAGTACGCCTTAAACCGTAATAAATAATGCTATCAAATTTAAATTTGGTACGTCACAGTTTCACAGTTTTATGGGACGGGAAATGACACTCCCAAATTTCGTGTAGATTGGTCCATAATTTACCCTAGGCCCTATATAAACCCTACTCTCGGAAAACAGTTTATTGCGCCTAAAACCAAATAAAGCACACTTTGGGAAAATAATTAAATTCGCCTAAAACCATAACAGATATGGATATTGCGGTAAAATTTCTACCAACTTAGATTCATATGGCCAGAAAAAATATCATGCAAATTTGTGAAATTCACTGTTAACGGTAAAACTAATTACACTGCTGTATTGAAATTGATTCTAATTTATTTTTTGTAATACCAGAAATCAGTCTTCAGCATTTTGGGTTGATTGGTCCATAATTTAGCATTGGTCCAATACAAATAAGCCTCCTAAAAATCATTTAAGTTCGGCCTAAACTTTTACGAATCATGATATTTTACTCAAGTCAGTTCAAAGTTCTAACAAGAAGCGCATAAAATATTCTTATTGTAGGTCGATAATTTAATTCAGGTCTAAACCGCAACTAATTTTAGTGCTGACGATCGTTTTTGTGAAGATGAGTTAATAATATTCATGTATTTATCATATAGAGCCCACTCCTGTCGGTGTAGGGTATCAAAGATTCGGCACAGCCGAATATAGCACTCCAACTTGTTTTTTACTTAAGTTAAGGGGGCAGCTTATTGTATAGGGATTTGTCCATAACCTGCCACAAAAAGTATTGGATCTAAGGTATCCCTTCCACACAATTGTTTCATAAAGATATACGCCTGATAGTCAGTTGTTGTTTTGTAGAACTCTGCAGTGTTTCTTTTGATGAACTTGGATGTTATCGAAAATACTGAAGGCGCAACGTTGTCGTTTTAGAGCACAGTTTTTTTTTGAATTAAGTGAAAGGATATGCTTCCGCACCACTTAATTTTATTAGTTTTATTTGAGGATATTTTAAAAACAATTTTACAATGTTTTAAATTTTTTCTACGTTTATATTTTTCTAAAAAATGGAATTTGTTTTTATTTACTTTAAACGCAGAAATATGTATATAAATATTAACAATCTATAGCGAATTTCATTTTAACTGTATTTAATATTTATTTTAAATAAATAGAAACAAAAGAAGAAAAAAACCCATTTTAAAAGCCATCAATTATATTTTTTTAGTTCAATCTTCAACCGGGTATACGATGAGTACATTGCGAAAAAACACCAAAATATTTTAAAGTATTCAATGCTACTCTGTGAAGTACCCTACAACTCTAAATCAATTAATCTAAAGTTTAGATTTTTTATTACCATAAACATTGTAAAAAAATATTGTCATCATTTCAGAACAATCAATTTTTTGTTATTTAAAATTTTACCAAAATGTCTTAAAGTGGCAAGTAGTGTGTTCATGTAGCGCAGTTGCTTAATGTCTGTTACTTTTATTCAATAAACTCTCTAGTCATTTGTTTTACTTAATGTGTAGGTACTTTTAGGGTAAACCTAAACAACTGATATCTTCTAAATCCCGATTTGAGTACATGCAAAAATTTAAGAAATAACCTTCCTTAAATTTATCATACAATTTGTAAATAAAATGAGGATATTATTTATTATTCTATTACTTTGAATTTTATTTATACAAAGAGCGAAACACATCCATGTTAAATTGTCATGGAATGGTATCAAAACGAGAACTGTGCGTTGTCAATATGTATTTCAAACAACATCCATTATCAATTTGAAAGCAAAACATATTGAAATCGAGAGCCAAGAATCACTAAACTAAACACTGTCAAATCAATAAGGAAATATTTGATTGAAAATGAAAAGTTAAAAATACAATACGTTATCAAATCCATAGCACGGTATTGGCAAATTGAGAATACTTGCAAGAATTTAAGAAATGTCCTTTTTTATATCATCTGATTAGTTGATAGTATTTGGACTTAATATTCCATTGTTTTGTGTTTGATTTCACAAAGTACGAGGAAAAAATCCCATATTTAATTGTCATGGAATGGTATCAAAATGATATCGGTGCTTTGTTAATATTTTTGACAGCATCCATTGTCAATTTTAAATCCAAACGTATTCACATCGACAACAAAAATTAATAAACCTAAATTATCAACCTAAATTTTTAATTCGAAAAAAAACGTACTCAACTCGAGAATAAAAAAGAAATAAACACTGTGAAATCAACAACGAAATGTATGATTGAGAATGAAAATTTTAAAAATTACCATACGTTGTCAAATCCATTACACACTTTTTTCAAATTGTGCGAATTCCTTCAAGAATTAAAGAAATGTCCTTTCTTATATAATCAAAATTTTTGATAAAATTTGGATTTTATATTTAATTATATTGTGTTTTATTTAATAATATTTATTTATTCTACAAAGAGCGAAAAACCCCATGTCAAATTGTCATGGAATGATTTCAAAACGACAACGGTGCTCTGTTAATATTTCTAACCATATCCATTATTAGTTTTAAATCAAAACGTACCCAAATCGACAATAAAAAGATATTAAATGCTAAGCGTTAGAAATCAATAGAAAAATGTTAAAGTGAGAATGTCTGAAGAATATCTGCAAGAATTAAAGAAATGTCCTTTCTTATATCATCCGAATAGTTGAGAGAATTCGGATTAAATATTCTTATGTTTTGTGTTTTAATTCTACAAAGAGCGAAACAAAATTCCATGTTGAGTTGTCATCGAATTATACCAAAACGACAAAAATATCCAGTTTTAATTTTAAAACAAAACGTACTCAAATCGACATCAAAAATGTTATAAATACTAAGCGTACCATACGTTGTCAAATCCGTAATACTAAGTTTTCAAATTGAGAACATTTTTATAAAAAGCGTGGTCTGACCATAATGCACGATGCAACTTGTGAGTCACACATTAACGAAAAGTTTTTTGCCCAACTTCATTTGACTTGTATTTGTTTCAGTTTTTACAAATTCAACCATAGAGAGCAACAACAATTGGGCAACGCGTTTTGTTGAAGCCTCTACATAAATGGGCGTTCAAATCAAAATGCATTTCGTGCACTTCGGGTTTTTTTTCACATCGACCAAATGTGTCCACAATCGGGAGGGTTGTGCGCAAATTTCAGCAAGCCGGGTCTGTTGGAAATGTGAAAGCGCATATGCATGCTAGCCCAGTTCGTTCTGCATACTTCTTTGAGGTCGGCCAAGCAGTTACCGGGAATGGTGTTCGCTAGCGCGAGATTAAAACGGAATTATTGTGGCCAGAAATTTAAGATATGGATCAACAGGATGGTGCCACTTGCCATACAGCAAACGAACCAATGGCGCTTTTGCTCGATGTTCAATGGACGTGTTATCTCACGTCGTGGCGATATTAATTGGCCGCCACGTTCATGTGATTTGACATCGTCGGTCTTCTTTCTTTGGGGATATTTATAAGAAAATGTGTACCGCAATAACTCAGAGTCATTGAAAATATGGACAATCGGAAAGAGGTATGCCGCCAATGCCGTGGCGAGCATTTGGCCGATATATTGTTTTACACATAATTGTCATTGATCCTTCTATCATTATAAAAAATATTAAGATAATTTTCTGAAAACTTTTTGTTTTATTTACCACCCTTAATAAAAAGGAGGTTATGCTAACTTTTTCAGTATTTTAGTTAAAGTTATTGAATGAAATTTAAACAAAGACGTGCTTTCTTCTTAAGCTGAAGTTAGTTTTTGACGGCGACTTGCAGCAAAGAAAAAAATAGAAATTGATTTCAATTAAAAAAATTGTAATATTAATTAAACAATTATTTAAATTGGCACCATTAAACAAATTAATACTATCAATTAAACATTTTTTGATATTAACGACATTTTCTGCAGTAATATTGATATAAGTAAACGTTTAATTCACTTGATTTTATGTTTTATTAACACTGATTTTATTTTTGATTAATAGTTTAATTGAAAAAAAAAAAAAAAATTGGTGGAGAATTTTTTCTGTAAAATTATTTAATCATTATTTTATGTCATTATTTAAAGCTTTCGTAATAAAAAAGAGAACACAAAGGAAACACGTATTGTTTCGTGGCAAAGACAAAAAAAGTGCTCAAATATTTCACAGTGTATATAAAAACTTTTATCAGTGCGATTGTTGCGGGCTCGAAACCCGCTAAAGACTCTGGTCTCTTTCACTACAAGAGACTGAAGTGCTAAGTTATTATTGCTCGATAAATTCAGTTAAAATATAATAAGAGTGGCTTAGTGCTAGGAACACAACTGGGACAAATGGGGAATTTTAGCCGCAAATATTCGTCGCCAAAAATGAAACATGTTGGTTTATATGAAAATACACACAATAATAGCGCCCGCCGAAATTCGTCATACGCGGCGACTTTGCATTTATAGATTTATTTCTATTTTCTATCATACACGACGAACAAATCAGTACTAGGTGACCATGTTTAGTTTTAATTTAGAAGTTTTTAAGTAAAAAAAATTACTTTTTACTTTATTAAACATTTTTTTTTTTTTTATTGTATAACAATTAAATTAAATATATCAAGTATTTTGCCATAAAAATAGTTTTTAGTTGTGTTTCTGATTATATTTTAATTTTTAAGCATTATTTTTCTTAATATGGTTATACTCAGAGATGCCGTTTTTGGTTACTTCTAACCAAAATTGGTAATTTTTTTTCTCAACGTGGAGATGTGAATATTTTTTTTCATTTTGGTTACTTTTTTTTAAAATAATAATACTTATGAATATTTTTTCCTTGATACACTTGCAATTTACGTTTTTTAAACTGTTAACGTTTTTATTTACATGGGGGTTATCGCGTATTTCGATTCGAAGGAAATAATTTACGACTTCGATAAACGAAAGTTTTTTATACTTTAACAAAACCGCCTCCAAATATTTTTTTAAGATTTTTGTTAAAAAAAAAAAATTACCAAATGTGAATTATATATTAGATGCGGCCATGTTCTGAAATCGATGGAGATTTTCAATAAATGATTTTATTTAAATGAGCATATTTTTTTTCTCCTAATTTTGAGAGTAGTAAAGATAAGTGGTACTTAAAAAAAGACGCGGAATCGATTTTAGAACATGACTGAAATGGTACACAAAAGTAGTTTTAGTGTTTCTAAAAGCGGGAATAGAAGTAAAATATTCTAAATTTACATCATTTCCAGTAGTATGTTTTAATATATTGAAAAACACATGCGAATTTTAAGGATTTTTCAAAAATTAATTGATGTATAGTCTATAATTTTAGAATCTGGAATTTACTGTAAGAAAATGGCCGTATCGCCAAACGTAAATTTTCATCCACAAGAGGATTAAAAAATTGCAACATTTGACAGCTCTGCCACTGACAGTTAAAAAGCGGAAAACAATTAAAATTTTCCTTTTTTGTTTTTTATAACGGTGAAGTTTTTCGTTTATTGTAAAGGATATATTCAAAAAAAATTCAATTTATCAAATTTCAATAAACTGAAGTTTGAATGCAAATGTGAGGGGTTTTTATGAAAAAGGTCTCTAAAAAATAAAAACTTTTAATGAAAGTTTCTCGTTATTTTTTTAAATGTACAAGAATTACATTTCCTGTTTTGTTTTCGTTATTTGAAATTAATATTTTCCTATTAAATTCAATGTTTTTTCAATTAACAACAGGCATTTCTAATTCGGTTATATTTTATCACATTTGGTAACTTTTTCAAACATTTTGGTTTTAAAAATGTTATATGTCGTGCCAGCATTGGTCACACTATTTCTCTCTCTTTGTATAAACAACAATCAACTTTCTCAACTATAAAAGCTGCTAGTTACTCTTCATTATTGTGCTTCATACGACGAATTTACTCCAGGAATTTTTACTGAAAAGTTCGTCGTGTGGGGCGAAATTCGTCTTTCGTCCCAGTTGTGGGCTTAGCATAAGTACAAAGAGTTTAAATGCTTTTTTTAATTGAGATTAAATATGGGATTAGTAATTGAAGTTCAGAGAAGTTAAGAACACAAGAGGTGAATGTGCAATTCTTATCTTGTAGCGAGATATGGCGACCAATTCTAGCAGTTTCGCCTTGGATCATACAGGGTATATGAGTACTTAATCTCAATTTTTTAAAAAAACGCACTTAAGCCCCTTGTGCTTTAAGCCCCTTATATGTAATTGTATTTTTAACATTAAATTAAACAAATAAATAAAATTCTTCAGAGTCTGAAGGTCAGATAAAAATTTTTCGAATATTGAGTTACGAAATTGCCAGGAATCTATTTAAATTATTTTAAGGGCTTAACTGTCTGTTTATCGATATAGAATGGAAATTTTCTTGCGTTAATTGATATTCAAAATAAAAAAAAAATTAACGAAACTACATGTAAGATAGAACCTTGTTGTTTTAAGGTCGTGAAATTTATAGATCAGGAAAATTGGGTTTACAAGGTCTTATTTATTTCCTTATTGTTAACAGAACGTTGTTGATTTGATAATAACATGGTGTTAATGCAACAACTATTTGTTGTCAAAATATAAACAGCATATTTGCAAAATGGGAATAATTGTTGTCAAAATGAGCACAATATTTTTTCAAGTCAACCACGGTATGATATCAATGAGAGAACAGTGCGTTGTCAAAATATAAGCAAATCCATTTAACATATTAAAAAGTTTGAGGCCTTTTTTTAAAAAAAACTTTAAACTTTTATTCAAACCAATATTTCGGCACTTCTTTTCTTATTTTGGTGAGGTGGAATATGCAAGTTTCTTAGAATACTTGAAAAAAATAAAGGTCGAATAAAGAACATAGTATATATACATTAGAGCGACTCAAGTTGTATGGAAGCAAAAATCGTGCAAGGTGTACCTCCCTCAAAATGAACCTTGGACTTTTCTAAGATGACATTTAAAATATTTCTGCTCCAGCTTTGACCTCTCGTGAGCTGGACCATTTGGAGAAAGGGTATATTTTTACATGTTTTGTTCATTTGAGAATCTGTTTCCTTACCAACATATACAATATGGGTACCATATTTTTTTAAGGCGCGTCCAACTGTATATACAATTTGTCCAAGGACGATCATCCATGTCCTTTTTTAAGGATATTCTGTAAAAATATAGGGGGTTTTGAATTTTTTGTTCGGGGTTGTTTGTAATAAAAATGCCAAATTAACATATTTTAATCTTTTGTCGATTTAATTAAATACGGGTCTCAGCTTTTTTTCGAAATTCGTACTTGTTCGCGTTTAGACAAAAATGCAATGGGGTGGTAACCCTTCGTTTTAAATAGGGCAATGTGGGTGTAACATTTTTTCTTTTGCCAAGTACCGCATCTTTGTATGTAAATAACTTAGATTTTTGCAAAAATATAAAATCAAAGTATGCTGTATGAAAAATTTCATGCATAAAAATAAAATTTTTAATCCAAATTTAGATATTTTTAATTAGGCTTAAGTTCATTGAATTTAATTTTCATTAAATTATTTTAATGAAGACAGGAATTTTACAACATGAAATTAATTAAAATTTTATTGATAATTTTTCATTCTTGACTGCGCTGAGATTTGAACCCAGGCTTTCACGGACAGGTTGCCCATACTAGTTTCGATTGTAACCACACAATCTCGTCAGTGGGGTTTGCGGTTTTACTCACTCGGCTATTGAAGCCGGGCGACGTCAATAGTCAAGCATCAATCTTTAAACCAAATGATATTTCACCTTGGTAGATCGAAATTTGCTTTTTGAATGAATGATTATCTATTTTAATTGATTTACATGTTCTTCCTAACTTCTATTTTTTCGTACCTTTTGTCAAGAATTCTTCTTGAAATCCAAAGTACATTTTTTTTTTGTTTTTCATGTTTTTGTCTTTCTATTTTCTTGTTGACCTTTTCAGCACAACTTGAAGGACAAATGTAAACATAGCTCGTGCCTTAGCTGATAACAATATTAGTATTGTGGTTATTTTGTTGAACTGTTAATGGTTTTTAATCCAAATTTAGATATTTTTAATTATGCTTAAGTTCATTGAATTTAATTTTTACTTAATTATTTTTATGAAGACAGGAATTTTACAACATGAAATTAATTAAAATTTTATTGATAAAACAAAAACATGAAAAAAAAAAAAAAAAAAAAAAAGTACTTTGGATTTCAAGAAGAATTCTTGACAAAAGGTACGAAAAAACAGAAGTTAGGAAGAACATGTAAATCAATTAAAATAGATAATCATTCATTCAAAAGCAAATTTCGATCTACCAAAGTGAAATTCCATTTGGTTTTAGGATTGATGTTTGACTATTGACGTCATGCGGCTTCAATTGCCGAGTGAGTAAAACGGCAAACCCCACTGACGAGATTGTGTGGTTACAATCGAAACAAGTATGGGCAGCCTGTCCGTGAAAGCCTGGGTTCAAATCTCAGCGCAGTCAAGAATGAAAAATTATCAATAAAATTTTAATTAATATCATGTTGTAAAATTCCTGTCTTCACAAAAATAATTCAATGAACTTAAGCCTAATTAAAAATATCTAAATTTTATATTAAAAACCATTAACAGTTCAACAAAATAACCACAATACTAATATATATATAAATAAAATTGTAAATTTAAGTTTATCAGTTCCCAATATCGTTGGGTTTAAGCTAAAAAAAATTTAATAATTGTTCATTGTATCGTGATTAAAATGCCTTTCGCGTTAGTTGAATTAAACCGAAATAGATTACCGACAAACCTCGATGTGATACAAAATGTATTGTTTTTGCGCGCACGAAACAAAAATCGCAGATTCGGTCTTTCCAAATGTTACAGCTGTGCAGTTAATGACATTGCAAAAGTATAGCAAAGTGCACATAATAAACAAAATAAAATATGCCGCCAAAAAGTCGTGGATCAGTTCATTTTTCTTTCTTTAATCCTATTTTCATTCATACATGATCTAGAAACTAAATCCTATCATATTAGAGATTCCACAAAATTGCATTTATATATATTCCATAGCACCGTGTAAGATGCATCTAATTTGCAAAAATCTAAATTATTTACATACAAAGATGATGTACTTGGCAAAAGAAAAAATTGTATACCCATATTGCCCTATTTAAAACGAAGGGTTACCACCCCATTGCATTTTTGTCAAAACGCGAACTAGCACGAATTTAAAAAAAAGCTGAGACCCGTATTTAATTAAATCAACTAAAGATTTAAAAATGTTTTTTTGGCATTTTTATTACAAGCAACCACAAACAAAAAATTCAAAAACCGTTATTTTTTACAGAATATCCTTAATAAAAGTACATGTAGCATCGTCCTTGGACTAATTGTATACACAGTTGAACGCGCCTTAAAAAAAAACCTTTTCTTATGATACCCATATTGTGTATGCTGGTAAGGAAACAGATTCTCAAATTAACAAAACATGCAAAAATAGACCCTTTTTCAAAATGGTCCAGCTCACGAGAGGTCAAAGCTGGAGCCGAAATATTTTAAATGTCATCTTAAAAAAGTCCAAGGTTCATTTTTAGGAGGGTACATCTAGCACTTTTTTTGCTGAGTCGCTCTAATATACATATTAAAAAATTGTTTTTAAAATTTTGACAGAAGTTTTTTTTCGACAAGAAATATTTTTTTTAAATTTACGTGAATTAAAATCTATTTACATTCCAAAGACGCAAAAAATTTTGCAGGCATTTTAAGAATACAAAATAAAATAATTATTCTGGAGTTATTTGATTTATAAATTCCTAAAACGGACAAATTATTGGAGCCCCCTACGCTCTTAAATTTTTTTGCTTGTATTTAATATGTGTGAATTTATATTTGTTTGTGTATTTTTGTACATGTCTTTCGATGTTGCACTCTTGTATATTGTTTTGTTGTTGCATGTTTTCTTTGCACTTTAACTCGGTTATTTTTTCTTTTCTTTGTGTATTATTGATGTGAAATAATTTTCTGCAGTTTCATTTTGTCGAAAACCTCCACCTGGGGTTATTTGAAGAATGGCAAATTTGATGGAATGATTGGTGCTTTGGTGCGAAAGCAGGCGGATATTGGGGGATCACCGATTTTCTTTCGCATCGAACGTGCCAGAGTGATTGATTACACAGCGAGAACATGGGTGAGCAGGTATGAGAAGGATGCAAAAAAATATTGTAATAATTTAAAAATGTACTAAAGTTTTAAAATTATTTAGGCCCTGTTTTATATTTCGCCATCCCCGTAGCACCAAAAAGGATCGTATTGTATTTCTGCAACCCTTCTCTAATGATGTTTGGATTTTTTTGGCCGTATGTGGCCTGATAACGATTGTCCTGTTGTGGGTTTTAACCTCATTAGAACGAAAATTCGATCCAAATGATTTTGATTTAATGAACGGCACATTTATGGTGAGTTCTACAATTGACGTGAAAGCATTGCAAAGAACCATGAGTGCTGCAATAGAGCAGAGAGGAGAGGAAATTGTGAAGCATAAAATAAAAGGAGGAGGTTTGAAAAGATGCTTTGTTCGCTGGGGTGGCCTATTTTGTGGACAAAATGCCAAAGATAACAAGTCGAGAAGACGTGTGAGCTTGTTTTTTGAATCCTTGTTATTTTACATCGGTTCCATATGTCAGCAGGGTAAATTGTTTTTATACCTGCTTGGATTTTAATAACTAATTTAGATTTTATATTTTTATAGGTTTATCTTTTTCCACATTTTTCTTCTCAGGACGCTGCATTGTTGTCACGTCTCTACTATTTTCTTTTGCAATTTATCAGTTTTATTCGGCCAGTATTGTGGGCACGTTGCTAATGGAAAAGCCGAAGTCTATTAAAACATTGCGGGACTTAATTCACAGTTCTTTGGGAATTGGCATTGAAGATATTGTTTACAATCGAGATTATTTTTTGGTACTTCAAGTTAAAGAAGAAAAAAAAACATTATTTAACCTCAAAAAAAGTGATTCGGTCATGTTTCGTCGATCCAAAGGGCCAAAACATTTACTTTTTTAATATTTTCGTTCCTTATTAAATTAAAAATAATTTTGAATAATTTTTCTCTTGATGGGCTTAATTATGTAAGAATTATGTGATTTTTAAGGATTTTGAGAGGGGTTTTATTTGTGAGATAAGTCTAAATATGAAACAATTACACTAGACAATGATTTCGTACTAAATCCAAAATAACTAGTGCACTTTTTGAAACCAGGCTTAAATTAATGCATTCTGTAGCTCGTTTCTGTATTTCTCGCATCGCAAATTTTCTCATATTAACTGTGAAACAAAAAATTCCATCGTTTCTCGATTTGTGAGAAAAAAGTGTTTCTGTATTTAAATGCGAGAACAGACAACACAGATTTTGTTTTAACTGGAATACTTCCAGTAATTAAGTGTCAAATGCTAGCGAAACGTCAACGAAAGAAATATATATAATAAAAATAAGGCTGCCAGATTTAAAGATTTATCGACATTTTGACGATTTTTTTTTTGTTCCAAAATTGGCAAAGTGACAATTTGCTAATTTTTTTCTAGTGACGATTCAGTCTTTGAAATAAAACAATTTTAAATAGTTTTATATGTTTGTGTATTAGGCACCACAGAAAACCGATATCTTTAAAAACAAGGCAGATTAAAAATGTATCGGCAAAAGCAAAATTTCGAATACATTTGTTTGTGTGATCAAAAGATTAAACTATTACCCCATTTTTCAGTCAATGCACTTTAGGAAATTTTTGCCTTTTACTTTGTCCAAAAGTGTTTATTTTATTTCAATATGATATTTTGTCACTTCTTTGTGTGATTTCTGCAGGGAAAAATAACAATCTGAAATTTTAAACTCTTATCGGATTAAGGAAAATAAAATAAATAATGTTATTTAAATAGACCTCAAGCTTATGTACATATGGGCATTTCCATCATGTCGAACGTGAGCATCGTACATATTTAAAGTTAAAAAAAAGTCAAAATAAAACTTTTTTTTATTTTGGCAATAGATTCAAGTTATAGCTATTAATTAGCCCTATAATTGGTGCTATTGTTCATTTTGATAAATTGTTTCGTTTTCAAGAAAATTGCAAAAAAAACAAGGCATTTGCACGTGACGAAAACAGAAGTGGTTTTTGTGGCCATTAATTCGAATGCCGATTTCAGCGAAACCTGAGGCAATATTTGAATGAAAAAAATTGTAGAATGTTATGCACGCATGCCTCTTAAATATGGCTGTCATTTTAAATAAAAATTATGTATACTTTTTTTTTTATTTAGCTTTAATCGCTGTCGCACGTGATCTGTCGCACATGACATTTTTTTCCATCATGATATTTATGTTGATTCTGTTACTCTTTTTACGAAATTATATATAAACGAGCTTAGTTAAAATGTTTTTAAATGAACAGAAGTTTTCAATGTGTTTATTTTCATATAAAAACAACAAACTTAACAAAAATATGTACATAGTATGAATAATAGTAATAGTTATAGTAATAGTAATAGTAATAGTAAAAGAATTAAATATTATGAGGAATATAATATACAGTTTTTTTAGACTAGGCAGTCCTAGCAGATTTTATTTCTTGACCATCGCAACAAAAGAAGTGCAACTGGGCTATTCCTGGAATGCTTTTTACTTCTTTCCATTTTTCGTCTAACTTATATAATATGCTATGCTTTTCAATTTGCTGAGAGGGCATAAAATACATTTGAACCCCATTTATATTATTTTGTGCACGTTTGCTTGCATTTGTTAGGCTCGTTTTGTGTTTGTTTTGCATTTCGCATTTCTGCGAAATTCTCTCGACTTAGTTTCTTACGTATTCGATCATTCCGCCTTTTATCTTCAATCATTTTATTATTTCCATCAGCCAACGCTTTCCACTTTTGCCTAGCATTCCGCATTCGTTCCTTGTTTTTTAACTTATTGATTTGTAATTTTATTGGATCATTCTTCAACTTTTCTCTCCACCGTTTGCAACGTTCTTTATTTTTTTCGCATCCGTTTTTGCTCATCTTGATTTAAATAATTGAAATGTATGTATTAACATAAATTAATCATTTACATATGTACATACATATCGTCGGTTGATTATTTAATTGTCGTATGTCATATGTAATTTGTATCCACATACGACAATTTAATAATCAACCGACGATATGTATATAAAAAAATAATTTTCACACTTACCATGTCGCACGTGAACTACTTTATATAAGTACCAAGATCACAAATCTTGCTATTTTACCGTAATGTTTTTTTTATTTTAATTTTATAATAAATCCCTGTTTGGTCTGGTAATTTGATGAGGTTTCTCCTTTTACTTTCGACGCACTGATAGAAAATTATGTTTTTCAATGTCGCACATGACATCGAAATATGAGATAATACAAAGAAAAAAATTACAGTTATTTGCAATCGCATAGTTTCTTGTGCATTCTATTTTGACCCTTTGGACCTTCCAAAAGGTTTTAGAGAGAAAAAGTCAATGCATAATGTCTCTCTTAAAGAACTGTTATCATAGCAAAACGTACAATAGAAATATCCAAATAAGAAAAGTTGCACTTGTTCCACTTTGCATTCATAAATCTTGAAATGGGTTATAAATAAATATGAAGTTTTTTTACTTTTATTAAATTTGATTGTTTTCCTGTTAAAATATGATAAAACAAGGTCTTTTCAAGAACTTATAATTTTTTTGTTGCGGTGGACCTTTTGGTGGAAATGCCCATATGTATAAAATATGTATTTTACCCATGAACTTAATTTTTTTTTTTTTTTTGATTATGTGTTTATATGACAACAATTTGTGATTATATGATAAAAATCGAACAAAATTCGTCAAAATTAATTTTAAATTGTCCGAAAAAATAGACGATTTTTTTTATTTTTTCTTAGGATATTGACGTTTTTTTCACAAATTTATCTGGCAGACCTGCATAAAACAAACACAATGAAAGGCCAAAAAAATTTAAATAACAAAATATAACAATTGTGTTTTATATACTTATTTTCATCATTTAAATTCTTTCTTTTAAAATAAAATAAAATAATACACATTCTTGTGTACATACATACATAATTTGGGCTCCATTTTTTTAAATTTTGTTTTCTCGCACCAATTTCAAATATGACTTATTTTGACAGTTCTTGTGAGAAACTTTTTGCAAAATATTGTTACAGAAACACTTGTTCTCACATCCTTCCAATAATTGCTGGAAAATTATTTAAATGACAGATAATTCTCGCAAAGTAAAAGTACAGAAACACTTATGTGAGAAAAACCATTTTTTGTTTCATATTGCACTGTTTTTGTCATAATTCACTTGTTTCATGCGGGAAATTTTACGATGCGAGAAATACAGAAACGGGCTACTGGGACGCTTTTTATTTTTATAATAGCCAAATTGCCCTTTTTAAGGAACCTTTGGCGGTCCTCCTTATATATCAATAGATCCCAAATTAAATTTTTGAGTTCAGATACAAGTCCTTAATCGCCCTTTTTTATTCCAATCGGGCTAACCGTTTACAAAATCCAGAATTATCTCCATTTTTTTTCCAAAATTTCCCACTGTGCAAAGGGCAATTTTGGGTCTGGCTGCTTTTTTTGCTATTTGTGCTTAAATTTGGGCTTTGGTGAGTTCGGACATATGTAGTCAAATTTCATGGTCAACTTTTTGTAGAACATTTCATCCCCGCCCTTTCACTTCTTAGGGCTGTTTTTAGGATTTGTTAGAATAGTGCCAAAAATTATCATTGCGAAGGGGAGCTCGAGGGTTAATAAGTTCAACAAAAATTTTGGCCGTATTATATCCCACAAAGTCGCAGAACATACCTTCCACCTCAGATGTAAAGAACACAGGTATATTGTTCTTCGGTCTCCTCTAACAGTTATTTTTTCCTGTGTTATTGATAGATTTAACTCCTTTTTCGGGCTAAGTTTGATTTTTTTTCTGCCTTGGAATTTGAAAGGCTACTAATCTAGTGTTAACCTAAATATGTATATGTAGTACCTTCTATCTATAATCTTTTATTAAATTCCGATTAATCTAATTGATTCTGGTTAAGTGGCATTAGGCATGTAAAGGAGGGTACCTTTTATACCAGCAAAAAACAATTTCCGGTGCGCCAAATTCTTTGCTATAGAATTATTAAATGATGGTAAATAAGTTAATTAGACAGTTTAGAAATGCGTTCCTAAATCTCTTTAAACTACGTCGACTAATAAAGGGGTGGTTAGGCAAAATTGGGCGATGTACTTAAAGACCTCCCACGGGGGTTGTGCTCAGTGCTTAACAACTTTTAGCGTTGCACTTTCAGAGCAGATTACATGAAAATTGCTTTTGACTATCCATATGACTAGTTGTTTTCGGGAAGGTAATTAGGCCCTGGAATTGTTATATCTAAGGACCGTTTGTAATACAAGTAGTGGCTTTTATTTAAGCCCAAAAAGCTTTGGCGAGAAACACCCAGCTTCGAGGCAAGGGAAATTATGTATTTTAACTGCCGCCTGTGTGTCGCTGACTATACACAGGTGGCCATTATTAGACAAATTGTGTTCACTTGGTGTGAGATTTGGATGTTATCTTAATACATCTGTCAGAAACAACAGAGTAAAGAAGCGGGTCAATTAGTCTGTGACATTAAATTTCCCGCCTCATTACTAAAAGGGCTACACTGCTCCTGTCAACAGGCATCTGTCAGTTGACATCTTCTTTAGATATTTTAATAAGCTCCATCAATTAGTTTTAGTTTGACAGCCATTGAAAGCAGACTACTGTGTGATTTAAGGAGAAAATGGAAAAATGGAAATGTCTTAAGCTCATTGGGCATTATTTTTTGTGAAACCAACCAAGACTTAGTAAATTCTATGGGAAGTCCGCACTATCAATTTTAATGGTAAAAAGTGGTTTCAAAAATTTCGATCTGGCCGCGCAAGCACAAAAGATGCCGAACGTTTTGGACACTTAGAGTTTTGGACATTAAGAGATTGAAAGTGCCAAAGATTATCGAACACAAATGCAATCCTTTGCCATTTTCACAGGAGTGTTTGGCATTATTCAACTGCCAATATGAATGAGTTTTAGAGCCGTTTGTAGCCATGGATCCACTACAAAACACTAGAAAACAAATAGAAGCCAAAATAGTTCGCTTCTAATGGTGCACCGGTGCCAAAGTACGCCAAGGTGGATTTGTCAGCCAAGAAAATAATGGCGACTGGTATAATCAATAGTCATGACATCCATATGGTATAATCCACATTGTTTACCTTGAAAAGAGTAAAACAATTAATGGCGACTGTAGTGGCAACTGACTAGGTCGGTTCAATGAGGATTTGAAAGGAACAACCGCATTAGGCAAAGAAAAATAATATTATTTTTACTAGGGCAATACAAGGGTTCGCACATTGTCAGTTTCCATTGAAAAAATCCATCAATTAAGCATAAAAATTGCTCCCTCATCCCCACTTTTTCGGATTAAGCCCTGACTGACTTTTTCTTGTTTCCAAGCCTTAAGAAATGACTCGACAGAAAGACATTTGCACAGCGTTTCAGTTAAAACGTCGCGGATATATTGGCCCACCCTCGTAGCAGCTCACTATATGGACTCGCTGGAAGTTTTTGAATTCGAACTTTGACCTCTGTGATAAGCTTAAATTTGGTAGATATTATGGCATCAGTTTAAATGGCCTTCCTTGGTAGTAATTGGGATCAACGTTTAATGATAATTAAGGAATTGTTTATATTAAATATATTTTGACCAAAATGTTGTCTAATACTTTATAACAATTTATAACTCGATTTTTTGGTTCGACGAAAAATGATCATCTTGCAGTGTTAAGAGAAATAATTATACAAATAATAAATTACTTTTTTAAGCGCACCAAAGATCCTGACGCTCAGGAATTGTATGCCAAAAAGGTTACAAGTGTTCCAACGACTGGAGATACTGGTTTTGTAGATGTACCAACCGATAATATGGCTCTGCCCACTCAAATGACCGAAATGACAGATGCACAAAAGGCCAAAGCTTATCGTAACATTCTACATAGTCATGAAACCGGTGCTCACGCCAAAACTAATGAGGCCTCAAACTGGTACGATCCTGATTATGGGATCTCTAAGGTTAAAAAAGGCCGTAAGTGTTAAAAAACCAGCTACAGAGAAAATATTATTAGCACTTTTTTTTTATCAATTACAAAAATTGTTAATAAAGTATTTAATTAAATTAATGTGATGATTAAATCAATTATTTTTTTAATTGAAAAAAATTTAAAATATAATTTTGATTTAATTAACATTTTAATTGTTTTGAAAAAAATTTTTAATTAAAATATTAATTAAATAACAAATAATCTTAATTGATTTTTTCGTTGAAAATAAAATAATTAAAACTTGTAGACTTGTTGTTTTGAGGTGTCACAGCCTGAGCTACATTTAATTAAATCATTTAACACATTGTTTGAAATGGCAAAGTTTTTTTTAACATTAATTAAAATTAAAAATATCATTTATTGGAAACAAAATATTCACAATTTTAAAACTTTTACAATTTCACAAGAAATCAAATTAATAAATCAAACAAAAAAATCAAACAAGAAAATCAAATTAATAAATCAAAATAAATTTGCCAGTTCAGTTTTTTATGCACGTGCACTTGCAAAAATTTATTATCAAAGTTGTTTTTGGGAATATAATTATTAAAAGATTTTGTTTGTTGTGCTTAATTCCCTATTTTTATAATTGATAAAAATACTGAAATTTATTATTGGAGGATAAGCTGTTCCTATGCGCATTTCACTGGTTGCTTAGGCCAGATCAGCAGGAAACCTTCTCCTTAATTATTTTAGAAAAGCCAAAGCTATCAGCAAACAAGACTACAGAGGGAATGAGAATTACGTAAATACAGGAACAGCTTATCCTCCAATAATAAATTTCAGTATTTTTATCAATTATAAAAATAGGGAATTAAGCACAACAAACAAAATCTTTTAATAATTATATTCCCAAAAACAACTTTGATAATAAATTTTTATTAATCAACATTTTTCATTTTTCGAATTTATTCTATGAGTTAAATTTCAGTTATGTATTTAATAAAGCTTTTTGTAAAAGCTCTATTCCTTAAATTTTTTAGAAATGACTTTATACACTACCAGACTATTATATTATATTTTCTTGTTACATTTTACCTTAGCTTTCCGTTGGATAAAGTCATTTCTTAAAAATTTAAGGAATAGAGCTTTTACAAAAAGCTTTATTAAATACATAACTGAAATTTAACTCATAGAATAAATTCGAAAAATGAAAAATGTTGAATATAATAAAGTTGCTTATGAAAAAGAAATAATTCCCAATATCTATTTTTATTAATCTATATAATCATTTTGGTAATAGGTGCAAAGTCAACAAATTGTTTGCTTGATTCTATGAATTTGGGCATTAGAGACAATTTTTAATATTTTCTGTGTAGAAATTCATTTACTTCAAATAAAATAAAAATATATTTACATGCATATATTGTCAGGTTTTGCTTTTCATGTGGATGTGGCAACTGCTTATAAAATCATTGCCGACACTTTTACCGAAAAAGAAATTTGCGAGTTGGCCGAGGTGCAATTATTTCCCACACAAAAAATGGTCAGCATTGTTCAAAAGGGATCGCCCTTAAGAAAAGTTATAACTTATGGGTCGGTACTCTTCATTTTTATTAATAAAAATTTCAATTTAATTCTTTTTTCTTTACACACACTGACAGTATACGCCGTGTTACCGAGGTCGGTATAACAGAATATCAGCGTAAAGTTTGGCACTCGCCAAAGCCACGATGTATTAAACAATTGCATACCGATGATTTACGGGTGGGTAGATATGACACTTTAATATGCAGACAATTATTGGATGGATGTGTTTTTGCCATACAACTTGTATATGGTATAGACGCTACTTCTCTTTATCTATATGAAGAACAGTGTTGCCAATATAGCGATTTACATTTAAAAATCTAAAAATAATAATGAATGCAAATTTTTTTAATTTATCATACTTGTTTAAAATTTGTATAAAAACGCTATTTAAAAGATTTCTTAGTGCTTGGGAAACAACAAGGACGAACTACTATTTTTTGACCGTGAATATTCGTCCCCAAAAATAAAACATAAAAGTTGACGCATAATGGTATTTTCTTTTCTACAAAAAATATGACTTTTTATTTAAAAAAAATTCAATTTGGTGATTGTTTCTTAAAAATGCTTCGCTCTTTAAAAGAGTGGCTTGTTTTATTCTAAAAAACGCGCCCTTACTAATGGCATAAGGCATTGTACTTTACGCCCCGTATGAATCGACAGTGTTGATAATGCCCTTTAAAAATATGGCTTCTGTTTATATATATAGCGTTACCAGCCGAAGTTGGGAAAAATTCGCCTATAATCAGGACAGTAAAAATTTTATATTGTAATAGTTATTTTTTCTATTTTTTAATAGTAAAAACATAAGAAAGCATTACAATGTTAATGATAGGTTGTCAGTGATATCCAATTATAGTGGATTCAGTGTTGTAAAATTGTTTTTGAAAAAAAAACGTCAAATCAAGAAATCTGAAAAACTTGGTGTAAATAAATCAGCATTCTGGTTTTTAAAAAAACAACTGAAGAAATTGGAAATTCGTCATTCATTTTGTTCATTTATTTATTTGTTTAATATCAGTCTATTAACAAATTTTGGTTTATGTATATTTTTTTTTTATATTTTGAAGAACAAACTTTTTAATTTATATGCATATTTTTTTTATATTTTGAAGAACAACCTTTTTGTCAGCTGTTAAAAGCAGTGCGGTCCAACTTTGTATTTTGTTCTGGCAAAAAAAAAAATGGAATTATTACAGGGTCGGCAAGGCATTTTATACATGTACCTTTTAATAAGGTGGTATTTTTTTGTAGAAAAGAAAACACCATAAGTAGCGTTTTGTTGTACGTAATAAATAACTTTTCTCTTTCTGATTTTGTTTAAAGTTGACATTTATTGAAATTTATTTTATAGCTTTGAAATATGTTTACATTATTTTTTGAAGATAATCCCACTTATGCAAAAAAAAGTTAAAGTTCACATTAGGTAACTTAACACATTAAGGCCGGGTTTCTAAGAAGTGGATTAAGTTCAAACCATGTTTAACGTATTCTGAAACTTGGATATTTCCGGCAAATTGTGATTTTTGTTTTACTATTTTATTAAAGACCAAAATTTTAAGCAAGACTTAGCTATTCCGTCAAAATTTTGTATACACACTTAGTAATGGCGACTCAAATCCGTTTTTAGATCAACTAAACCAAGTTTAACTGTGGTCTGAAAAACCCAGCCTAAGCCCAGCAAAAGTGTATGGGCTTAATGTGTGGTTTACTAATTTGAGCTTTTTTTTTGTTTGCATAATGGGAAATGTCTTTCAAATGGTGCCGAATGTTTGCTTCGACTTGACGTCTACTGTCCAGCACATTTACCATAGCTTTTCTTAGAATTTCAGATACTAGCACCCTTAGTTCTTTCCAGATATTCACCTTAAGCTGTTGGATGGTTCTTGACTTAATGGTGCATATCTTACCCCTTAGGAAATCACAAAGATAATCAGAAAAATACGATATAAAACATTCTCCAAAAGAATGAGCCAAAGTTGGGCGAACTGTGTGAGCCGAACTACAGTTGTGGATTGTACTCTACCTCGGGCCTTAAAAAATTTTCAATCATTGATCGGTAATTAATGCTTTTCACATTAACCGCCACTTATTCGTCGTTGTGGAAAAAATAAGGTCAAATGATTTTTTCAGAATTTAAGTGGGTGCATTTGATGGTCAACATGTTATGAAATTTTGTGTATTCACGTGACCATTAAGGTCAAAGTAGACCACATCGCTCATTACTCGATATGAACTCTGTATCTAAATAACACTATATGACAGTGAACATATACTTTTTAAAATTCCCTAGTGTAGATTAAAGGTCGACTTAAGAAGATCATATTGTCATTTTTAAAAATTCGATTTTAAGGGTGTTCAAAAGAATAATATTTAAGAGAAATAATTGGGTCATTCACAAGATCCTCAATAATATTTTACAATTGTTAAAAAAAAAAATATTGTTGTGTTTCAAGAATAATTTTTCCCTCGTAATTTTTCCCCTTTCCACGTATTTGTAATCATGAAAAACTCCCATGAAAAAAATTAATTTAAAGGAGAATAATAACGTGAAAAAATGTTCGCGGAAAAAAATTCTCCTTATCGTGAACAATTTTTTCCTTCGTAATATTTGTTCACTTTTCCCTTTGAATTTCTCACTTTATTTTTGCTGGGAAACGAAACATTTATGAAAGTTATACTTCTCATAATTCGAATATTGAAGTTTACAAAATTAATTTTAAGGTAAATTTTCGTTAAAAGAGGCACAAACTTATATGTATATTGTTCACCAAAATGCAAAAAAAAGGTAAATTTCCTGAGGAGTTATGAAGTTTTTCAAAGACGTGGTGGCAGAATTTTAGAAATTATTTTATCACTCCAATACAATATATTTTATTTTGTTTTTTTTTTAACTTTTCTTTAAAATATACGTGTATAGTTTTGAACAAAAAAAAATTTTTTTTATGTTTTTTAATCACCCCTATCGTGAATAATTTTTCCCTCGTAATTTTTTCCCTTTACACGTATTTGCGATCATGAAAAACTCCAATGAAAAAAATTATCTCATAGGAGAATAATACCTTTTCTGTAAAATATACGTATATATTTTTGAACAAATTTTTTTTAATGTTTTTTAATATTTCTTCTTTGTTTACATTCACTAAGAACTAATAGCGAGAAAAATTGTTCACGGGAGTTTCACGATAGCATTTTTCCTTCGAGGGGAATAAAAATTTCATGGGAACAAAAATTGCACTTGTTTTTCACGATAGGGGTAAATAAAAAAATGTTAATGCTGTGTTTATTGATTCCTCATAACTCTACAGTAGAAATCTACAACCGTATTCATAACGAAAATTTGGCATGAAGTTAGCACAAAGTTCATTTATAATACACTTAAGGTGCCCGTAGACGACATGTTTTTTACATCTGACTTGTCAACTTTTCAAGTCATATGTAATTGTGAATGTCTGCCAAAATTGCTGTTTTACAGAAGGTTAATAACATTTGGTCACAAACGTACATGTAATTTGCTTCTGACATTGTCTATGTTTTTTCTCTGTAGTTATGGAATAAACCAAAGTAGTTCTTGGTTTCAAAATAGCGTGCTGCCGCCACAAAAATTTTTATTTGCGCCGTAAAAAAGTTCAGGCATCTAAGCATTTTTTTTCTTTAAATTCGAATATACCAATTTAGGATATTGTAATGATGCGTTTTTGTTTATATATGTACATAATTTCTATTCGATGGTGAAATTATTATACATATATCGGTATTGTGAAACATTAACTTAAGCCGGCTAATGATTCCGTCAACAATGCACCGCCGCTGCGGGTTTCTTCCCGGCATAGACTTCTGACACAGCTGATGTCAGATGGTTTGTCAGAAGAAAATAGAGCACGCTCTAATTGAAATTTTGTCAGATGACTTTGCGTCTGACTTTTACAGATGCAATGTTTTAAAGGTAACACACGACATGTATGTATTTTGCAGTGGGAAATTTGACAAGTCAGATGTAAAAAACATGTCGTGTACATGCAACTTTACCAAACTCTGGCTAACGATTTGCTAAACTCTTGTTGACAAGCGGCCAAACGTATGCCAACTTGTTTATCCCAAGCCGTTTAATGTTGAATAATTTTATTTGTTTTATTTAATAAACTGTTTTTTTTTTAATTTGGAGTTCTTTTTTAAATTTATTTTAATTCAAAAACATTTGATATTTTTTTATTAAGAGGGAAATTAAAAAAAAAATAAAAAAAAAAATGAAATGAAATGACAAAACCAGCGATGATTAATGCAAAACGTGTTGCATTTTCGAGTAATATAATGTGGCATCATTAATATTCAGAGTTGATTTATTTAAAGTTAGCAGACGGATAAAATTTGTTATGAATAAACTCTGTGCTAACAACCTGCAAAGCTTAATCGGCATTCTAGTTAGCAGCTCGTTATACGTAGTGTAAAAACTGTGGCTAACTTTTTATTATGAATACGGCTGCTAAATTATAAGCGGTTGCCCACAGCAGTCATACATATTTCTTGTAATTATTTTGACTTTATAACTTATGACACGTTGTAAATCACCCAATTATAAAAAAAAATATAAAAATAAGTTTTTATCAGGCTTAAGTTCATCAAATTTATTTTTATTGAGTAATTTTTATGAAGAAGGCAATTTTAACTTTATGCTTAGAGGCAACCTTAAAAAAAGTTGTGGCTACTTGATGGGTAACTTCGGCACCCATATTTAATATGAAGAAAATGAAATAAGGCCCAAATAAGAAAAAATAAAGCCCATAACGACTTTAAATGAAATAAACGTCAATTAACTCAGTTGCTAAAAACTTTTTTTTGGGTTGTTACTTTATAATGAAACAACACCTAATTTCAAAATGTAACAAAATCCAAAAAAAAACATGCATGTTCGCCTAATTTTAGAATTCAACATTTTTATTTCTTTTTTTTTTTTTTTAAATGGGGGTTATTTCATTGGGCCTTTAAGTAAATAAAGTAAATACATATAACATTTAATAAAAATATGCAAAAGTGTTAACTATAAAAATAGTTTATAGTTGTATTTTTGTTTATGTTTTACATTTTAATTATTTTGATTTCATTTTTAACCCATTTTTCGCCGACCGGTTATTATAATCACCAGAACTCAAACTCTTGTTTTTGTAGCAATGTTTTTTTTTTCTTTCAGGTACTTAAAATCTTCACCCTTATTCCATTTAGCGTCGTCATCATCGTCATCAATTTAATATAAACATGAATTTTTTCGACGTCGTCATCAATTTGATACAAAATTTGTATTCTATAACAGCAACGTAACGATTTCGATTGTTTATCGTTTTTTAGACACATCTCTAATAATTTAGACAGTTGGTTTGTTTTGTTTTCAGTTTTTTATAAAAAAAAAATGCAATTTGAAGTTCGTTTCTTAAAAATTTGCTTTCAAAAAAAGTAGCTTGATTTATTCTGAAAAATTAACACTTGCACTTTTCGCCCCGTATAAATGGACAGTATTAATAGTGCCCTGTCTGAATCATTATAAAGGCGACGATTGCCAGAAAGAGCAACAAAGCTACGCAAAAATAGCGAAAATTCGCGATAATTTTTTATATTCCAAACAAGCCATAAACTTGATTAAAAATCTCTAAAGCCATTAGGAATGGCAAAAATTCCATAAAAATAGATAAATTAGCTGAAATTCGCAAAAATTTGCTAATTGCAGCATGAAAGCAAAGTTATATATTTATTAAAAATGGTTAAAGCTATAAAGACTCACACGAAAAAAATCGCTTTTATCTCGAACATGACTTAAATTCGCGAAAAATTGCAAACCTGGAAACAAACATTTTTTTAAACTCGTTAAATCGGTTAAAAACAAAATTTCGGAAAAAAACATTAAAAATTTTCAAAAATAGCGAAAACTCGCGAAAATGTTTAATTTTTCAAACAACTCATAATATATGTTAAAAGTCCATAAAACCATAAGAAATGGGCAAAAATTCGATATAAAAGGCTTAATTAGAGGAAACTGGCAAAAAGTTGCCAAAAGCGGTATGATAGAAAAGTTAAATATTTATTAAAAATCGTTAAAGCTGTAAAGAATCGGAAAACTTACAGGAAAAATTAGTTCTATCGCGAACATGGCTAAAATTCGCGTATTTCGCTTATTTAGCCATTATGATGGAATTTAAGAATTTAAGCCACTCCTAATAGTTTTAGGGACTTTTAATCTATTTCTTTGGCTTGTTTGAAATATTAAAATTTTTTCGCGAATTATCGCTATTTTTGCAATTTTTGCTAAGCTTTGTTGCTCTTTTTGCATTTTTTTACGTCATTATTGTTCTTTGTAAGAAGAATTTACACAGCGAATTTTTACTTTAAAATTCGTCGTGTTGGGCAAAGTTCGTCCTTGGTCCCAGCTGTGTTCCTAGCACACTGCTATGGTTTTTCATTCTAAATATGAAATGATCTCTAACGTTTAATTGATTGTAAAAGGAATATTTTTATCACTACATTTTTGTTATTTAGTAATATGTTTTAACCAGCATAAAGTAATTTTTTTGCAATAAATTAAATCATTTTTTGACGTGAAAATTTGGCAACACTGATATAGAAGTACATGTAATAAAGGACAGTGACAAATTTTGCTTAACTTTCCTTTTTCCCTTCCGTCTTTCATTAGACTTTAAAGTGCAACGGCACTCACGTTGCACATTTTCTCAATTTTATTCACATTAATGATAATAAGAGCATTTGTTCATTTATTCATTCATCCATCCATCCATTCATTCATTTTGTATTCGAATATTTTAGGTCGATATGCAAACATTTACATCAGCATTGTTGGTTCTTATCTTTGGTTATGCAGTCAGTCTGTTGATTTTAAGTTTAGAGATTATGCACTTTAAACTGTGGCAACGATATACGATGACTACAACAGCATAAATAACCAGGACGTCATCGTCATCAGCAACATCATCATCATCATCAGCAGTATATTAAGAGACAACTACAATAACACCAACAACAACAACAACAACAACCACAACAGGAACTTGCTACTGCTCATAACGAATGTTTTTGACAGTAATTTGCATGTAAAGCTTAACGTTAAATAGATTTAGATTTAGTGTCTTAAAATGAAATGCACATACACTCAACTCATGTTTAGAAATGACGTTTGAATAAAAATTTGTTCTGTTGCTTTGGTGGCTTATGGTAGTTTTCATTATGGCAGGTATCGAAAAGTTATGAGTTTTGTTCGCTTTGTAACTGGCATGAGCCGGTGATGGGACACATAATTAATTTAAAATTTTGCTAAGGCAATATTTATCTCTTATTTGCAGACCGGTAAGAAGCATTTAACGCTTTTTTGCTTTTAAATTTGTGTAATTACAGTTTAATATTTTAAATTGCCGAATTCGGGTTGTGTATAAGCATTCGCTTACATGCATATACCGGATTTTTTTTGCATTAATATGTATAATATAATTTATACAAGTTGCCTGGAAAAATTAACTTCATTAGAACTAAAATGGCTAAATTTTAATATATTTTTTAATCCATAAATTCGTTTTTGATTCTCGTAAATACTTTCGTTCCGATTTGCACATACTTCAAAATTTAAAAAGTTTGGGGTCATTTTGATCCCAAGAGAATTAAAGGCTAATCTCTATGTTTGCACTGCTTTGTCTTCTTACGACTTTAGAAAATATTTTTCTCTAGTTTCATATAAATCGACATAAAAGTATACAATAATATTTCGCTTTCTTTCCTTTAGAAATACCAAATATGTGAAAATTTTATATTTGACCTTCATGATTTTAGGGTTAATGTTTCTTAGTTTTAGTAAAACCTTTGGTATATACTTTAAACTATCTGGACTATAAGATTCTGAATAAGGTTTACTTAAAATTCATAACAGTAAGGAAATTGGGCTCATTGGCCAAAATATGACCAAAAAATTAGTTTTTCCCGAAAATCTCAAAATTTAAATCGCTGGTACGTAAAAACTATGGAAGGTATTGATATAAATTTTTTATATTTTTATACCCTATTATATCCTCAATAAATCCCAATGTGATGTTCAAAACATTCTGAAATTTGTTAAACAAAATTTTTAAATATTTGAAAATAAAGTTTTGAAACTGCCGTTAAAAAAATAATTTTTTTGGTCACACCTGCGAATAGGGTAACTAATGTAAATACGCATATATTTTAAGTAAAAATTGGCTATTATTTAAATATTTCTTAAAAAAATTTTAATGTTGTTCCGTAATTTCTTGTTCAAGTGGCCTGAGAAACGTTAATGGCCTGGGGAAATTTTAATAACTTTATCATTTTTTTACCCAATTTTATTTCTTATAACCCAATAGAACGACAATTATGTATACATTTAGATTCCATCACACTTTATTGTAAAAGTAATTACTAAATGCCAAATTTTTTACAAACACTGAAAAAATGTATTTCTTTCACTTGTCAATACACCTCCAAACTTCGCGGCATTACGGCGCCAGCTAACGTTATCATATTATCCGAATATTTTACACAACGTGTTTCTACAACGCATAAAACAATTCTAGGGGTGGGGGACGGTTAAAATTTGCAAGCAAATTTTTTTGGAGCACTGTAATGTAAACACTGTTTTTCTTAAAATATATTAGCGGTATTCACTCTTGGTTGGAAAGTACCCTTGCTAATATTATTAATGTAGTTAGTCTACAAACATTTACAGGACTGCAACAGAAAAATGTATTAAACATTTACTTGCTACGCTGTGGCTGAAGAATCACACAAAATGCTCTACAATGATAGAAAAGGAGTCATAACTCTAATGTATCTTGACATCAGTACTATGACAAATGTCTTTTTTGACCCCATGATACTTTTCATTATTGTAGTGTCAGCACTTTTCCAAATTGTCATCAGGTTCAAAAATTTAAATTATGAGAGGACACGTCGGACACAAAATTGCAATTAATCAAAAATTATTAAAAATAAATTATTACACCCTGTTTTCACCCTTTGTGTTAAGTGGACACCTCTGTTATATTTATTTAATTCGATTTTATACTTCAAAGAATTAGTGTTTTTTTGTATGTTTTGTAAATTAATGAATCTGCTGAGTGAGAGTAAGAGAGAGAGAGGTAGAGTTTCGTCAAATGTTTTGTTTTGATAGATTTAACACACGTGATTACTACACTAATAGAAAAATGCATCTTCATATGGATAATGCCATTACATCAGATTTGTGAGATCAACGTTATTACATATGGCATCAATGAAACAAAAAGTGACATTAATCCAATGACGGACATCATCATAAAATTTTGTCATATTTTATGCATCATCTATGCTAGCACTACACTGACATCAATTCGATGGCACATATTGTGTGTTATTATCATTATTTTCACGTTTAAAAAGTAAAAGAGAAGCAAAAATTCCCATATTCTATTTGTTAAAAACATCAAATTTTCAAAATAAAACCGACTCTGATTCGTTGTTTCTATCATGGCGATGTGTCATCCCATTGATGACATATTTAAAATTTTTGACCCTAATGAAAATTTGGCCAATTCATCACAATGATGAAGAGTGTCATGGGGTCAAAAACGAAGACACTTGTCATAGTTTCGATGTCAACATACATCAGCGTTATGACGCCTTTTCTATTAGAATATTTAGGCAGTTTCGACTTCTTCTTTAGCAGAATCACAGCAAATGATGAAAAGAGGCTCATCCTCCGCGGATTCTCTTATAAATTTTACGCAAATGCTCCAAAGGTCAGTTCTTTTAGACTTATCCGAACTTGTATCACATCAACAGAGTAATGTTAAGAAGCTCAATAAGACGTTTTTTCGATACGATTGAAGCTGATTGTCTTTGAAGTATTCGAGCATTGTATCGAGGGTCGAGAGTTGTGAATAAGGAATAGGTTCCATTATTTTCTAAAGCCTCAAATCTTTTATTTCTAGCTAATGCTAAGTCAGCCGCTTAACATTGGGACTATTATCCATCTCCATTTTTTATATGAAAAAATTTCATTATTCTGTTTTGATCTTTTGCTCTGCTTTTTTTAAAATTGTTATTTCGCTATGCAAAAAAAAAAAAAAAAAAAAAATAATTAAATATGTGGCACAGTGGCTGAAAATTATTTTTCACCGGCCAAAAATCTGTAACTTTTGAACCGATAGAGATACATTTGCAATTTTTTTTTTGCTAGAGAGAAAACATCTCTTTCCTACAGTATAAATTTTATTAAAATCAGTTTATAAGTTGTTGAGAAATTTAAAGACAAAGTTAAACTTTTGCTGCCGTATTCATAAAAATATTTTTAACTTAATAAAGGTTTACTAAACAAATTTTCTATGTAAATTTCTCTTAATAAACGTTTGTTAAATTTAATAATTGTTTATGAATACGGGGGTAAATGTTTTTAGCATTTAGTATGAAAATGCTAATGATTGAGATTGAGAATTATGGTATTTTTTTATTAAAAAATGATGGATGTTTTTAGTCCACTGATTTGAGAACATTTTAATCTACATAACTACCAAATTTCAGTTAGATATCTTTATTCATGTCATATGTTTAGAATGTCAAACCTTAAAATTACTATTTTTACTCATATTGAAAGCACTTTCATTCATTTAGAAATACTAATTTTAATGTTTGACATTCCAAGAATCTGACATGGATAGAGATATCACAATCAAATTTTGAGGCTATGCAGACCGAAAAAAACTTAAGAAAGTGGACAAAAAGCATCCCCATTTTTTATTAACAAATACCCCAAGTTCACAATCCCGGAAAAACGCTTATCAAAAATGATTTTTTTTACAAAAATGGCCCTACTGTCACTATTTACCACTCGATATGGATGATAACTTTCTAGAAAATTATGGACAGATTACAAAACATAACTGTTTAATAATAATCGGATTTTTTATTTAACTAAATTTTTTTTTTTTTTGAATATTTCTGGAGAAAATATTTTTTATCAGCGAAAGAACTTGGCCATCTATTGGTGAAATAGTTAAAATGAGTATTAATATGTATTTCCTTTAACACATATACTTTCGCCTTGAATATACCACTACACTTATAGAAAAATGCATAAGCATTTTAATATACAACATACCATTCCTTAAAGTCTGCTTTCCTACCAATATAAAAAATTTTGAACCCACTAATGATAATACAGAATTCAGTTCTTGTAAAAACAAAAATCACTCTATCTCCCAGCTGGCGGTTTTGTAAAAAACGAAGCTGTAAATCCCTGTATGTTTATTTTTAAATAATTTTTTTTTGTGCATCCCAGAAAACTGTTGCCATCACCTTATTGGCCGACAAACTTACCTTGGCCTTCTTCGGAGCCGGTTCACCCGGAGAAACCCATTGTTTAGACTGCTGCTTGGTCTCCGGGGTGTTACAATGTATCCATGTTTCATCCACAGTTACAAAACGCCAAAAAAAAAACTCATTCGAAATGCGGTTAAACAACTCCAAACAATCCCTTGAAGTTGTCACACGATTACGTTTATGGTCAATTGAGAGCAAACGCGGCACCCATCTTGCAGACAGCTTTTTTAACCCCAGCTGATCATTTAAAATCGAAACCACACTCCCATATGAAATTCATATGGCATCAACAATCTCACGTACTTTTACTCTTCGATCGGCCAACACCATATCGTGAATTTTTTCGACATTTTCGGGTATATTGACTTCAATTAGCCGTCCATAACGTTCAGCGTCATTTCAGCGACCACAACGAAAGTCAGTAAACCACTTTTTTTTACCAAACAAATCGATGGTGCCAAGTTCCCATAGTATTTATCAAGCTTTTCCTTGGTGTGATTGACGGTTTTTTTTTCGCAAAAAATAATGTTTAATGAGCACTCGAAATTCACTTTTTTCCATTTTTATAAAAATCCACGAGGTTGTACGTTTTGAACAGCTGTTAAACGCAAAGTAAATGATGGAACTTGCTCAAAACTTTACAGTAGTCTATTAACAGCTGGTACTTGATGCGAGCAGTGTTGCATTTCATATAACTACGAGGAAAGTTCGCAAAAGTTAGGACTTATTGATCCGCCCTCGTATTATGTATATTAAAACTCATTAAATATCGGTAAATACGACTTTTGGATTTTCTAAAATGTTTTGGGAAAACGTTGCCTGATGATCTGGCCTAAGCAACCAGTGAAATGTGCACAGAAACAGCTTATCCTCCAGCAATAAATTTTCAGTGTTTTATCAAAAATAAAAATAGGGAATTAAAACAAATTAAATCTTTTAATAATTAATCATGATTCAAAAAATAACTTTTATAATAAATTTGCAAGTGCACGTGCATAAAAAACTGAACTGGCAAATTGTTTTTCTTTTGATTTATTGCGAAAGCAATGAAAGCAATTTGTTTTTGCTTTTAATTTGTTTTTCTTAACCCACTTGTAGTTGTACAATTAATGTTGGAAGAATTTCACCTATTTGTAGTGGGGAATGTAAGAAAAGATAAACACACTGTTTTATTGTAGGAATTTTGTTTAAGCTTTGATATCGTTGCACAGTGGGTTCGATGACACTGAAAGTGGCGATTAATTCATGGGAGCCGAAATTAAATTTTTTCTGAAATTTTTTTTTTTCAAATCGTTAAATATACATAAAAAGGCATATTCTGAAAAAAAATAAACGGGAAAAAATATTTTTTTTTACGATTTTATAGACATTTTTCTTTTTCAGAAAATTATAGTTTGTTTCAGAATTTTCGCCGTAACTTTTAAATGGAAAGTGATTTATTTAAAAAATGAGAAGCAAACGAAAGCTTTATTGTCTTCCTTCTAAAAAATAAAAAAAATAAATATATAATTTGCACATGAACATAAGTTTAATTTAAAGTCCGAATTTGGGTTTTGAAGGATTTCGAGAATTTTACAACTTTTTAAAAAAAGTAACGAAATAAATTTTTATAATTTTTTTTGTTTATCAATAATTGTCATACACTTAAAAGGAAACCATATTAAACCAAAAAAATTAAAAAAACAAATTTTTTGTCTGTTTGGGAAGGTTTTTTCAATTTTGTGGATGGGCTTAGTTTACAAATTTTATTGTAAATTTAAAATAGAAAGCTATAAATGATTAAATAAAATTTAAAATTAAAATATATTGAATATATTATTAAAAAGATAAATTAAAAAAAAATATATACATATAGAAATATTTCTACATAATTGATTTAAACTCCTATTTGTCCTTACGACAAAATTTCATGAATTCTAAAATTTTTATAAAATGTTAATAAATTACAATATTTTAATTTTTTTATGCATTTTGTTTGTATTTAAGAAAACAATTATATATTATACACTAATTGTTTTAACAATCTGCATCATAATCTTCCTCATCTGTATCATTATGTTCATCCTCAATTTCATCATCATAATCTTCACTATCATTACTCTCACTATCATATATTTCTTGAGAAATAATAGGCGATAGCAAAAGCTGTAGTTCGGAATTTGATAATTGTTGCTTTTCTTTCCGCTCATTCTGTTTATTTATATTAGATACTAGCTTAACCCGGTGCGCTTCGCTACACTGACCCCGCACATTTTTATATTGAAATTTATAGTTTACTATAATAGTAGCTTTAACCACGTTTGAAGACTCTCCCTTTAATAGTTCTTCAGTTGAGCGATATTTAATGTATGCATCCTATGGGAGGTATTTCCCCCCCTGCGCCTACCCGCTTTATTTTTATTTTCAAAAGTGTAGTATACCATAAGAGTGACTTTTAGAAAGTTTGAACATTCTCACTATTACAGTTCTTAAGATATGCGATGTTAAACATTGGCGTCCTATGGGGTATTCCTATACCCCCGCTGCTTTTTTATTTCAATTCCGGGGCTCAGAAGATCCTACTACAAAAAGTTCAGCAAAATGCGTGCAGCGGCTCTTAAGATATGCGATAATTAATATTGGCATCCTATGGGGGGTACCAATTCCAATGCCCCTATCGAAAAAATAAGTAGCCTATTTTATTTTTAGGGCTCACGTGATGTTACTGTAAAAATTTCAGGAAAATCGTGCGATAATTAATATTGGCATCCTATGGGGGGTACCAATTCCCCTGCCCCTATCGAAAAAATAAGTAGCCTATTTTATTTTTAGGGCTCACGTGATGTTACTGTAAAAATTTCAGGAAAATCGTGCGATAATTAATATTGGCATCCTATGGGGGGTACCAATTCCCCTGCCCCTATCGAAAAAATAAGTAGCCTATTTTATTTTTAGGGCTCACTTGATGTTACTGTAAAAATTTCAGGAAAATCGTGCGATAATTAATATTGGCATCCTATGGGGGGTACCAATTCCCCTGCCCCTATCAAAAAAATAAGTAGCCTATTTTATTTTTAGGGCTCACGTGATGTTACTGTAAAAATTTCAGGAAAATCGTGCGATAATTAACATTGCCATCCTATGGGGGGTACCAATTCCCCTGCCCCTATCGAAAAAATAAGTAGCCTATTTTATTTTTAGGGCTCACGTGATGTTACTGTAAAAATTTCAGGAAAATCGTGCGATAATTAATATTGGCATCCTATGGGGGGTACCAATTCCCCTGCCCCTATCGAAAAAATAAGTAGCCTATTTTATTTTTAGGGCTCACGTGATGTTACTGTAAAAATTTCAGGAAAATCGTGCGATAATTAATATTGGCATCCTATGGGGGGTACCAATTCCCCTGCCCCTATCAAAAAAATAAGTAGCCTATTTTATTTTTAGGGCTCACGTGATGTTACTGTAAAAATTTCAGGAAAATCGTGCGATAATTAACATTGGCATCCTATGGGGGGTACCAATTCCCCTGCCCCTATCGAAAAAATAAGTAGCCTATTTTATTTTTAGGGCTCACGTGATGTTACTGTAAAAATTTCAGGAAAATCGGTTCAGTAGTTTCGGAGTCTATAAAGCGACAAACAAACAAACAAACAAACATACATAATCCATTTTTATATATATAGATAGATAGAAGATGAATGGATCTGAACTGAGAAAAAATCTTTTTAGAATATCTTCATTCGACTATTCTCGGCTGCATTTGCGAGCAAAGTGTTCCCTATCATTTTTAAAATCCTTATTTCTGGCTTCCTGAGCTTCTTCTGAAAGTTCTCCAATCGGTAAAAGGGCATATTTTATGATTTCGGGACCATGAATTAAAAATTTATGTATTGTAGGAGTCATACAAAACCATGATTATTTTTCAACAAAGTACTTTGCAGTGTTATGAGCAACGCGTTGCAAATAAGACTTTTTTTAATGTTTGTAATTCTCATTCCCTCTGTCGTCTTATTTACTGATATTTATGGCTTTTCAAACATTTTTTGGGAAAAACGTTTCCTGATGATCTGGCCTAAGCAACCAGTGAATAGAAACAGCTTATCCTCCAGCAATAAATTTTTCAGTGTTAAGCAAAACAAATAAAATCTTTTAATTAAGCTTATTTTTTAAATATTAGAATTTTATGTTTAAATATTAGCAGGTTTTTAACATATTTTCTTCATATAACGATTTAGCAGATTTTAGCAATTAAGATTAACTTTTGTAATATTTAAAAATAATAATAAATAGAGAATCTATCTATCTATCTGTACTTTATTTTAATATCTATATATTAGATTAACAGCTATTTTTTATTTTTGACGATTTTATTGCTTCTTAAAGCGAAATAATTTGCCAAAAAATCTCCCTCGAATTTTTAAAATTTCATCCCAATAATATAAAAAAACCTTAACTTAACCTCAAAAGTTGTTTTACGATCAAACACAATCTTTTCGATTCAAAAGTAAAATACTTGAGATTAATTCAATTCATCACTCAGAAACGTTTTACATATTTATGAGGAACGTAAGTCAGCAAAGTCACAATAATTTATTCTCTTAGATCTTTATGGGCATCAGGGCAATTTGTTTCTTTAATATGTTAATAGTTTTTTCCAGGTTTAATTTTTTTTATTTAATTTTTTTCTTTGGCTGAATTTAAATATTTTTTTTTTAATAATATTATTCTCTTTGTTTTATTTAAGTTTTTATTTTGTCGGTTTTAAAAGTATTTGTGTGTGTGTTTGTTTGTGGGATTCTTTTAATACTTTTATTTAATGCTAAGAACCATTCAATATATTAGCGCATTGTTAAATATTTATGAAAAAAGGACTCTCAATGGTTCTTTGCCAAAATATAAATACAAACAAACGTAAATACACTCTGGTTTATTCCCAGCAAATACTTGCATGCAAAACAAATACAACAACGACAACAACAATATTTGAAAAAGCTTTCTTGTTGTTCCTGCTTGTTGTTCCCTTCTGTTGCCATCGCAAGCAGCGAAACCATCCATATCTTTATGAATAAAGGAATAAATAATGCACAAAAAATAAAACAAAATATGTATATAAAAAATAGAGAAAAAAAAAAAATAAATATATATAATAGTAAAACAAGAGGAATAGAAGAAACTACTACTAAAACAACAGCTCACTAATACTATCTAACAAGCAAAAGGACGAACGAACGAACGAACCAACCAAACAACCAAACAACGAGCAAACTTTTAAAATAATGTTACGCCAGAGAGCAGGGAAAATGTTGAATTTATGAAAATTTTAATAAAAAACCATTAAAGGAAACGACCGTTGTGTACAGATCTGTGTAAACATTAAACAAATACTATAAATACTATATAGCAATATTTATTTATGAAAATATATGTCTGTATTATGCATATAAATAGTTAAATGCATTAGTAGTACATTTTACTTAGTTAGTTATTACTTGTACTAGTATTTACTTAAAGTGCGTTTAATGTTAGTTGTAAACTTGAACTAAAGAAAAAATGCTTAAGGTTTCAACTGTTCTGGCTAATTTGAAAATATTTAAAAAAAGGGAATAAATCTTTGGTCATATGGAAAAGAAAATTAAGTCGACTTAAGACAAAATTGAAACCAAGGCCCGGATTTTTATGTAAATGCATATTTGTTGTCGTCAGTCTGAGACCAACATAAACTAAATATCTTTGCGAATCATGAAATTTGAAGTAAAATTGCATGGTTTTGTTAGTGCATATTTATGCATACTTTGCTTTAAATGCATATATTGCAGACATTCTATATTTTTGTGGCATATTTTGAAAAACAAAACTCGTTTTATTTTGTGATACGCAGTGTTGCAGGCGATAAGAGGCAACTTTGATGATATTGATTTCTTATGGCCAAAAATACTTTGCAAAGCCCTCGCGCTTTGCCGCATATTAAGAGAAGTACTCCGCGTTATTTCTTCCTCCAAAGCCTATAACAACCAGGTGGGAAACATGGTTGAAAGCAGTTATATATTATACTGAAAATTTTGACCAATTCAAATATGTGGTGGAATGATTCAATAATGGTGATCATTAAAAAAAAGCAAATTTATCAATTATTAAAGCTCAGATAATGATTGTGGCTTCAAATTATGGATTTATCTCTGAGACTATTGTGGAATTAGAGACATTTAATCATTGAGAAAGCAAATTAAATTCATTGGTAATGTCATAAAAAAATGTATGCAGTGGACGGTAACTTAAGTTAACAAATTCGTATCAAGAAGCTTGATAAAGTTTTAAGAAAAATTAAGGACTCAAAGCAATCGATATATGTATATCGCCGATATTAAAAATACCCATATTTCGATAAATCGATAATTATCTACGACTATCGAATTCGATATTTTTAAGACTCTTTATAATATATGCTTACAATACTGTTGTTTTTTAAGAATTGCATAATATGTTTTTAAATAATATTAAGAACAAAAACGGCGCTTCTCCATTATACATTTTCATAGATTACACAGTTCAGTTTTGTCTCGGTTTTTTTAAGAGATGACGACAAAAAAATAAGCGCGGAAAAAATATTCTGAAAAGGGTTCCTAGAATTATTGAAATAATCGCCTTAATTACGGAGTATTAGCAGCAAGAGACTCATGAAAGTTGGAATGTTGATAATAAAAAAAATATTTTTTTTTTTATTTGAACATGTTCTTTTATATTAAAAATAAAATATTGCACAGTTTACTTGTAAAGTATGTGTCACAAGTTTCGTTTACCGGCAGTAAATAATTCGGCATTATATAATCCCAATGAATTTTTTTTTTTTTAGATTTCACATGGCTAATAAATAAAAATTTTTTTTGTATTCCTTACTTTTTTTTATTGTAGAATTAACTGCCGGTCCCCCGATCTCTAACGAAAACTTCGTTCGCATGACTTACCTTAAAAACTCAATTTTAAAATTAGTTTTTGTTTTAAGTACAAGTTTCGTTCGAAATCGAAGGACAGGCAGTAAATTTGAAATTAAAAGAAACAATAAAAAGTTAGGAAAACTGGAACTTCATGTAATACGAGTCAGCTTGTACCTATGTAAATATGTATTAACGTAGGTATATAAAGTTTTTAAATTTGGTAATAATTTCAGCGTAATACGTTCGATACATTGATATGTCGATATTTTTAATTAAAAATATCGATACTCTTAAAAAATATCGATATGATATATATCGATATATTTTTTCAATTTGCCCATCCCTACGTTGAACTGTATGTTTCCATGTTCAAATGGGCGGCATGAAATAACCCCCCAAAATATAGGCCCCCCAATAAAAATGATGAAATAACGCCCCAAAGTGTGGGGCCTTATTTCATATGCAATAAAACCCCAGTTTTGAAAATGAAATAACGCCCCCAAAGAAATGAAATAACGCTCCAAACAGAGATGAAATAATACTCTAATTTTTGGGGGCTTATTGCATATGAAATAAGAAGATCTCATTATTTTTTTGGCGAATTATTTCATGCCGCCAGTTAAAACTGCCAAGCTGCCTTAACTTTGCATTTGAAAATATTAAAAAAAAAATTATGTATTAATATAAACAATATTATTTATTTTTGTTCTTAATTCATTCTGTATGTAGGTTCAAATATCTATGTATCTTACAAGTAACTTAATTTAAATGTTTATTTTTCCATTGGGTTTTCTTTATATATTTTTATTATTAATAATTGTGTTAAAAAGTTTTAAGTGCATAATTTTCCAATATTTGGCGCATAGTTTTCTATTTTAAGTGCATGCTTTATGCGCATAAAACGCGATTTTAACTGCATAAAAGTCCGCAGCCTGGCTATTATAATTAGAAAAGGTGTACAATCTGTAAACGGAAAAAATTCTCGCTAATTTTTCACTTCAATGAAGGCATTAATCAAAAATAAAATCAATTTAATCAATTCACGTTAAATCGAGTGAATTAAGCGTTTAATCAAGTAAGGTCAACGTTCAATTGATACTATTAATTTGTTTACTGGTGAAAATTTTATTAATTTTTTAATTAGTATCACAAATTTTTTAATTGAAATAAATATTTATTTTTTTTTCTAAAATTGTTATAAACATTTACTGTTAGCTTCTATTAAAGTCTAATACGATAATATATAGACTTAAAAAAAAAAAATTCGAATATTGGCAAATATTTCACTAACGGCCAATTTCACCAAGTAGACTTATAATCGTTTACCACTTACAACTGTCAAAAACGTACTGTTAACTTGAAATTAAATTAATATGTAGTTTTAAGTAAACTTTGTGAAATTGGCCGTAAATAGAGTAAAAGTTTTACTATTGACTTAAATTTTTTTTTAATTGTGTTTATTTAATCAAAAAGGGCACTGGAGTACAGCCAGTATTAGGGTATAAATATAATTTTTGGTAATATCAATTTCTAGATATACAATTTTATGTATTTATTTTATAAGATTCAGTGCGAGAAAAAAATCTCACTACAATATTTGATAAAATAAATGAATTTATTTGAATTTTGATTAAAGTTGATTTTGATTAAATGTAGAGAGGCCGAATCACATAGAATACTTTGTACATTATACGTCCCTTTTTTTAAAAAGTTGGACAGCATTTAACGTATGTTGAGTTATTAAAAGATATCAGTTTGATTTTGATGTGTTTGAATTTTTTTGTCTAAGCAAGAATAAAATAAAATGCAAAATAAATGAAATAAAATAAAATTAAATAAATAAAATTGTCTCGATCTTGAATAAGGCTGACTTCCAAAACGTACCAATACAAAGTTTTTATACAGTTTTACTACTGTACATTAACCATGTACATGTACATAGTGCCGATACAATGCAACTATGTGTTTTGTTTATTTAAACGTTTTGAAATGTAAGTGATGCAAAGGATAATATTAAAAATAAACGTGTAGTGTTTGCAAATGAAATGTTAAACCGATGCCCTGATTGCTGTTTTTCTGCGTTACTAGTACTAAAGGCTAGTTTACACTATTATACTTTGTATTAATACATGTCAAAAACTCAAGTAATATGTTAAAGTGTGATAGTGTGAATGCAATGTGTCATGAAGTATTACGAAAAAAAAATAACATCCCATACGACTACATTTTTTTTTTGAAAATTTTCTAAACATTAATACTTTTCATTGGATCAGGGTGGCATTTAAACAAAAGCATGTTCATGTGCGATAGTGTCCCTACAAAATATAATGTTACATCAGATTTTTTGACAGTCGCAACAAAACTCATTCGATTTATATCTCACAAAGTATTATGGAATACGTAAGAAATGTGTGATAGTGTAAACTAGCCTTTAACAGTGATGTTTTGGAAGGGTTTGCATTGTATATATTTTATACTGCAACACTATGACACATTATGCTCTGTTCTAATACAAAGCAATTGACGTTTTGGAAGTCAGCCTAAATATCTGTTTTCAAAGTATTCATTGAGTGCCCCTCCTCGGTTGTTACGATAGTGTTAGTTAATAAAAGCGATTCTAAGATTCTTTGTGACTCGGCCTTAAAACTAATTTTTAATGAGTACTTCTATTGAAAATAACAGTAAAGTAAATTTTAAGGGTGTTTTTAAGGTTACTTCTTTAAAGCTACTGCTTAATGGCTTGTTTTTTCAAAATTGCTTTTAAGATGCGCTTTTATAGAGGTACTATTTGAATGGTACTATCTTAAAGATAATTTTTGAATAGAACTTTTTTGAAAGTACTTATTTTAAAATACTTTTTAAAGCTATTTATTGAATGTCATTTTCAAACTATTTTTTAAAGTTCGAAGGTTCTTTTTTAAAGGTACGAGTAAATTTTAAAACGTACTAATTTTAAGAATTCTTTAAAGATGCACCTCTCAAATTTTGCTACCAAACGTTCCTTTGAAAGTGCATATTTAAAAATTTTTCTCGTTTAAAAAAACAATTTTTTTTTAGAGAAGGTTTATAAAGTTTATCTTAAAGAATATGGTTTTAGAAAAAGTACCTTGAAAGAAATTATATTTTAAAAGTACCTATATTTTAAAAAAAATTGTAGAAAATATATTTTTTTTAAAGTCTCTTAAAAAAACGACTTTTCATAAAATTAATGTTAACCCTGCTGTTAGGTTGAAAAAAAAACTTACAAATCTTACGTCGGAGACTATTTTGGCCCACTTTGTTTTTTTTCATAAGAAATTAGATATTCGACTCATTTCCCCAGACTTTTAAACTAATTTATGAACAAAATAAAAATTTTGTAATTGGCCAAATTCTTTTTTTGTGTATTGAAAATATTTTGTTACTTTATATTGTTCTATTTCGGGGATTTACCCTTTTTATACAGATGTATGCACAATCAGTATATGAGTCTTCCTCCAGTTTGTGATTTGTCTTCTTTCTTACGAATGAAAAATGGAAAATCAACGAAATTTGCACTGTATTGCTGTGGCTAGAATTCTAAAAGAAAGTGGCACAGATATTTCAATATCAATATTAGATTAAAATATTAAAAGTGAAGGTGGCATTGATGATTCATGTTAATAAGAAATGGAAAACGGTGAAGAAGCTTGTGGTATCGATGCATCCCAACAACAAATGGAGCTTCCAAAAAAGCAGGTTTGTAAGGGAGAAACGTAAAAGTTTCGCTTAGCATATCGCTTACGGAACATATGCATTTTATATGGCGAGTTCCCATTTTGAAGCAATACAGTTTTGACGAAGAAGGCGCTATTACAGCGCATATAAAAATTTGTGAATATAAAGATCGGCTTTACATTTAATATTATACATTGCGAAAAACAAAATGGAATGAAGTGTAATTCCTATGACGTGGTAAGATCTTCAGTAGAGAATATTATATCATTACCACGATACGCGGTCTGCAGATGCCGTTTTGTCAACCTTTCTGCTATTTTCTCCTCCGAGAGTAAAAAAAGAAATGGTCATTGAAAATACGAATAAATATGGATGGACTAAATGTGAAGGCAAATGGAAGATAAGGAAAAATCTTTATGGGCATATGTATATTGTTGTTTTAATTCTTGCTGGGGTTCATTGGTATATAAAATATTTTTGATAAAATACTAATAATAATATTTTGCAGAGGCAAAATCGAAAACTTGCATGGACCGTAGCATTTTGAGCGAAGATAACACAACGGAACAAGGTTTTTATTGATTATGAACTGAATGCTGTTTTTAAGGTTATTTGGGACGCTGAATCCAAGTCTTCACTTTGTTTTTTTTTTTATCAGTTCGGCTTTTCGCGATGTACAGTTATGTCCGAAATTAAGGCACTTCCGCTTCACATATTGGAATAACTTAGAAAGGGTTCACCATATTCAGTTAAAAAAATAAAAAATTCGCCAACAAAAGTAACTTTACGCCGTTCTTACTTCGGTCAGCGATATTGTTAGAGTTTTGAAAAAAGAACAGTTTAAAAAAAATAAAATTTTTGTATATCAAAAATTCATAAAAAATAAAAGTGCGACAAAAGTCATAAAGTCGACTTTTTTAAAGAATACTTTAGAACAATTGGGCTAACATGCATCTAAAGCCGGTTTTAGTTTAAAGTATACATTATTTTGACTATGAGTATGGGCCATAGTTTTTGTCTAAACACAATTAGTTTAATATGTTTCGAATAGAATGTTCTTTATTTCATTGTAATCGGTGCACTACTTTTGACCTTATTCACAATTTACTGAGAAAACTGAATTGATAAAAATCGTGATTTCTATACAAAAATAACATATTTTATTGTTGCGTTTATGGACGTTTTGTCCTTCACTTAAAAATGAGGTACCTTCACTTTATTGTGAATAAAAGCGAAACGCGTTTCATTTTTTTTTTTTTAAAAAGTTTTGAAAATAGCTTAATGAAAAGTAAAGTTATGACTGTTATGAAGTTGAACTTTTACATTTTGGAAAAAAGAAAAAAAAAGATTAGTACCTGCAACTTAAAAATGCGAACTGATGGTGAAAAACGGATATTAGATTTGAAATCAGCGACCTGAATTTAGTTATGAATTGCATCAAACTACCAACCAACACAAAAATATTCAATTTTGTTCCCCTTTGTAATTTTTACATAATAATAAATGCTCTCCGTTTTGATGACGTTATCAACAGAAGACAACAAAAATTATTAACAAGTTTGCTCTTATTCATGAATTATGGGTCAATTGGGAAGCTCCTCTTACAATGTTTTATATCTGGCATGAAAATGTCACTTTTTGATGAGCGGATCAAATGATTAGCTACTATAGCAATAAAATAAAAGCAAATCGATGGCAAAATATTGTCTTTTCAAATAAAGTGGAAATATCCGCATTGAATGAATTTTTTTTTTATATACATAAATTGATTCTTCGTGGGATATAAATTGCAGAAGACCTGAGTTTTTACGTCAGCTGGTTAGAAAACAGTTTACCGAATTTTGTGATGAACGATCCATTATTAACGATATATATATACCATAGCTTGGGAATAATGATTAGAAATCCTAATGATTAGCAATTGGATTAGAAATTTTAATTGTGCTGAAAAATTGATTAATTATGATTAGTAAGCCATTTTAGACGATTACTAATTGATTAGATTAGAAATAATCAAAAATCTAATCACAATTAGTGACGATTAGCATTTATAATCAAATCTAATCAAAACTAATCAAAAAAATAAATGATTAGATTTCTTGATTATTTTTGATTAGATTTGATTAGATCAACTATTTTTAACTATTTTTGTGAGAAGAAAATATTTATTTTTCACATTTGTTGCTATTTTTACATAATGTAACAGTTTTTGAATATTGAATATTGAAAATTAACATTAATAATAATACAACAACAAAGTGAACCAGCTGTGTCAAGTGTTAAGTTTAAGAACAGGGTGCACCGTATGCAATTTTATGCAATATTCAAAAACTGTTACATTATGTAAAAATAGCAACAAATGTGAAAAATAAATATTTTCTTTTCACAAAAATAGTTGATCTAATCAAATCTAATCAAAAATAATCAAGAAATCTATTCAATTATTTTTTGGATTAGTTTTGATTAGATTTGATTAGAAATGCTAATCTTTACTAATTGTGATTAGATTTTTGATTATTTCTAATCAAATCAATTAGTAATCTGAAATTTTTATCAAAATTCAATTCTAATGATTAGATTATTTTATTTCTCTAATCGTAATGATTTCTAATTCTAATCGAAATTCCCCAGCTATGATATATACATATACACGCAGAGAAAACCCATTTTTCAATATGATCACCTCCAACAAGACTATGATTACCGAAAATTTTTAAACATATTATGGTTAATTTAACCATATTATATTCACCGGCAACCATATTATGGTTAAATTAGTCATCCATCACGAAGCCACAACCATATTATGGTTGCCTCCAGACATGTTATGGTTAATTATAATAAAAATATGTTTAACACTTATAATAGCTTGGTTGTTTTTCAACCATAGTATGTTGCTCTTAGAAAAGAGGAAAATACAATTGTTTATTTAAAAACAAATTATTCTCATATTTAACCATAACATGTTTAGAGGCAACCATAATATGGTTGTGGCTTCGTGATGGATGACTAATTTAACCATAATATGGTTGCCGGTGAATATAATATGGTTAAATTAACCATAATATGTTTAAAAATTTTCGGTAATCATAGTCTTGTTGGAGGTGATCATATTGAAAAATGGGTTTTCTCTGCGTGTAATAGTCTCGTCTCTCTAAAAGCACAATCATTCGTTATATTTTTTTTAAATTAGGCAGCATATTATAATACTTTCAGGTCAAGTTCTAAAAAGATTTTGTTATAATTTATAAATCCCATATAAAGTCCACACCTGATATATTCTAAATCGTGGTAGAGGGCATTAAAGTTTCGGCAGAGCCGATTTCCATATTGTTGTTAATTTGTTTTTAAATAATTGGTATTAGAAGGCACATTCTATACCCACACTACACTAGTGGAGAAGGTATTATGCATTTGTGCTGATGTGTGTAACACCTTTAAATATTGGTCCTAGACCGTCCTACCGATCGACTCAGAATCACTTTCTGTATCAATCTAACGATGTCCGTCCGGCTGACTGGCCATGTAACCTTGTGCACAAAGTACAGAACGCAATTTTGAAGATCCTTTGATGAAAGTTGGTACAAACGTTCTACTGCAAATGGGGCAAGTAGGTCCATTATTTCATATAGCCCCCATACACGCTGCTTTCCGGAATAGGGTCTTTGTTCCCACTATCAAGCCAATTTTAATGAAATTCAGAACATAGATAGATCCATATTTATTTGGACACAAAAGCTATGCATTTTTTAAAAAATAGCACTACGCGGGGAGAAAGGGGCGATTTTTGCCTAACAGAAACTATCAAACCGATTTTGGTGAAATTTAAAATATAGATAGATCCTCATTCATATAGCCACATTAGCTATGTTTTTTTTTCCAAACTAGGTCCCAAATAGGTACACTGATAGAGCGTAATAACGCTGATGTATTTTGACATCAGTACCATGATAAGTGTCTTCGTTTTTGACCCCATGACACTTTACATCACTGTGATGTCAGTCTTAATATCACTTGGTCAAATTGTCATAAGGTTCTTAAATTTCAATTATATCATCAATGGGATGGCACATTGGCATCACAGAAATGACGAAAAGGAGTCGGTTTTATAAAGCATGTCATCAGTGCGATGGCAAATTGTCATCAAATTGAGTCATTGCAATTTACCTTAAGTCAAATTGAGAGAATATCATTATTTACTTACACGTTACACATGTTTGTTTTACTTTTGTTGTATTACGCCCTTTGTTTACAGAAGAAGTCTCAATAAGAAACCAGCAGCATGACCGATATGGTTTTCGTAATAATTCTACTCTAAAAATTTGATGTATTTAAATAAATAATTAAAAAATATAGAATATGGGAATTTTTGCTTCCAATTTAATTTTTTAACATGAAAACAATGTTAATAATATAATACTGAATAACAAAATATATTATATCGTCGCACTGATGACAGTTTGTAGCGGCACTGATGACTCATCGCAGTACTGGCAGTTTGTCATCGCACTGAAGAACATGATATATTATGTCATCGCACTGATGAAAGGTTGTCTTCACTGAAGCCAAAATACATCAGCGTTATGACGCCTTTTCTATCAGTGCATAAAAAATGTGGCATCGAATTGATGTCACTTTGTCATAGTATAGATGACACAAAAAATATGACAAACTTTTACGATGACGTTCGTCATTGGATTGATGTCTGATTTTGCCTTATTGATGCCATTTGTAATAACATTGATGTCACAATTCCGATGTTAGGGCATTGTCAATATGAAGACGCATTTTTCTATGAGTGTTCACTTGCAAAAATTTGTTGTTACATACTGTGGTGTAGGGTAGAGTATGGTCGGGATTGACAGACTAAACTTTCTTAATTGTTTAATATGGCTGTTTGTAAAAACTTTTTTCTAACGGAATTGTCTTTTAAAATATACATTTTAAACGATACGTTTCCGAAAACTCAGTTTTTAATAGGTACTTATAACAAAATGTATTTTTTAAAGTAATTCTTTTAAATGTTTTTCTTAAAGGGGCATTTCTTTAAGGTAGTTTTGCAAAAGGTGCTTTTTAAACTGTGAATATTTTTAAAAGTTTACAGTTTTTAATGAAAGACTATTGTTAAGGAACGTTTTTAGAAGTTCACCTTCTCTGAGGGTTTTTAGAAAGTACTTTTTCTAGAGGTACTTTTATGAACTTTTAAACGGTTACCTTTTTTATGAAAATATATTTAAAAATTGAGTTTTACTTCTTTTAAGGTAAATTTCCCAAAAAACCATTTTAAAATGGTGTTTTTTTTAATATTTTTTTTTAAGTACTTGCGCTGAAAGTTACTTTTTTATAGCTGTTTTCTTTTTAATTTTTTTTTTAAATGGTACTTTTCAAAGGAGTTTTTCGTAAAGTTATATTTTGAGTAGATACGTATTAATATTTTTTACATTTCAAAAGAGTTTGTAACTGTGCCCTATTTGTGACATATCTATAATGATTATCGTTATTATTGCTGAAACAAAACCTCATGATTGTTAAGTAAGACTTCGAAATATGTGGTACAATAATTTTTTTTGTAAAGCCTTCATATTTATCCTTAAACCGGAACAACAATGACAACAAAAATCATCTTAATAAATACAATATAAGAACACAAACACCAACAAAATCAATGAACACACATTCAATTACCCACACAAGAGTAAAGAAAGAAGATGAAGAAGAATAAAAGAAAGATTTCGTTGTCGTTATAAACATATTAAAGGCATGATGCCAAGTGGCAATTGGTTGCTTGTTATACAATTTGTTTCAGTTAAGTGCTCTTGTTTTCTATGTACTCTTGGTTTTGTTTGCTCACGGATACAAACACCAGTACATCACACACAGGCACAACACTCACACACACGCACTTGCACTGGGATACATCAACATTAACACCAATCTAACCGGTAGTTCGGGAAAATGATTATCGAATGGTTACTTGACTAGCGAAAAGGGGTCACAATCCGCGAAGTGCTTATTATAAAAAAGTACCGATACCAAGTTTACCTATTTAAAAAACTTCTTTATTAAGTTTTGCATATTCAAAAGTTACTATTTAAACAAACCTTTAAAAAGTACCTTTAAAATACTTTTATTAATAATATCTTTAAAAAGTAAATTAAAGATTGATTAAAAAATAGTTTAAAGATAGCTCGTTTTTAAAAGGACCTAAAAAAGGAAATCACTTTAAACGTACTTTTACAAAACGTAGAACGGGCTGTTTAAAAAATTAACCTTGCAACAAGAGCGTTTAAAGAGAAGATTATCTAAAAAATTGCTACTACGAAAAGTTCCTTAAAAACAAACAAATCGATGTTATGATGGTTTCTGAAACTATTCTGACCTCGAGAAAATCAATGGTTATATATTATATGATACCAAGGACCCTCGAGGTAGAGCTTGTGGAGGTTCTGCCATTTTGATAAAAAACCGAGTAAAATACTACTTAATGTGCGATCATCGTGAAGATTACCTGCAAGCAACGAGCACTTGTATTGAGGAATTAAATCGAAACATAGTTATTTCATCAATACACTCCCCACCTAGATTCTCAATATCAGAATGCCAATATAATAAATATTTCAGATCATAAGGACCCTGCTTCCTGGCTGCTGGCGATTATAACGCTAAACACACTTTCTGGGGGTCACGACTTAATACGCCTAAGGGTTGTGTTTTGTTTAACACAATTTGTAAAATGGATCTAAATACGGTCGCGAGCGGACAACCAACATATTGGCCTACTGATCAACAAAAAGTTCCAAATGTCAAAGATTTTGGAGTGGTTAAAAACATCCCCACAGAAACGATTTATGTTAAAGCTTCCTAAGAATTATCTTCTGATCACACACCTACAATTCTTACTTTAACAAACCCTAATAGAATTGTATCTCCGTCTGGTTACTTAGTGACGTCAGGCACACAAATAAATTGGCTAAAATATAAAAAATATCTCAGTACCCACTGCACTGATAATATCCCGTTTAGTACACCAGAGAATGTGAATCTTTCTATTGTAAATTTTGACCGTTATCTTAAACTAGCTGTTCAACATTCTAGCATAGCCCGCAAAAAAATCAAAAATAGTAAAATATATTCTACAGATGTTGAGCGTCGACTGAGAAAAGGAGAGCTGAAAGAGACTAGCAATTGCATAGATCCCCTCAACTTAAGAATTTACTAACAGAGTGCACAATAAGGCTAAGAAAGGTACTGCAGTCCCAAAAAACAGCATCCTTTGAAAAATATCTTAAGGAACTTGATGCAACATCTCAATCAGACTACTCATTAAAGCGCGCAGCTAGAAATCTTATAAGACCAGTTATAGAAAAAGGAAATATTTTTGTTAATCATTTGAAAACAGTATTTACCCCTCACACATCTCTCGATATGGCGATCGAGTTACCACCTGTTGCTGTTAGAGCAGCTGTTCCATTAAGATTTGAGATAAGAGAAATCGAAAAGGCTATTCATGATTTAAACCCCAAGAAAGCCCCTGGTTTTGATAAGATCAGCAACAAAATGCTTAGCAAAGATAAAAAAATTATTCTCTTGATTTTTAATGCTATTTTACGCCTTGAATACTACCCTCAGGAAAGGAAAGTATCCTTGGTTACCATGATACCTAAACCAGGAAAGGATCCTACAAAAGTTGAGTCATATAGACCTATAAGCTAATTGTCTAATATATCAAAGCTGTTTGAGAAGCTGTTAGTGTCAAAATTAGCCCCAATTTTAAATGTAAATAGATGTATTCCTAACCATTAATTCGGCTTTAGAAGAGAACATAGCACAATTGAACAAACCCATCGTATAGTAAACGCCATAAGAAAAGCCTTTGAAGAAAAAAAATATTGTTCTGCCCTCTTCATCGATGTTTTCAAGCTTTTGATAAAGTCTGGCATGAAGGCTTATTACATAAACTGAAGCAAAGCTTACCAGTAAATACACACAAGCTGTTAGAAAGCTACTTAGTCGGTCGAAAGTTTATTATTAAAGAAGATGCTTCTATAAGCTCTCCTCAGCCAATCGTCGCTGGAGTCCCTCAGGGAAGCATCATGGGCCCACTGTTATACTTAATATATACCTCAGACATGCCAACAAACAACCACACCCTAACTTCAATATTTGCTGATGATACAGCTTGTCATGAAGCATCTCGTTACTTGCAGGATCATATATTTGAACTGGAAAAGTTAAACTAACACAAATGAAACTGAAAGCAATTCAAATTAATTGGCTTATTGGAAGAAACTCTGTTCTTAGTCTCGATTGTAAACTTCTACTTTACAACTCTATCTTAAAACCAATTTGGTGCTACGGTATTCAGTTATGGGGCACTGCCTCGGCTTCTAATATCGAAAAAATTCAAAGGCGACAAAATAAACTTCTTCGAATAGTTACAGTCGCTCCCTGGTATGTTAAAAGCTCTAATATTCACAAGGATCTCAATGTGCCATTAGTAAAAACTATTATTACGAAGTATGCAGTAAAATATTTAAAAAGGCTTGAGTCGTACCCAAATCCAATAGCTGAAAATATTTTAAATGACAGCGGCCACTCTAGATTAAGGAGAAGAGATACAGCAGGACTCATCCGACAAAAAGAGCGCTAAACAACTACATATGTGAACAGAAACGATATCAAAGCTATTAAAAAATGAACAAAAGTTGTAAAAATACTTTCTACTTTAAACCAAATATTTTTTTTTATATTAAATATGAAGAAATATTTAATTCTTAAATATGTTTTATTAAGTGCTACTTTGCAAAGTGCAATTTTGATAAATTTTTTCATTAAATCAATTAAAAAAAAGTCTCCTTAAATTTTTATTTTAACAAGCTGTAGTGTCAAAAATTTTCTTGAAATATTTTTTTCTGTTTTTTTTTAAAGGACCCATTTTTGAAAATGTTTTTTCTTAGAAAAGTACCTTCCTTAAATGGTGCATTTTGAAAGGTTTATTAAATGCAGAAAACACTACTAGAGAGTTTTCTATGCTTATCATCAGAAGAGGGATGTTAAATGGGGTTTGAAATTGTGTACCAACTTCCAAAAAAACACGTATTTTGTGGACCTTCACGGTACCATATTTTTTTAAATTTATTAAAACAACAATAAAAACTACATAAAAATTCAATTGAACACCAAAAAAAAAAACTTTAAATTAATATACATTATATGTATGAATAAAATAAGGTACATAAAAGTCTTATAAATATATGAGATTAAAATCAAGCACTTATTTTAGTTAATAAACTATTTGGAATTGTTACATCACAGCAGCATGAATTTGTCGATCTTAACCAATCCTTTGTTTGTATGAGACTTGATAATGTTGGCACATGTAGTCTGTTTCTTTCCTTAGTTTTTATGGGGGGGTGCTTTAAAACCATGGGAGATAAGGCCATTATGGCTTTATTGCTCTATTGAATGGGAGATAAAGCCATAATGGCCTTATGTGAGATATAGCCATACTTTTTTTTCGCAAATGAGAGATAAAGCCATATTTTAAACTTTAGTATGCGAAGCCAAATTCCAATACTTTACTTTAGTGTTTCCGGGAAAAGAAACACTAAAGTTGTGACGCACGCAGGAAAACTTTATTCAGCGAAGCCACCTACCGCGTCCAACTGGAGGAGAAAACACGTAAGCGCGGCCGCAGGCCGCCACGCAGAACAACTTTAGTATGCGAAGCCAGATTTTGTAAAAGGGAAAATCTATTATTTATTAATGTAAAATGCAAAAGTTCTTCAAAACTGAAATGAGAGATAAAGCCTTTTTCTAATATTGCTAATGTGAGCTAAGGCCATGATGGCTTTATCTCCCATTCAAATGAAAAAAGGCCTTATCTCCCTATTGAATGAGAGATAAAGCCATCATGGCCTTATCTCACATGGTTTTAAAGCACACCCCGTTTTTATTATATTTTGAAAAGAAAACACTCTTTCCACCTTTTAAAAAGATTGTGGAATGGATAAAATTCCAGCAACGACTCTAGAAATGTCAGGAAACATATGGACATTTAGCTCATTTTGTAAATTAGCTACTGCTGACCAAAAACTTCAAATGTTTTCAGTTTTTAACGACTGCAGTTGCTCGACATCAGCTAAAGCTCTAAATTGATTATGGATTGAATCAAAATTTGCAATTTCATTCGGGAACATTTTTACTAGAAGAGGTTCAATACAACTTGTTTTAACTGAAATAACATTTTTAAGAGTACATTTATGGAACCACATAACACTTCGTTATTAAAGTTTACTTTGGTTCTCAAAACTTCGCAAAATTTTATACAAAATTGTTTTGCATTTTCTGTCGGGTCTTTACTAATATCAATATTGATATTATTTGTAGAAATATATAAGTCCACTTCTGTTCCGCAATAAATTTCTTCAAAGGGAATGTGATTTTTGTAAAGGTCTACGATAGAGATATCACATTCATCCAAAACATTTTTATTCATGAAATTAAGTGCAATTTTTATTCATGAAATAACACGATATTTGGCGGAACAGAAAAGTCAGCCTTTGTAAAAATACATTCCAGCATCTTTGGTTCCCATGAAAAATCTATAAATCTATATAATTGATTGAAGGTGTTACACATTTAAAAGAAGGATTTTTAAATCCTGATGAAAGAAATAATAATAAAAAAAAATTAAATGCAATGCAAAGGACTTAATAATTTGTTTGATATACTAAAAATTCAAAAAGGGAGCACAATGACTAATTTTTAAATTGTAACAAATGAATCGCGGTAGTACCGAAAAAAGTACAATTGTACCAACTTTAACGTCCTTGCATCAGAACTATATGTATGGAAAGCAACAAGAGTTTCATCGAGATATTTTTTCTTTCTATTTGCCTTTACCCAAAACGAGCGACTGATGTTTTTTACAGTTAGTTTGTCCTTTAAAGTTTGTAGACACATCTTTCTTATAATTTTTTTTTAAATATATTTTTTTAATATATTTTTTTTCTTTGTGCTGTTTGTTGCTCTTGTTTTCAGTTTCCTTTCACTGACTTTGAGTCCGACAAACGTATAACTCTGGTAATGGATAAGAAATGTGGTTCAAAGTTCAGTTGTTGCTGCTGCTGCTGCCATTGCTGTTGCCATTTGTTGGGTTGGTAATGTGTGGTGGCTTTTAGCCACCAAATTCTTGGTCAATTGTCATTTTGCTATATCAGTTGTAAGAAAAGAGCAAATAACACAAATAATATATGTTTTTGATTTTTTTTTGTTCATCCAATATAAATATGTACATGTGTATATGTACGTGGCATTTGGTCAATGAGAAAACAAAAATAGACTTTTTTTTCGGTTTGAAGACATGAAAAGGAAGTAAATGAAGGCAAATAAAAAAAAAAAAAAAAAAAAAAACAATTTAAAGTATCACAATAAATTTGTCGTCAATTTTGATGATGTTGCTGTTGAACAGTATCACAAATGTAATTTTGTTGTTGTATGAGATTTGACGGTCATATATTGTTGGCTTCCCCGCCCCACAAACTTCACCACCCTCGTACTATGTACATATTTAATGAGGTTGCTCATTTGAACTTTGATTTCGTTTCTAATCTGTTTTTCATTTTTTTTTTTCTATTTATTTATTTCTATATTTTTCTTTTATAAAACCCGTCATTAATTTTTGGTATAGTCGTCTACAAAAGGAACTAAATTTAATAATTGTCTTCAAATTACAACTTAGAAAAGGAAAAAACAGGACCATCATCTCAACAACGTTACAATGGTGGTTATTGCTTTCCGAACTGTAAATTGTTAGAATTGAACCTATAATTTTGGTATATTGTTGAGATGTCTTAATTACATGTTGTTTTTTATTCTCTGCTTTATTTGGTTTGATTTCATTTAATTTACTGCTTGCTACTTTATTTAAAAAGTTTTTTTTCTTGCTGTTGTGACATGTCCTTAGACCCAGTGAACATTTTAGTTTTGCCCTGAAGAGCGAATTTTGATTTCTTCTCACTTTTTGCTAAATGAGAGCAATGTCTTGTTTTTGTGATATATTCTGAAATATAATTAAAGAGTAGATTTTAGCTCAGCATCTAAAAATTAAAAGTTGGAGACGTAACCCCATTTTCGGTGGGTGAAGTGAGCTTTTTGCCAACATATTCTCAAATGTATTTAAAGTGCAGAATCTTTAAATTGAAAGTTTGTAAAGTAACGCCTTTTTATAGAGCGAAGTGTTTTTTTTCTCTACTTATTCTCAAATGTATTTTAAGTGTAGATTCTAACGCAGCAAATAGAAATTAAAAATTTGAACAGAAACGCCATTTTGTTGAGGTTAGTGAGTTTTTCTCGACATGTTCCCAAATGTATTTAAAGTGTTGGTGTCAACCCAGGAACGACAAATTAAAAGTTTGAAAAGTAACGTAATTTTTATTGAGAAAAGTGTGTTTTTATCGACATATTTTCAAATGTATTTAAAGTGTAGGTTTTAACTATGAAACTAACAGTTAAAAAGTTTGAAAAATAACGTAATTTTTTACTGAGAGTAGTAAGTTTTTATTCTCAAATATTTTTAAAGTGTAGATTTTAACACTGCAACTACAAATTAAAAGTTTGAAAAACTTTAGTAGTAGCGGGTTTATCTCGACTTATTCTAAAGCATATTTTAAGTGTAGATTTGTGCCCAGTAACTACAAGCTAAAAGTTTGAAAAGTAATGCCATTTTTATTGAGAGAATTAAGACTTTTTAAATGTGTTGATATTGCTAGATCTGCCTTAGACTGGAATCCCCAAGGTCAACGCCGAGTCGGTCGACCTCGTAACAACTGGCAACGGACTACTCAACGTGAATGTGAAATAGTGAACATAACATGGAACCAAGCCAAAGCACTTGCCGAAAATCGCAATAGATGGAAAGAATTCGTTGACGCCCTATGTTCAACAAAATGAACTTTCGTATAATTATTTATCATTACTATTTTTTTTTTGTTTGTGGTGATTAATATTTATTATGAATAAGGGCTTAAATAATAATAATATAAATGTGTTTCCAGAGTGTAGATGTTAGCCCAGCATCTAAATATTTAAAGATTAAAAATAATGCCTTTTTTTGAGAGTAGTTAATTTTCTCGACATATTCTAAAATCTATTTACAGAGTAAATTTCGACCCAGCAACTAAAAATTAAAAGCAACGTAATTTTAATTGAGTGTAGCAAGTGTTTCTCGACATATTCTCATTGTTATTATAATGCAGACTACATCTTAGTATATAAAAATTAAAAGTTTGAAAAGAAATGCCATTTTTACTGAGAGTATTAAGTTTTTCTCGACATACCGTCTAAAAAATAATTTTAAAAGCAATGCTGTTTTTATTAAAAGTAATGAGTTTTTCTCAACAATTTTTCAAATATATTTAAAGTCAGATTATATTAAACTACAAAATTAAAATAATTACGCCTTTTTGCATATCATAATAAATGTTATATTATCAAGGAATTTTTGTTTCATTGATGATCTTAATCTCGATATTTTCTCAATAGTTAGTATTAAATAAAGAGTTGCTCAGTTTAAAATTTACAAATCTGACATTTTTGCTAAATTTATTCAATCTTAAATGACAATTTGAGAAGCAAAAGTTTCGGCTTAAGAATGATTACACTATGCTAGTTGAAAAAACAGACAAGCCGGGCACATGGCGTTTTAACATAACTCGGGTACGCTGAATCTAGTGGTGCCCGCGGTTTTTGAAGATTGGCTCTGGTTTTCGAGATATACCGTTATTTCGAAAATGGAGGAGGTTGCACAACATATATTTGCGTAACTAAAAACGGTTTAGTATATTGAAATTACTAAAAAAACCGAAATTCCGCAATAAAATTTCATTGTTTTTCAGTAAAACTTTTTTTCTAATATGAGTAGTCGTTATTGAATCATAATTTTTTTTTTTTGAAAAAAATATTAGTTTTTTTATTTATTTAATTTTTTATTTCGGAAATTTTGTTTTTTAAAAATTCATAAAAAATTAAAAAATGCAGCTAGGCTTTTTATTTTTTGCAGACATATAAAAAACGAAGCTGCAAACAAAACAAGCCATAAATGATTAAATGATGTTAGCAACTTTTATTCACAAAAGTCGACAAATTTTAATTAATTTAGGAATTTCATAAAACTCAATATTTGTCTTGGAGCCCCCCTAAGGGATGGTGATAAAGGGAAAGTATAATTTGAGAAAATGTTAAGAACTAAAAACTAATGGAGGTCAGTCATATATTTTATCCCCCTAGGGGCGACTCCTGGGCATTTATGGGACTTTTTCTTCAATATATTTCTAGTCTGCATTGAACATTTTGTATGGAAGCCCCCTTAAGGAATGGTGATAGCGGGTGGGTATGTTAGAAATAAATGATTGAGATGAAAAATAAAATGGGGTTGGTCATACATTTGACCCATCTAGGGTCATTCAAGGCGCTGCAGGGACCAAATTTAAAAATTGTATACGTCTGCAAAAAATTAGAAGCATAGCTGCATTTTCCAATTTTTTAAGAATTTTTAAAAAACAAAAATTACAAAATTTTGTTAAAAAAATTATTTTTTTCCAAAAAAAAATTATGTTTCTAAAACGACTGCGGCTATTAGAAAGAAGTTTTACTTTTCTTAAAGGAAATTTTATTGCGAAATTTCGGTTTTTTTAGGCTTTTTCAATTAGCTGAAGGGTTTTTGAATTATGTAGCATATGTTGTGCAACCTCCTCCATTTTCGAAATAACGGTATATCTCGAAAACCAGAGCCAATCTTCAAAAACCGCGGGCAGCACTGCATTCAGCGTACCCGAATTATCTTAAAACGCTAGGTGCCCAGCTTGTCACGAAAAAAACTGTCAATTTCTTGCACAGTGTTATTATTCAAAATATTTAAACAAATCAACTTAAAATTTAGAAAAAAAATAAACTTGAAAATCATTTTCAATATTAAAAAAACCAAACAATTTTATTGGATTGTTGTGTTTATTTATATTTAATAAAAAAATTCCGTATAATTTGAAATATAAGTTATTCATAAATAGTTAACATTTAAGAAGGATATTAGAAACAAGATTTATTCAGATTTGAGAACGACTTTATATAAATCAAAACCAAATGAAACCAAATGTCCTATTTAAGATTTACCAATATATTAAGGCAATCAAATCTAATTCAATAGTCAAAAAATCATCAACGTTTGAAAAACACTTGAAATTTTTCTTAACCCTTGTCTTAATTTCATGCTCTCACAAATGGAGCGTGTGCCGTAAATATGAAACTTTTGTTTTTGGGGTAAATTTTTAAAAAATGGCGGTTACTTCGGAAAGTCAATGTTATGTTTGCTGGGAATGTTAGTTAATATTTTGATGTGTGTTGGTATATAAATACACACATCAATGTTTATAACCCAGTAAGTGATTGTGTGTTTGTATTCAGGGTAATGAAAATGTCGACTGCTGAAATTATATGTTTTCAAAACAAATACTCCAGGATAAAACAAAAAAATCTAAATAAATATTTAAGTATATACTAGTATTTAATCATAAAGGCATGAATAATGGTACAACCTGATGACAACAGTAACAACATTAAATTAAGTTTAGTTAAAAGTAAATTAATTTATTCATACCTTGTAGACACAGTGGTATGGTGGTGACAAATTGTAAATAAAAACAGACATCAAAAAAACAGATATCAAAGTAATAGATATATTTTTTATTAAGTATAATGCTTAAATAAATGTAACAACTATTTATTTCTAATATCAGATAAATGTTTTAAGTAAAGGAAGAGACATGACAATTAACTCTTTATAGTCTGTCAATGGCTCGGAAAATTTATTTATATATTAAATGATACAAGTAGAATTCCAAATTAGACATTCAGTGCCCATGTCTGTAACTCCCGCGGCGAGAAATTTTTCGATTGAAATTTGAGAAATGCAACGAAAATGTCATAAATTGAAACAAACAGCTGTTTTTCTCACTTAACTGCGTCCGTAACATTTTTGGCGAGTAATAGCTATCACGTAAGGAAATTTCTCTCCAATATACTGGAAAAGTGTATTTATAAAATTTTTGTTAGAAAGTTCCCGCTTTGAACTGTCAAATAAACTCACTCATAAAAACGGGGTGAGAAGAATTTTTAACACTAAAAAATAAATTAAAAATGCGAAATGCAATGAATATTAACACGGAAGAGATAAGTATTTTGTTCTTGGCAGATTTTTTCATTGTTTAATTATTTTACTTTAAACATTTTTGAAAAATATACGAATGTTTTCAAAGCAATTTTGTAATCAACAAACATTAAAGTCGCACTTTACATTTTTTGGTGTAGCTGACGGTTGTATATTCGCCGCCATCGTTGAAAATTTTTAAATTTTAGTCAAATTTGGTAGCCGTCAACGATATGTTTGACTGGCATTCTCAACATCTGCAATTTCATATCGGGTTCGAGTGGAATATTATGTCATTTATAACGTAATGACGTAATCTATTTTGATACTTTTCGATATGAGTTACAGACATACTTTTTTCTCACTTTTCGAGAAACGATGGAATATTTTGTTTCACATGTTTTCGATGGGAGAAGATCTCACCAAAGTTACAGAACATGGGTACAGGCTGATGCAATAAAATAACTACAGAGCCTCTGGCGAGAATCGACTTCGCAACCCTCTCACTGATAGACTAGCATTCTACTTAATAGCCTACCGGGTACGCTTTATGCTAGGAACACAACTGGGACGAAAGACGAATTTCGCCCAACACGACGAATTTTTCCGTAAAAATTCGCTGAGTAAATTAGTCGTATGAAGCACAATAACGACGAATAGCTGGCAGATTTTATAATTGAGAAAGTTGATTACTGTTTGTGCAAAGAGAGAGAAATAGTGTGACCATATTCAAAAAAATAATGCTTAAAAATAAAAACATAATCAAAAACACAACTAAAAACAATTTTTTATAGCAAAATACCTTGTATACTTACGCCCATATTCATAAAAAATATTTTAGGTTTGTTGCAGGTGTATGAAATGAATTTTATATGAAAATTTGTTTAATAAGCCTTTTATTAATCAAAAATATTTTTTATGAATATGGGGTTTATTTTATGTGTTATACAATAAAAAAAAACATTATTAAAGTAAAAAGTAACTTTATTTACTAAACTACTTCTTAACTTAAACCAAACATGGTCACCTAGTACTGATTTGTTCGTCGTTCGTCGGCGTATGAAATAGAATTAAATCTATTTAAAGTTCGCCGCGTCTGGCGAATTTTCGCCGGCGCCCGGATTGTGTGCATTTTCATATACACAAACGTCTTTTTTTTTTGGCGACGAATATTCGCAGCCAAAAATTCGTCGTTCGCCCCAGTTGTGTTCCTAGCATATCTTAAAATTGCTATAAATTTTCACCAACGGAAAAAGTTCATGAAATTTGTTAACTTTACGTTTTCGACCAGCATTCTCACAAAAAATGTTGTTCCCGGCAACATTTTATAAATATATAATCAACCTAATTTGTCTGTTGAGGTCACGATTCATTTCGAACATATACAGGCAGGCCTTATGTGGAAGCTAAGATCAATATTAGACTGATCCTTAATTAAAAATTCTACAATACATTTTTTGGCCATACTAAATTTTGTTGTTTTAAATTTTGTGTTTTTATTACAGACATTTTCGATACTATTCGCGTTAAGGTTTTCTTCTGGGAACAGGACATATAAGAGATCGATCCATAACTTAGTTATAAAACTTTTTTTATGCTTAATTTTATAAAAATGTGGAGACTCTATATTTCTTAAATTTAGACACCATTTAAAAATAATTGAAGTTAGTCGTACAAACATCCTGATTTTCCATAAAAAAAATTTTTTCCATTGGCTTTACTAAATAATTTTCTGATTTTACTGCGTTTAAAATAGGGATGTAGCGAATACCGATACCGATAAACCGCCGATACTTCACGTTTGCCGATATATAGGGAACGGCGTTATTTTACTGTCGATACGCCGATACTTTTTATAGTTTTTTTGAACAAACAACTTAATTTTCCATACTTATTTTTTGCATAACAACTAAGAGCAAGAAAAGCAAGCAGAATAATAAATAGTTTCCTTTAATTCTTAAGCTGGAGGTCGGTCCACACTACGCGGCGTATATTTCTTTTTACCTTTTTTTCGAGACGCATGCTAAAGTAGAAAGAAATCCTACTTCATGCCTTCGATACGCATTTAACGCGTTTGCTGTGTATCTTGTCAATACACTTTTACACTACGATTTTTTGGACCGATGCATAAATGCTTTGAGCGCTTGATGTGGACCTGCAGCATCAGCCGTTTTATTTTTCTCCATAAAAGCTACTCAACATAATTCTTCATGCCGAAAGTGTTGAAGACACGGTCACCCCTACAGCTAGTAGAAGTTCTGGTAAGTCGACAAGAACTGACCTTTGCAGCGATTGTAAAAATCTTAAAAGAAAATTTGGAGAAAAATTATCCTCTGTCCATCCTACCCTGTGGTTCAGCTAAATAAGAAGTCTAGATATATGTACCTTAGATCCTCTAAATTTTCTAGAGACGCATATTCGTTTGTTTACTGGCGCTATTAAATATTATACTCAAAATTTAAGACCATCATTGGTTGTCAAATGAGTTCAGTCAAATCTGAGAGACGATTTTTTACTCCAGTTCTGCTTCAAACGGAGTTGCGAAATTATCTCCGCAAAAATTGAGAATACTTTGTTTTTTAAACAAAAATCTTATTAATATTAATTTGCCATATTAATAATCTCTTACACTGTTATTTTTTTAAATAAATTAATTTTACCATGAATTTCAATTCATTTCGTTGTTTGTAAAATCTTATTAAAATCAATTTTTAAATATGTATTAATAATCTATTACACTGTAATTTTGTAGTATTAGCAAAAAGGCATATCGTTACCTCCCTAATTTAAAATCGAAAAATCATATCTAAAATGTGTTTAACAGCCCAATTATGAATTAAAATTCCCCGAGATTTTTTTCCCTTTTCACATTTTTTATACCCTCCACCACTACAAGTGGTGAATGAGGGTATACTTAGTTTGTCATTCCGTGTGAAACTTTTTTATGAGTAATTCTCCTTGAGCAATTCTAAGTCGATTTAGCCATGTCCGTTTGTCTCTCCCTCTGTTAAAAACACGCTTAAAACTAACATAAATAACATAATGATATAAATGATATAAAATTTCGCACGAATTCGTTTTATATAACTGCAAAGAATACTGAAGATCGGTCCATAATTTACACTAGCCCCATATAAACCCTACTCCCGGACAACAGCTTAGTGCGCCTTAAAACGTAATGAATAATGCTATCATACTAAAATTTGGTACGTCACAGTTTTATGTGCCTACAAATTACACTGTACAATTTCGTGAAGATCGGTCCATTATTTACTCAAGGCCCCATATAAACCCTACTAAATATCATTTTAGTTCGGCTAAAACTGTTACGAATCGTGATATTTTACTCAAGCCAGTTCAAAGTTCTAACAAGAAACGCATAAAACTTTCTTATTGTCGGTCAATAATTTATTTCAGGTCTAAGCCGCAACCAATTTTAATGCTGATGTTGGTTTTTGTGAAGATTAGTTAATAATATATATGTATAGCGTGATCCATTTCGAGGTTCCCTACTTTTTTAAAGAAAAAAAAAAACACAGAAAATTCAAATTTAATGGGGAATGTCTATTATAATTTGAAAGAACATTCTTTGGCATTTAATTTTTGTGGATTATGTCTATCAAATGTTGGCTGTTGCTACGTCGCAGATGGTCCATCCGTTGAGTCCAATTTTCGATGACTCGTTCGAGCATTTCGACTGGTAACTGGCAAATGACACGCGTGATGTCTTCCTCCAAGGCCTGAATCGAAGCGGGTTTGTCCGCATAAACTTTAGAATTTACATATCCCCACAGGAAAAAGTCTAACGGTGTGATATCACACGATCTTGGTGGCCAATCGACCGGCCCAAAACGTGAAACTATGTGCTCACCGAAGTGTTCTCTCAATAAATCCATTGATTGATGCGATGTGTGGGAAGCGGCGCCGTCTTGCTGAAACCAAATGTCGCCGGGATCACGAGCTTCAATTTCAGGCATCAAAGAGTCGGTTATCATGGCACGATAACGGTCCGCGTTGCTGCGAACGACTGCCGAATCGACTCTCCACGGTCTTCGTGTACACTCTCAGCTACGGCCACTATATTTTCTTCACAGCGTGCTGGACATGGTCTATTCGGTCGAATATTATCCAATAATGAATGCTGGGTCTCAAAATGGGTGATGGTGTTTCGAATAGTACGCTCAGTAGGCCGATAACGTTGACCATAAGTTGAGCGAAGTGCACGAAACACATTCCTAACAGAACGTGAATTTTCGTAATAAAGTTGAACGATTTGTAAACGTTAATCAGGCGTAAGTCTTTCCATTATGAAATGCCAAACAATACTAAACAAAAATAACATGACAGCAGGACACGACTCACACGTGATCTGTCAAAAAAAGGCTATTGAAAAAAGAATCTCTACTTGAATCACCCATTATTTATCATATAGAGCCCACTTCTGTCGGTAAAGGTTATCAAATATTCGGCACAGTCGAATATAACACTCTAATTTGGTATTATTGAATTTAAATAGGAAAAATGGGAAAAGGGAAAAACTTCCAGGGAATTTTTTGTTCATAATTTGGCTGTAAAGCTCGACTCACCCATGCATTCCGAACAATATTTGTGCCCAGACAAAATTTTTTTATATTGAATTTGACGTCATACTTTTGAGAGAAAGATAAATTACGACAATTTTTTTCTTTAACTGGTTTCATTTTAATTCTTGTTTATGGATTTATATTACAGCAGTTGTTCTTTTTCTGAATAATTAAATATATTATAATAATTAAAAATAACAATATCACTTTCTTTTTTGTCTATTTGTTTTAACACACTTTAAGAAAACAATTCAATATAAGTAGTAAGCTAGTTGTGCTGGCATTTTTTTTTTATAATTTTTTACATCTGTAAACCACATGGTACTTTTGTTTTACCGGACAAATTTTCCGCAATGGGTCAATCGTTCTGCAGAACACTCTCAGTAAAAAAATGTTACCCCCTGACAAAAATATTGTTTGGAACGCATGGCTGAACCCACCTTAAGTAAAAAAAGTTTTATATACTCAATACTCAAAAAAAAAAAAAAAAAGGTGCTGAAAAAAATTCAAACTTCAGGTCGGTTCAACCATAGTCAATCTGTTCCAAGTGGGTATGGCTTTGCATATCCAGTGCGTGGCTTTGCTTATTGTGGGTCACACCTTAATGTCAAGTTTTTTGCCCAACTTAATTTGACATTTCTTTATTTCAGTGTTTGAAAAATTCATCCATGGAGAGGTAAACAATTGAGCAGCGCGTTAAGATTGTTGAAGGCTTTTACAAAATCAAAATGCATTTCGTGCGCTTCGTGATTTTTTTGGTCAGCATAATCGACATTGTGGATTTGTTAACAAGCAGAATTACCGCATTTAGGCAAAAGGGAATGCAAAAGTGATTGTCAAAAAGCTGATGCATCCACAAAGAGTGACTGTTTGGTGCGGCTTACGGCGTTATCGGGCCTTTGAAAGCCTTTGATACCCTTTCCCATTCGGCTATACGCAATGCACTTACATGCAAAGGCCCCCAGATAAGAGGGTCGAACTCATAATGGCTCTATACCAAATTGCATTCGGCCGTCTTATTATCAAATCTGCATTTTGACAATTTTGGTGTATAACATCTGCAAATGCAGATAAATCTGCACTTCTGGCATCAGCATTCTTATGACGACAATTGTTAAGCCCTCCACTGAAACACTTCAATATTAGTTCATACAGATCACTCTCGCGATAATGACATTTTGGTTGAAGCAGCTCATAATAACAGTGCTTGTTTAGATATAAGTAAGAGATCTAAGATTGTAGTTCAAATAGTTTGTTTCAAGATTTCGTTTTAATGTGCTAAATTTCCCTTTCTTACTCTTCATAAATACACTGAAATTTATTGTTGCTGGGATAAAGAAGTTCCAATGTGCATTTCACTGGTTGCTTAGGCCAGATCTTTAGGAAACCTTTTTCCAAAGACTTGGAAAAACTAAAGATATTATACAAATTAAACTGTTAAGCGAATAAGAATTACAAACACTAAAGTTTAAGTTGCAACGATATCAAAGCTTAAACAAAACAACATGCAGTGAGTTTATCTTTTATTACATTCCCGACTGTTTGTTTTTAAATTTACTGGATGTTTTATGTGCTGTTTTCACAACACAAGTGATCGAACGTGTAGTAAAATTTATATGAAAAACACTAAAAAAACTGAGTGCTTTTCATATAAATTTTTCTACACATTCAACCACTTGTGTTGTGAAACCAGCACATTAAATTTAACAAATGATTTAAGCTTCAAATATAAAAATGAAAATTTTTTGTTAATGAAAACGATTAATGACTTTTTAGTTTTAAATAATTTGAGGCTTTTTCACGATTAAGCGCTTATTTACAAAGTTACAAAATGTTTCTTAAATCTTCTTGATTTATTGTCTGGCTGCAGAAAAGAAAAACATCTTAATCATTTTAATGCAATTGAAGTAGCTTTTCAAGTTTTTATCTACATTTTTCTGTTTAATAAAAAAAAATAAAGACATAAATACAGTTGAGAGCCCTCAACTGATTATGCGCCTCTTAATCTTTTAGCAAAACAGAAATTGCATCTGGCAAATATCGAATAACAATGACATTTTATCCAGGCAACATTTTTGTTTTATTATTAACAGATTTCCACTCTGTAAAGAAGCGTTAAACGAAGCGAAACATTTTTACATATAAAAATTTCAGTTATGGCATTTTGTTTATAAAATTATTCCAAAGTAATCCGTTGACTTCAAGTCGTTCCGGCAATAGTTTTCATCATACTAAATTATTAATTCTTTGTTTATGTATTAAATAATATTTTGTTTAATTCAACGAATACTATTAAACGATGTACTCTCTCTCTCTCTCTCTCTTTCTCTTCAGTGGAACATTCTCTTGTTCTGCTGCTATGCTATTTGGAGAAATATCCTTTCGTTAAGTTTGAGCATGGAAATGAGTATTTCACAGGTAAATTACAGTTACAAATGACCTACCTTAATCGGAAAATATGAGAGAGATGCTTGCCGTGGATAGAGAGAGAGAGAGAGAGAGAGAGAGTTTCTTCGTAAGTAATAATAATTGTTGCATAAAATAATAATGCAATAATTTTAATAATTGTAAACAATGAAACAGCAAATCGATTGAACAAAATGTATAAAATAATAAATGAAAACGAAAATTGATTTCATTTGGTAAATATTATTAAAATAATCTTTACCAGGCCTATTTCTGCGCATGTATTTATTATTTGTTTATTTTACTTCACGTTTAATGCAAAAAAAAAACTAACTGTTACAACATGTGGCAGCCACATTTGCTGTTATTTTACCAAATAACGTTAAACTGTTACGGCTGTATTTCTAACAAGTTTAGGAGACATTCGGGCGCTAATGTCCCAAGAAAAATGTTAGAAAAATTCTAAAAAAAACGACACACTGATACAAACAGGCTGAAAAATTATCCAAAAGAAACGAAGAAAACGAGAAAAAAAAATGTTGGCCTACAACAATGAATATGTTACACACGACTTAACACAAAATAAGTGAAATATTATGCCAGAAGAATAAGCATAAATCTCATTGGTTGGTTGGTTAGAAAAAATAACGACAGGGAAATAAACTCAACAACACGGCGCATCTAAGTTGTGATTAGTTATTTACAATTGTGAATTTCACGTTCTTTCCGAGCTGTGAAATCGTTATGATTGGCACATGGCTGGCTGACACTTTTAATTACACACATGTGTTTTTTTTTCTCATTAAACAATCGTCAACGAGCAAACAATTAATTATGATTATTGTCTTAATGAAAAGGTGAATAATATGATATTTTATTCTAACACTTTGCTCAGATTATATTGAATTAAAAAAACATTATAATAAAAAAAGTAAATCTCACTTCTAAAGCCATCAATTAGCTGTACGATATACCAAAATCATCGTCCTTATCGCAAATTTAGAATGACCTGAAATTAATATCATTGTCAAATGCCAAACATTTGAAAATTCTTTAGTATTTATTTTTTTGTATTTGTTTTTTGTATCAAAGTTAAATAAAAATATAACATGAGAGAGACACATGCCTTTTATAAACCTTATAAAACCCAGCACACATGCTGGTTTAAGCTTGAACTTAATGTCAATAACAATATCAAATGCAAAAGGTTTCAAAATATTTTTAAAACAATTTGAAATTGCATTCATTGTTGTAACAAAGTTGTATACATATGTAGTTCATTTACATTTTTGTTACTTTAACATTTTTTAACTATAGCAAGACTAGAGAATCGCCTTTGTTCTTAAATGGAGAATAATTTGGATTCAACGTTAAATGTGAATGATTTGAAAAAAATTAAAATAAAGCAGATAAAAAATAAAAATTAGATATTGCAAACGCACTTTTTAAATTAAAACTTTTAAGGCCTAGTCACATAGAATTCTTTGTTCCTTATACGACACTTTTTTTCAACGTTGCAACGGAGGAGTGACACACAATGAAAACTTTAATGACGGATATTTTATCAAGACCGGGACAATTTTATTTATTTCAGTTTAGTTTTTTTTATTTTATTTCAATTTGTATTTTATTTTATTTTAAATGCACACAACACAAATAATTTTATTAAAACAAATTAAAAAACCACTGATTGATATCCTTCAGTAACTCAACGTTCGTTAAAAGTTGCCTAACTTTTGTATGTACTTTCCGTTAATGGAAACGTACGACAAAACTTATAAGATCAACTTAGTAGTCAGTTGAAAAAACCGAAGTATAAAGTACAAGGAATTCTATGTGACTCGGCCTTTAGGCTCGAACTAGACATGATAATCACCTTTGAATCTTACTTAGTGAGATTTGCCTTTAAATTGTAATCCTAAGACTTGCAAATAATTAAAACAAAAAATTTATCTATCTATTTTAGATAGAAAATAGAAGGTAGCACATTTTTGGAGTCGCAGCCCTTAGGGCCTTTTTGTGTAAAATTCAACGCAACGCCAAATATTTCATTGAAATCAAAAACAAATTCCAAAATATTTTGTTGTTGCTTTCTACAGGAATTCATTTTTAATTTTTAAACTTCAAACACTTCCTATCGTATTCATAAAAAATTAAAATGGATTTGAATTGTGTTTTAAGAAAAATTTGTATGAAAATTTTGCCTTAAAATACATTTCAAACTAATTTTAATTTTTATGAATACGGCAGTTCATATTTTGTGGCATTGAAAATTTTAATAAAGCATTAAAAATTTCTGTAGAAAGCAACAACACAATTATAAAATATTTTTGAATTTGTTTTTGCTTTCAATGAAATTTTAAGTGTTTCGTTGCGTTTTAAACAATTATGCCCTTACTCTTGAGAAAGATTTTAGAATGATTTTTAATATAAAATTAGAAATGAATTAAATTTATAATCAAATGTCAAATTGTAATTCAACGTTAAATTAAAAAAAAAAAAAAAGATTTCAAAATAATTCGAAATAACATTCTGATTAGTCAAAAACCTCAAAATGCACAGAAAAAATCTCCTCAATTTAATCAAAATAAAATCATTAATCAAAAATAAAATCAGTTTTATTATTAATAAAATTTCTTTATGACGTGCTTAATTCCGAATTTTTATTTTTGAGAAATACACTGAAATTTGTTGTTAGTGGGATAAGCTTGTTCCTATGCACATTTCACTGGTTGCTTAGACCAGATCGTTAGGTAACTTTTTCCAAAGACTTTGAAAAAGCTAAATATATTATACAAATAAGTCTGTAAAGCGAACAAGAATTTTAAATACTCAGGTTTTATTCATAACAATTAAAAAAATGTAATCTTGCGTATTAAACGTATACTTATATTAAAACATAATTGCGCAAAATGTTGTAAATATCAAAAAATCTTTAATTGATTCTATTAATTTGTTTACTGGTGCAAATTAATTTAATTATTGAATTAATATCACAAGTTTTTTTAATGGAAAAAACTAAATTAAATATTATTTCTTCGATCTTTTTTTATATAAAAATAAAAAGTTTTTTCGAGCTCGAGGCCAATTGTTTGTAAAAAATATTTATTATTTATTCACTAATCTTCTCCAATATTTCGATATCCATCGGATATCATTATCCAGGAATGAGTTAAAAATATATTCATAAGAGACGTATGACCTTCTCCACATTCAATATTGCACTATTCAATATTGCACTTCAAACAATTAGCCTCGAGCTCAAAAAAACTTTTTATTTTTGGAAAAAACTAAATTTATATTTTTCTGTGCGTATTTCACTAAAAATTTTCTAATTGAACTTTTAGCCTTGAGAATCACATTTGATCTCGAATTCAAAATTATTTGTGTTCAATCAACATCTAATGCTAATTTTTTCTCAAAATTATTTCAAAGTAAAATTATTCAAAAATTAATAAAAAATAAAAATTTAATGCATATGGGCATTTCCTCCGAATGGTCAACCAGGAAGGGAAAATAAAATGTTGATAATCATCGCGTCTTATTGTTTATAATTATAAAAAAGTCTCTGTTTTTATAATAGAATGGTAGACATGATATGCTATGATATCTCAGCGGTTTTACTTGATGAAATTGGGCTGGAAACTGGAAAATTCAATATTTTCTTTTTAAGCTGCTTCTAACGACATTTTTATGGAAAAATCGTACGTTCGCGACCGGTGTTAAGCCAATGAAACAAAACCAAATACAGATATTTTATTGTGTAAATGCTGGATTGAGACCCACGGTAATACACTTTTAAAATAAATTAATCACTTTTGAATATTCCGTTCCATTTCGCAGATTTTTACATTTCACTACTGTCAGCCAAAGTTGACTTCTATTTTGCGTACGTTCGTGACCACATGTTTATAATTATTATTATGAAAACTTAAACTCGATGAAAACCATCTTTTGCACTAAACAAAGAGCTGCTAAAATGCTTTAGAATCGTAAAAAAAAAATGCTAGGAATAGTTTTGTTTTCTATATTATTTGTACATCAAAAGCGTACGAACGTACGTTCGTGACCCCAGGAAATGCCCATATTACAGACATTTTAAATTTTTAGTTGAAACTTTTAAGCCTTAAGCAAGGCTTGCGAATTAACTTTGATATGAAATCAAAAATTATTTGAATTTAACATCAAATATCAAAGCTTTTACTTAATGATTTTAAGTAAATATTAAGGGCGTTTAAATTTAAATTAAATTTATGGTTTAAATACAAAAAACTTTCAATTGAAAAATTCAGGCTTGAAAAAGGCTGGAGAATCATCATCGATTTGAAAAAAACTGTCTTCTTCCAAAAATTTCTAATGAATATAAATTGATATTTAGTATTGAGAAAAGCAATAGAAAAATATACATACATATTGTTGGCCCGAACTCGATTTTTTCAAAATTGAGACATTTACTGATTCCAATACATTTCATACATAAAGTACTTTTCGTTTATAGTCACTACCGTTTTTAGTCAGATTAGCGCTATAGTCCATTTTATCTTTATTTTCAGCCTTATTTTCATAGTCACATAAGCTATATAGTTGGTCAACGCTGCAACTAAAGGTTGTGACTATAAGCGAAAAGTACTGTATACACCTCGTTACAAAAATTTCATGCTGAAATTATAAACATAATTTGCTGATATTTTTTATGTAGTAGCTGAGTTCAGTAATTGATGCGAACGGCATTGCGAAAGTTCAAATGCAAAATAATGTAGCCTTTGTTTGCAATCCAACAACAAAATACACGGAATTGCTAAAGTTTGTAAACAATAATTTAGACTCGTTAAACAAATCTACTAACGCTGCGATAATGTTTGTTAATTAGCATCTAGCATTGCAAAATTGGCTAAAATAGCGATCACTGTCAATGATAAAATTATTGCAATAACAAACAGTTGTAACCTAAAACTCACCAAACACTGAATACCGCTAGTATATTTACCCATAGCTTTCATAAAAACACTACTGCCGAAAATCTCTTTAACTTTTATAATTAAAAATCATGTGAACTTATTAGGCTATGGCGAATCTTATATACCATACCGTTAGACCACCCAGCCGCTAACTCACATTGCCAAAAAGGCATTAATATTAAATAAATTCATTACGGTTATTTGTGTAGTAGACATTTCTCTATTTCAGCGACAAATCATTCATGGCTTTGTCACGTGTAAAAAATGCAAAAAATAAAATTCAACATATTAAATAAAAAAAAAAAAACAAATAACAGCAACAATCTCGCTGAATTTCAAAAGCAAATGATTCCGGACTATATATGTGATATAAATAAATACCAACACAGAAAAAATTAAAAATTGTCTCTAATCACCAAATTCATACCGAATTCATAGAATAAAGCAAACAATTTGTTGATTTTGCACTAATTATCAAAATGATAATAGACAAATAGATTACTAAAAATTGTAAAAATTGCAAATTGTGAATATTTTTTTTTCAATAAATAATATTTTTAATTTTAATTAAAAAAATGATCAAAAAATATTGCCGTATCAAACAATTTGTTAATTGATTTAATTAAATATAGCTCAGGTTTTGTTTAAAATAAATTTTTTTATTTTAAATTAAATAATTAATCAAGTTTTTTTTTATTTTATATTTTAATTTAAGATTTATTTCAAAACAACTAAAATGTTAATTAAATTACAATTACATTTTTTATTTTCTTTCAACTAAAATAATAATTGATTCAATTATCTCATTAATTAAATTGAAATTAGTTTTAAACCATTTTTTTTAATTGATAAAAAAACAACTGATCATTTTTTCTGCGAACCAAGTCCCTGTTATATATGGGCTCAACGGAAACCCCATTTAAACGGACAGACGGACATCGTTGAATTCACTTCGCTCCGCATAATTAGGACCCAGAATATTTATTCTTTATAGGGTATAAGAGGAAGGAAATGGAATGACAAACTTTGATGCACCCTTTCCATTTGTGGTGAAGGGACTTATTAACCATAAGACGCATTAAAAGATCTTACCGCAAATTCTTTTTTGTTCCAATCATAATCATTTGATTTTTACGAAATTAATCAATTAAATTAAGTGGCTTTTAATTTAAAACTACGAAAGAATACAGTTTATAAGTTAAGACCTTTTTGCTAGATCCAGAGAATTATTTTAGCATTAAAAACGTTGGTTAAACGTTAGAATCTCGATTGAAATCGTAAAAAACCGTTTACAAAAACTTTTATTGCTTTTTTTTGGTGGTAGATTCATCAGGTCTAATGCAGACCCAATTTTGCAAGTCGCTTTTGCTTGGATAAATTTGGTATAAATTTTAATATTGCAATACAATTAATTTACATCTTTCCGAAATTGTTGTTACGTATAGAAGTTACAATTAAAAGGCACTCTATTAAGTGGGGTATGGTATCGTATGGTAATTTTTCTTGTTGTACTTATAATTTTAACTTTTTTAATTTTCTTCTATTTAGGTAATTCCGTGTCTAATCGACCAAGAGTGGGACCCGAACCCTTTCGATTTGAATGAAATTTGGTGTGAAATTCCAGTGGCATCGAATTGATGTCACTGTAGTCATAGCGCAGATGACGCATAAAATATGACAGAAGGATGATGTTCATCATTGGATTGATGTCAATTTTTTTTGTTATAACATTCATGTCCATATAAAGCCCATTCTCGGAAAACACCTTAACACGCTTAAAACATATTATAATAAATTTTTAGTCTATCGCAGTTTTATATGAACAGAAATCGCATTGTAAAATGCCGTGAAGATCGGTCCATAATTTACCATTGTTCTCATAACAAGCCCTCTCCTGAAATATTCTAACTGTCGGTGGACGGTATCAAAGATCCGGCATAGCCGAATGTAGCACTCTTATTTGTTTTTTTTTTTTTTTGTAGTTTTAAGAGATCAGTACTTCTAATTAATAACTAGTAATTAATAACTTTGTATGTAAGAAATATCATTTATGTGTGTAAGTAAAAAATTAAGGGTTCAACATTTTACCAAAATATTTTTCTATAAAGAATTTTTTCAAAGAACCCTTTTGAGTCATAAATCAAAAACATGAACATATTTTTGGCAAATAAAAAATATGTTTTACAGCATAAAGCTTTTTGTGGCCAGGTAAAATTCACCTTTGTAAATGTATTTGTGTTGTATATTGTATTTGATTATGGGTGCGTGTGTGTGTGTGTGTGTAAAAGTGTTAAAGGACCTTTAACACCTGTGCAAGGGATTTCATATACAAATAAAAAGGTTAAAAGATACAATTTAAAAAATAAATAGCAAATATTTTTGGTAAATTTAAAAGAATTACTTTATTTTGTACTTCAAAACTTAAATAAAAAAATAAAAATAATTTAAAATTAAATAAATTTAAGCAAATATTTAAAGTTTTGTCGAAAATAACTAAATAAAGTTTTTAAATTGGTAGGAAGGATTTTTCATAGATTTTACTATTTTTTACAGGTTTAACTCTTTAAAAAAGTTTTGATTTCTGGTGTACAGTGTAAAACTTTTCATGGCTGAACTCTTTTTCGTTAATTTAAGCAGAGTCTATAAATTTTGCAAAAAAAAAAAAAAAAAAAAAAAAAATAACGAAACATGAAGTTGCATTTTTGTTTTATTCTTACCAAAAACTATTTCACTACCATCCATTTTTACATTTTGTATCACTGTTGCTTTTCTTACAAAAGGGGAAAATTGGAAGGACTTGATTTTTCAAATTTAACACGTTTTCTCAATAAAATATAATAAACTAAATTATAAAGCAAATTAAATTTTTAAAATAACAGTCTTTAATTTATAAATTTCGTAATCAGATTTTTTTATTTTTATAACTTAAAATATTGTTAATGCGACCTTAAACTCTTACCCACTTTCTCCAGGTTTTATTGAGTTCATCCTTATGTTATTCTCGACATTTATTTTTGTTTTTGAAAGAAAATGCATTCGTTTTGGTTGGCAAATAAAAAAGTCTAGAACACAAAAAGAATAACAGTTGTAAAAGGAATGTGGTGAATTTTATATGCGCTATTGTCTGATGTTTGAGGAAATTATTATGGTGTTGCAATATACATATAAAACTTAGACTGGAAAGGACTCTTTACATTTTTTTAAAATTCTAATATTCGATAGGCATTAAAATTACAAATGGCAACTTTATGAATCACCATATCTTATCAGTTTAGTTCGTAGGAATAAAGCTTCTCAAAAAAAAAAAAAAAAAAAAAAATAAAAAAACCAAGTAAGAGTGCTATTCGGCTAAGCCGCATCTTATATACCCTTCACCATGGTGTTGTTTATTGATAAACAAGATGCTTGTATTTAAAAACTTTGTTTCCTGCCGTTCCCCAGATGTATATAAATCTATAATTTATATATATGAACACTACCACGCCCACTTCCGTAATCCCGCCCACATTTTGTAGGATGTTGTGTATTGATAACCGTTTGCACTTAGTTTGAAATCTTTGGCTCCTTCCGTTCCTCAGATATACATAAATTTATAATACCTTTGTAGGAGAAGAGCCATGCCCAATCCTACAATCCCGCCCATTTCTTAGAGAGGTCGTCTATTGATAACCAAGATGCTTGTACCTGTTTTGGGAACTTTGGCTCCTGCCGATCCTCAGATATACAGAAATCTATAATTTATTTGTACGGTAGGTGCCACACTTTTTTTATAATCCTGCTCCCTTTTTTTTAGAGAGTATTAATAACCCACTAAGTGTACCAAATTTGGAAAATTCTTCTCTTACCGTTCTTTAGATATAAACAAAAACTTTTTAATGCCACGTCCACTTTTCCAACCCCACCCACCTTTTGTGGGATGTTATGTATTGATAACCGATACGTTTGCACTTAGTTTGAAAATTTTACTCTTTCCGTCCCTCAGATATAAATAAATTTATAATACCTTTGTAGGAGAGGAGCCTTTTCCAATTCTCCAATCCCGCCCATTTCTTAGAGAGGTCGTGTATTGATAACCAACATTATTGTTCCTGATTTGGAAAAGTAGACTCTTGCCGTTCTCCAGATAGGAAAAGGAATAAAAAAAAAGAACAACCCAGTTAAAAATGTGCCACAAAAGGAGCAGGTCTTATGTATGAACTCATACGTCAAATCGCTTCAAACCTGCTGATGGGATGCCTGAGTTTTGTGTGTGGTGTTCCCGTTTTGGAGGACTATTTTCTGACAATAAGCGCTTCTTTTAACCTAATAAAACATGCAAATAAAGCAATCCTAAATTGCATTTTTAAGGGTAAACTATTTTAGCATATTCATTTTAAGCATTTTCGTAAACCTGTATTTTTAATTTTTTTCGCTATAAAACCTTCTTCGTTGTCAGCACTAAAATAGCAGCTTTTTTGTATATTTTATTCATTATCATTTACTGCTGTTTAAGAGCTCTCTTATTGAAGCGCTCGATTATGCGCTTCTTTTCTTAAGTGCTTCAAAAAACCCAAATTTGTTTACTGGGAAGGTATTTATGGGTAAAACTAGAGGCACTCGTGGGTTTTTGCTCATATCTTAGTTTCTTATGCACCGATCTGGCTGAATTTCATTGGCAAACTTTAACGGAGTATATGTGCTATAAATATGTAACAAACCGGTCGCCATTAGCTGAAGGGTATAAAAAACTAGATTTTGAAACGTAGCAGGTTTGTTGGGCAGTTGCCCGTACCATCTCGCTTACAGTAGGCATGTTTTTATATGTTGAGGCCCCACTTTGAAGTTATAAATTTTTGACACAACAATCGCTGATGAGTGCTACGATCAGGTTTCCACACTGGCTTTGTCTTTAGTTAGTTTTTGCTTAAAAAGCATATTTTTGCGTATTTTTTGTTTTCATTCAAGCGATTTTTGGTGTTATCAAAATCAAATAATTGTAGTACTCAAACAACAATTTAATAAATTATTTTGAAAAGTTGGGGACAATAAATCACTTTATTAAAACTTAAAATGACTGCTATTTTAAGGCTGGAAGTAGCATGTCCAATACGCAAAATCAGAATGCGATGTCTATCTGCTGTGCCATTTTTAATGATTGTGCTAGAGGTTTTTGTGTGTGGCACAAATCTTCAAATTGGTGTCGCTATTCCTGAAGTGTTAAACACACAACCAATTTCAATTGGTTCTATAATGGGAAAATGCATGGCAAAAAATTCCTCGAGAATAGATTTAATTTCTGTAGAAATTTTTTTGAAAGGTCTTTTACGTTATCAATGCAAGCGAACCGTCGATCGACTTGTCGTGCTGAAAATTGTTAGTGGGCCGCAAATCAACTGTTTGTCGCTAAAAATGCAAGCGAGCGTTATCGGTCCACATCGTGGACCAGGCTGTAACTTAAATTTTAAAAAATTTCGATGTTTGTAAGTAAAAGTAACTTTAATTCTATTAAAATTTATGTCAAAGTCAAAAACACACAAATGCACAGTTGTTCTTAAAAAAATATATGCATATTTTATAAAATTTAAAATTTTTTTAAGCAAGAAATTTAATGTATGAAATTCCACGCACTACTCATAAGCATTTAAATCGGGACTCAGCCTCAATGTCTAGTGGTTGAGAAGAGCGGGCATGAGCTCATCCAAAAGTTTGTCAATTCTTTTAGAAAATTTGAAAAGTCTTTTTATAAGTCATTTAAATCTTTTTGATTGAAAGACTGGGCCTTGATAGGCTTTACCATTTTAATGATCTTGAAAGTTTGGGCCTTATTTCAATATAAAATGATTTTTCTTAATAAATAAAAATCATCCGGAACTTATTTTAAACCTTAAAGCGACTCCTGGATAATTTTTTTTTCTAAAATTAAAAAAAAAAAAAACGGTAGAATGCAAAGAATTCTGATGATGAGAATGTGGTTATTCTTGAAACATTTAAGTTCGACCCGAGTTCTATCCCGTGTTCAGTCAAGAATTAACACAAAAAAATTTTAATTCATTTCATATTGTAAATTCCTTCCTTCAATAAAAATAATTTAATGAAAATTTAATTTGATGTACTTAAGCCTAATTAAAATATCAAAAACTTCAATTAAAATCCAACAGTTCAATTAAAAAAAAAATTATAGTTGTTATAAAATAGCTATGGTACAAGCTCTATATGTTTACATTTGTCCTTCAAGTTGTACAACGAAAGGTCAACTAGAAAAAGACAAAAAGAAAGAAACACAATAAACAAATGTATTTAAGTTTTCAACACAAAATCTTGACAAATAGTTAGAAAACACAAGAAGTGGAGAAAAAACAGGTACATAAAAATTTTAAATTGATAATGAATTACAGCAAATTTCGATGTACCAATACAATTGGTAAAAGATTGTGGTACGTTCGTAAATGCATCACTGCGCTGCATCAGTGATTTCAAATGTTTATATATATTTCAATGAAGTAGATATGGACCAAAAAATTGTCAAATACTCCACAAAAATAATAGTCACACTAAAAAAAAATTATAATTACTTTTTTATCTGCAATAAAAAAAGTTTGCTTTTCTGATGCAGCGCAGTGATGCATTTACGAACGCACCCTTGATGTTTGACTATAGACTGGTAGGCGCCGCCGTGGCGCCAATAATTCTGATGCTGGGAATGTAGTTATTCTCGAAACATGTAAATTCGACCCAAGTTCAATCCCGTGTTCAGTCAAGAATTTAAAAAATTTTTTTATTAATTTCATGTTGTAAATTCATTCCATAAATAAAAATTATTTAATGAAAATTAAATTTGATGAACTTAATTAAAATATTATATGTAATTAAGTTAAAGAATTCAAAACTGTTTTTAGAGGACGGGCAGTTCTTATCTCTATTAATGTATCGGGTACTTTTAAAAAAATATTATTTCATTATATGCCATGTACCAATAGTTGTGAAAAGTATGTTACATCGGCCCTTTAAATGTTACGAAAAACGTGACAAACGTAACCAAATGGCAGCTCTAAACACTGAAAAAATTATCGCCACTTTTTTTTCAATTAAAACATTAATAGTTTTAATTAAAAAATTTAGTCAAGTGAATTTAGCGATTACTTCGATCAACAACATAACGACAGAAAATGTTGTTGGTATCAACAAATATTTAATTGAAACTATTAATTTTTTATTGGTGCAAATTTAGTTAATTTTTTATTTAATTAATTATTAGTTGTTTTTGTTTGGCTGCAATAAATAAGATAAAAACTAAATAAGATAAAATGCTCAAGATTTTTGTTTGTTTTCAATTTCTTTTTCTTTTATTTATATCACAAATTTTTTAATTGAAATCCGTTGTTATTTTCTTCTGCGAAACAGACACAAAATACAGGTCAATAAGAAATAGAGCGCTATGCTTCTTACCCAGTAAAAGCTTCGCCTGCAAAATAATGTGTTGAGTAATCAGGGAAAAGCTAAAAGACTAATTATACTTTTACTGAAAGAACCAATGAATTCATACATCTGGAAAATAAGTAGCTAAAGAAGTTATTAAAGTTGTAGTTGTAGAAGAAAGCTACTAAATAATGAGTGAAAGAAGTTATTAATTTTGAAAAAGTAAGCGAAATTTTTACTGGGTAATACATAATTGTGTCGGCAAAAGGACAACTTTTCCTCGAAAACCATCATTAGTGACAAGGCCCATCTCCACCTACGGGATACTTGAATAAGCAGAATTATCGCTTCTGGCGCACCGAAAATCCGCGCATTACACACGAATACTCTTACACCCTCAAAGTTACTTTATGGCGTGGTGTTTACGCTGCAGTCCGCTCGGGCCTTGTTTTTTTTTTGAAAGTAATACTGGGCAAATGGCTATTGTGAACGGCAAGCTCCACAGAGCCATGCGCATCGACTTTATTTTACCTCATATGGACGTATTGAGACTGGAATACTGTGGGTCCAAAGGGATGGAGCAATGGCGCATACTGCACGAATTCGGAGGGCTCCATTTCCCGGTCGCCTTATATCTCGTTATTGTGATTTGCACTTGCCGGTAAGATCGCCAGATTTCTCCATTCTAGACTGCTTTTTGGTGGTGTTCTTGAAGGCACGAGTTTATGTCAACAAGCCTAATACCGTGTTCAGATATACACCTAAATTGCGTTTTGCGCAATAAATGACATTATTGAGCTCAATTATCCATATACAATTTGAATTGAGTTATTGTTCAATTTATATGAAATTATTATAATATTGAGTAAAATTAATATGCAGCACTGTAACAAGAGTGCTTAGTGAGCAAAACACAACTCATTAAACAAAGTGTCTTGACATTTGGCAATTGAAATGCAAACAACACAAAGTTGTGCGCAAGAAGCCAGATGTTTATTCCTTAAAGATGTCAAAATTTGTTCACATTTTGCTTATACATGTACATTTTTGTTTACGATTTTTGTTTTTTGCCACACATACATGCATACAGAACAAGTTTTTCCCTTTTCACACTGTCAAACGCTAATTGAGTTATATAACTTGTGTATGTGTGAACAGAAAGATAATTTTGTCAATAAGCTGAATAATAATTCAATAAAAAAAATGTATATCTGAACCCCATATAAGACTCTTGAAGTTCTCAAAGAGAAATTCCGTCAGGAATGAAGGCTCTTTTTGTTGGAAGCTCTGGCAAGAGTGACGGAAAATGCCACAAGTCGGACTACCGCCAAACATACTATAGTAAAATTAGTCCTCCACCAAGATGCCGCACCCATACTATGGTTGCCTCCTAACATGTGATGGACTAACATGTTTGGCCCTTATAATAGCATGGCTGTTTTTTTTTTTTTTAGCTATTTTTGCTATTTGCAAAGAGGAAAATACTTCTTTGCTAATTTAAATCCAAACAATTATTAGTGGTTAAGAAATTATTGTGATATTTAGCCATAACATGTTTAGAGTCAACCATGATAAGGTCGTGGCTTCTTGATGGAGGACTAATTTGACTATAACATGGTTGCTGGGGACAATAATATGGTTAAATAACCACAATACAGTACTTATCGCTTATAAGCATTTCATAATTTGAACGTTTTTTGGTGCTATAAAACGACAAATGCATTGATAAAAACTCGCTTATATGCATAGTCTGTGCTTATAAAAAAACTGGCTTATTTTCATCGGTATCATGAAAAAAGCTATTTTACTTGCATCGAAAGTGCATGAATACATTCAAAGTATGATTAAAATTTAGCAAATTATCCATAAATGCGGGATATGCGGGTTCGATTCCCGCCAGAGACTCTGGCCTCCTGCAGACAAGCTAAGCGGGATTTAGTGTAGGAATAAAAAAAAAAAAAAAAAAAAAAAAAAAAAAAAAAAAATAAAAACAACGAAACAACGAAACAACTTCGGTTATTTTAAATAAATGAACAATTTTTTATGCATAAAAGCGTAAGAGGCTTATAACCGGTGTGCAAATAAGCGATGAATACTAGGGTCTAATCACGGCATACGATATCGAGCAAAATTTATCAAAATTTGTTAGTTTGGTATCATGACACTCGATATCGAAAGAAATGTATCGTATTTTGAGATGAAAGCATTCGATATCGAGTAACCAAAAATTTCACATCTCTCCAGTTTTCATTCGATAGGCCAGTGTCTATCGTATGCAGAAAAATACGATAGTTTACTCGTTGCGATAGATTACTCGATATCGAATGCGGTAATTAAACCCCTGTTTATTTAAAATTTTTCATTTAAAATTGTTTTGTTGGAGGAGACCATTAAAAAAAAAATTTTTTTGTTCTCTATATTTTGACTTTTCGAAGCGCCAACTTTACAAATTTTGAAAAGTGGGCATGGTTTTATTTTAATGTTTGAATTCGTTCTTAAACAAGCTGATTTTATATAAATTTTAATCTTCTGCTTATAACAATTACAGTACTCTTTTCTTTTTTGTAGAAATCCATTCAATAAAAATCGCAATCCTCTGAACTAAATGAAGGAAGAGGAATTCGAATCCTTTTCATCTACAGGTATTTATTTCTATAAGTTGTATGTTTTAAATATTTTCAATAGCAAAAGCTTAAAATACTTAAATTTATCTTCTCTTTGCTAAAAACTAAAAATGCTGATTGTAGTTTCCTTTTTTTTTTGGAATAATAGTTAAAAGTGTATCGTCTGGTAAGATTAAGCTCTGGAGCCAGTACATGCAGGTCTCTTAATGCTCATTTACTATATTGAATAGAAGGCAAAAGTGGTAGAATCGTTGTTTTAAATAAAATGTATTTACTTACAATAACTAATGCCTCAAGGTATGTATCAATTTAACGTTTATTATTCCCCGGTAATTAAAAAAAAACACTACTTCTAAATATTGATTACTTTAAAGTTGAAAGATAAGTCATGACTATGTTACTTATACAGGTTTCAATCACAAATCTCTTATATAGATTATGAACAGCTATAATAAGTAAATTATGGTAGATGAGAAGCATATGATGCTTTCAGCATTACCTTGCGATAGCGATTTCACAAGTCAATGGTGGGGCAAAAAGGGATAAAAAAAAAATTGCTGCTTAATCTTTTTAGCTGGTTACTTAGCTCTAACTGCTGGGTACGTACAGGTTTGTGCATGTCTATTCTATCGTTTATAGAAATTTCACAAATGCATTATATTATTTGGTCTATTTATTTAGTTGTTTTTTCTTCTTGTTTGACTATAGAATATTTTAGTGGTTGCTTAAAACAATCGAATTTATTTTATGTATTTTCGGTTTTGTTTCCCTTAATGTGTGTGTTGGTTGTTCAAAGTAAAATTGCTAAAATTTTAGGTTTTCAGTTACAAGCAACAAAAGAAAAAAAGATATTCACTTTTAAAAATGTAACAAAACTTTAGTCAGGTTAAACTGACTTTAGAGCAAAAAATATTTTTAGTAGAGCATCGTATCACTTAAAACGAAATGCAGTTAAAAAAAAAAAAAACTAAAAATGAATTTTATCTAACGATACTTTTTAAACATCCAAAGTCAATTGAAAGGCAATTTATAAAAATTTTGAAATAACGATAATTAATTATATTTTTCTTTAAAAATTTAATAAAATAAAAATAATTTGTGGGTACTGTTATTTTTGATTTTATATTATGTATAATTAAATATTAACATTTTAAAGGTTATTAAAAAATTCGAGAAAATAATAGAAATCTATTGTTATATCTATCACGGCAGTTAGAAAGGGTTTAGAAGTTTGTAATTTCGTTTGTTATACAGATGTGAAAAAGATTCACTTTAGCACCTGCCGTGTCGGTCTAATCTCATGGTAGATCTTATCCCAGTGAGTGAGAAACATTGCGTTTACTAACCGCCCTTGCGCGTGTGGGGCATCAACTTTGCTTATTCCTTCATCAAAAAAGGATCTATCTACTGAGCCCCGTACTACTAGGGTAGGTAAGCTTAACCTGGGAAAGTGCTAAAAGGCGGAAAGGTAAAACTCTCCCAAAGACAATCATCCTAAAAGACAGGAAACATACTAAAGGAGGCCTAAACTTATAGCCAGACCGGTGCCTAACTTTCGAAGTTTACTGACTCCCGTGGACCTAAATAGGATCTCTGGTGGTCAGACGCTATCGCAGATCGTGAAGATCTCCTACGCTCTGTCAATTTTAGAGTGTGGCCAAAATCCAGGCAATGGCTGCAGCTGATTTGCCTCGGAGAGGCAAAGATGATCCCTACAACCCCCCCGGACGTGTAACTTATACAAATGTGGACATGGGCCTAATCTCACGGTGGATCTTAACCACTTGGTGATTCATGTATGCATTAACCAAATGCTCACGTTTGAGAACGGATACTGCATAAAGATAGCAATTTGAATGTATAAGGCAACAAAAAATAAAACACTCGCCCCTGGTTTGGGAGCCGGAGCTATCTTACCTCCACTGCTATATTTAAATCCAGCAGTATTTGTCGAATATCAACATTACTTTGGAAGCATCTACTGGCTGAACTTACCCACAATGGTGAAGAATCAGCCCTCAATGTGAAATTCTCCTTCCCCGCGGTTTTGGGTTTAAAGCAAAGACACTACGTCATCGCCGAAAGTATCCCCTCGCAAGAAAGGTACGGCTTTCGCAAATACAATCATTCTGAAAAACAGGAAGCATTTCCCGCAGGAAGCATACTAAGGGGGGCCTCGACAAATATCAGACAGGTGCATTCACTTGGGGCTACTACATCCGTAGCACCAGAGCCAAGTCCTTAGAACTTGAGAAATTAAATGACTTCAAGAGCACTTCAAGAGTTGAAATGGGGTTTTCGAAAATCACAGGTATGATGGGGACTAGACTCTAATATACTTATATCATATATCATTATAGGTTGCTATGAAAATTCAGCCAGATCGGTCAACAAAAATCTGAGATGTAAGCAAAAAAACTAAGACTATCTCTAATTTTTACTTGTAAATCTCCCTTTTTTATCTTTTGATTTTTTTTAACTTTATACTTTCCCTTTCATCTTAATTAGCCTGAGTTAAATACTGGTAGTGAATAATTAACAAATCGGTCCATAAATGATAGAGTTATGTACAAATAACTACTTTTTTCTTTTCAAAACTATGGTTTTGACAAAATGGGGCGCATACCATTAAAGATGGGAGAACCAAATTTGGCGCCGCTATTTTCTACATTTAAAGAGTGTTAAATATTAATTATAACTTAAGTCAGTCCATTATTTCAACTGGCTGCCATGCAAGTGTACAGCCGAATTTGGGATTTTGGTAAAGATGTGCAAAAAGATTTACATGAGCAGCTCCCATTTGGCCACTTCTCATGGTAGATCTTAACCACTGGGTGATGAACTATGCGTTTACCGGACGCCCTCGTGTACGTTCACCTACCACACACATACACAGTTAGGAAAGTTAAGTGTATAATCCGACAAAAACTAAAAACCCTCCATTTGTTTAGGAGCCTGATCTATCTTAACTACACTGCTTTAAGAATAGCCAACATAATCTGTTGAATATCAACAGCTCCTCTCGTGAACCGCCACAGGCCGAAATTTTCAAACTAAAACTAATCCCATGATAATTGTCAATAGCATACACCAGCGCACCTCGATATCTTAACCTTTTATGCGCGTTTTATTTCAGAATCTTCACTTATCTATAACCAGTTCACCGACCTTACTCTTTTCTAACAGACTTCTTAATCTTCATCATATGATCATAACAACGCAATACCCATTTAGACTGTCTCATAAAACGTGCCTCTCACTCAAAGAAAGTATGCAGCTGGGGGCCTCAGCCAACCGACAGTCCGGTGCATTGCTCATCAGGCTACTGGCTGCCGGGGCTCCAGATAGATAGGATCTCTGATGAGCCTTAGGTCTTAAGTAATGGCGAAAACTACAGGAGGTCTATCATTTTTAATCTTTGCCGGATCTCAGGTATGACTGGGTCTGATTATGCCACGGAGGATGCAGTATTACCCTTAAAATGGTCCCTTCACCCCCCTTGGGGCAGGTTTTTGGTACAATATGGTCTACACAAAACATAACAGAAAAAATTATTAAATTTCTCCAATCACCAAATTTATTCCAAATTCATAATATCAAGCAAACAAATTGTTGATTTTGCACCTTTTACCAAAATGATTATATTGATTACTAAAAATTTTGAAAAAATATTTTCAATAAATGATATTTTTAATTTTAATTAAAAAGTGATCAAAAAACTTTGCCATTTCAAACAATGTGTTAATTTATTTATATAGATATTGACAATTCCCAACAACAATTCTACAAGTTTAAATTATTTTATTTTAAACGAAAAAAGTCAATTAAGATTTTTGTTATTTTATTAATATTTTAATTAAAAATTTATTTCAAAACGGATTAAATGTTAATTAAATCAAAATTAAATTTTTAATTTTCTTTCAACTAAAAAAATAATTGATTCAATTATCATATCAATTAAATTTAAATACTTTTTAAACCATTTTTTTAATTGATAAAACACTTTTTTCTGATCAAATTGAGCTAAAATTTCTCCATGTATGGAATTTGTTATTTAACCTAGCGCCCATTCAAATATGCTCATACAAAAGGATTTTGAGCTAGAGACCAACCTTTACCTGTTTTCTTAAGATGATTCAAACCGTAATTACTTGTATTGTGTTAAATATGCCGGTTTAGAAATTGAAATATACAAATTTCATTTTCCACAATAGCTTTTCTCCAAAATGTTTGTAATGTTTTTGAAAATGAGCGGCCCAATGATTCATATCCGCATAAAAGAGTGTTTTTGTAACTTGAATGCTACATACGCAAAACTGCTCAAGGCGGTGAAACAGCTCGACAAATCACTTTATGTTTAATTATACCGTTCTTGTTTTTTTCCTCAAACATTTTTTTTCATATATTACAGAATCAGAACTTTTAAAATGGTTATTACTTCTGAAAAATAACGAATGTTTGTGGGTCATCATCTATTTCACTTCCCAACATCGATTTCTTTTAATCAATTTTTATACCCATTTCTATAAGGAGCGTCCTTATTTATCTGTGTGTGTGTGTGTGCGTATGTGCACGGAAGCCAGTGGGTTTTCCTTGAAATGTTCGCAAAATATGTAGATGCAAATGGTTTTATTGTTGTTTGTATGTAAATGCACATGTACAATTGCCATTATTTGGCAAGTCAGCAGAATCTACTTTTGAAATTGAAATGTTAAATAAAATACATTTTTGCAATACACTCGCCAACATTTTCATAAAACTACCCTGCAGCAAACCTGACGGTTTAAGTTTCTCTAAGTCCACTTTTGCCCATTATTTTAGTGACACTGTCAAAGAAGCATATCGTTGGTCTCAAGTAGAAAGGCCCTAACTCAATTTAATGTAACTGTATAGGAGAAGGTAAAAACATAACAGAAACTGTATGTATTATAATGTAAACTTGCTCATACAACTGCTTGTAAAGCCGTTATTCTTTACAACAATGTAATGAATTTTTGTGACGAGGTGTATTTGTGTAAAATTTATTGGAATAACTGGAAAACTCACTTTCGTAAAAAGTGCGAGTTAGGGCCTTTCTACGTGAGACCATCGATATACACTTTTGGCTTTGCCTTTAATGACTAGAGAAATTTAGATTTGAATAGAAAATGTACACAGAAAAAAATGAAAACTGAATTATATTAAAAAATTTGTGATATTAATTAAAAAATTAATTAAACAAAAATTAAAGCTACGGGCACACTTATTAAATATTTGACCAAATAAGCAGAAATAAGAATTTTATTAATTGTAAATGAGATTTAACATGGTCTTAATATCACAAAATGAAACTAATTATACTGCTAGACACAGCAAAAAGCTGTTTTTTGTATGATGTAGTGTTATAATCAAAATAAATACTACTAAAGGAAATAATATGTTTGTTTGCCTGTTGGTTACGTCATTTTCATCAAATATTTGCCAAGTGTGACCGTAGCTTTAGCAAACAAATTAATACCGTCAATTACACTTTTAGTTCACTTGATTAAACGTTTAATTCACTTGCTTAATTTTTAATTAAAACTGATTTTTTGTGATTAAAAATTTGATTTGTAAAAAATTTGCGAGAATTTTTTCCGTGTTCTAGTAAGCCTTTGGTTCTAATGTCATCAGATGATCCCATTAGAGTAATCTAGTCAATAGTTCTTAAATCAGTTGTGGATTCACATTCATTTTCTGGTCTACACAGAAAAAATAAAAATTAATTTCAATTTAAAAATATGCGAATATAATAAAAAAATTTATTAAATTTGCACCATAATAGTATCAATTAAACATTTAATTAATTTTATAAATCGTTTAATTGACTTGATTAAAAGATTAATTCACTTGATAAAATTTTTAAATAAAACTGATTTAATTATTGATTAATGCTTTAATTAGTGAACATCTTTGGAGAATTTTTTCTGTGTATAGTCGGTAAAGGTCGGAATTCACTCTCTGGCACAATCGCACGTTAACACAAAAATCTGACATAATTCTATCCGACATAAAAAATGGCTGCAATTTATGTTGTCAATGCCACGCTATCACCCAAAATGAAGGAAACTTGTATGACTCAGCTTAAAAGAAAATGCAACTCTGATCGCATAGAAATATACCATTTGAACCAAAGCCGCAAATAATGTTTTTAAAGCCACTTTTTGCAAATACTGTTTTTTGCAGTTTAGCGTTAACATTCATTACACTGTTCAAACATCAAATCACCCAAAATTATGCAACTTAATGCCGTCAAAATGCGATACAAAGAGTCAGCCAGTGGATGAACGTTGAACGTTACTAACAAAATGATACAAACGAAATGGCAACGTGGAATTAAGTTTTAAAAGCCGCTTGCTTAGTGGAAAAACGTTTTAAATCGCGATTGTGGATATCAGAGGTTTTCCATTAAAAAAATTATAAACTGCAAATTTGCATGTAACTTATAATTAAAATTTCTTGATATTTTGTATAGAAGTTTTTATTATCATAAATTTTGATAATCTAAAAAAATAATCCTGCCTTTTAAAAACTTTTTTTTTTTTTGCCCTCCTGAAAAATAATAATTTTGTAACTTAAAACGTCATCCGCACATCCGCGCTTAATTTAGTGAATATCTTAATAAACAATTGCAAGTCGGATAGACTTGTCAAAAAAATCTGTCACTTAATTTAATTTTTAAGTCACACTTTGATACTTTATGATTGAAAAGGATAGTAAATTACCGCCTTTAGTAGTGCTGGTGATAAAGTTAAAAGTGAATCAGTACATTTTCACTATTGACGTTCCCTGCAGTGCAGCATTGACGAATTCATTAGTTACATGGAATCACTTCTAAAGATATTCAGTAATCCAAAATTAATATAAATTTCAAAATTATTAGAACATAATCTAAAGACATTTGGAATTTATAATTAAAAATCAATCAATTAAAAATCACTGAAGTGTCGTACTCTTCATGCCTACTGTAAATAAAAATCGAATAATTTGTGTATCTTTTCTTGTGTGCATGTGAACATAAAGAATTAACAATATTGTTTGTTTAGAGAAAATATCTTAGAAATGCAACAGTAACAACTACATTTTAGTTACATTTAACCCCATCATCTACTGGTAGAAACCATTTCTCCACAATGCAGTCACTTATACACAAGCACACTTTAACTAACACTCGTGCAATATCTATTTATAACTAAAAAATGCAAAAAAAAAAAAAATTATTCCGTATGTCTGGTTGTTCTCGAATCTATAGAATGAATAACAAAATCAACATATTGTGTGTTTAAAGTTCAATTTTCTTAAGAAATACTCTGGGGTATTTTGTATCTTGGCATCATTAAGTAACCCAGCGAACATGTTTGTAAAGGTTTTAAAAAATATGGGGGAAAAAAAACAAAAGATAAAATATTCTAATTGTTATTTTATGAATTTATTGCTATTAACAAACGTGTAACCATTAAGGAGTTCTTATATATAAAATTATTTTGGTTTTTAATGCCTTTTAATTTTTAATACAAAAACCATTATTAAAATTAACGTCATCTGTTGTGAATCCCCCGTTTTTAAAGTTGTAGTGATTTAAATGTTTAATAGGGACAGTGATTGCCAATTCAGCCATTTTCACATTGTTAAGCCAATCGATGATTAAATTTTTAAAATGCTAAATATTTTAATTACGTTTATTCTTTTGTAACAAATTGATTTTAATTTACAATTTCATTGTAAAAAATTGTAAATGAACCATTATTGCTTCGTTATTAAATTTAAGTGTGTTTTTATATAAAAAAGTTTTTGGCCATTTTTTTGCCATTTTTTTTTTTGTAAATTTAGCCATTTTCGGTCATAAAGTTCTGTCAACACTAAATAGGGATAAGGATTATACTCGTATAGGAAAACAAGTAAGAGTGCTTAATTGGGCAATGCCGAATCTTATATACCCTTCACCATGGTGCGAAAATAACAGAAAGTTATATAAATACCGTTATTTAGATATAAATAAACCCAATTTGTGCCACGCCTACTTGGCCAATCCAGCCCACATTTTGTCGGATGTTGTGAATTGATAACCAAGGTTATTGCAACTAATTTGGAAATTCCAATCTCTTGCCGTTCTCCAGATATAAAAAAATTAAATAAAAACACAACAACAACAACAAGGGTAAAATTGAGGCAGTCGAGTTTTTTTGTTCATATCTCAGCCATTTGATTTCATTTCAATAGCAAACAATTCTGGAATATATGTGAAATAATATGATGGCTACCAAGTCCCCAGCATACCGACACACATACAGACGGACATATGGTTAGACTTACATCGTTAAATCATCTTCGCTCCTCATAAGGACCCAGCATATATATACTTTATAGGGTCTAATATCAATATAGTAGAAACCACAAACGGAATGATAAACTTATATCGGGTGGTTTAATTTTGAGGGACGATGTTGAATGTGGACCACACCTAAACGTCAAGTTTTTTTCTGCATTTCATTTAACATTTCTCAATTTCATACTAACTCAATTTGAACAATGGAAAGATACACAATCGAGCAACGCGTTAAAGCTATTCAGGCTTATTATGAAAATGGGCGTTCAAATCAAAATGCATATCGTGCACTTCGTGATTTTTTCGGTCAATTTAATCGTCCAAATGTGCGTACAATCGGAAAAAGTCGTGCAAAAATTTGAGCCAACCAGGTCTGTAGGAGATGTGAAAACACCAGTGCATGCTCGTACAGCTCGTACTGCAGAAAATATTGCTGGTGTTCGCGATAGTGTGGTTGAAGAGCCGTCCACCTCAACTCCACTTCGTACCCAACAATTGCACCTCTCATGCTCGTCGTTGATGAACATTATGCATAAAGACTTGCATTTACACGCTTACAAGGTGCAATTGACTCAAAAGCTAAAGCCCCTTGACCATTCCAAGCGTCGTCAATGGGCATAATGATGGCAAGAAATGGCAACAGTGGATTATCAATTTTCAAAGAAAATCATCTTCAGTGATGAGGCACATTTTCACCTCAGGGGATTCGTGAATAAGCAGAATTGCCGCATTTGGGCGAATGATAATCCAAGAGTGGTTGTCGAAAAACCAATGCAACAACAAAGAGTAACTGTTTGGTGCGGTTTATGGGCTGGCGTCATCGTCGGGCCGTATTTTTTCCAAAATGAGGCCGGTCCGGCAGTTACTGTGAATGGTGTTCGCTATCGTGAGATGATAACGAATTTTTTATTGGCCGAATTGGAAGATATGGATGTGGATGATATGTGGTTACAACAGGAGGTGCCACTTGCCACACAGCTAACGAAACAGTGGCTCTTTTGCGCGACAAATTCAATGGCCGTGTTATCTCACGTGGTGGCGTTGTCAATTAGCCGCCAAGATCTTATGATTTGACACCGTTCGACTTCTTTCTTTGGGGTTATTTGAAAGAAAAGATGTACGTCGATAAGCCAGCAACAACTCAAGAGCTAAAGGATGAGATAATTCGGCACATTAACGGCATAGAACCTCAATTATGCCTCAGCGTCATCGAAAATTTGGACCATCAAATGGAGGGGTGCTGCCTTCTGGCCGATATTTCGTTCCATACACAATTGAACCATACCAATATTATCATAATAAAAAGAAATGGCAAGAGTTTCCTAAATAATTAGTGTTCTATTCAAAATCAACATCGGCCATCCTTTATATACCCTTTTACCTTTGGTGAAATGATTACTGGGCCATGGAATTTCATGCAAATGCACGTGACGGATGTTGACAAAATTCCACCTAACAATATGCTTCAAATCAGTGATGCCAACTAAGCCCTTTTCGCGCTAGATCTAGCCCTTTTTAAAATACCTGAAACGAGAAAAATATTTATAAGACATAAACTTACAAACGCGCAATATCAACATTTTTTGTTATTTCTATTTAGCCCTATTTAAAGCGTACAAAAACCAAATTCTGCAAGAATTGAAGCCAGGCGACTTAATTTGCGTCTTATTGTCTGTGAATGGGCTCTGGAAAAACTCAATGATAATCCGCTGATTTATTGTGAAATTTTGTTCAGTGATGAAGCACATTTCTGAAACAAGCCGCATTTGGGCTGACGAGTAACCGGAACAGTAACAAGAGATACCATTACATCCATTTAAACCAACGGTATGGTGTGGTTTAAGGGCTGGCGGAATCGTTGGTCTATATTTCTGCAAAAAATTATGAAAATCAGAATGTAACAGTCAATGGTTACCGTTATCTCACCATGTTAACGGACTATGTGCTTCCTGAAATTTAAGGGCGTGGTCTCGTTGAGCTCTGGTTTCAACAAGACAGCACTACGAGCCATACAACGCGTGAAACAATGACCGTGTTGAGAAATCATTTTGGTGAGCACTTAATTTCACGTTTTACTACGGTAAATTGGACACCTAGATCGTGCGATATCGCACCTACATTTCATTCGATGCCGAGTACTTTTGGCATCGATACTTTGGCACCGAGTACCAAGTAGTTATTGGTCAAAAAGTTCTCGTATCGGTCGAAAATTCTTGTTTCATACCGTAAGACAAATAAAGTCTATTGGATTGTTTCAATAAAATAAAACTCAAAAACTAACTGTTATTTTTGCTCGAAAAAATAAATATCAAAAAATAACTGTTATATTTGTTTAAAAATATACAAAAAAAAATACTTTTTTTCAAATAAATAAAAATCAAAAAATAACGTTTATTCTGTTCGAAAAAAATCAAAAATTTTAAAAGCATAATAATTTTTCATAGACTAATTCATACCAGTTCGTGGTATACTAGAATTTTGTTTCCGACATTTACTTCTATATGCTTTTTTAGTTTAAAAATTTCGAAAAAACTGTTATTGTCGGTCCCTGTTTAAAAACACCAGTATAAGTACACAATCCCTAGGGGAAAGGGAACTAACACCAAACTTGGCACGTGACAGTTATAAAGTGATACCGGTTGGTAAAATGGACCGGTTTTATTTCTACCACTTTATATGAAGGGGACTTTTCAATTAATCCCGGGATTTTCGGGATTCAGTGAATCCCGAATCCTGGATTTTCGGCATTTAGTCAATCCCAAAATCGTTTACTTAATTTTTTTGTTTTACCTTTTTTATACAAAGAAATTCATTATGACATTCTCTCTTGAGAGGATAGGGAACACAATATTGATATTTTATATTTATTTGATTATCTTCGTTAATACTCTCATTGCAAACGAAAGAAAAAAGTTGGACTTTGTTATTCTTTTTAAGCGTGTCCAACAATTATAAAGACATTTTAATGTGAGAAGTGCTGAAAATAATTAAAGCATAAAATTAATTAAAGAAATAAATAGGTGCGCTAATTTACTTTACTAGCAGATAATTGCAAGGAGAGAGTAAATTTAAAATTTACGAAATTTTTCTCCCAATTACACAAAAACTAGAAAAGTAAATGATTACTTTACCAGCAAAAACTAGCAAGTTAAGCATATTGACACTATTAAGCTATAAGATACGATATTATTTCTTAATAAATTCAATTGCTTTGAGCTATTTGCGCAAGAATATTGTTCTTAAATTGTGGAAAAATATATATTTTATGTTATTGAAAAACTTTTAATTTAAAAACTATGAAAATTATTTTTGTTTTATAAAAAAAAAAAAACATGAAACAGTTGGTTGAATAATTCGTGCTATTAAAAATGTTACTATCAGAAATTTTCAAAAAAAAATTTCTCTCTCCAATATCTATGCTCTTATTTCACTCTGTCGTTGTGAGTTTTTCGGGTACGTAAACACTTACTAGTAACAAATATTGAAAATAAGCAAAAATTTTCTGTAAATGAACACACCTATTGTCTTTTGAAATATGTACACAAAACAAAAAAACAAAAGAAAAACCAAAAGTCCGTATGGCTTTATTATCTAATTGATTCCACTGGGGTACCAAAAGCAAAATTTAAACTTTACTCCTTCCAGTTTAAGGCTTACTAAATTGTTTTCCGAGAGCTGGGATGGGTCTAAGGTAATTTATGGAGCGATTTCCCGAAATTAAGTTCCGTATATTACATATAATAAACACATTATTAAAAAAAAAAAAAAAAAAATAATTAAGAAAAAAATCAAAACTTTAAATTTTTATAAATTTTAGCTATTAATCAGCCATGTCACAGAGTACAACTCCGTTCGGAATGATTCCGTTCGGAATTGAAGAAAACATATTTGTTTATTGATAGAAGTATATTGTGATAGTTTTTTGGTCTTTGAGTTACAGCAAACTCTCATACCGTTCATGAAAACCAAAATGGTTTCATTCCGCAAAGTTTTTTCGTAATTTTCTGAAGCACTAAAATACGGAATGAATTCCGTTTCCGAACGGAATTGTACTCTGTGACATGGCTGAATATAATCGTTTAACAACTTTGTAATATAAAATGAATTATAAAACTTTTGCTTTTAAACCTCTTTTAAAGACGTTTTTTTTTAATAAATATCTGTACAAAGCATTTACCTTTTGACTTTCAAAGATCCAAAATCCCGAATAATCCCGTAATCCCGAAAAATCCCGGGAGCCCGCAAAAAATTTTGATTTGATTATTTTAAATTCCCGAATTTCGGGATTTGCGAAAACCAGTCCCGATTAGCATCCCTATCAAGGAGCAATTGACACAAATATCCCGCAGGGAATTTACAATACGTACCTAGAACCACGTACCTTTGAATTGTCTCTGGTTTTCACTGGCTCTCAAGTAAGTATAGATGCCTTTTGTTCGATACCGAATAGGTATCGATACTTTACTGCGGATACAGTATCTAGTACAAGTATCCATACCCAAGTGGTATCGTTTCATCCCTAATCACACCTTGGGAATTTTTTTTCTGGGGATATGTAAAGTCTTTTTTCTCATGAATAAGCCAGATAAGATGGATGCTTTAGAAACCAACATTACTCGTGTTATTCGCGAGAAACCAGTCGCTAGGCTCGAACGAGTCGCTCAAAATTGAACCTTCCGGATGACACCATTTTCAAAAAGTAAATGCCATAAATTTTTCTTTTAACTAATAATAGAAATTTTAAGTTCAGTTTCCAATTTATGTTTTTTATTTTACATTATAAATCAAACCTCATAATTAATCCCCCTTTATAAGTAAATAAATTAACTTCATCTAACTCTCCTCTTAAATATCTAGTGTTGATTGCTCTCATGTTATAGTTATTCATCATACTGAATACGAACGAAGCGAATAAACAATTATAATGAAGGTTTCATGAACATCATTATTAAGTTTTGTGCAGATGCTTATTATGAACCCAACTTAATAAAAACTGGGGGCAATTATGGCAGTCATCATCGAATACTTTTGCGATTTATAAGCAATTTTATTTCTAATGCTTTCAGTTAATACTGATTATTGACTGAAATTATTTTTTCAGTGTTGTAAAGCATTAACTTGAGTTATCACAACAATGAAAAAATGATTTCGATTCTACTGAAAGAATTTTAAATAAAATAGCTTTCGAATCGCAAAAGTATTCTATCACGACTGTCATAATTTGCCCCCTGATCTAACTGTTTTAAAATTCGTTGCGGTTTTAGGCGTATTTCAAAAGTATGTTTTCGTGAATACGCTTTATATGAGGAGTATGGTAAATTTTTGATCGATCTTTACAAAATTTGGTCTTGTGCTTTCGAGAGTGAGCTTTATATGGGGCTTATGGCAAATTATGGTCGCAACTTTAATGACAATCGGTGCATTTCGCACCTCTAACCTCCCAAATTTATGCAAAATATCAATTTTTAAAGCGAGCTTGTTCTACATTTGGGTCTATTACTCTTTTCCTACCGAGCCAATTGTGCTAGATTGCAATACCTAACTGCTAAGGAGAACCCGAAAGAATATGATAACAAAATTTTTCTTTTTTGTTGTGTCTTTCGAAAGTGAGTGAGTTTCCAACAGACGGACAGAAAGATAGACAGACGGCTTAAAATCTTACCAAAATTAGGAAAAATTAAAAGTTTAAGAAAAATTATTTAGCGGAAATTTTAAATTTCCTAACATAAAAAATCTGGGTTCAATTCCCAGCTCAGTCAAATTTATTTCATGTTGCAAAATTCCTTTCTGCATAAAAATAATTTAATGAATAATTAAATTTAATGAACTTAAGTCTGAATAAAATATTAAAAATTTGGATCAAAAAAATAAAAAATTATTGCTATATTTTTTGGATTGTCAATATATAAAAAATATTGAAAACCGGATTTTTATAAACAATATTTGTTTTAGAATGTTTGCTGGGTATTTGGGAATATATTTTTTGGCGTGTGTTTGTTTGTATAGTATTTGCATGTTCGTATAAATTTAGTATTTGTATTTGTCTTGCATTAACACCCTATAATATGTATTATTTAGTTAATAGTAACTTAGTGTTAAACATTTAAATTTAATAAAAATTTTCATAAATATATAATGAATCAATAGAAGTCTCATGCATGAAGTGGAATTAAGAATTGTTTGCAATTTGAAATTATTTATGTAATACATTTTCTATTTATTCTATATTTTAAAGGGATATCTGTCAAATTTAAAATAACTTATATTCAAAATTATTAAATTTAAATTAAGAGCTTCACCTACTAATATAAAGTCCGTCTCGATCGCTCCATAAAGACTCTTAAGACATTGGAAAAGACTTAAATTTTCTTCGTCTTTTTTTACTATTTTTTTTTTGTTTTGCTCCTGCTGGCATAATTTTTATTTTCTTACTCCAGTTTATGGTTTTTTTTCTCTCTCTCTTTTGCTTCGTTGCATGCTTATGAAACCCTTAGCAATTGTTTGTTTATAGTCTTGCAAACAACTATTGAGTACGTTTGCATGCAAGTATGTATAAGTGTGTATGTGTGTGATCGGATGTGTTTTGTCGATGTGAATGTATTGCTTCTTTGTATAGAGGCGTTCAGGTGGAAATTTACATGTGCTGACGAGTGGCATATGGGTTGCATGCAAATAAATTGAACCAGCATATGGATGGTAAAAACATCAGCTGGATACACTGTGCATACTCTTAACAGTTACTGGCTGTGCATGTGAACAAGTGTATACAAACATATGTACATATGTATGAATGTGTTAGTGTATGGATTTGTGTATTCAGTTTGGTTCAAGTTTTGCACTGGCACTGGTTCATATATGTACTATTACTTACAATAAGTATATGTAATTGTAACTGTATGTATGTGAGAGCATACACTAGCAACTATATGCATGTGTAGTTGCTGTTTTGTATACAAACTTGTAAAATATATACAAATTTCCTAAAGTATAGATACATACATCATATTGTTTTCCCAACATTAGGGAACTTGAAATAATATTTGATTCTAGTGTAATTATCGAAAATACAGTAGATTTGAAATTTTTTTTTAATGAGAAATTGAATAAAATTTCAATTTACTCTATATCATTTTCATTTAAAAATTTGTGATATTAATTAAAATACAATTACATTTTCACCAGTAGACAAATTAATAGTATCAATTAAATATTTTTTGAGATTAACAACATTTTCTGCCGTTATGTTGTTGATATAAGTGAACGTTTATTTACCTTGATTTAATTTATAATTAAAACTGACTTTATTTTTGATTAATAGTTTAATTGAAAAACTATTTTTTCTATATACGGGTCGCCCCTGAACGCTGCACAGTGGGATATTTTACGAGAAGGCGGTCAAAATTCAATAACTGAGAAAGTCCATTTGGGACCACCCTGTTCTCAATGAAATAGTTGAAATAGGGTTGAAGTTTTTTGGCTCCCGAGGTTCACTAGTATTTACTTTCACATGAATAAAAAAAATTTCAAAATCGGAGAACATAAAAAAATTGTTTTGGCCGCCTTATCAAAATATGAACCGTGCGCTGGTCCTAAAAAAAAATTCTTTAAAGTTTTTAGTTATTCGACCCTTTTTTATTATAATTTATAAATTTTTAAGCTCGAGGTCTGTTTTAATCTTTAAATTATTTATTTTTCAATATTTTTTGTACTGAAAAATAAAGATTTTAAAGAATAAAACAGACATCGAGCTTGAAAAAATTATTTAATTTATAAAAAAAAACAAAAAAAAAAAAAATTGCAAAAAAAAGGTTTTATGGTTTAAAGTAAGTGCACACTCAGCAGGTAAAAATGTCATTTATATTTTTTGTACTAAACACGACATTCGGAGTACAGTTTCCCTGCATTGGTTCAAATTTATTCACTTTGATATGCAGTTGTTTATTATTTGGACAATTTTTTCTCAGACTGAATTACAATTTAAGTGTTTTTTCCTAACAAAATTTTGAGCTTAGTCCCCCTAATTTGGCAAAATCTGTCACTGTGCAATGGGCGGAACGTTTTCTTCCGCCTAGCTTTTACGCTGATATGCCATACCTAAACAAGAGCGTCAGCGTTGTGTCACAAACAGTAGTGTTAACTTTCGTGCTTACTAAAACCCTCATAAAAGATATAAGAAATGGAATTAAAACCGCTAGTTTGACCTAAAAATATCTAATTTGCCATTATTTATTATCAAAAGATAAAAACAGGGTTGTCAAAACAACAAATATAGCAACCCTGCTTATTTTAACGCGCTGTCAAAATCGGATTTTCCAATTGCAAAGCGTTGACGCCGCGCTATTTAGGGATGTTTCATACAAATTGTATGAGGATTTTTGACAGCTATAGAAATGCGTTCCGCTCTTGTTTAGATATGGCTGTTAAACTTTAAAGAGAAATTGACACCAGTTTTAAAATACTTATATATATAATCCTTAAAATTCCTATAAGGAGCATAGGTCCTGAATAAATTATCTCCACCGAGTTCTATTTGATGCTGATCTCTTGTGCCTTCATTTCAGGTTAATCCAGCAGTTTGTAGTTCCGCTTTAACTTGGCGTCTCCATGTATTTTAGGTCGTCCCCTTCTTCTTGCTCCCTGTGGGTTGTAGTCAAGGGATTTTCTATTTATGTCATTAAGCATAACTCAGAATTTGTTATAGTTTTCGACCAAAATATCTTGAGTATTCGGCGAAGGTATTTATTGACGAAGACCTGTAGTTTTTGTATATAAAGGTTCTTTAAATTCCAGGTATCCGAGCCATAAAGCAGTACTGACTTTACACTACTATTGAGTACCTTAATTTTTGTTGATAATGTCAGCTGCCCTCCAGAACTTATTCCAGATTCCAAACGCTTGTCTTGCTTTAGTCAGTCTGGCTTAAATATCTTCGGTATAGCAACCGGAAATAGAAATAATGCTGCACAAGTAGCAAAAGGTTGTGACATCTTCAAGCTGTTTCCCCATCAGTGAAAAACGATAGTTGTTCGTTACATTGAAGCGACTTGATCTGGTTTTTGAGGTATTAATAATCAGTCATGCGTTCATCGCCTTAGCCGTGATGCGATTTAACATTTGTTGCATGTCTTGCTGATTGTGTGACAGTAAACAAATGTCATCAGCATAGTCAAGGTCAGTAAGTCTTCCAGCCATGCTTATTATAATCCCATGTATGGGATTCACAGCTAGACTCATAATAATATCACCCTTGTCTTACACTAGTTTTAACGCTTAAGTGTTTGCTAACTTGACCTTCATGGAGCACTGAGGAAGTTGCCTCTACAAACGTTCCACGAGTCTGAATAATTTATCTGGAATTCCCTTACACTGCATCGTCTTCCATATGGCGGAGTGATGGAGTGAGTCAAATGCTCGTTAGAAATCTATAGTTTGAAAGTTTGAAGTTTTAAATACCTAAATTATAATATTTTATGACTTGGTTCGGTTCAGCTCCGAGCCCTCCATATATTCATACATTTTTCATAATATATTTAGTGAAAGTTTAGAATTTTTGTTTTTTACATTTACATTATATTTTTTTTGAGCCTCCATATTGAACTCAAATAAATATAAAGTATATTTTACCTACATATTTCATCAGAGTATTGAACACAAACATTTACAAACGGTATTGAATGTACTGGTTGGAAAATATAAGAGTATTTCTTGTATATGTATTAGTATTTTGTATCTATGTGTTGAATACAACATTAACTAAAGCATTATAAAGAAACAAGAGCAAAAAAGACGTATAAGAAGAAAAAGTAAAACTTTAAAATTTTGTTCAGTTGTTAAGTTTTCTCATGCACGACTTGACCAAAGTGCAATTTTACACACATACACAGATACATGCGAGCATATTTGTAGATACTTGCAAACACATACATTTACACTAACTCATTGCTTAGGGAATGATGTATAAAACTCTTTGAGTTCAAACCGTTTGACATGCAGTGATAGAGGGAGAATGAGAGAGAGACAGAGCATAGAGAATTAAAGTCATGCATTTTAGTCAGTTCGAGTAGAAAATATCGTAATTTTATTAAAATTGAATAAGAAATTGTTTGGCAAAAGCATCAGAAATGATAAATCATTCAACAATTTAAACAAACATTTTTCTTTCTTTTTTTTATTCTTCATGGGCCCAAAGTTTCTCTTTTTTTTTCTTAAGTTCAGGAAAAGTTTTTTTATGATACAAACTTGGAATAAGTTTTTTTTGTTTTTTTTTTTTGCAATTGCAGTCAAATTAAAATTTTTTAGAAAAGTGTAATATAATTTGCAAGATTCTGATCAACTTTTTTTTTAAACAACAAAAACTGGGCCACAAGTTTTTAAATATACTTATTTGTAGTTGGAGGTTATTATTATTTGCTTTACTTTTAATGGAGATAATAATGAGTTCCTCAGAAATGGCTACAAATCGACACATTTTAATATTGTTGACAAATTGAAACAGTTATTTCGTTTCCTTATAATTTTTTCCTTAAATAATTCATACAACTTTGCCTCTTCTCACAAGTTAATCTGCAAGCATAACATTTTTATTTTCTAATGCCAGTATCTGCCTGCTGTGTACATTAACGTACATTTTTATTCATACGTTTTAAGTGTATTCAAGTATTTACATGATGAAAAGATTGTTTGCCATTTTGTTTCTATAACTTAATTTAAAGGCAAACGAGTACCGTAAACTTTTCTCTTTAGGGTGAAAGATTTAGCAGAGGAGTATAACAAAACACCTCGAACGTTTAAGGGCAAATGTGGTAGGATAAAAAAAAGGCTTTAGGTACAATTAAAAATTGTTTTTTTTTTCACTTAAATGTTTTTGTTTTATAAAAATAAAATGAACCGCATACAGGTGTTGCTACTTTAATATGTGTTTTTTATCTAGAGGGTATAACACGTTCAAATATGAATTAAAAGATAGACAGGCGGACGGACGGGAAGAAAACACACACTCACACATCAAAATAAAAACAAATTTAGATCATTAGAGGAAAACAACATTTAAAGCAGATTTAAGGAATTAATAACGAATTAAAAGGGTTAAATGTTGGAGGAAGTCATACTTAAAAGCTGAACTGTACAACATTTTAGGTTAGTCGAAATAATTTGGCTTAAAGAATGTTTATTAAACTCTACACCATTTCCGTTTGAATTATAGAACTTTGTAGTGCTAAAAGAAGTTTCTAAATACAAACCAGAAATTTGTAATAAAAGTTTTAAACATTTTCATTGATTTCATCAAGAGTTTCTAATGATTCCGAGATAGGCTTGCCAAACGGTCTTGAATTTTCTTGATTTACAAAAATTTTCAGTGCTCGTCAAGACCAGGAAATAATATTTTTTGCCAAGATTTTTAAAGCCAAAAAAAAAAAAAAATTATTATTAAGCTCCTGGCAAACCCAGAGAGTTCAAAAACTCTATTGGATAGTTAACAGCTTCGTAAATAATTTTATTCTCTTAATTTGACTTAAGGCCAATTACTATGACTAAATTTGTTGAAAGTTTGTCATCGCACTGATGACATGCTCGATAAAACCGACTCAGATTCGTCATTTCTGTGATGCCAATGTATCATCCCATTGATGACATAATTTAAATTTTTGACCCTGATGACAATTTGACCAAGTGATGTTAGGGCTGACATCAGAGTGATGTAAAGTGTCATGGGGTCAAAAACGAAGACACTTGTCATAGTATTAATGCCAAAATACATCATCGCAATGACGCCTTTTCTACCAGTGCAGCAATGGCAAAATTAGAACGCTTATGCTCGAAAAGTGGAGCAACATTGTACCGACAGGATGACTTACATAGGCCATATGCCAGAAATTCTTTTTAAATATTAAATGCCATGAAATTTTGTAAATTCCATTGCATTGAAACGTCAAAAACGCAAAACACAGCATTAAGTATGCAGCATAAAGAGTTTATTTTTAGAAATTAATTTAGAAAATGCGGCAAAAAATAATAGTTTTCACCTTTAATAAAAAAAATATTAACTTTTAATTTCATTCATGAACGTTCAGAAAAATGTACATTTTACTTTAAAACATATGCCAAAACAGTGTTGGAAATACAAAAAAAATCTATCGGATATATTTTCGGAAAACTTTATGTAATCCTTTATGGATGTTTCCTCCACTTAAATTTTTTTTCATATGCGCCAAACCAATAATGAGCTGACGACATGTTAATTTACGGAAACTTAAGGTGCAATGTGTACATTGATTGGACATAAACCCACCTACAAGAATTGCGTTTATACGCCAATGGCCTTTAAACAAAGAAAAACTCTAAACATATTATTTGTTAACATGTGGATAAGGCTTTACATTTTAAAAAGGAATTACTTATTCCTTTGAACTTTAAGTTCCGATAATTATATATCATTTTCAAATAAAGTCCAGCCAATTACGAAACTCAGAAACATTAACTCTTGGTTGAAGCAGTGAAGTATCTTTTTAGTTAAGAGGTCTTGAATTATTTATCAACATTTTCCAGAATATTTCAGGGAATTTTAAATAATTTCATCTACATTTCAAATTGTTAGGGTCCCGTTTGTTAATAAAATTTTCAAAAAATAGAATATGGGAATTATTTTTTTTTTTAATAAAGTATTTTATAATTTTAAACAGTTTCCCGAATGTGCTTCTTTGAGCTAAATTTCAATTAATAAAGCTTTCTTGCAGGAAGATACAACACATTCTGGTTAAGTATAGAAGCATTCCTTAGTAAAGGGCGTCCAAATTAGGTATCATTTTAATTAAAACGAAAGATTGAGATATTAGAAATTTTTTATTTCAGCTGATTACAAAATAAACGGTTAAAATTCAAAAATTTTAAGGGAATGTGACCCCCTACGGCAGGCTCCCAATCTGTTATCAAAATTGTCAATCGCCTTTTTCAATAATATCTGCTCGATAATGTTGTTTTTAGGTTCTTGTACTGTTGTGGAATTATTGATCTTCATTTGGATTTAAAAAACCCCCACAAAAATAGTCCAAGGGTGTCAAATCGCACGATTTTGGTGGCCCATTCACTCCCCCTCTTCGAGAAATAATGCATTTTTCGAACATTTCTTTCAAAAGATCCATTATTTCTCGTGCTGTGTGGCAAGTGGCACCATCTTCTTGAAACCACAAATCGTCTAAATCAAGAGTGCCCAAGCCCTATGCTCTTGATGCTCATTTGTTTTTGTAAAAACACTTAGCTATAGGCTGTGTATTTCCATACACACAGAGAGCTCTCAGCACTAGCAATACGAAATACACAAACAATTTTGTCTTATTAGTTTTTTTGTCGTTCTTCACTGAATACACGCAAGCGCAAAGCAACAACACTTTCGTATGCTTTGCTGGTAAACATTGACGACAGCGATCATCATTGCAGATTTTGTTTTTGTTTAACTTATGATACCGTTTAACAAAGTGTGCTTTTTACAGCAAAAAATATTCAATAAAAATTAGTTTTTCTTTAAATGTATTGGTGTTTGCTCTTCCATAAGGAACTTGTGGGCACTCCTGGTCTAAATTATCAATTTTCCGCCACAAAAAGCTTCGAATCATCTCCCTTTAGCGACTTCCATTGACCATAAATACCTCAAAATTGGACACCCTTTTTATATACATATCTGAAGCTTCAAAATATACCAGAGGTTGGCTTGAGCAAAATTTTATTTGAAATATTGAAGGAATGCGGAGGTTGCAGCTTTAAAAATTGAAAATTTACTCAAAGAAGTATATTTGAAAAAATGTTTAAAATTTTCAAAAACTTTTAGTTTAATTCCTTGTTATCAAGGTCAAAGGTCAATTATTTAAAATTTCATGTTTTGGAATTCATATTTTGGGTAAATTGTAGTAAAACTTGATGAACATTTTCCAGGAGAATAAACTAAATCGTTGTTTTAGAGAAAAGCATAAAGTGACCTTTGACCTTAACCCATTTCTCGCCGCACCTTATAAACTGCCAATATAATAACGAAATAAGATTTTAAGGAACTAACAGAAAAAAAAGATTACAACAAAGAAAAAAAAGAGTATGAATGCTGGTGATTATAATCACCGGTCGGCGAAAAATGGGTTAAAGGGTAAAAAGAAAAAATATCCAAATTTTTAAGAACTAAAAAATATTTTACCTAAATTTTTAAAAGATTTTTATATACTTTTGTTGAACTTCGACCTCAGCGATAGAAAAAGTTAATAAGATTTGAGTTAAAGTTTGAACTTAAAATACTATTGGAAATGGTGTTGACCTTAACATATGAGGAACTCAACGTGAACTCAATTTTATCCGCATTAAAGTCATCGTTAAACATTATTTTCATGTTAATGTTTTTCGCTTAAATTTTTTTGTTTTTATCTCTTAATGACTTTGGGTCCTTCCGTCTGTATGTCTGCCTGCATGTCTTGTCTTATTGACGTTTGAGTTTATGACTAAAAAAAAGAAAATTAAGCAATTAAAGTTTTTTTCATTGTTTGTTTCATGTCTTGTGAGAAGGAAATTTTATGCAAGAATTCTTCATAAAAATGCCTTGAATTTTATCACTCGTGAAATTAAATGTTTTTAAAGCTTTCAAAGCTCAACGGCAGGTAATCATTGGTAATTTGAATATTTCCCTCCTCTTCTCCTCCTCACCAACCACCTTTCCCTAATTAATGTTAGATAAATACTGCTAAGCTTAAGAAAGCGCCGTTATTATGACCGTGTCTGACGAAAAATAGAAATAAAGATAATTAAACTATAGACAGAATGTCTTTCACACACCCAAATTAATTTTGGCTTTTGAAGGTATGAAATGCAGTACAGAATTATTTTTGGGGAGGGAGGTATTTAAAAGAAATTACGAAGGTGATTTAAAGAGAATTTAATATTTTTCCAAGAATTTTTTAGAAATTCATATTAAAATTGTTTCATTGTGTATCAATAATAAGCAAATAAATTGCTCTTGATAACTGCTGTTTGCCTTGAAGCATTAGATGGCAGAAAGAGATTTGTAATCTCTTTGTGTATAGGTTAGGTAAGTAGGTTGTAGGTGGTACCACCACCTATAGGGAAGGAGTGACCGCCCGACGCACACTGGTTCATATTTTGAGAAGGCGGCCAATACAATTTTTTTTTATGTTCTCCGATTTTGAATTTTATTTTATTCAAGTAAATACTAGTGAACCTCGGGAGCCAAGACATTTCAACCCTATTTCAACTATTTCATTGAGAACAGGGTGGTCCCAAATGGACTTTCTCAGTATTTAGTTATAGTTTTGAATTGTTCAGTCAATTTTTGAATTTGAAATACTCATAACTTTTTTTCAAGATATTTTGACAGATTAAGTTTTGTATATTAGTTTATCTTATTAACTATACTTGATTTAAAGCATGCGAAGTACAGTGATTCGGCTGGAGCATGGTAGCAGGCCAAAACTCATGACGTAATTTCCAGGAGCCACTGATAACGACTTGTAAGCAACACCCCCCAGGTAACGAATTCCAAGAACTAATTTGTTTATCACCTCATAAAGGTATCCTATCAGGGGTTCAAAGTTACCCTTATAAGGGAGGTCATTTTCAATTGCAAATCAGCTGCATTTTATTCCCACTTGTGAAAACATATTTTAAAATTGATAGCAAAGTGAAACGAGTTTTTTGTTATTGAATATTCTGTTGAAGGTATGGGCCCTATTATGACTTATATTTTTTATAAAAAATATGAATACTTTTGGTGTAACATCGATTTGGAAATGTTTAGATAAATCCAGCAAATTTTACATTAATTTCAAACTTTAAAGAGTAGCAACTTTTTTTTATCCACATATGCATGGCTAGATTTTTCTATATGTAATACCTACAACATTTAAGCACAGATTCACATATATTATAGTCCCAGAAAAGGTCCAAAAATAAAATTATTTTATTTTTGCCAGAACGAGTCGCACACTGCTTTGTCCCCATATAACGAAGGGACAAAAATAGAAGGAGTTCTCAGATATTTTTTGAAGTTTGGTACACTAGCATAACATATCTTAGTTAAGAAAAATACGAATTTTTGGAGAAATCGGTCCAAGGACACGCCTACCTCCCATGTGTCCTGAAAATGAAAAATTTAATTTTAGCTTCAATAATGCCCATTATGCTACAAAAAGTGTTCATGCTGATAAACATACAACTTGCAACGTGTGTGTAAATTTTCATTTAAATCGGACTAAAGTCTCAAGGTCCTGCCATATATCCTTTTTCTTAAAAACGCTATAACACCTAAAAAAAAATTGTAACACCTAAAAAAAAATTCAAAAATTGTGCGAGTTCTACACAAACATTCGGTAGTGCTCTGTTCTTCGTTATAAAACAGTACAATTGTCCTCTTAAGTATAAAGCGAAACAAATAATTAAGAGCAAAAAAAAATTTGTTATAATACTACAAAAAGTTGAAAATTTTGTTACATCGGTTAATCGGTTAATCGACTGAAATTAACCGGTTCAATCGTTAATCGAAAAAAGCTGATTTTAAATTAACCGATCAGTTAATCAGGTAGTAATTAACCGAATGAATACCCTAGTAACTGGTCAACAAAATTTTGTACTACGACTTTTTGGACTGATGCATAAACGCATTAAACGCTTGTTGTGGACCTGCAGCTTTATCCGTTTTGCTTTGCAGCATAATAGTAAAATGTTCTCAAATTGATAAATCTTCTACACAGAAAATATTAAGCAATTCATTCGGTTTGCCTAGTAAATAGCCACAACATAAACTACATAGTTTAATTACCTGAAACTTGCAACTTAATTTAAGAAAATGGAACAACAGGTAAATCGTAAAATAATTAGCACACAGTTATATTTTACGTGAAAATTAGCTACATGTTACCTGTTAATTTATTGCCGATATGTTATCCTTTTAAAAAGTGTGGAAGCAGGGGTTTTTTTCAAAGTAATGCTAATAAAAGATTAAATTTGTACTTAAAAATGGAATTTAATGTTTCAAAGAAGTGGTAATAAAAGATTATTTAAAAGACGTCTATCTAGAGTATAGAAATGCATGCATTCATAATTTTTTTTCATTATTGTTTAAACAATGGCTAAGTTCAGTTTGAAAGTTCTCGCTGATATATATTTTCAGCAAAGAGATGAAAAGGATTTTGTGCAAGACATAATGAATAATCAAGTCTGTAAATTATGCAACGAACAACGAAAATCAAAATTCATAAGATAAAAATTAAAAATTGTTCATTTACGTTAAGAAAACGGTACACTAAATGTTCTTGAAACAAGAAAATGTTTTACTTGCGCGACCAAAAATGCCTAACAAATGATCTAATCAGCCAAATTGATGAATTGATCAGCCACAACAAGGAGAAGGAAATTCAAATGATGGAAACACTGCAAGGAGATTCTTTTCCGATCCAGAAACTGCAGCATTTATTACAGGAGCACATTTTAAATTAAAAAGACGATTCCAGATCATTTTATAAGAAACAGCATGTAGCAGAGAGATAAATGCAAAAAAATTTGGCCAGTATTTAAATGAAATAGCAATTCTTTATAACAAAAAATACTCATTGAGACATATGCCAACCACAGTTCATAAAATTTTATACCATGGCACTATGGGCTCCCTGACTGGTTTTTGAGGCAAAAATTTTCAAAAAGTAACGATGGTGTTTTATAGCTAATACATTGGGAAACTTAAATGCTTAAAAGTTTGTTAAAAGGTATGAGAATTTAGATTTAAAAAAAAAATTTGTACAAAAATATTGTTGTGTTACTTAATTTGTGCTGTTAAATTGTGACGTATTTTTTGTGTAATTTTGGTAAGAGTTTTTACGTTTTTCGAGTAGAAGTTTGTTTATTGGAACGTATTGTGAAAACTATTGGTATTAACAGATAGGTGTTCATGTCTAATTTATGCGTTTAAAAAATTGACTGCGGCCGTCTGTAACCTTCTAAGATATTAATCTTTTTAGATTGCGTAAAAATAAAAAAATTCTGATATTGTTAAATTTTGGTTAGAAAATAATCGGAGGGTAACCGCTGTTGTCAACCGGATCTGCAGTAAATTTCAGAGAGATGCTAATGAGAACTGTAATTAAGAAGAATATTAATAATTTATGTGCATATGCCAACCAGAAAAATGGCCGCAAACTTCAGAAACTGGTCTAAATTGGAAAAAAGAAAGCAAATGGTTATCATGTTAATCTGAGCTTAAATTATTAAATAATAATGTCCCAACTAAAAAAGGTTGTCCTAATGTTGGTTATAATGATTGAAGTGAGCGTCAAAAATGAAAACTTGCATCCGCTGCTTCGGCGGAACAGGGAAATTACACCAAGTTGTTGCTTCAATTGCTGCTGCAGCCAGGAAGGCCAAATAAAATTAGAAACAATGTGGAAATTTTTAAGAATTTTTGTTATAAAACTGCCGATATATATTCGAAGATTACGAATGGTGTCCAATGTCACCGACATTGCATACAATTCTAGCACTTTCTTCACAAAAATAACAAGCACGCACGCCTAAATGCTAAAGAACACAATATAACTGATGACTTTAGTCGATTTTATCTAATGCCTTTTTGAAGAATCGTAACTCAAAAAAAAAAAAGTGGCTTTTTCCAAGAGAAGTTATTTCTCTTTTAAAGGTTCCAAATACTCCTGAATGTGTGTTTCCATCTACTTCAAATGCCATCGAAAATGGTCATGATTCTGATTCTGAAGAAGAGGAGATCTCATTTGAAATTAATTTGGAATAAGAAGTTGATGAAATATTGGTAGACTTTGATGAATTTTAATTTTGCTGTACTGTATATAATTTTTTTTGCTATTTGTTGAATTGATAGAAAGTAATGTAATTAAATACCTACACAGAAGAAATTTTGTACATATATATTATGAATCATTTTTCTTAGTTTTAATTTATTTTAATTAATAAATATTAATGTTTCATTGTAAAAAAATAATATATTTTGGGCCAGCGAAGCGGCTCGGGCTCAACTAATGATTTATAAAAATATGTGCCATATTTTCAATAAATGAATTCAAAATATCACAAATTTTTTTTTTACTTTACGTGCAAATTATTTTAAAAATTTATTATACTTTTACAAGCATTATATTGAAAATGGCCGACAACTCTTAGATTTTTAAATTGGGTGTGGTAATAAGATCGATATTAAATTCGACTTTTTTTTACTGAGGTCTTTAATGGGCCTTATACTAAATTCCAGAAAATTACAAGCGTCTAGCTGTTTCCGGTGATTTATTGCCTCAAAAGCTGGTCACTGAACCCACTGTGCATGGGGAACAAACAATATGCTACCAATTGGAGATCTATCTGAAGAAGCGCAAGACAAAAGGAACACAGACTACAGATTCTTTCGCGAGTATAATACAGGAAAAATGTCCAGATTTTGTATTTTTCAGTTTTATCCCTTTAACAACTCGTCTCGTCCCAAAAAAGCCAACCTGTGAATATTGGGACTGAAAAATGTACAGGGGCCAAATGTTGGCATTTTCTGACAGGATCTAAGTTTGAGATTAAAAAATAAGTATTAGATGTAAAATACAAAAGAAATAATGATAAATTATAAAAAAAAAATATATATTTGAAATATTCATCTTTAACACCGAAACTCAACAAAAAAAATGAAAATGCATTTTGAACTCCCCATAATATTTGTTCCTATCAGTCGAATTTTACGTTTTATAGCGCAAAATAAATCCTAAAATCGCACTTCTCGAACAAAAAATTCGCATAAAAAATACCGATTAAGTCAAAAGTTATGGAATTTTGACCGCCTTCTCGTAAAATGTCCCAGTGTGTGGCGTTAAGAAGTCCAGTTTGCCGGATGTTATTCCTTAAGGGTTTCCAGTCAACGTTTCTCAGGGATCCCAAGTCCAACATCACATCGCTCCGTATGAGAGCGTTTAAAACAGTGTTCGAAAAAAACCGAACATTATTTAGCGCACGGTACACACACACAAAAGAACGTTATCTATTTTTTTAGTGTCTTTTTCACTTAATGCGAAAGAACTCTTTCTTTCACTTCAAATGCATTTGTGCGAAAGAAAGCATTCTTTCGTCATCGTGAAATCGCGAGTGGTTCACCACCATTCGGTAATGCTCTGTTCTTCGTTATAAAACAGTACAATTGTAGGGGTTCCGTACATATACATTATTTTTTAATGATCTGTTCCTCTAACTATTGTTGTTGTCGTTGCGCGGCAATTTTCACGACAACACTTTTTTTTTTTTTTTTTTTTTTTTTTTACAATTGTACTTTTTTAAGACCTTCTAAAGTGCCGTGAGTCATTTGGTACAATTTAAAAATTTGTCATAGTTCCCCCTTTTTTGAATTTTTAGTATAGCAAACAAATTATTGAGTCCTTTGCAATGCATTTTTTTTTTTAATTATTATTTCTTTTATCAGGATTTAAAAATTCTTCTTTTAAATTGCAATTTTTATTTATGGAATATGCACTTAAAATTATTAACATGGTTAATTTAGAAGATGCACGAATGCATATATTTTTACAAAGGCTAACTTTTTAGTTCCGTCAAATATCGTGTTATTTCATGAATAAAAATTTCACGTAATTTTATAAATAAAAATGTTTTGGATAAATGTGATATCTCTATCGTAGGCCTTTAAAAGAATCACATGACCTTTGAAGAAATTTATTGCGGAACAGAAGTGGATTTATATATCTCTACAAATAATATTAATATTGGTATTGTTAACGAAATGAAAGAAACTGCAAAACAATTTTATATAAAATGTTGCGAAGTTTTGAGAACCAAAGTCAACTTTAATAACGAAGTTTTAATGTGGTCCCATAAATTTATTCCTGAAAATGTTATTTCAGGTAAGACATGTAGTACTGTTCCTCTTATAGTAAAAATGATCCCGAATGAAATTGCCAATTTTAATTCAATCAATAATCAATTTCGAGCTTTAGCTGATGTCGGGCAACATCAGTCGTTAAAAAATGAAAAATTTTGTGGTTTTTGGGCGGCAGTTGCTAATTTACAAAATGAGCTGAATGTCCATATGTTTCCTGACATTTCTGGAGTCGTTGCTGGAATTTTATCCATTCTACAATCGTTTTAAAAGGTTGAAAGAGTTTTTTTCTTTTCAAAATATAATAAAAACTAAGGAAAGAAACAGACTACATGTGCCAACATTATCAAGTCTCATACAAACAAAGAATTGGTTAAGTTCGAAAAATTCATGCTGCTGTGATGTAAAAATTACAAATAGTTAATATTTTAACTAATCAAAAAAGTGCCTGATTATGATCTCATATATTTATTAGACTTTTATGTACCTTATTTTATTCATACATATAATGAATGTTAATGTTAAGTTTTGTTCTCTTTGTGTACAATCGAAGTTTTACGTACGTACTTTTTTGTTGTTTTAATAAATTAAAAAAAATGGTCCAAAAAGTACATTTTCTTTGGAAGTTGGTACAAAATTTAAAAAATTAATTAAAAGAACTGAACAGACATTTAGTTTTGGTAAGAAAGTTGTACCATACAAAAGGGCGGTGAGCAAAACTGAAATGAAAGTACATTTATATACTGAACCGAACACAACGAAGTGTTTTACGAAAAACAGAACGCAATAAAATGTTCTCATCTTTATGTTGAGTTGGTTTGGTACAGTATAATTATTGTGTATGAAGATTACAAACAGAGAAACGTTTTTTTAAGGTATTTACTTCACAAACACTATTACCTTTTATGTTCTCTATCTTTGTACCGTACGGAACACTAAAGTAAAGTATAAGATGTACATTTCTAACACTAATTTTTCTTCCCGTGCAGTTCTTATTGAAATTGTTTCATTGTGTATCCAAAATAAGCAAATAAATTGCTAATAAATTACAGTGGGCGACAAAAAGAGCTTAGTGTATAAGAATGTTAAGACTATTTTTGTTCTTTTCCAAAAGAATATCGCTTACATTTATCTACTACGGGCCATTTTTAGAACTTTGCTTTAGTTAAAGTTAGGATTGTGTCTGACGTATAACAAGTTAATTATTATTACAACTTAGCATTCACCTATGATGATGAACTTGCCTTATACATATTGCTCACTTTAGGTTTAAGCATAGTTGTGATAGTGTAAAACTCTTTATACGGGGTACAAAATCCTACGTTTAACCATCGGCAAGTTATAATAATGGCCCTATGTTTGTTAATAAACAATCAATTTCGTTATCTTGTTATTAAGATTACCGCTCACTGCTTCGACGTGTCTTTTTAAACTTAAAGCATCTTTGTGCGGTAATGTCGACAAACCACTTTTGCCATTTATAAATCATAATCATGGCACAAGAGAGTTTGTTGCTTTAACTTTATTTTACAAGAGAGCACAACAACACCAACAACTACAACAAATAAAGGCAACAAAATAATAATAATAATAAGAATAATGAAAGTAAAAATAAAGCTTACAAAAGAAAACTTTCAACAACATGAAAATCTCCTTTAAATCCACTAGAGATAAAGCGAACTGAAAGAAAGTAACCGAACTGACAGTGAAATGGTACAATTAGATTGTTAAAGCCAAACAGCAAAAGCAGCAACAAAACCAGAGAATAACAACAACAACAACAGCAACATTTTTCAAGACCAAAAGAGATGTAGCTTTCGTTGTAAACCTCGCACTTTGGTTTACAATGAAAGTTGCATCCTCTTTCTTTTTAGGAAAATGTACAACAAAAATTCTGTTGCTGCTGTTATTTTCTTATTGCATTTATTTTGTGAATATTTTTTGCAGCAGCAATGACATGGATAATGATGCTGCTATGACAATTTACTATATTTATAAAGTACATTGATGATAAAGTCTTGAATTTTTGAGAAGAGTTCTCTAAAATAAGATAAATATTAATTTATATTTTTTTTAATACACAATGAGTTTGGATATGAGAAAAATTTAAATTATAACTGAGACTATTTCCATTTAATAACTTTTATTTTGGAGTTTAAAATTTTTTCTTGTATGTATTTCTTTTTAGGTTCTTGTAAAAATAGCGTTTTTTTTTTGGTTTGAAATTTTCGAATTATTTCTAAGCGATTTTTTTTTTGACAAATAAAATATTCTTATTAAATTTTAATTCTTCTTGCCATATTCCTCGTTTAGCGATTTTGAAAGACTTTTTAGTCGTTTCTAGTTGCCGCTTTTTTATGGTTTAGCTGATTTTTTTGAATTTGTACAAAATTAAATGAAATATTTTCTTAATTTTGTAATACTAGCGATTTTGAAAGCTTTTTGTGATACTTTTTTGAATTGTAGTGATTTTCATATTTTAATAATTGTGAGAAGTTTTTATGAAGATTTTAGATCTTTTATCATTTCTAAAAAAAGGGAATTAAGCTCAACAACAAAAAACATCGTTTAATGAAAAAAATTATGTATTCCCAAAAACAATTTTTTGATAATAATTTTTTACAAATGCACGAGCATAAAAAGAAAACTGAACTGGCAAATTGTTTTTATTTTGATTTATTGAGCAAACAATAAAAGCAATTTTTTTTTGTTTTAACTTGTTTTTTCTTTACCCACTTACAACTACAATTAATGTTGGGAGAATTCCAACTAATTGTAGTAGGGAATGTAACAAAAGATAAAGTCACTGTTTTATTGTTGGTATTTTGTTTAAGCTTTGATATCGTTCAAATAACTTTTTGAGTGTATGTAGGTAATTCTCATTCCCTCTGTAATCTTGCTTGCTGATAGCTTTGGCTTTTCTAAAATTATTTAGGAGAACGTTTCCTGATGATCTGGTCTAAGCAACCAGTGAAATGCGTATAGTAACAGCTTATCCTCCAACAATAAATATCAGTATTTGGATCAATTATAAAAAAAGGGAATTAAGCACAACAAATAAAATCTTTTAATGAAAAAAATTATGTATTCCCAAAAACAACTTTCTGATAATGATTTTAGAAAATATCTTTTCTTATTTAAACGATTTTGCTTAATTTTTTTGAAGTTGTAATATTTCTCATTTAAGTGTTTTTTTTTATTTTACTAAATAAAATTTGAAAGAAAGGTGAGCTTTCTGATTCCTAATGTTTTTTTGTATGATTCCAGCGTTTTTCTGTTGCTACAGTTTTTATTGCTGTTCACTTTATGATTTACGATTTTTGGTGAGATTATTAAATTACCGATTTTCCAGATTTTTTTTTTTAAATTTTTCGCATGAATTTGAAGATTTAAGAATTAGGAAGGCATCGACTTTTATTTTGACCGTGAATAAGTAAATTTTCTTCTTTAAGCGTTTTTTTATTTAGCTAAACAAAATTTAGAAAAAATTGTCTGATTTTTAAAGTTTTCTGTATGACTTTACCGTTTTTTCCGATTCTAGAATTTTTATTGCTGGTTAACTTAGGCGATTTTGGGTAAAATTAATATATTAGCGATTTTTCTTCTCTCCGTTTTTAATTGTTATTTCACATGAATTTAAAGATTTTAGAATTTTAGGGCATGTTTTTAGGAAGGTATATTTTCTTTTTTATTTGATCGGGAATAAGTGATTTTTTGGTTTAAGCGTTTTTTTTTTGTATAGCTAAATAAAATTTAAGAACATTTTGAGTTTTCTGATTTCTAAGGGGGTTTGTTGACTCTACCATTTTTTTCTGATTCAAAAGTTTGTATTGCTGTTAGACGATTTTTATTGCTGTCCTTTATGCGATTTTTGGTAAGGTTATTAAATTATAGATTTTTCAGTTCTTCTATTTTTTTTATTAGTATTTATATTTATTTAAGTTTTGAATTTCAGAGGATTGGTAATTTTTCTCGTTTAAACGGTTTTTTATTTAGCTAAATAAAATAAAAAAGTTTTTTTTTTTGTATAACTCTACCGTTTTAGTCTGATGCAAAAGTTTGTATTGCTGTATACTTAAGGCGATTTTTGATGAATTATTGTACATATTAGCGATTGTTCAGTTCTCCTTTTATTATTATTATTATTATATCGCATAAAATTAAAGATTTTAGAATAACAGGGGATGTTTTTAGGAATGTATAGAGTGTTTTTTTGTATAAGAACGTGAATAAGTAATTTCTAGCTTAAGCTTTTTGTTTTATTTAGCTAAATAAAATTTAAGATTATTGTGAGTCTTCTGATCTCTTAGGGGGTTTTTGTGACTCTACCGTTTTTTTCTGTTTCAAGAGTTTTTATTGCTGTTTACTAGTCGATTTTTGGCGAGGTTATTAAATTAGGGACTTTTCTGTTCTTTATTTTTTGCTAATTGTTATTTCGCATGAGTTTAAGGGTTTGAGAATTATAGAGTTTTTATTTCTTGTTAATTTAGGCGATTTTTGTGACATTTTGATATTAGCGATTTTTTCAGTTTTAATTTTTTTATTGTTATTTCGCATGAATTTAAAGATTTTAGAATTAAAGGGGATGTCCTTACGAACGTATAGATTGTTTTTATTTTTATTTAAGCCTAAATTAGAAATTTTTCTCGTTTTACCGTTTTTTTTTTGTTTACCTAAAAAAAAAATAAAAATATGCAAGTTCTGATTTCTACGGGGCTTTGTATGAATACGGGTTTTTCTAATTCTTGAGTTTTTATTGCTAGTTTATTTAGGCTAGAATAATTTAAAAAAACTTAAAAGTTCTCTTGTTTATTGTATAAAATTTTGGGGGATGTATGCGTGTATTAATAAATTTTTTTGTTTTGTTTTTTATTAGACCGAATTAAAATAATTTTTCTCGTTAATGCGTTTTTTCATTTAACTAAATAAAACTTAAAAAAAAACTGTAAGTTTTCTGATTTCTAAGATTTGTTGTATGAGTCCAGCAGTTCTTTTCTGATTCTACAGTTTTTATTGTGGTTTAGTTGGGGATTTTTTGGTGAAATTATTCAATTAGCGACTTTTTAGTTGTTTATTTTGAATTATTATATCTCATAGATTTTAAGATATTAAATAAATTTTAGGATGTTAGTTATTACATTAGCGATTTTTTAGTTCATTTTTTTAAATTGTTTTATCGCCTGAATTTTAAGATTTTAAAAAGGGATGTTTTTGTCATGATATAATTAGTTGTTTAGTTGAACAATTTGTATAACTTTAAGCGATTTGGTTAAGTTGGCGTTTTTTTTATTGTGGAAATACTTAGATTATTTTATTGTAATCTTATAATTACTTAGATACTTTAATATGTCAATGGTTCAGATAGACGAAATTTTTATTAAGGAAAGAATGCGTATTTTAATACTGATAGATTTTTGCTTTTAGGCGGTTTTGTAAAGGTGACGTTTTTGATGTATAGATTCTAGGTGATTTCGGACAAGTGACTCTTAAGATGAATACGTTTTAATTGGCATTGAGTTACTTTTTTACTTAAACATTTTATATGGGTTGTTTTGATAATTTTGAGTTGTTTGTAATTTTTTTAAAATAAAATTTAAGATTTTTGGCTGTTTTTAATAGAATTTTGTTCTTTTTATGATTTTGTTTTGCGTAATAAAAATGTTTGCGACTTGAATTTTACGTTTTTGAGCTGTAACGATTATTTTCAATATCGGTAAGAATTTATATGTAATAATCCTAATATTGGCGATTTTTTTTATTAAATTTTAAAAATTATTTGGACTTTCGGATTTTTTTTATACAAGAATTTTATATCATATTTCTGAACCGTCTTCTTTTTAAACCGAAATTCTGAAGTGAAAATCACCAGACCACAGTACAAAAGATTGGTCTAAAATTTATTAGGGGGCTTAGAAATTGAATATATACAAACATTTTGAAATTGTTTAGACGATTTTTATATGACTTTAACCCAAAAGTGGTAAGACATGTTTTTTAAGCATGCACTTCATTGCTTTATACTATACAGTGGAATATCTCGTGCCAGGACGCCAAAGGGACGAAAGGAAAAAGTTTTCCTATGAGGCGGATTCCTCTCAAAAATAACTTAATGCTTTCCGTATGGAATGCTGAGGGTAACAGTTTCCATCAAAAGGGGATGTCCGCTGTAGTTGTGTAGCACTCCAGGGACTTTTATTTATTTTTTTTACCCAATTTTTAAGTTTGTGAATGTTTCTACCTTCCATCTGTACGTGCGTTTGATTGTTGCTCCTTTTTCTACGAATATTATTTAAACCCACAGAAGTAATAATTTTTTTGTGTTTTATGTACGTGTATTTATAAAATTTGTTTGGTTTGATTCTTATCATCATGGATTTTTAGTTTTTCCTGTCTGTTGTATTTTCACAAGAACAATTTTCTTATTACAAGAGCACAATCATTGTTTAGTTAGATTCTTTTACCCCCAAAAAAAAATACTCTGGGTGTGGTGCACAATGAATAAATGAATGAATGAATGAGTACTTGATAATTTTTGACCAATGTTGTTTTTGCTGTTGTTGCTTTAAAGGAAGATGATGATAATAATGCTTCGTAGTTAAAGCCAAAGATGATAATTATGATGAATTCAAACGTGCAGCAGATGTTGCAACTCAAGCAATCAACTAGACGGAAATGTTATCTTGTGCTTGCTGTATTTTAAAAACACAATGACTTTGGCAAAGAGCATAATAAAAAGGAGTGGAGAGGACGAAAGGAGTAGAACAGAAACAGGATGAGCATGAAAACAATAGTTATGTTTTATAATTTTTCCATTTTGTATACTTGTTTATTTGTCCATATACATGCACATATTTACCTACTGACGGGCTTAAGTATGCGAGTATCTTTTAATAAAAATGCCATTAGTTATTAGAATGATGCTGTTTATGGGAAAATAAGTCCGGGAGAGCTCATCTTGATTAGATTTAACAAATTTAATTAAATTAACGAAATATTAAGTTTTCTTTTTGCAGCATAAATTTTGAAAAGAATTTTGTGCTAGAAATTCAATTATGTTTGTTTTTATGCAAAGGCATTGAAGTTCGGGTGAAAAATGGAATTTGGTTTAAAGGCTTTAAGAGGCAAATGCATCTGTTCAAACGTGAGCACGAGAAGGCGTTCAAGAACAACTCCGAAACGTAAATATCTGACATCACTCAATTCAGGATATTTTTGAGAAAACTAATCAGATTTTCTTTGTATTTATAAGGCTATTTTCAAAATTAACCCCCTTATGCAAAAACAGTAAAGGTTGACATTAGTTGACAAACACTTTAACTAATGGTAACTTTAACTTCTTTTTTACAGAAGAGGGTAAATGTTTAATTATCGCTGATTAAGTTTTAAATGATATATAGGAGATTGCATATCGGAAGAATGAAAATTGTACTTACTTTTTTTAAAATATAAACATTAGAACGACTGAAGTTGTATGGAGCCGAAAAAAGTGTTTTAGTTACCCCTCTGAAAATAAAGGTTGATATGTTTTATGATGATTCCCAAAATATTTTGGTTCTAGCGTGGACCATCCGTAAGCAGGAAAATTTTTAAAAAAGGTCTTTTTTCAGTTTTTCGAATTTTTTTGTAATTTGCTCCAAGACGACATAAATAAAATTTGTTATCATCGAAAAGGGTTTTTGAAGCAGCATCCAATGGTATATAAAACTTTACCAGTTGCGACCTACTTATTGAGATATTTAACTAAATACATATTTTCGTTTCGGGTTTTCATACAAATTCTACGTATTTTTTTTATTAATTTTATATTTTTTTTATTGTATTTTTCACATTTTAATAAATTTTAAAATGAAAAAATTTTATACCCATATTGCCTATATATGAAAAAAAGATAAAATATATCGCGATTTCCGCGTTTTATGTGAATAATTACAAAAAAAATAAAAATTAAAATTATTTTAAAACAGATTTAATTTGAAAAGCAGAAATTACTTCCACATACGTAGAATTTGTATTTAAACCCGAAACGAAAATATGTATTTAGTTAAATATCTCAATAAGTAGGTTCCTGCTCACGGATGGTCCACGCTAGAACCAAAATATTTTGGGGATCATCATAAAACATATCAACCTTTATTTTCAGAGGGGTAACAAAATCACTTTTTTTTTTGAGTCGCTCTAATAAACATCTTTCAACAAAAAAAATTTATAACGGGTGGTTAAGGTCCGATGTTGAACGTGAACCACTCCTAAAAGTTCAGTCTTTTTCTGCATTTTATTTGCCATTTCTCAATTTTAGACTAACTCAATTTGAACCATGGAAAGATCCGCAATCGAGCTATGCGTTAAATTTATTCAGGCTTATTTTGAAAATGGGCGTTTACAACAAAATGCATTTTTTGTACCTTCGTGATTTTTTTAATCAGCATAATCGACCTCAGTGGATTCGTTAACAAGCAGAATTGCCGCATTTGGGCGAATGATAATCCAAGAGTGATTGTCGAAAAACCAATGCACCCACAAAGAGTGAGTGTATGGTACGGTTTATGGGCTGGCGGCATCATCGGGCCGTATTTTTTCCAAAATGAGGCTGGTCAGGCAGTTACTGTGAGCCAAATGATCTCAGGTGGTGGCATTGTCAATTGACCGCCAAAATCATGTGATTTGACACCGTTGGACTTCTTACTTTGGGGCTATTTGAAAGAAAAGGTGTACGTCGATAAGCCAGCAGCAATTCAAGAGCTAAGGATGAGATAATTCTGCACATTAACGGCATCGAACCCCAATTATGCCTCAGCGTCATCGAAAATTTGAGCCATCGGATGGAGGTGTGCAGCTGAGCTCGTAGTGGCCATTTGGGCGATATTTTGTTCCATACATAATTGAACCGTACCAATATTATCATAATAAAAAGAAATGACAATAATTTCCTAAATAATTTGTGTTTTATTCAAAATCAACATCGGCCCTTAAAATTTAACCACCCTTTACAAGCCATTTTTGCAAAAATACTAAAAATAAAGTTTTGATTTTTTGCTATTTAGATCCCGCTAATCTGATTTGTCATGGATTAGACTATAAGTCTGAGGGTTACGAATATAAAATACCCTTATGGACCCTATTCGATTTTTAACAACAACGGCTGGAAGTTTCTGTCATATATCCGAAGTAATTTAGTGTAATATAAGACATATTAAGAATCTTCCAATAGGGACTTTGACAGATAATATCGGCCGTATGATTAAAGCTACATCTATTTAAATGTCTGTCCCTTCTTTACTTTGTTTCACAGAAAAAAAATGTTCACCAATTAAAGCATTAATCAAAAATAAAATCAGTAACCACGTTCTATAACATTGGTGAATACTTCTCGCATCGAAAACATGTGAAACAAAATATTCCATCGTTTCTCGAAAAATGAGAAAAAAGTGTGTCTGCAACTCATGTCAAAAACTATCAAAAGAGATTACGTCGTAACGTTTTAAATGTCATAATATTCCACTCGAACCCGATATGAAATTGCAGATATTGAGAACGCCAGTAAAACATATCGTTGACGGCGGACAAAATTTAAAAAAAATTTCAACGACGGCGGCGAAAAAGCAACCGTCGCACAGTGGCGCCCGTAGAGCAAGCGAGGTTGCAAAAATCAAAATTTTCATGAGTGCCGACGAAGTTTTGAATAAACCCATGTTATAGGAAACTTTTCAACGATTTCAAATATGCCACTCTTAATAATATCACATTTTTAGTTTAGAAGATATAACCGTTCAAAGTTGACCGACTTTCGGTTTTCAAAAAAACACACAATTTTTAGTCAATTTGTTGCGATTTCAGGTGTAATATCACGAAATATAGGTAACGAATCGCCTTATTTTTTGTTTGTATTGATTGATGTATTTATTAAATGTATAATGATAAAAAAAAAATTAACTGTTTGCTTTGTGTTTCTCCTGGTAAATCACTATTTAAAAACTATCCGTTTTTTCACTATTTTTCAACTTTGACGGAAAATAAAAAAAAACTATATTTTTCTATATTTGCCATACGTGCAAAACCTGTTCTTTGATTATTTCTTTACATAATTCAAAAGGTTTTATCTGCCCGTACGTGCCCGTTTGGCTTCTAGAGGTAAAAAAGTTCAAAAAGACATGGTTGCAGAAATTGTATGGCGTCCATCCCTTATATGTTTTGACTGACAGTAGTTTGATCTAATAGTTTGAAAAAAAACTACTCATTGAAATTAGCAGGTACGTACCTCACATAAACAATACTTTGGCGTACAAATGGTCAGGAACAATATTGACTTATGGTCCCTACAGGTAGGCACAAATCTTATTTGGACACGTGCATAATATCAAAATTGCATTATTCAGCCTAAATCCATATGTATGCAGGGAAGAGGTAAATTTTTAGGCATGGTAGCATAAGCCTATATATTGCAAAATAAGCATAATGCCTGGATTAGTCTACGCCTGAAAGTTGGCGCAACAATTACTGAAACCATTAAACAATTTAAGTACTGAAAACATGGCGTTGTACAATTTAAAATTATTTGAACTGTTTAGAAAGTCAACCACACCAAAGTTTTTCACGGAAGTGAAAATTCTTCCTGAGAAGTTGACATTGATCAGCAAATGGGGCTGCGATGGATCATCCGGACAAAGCGTTTATAAGCAAAGGATATCTTTCGATGACGCTACAATATCGGACGGAAATATGTTTATGGCATCTGTTGTTCCTTTGCGGCTAAAATCGGATGATTCCCTACACTGGAAAAATCCACGTCCGTCATCAGTGCATTATTGCCGACCAATAATGTTTCAGTTTGCAAGGGAATCGGCAGAACTCATAAGGACTACGGTGAAGGACATTGAAGAACAAATAAGCAAGATTAAGCCTACAAAGCTGCAAATTGGAGAAGGAAAATATATTGAATGCAATTACGAGTTCCACCTGACCATGGTTGACGGAAAAGTCGTAAACGAACTGACAGGAACAACCTCAACAATGTCATGCCCGATTTGCAAAAAGAGTCAGAAGAACTTTTTTCAATTCAATTCAATTTATTTCATATATAACATGTTACATCTCAATTTTATATAATTAGTTGTAAAGAGTTTAAGATTAGTATCTTTTTCTGTTTAATTATAATATATTTCAATTAGTTTTCATAGACAGAATTATATTGGAGGTAAAAATTTAGCAAAAACCTATCTAAACCCCTTTTTTCGTATTATTTTTATATTTTTTTTATCGATTTTATATTATTATTTGTCAGAAGAACTTTGGTAATTTAAACGATTCTACAAATGAGGAGAATTACGAATATGGAATGTCACCATTGCACGCAAGGATAAGGTGTATGGAATTCTTGCTAAAACTGGCATATACCCTACCACAAGAGGAGGAAAACTTCGATGAAAATACATCAATAAAGGATAAGGAAAAGATCAGAAAGAAGCAAATACAGGATGGTTTTTTTGAAACAAGTTGGACTAAAAGTAGACTGTCCCAAGCACGGATACGGTAACTCTAACGATGGAAACACTTCTAGGAGATTTTTTGAAAATGATGAGGCAGTAACTAGAATCATTGGAATTGACAATCAAATCGTGAAAAGATTGGGAACGATCTTGGATGTTTTAAACTGCAAAGAAAATGTCAATTCTACAAAATATGGAGAATATGCGTCGAAAACTGCATCTCTTTTAGCAGAAATGTATCCACAGAAGAAGTTGACCCCGACCGTCCATAAAATATTGGCGCATGGCAAAGATATAATTGAGTACCAGCCTTTGCCAATTGGAGAGCTTTCTGAAGAAGCACAGGAGTCTCTTAACAAATTTTATAAAAAATATAGATTGCAGAACACATTCAAAGCATCAAGGGTAAGGCAAAATAAGGACCTCTTCAACATGTTGGCAGCATCTTCCGATCCACTTATTTCTTCCCTGCGGCATGTGAAGTCACGAATAGAGTTACAAAATAATTATAGTTTAGAAATTGTTAGTCTTTTAGATATACCTTCTCTTACGAATTGTGATGAATATTTTACAGAAAATTGAAAAAATACATTTAAAAAAATAAATAATTTTTTTTTTAATTTGTTGGGTAATAATTTAAAACATAAAACCCTTAAGAAAAAAAATAAAAACAATCTAAAAATGTAAAAATAATTTTTTTTAGTTACCATAAAATTGATTTTTCTACTAATTTTAACTTTGATAACCCATAAGTAGGCCCCTACAAAGCGTAGCACCCTTTCCAAACGCTCATTTCATAGGCTGAACAGTTATCTATCATATGCTGTTTAAACTGTTCAATTATCTTATTCGGTTCAAAAGATATGATTTTTGCAACGAAAAAACTCAAATGGCGCCACTGTCGTCTATACAAAACAATGTAAAGTGCGGCTTTAAATGATTACAAAATTGCTTTGAAAACATTCGTATATTTTTTAAAAATGTTAAAAGCAAAATAATAAAACAATGAAAAAATCTTCCGCGTTCATATTCATTACATTTTGCATTTTTAATTTTTTTTTAGTGTTAAAATTTTTTCTCACCCTGTTTTTATGCGCAAGTTTATTTGACAGTTCAAAGCGGGAACTTTCTAACAAAAAATTTTCAGACACGCTTTTTCAGTATATTGGCGTGTAATTTTCTTACGTGACAGCTATTATTCGCCAAAAATATTACAGACGCAGTTAAGTGAGAAAAACAGCTGTTTGTTTCAATTTATCGCATTTTTGTTTAATTTCTCACATTTCAGTCGAACAGTTTCTCGACGCGGGAGTTATAGAACATGAGCACAGTTTTAATTTCAAATTTAATCTAGAGATTTAAACGGTTAATCAAGTGAATTAAACGTTTAATTAAGTAAATTTAATTGTTTAATTAATAGTATTAATTGGCACTAGTAAACAAATTAATAGTATAAATTAAATATTTAATTCATTTTATTAAACGTTTAATTCACTTCATAAAATTTTTAATTAAAATTGATCTTATTTATGATTAATGCTTTAATTGGTGAACGAATGTTTTCTGTGCTTGCTAAAACACCATGCACGTGTAAATGAAAACATTTTGAAAATTTAAAAAAATATTATTTTCTCTTATTATTATCAAAAATTGATGATCAGCGGTGAACCATATTACTAGATAAATGGACTGGAACGGCACCAATCTATTTCAGATCCCAGAGAGCGTCTAGTGAATCCCGAAAAAGTCAGTGTTTGCTGTGGTTTTTCATTCAGTTTTCGATTAAAAAATTAGGACGACACAAATCATAACGTTGTAAATAACAAAGTTTTTTTGTTCAAGTACTTCTTAAGTGTAGGAGAAAAAGTTGGGAAAAAATTATGCAGATCCGCCCACTGCGACTACTGCCTGTTGTATACATTTCTGCTTGGCCCTCCCTTTGTGTACTCGATAACTCGTGAAACGATTGAGCTTTTAACGTGAAATTCAGTGCTTAAGAGTTTCAATAATAAATCTTTAATAGATCTGAGTTTGAATAAAGTTGTTTTTGTGGCCGTGATCCCTCCCATGTTTTTAGGCTTGATATTAAATCACGCTTATATTTAAAATCGTTTTAAATACAAAATTCTGTTCTTCACCTCAAACTTGAGTAAAACTTAATTCACTTAGCAGATACATTTAAATTCAATTTAAGTTTCCATTGTGCATAACTTAGCAAGGTGGCCTAAATGGCTCAAGAATACAACAATAATAGGCAAAGCAATAACAGTCTGCTGTTTTTTAAAGCAGCTTGTAATCAATTACACTTTTTGAAGAGGGAGTTTTTTTTATTTAGTAGTCTACCATACTTTGATCATAATTATATAAGACTTTTTATGACTCTAAAAAATCAATCTGTATTTAATATGAAAATTAATAAAATAAAGATTTAAATACTATCCCAAAAATTGGACATCAGTCATATAAAATGCCAATCTCTCTATTGCAGGGTTGAAAAAAACTAAAATTTTCATATTTAATTGAATTTTAGAATTACGAGTATTTACAGAAGTTTGAAGGGTTGATATTCATAAAAAAATATTGTAGGTTTATAGGAAACGAATTTTCTATGAAAATTTGTTCGATAAACCTTTTAATAATCCAAAATAATTTTTTATGAATATGGGGCAAAGTCTATAAAATTGAATGGTTGTTTTTGAATAACTGCAGAAATTTACAGAAAAAATATCCACTATTCGATCGATTCGGTCTTTTTTTGTTAAGAAGACAGCCATAAGGTAAAAATATCGGTCCGAGGAATTCCATAAGAAGTCATATTGGCAGTCTGGGGCAGGATTACTATTAATTTTTTTCAAAAAATTAGGTTTTTATCACGACGAATTCACAAGAAGGTGAGGTCAACTCTACAACAACACTGCTTTTAGGGTCCAATTGTCAAAAAATGTTTGTTTACATAAAAACAAATTTGTAAACAAACCACCTGTTGACTTGACCACATCTTCTATTAAAGCCGCCTTGGTTGAAATATTACAGAACCGTTTGCAGATGTGGTTCATCGGGTGACGACTAAAGGATCTCATCAAAGAAAGTTTTTTTTGTTTTGTTTAAAACTGTAAAAAAACTTAACTTAGTTAAACACTTAATAGAAAATTTACCTTTAATTAGAAAAGCATGTTATTAGGCGTGTTCATTAAGAACACTACAACAATTTTAATAGAAAAAGAAGTTTTAAAATATTTCAATTAGCACACTCTTTACAAATACATTTAAATTCGATTGAGTATACGGCGCCAATTTTTTGTTTTCCTTTATTTACTTTCAATATGTCATTCATGGTACCGTTACATGGATACAAAGTAAAAAGGTTGACTTATAAAATCACAGAAATTCATATTAATATGGCATTTAGTTTTCAGACAGGTTGGCCAATTTAACTTCTTAATAAACTTCTTTTTTTGTATTCTTGTAGTCCTAAAATCTAAAATCGAACACCGCGAGGCATCATCGTTCCATATTTCTTTCTTTACGACATTAGACAAGCCATCAACGTCAACGGAAGGTGCTATTCAGAGGGAAAATCCGGTATAAAAATACCAAACTTGTCACCATCCGTTGTCAAAAGTGAGTGAACGTATTTAATGCTTGTGTTCAATTTGAAAACGGATGTTGTCAACTTTTTTTAACCACCAAATGGTGACAAATTGACAACGAATTTATTCTGACAAAAAAATCTTAATATTTAATCACTATAATGGTGTGATTCCTTCAACACCATGTTTTAATTTTTGATAACACCCCATTGGTATGTTAACACCATTCAGTTGTTATTACGACAACACATTGTTCTTGGTGTAGGAAAGATTAACCCATTCTGAGCCCAACCAACGGAAAACATGTATTTATATATAAAACAGCTTTAACAATATTAATAAATTGCTGTAAAATATAACATACCTACGCTTTCCATTTAAAAGAGCTTTCTTCTAAGATCAGCGCGGTGATATAATTGTTCTACAGCTTCATTTACATCATGATTTATTTACCCGCAAGATTCTATATATCACATTAGCATCTTAACCCTAGATGGTTACTGTTCATCGAATCGACGAGGCTCACTTAATCTAGGGTTACACGATTGCCGCAATCCACCAATTTGTAACAATTTTTTTTTGGAGGACAATAAAACCATTGTCCCAATTATTTTTTCTGCAGTGATTGCCTCAAATTTCATAAATTTGGTTGTCTTATTGTGGCGCACAATAATTAATGGGCAATAATGGCCAACTTTCAGTTACATGATTGTTTTGGTATGTGGCAATATGAGAAACAGCTGTTGTGTTTAATTACGTTTTTTGTTTTGTTAACATAAATACCACAGAATAAAATAAATACTTATAAATCTTAAAAAAAAAAAAAATTATTTAATTAAGTGAAAATGATTTTTTCTCAAAAGAAAAAAATAATTGCAACTGCTATAATAATTTTGTGTGAATTGGATAAAAAGAAATATGAAAAAAGTGTGTGAAAAGAAGTACTTGGGTCAGAGATGAGGTCACAAAATGTAGAACTGATAGTGCATTCGAAAAAAAAAATAAAAATTAATGGAGTTGAGAGAAATCGAAAGTCAAAACTTTTTATTTAAAAATTTCAAACGTATGGACGAACAAGCCTTTAAGGAATTGTTGCAACAAGTGTCTCCACTTATTAAAACAGTAAAAATTAATTTTACTTACACATAAACTATCCCACGATTAAAGAAAAAATAAACATTGGCGCGTATTGCCCACCTTGTTTGCCGCTCAAGAAACCAATAAATATTGGCGCAATTAAGACATTTCATTGCCGCATTATTGTCTTTTAAGTAGTTACACGATTGCTATACCAGTGTTGCATTTGATTGGGACAAATAAGAAAAATATTGTCAAAGGTTGCCGTATGAACCACTAAATTGTGAAATTACACGATTGGCGCATAAAGTAGACCAATAATTGTTGCGATGCGGCAATCGTGTAATCCTACCTTTACACTTAACCATATAACTTTTCTATATGTATTCAAATTGCGCTCTTTCTTTCAACAACGTTAGCTGATGACGAAATCTTTAAATAATAATAACAACTTTTAATATACAAAAATTAGTTAAAATTCTTATAAAATTTTGAGAGAGAAGAACAATTTCTATTTGTTATGCTTTATTTTATTTTATTATTTAATAAAATGCTTAATAGGGCATTTACATTACATCGAAATCTAGTAGATTTCATTTGAAATCTTCCTCCAAATCTAGTTCGTTTACATTATACTTGTTTGACAATAGCGAGATTTGGTATTCACAACAAAAACCGCCGACTGAAAGTTTTTTGTGTAACACATACTTACATATAAAGAAATAGGCATTTAAAAATTTGCATTACATTTTCTTTATAACTAACTTCATTTATTTTATCAATATTATTTGTCATTTGCAATTTGTTTACTATTTTACAAAATTGTTGAATTTTTTATAACAATTTTAACAAGCAGCTATTATGGTTTTTGTTTTGTTTTTTGTTAAAATGTCATTTTTTTTCTTGTGCAGGGCAGTAGTTTTTAGTGCTATATGGGAAAAAACATAGTTGCATCAAAAAGTACTACTAGATTTCGAATAGATTTCGTCAAAATCTAGTTACGGAGTAGATTTTGTTTTGTACGGGAAATCTAGCCAAAAACATATAGATATGGCTCGAAATCTCAAAAGTACTAGATATCGTTGTAGTGTAAATTGGCTATAACTAAAAATTGTTTGTTGATTTTTTTTACTTTGAAAATCGTTCTGCTAGAATTTTTTTTAAAAAGTTCGTCGATTTGACGAAGTGTAACCTTTATGTACTAAAATGCAAAATAACCTTTCAGGGTTAATAAAAGAATTGTAAAATGCACTACATATTCCATATCATTGTACATGTACACAGACAAAATAAATAAAAATCGATTTCAATTAAAAAATTTGTGATATTAATTAAAAAATTAATTAAATTTGCACCAGTAAACAAGTTAATAGTATAAATTTACCGTTAAATTCACTTTTTTTTATTTTTGATTACTACTTTAAGTGGTGAAAAATTTGGAGATATTCTTCTGTGTATATTTATTGATAAGAGAGCGTTATCTATTTGAAAACCGCATGTTGTTAATTTAACAACAATGGCATTTTTCACATCTTTGTTTCCGTTTTGACAACATTTTGATAAAAATTTGACAACAGATGTTGTTAAAAATTTGACAAGAGATGTTGGCGAAATATTGACAACACTTTGTTGTCGTTTTAATATCATTTGTTGGCAATTTTATAAAGACTTTTTTCTCTGTCTGTATAAATCAATGATTTCGAATATAACATTAAAGGTGTAATTGAAATATGGAAAACTTGAATTACTTTTAGTGTAATTGAAATAATTGTGTAATTTTCAATTATAACTTCAAGTATTGAAATTAAATAAATTTCATTTACGAATAATTTTAATTACAAGTGTTTAGCTAGAAATTATTTTTATTCAAAATATGGAATTAAAAATTACTTGTAATTGTATCGTAACTAATTTTTTACTTTTGTGTGACTGTGTAAACAGTAACAAAATGATATCCACGTTACCAGGTAGGTCTGAAATATGACCTAAAAATCAGATCTTTGCTTTTAATTTAATTAAAATAATTGTAATTAAAAATATTAAAATAGTAAATATTAATGTAAAATGAAAAATAGTATGGGTGCCCGCGCAGGCTAGTTGGTAGTGAGCAAGTCTATCAGTGCGAGGGTTCAATGTCCGGCAGAAATTCTGGTGCGTTTCACTACAGCGGGCTGCAGGTCTAAGTTATTTTTGCTCGGTTAATTATGTAATTTGTAACTCTTAAATAAATAAAAATACGTGAGATTATTTAAAAATATTCATTAAGGTACTTTAAGCCACATCAGTTCCATTCATTACCTTTTTTAGGGGAGTTATTTCAATTAATTAGTAATTAAAATTTATCGAATTTTAAATACTTTTAATGTAAATGAATACCAGTTGATGGTATTTTAATTAAATAAATATCAATTAAATCAATAATAATAATATCAATAACTGTAATTGAATATGTTCTTTTAGATAGAATTGTAATTGGATATATTTAATTACAAATAACAACTAATTCAAATTAGTTTTTTTTATCTACCTGCAAAATTAATTACAAAATTTTTAAAAAGTCTTGATGCTTGCCTCAGGGACTTGATGAATTTAAAATTCAATATTCTGCTTAAAATGTTTTCCAATAAAAATACTTGTAATTGAAGATGTTCGATACCAACTAAAAGTAATTGTAATTAAGCTACACATATTTACTTTTATGTGGCTAGGTAATTACAAAGTGTAACTGATACCTCCCAGAGCTGTAAACGATTACAATCGATTTGATTGCAGTCACATGATCTTTCCGTAATGATTGTAGTGTTACCACCAGCAAAATTCACAACTACACTTGAGATAACTCAAAATTACCCAATTTAAATGAAATTACACCTGATATGAAATTAACGCTCAATTATAAAAAAAGTTACAAAAAAAATAAATTAGAAATTATTTACAGACAAATTTTTAAAATTGTCCCTTGTTAGGTCCCATATGCAATTATGGACATATTAAAACAAAAATATTTTATGAGGTTAAAACTAATAATACAAGAATTCTTAACGCAGGGTAACTATATCTATTTGAGATTTCGTCTTTAAGTGATATAAGGGAGGGGTTTTATATATGATTTACGTTCCTGAACTTAACAGCACAAAATTTTGCCATGACATAGAAGCTATTTGTTTTTATCAATACATACCAAAATATTTATAAGGCAGTTATGGCATTACAAGCTATTTTCGTGAGTGGTATTTGTACGGGAGCCATGGTCAAATATGGACGGATTCCAAAATTAATTTCGTAAGATAACTAAAGCTGAAATTAAATATATTTGGCCCAAATTTTGACCAAATACCAAAATAATAAGATAGCTTATGGGCACAAAGACTCTATTAGGAAAAAAGTTGGTATGGTGGTATGTGATACTATGGACCGATTCTCAAAATTTCATTAAAGTATCTGAACAATTGCGACCTGGGGGCTAATTCTGGCAGTCGTGATCCAATACTTTTTCAATGCGAAAGTAGTTTTATTTCTAATTCTTTCAGTCGATACTAAACGAATCGAGATTATTTTTTTCAGTGTTGGAAAAACTCAAATAATTGCTTTACAACATTGAAAAAATAATTTTAAATTGATCAATATCGGCTGAAAGAACTAAAAATAAAATAGCTTTCGAATAAAATAAGTATTTGACTACGACTGACAGAATAAGACTCCTGTACTTTCCGCAGAAGGTCTACATGGACAGACAACCAGCCAGCAGGACGGCTTCTAAGTCTATCGGAATACTACAATTTCCTTTTTTCACCCCCCCTGAATCCGCGCCTGTGCGCTTCGCAATATGACATACACAGATGCAGTAAGGTAAGCAATCTAATTCTTTATAAATTAAATAAAATTTGAGGAGCCACGACATACCCTTATTACGAAGCAGGTTCGTAATGGATCTTATAAAAGAGTAACGGTAACAAAAAATTCCGTGTGCAAAGAAGATCGTTATATTCACTAATTTTTATTTTCGCTTTCTGTGTCAAAAATTTATTGCTTCAAGCAGGGCTGTGGAGTCGTCCGAAAAAAGTACTAACTCCGACTCCGTCTCCAAACGCTGAAATTTTTTAAGTGCGACTCCGACCCACGAATCCGAATTTTGGAGTCGCAGTCGCGCGTTTTTTTGGGTACTGCGACTCCGACTCCGGTACAAAAACCTCAACTCCGATTCTTCAACTCCGAACCCGACTCCACAGCCCTGGCTTCAAGGAGGGAACTCGCCGTATAAGCGAATGGTAACCGAAACTTTTACGTTTCTCCCTTACAAACCTGCTTCGTTGGAAGCTCCATTTTTCATTGGGTTTGTGATTGCAATCATTGGAAATCTGAAATTATTTTGAAATCAAAGAATGAAATCAGTTTGGTTGAAATCATTTTGATTGCAATCCCAATTGATTGCGGTTTTTGACAGCTCAAATACCACCCAGAAGGTCGATTCTGGTTCTGTTAAACTGTGAAATGAAAAGTTTTTTTTCACATTTTGATAGAGTTTCTGATTATGGTTTAGTGAAAACATGATAAATAAAATCCAATGTTTTCATGTGAAAAGAACAAGTGGAATGAAAAGAACAAGTTTTCACAATTTTACAGTAATATGATTCTTGTTCTGTGTAACAGTGCAAAGTAGTGTCAAAAACTTTTCATTTTTGCCATATTTTTACACATTCATTTTTACAGTGAAAACTCTCAATATATTCCCATAAAGTGCCAATTTTTTATAATATTACATAACATTACTCACGTAAAACTTTAATAAAATGTTCTTTCCTTTGATCATCGCGCATTTATTGCGAAAAATCAATTATTTTTTTAATATTTTTCTATTAATGAACATACTTATAAACGCAATGTTATCGTGATTTTAAATACTTAACATCTCTAATTATAATTTTTGTGTTAAGAATATCTTTATATAGAAAATTCTTGTAATGTATAGTAGTCTGTAAGAATTAATATCCATAAATTTAATTAAATAAAAAATAACAATAATCCTGACATGTTTTAAATTTATTATTTTTTTGGTGTGTATTTGAATAGTTTGGCACTTAATCAGAAGCCGAAGTAGATATGTAATTACCATCGGCGGTAAAGAATAAAAGTTTAGCTACGTCTTAAGGTAAACTTAGAGCCGCCTACAATATTTTTATATTTTAATACGAGGGCGGATCAAGAAGTCCGTGACTTTTTGAATGAAAAACAGGTTTTTTTTACAAAAAAAAAATTCTTTTACAACAAAATCTCCTTTAAGCTAAATACACTTAGTCCAACGTTTCTCCAATTTCTGTATCCCTTCCAAAAAATAGGATTTTTCGAGGTCCATAAAATAGGTAATTTCTGTATCCCTTCCAAAAAATAGGATTTTTCGAGGTCCATAAAATAGGCATTTGTTTGACCAATAATTTCATCGTTGGAGCTAAATCTCTTTCCATCGAGTTATTTCTTTAGCTTCGGAAATAGGAAATAGTCACTGGACGCTAAATCCGGAGAATATGGCGGATGAGGTACCAATTCGTAGTCCAATTCATGTAATTTTGCCAGTGAGACTGCACCCGTGCATTATCTTGATGAAAAATAACTTTTTTCTTGGCCATATGGTGTCGTTTTTTTTTTAAATACTCGTTAAATCGGTCCAATAGGTTGGTATAATATTCGCCGTTTATTGTTTTCCCTTACATTTGAAGGAAATCGACAAACTTACCTAGGCATTCTTCGGAGCCGGTTCTCCCGGAGAAACCCATTGTTTAGACTGATGCTTGGTCTCCGGAGTGTTGTAACGGATCCATGTTTTATCCACAGCTACAAACCGCCACAAAAACAATTGAGAGCAAACGCGGCACCCATCTTGCAGACAACTTTCTTAAACCCAGCTGATCATTTAAAATCGAAACCACACCCCCATATGAAATTCCTATGGCATTAACAATATCTCGTTCTTTTACTCTTCGATCGGCCAACACCATATCGTGAATTTTTTCGACATTTAGGGGTGTATTGACTTCAATTGGCCGTCCACAACGTTCAGCGTCATTTGTACTCGTGCGACTACAACGAAAGTCGGTAAACCACTTTTTTTACCACTGAAATCGATGGTGCAGAGTCCCCATAGTATTTATCAAGATTTTCCTTGGTTTTTGATTTCACTATTTTTTGAGCTTATGGACGTTTTTTATGTATTTTTATATACATATTTCACTAGCAATTTGTTAGCAACGTTTTTGTATTTTGAAAAAAAAAAAAATTGTTTTTAAAATGACCAGAAGCTCAAAAAAAAAAAAAAATAGTGAAATCAATAACAACATTCTTGTCAGAGATGCCATGTATATGCTAAAACTACTGAGTTACTAAATGTTAACTGCCATATATATGTTTGGAGAATTGGCGCGGGCAAGACGATCGCCCAAAAAATTTATCATCGAATAACTTCTGAGTAGGTCGGCTTACTAAAATATTGGCCAAGATTTCTATGTATTACATATATAAATGTGTATAATACAATTACATATATAAACGTATATAATTGCTTTTTCCTTAATTTTTTTTTATAAGGGCCGATGTTCAATGTGAACCACACCTAAACGTCAAGTTTTTTCTGCATTTCATTTGACATGTGGTGTGTGTCCTTGAGTATGGAGGTCTAAGTGTCCTTTTTATTTGTTCCCTATAGCCCTTGGTTATTTTAACTAGCTGTCAGGGTACCAGCTGATTTACAAGGCGTTCAAAGGAACTGCCGAATTATGAGCCATTTAATTAAAACTAGGCAGGTTACTGCCGGATTAAGTAGTTAATTTCAAGTCTGGTTTTATTCAAATTTGTATTGCCTTATATACAATGTTTGAGACTTACATTTAGCCTTTCTTACTTATTCTACTTATCGATAAAGTTCTATTTGTCTTTGTCGATATTATGGATATATGAATAATTACCCTGATAACAATTATTCTGACCAATAGGAATGTTTGTGATTACACTCATTCTTATTTGTCACTCAATTTACAATTCTTATTGAGTAGAATTTATTGTGTGTGTTTATCATATTCATACCCCAATTAACTTGCATTCCGATCGATGTGTGTCGATTGGTAAATGCCGTTATTTGATCTTGCATAATTACCCTACTCTATTTAGGTTGGTATGTATAGATTTAAGAGTAGTTTAAGGGTATGCGGTGGCAACTTATGAGGTACACTACAGACATTTCTCAATTTCAGACTAACTCAATACAAAAAAAAAAAAAAAAAAAAAAGCACAATTTTGAAAAAAAAACTTTTGTTAACTGTATCAAAATATTCCTCAAAAAGGCAAAATATGCGCTATAAACTAAAAAATGCTGCAAAAATGCTCTTTTAATTAAATTATGCACTTACAAATCGGTGCCAAAATTCCTAAAAACCTCTGAAACGGATAAATATATTGTTTCTGCCTTCATTGGTCGAACAAGGTAAATCATGCCATTGCATATTTATGGTTTCCCTGGTTATAATACTCGTACTACAAAAAGTTAAAAATTTTGTTACATCGGTTTATTGGTTAATAGACTGAAATTAACCGGTTTATTCGAAAATACCCAATTTTAAATTTACCGATCAGTTAATCGGATAGTAATAAATCGGTTAACAAATTAACGGTTAACCGAATGAATACCCTAGTACATGTACTTAGGAATGATTCAAAAAAATTTTTTTTTATAACAAAATAATTTATGAAAAATAAATAATAATTCAATAAATTTAAATATTTTTTTCCTTTTTGTTAGAAAATTGGATTCCCCAATAAAATTGCTAAGTAATGCTAATAAAAAATTGTTGTTTCCTTGAAAAAACAACACTGGAAAATGAGAATATCTTTTAGATTTGTGCCTCCTTTTAGACGTTAAATATTGACAATCAAGTCTCATTCACTGCTCATTACCTTAATAGGATTTTTTCTGCCGTTGCCTTTGCCCCTTCCCCTGCTGTTCTTGTAGTTGTTATTGTTATTATCATTTTTCTTTTTAAAGAAGTAGGCAATTCAACTAAAGAGGAAAATACGAACTGTTGATGACTTAACACTGATGCCCACTACTTTAAGAGTTTGACTACAGTCATTGAAATGCTGTTGTTATTAATATCATGATGGCCACAAGTATTCCTTTGCTGTCTTTTTTTCGTGGTGTTTCCCATTTTGTTGTTCTTCAGGTTGAAAATTACTTTATTTGGCTCGTTGTTTAGATTGTTTGTATGTTTTTTTTCATTCAACTTGTTGCCCATAATATAAATATGCTGATCAGGAATATGATATCGTATACGCATTTTGGTCAGGATGTTTGTAAAATCAGATGATGCAGTAATTGAAGCAAATACAATTTTATCTTTATTTTGTTTATCGCCTTCCTTTCGGGGTAAAAGCTGAAAAGTGTCTATAAGCACCTGATGATGCTGAGTTGACAGAAATTATGAGAAAATGATGATGAGAAGCATAAATTTGTTTATCTAAATGACCTCAGGTAACGAAAGGTAATTTTTGGCTTTCGATTTAAAAATAAAGATTTTTTGTAATTTAAAAAAAGGTAATGAATACGATGTATGGGTTTTACAAGGCTCATTTAAAAGGTATATGAATGCACCAGAGAGAGGGAGATAGAATTATGCTGGCAGTGATTTTTTTGTATGGGGTTTCTTATTTAGAATAAATAGTTTAAAACAAAACCCTATACAAAAAATTTACAGTCAGTATAACTCTCTCTGATGCATATACCTTATGAAGATGCCTTGGTATTTCATTAGGCCTGCATAAAGTCATACGGATATAATTCAATATTTAGAAAATTGTACTACCTGCTGATTAAATCGGGACATTGGATGCTAGGCAAGCGTTTAAGTGAACTGGGACTACCCTTGAAGGACCACGGGCGCAGTTGAAAAGACAAGGAAAGAGAAGAAACGGTCTTAAAATTTCTCTGAGAATTTCAGGCTCTACATATTAAAAGACACTTTTTCCTAGCTCCAGAATAAATGGCCTACTGAGATATCTCACGGCTACAGGCAAGAGCTGATACCACATTCCTTTCTGCTCAAGTTGACTGTTTGCGCGAAGAGAAGTAACACAATAACTTCAATCATTTTGGCGTATCTAAAACAGTAGTGCGATTCACTAACTTTTTTTTACTATAATCGCAACGTTGAAATTAACATAACGAAAATTTATCGAATTTGCTATTCAGTAACATTTTTAACGATATTCGCTATAGATTAAAGTCAGCTGTTGCTTTAAGCAGTTTTTTTTCGTTATTTTAACGACAATAATTTACTTTGTGTTTATTTAATCGATAAAGTGTATTTTATATTTAAAGTGGCTGAGGCCCGACTTATTACATAAATATTCATATACATTCATACCTACATATTTATATATATGAACAAAAACAAAATTCTAAATTCAAAATGTACAAAACAAAGCAAATTATGAACAAAAATAAAATTCTAAATGTAAAATTCACAAAATGAAATATAAAAACAGTAAATTAAGCACAATTTTATTTGTTTTTTCTCTATTCTCTTTTGTGCTTTTCGTTTATTAAAACATTTTGTAGACAGAGATGTTTCAAAAACTACAGCTGTTTACAATCGTTAATAATAAATTACAGAATCGCACTATCGTTACTGGCAGCCAATATATATGTCGACAAAAATTACGATTGTCGGATCGTTAAAAGTTAGTGAATCGCACCACAGGTGCCAACATTTTGTTTTTAGTTATAATATGACATTTAAATTAAACTTTTTTAACAAAAAGGTTTGTGCAAACTGATTTGCTAATGTTGCAAATTTTGTTGAGGTTATACTAGGGTATTCTTTCGGTTAACCGATTAGTTACTACCCGATTAACGGATCGGTTAATTTAAATTGGCTATTTTCGCTTAAGGATTAAACCGATCAATTTCAGTCGATTAACAGATTTAACAAAATTTTAAATTATTTGCAGTATTATAAAATATTCTTTTGTGTTTTTAATTAATTGTTTCGTCTCATATACAAAAAGTGTGTGTTTACAAAATATTTTTTCATATAAAAAAAGAAGGTGTTCATTTATCTTCATTTTTAATACCCAATAAAAAATGGAGATTCCCACAAAGCAGGTTTGTCAGGGAGAAACGTAAACGTTTCGGTTACCATATCGCTTACGGAAGACATGAATTTTATATCGTGAGTTCCCACTTTGAAGCCATACATTTTTGAAACAGAATGCACTTTTTTCAGCGCATATAAAAATTGATAAAGGTAACGATCAGATTTGCACACTGAAATTTTCGTTACCGTTATTCTTTTATATGATCCCTTACAAACCTGCTTCGTAGTAAGGAAACGTCTTGGCTCTTCAAATTTTATATATTTTTTGGAATTTATTAGGAATTCGTTCGCTTACCCTACTGCATCTGCGTATGTCTTATTGTGTAGCGCATATATGTGTGCTTACTTTTTAAAATGTACCATTAGTTCTTCGCAAAATAGGAAAATTTTTATTGGGTAAGTATTTGCTGTCAAGATGTTTTTGTTTCACGTACTTTTTATATGTATAGAACTTTTCGCTTATAATCCTTAAGTTGCAGCCAACTATATCGCTAATGTGACTATATCGCTAATGTGACTATTTCGCTAATGTGACTAGACTATATCGCTAATGTGACTAGAAGCTTAATTATTAATATGCCACTAATAGACATATAACCGAATTCGAATATGGGCATTTCCTGGGGTCACGAACGTACGTTCGTAAGCTTTTGATATACAAATAATATAGAAAACAAAACTTTTCCTAGCTTTTTTTTTTTGCTATTCGATAGCACTTTGGTAGCTCTTTATTAAGTGCAAAAGATGGATTTCGTCGAGTTTAATTTTTCATAATGATAGTTATAAACATGTAGTCACGAACGTACGCCAAATAGAAGTAAACTTTGGCTGACAGTTGTGAAATGTAAAAATCTGCGAAATGGAAAGGAATATTCAAACGTGATTAATTTATTTTAAAAGCGAATTAATGGAGGGGTCTATCCAGTATTTACACAATAAAATATCTCTATTGGTTTTTGTTTATTTGGCCTAAGTACCGGTCGCGAACGTACGTATGTTTTAACCTATAATTAACCGTTAATCGACCTATTTTTGTTCTCCTTATACTTTTCTCTTCTTAATTGATTGTAATAGAGATATTTTAAAGAAAGAGAACATAACAAATTTTTTTGCATGTAAAATAATTAAATATAAAAATGTCTTTAGAAGTAGCTTAAAATGAAAATATTAAATTTTCCAGTTTCCAGCCCAAGTTTCTCAAGTAAAACAGCTGAGATATCGTAGCATAGCATATATACCATTATATTATAAAAACAAAAACATTTTTTATAATTATAAACAATAAAACACGAAGATTATCAACATTTTATTTTTCCAGCCTGGTTGACCATTCGGAGGAAATGCCCATATAATAAATTTATGTGAATATATAAAACAAAAAAATCATATTTATTACACCGACAGCAGGCTAATGGCTTTGCAACGGAGTTGCATACTTTATAAAAAATTACAAAAAAAAAAATAATTCATCCCTGATAACAAGACGAAAACAAATTTTTTTTCGAATAGGGAGTTGATTATAAAAATTAAGTGGTTTAATTAGAAGTTCTTTTATATGGTTTGTGTCTTCGAAAACTAAAATCAACTTGGTACATATGCAACATATGTTGCTAATGTGACTATAACGCTAATAATTGGCTTTACTTAAGCCTTTGCAAGCCGCTGATAGATGGAATATATGTCAAATGTGCTTATATCGCTAAATGATTTATAAATAAATAAATACTTTCTAATATATTTACTTATAGCGGAAGTGTGACTAAAAACGGTAGTGACTATAAACGAAAAGTACTGTATGTGTTTAATTATTGGTTTTTTTTCGCATATTAATATTTTAACAGAATTAACCGAAACAATTAGAAGTGTTAAAAATTTAAAAAAATTAAACACAGAAAAAAGTTTTTTATCAATTAAAAAATGGCTTAAAAAGTATTTAAATTTAATTAAAATGATAATTGAATCAATTATTTTATTAATTTGAAAAAAAAATTTAAAATTTTATTTTGATTTAATGAACATTTTAGTTGTTTTGAAATAAATTTTTTAATTAAAATATTTATTAAATAACAAAAAATCTTCATTGACTTTATCCGTATAAAATAATTTAAACTTGTAAAATTTTTGCTGGGAATTGTCAATATTTAATTAAATAAATTAACATATTGTTTTAAATGGCAAAATTTTTTGATCATTTTTTTAATTAAAATTAAAAATATCATTTATTAAAAAAAAAATTCACAATTTTAAAATTTTTAGTAATCAATATATATGTATGTGAAATATGTGTTACACTGATAGAAAAAGCGTCATAACGCTAATGTTTTTACATCGTACTATGTCAAGTGTCATCGTTTTTGACCCCATGACTTCAATTGCCCAAATAGTCATCAGGGTCAAAAATTGAAATTATGACATCAATGTGTTGAAACATCGGCATCACAGAAATAACGTATCGTAGTCAGTTTAATAAAACATATCATCAGTGCGATGACTCAGTAACATCATAGAAACAACTAATTTGGCTCAATTTAATGACAGTTTGTCATTGGGATTGACTTGGGTTAAAGTGAGAGAATATCATTATTTACTAACCCATTACATATGTTTGTTTCACTTTTGTTGTATCCGCCCTCGCTCAGTTATAATATACCAGCAGCATGCTCGATATGGTTTTCGAAATCATTCTACTTTGAAAATTTGATGTATTTAACTAAATAAATTAAAAAAACTAGTATATGCGAATTTTCGCTTCTCATTTTTCTTTTTAAACTTGAAAATAATGTTAATAATATATTATGACATGATATATTCACCCTATCGTGAAAAATAAGTGGACTTTTGTTCCCATTAAATTTTTATTCCCTTCGAAGGGAAAAATGCTGTCGTGCAACTCCCGTAAACAGTTTTTCGCGCTATCAGTTCTCAGTGAATGTAAAAAGAAGAAATATTAAAAAACATTAAAAAAAATTTTTGTTCAAAAATATACACGTATATTTTAAAGAAAAGTTAAAAAAAAAACAAAATAAAATAAATTGTAATGGAGTGATAGTTTGATTGCAACATTAGCTTATTGTGCTTTTATGTAGGTTAAACAAATTTCTAAGATTCTGCCACCACGTCTTTGAAAAGCTTCATAACTCCTCAGGCAATCGACCTGTGTTTTGCATTTTGTTGAGCAATATACATATAAGTTTGTGCCTCTTTTAACGGAAATTGACCTTAAAATTAATTTTGTAAACTTCAATATTCGAATTATGAGAAGTATAACTTTCATAAATGTTTCGTTCCCCAGCAAAAATAAAGTGAGAAATTCAAAGGAAAAAGTGAACAAATATTACGAGGGAAAAAATTGTTCTTGATAAGGAGAATTTTTTCCCGCGAACGTTTTTTCACGCTATTATTCATTCTCCTATGAATTAATTTTTTTCATGGAAGTTTTTCATGATCGCAAACACGTGAAAAGGGAACAAATTATGAGGGAGAAATTAATCACGATAGGGGTGATTATGTCAGCGTACTGATGAATTTGAAAATTGAGACTCCTAGCATTCGCCTATATGGTGTGGAATACTCTAGGTATCATAACATCGAACTTATCGTCTAAATTATCGTATATTGTGGTAACGCTAGGGACCAACAAGGTCTATGCGGGATCTTTATAACCAGCCACCTAACCAAACCCACCTAACATCTCAAAACCGTAAAAAGCCATTGAAACGCATATCAATTTACACAACTTTCCTGATTTTAACAGTTTTACAAAACTACAATTTTCAACCAAAAGACTTGAAAATTCAGTGTACGATGCAGAATTGGGTTGTTTGTCAAGCTGCGTACTTCAATTTTTACATTTTTTAAAATAATAAATTTGCCTAGTGTCGGACTAGATAAGCAAAATCCCCTACGTTCGTTGTTTAGGTACATTGAAAATATTTCTTCGAAACAACAATTCTAAAACAAATTAATTTTTTATCCTAAAGTTTTAGTTTAGAAAATTTTAAGACTTTCATATAAATATTGTCTTCATTTTGAGCTATCTCCCATCCATTTCTGTTTTGGTGTATAAAGCAATACATTAAATTTGAAACTATCTTGCATTATACGAAAGTATTTTCAATTTATCAATTTAAGCTTGCTTTAAATTTATAATTCTTATACATGTGACACACTTTCGTCTCAAAAGTCCTTGGTAATGAACTAAACAACAGGAAGCAAATTGTGGAAGTGAGAAATGAAAAATGAAAAGTTTGCTAACCAATAATCGCTTTATAAATTAACCTTTTCTTTTCCAATACATTGAACTTGTAACCCCTTGAGGCGTACAAATTTAACATGCACAAAGAAGTGTTATACACACACATACACAGGCGTTTAAAGCCAATGCATAAGTCCAGCAATCATTTGCTATAGATAAGGACCGAACAAATCGCCATTCAATTTAAATGATAGAAAAACATACCATCAAACTATTACAATGCTTATCAATCTTAAGGAAGGTTAGATGATCGTGGAAACTTGGATTTTTTGGAAAGGAATAATTTTTTTTCTTAAGTTTAAGTCTAAGAAGTCACTATCAGAAGACTCTTAAACGTCTCTGTAATTGGAAGCGAAAAGTATTAGATCAGACGTGTTAAAAAATAATCATTTGCTATAACGAAATATTGGCAAAGAAAAAGTTGTCATTCCACTTAAGTGATCGAAAATCGCCAAGCATGCAATTCCGCTATTATAATGCTTATCATACGTGAGGAGAGCTAGTTTGAAGGTTAACTAGCGTCGTCCTTAGGAAAGAAATAACACACTTTCAGATTATTAAAAAAAAAACACTTCCTGGGGGCTAATTCTGGCAGTCGTGATTGAATACTTTTTCGATTCTAAAGCAATTTTATTTCTAATCCTGTCAGTCGATACTGAACGAACCGAAATTATTTTTTCAATGTTGTGAAAACTCAAATAAAACCTTTACAACACTGAAAGAATTATTTCAATTCATTCAGTATCGACAAAAAGAATTTAAAAAAAAAAATTGATTTCGAATCGAAAAAGGATTCTATCACACTGAATTAGTCCCCAGAGGAATTCCTAAAAAAGCTGCGAAAATTATAAGACCAGAAGCGTCGAAAATGTGTCTTCTAGAAGATGTATTTTAACACCGTTAAAACATAAAAAAATCAGGTTGAATTTTGTATTAATTTCTTTTATTTTTTACATTACAAAATTTAATAGATTTCAACAAAAAGTTTACCATTTACACTAACTTTGAATATTTGACTTCTTGTTAAAGGACAAGATTTCTCGGAGTTGTGTTGTCTCTTTAAAACACCGTCAGCATCTTTTACTAAAAGTAAGTGTGAACTATGTGAAGTTTTATAAATAAAGGGTCTACCAATAGGGACTTCTGATCTCTAAAAGTTTCTTACAGGCATATAGTTGAAAGTACATGTCCCAAAATGGCTGACATTCCATCAGTCTGCTTTTGCAAAATTAGATGAAAAAATTTTAAAACCTAATGACCCTCATATTCATTACAAAGGCTTCTTAAGTGATGAGTCATATTTCTTAATGAATAAATACGAGTAGCAAACCAACTTTACGAGTTTTAAGCGATATTGATTCAAATAAGATTGAAGAGCATCCCAAAAAAGTCACTTTTTGATGTGGATTTTTGGGAAGCTGCATCATGTTGGTCTTGTTTCATATATTTATTCCCGTTGTTCTAAACTGGAGTAAAGGGCCATTACAAATGTATTCCATTGGGCTCTGCTACAAGCTATTAGTTTTATTTCGTTCCAGGATTTTCTTGTGGTTGCTACTTCAGAATCAAACTGACTTCTCCAGGTGTGGGCGTGTCTTCATCTTTTTCCTGTAAGTTGCAATCAATGACAACCCGCTCTAGGTCATCTGCTGCTTAACTTATTGTGTGACGCAGCCAATTCCACTTACGTCTTATTATTTTGATGCGCAGAGAAACTTAATTAGTGACTGTCCACAGGTCGAAGTTGGATATCACATTTGGTGAAAATATTTTACAAATTTTCCTCAGACTGTGGGTAAAAACTTAAAGTGAATTTATGGCACGGGCAACAGCATTCCAAGTCTCAAAGCTATACAATATTATTAACTTCATGCTGGAGTTGAATAAGCTGATTTTAGTTTTTCTGGATATATGGGAAGCCTTCCATACAGGGCGCAGAAGGCCAAAGGGTTCGGGTGACAGTAAATATGCTTTACTATATCCGCTCTAGATCCTCCGCTGTTGTTGAAAAAGCTGCCAAGATAGCCAGAGCTTTTAAAATCTTCAAGCACGGGGCCGTTGATCTCAAAGGATTGTCTGTTGTTGGTATTCAAACACATGAATTTAAGCTTGCCTGTATTTATTTTCAATCTTTATTTTCGCTGCCACCGTTTCTAGGACCCTTAGCTTTTGAGATAAGTCGCTTAACGTGTATGCCAGGGTACAGATGTTATCGGCTAAGTCTAAGTCGCCTAGCCGGCTGTGTAGGCTACATTCCAGTGGAGTTTTCTGAAGTTTCAAATTATAACGACACCAACGACATTGAGTTTCAACAGTACGGTGATGCGTGCCAAACATCTCATGGCCGGGTGATTAGTTTTATAAAAAAAAATTATTTTTGTGTTAATCGTATCCGAACTCATTCAATGGCAGGCGTATTAGCGAAAGCGAACGTGATTAAAAAATTACGTTTTTTGATTAATTAATTTTTTTTTTGTAAGGAGAGTACTCGTCTCTCCAAGATTTCGTTGGAAGATACAGTTTGTTCTTAGAGTAACGCACATCAAATTAAGATTGCCTTACTATTGTAGTTCTATAGTAAAAATTATAAATACTTTGTATGGGAGGTAACCGTCTCCCCATCCTATACCACAAAGATTTTGTTGGAGTATGCAGTTTCTACTAAAAGTTACGCAAATCAAATTTTGTTAGGGTCACTATTCATATAAGCAAAATAAAAATGTATTGTATGGGGGTACCCGTCTCCCCATCCTATACCATCAAGATCTGGTTGGTACATGTGCTTTGTTCTAAGAGTTACGCGCATCAAATTTGGTGTGCCTCAATATTGAAGTTGAGGAGATATGAAGTGTTCCGCGAAAAAAGGCTTTTGGCCCCAGTGTGCGTCCCTTTGTTACAACTAGCAACAATGGAAGTCAATGTATGTTTATATAGAAAAGCCTATTTCAGAATTTTTTAATTTAAGCACTATCCCGAAAGGGTTAACAATAAAAACAATTTAGATATAACTCATACCTCAAGGTCGGAAGATAAAATGCCAACAAAAATGTATTTTTTTTTTTTTTGTAAAAAAAATGATTCTCTGATCCAACTTATCGGTCTTTATAAGATAACTAAATATGATAATGCAAATACAATTGCAATGTATTTTGTGTTTTTTTTTTTAATGAAATCTATAAAATCGTCTTTTGATCTTGCAGAAGCTTAGAAAAAGTGACGCCCGGTCACTTCCATTTTCGAAAACTCTTCTAAATACTTGCCGGGCGAATAAGACGGAAGCAGAGTTCATGTGTGTCGGAAATGAGGCTAAGCAAAAGTTCACTTAATAAAGCCACTAAAACAAACAAACTAAAATTAAAAATACGATTTATTGCAGGCACACACACACACATCCTTAGAAGGATAAATATTCCTGAAAACTCCTACCAAATATATTAAACGTTTTGAAAGAGTTCAAAAACTTATATAAATACATTTTATTTCTAGTTTAATCAAATGATCAATGTCCTTTTAAGTTGTGAAACATAAAGAAATCATCAAAGAAAAATAATAACAATTTGTGACCTCATTATTGGATTTCAGGATTTGTCGAAAATTTTACACAATTTTGTGCAGAGAAAACCATTTAATCAGAAGAAAGATAATCTCTTATGAACTTACAGTCACATGCCTTTAAGTAGAAAAGTTTTGACTGCTGTTATTTTTGATTGTTTTCTAATGGCCACAAATTGTGGCATGTTGATTTATTGAGAGTTATTTTTTTTTTTATTTTAGGTTTGAAAATTTATTGCATTTTGGTGATTTTTTTAAAATTTTTTTTCTTCTTTTTATTAAGTGATTTTTTTTCGAAAACCTTGCAAATTTGGTGAAACTTAGGAGTTCATTAAAATTTTTCGATTTTAGCAGAAGAAAATTAACTGCACGTGTTGTAGACTTAAACGTTTAAAAAAAATGTGACATTAAATTTCAAGTTCAGAAAATTAAGGCCCGTTTTAAAATTTTCAACGCCACGAACTATGCTGCAATTGAAATTATAAAACGCAATGTGAATTTCTGCAGAAAGCAACAAAAAAATTACAAAATATTTATGACATTGTGTCCTTTTGTAATTCTTTGGCGTTGCGTTTTACATGATTATGGCCTTAGGTTTTTTGTATTTTTATTTCTTCCTATTTTGGGATATTTTCCTTTATTTTAGAGTTTTTATTTGCTATTTCAATTTTGTATTTTTTTTATTATTTTGTAAGCGTTTATGCCGAGTTTTATTTCCAAGTATGCCATTTTATTAAAAATTTATTTTAATAAAATGAAAATTAAATTCAATTAACTTAAGCCTAATTAAAAATATCGAAATTGCGATTAAATTTTTTTTTTTTAAATATTTCATTTACTCATCCCCTTATTGTGTAAAACACTTCACTTTGGAAATATTTTCATACAACTTTTTGAAAATTAAAAAAATAAATATGAAAAATTGCACAACGCATGGTGAAGCGATTTACAAAATAACACTCTTAATTAATAAAAATAATTTTTATTATGATGAGATACTTTGGCAAATTATCATCCATAGATTTACGTTTCAACAATGTTACCAAATTAACCAAATTTACTATGAAAATTAGTTAACGATTCTCGCAATTTAGTGTAAAGCGATTTGGCTTATTTTGAGCCTAACGGGTTCCTAAGTAAGCAAAATAACTACACATAGAGTGAGACCACACATACTAATGATACCCTAACATCCGAATTGTGACATCATAGTTATTACAAATGACATCAATGAGGCAAAAAGTGACATCAATCCAATGACTAACGTCATAATAAAATGTTGGCATATTTTATGCGTCAAAAATGCTGTGATATAAATTCGATGCCATATTTTGTATATTATTAACATTACTTTCATTTAAAAAAGTAAAATAAGAAGAAAAAATTCCCATATTCTTTTAAATATAATTTTAAAGGAGAATGATAACGAAAACCATATCGGGCATGCTTCTGGTGACTTATAATTGAGAGTTATTCTGTAAACGAAGGATGGCATATAAAAAAAGTGACACATACATTAGTATCGGAAAAGTAAATAATTATATTCTCTCCATTTGACTTAAGTCAATCCCAATGACAATTAATGACAACCTGTCATTATATTGAGCCTACAAGTCCTTTATACGATGCTACTGAGTTATCGCACTGACGACACGTTTAATTAAACTTTTTTATTAAACATCAATGAAATGACACATCGGCATCACATAAATCAGTTTAATAAAAAAATAAAACAAATGTAAATTTAAATTTAAACGTCCATTTTGAACGTTAATAACAATAGTTGCAAAGTGTTGTGGCAATGGCTGTGGTTTTTGCGAACGAGGTTAAACTGGCTGCGACTGTTGTTGCAATTGTGCTAGCTGCCATTGAAGTTGCTTGTTGTAGCTGCTCGGGGTCTTGGTTGTACTTGTAATGGCTCCCTTTGTTGTTTTTTCTGTTGGCTCTCTTGTTGTTTTTCTTGGGCTTCTTGGTTTTCGGGGTTTCTGTTTGAGTTGATCCGTTGACATCCGTGCGGGGTCTGTTTTTACCTCCTTTAAACCGATATAAACGGGTGTGATGCTCCGTTAAGCACTCCATGCTCCTATCCCTGCTGGTACACTTGTACTTCAAGTGCGACTGTGAAAATCAGTTAAGGCAGTAACGATACTTCGTTACCACCTTCCATCGCTCTCCCACCGACATTTTACGAAATTTGGGGCATTTCCTAGTCGCATGCTCCCTCTTGCACACATGTTACTCCCGCAAGCTCTCATCGCGCTGCATAAGTGCTACATCGGTTTGACGGCCTGTGGGCTTAGACTTGGATATTCTGAAAAAATAGGGGGTAAGAAAAAACAACAGAGAAAATAAATTATCAGTTGGAGTTCGAATTAGGAATGAGACCAAGCTTCACAATTAGACGGGTAATAATGCCAGAAGCTGTCCTCACGTTAGCTACCCTAACTTTAGAATCCTCACCACTGTAGACCTTTCTACTCGGCCTAATCTCCATAAATTCGGAGGCATATTGTCCTGGCGGATAGCAACTAAATCCCGCACTTTGTGCGTTTTTGGAGCTCCTTTAAATATTCCTCTTTCCACCTTAGGGCAAACTGGTGGTGAACAATCTTTAACTTCTGCCACCGGTTGACAAGACTAATGAAAGTGTCTGGTTCGGCCCGCCCTAGCAACGGCCCACCGACCAAACAATGACCAGGGGTTAAAGGCACTAAGCCGGTGGGGTTATCGCTCATTGCAAACAAGGGTCTAGAGTTCAAGCAGGCCTCAATGCGGGTCAACATTATCTCGAACTCTGGGTATGTAAACTTCTGACAACTGATAATTCTTTTCAAATGGGTCTTGAAACTCTTTACCTCGGCTTCCCCATATGAGGGGCCCAAGACGATAAAGTGCAATTCCAGAGGCTCTTCGTGGGCAAGGGCAAGAACTTTTCCTTTCAATTCTTGTAAAAACTTCTTGTGATCGATGGTGGGGAGTTTCCAGCTCCCACAATGGCTATTCCTTTATTGGAATACATATGTCTAGGTGCCGAGCGACGGGCTATAAAACGGGTAAAAGCTGCTAAAAAAGCTTCTGAACTAATATCCTCGGTCACTTCTAAATGAATCGCCTTTGTGCCAAAGCAAACAAATAATACGACATAGGCCTTTGACATTCGACAACCTCTCCCCCTGTAAGATTAATGTCAAATGGTCCAGCGAAATCGACTCCAGTATGGTCAAAGGGTCTGCCAAAACACGTTCTTTCCGGGGGTAATGCAGCCATAATTTGGCGACTCGTTTGCTTACGCTGAATAACACATTCCTTACAGTTATTCACGATCATGCGTACCAAATTCCGGAGTTTAGGAGCTTATAATTCGATCCTCACAATACGCATAAGCACGAGTTTCCACCATCTAGCGAGTATTTGTTGACATATTCCAGGTACAGTCGGGTAAAAGGTGCACAATAGGGCAGTACTTTCGGAAACCGTTCATCATATGTAAGACCCTTGGCTTGGGATAGACGACCATTTACTCTCATGAAATCAATTTACTCCCTCGGAATAAACTTTCGAAAGTTGGGAGTATTCGGGTAAGTAAGACTGCTGAGATAAAATAGTTAACCGGGTTTTAACAAGCACAATCTCAGATTTGGACAACTGCAGGGGTCATAACAAATGATACACTTTCGTAAATTATGGTAAAATCGGAAAATATATGCAATGACTCTCAACACTCGGGGTAAACTTGAAAACCGTTTGAATAAATCATCTGAACTCGCATTCCACCGCAAGCCAAGCGTCTTTGTCGTGCTTGCGTCCGAAAATTTCAAGAACTCTGCGGAAAGCAGATTCTCGCCGGGTTAATCCTCTAACAGGCGTTTATAGGTTGCAGTCAATTTTCTTAAAATGAAACCAGCAGAACCAAGAAATTTCGTTAGATCGTTACGCCGTACGATCGCCTCTTCTAATTCATGAGAACCAGCAAAAACATCTTCGCCTTCCAACGTTATTCTCCAATGTTTTTCAAATGTGGATTTTATTACAATGTGTTCCAAATGAAAAATACCTTTTTTTAAAATTTAAATTCATTATGTATTTAAATAAATTGGGAGCTTTACATTCGGCATCATAGCTAGGAGATAAAATATTGTTCTTTACTTCCTCTAATTCTTGCAAAGACGAAATACTTGGCTCCTTTTTGTTTTGATTTTTTTGAATTTATAATTTCTTCACTTTCCCGTTTTATTTTTATTTACATTCTTACACTTTGTAATTAATTTTTTACTCACAAATATATTTAATATTTTTTAGCAACGACGTTCTTTAAAGGCGAATCCACTTCATGTTATATGTGACTATTCTTTAATTGTGTAATACATTTAACTTTAATCTCTATTTTTTAATGTTTACATCTATTTTTTGCTTCAGTGCTGCCAAGCTTTTTTTTGGTTTGAGAATAACATTTGATAACAACTTGAAATCAAATTGATAAAACATTGTATGTCAAATGTTTACATTCAATTCATTATCAATTTGAATTCAAATGTTTAAATCAAAAAGTTGAAAAAGGTTTGAAAATTGTGTTTGATGTCAAATGATAAAATAATTTCTATCAAAGGTTTGACTTCGCGTTTGTTGGATATGTGCAACGATGCTTGTTACAGTCTTTCTTGTCTTACTCTGTGTGGGTATGTTGTATCAAACTTCATGTATTTCGTGCAACCAATGTTTAGTCGCAGTAAGATAAATCGACAGTTTTACAGTTGTTTTGTTTAGTATGGGTTATTTCATAAGAAGAAGTGCTCTGTTGTCGTATTAGTCACGCAAACTGTTTTGTCTTTTGTTGGTGTGGGATCAGCCTAACAAGAATGTTCGGACTTAAGAGTGTTAAAATAAATGAAAATGGATCATAAAACGAAAAAAACCTTTTAACCGTTTTGCAAAATTTATTTAAAAATAATTTTTATTTGTATCACTAGTGATTTAGTTTTTCAGTGCGGGAGTTATGGGTTCGATTCCAGCCAAAGACACTGGTATGTTGCACTGCAACGGACTGAAGGTCCGTTTAAAATTATCAGTAGGTTTAAAATTATCGGTAGTTTTTAATCAATTAAAAAAATTTTTTAAAAAGTATTTCAATTTAATTAATGTGATAATTGATTTTTTATGTTATTATTTTTTTAGTTTGAGAGAAAACTATAAAATAATTTTGATTTAATTAACAAATTAAATTAGTTGTTTTGAAATAATTTTTTAATTAAAATATTAATTAGATAATAAAATATCTTAATTGATTTTTTGCGCTTAAAATTAAATAATTTAAACTTGTAGAATTGTTGGGGGTTGTCGAATCCTGAGCTACATTTATTTAATTAAATCAATTAACACATCTTTTAAAACGGGAAGGTGCTTTGGTCATTTTTTTTTAATTTTAAATTGAAAATATCATTAATTGAAAAAAAATATTCATAATTTAAAATTTTTAGTAATCTTTATAATTATTTTGGTAATATATTAATAAGTGCAAAATCAAAAAATTGTTTGCTTGATTCTATGAATTTAGTGATTATAAGACAATTTTTAATTTTTCCTTGTAGAATATTATTTGTAATTGTATCTGGTACTCTTAATAAAATATAAAAATTTATTTCCTTTTAAAAATATCGCCAATTTTTTAAAGTTTGATTCTAAATTGTGAAGAAAATTCAAAAAAAATTTTAACGTTAAACTTAAATTTCATTAGAATTTTCTTTCTTTTAAATTTAAATTTGCTAGAGAGAATTATAAAAAAAAAACAAATTAAATTCTAAAAAAAAACACAAACAAAAATAATAATAAAAGAAGATAAAAAAGCTAAAATCAAGTTGCATGTCCGCCCGCCCCCCCCCCCCCATTTTATTAAAACATTTTCATCATGAAACAAACAGGAGTAAAAAACTTGTACATTCTTGTACATGTTTTGCATGTAAATTATCTCTTTCTCACTGTGAGTTGATTGTTGTTGTAGATTTTTTGTTATTTTTTATTTGAAAATTTCAACTATTTGATAAAGTATTCGAGCAGTTTTTGTTGTTGCTGTTGTTGGCGCTAAATAAAAAACTACAGGAAATGTCCACTTTACGCAATCTAAATGAAATTTTTTTTTTCAAATGAAAACTTTTAAAATAATGATTTTGGCTAATAAACTGAATAAAACGGAAGAAATTAAAAAGTAATGAAAATTTTGTGATAAGTAACAGTGGGACTGATCGCAAATTCAGTGATTTTCGAGTTTTGTTCAAAAAGTTATCAGAGACCGTAACGTTTATAAGATTTATTTAAAAAATTACCTTTTAATTATTATTTCTTGAATTTTATTTTTCGACTAGAAAATAAAATTATTTTCTGAGTTCAATTTATTCCTCAGAAATAAAAGTTATTTCGTGATTTTTATTTATTCCTCGTAAAATAAAATTATTTCTAGTTTTATTTTTTGCTTAGAAAATAAAAATAATATTTTTTAGTTTCATTTCATTGCTTGGAAAATAACAGTTACTTTTCGAATTTTATTTTATTTCGCTTAACAAAAAAAAAGCAAAAACGTTGGGAAAAAATTGTAATTAAATGTGTTTTTAATTTACAATGGAAAAAATTTAGGCCCTATTAGCTTACTAAAATATCTAAAACTTCAAATTTAACACCTTGGCCAAAAAATAAATAAATAAAAAACAAAAGCAATTTTCATTAGGCTTAAGCTTATCAAATTTACTGCCTGGCCCACAATGTCGACAAGAACATTTCTTTCGAATATTTATATTGAAAAACAATTTTTAGTTTTTTGTTATTGTTTTCAATATAAATATGCGAAAGAAATGTTCTTGTCGACATTGTGGGCCTGGCAGTTAATTATCTTAAAATTTTTTTATTGAAAGAAGGAATTTTCATCATGAAATGCTTTAAAAAAAATTTTTTTTTTTTGATATTTCTTGTCTGAACACGGGATTGAACTCGTGTCGAATTTACATATTTCGAGAATAACCATATTCTCATTATCAGAATTCTTTGCGTAAATAAAAATTGAAAAATTTATAATTAATTACAGCAAATTTCGATCTTCCACTACCATTAGTTAAATATTGATGTTTGACTACAGACTGGCACGCGCCGCAGTGACGCAAACGGTAGAACACAAAGAATTCTGATGATAAAAATGTGGTTATTTTCGAAAAAATATTAAAAATTATTTCATGTTGTAAATTCCTTCCTTCAATTAAAATAATTTAATGAAAATTAAATTTGATGAACTTAAGCCTAATTAGAATATGAAAAACTTCAATTAAAAACCGACAGTTCAATTAAAAATCACAATTGTTAAAAAAAAGAACCTTTATGCGCTAAAATTTAATTTTATATATTTTTCACCGATTTAAGGGAGAATTTATCCCCAGAGACCGTGCTAAAATTCTTTTTTGTCAAATTTTTTTTTATTCCATTTAAAAATTACCTTTTTCTAAGCAAAATTAATAAAATTAAATTCTGAGGAATAGATAAAACTCAAAAATCATTTTTATTCTCTAAGGAATAAGTAAAAGTCAGAATATGATCGGTAAAGTTGGGTTTTTCAATAAAACTTAAAAAAGAAAAATTAAAGCCTCTAAAGGCCATGTAACAAGGATTATCTTAGTGTATTCCTTATGCATGTAGCACTTCTCATATAGTTGGTTTTTTTTTAATTTACATTTGAAAATAATCGTTATTTGCAGTCCCTGAAACTAATAAAAAAAATTCAATGATCAGAAGAGATTAAAAATATAAGCACATGGGCTGTTATTGAAACTTAGAAAATTTTAGAGGTACCGAAATAGCCAATACGATCGTTAGGCTGAACCCACGCCAACAAGAGAAAAAACTATGGCGTATTTGAGCGACATTGTCATCATGACATTTTCATCGTTGAATTGTCGTGAAAGAATTAGTATTTAGTTGCTGTTACCAATAAAATATCGTCAATTAAAATTTCATCGATGAATCTAAGCGAAAATTACTCAAATAAGGGGACTTATTAATGACATCGTCATTGTGCCGTTAACAAACTAAAGAAAGTAAGAACTTTGCGACATTGTCTGTAATAAGTCAATAACAAGCTTAACGCTGAAGGATTTCGTCTACTTTACGTCTTCGTCAACGCATGAAGCATATAATAATATTAAAATTTGCTAACGCATATCGATGATATTGTCTTATAGGACTACTTTCTTATCAGGTAACCCACACCAATTAAGACAAACAAAACGAAAAAAGGCAAAAATATTGCCGCATTGCTATCTGATTACCGACAAACACTTGATAAGATTTTGTTTGGTGTGGGCTAGCATTAAACAATTGTCTGTGACTATAAAGACAAAAGCGTTTTGTTTTGTGTTCTTGTGGGCTATGGCAGTTTTAAAAAGTTGACAATCAGAGGGTTTTCAGTAAGTATGAGGCGCTTTGTTTTTGCCATTATTCGAATATAAGTAAATTTAGGTGCTCAACAAAAAGTAGAAAATATTTACATGAGTATCTGCCATGTGGCGTATTCCAAAGGTGGTCTGAGCCACTGCGTTTACCATCCACCCCCATGTATGAGGTAGTTCAGATGAGTCCGGGGATCCACTAACCTTAAGTAAGTAGACGACATGTTTACACTTTTCGGGGATTAAATTAATCTTTTCTTTACTAAGCATTTCTTAAATAGATCAAATACAATTCATTTATTACGAGAAGCTACGGTAACCTTAGGATGGATTCTTCGGTTTTGTGTTGATCGGATCGTCGACAGCAGACTGGAGGATGTGGCTTTCGGCTAGTTGAATGCGGCGGTATGTTCAGGTTCGGGGTTATGGAACGCTCGGCTGCTTAGTCTTTCAGCTACAATAGGCTCGGCCGGTTCGGTAAATGGCTTGCTTGGCTGTTTAGTAATCGGTTACAATAGACTCGGTATCGGGTCTACGATAAAGTTAGGCTTTTGGATGTCCTCAGGGTTGGTTAATGGCGCGCTGGGCTGTTTGGTAATAGGCTACAACAGACTGACTTCGGGTCTATGACTAGGTTCAGCTTCTGGACAGCGTCATCTTTGCCTATTTATGGAATCAGGATAAGGGTTTATGACTCGCTCGAGACTGCATGAACAGACTTCAATATTCGGCTTCAGCCCCGGGTGCATTTTCGGATCACACGTTCGTTTTATTAATGTTTTATATAAAACATACAAGGGCTCTTACAACTAGTCATTAAGTACTTCATTAATCTAAGAAAATTACTTAAACTAAACTTTAACTAACAATGCTAATGGTGAGAACAGGTAACACGAGGTTACTTGCGAGAACAGGCGGCACTAGACCACTTATGAGAACAGGTGACACGGTGTTAATTTATAAGCAAACGAAAGGAGTGTAAATTTATAAGCAAATTAAAGGGGTGACTGTAGACCTAGTCAGCTCCTCAATTCTTTAAAACAAGTTTCCTGACGAGCGGGCCTAAACAACCAGCGAAATGCGCATAGAAACTCGCTTTCCCACATCAATAAATTTCAGTGTTTTTATCAAAAATAAAAATTTTGAATTTAGCACGTCATTAATAAATGAATTAATTAATAATGTTCCGAGCTTGTTTGTCGGTTGGCTTGTCTTGTGAAAGTCGCCCCGACTGTAACAAAACGTTTTCCACTTGTATCAATTCGAATGAGAATTATTAAGCGGTAAAAGACCACTATCATATGAAATAAAGTATAATATAAAATATATATAATAATCGAAATAATAGTAGTTATTTCTATTTTCACGTTACAAACCAATACACACAGGTAGAAATTTTCAGTCAACAATACGACAGGGTTATACACTTGCCCCTTGTTTTAGAGCTGGAGCTATCTAACTTTTGCTGCATTGGAAAAGTCGGCAGTATCTGTTGGATGGCAATAGCATTTAGGGATGATGATACGATTACCGACTTTTCCCACAAGGGGTGAAAGATCCACCCATTACCAGTGATTCCATATGAAAAAGCACCCCTCTGTGAAAGAAAATTATCTTATGATAAGCAAACATCCAAGAGTAGTCATGCCTCCTCTCCATCACCAACTTTCCACTGATCTTTATCCGACATTCATTCTCCACTTATAAATAACGTACTACATCCCAATAAAAAAATTTTCTTATTTTGCGAAGCACTAATGGAATATTTTAAAACGTAAGCACGCATTTATGCGCTACGCAATAAGACATACAGAGATGTAGTAAGGTAAGTGAACGAATTCTTTATAAATTTAAAAAAAAAATATATAAAATTTGAAGGGCCACGACATTTCCTTACTACGAATCAGGTTTGTAAGGGATCATATAAAAGAATAACGGTAACGAAAAATTTAGTGTGCAAAGCTGATCGTAACATTTCAAATTTGTATATGCGCTGCATAAAGCTCTTTCTGTGTCAAAAATGTATTGCTTCAAAGTGGGAACTAGCCTTCTGGAAGCTATATGGTAAGCGAAACTTTTACGTTTATCCCTTACAGCCTGCTTCGTTGGAAGCTCCATTTTCTATTGGGATGCTACGGACTTTGTTGCGCATACATCCTGCATACATCATCTCAACATTCATTCTCGAGGGGGGTCAGTCGACCTCTACACCTCAAATCCTCGTTAATTTCGCACTCCATCTCTCCATCATCGCCCATTTCCGACTACCCTTAAAAAAAAGTTTGCCGATTCATTAAAGCTATCAGTTATGCAAAAAGCATCCTTTTCCAAAAAGTACGCTCCTTGCAAAGACAGGGGAAGACCCAAATGTTTTCCCTTGCAAGAAGTATGACTTTGGGGGACCTCAACCCATTGCCAGTCTGGTGCCGAGACAACTGATGCAAATAATAACTTTTAAGCCGAAAACGCAAAAAATTGCAAACTAAAATTATTGCAACCATTAATTTTCGATATCTTACTAATTGTTTCCCAACGTTTTAAGATTTGATTTTTTCTCTAGACAATTAATTTAATATATATGTTCCTCTAACTCCCTCTGGAGAATAGGGCACCAATAACAGCCGCTCTCCATCTAACTCGATTTTGAGAGAAAGGCGTACCAAGATAATCCCAGTTGGTTCATTACGGATTGTGTTGAACGTGCCCATGTTGTTCGTGCCCACGCTTGTTGACACATTGTCGCTACTTCGTCATAGGGCGTCAACTGAAGGATCCACTGCCACTTTCGTTTACGTACCTCCGTTGCTACTCGTATTTACTTTGCAGCATTTAGTAGTTCGGCATTAGAAAGGGTTTGTGGCCAAAATATACGTGACATTCTTTTGGGCGGCGGTTGGTGAAAGTTTTTAGACGTTTTGTTATGTCACTGGTCACCTTCCAAGTTGTACATCCACAAAAGAACATTGCCCTCGAAAATTCTGAGCTTGGTGGCTTCACTGATTTAATTGCTTTGCCAAATGGTCGCTAGTATGCCAAAAAATTACCTGGCCTTATTTACTCAACTGCTTTAAGCCAAATATAAATCCCTTATCATTTTCAATTGACGAAAGAAAGCCAAGGAAATTAATTAAAGTAATTGTTTTTATTCCACTGGCCTCATCCTGTATTCTTTGAAACAAATAATAAACACGTTAAATATTTTTTGCTGTGTGTCTAATTGTATCCTTTGTCTAAGAGAATGTGTGTATTACATACATATATGTATTTTGTTTTTGTATGTGTGTGTGTCTTTATGCATGTGTATTATATACATATAACTTTATAGTATTAATTACATTGTTAAGGTGTTAACTTGTATTTACAATTTCATTTGGGGAGTATGTGATGTTTGTTGATAACACATTTAAGATTTATGTCTTGTTTACATGATCTAAAATAAATGTATTTACTAGATTCACATATTTACAAATCCACCTACACACACATGTACATACATGCAGTACCCTGTAGGAAATGTTGAAAGGGAAACTGTACTGATTTACTATTGACGTTGCCACCAGTAATACTGACCAACTGTAGACCAGTGCTCGTGTTCTGTAACTCCCGCGTCGAAAAACTTTTCAATTGAAAAGTGTTAACTTAAACAAAAATGCCATAAATTTAAACAAAAAACTGTTTTTCTCACTTAACTGCGTTTGTAAAGATTTTGGCGAGTAATTGCTGTCTCGTAAGGGAACTACTCGCCAATTTACAGAAAAAGTGTGTCTGTAAAACTTTTCTGAGAAAGTTCCCGCTTTGCACTGTCAGATAATCTAACGAATAAAAACCGGATTAGAAAAAACTTCGACACTAAAAAATAAATTAAAAATGCAATGAATATTAACACGGAAGAGATATGTAAGTATTTTGTTCTTGGCAGATTTTTTCATTGCTTAATTATTTTGCTTTTAACATTTTTGAAAAATATACGAATGTATTCAAAGCAATTTTGTAATCAACAAACATTAAGGTCGCACTTTTCATTATTTGGTATAGCCGACGGTTGCTTTTTCGCAGCCGTCGTTGAAAATTTTTTAATTTTAGAATATTTTGGCCACCGTCAACGATGTTTGACTGGCGTTCTCAACATCTGCAATTTCATATCGGCTTCGAGTGGAATATCATGACATTTATAACGTTACGACGTAATCTCTTTTGATAGTTTTGGACAGGAGTTGCCGACACACTTTTTTCTCACTTTTCGAGAAACGATGGAATATTTGGTTTCACATGTTTTCGATGCGAGAAGTTCTCACACAAGTTACAGAAAATGGGTACAGTTAATGCGTTATGCCGTGAATAACAGAATGCGCTTGTCATTGAAAATCCACTACTGGCCTTTGGAACTATTGGCTTGTGGGACCATATGCATACATTAGAACCAGAGATTCGTTAGTATATTCGATTGTCCTAATCTACGAAAAAGTCAACAAAATAATCGATAAAAGCCGCGACATGGATACAGTTGATCCCAGGTTTCCTGCAAGGGTACTTATTAAAGTAAATATGTAATAATTTACATGTCCTTATGTAAGAAAAAGTATACAAGTAAGTATGTGAAACATGTACGTGCGTACATAAAAATGTGTCAGTGCGAATGTGCACATTGACTTGATATACTTAATATTAAAATTAATACAAAAACGATTAAGGAGGACCCAAAAACGATGGTGTTAATAATTTCAATATAATAAAATATATCAAATTAAATTATTTATTTAATGATAATTTGCTAAACAGCAGTACCGTGGATAATTAGCCCGTTGTATTCAATTAGATTAGAGTCTCTGGCGGGAATCGAACCTGCAACAATCGCTCAGATACATTGGCTCATTACGGAGTAGCTTGTCGGGCCAACGTGTATACAATTTTTCAAAAACGTTTGTTAAAAAAGCCATTTTAAAATAGGTTCATTATTTTTATATTAGTTCCTTGTACCCCTGTGAGGAGGATAGCACCATAACAAGATTTTTCCAGTACAGTCGACTGGATGCGAGATGTTTTACCTCATTCCAGTGTACGGGATAGATCAGCTTCTATTTACCGTTTCTATGTTTCGCCCTGTAAAGTATGGTCGATGCAACTCCTCTAACGTTTTCGTTATAGGTTCATTACTTTACTTAAATTTTCAGGTGAATTCAAAATTATTATCATCTTGTATAGTGCCATCCTAATTTACACACACACACATTCACATGTATGTCTGTCTTTTGTTTTATTCAAGGTTGGCAACCTAAACTATTTGTAATATCGGTACGATATTGTAAATATATATATCGGTATTGGTATACCGGTAGATAAATATTTATAACAGTATCCAGCGGTAGCTATTAAAAATACCGCATATACTCTGAAGGCCTATATACCCCTTTCTAAAAGATTCGCTTCGTATGATATCCTGCTTTCAGAAGTATGCCTTCTAGAGGGTATACATTTCTTTTTGAAAGACCTTCCAAAATATTCAGTACCCATTTGCCCTTTTTTAAGAAGGGAGAAAGTAAGTGGCTCAGTTTTTTTTTTTAAATTTTTTTTAGTGACCGTCCTAACTCCCTTCTTTGGGAATATTTGTTATTATAGGGAGTGTAGAATGGCTGCCTCCAAATGACAACCTGCGTTAAAAATAAATAAGTATGGAATGCGGCTAAATTAGGCCTTCTATTAGGCCTCTTTACTTATTCTTTCTCCAACTGGGTAAAGGTATATCGGTTTTTACATTTAATTAACCAAATCAAACAAAAATAGTAAAAAAAATACAAATACAGAAAAAATTACCAGTAGTTTTTTATAAATTAAAAATTTTTTAAAAAGCATTTCAATTTAATTAAGGGAATATTTGCATCAATTATTTTTTTGGTTGGAAGAAAATTAAAAATATAATTTTACTTAATTAACATTTTAGTTGTTTTGAAATAAATTTTTAATTAAAATATTAATTAACTAACAAAAAAGCTTAATTAATTTTTTCGTTTAAAATAAAATAATTTAAGCTTGCAGAATTGTTGTTGGGAATTGTCAAATTAAAGCAATATTTAATTAAAACAATTAACACATTATTTGAAATGGAAATGTTTTTGGATCACTTTTTTAATTAAAACTAATAATATCATTTATCGAAACCAAAAATATTTACAATTTTAAATTTTTAAAATTTTTAGTAATCTATATAACAATTTTAATAATATGTAGGGTACAACAGGTTTGCTAAATTCTATGAATTTGGTATGAATTTGGTGATTAGAGACAACTTTGAATTTTTTTCTGTTCATAAAGGCCGTAAGATACCAAACGGCTAATTAGCCCTGCAATCGGCAGATTTTGTGGGTATACTCCAAGGTAACAGAATGTACACAGAAAATATTAAAAATTGTCTCACTTAATTCATAGAAGCAAACGATTTTGTGATTTTGCATCAACTACCTAAATGATTATATTACTAAAAATTGTAAAAATTAAAAATTGTTTATTTATTTCAATAAATGATATTTTTAATTTTAAATAACAAAATGATTAAAAAACTTTGCCATTTCAAACAATGTGTAAATCGATTTAATTAAATATAGCTCAGGTTTGACAATTCCCAATAACAATTCTACACGCTTAAATTATTTTATTTTAAGCGAAAAAATTAATTAACATTTTTTGTAAGTTAATTAATATATTAACTAAAAATTTATTTAAAAACTACAAAAATGTTAATTAAGTCAAAATTATATTTTTAATTTTCTTTCAACTAAAAAAATAATTGATGCAATTATCACCTTAATTAAATTGCAATTAGGATTTTTTATTTTTTAATTAATATTTTAATTACAAATTTATTTAAAAAAAACTCAAATGTTAATTAAATCAATGTTATATTTAAAATTTTTTTTTTAACTAAAAAATAATTGATTCAATTATTATATTTATAAAATTGAAATATTTTTCCAACAATTTTTTAATTGATAAAAAACTACCGAAAACTTTTTCTGTGTACTAACTTCTTCCAGCTGAAGACTCTGTATTCGGAATTAGGTCATGTTCAGAATTTTGCAGCGCATTACCTTACTCTTCCTCAATTTTGAGTTTAGCTGACATATGGCGATAACTGTGAGACAGCAAGCAGATATAATCAGCATACTCCGGTATCAATTTGTTTGTTATTTCGGTTTCGTTATAAATACTGGTATTTTATTTTAAATGGTATTCAAACGGTATTTAAATCAGAGTAGGCAAACGTTCACTCATTTTTCAGTCATGAGCGAGCGAGAAAATTTCAAACATTTTCTGTTGATTCATCCTCATGAGGGTGAGGAAAAACAATTATTTTGAATTTCCTCACTCATGAGGAGTGAGCAAAAAAAAAATTCATATGTGATTTTTTCAGATTTGAAAAATTTGAAATAATTCACATTAACTATCTTCATAAGAAAAATGCGATTTTTCCGACCATTTCCAGCGGGAAAATGAAGTGGTAAAGAGGCCTTCTTGCAGACATAAGATCTCCCAGCCGCATTCCAACTTTATTACTAATTAACAAAGTGTGTCATTGGAGACCAACGCCTTAACCTCTTGCATCTACTTTAAAGGCTTCTGGAAGGTCTTCACAAAACATTTAAGAATAAAGCTTAATCCCAGTTTAATTGTTCTTGCTAATAATGCGAAGTGAGTAAATTAATAACTAAACTTGCTACACGTTCCAACATTTCACTACCTAAAAAGTGAAAGCGCTTGCAATTTTTCCCGCTGGGCAGCACGATTAGCCTGTGTGTGTTTTGTTTTTGTAAAATTATTTCTTGGCTAGTGAACCGAAATGTATGTGTTGGTTTTTTTCGTAAGCAAAAATTATTGAAAAAAAAAGAACTGCACATATCGTCATATCGAAGGCGAATTCAACTACAGGTGGTGTCGAAACGTCATATGATTTTGACAGTTCGAGCCACTTTGTTTTAATTTGTTAGTGTTTTGTAAGGAATGGTTGACATTTTGGACCGTAAACACTAACAATGCAATGCAAAAAACCCTATGTTGTTTCTGTTGTTTTTGGATTGTTGTAGTTCCGACACCACCTGTAGTTGAATTCGCCCTGGTCATATCTTAACATATCTTGAATGCAGAATAATGTAACATCACAGTTTACATGAGTAGCAAAAAACGTTGTAAAATGGAAATTAATTGAGATATAAGAGCAATTTTAAATATTTAGGATACAAATGCGGTAACCGATATATTTTTGAGGAAAAAATATTATTTTTATTGTTATTAATTTAATTATGTGTGTTACGCTATTTAAATTTGTAATTTTCTGAAACAAAACGCCGTATCATCAACGAAAGTATGTTAGTATTAAGTAAAACAAACATTTAAAATATTAAACCCTTTATGCAAGAAAAAGTTAAAGTTTACATTAGTTAACCAACACATTAAGCCCAGCAAAATTGAATGGGTTATTATTTGTTGGTTCACTAATGTGAACTTTAACTTTTTTCGCATTAGAGGATAAATAAATTAATATTTTGTTAAATTACAGTTATAAAAAAATATTAAGATAAAGTACTTGGTTATAAATGCAATACTGCGCTTAAACAATAAATTTAGGAACAGTGAATTGACGAAAAATTCACAATTCATTCATGGCTCTGAAAAAAAGTTACACGTTTTAAATTCTTCATTCATGAAAAAATTCATGACTGGTTAAATATGAGCAGTCATATATGAAATTTTTTGAACTCTGGTTTTAATAACGGTATCGGTTGCCAACCTTGTTTTTAATTCATTACAGTAAAATATCCTACGGCTGAAACTGCTGGCATCTTGAAAATAGATTTAAATCGTTGATGGTTTTCAATTTTCCTATTTTCCCCCAACATCCATTAATTGGAGATGTGAGTGTAGCTGCTGTTTTTTTTTTTTTTTTTTTAATACATACATGAAAAGTTATCATGTCTTGTGAATTATTTTAATTGAAACATTACATGCTGCCAAAGGTTAACTTCCGTTTTTATTCCTTCGTCTGTTGCTGTTGCTGTCGTTTACTTGTCAATAAAATTTCATGGAATGGAATGCAGTAGCAACATTGTCATTAACGTCAGCAGGATTATTGCACTGGCACACACGTTTAAAAGAGGCACATGTTTGCAAAAGTGTAAAAAAGATAATGGTTAACTTAAAAAATAAAAACATAAAACTTAATTCGAATACTGATGACACAAAAGCATTTTTGTACAAAAAAAAAAGACAAAAAAAACGCACACGTGAAGGATATATACACCTTTTGCATTGTAATTCTATGTGTAGATTACAACGATATATCGGCTTTATCGCGATATTGAAAATAAATTATTTATCTGAATGTATGTCGGTATACGTTTCTTTATACTTATTAACATAAATGTACGAGTATTTGTTCAGCTTTAAAATAACAAGTTTAATTAAAATTAGCTTTTATGAGCAAAAAAAAAAAATATACAATTAACAGTTTGTCAATTATTAGCATGTCAATTATTAGCATTATTTAGATAATTAGCAGATTCCTTAAATACATGATGGCCCATGGTTCCCAAACAGAGTACACTCTCGAAAAGTTGTTTTTGAATACTGTAGTGTAGGGTATCATATGGTCGAGCTTGACCGACTATACCTTCCTACTTGTTTGGTAATTAAACGGTTAGTTTAAAAACTATTTTTTATATGCCTTTAATATTTAGTTAAAAATAGTTTTGCTTCTACTAACAATTTTTAAATTTCATGTCACAACTTCTAGTTGATTAAGTGCGATATATTATAAAACTAAAAAAGAAATATTTTCGATACCGATGCCGATACGAATATTAAATTTAAATTCAAGGTAAAATTAATAAAACTCAATCAGTGTAATTTCTTTATTATACAAAATTACAGTGATAATTAATATTTAAAATTGATTTTAATAAGATTTTTGTTAAAAAAACAAAGCATTCTCAACTTTTGCGAAGATAATTTCGCATCTCCGTTTGAAGCTGAACTGCAGTAAAAAATCTTCAATAAGATGTGACTGAACTTATTTGACAACTTAAGGCCCTAATCGTGTAAAACGCAACGCAACGCCAAAGAATTGCATTAAAAAAACAAGCAATGTCATAAATATTTTGCAATTTTGTTGTTGCTTTCTACAGAAATTTATGTAACGTTTTAAAATTTTCAATGCCACAAACTATGCAGCGTTTGAAATTTTAAAATGCAAAGTGAATTCCTGTAGGAAGCAACAACAAAATTTTAATATATTTATGACATTGTTTGTAATTTAAATGTATTTCTGCGCCATGATCTTAAATTTTGAGTATAATATTTAATAGTGAACAAACGAATCTGCGTCTCAAGAAAAACTAGAAGATCTAAGGTGTCTCTAGACTTCGTATTAAGCTCAACCACAGCGTAGGATGGATAGAGGATCAGTCTGGTCCAAATTTTCTTTTAAGAACTTTGTTAAAGGAAAATTTGGGGTCTTCAACACTTGCGGAATGTAGAGTCATGTTGAGTAGCTCAATACGACGTTTTTTCGACCTATTGTCTTTGAAATTTTCTAGCTTTTTGTATCAAAGGTAGAGAATTTTAGATATTCAATTGACTTCATTATTGTCTAAATACTCAAGTCTTTCATTTAGAGCTAATGCTAATTAAATCGCCAATTTTAGGGAATCTGAACTATCCTGCATCTCAGTTTATTCATTTATCGTATTTTCTAATAATTTTCGAACACATTTTACTAGCGAAATATCGACGGAAAAAGTAGCATTGGCTTTGCTTATGGATTTTATGGTCTCTGAATTAACCAAAAAATTTGTTGCGAAATAATTTTTATTTTCACAAAAATCATTAAAAAATTAGCAGAATATTTTTTAAACGTACAATTACATATGAGATTTATCAATGGAAGCACGTTTTACCATTATCGTGCAAAGCAAAACGGCTGATGTTGTAGATCCACATCAAGCGTTCAATGCGTTTATGCATCAGTCCAAAAATTCGTAGTGTAAAATTGTATTGAAAAGTTACACTGCAAACGCGTAAAATGCATATACGTATCGAAGGCATTAATTAGGATTTCTTTCTCCTTTAGCATGCGTCTCGAAAAAAGTTCAAAAATGTAACATACTCATAAGCCGCATGGTGAGGTCCGACCTCCAGCTTAAGAATTTAAAGAAACTTTTTATTATTCTGTTTGATTTTTTTGCTTTTAGTTGTTATACAAAAAACAAGCATTGAAAATTAAATTCTTTGTTCAAAAAAACTTTAAAAAAAAGTATCGGCGTATCGAAAGTAAATACGGCCGATACCGATATATCAGCAAACGTCGCCGATATATCGCTGATAGATTGGTATCGGTATTCGTTACGTCCCTATTATAAACATTGCTGTGATCTAAAATGTAAAATTTCAGTATTTTGTCCCAACTATAGTATTTATTATAAAGTACATTTATAACTCTAAATTAATAATATCTATAAAACAATATTAAAGCCTTAACACTAGTTAAGTCTAAACTAAATCCCATTTTTTCTTCATTCTTGTTCAGATATTTGGAAGTCATATTTTAAAGAAAACTTTAATTTCTTTATACAGTTCCCTAATAATTTTCTTTTGTTTTAAATTTTTTTTGCAATAAATTTGAAACTTAAATTCATTGCAAAAAATCACAAAGTGTATATGGAAATTCAAACAAATAATTGTATCTATATATAACACAAGGGAACAAGGTTTTTGTTGATTAAGAACTGAATGCTGTTTTTAATGTTATAAGGGACGCTGAAGCCAAATCTGTACTTAGTTTTTTTTTCTATCTGCTCGACTTTTCGTGATATACCGTTATGTCCACAATTAAGGCATTTCCGCTACATATTTTGGAATAACTTAGAAACGGTTCACCACATTCAGTTAAAAAAAAAATTCGTCAACAATATTCTCTTTAAGCCGTGCTTACATTGATTTTAGATTTGCCTAGTATTTTCCGTAATATCGTCGAAGTTTTGAAAAAAATTTAAAAATTAAAAAAAAAAAATTTTTTTTGGGTTTTTTAAAAATTCATAAAAAATAAAAGGCGACAAAAATCACAGTCTTGGTCTAAATTAATTTAGTTAAATACACAGAAAAAATTATTAAACTTCTCCACCAAATTTATACCAAATTCATAATATCAAGCAAACAATTTGTTGATTTTGCACCTATTACCAAAATGATTATATTGATTACTAAAAATTGTAAAATTTTGGAGATATTTTTCCAATAAATTATATTTTTAATGTTATTAAAAAAATGTTAAAAAAATTTTCCATTTCAAACAATGTGTTAATTTATTTAAATAAATATTGACAATTCCCAACAACAATTCTACATGTTTAAATTATTTTATTTTTAACGAAAAAAGTCAATTGAAATTTTTTGTTATTTAATTAAAATTTTAATTGAAAATGTATTTCAAAACAACTAAAATGTTAATTAAATCAAAATTATATTTTTAATTTTCTTTCAACTAAAAAAATAATTCATTCAAATATCACATTAATTAAATTTAAATACTTTTTAAACAATTATTTTAATTGATAAAACACTTTTTTTCTGTGTATATTTCGAATAAAATTACAAATATTTCATTGCATTCGGTGCACTACTTTTGATTTTATTCACAATTTACTGAGGAAAGTGAATTGATAAAATCGTGATTTCCATGCTGTTCCATTTATGGACGTTTTTTCCTTCACTTGAAAATGAGGTACCATCACTAAATTGTGAATAAAAGCGAAACGAGTTCATCGATTTTTATGATCTATATCTTATTTTTCTCATAGATTATGGGACTTTACGTAAAAGTAATAAGACTTAATTTTTTTTCCGTTGTGGATTTTTCATGATTTTTAATATTACAAAATAATTTTTTTTTTTTTTTGAAGAGTAAAAAGTTATGTACTTTTGAACTTTGAATTTTTGGAAAAAAGGCGATAAGTACCTGTAACTTAAAAAATGCGAGCTAATAGAGAAAACAGAGATTCTATTTGAAATCAGCGACCTTAAATTAGTAAAAAAAAAAATTGCATCAAGCTTCCAATCAACCCAAAAAAGTTAAATTTTGTTCCCTTGTGTTATCACTAATACTATAGCAGTACACCACATTATTAACATTGTAGTGTTATCAGCATATCTATATTATGCATATTGAACACATTTAAACATATATGATTAACCCTAGAAAAATATACTTGGTAGTTACCACTTAAAGCAATAGTATTTTGCTGTTTATTATTGCTATAAGCTACTCAAACACAATGGATAAAACCCACTTTACTTTTCTTGGGTTAAATAGATGCATACCCTGCAAACAAATGGAAGCTATCCCCTAAGGCAATAGTTTAGCAGTATCCCCAAATTGTCATCTAAAAGAAAATAATCAAAGTAATTTTGTTATTATCTGCCTTTTATAATTTTTGTGAAAATTACACAATAAAGACTGAAATTGTAATAAATAAAAAAAAAAAAAAATTAATCAAATTATTAAATCTAAAAAATTTATTCTCAAAACATTTCGCAAAAGGTAAATATTAAAATTAAATAAATCTGTTAAATATTTATCTGTTTTCTTTTTAATTTAAACATAAGGAACGCAATTTTAAAAAAGGTGGAATATTTTGAAAAATGAATAAATCTGCTTTTTTTTATCATCCTAATGACGTTTTGCAAAATCTTCCTATCTTCTTATAAGTTGTTATCTGGCGATATCGCTAGTTTATCATCTAGCAGAATTGATTTCGTATTGCTTAGGAGTATTGCCATCGAGACACGTTTCTTCCCGAAGGAAGTATCTTCCGCAATATGAAATCGATTATTGCCGCAATAATATTTTTCATCCGGGCACAGGGTCTTTCTCTGTTTACTGGGTAATGTCTCATACATAAATATATATACGTATACTCGCAGACATAAATATATTTATTTCAATATATTGTATAAAACATTTAAACTTTTGCATAACGACACTTTTAAAACTGTATGAAATTGGATTTAATAAAAACTTAATTTTCACTATATTTTTTTTATTTCTTTACACTTGCATATACACAGACAGCCACTCAACCATTATTGCTTTTTCCTTTTTCGAGAGTGTATGTGTATGCTCTTTTTTTTGTTATTGTAAAAGCAATTATCATAAATTTTCTGGGTGTTGGAGGGGAAAACAGACCTATAGAAGTGAAAATAATTCAGACAACTAGGGAGCCCTGCCACCGCATCAGTATGCCAGTGAGTTGGTTAAAGCAAAAGCCAGTGAAGTGGAGCGGCAGTGGACTCCTTCTGCTGGGCAGTTTTAATGACGACAATGTTTACCACATTGATTGTTTATACACGCATTCCCCGCAAGCATTTGGAAAAGTTTTGGACTTCATTAATAAGGTTTGGTTTGTTGTGCTTAATTCCCAATTTTTATTCTTGATAAAGGCACTGAAGGTTGGAGGATAAGCTGCTTCTAGGCACATTTCACTGGTTGCTTATGGCAGATCATGAGGAAATATTTTCCCAAAAAATTTTAGAAAAGCCAAAGATATCAGTTAGTAAAACTACAGAGGGAATGAGAATTTAGCATTTATTTCTTTTAAAATTCCAACACATTTTTCAAAATAAATGAGCAACAAAACATATTGTTAATATGACATATAATAAAAATTTTTAATTTGATTGCTAAAAAATATTTTCTTTAATGTCAGAAACTCATTGTTAAAAATATTTGTTGAATGTGAACAATTTAATATAACAAAAATATTTTTTATATTTACAAATTCGGTTGTTGGTGCCTTTTCAATTAAAAAATTAATTGTATTGACGAATATCGTATTCAATACGACAGTTAATCTGTCGTAAATTTTTTCTGTGTTAGCCATATCCATATAGTGTCTAAAAGATTTCGCTTCTTATAGTTCCCAGGAGTATTGCGAATGGCACACCCTGCGAAATATCAAAAGCAGCTCCAGTCTTTGCCAGCTTGTCTGCCTGTTTATTGCCATAATGGGCTCTATGCACAGGGATCCAACTAAAGGCAATGTCAGATAGGCTGTTCGGTCTGGCTAGTTCTTCCTTACACTGGTTAACAAGAATGGACGTTGTTTTTTGCGACTTTAGTTATAAACGTATACCGGAGAATAAAATGTGCTGTTATCTATGAAGAACAATTCCTTCATGAAGGACTCAAATTTCAATTAAACTGTGAATAATCTTAAAATAGTATCAGTAAGAACAGTATGATTTTATATTTTATAGTTTTCAAAAAAGTGAAGGTGAAAGTTGATCTTCTAGAGGACACATTTGCCACTCTTCTGATCTAACACTTTTCTTCGTTTCTCAGCAGTGTTGCCAGAAAATTACAACGGGTTATTTATTTTTCAGTTACCAAAACTAAAGTAAAATAAAACAGACATAAAGCTTTGATTTTGATAAAACTTTTATTTCATTATATGAGTTATGACTTGACCGATATGCAATGTCATTTCATTGACCGCATCTAGATTGGTTGCAGCAGTCGAGACTTCTGAGGTAGTTTAGGACCACCTTTTCGCTCATTTCGGACTTTATCTCGGCGATAACTTACAGAATGTTGAATTTCAAACACTTAAACGTTAGGAATTACACGAGTAGGCACGGTCTTTGATGTATACCTTCAAAAAAAAAATCTAGCGGCTTTAAATCGCATAATCTTGGTGTCCAATTAACATCGCCAAAACTTGAAATTACGTGTTCTAGAAACTTCGTATGCATTAAAGTCAAAATCGGTCGAGCTGTGTGGCCACATATCGACCAGTTCATAATCTTCAATTGCATGCTAAACAAAAGGTTGGTAATCACACGGCCATAGCGCCGTGCAATAGGCAAATTCAGATTACCCGGCACACTTTCGATAACAGAAGCGATATTTTTGACAGTGCGCATATTGCAATGACACAAATGCCTGACCACATCTGTAACGCTTCCAGCCTCTCCAAATTTCTTTATCATCTTGCCAATTCCGTGCACAGTAGATCGATTATGACGACCATAATCTATGGGGTGATTATGGTCGGCATAATCGACCCACTCGAAGTGTGTGAAAAGTGGCCCCATTTGAACCACCACTTTTGTAGAAAGTTTTAAGTATTTTTATTTAACAGCTGACAGCCTTGCAAGATCGGCGCTTTTCAAACCACTTAATGGATAGCTCGTTGGAACAAAAGAGATTACAGTACACTGACAGAAAAAGTGTAATAATGCTGATGTATTTTGACATCGTTTTTGATCCAATGACACTCTTCATCTTTGTGATGTCAGCCTTAACATCACTTGCCAAATTGTCATCAGGGTCAAAAATTAAAATTATGTCATCTATGGGTTGAGACATGGAAATCACAGAAATGACGAATCGGACTCAGTAGCATCATAAAAACGACTCATTAAGTTTGTCATTGGGATTGTTTTAAGTCAAAGCGAGAGAATAGTATTATTTACTTACATGTACATATGTTTCACTTTTGTTTTATTCCGCCCTTTGTTAACAGAATAACTTTCCATAATAATACATTAGCAGCATGCCCGATATGGTTATCATTATCATTCCACTTTAAAAATTTGATGTATTTAACTTGATAATTTAAAAATAGAATATGGGAATTTTTTCTTCTTATTTTACTTTTTAAACAAAAAATTAATGGTAATAATACGCCAAAATGTGGCATCGAAAATTGATGTCACTGTAGTCAGAGCATAGATGACGCATAATATATGATACGATTTATGATGACGTTCGCCATTGGATTGATGTCACTTTTTGCATCATTGATGCCATTTGTAAATACATTAATGTCACAATTCTCAGGTAAGGGCATCGTCAATATGAAGATGCATTATTCTATAAGTTCTTGTTCAGACTCTTTTCCATTTCAACAAACATAAAACTAAAAGTTTTCGAATTCGAAAAATTACAATAACTTTTTTTTAATTTTCTATTATAAAAATGCTAATTAAAAAATCTATCCGATTTTCCCTATGCTTGTGTTTTAGGGAAGAAAACACCTAAATTTGTATCTCCTATTTCTCAGAGGCACTTAAAAACTACCTCTGGAAGTTTCTTCCTAAAGTCGACTGGAAGAGATAAATCTTTAAACCAAAGAAGATGCTTCTACGTCAGCTAGCCTTTACGTCGGCAGATTAGAATTATCGTAGTTTGATTTGATATTTAACGATCATTTAAATGGAATGGCGACTCCTTTCTTGCTAGCAGGGTGTTAAATTACCCAACAAACACGTTTATTTGATTGAAAGATTAAAAATCATTTGAAATCAAACGTTTTCTGAAACGACATACGTTTGATAATGATTTGAAAAGCATAGCATTCTCTACAAAAAGGAGAAATTATTTTCAAATTGAAAACTTCCTTTATTTTCAACTTATTTTCAAACGTAATTATACAACATAAATATATTATTTTTTTTAAGTCAAATTTAAATATTAAAGTAAACTGTCAGCTAAACATTCGTAACTACAGCCATAAGATGAAATAGTGTTAATTACGTCCTCAAATTCTTGGAAAGACGAAGAGTTTGGCTCCCTTTAATTTTGAGGATTGTAGCTTTTCGTTCGTACAACAAACTTATAATCTCTTCACTTTCCCCTCTTATTTTTTATTCGTATTCATAATCATGGGGATTATTCACAAATGTTTTTTTTTTGACATGAATAAAATCGTTAATTTTTTATGGAATTTATTTTTAATTGTAAAACACATTTAACCACAAAGTAAAAAATTTAACTTTAATCGCCATTTTTAATATTAACATTTTTTTTCGCTGTAGTGTTGCCAAGTTTATTTTTGATTTGAATTTAACATTTGAGACCAATTTGACATCAAATTGATTAAACATTTGATGTCAAATGTTTATTTTCCAATCATTATCAAATTAAATTTAAATGTTAAAATCAAAGAATTGCAAAACGTTTGGGAATTGTGTTTGATGTCAAATGATGAAGTCATTTCATATCAAACGTTTGACTTCTTGTTTGTTGGGTATAAGCGCAATTATGTGAGTAAATGCGAACATGTGTGTGTGCGAGTACGGATGGTTGAAATTGTAACTGGACTGGATTGAGTCATCATTATAACAAATGCAATTGATAATATTTTTTAATGGCATGTTGTGTGTTGTAAATTTTTATTTGGTGGCTTTACATTTGTTATTGTTGTCATTGTTGCCGTTGCATCGCATTAAAATTGGCATAAATGTTTTCGAAAAAAGCCATTTAATTCTCTTCCCCTCTTTCGACGTTGCAGTTACACAGATACAAATCTGGCTGAATTATTAACGAATGTTAATAACGAACTAATTGGTAAAAGTTTAATTATGGTTTTCTGTGCTTGTGTGAAACAAAAATATATAAATTTCGATTTTTCTGAACAATTAACACATTTTTATGAGCACAAAATGCGATTTATTGTTGTAGATTTTTTTTCACTTTTCTCATTCGTTGTAAATCCTATTTTAGCTCAGCTGGAGTTTTTTTGCAATGTCATTATGACTAGAAAATGTATTTAATGCAATTGTTCAACAATAAATCAATCAATTATTTTTCTTTTACTTCTTCTTCTTCCTTGTTATCTCTGTACTCTTTTTCATGGTAAATAGTAGAACTGTGTAAAAGTTGATGAAAATTTGATATTTTTGTTTAAGTTTCCAGTCATTTTTTTCTGTTTTAATTTTGCAAAACGACAAAACTGAAATTGAAAAGTTTAACAAACAAATAAATTCATTGTCTTTTGATCTTTTCTATGAAACTTTGGAGACAACTATGAAATCAAATCAATTTCTTCCTTTAAGAATTAAACTCTTCCTTTATACTCGTACAATAAAAAAAGGAAAGTTGAAAAATTTCGAGTTTTTATTTAAAACTTTTTCTGTCATTTGTTTACGTTTTAAGTTCTTTTTTTACGTTTTTTATTTTTCTTCCTTTACTTTTGTGGAAGTTTGACAATTGGATTGTTTATGTCATTTATCAATAAAATGTTCAGACTTGTCCAAGGTCGCAGAAGATATTTTTTTCAAGTCTTGTGCATAATTTATATGAGTGATTTAATTCGAATAAAATTAATTGGTGAAAAGTGCTTTAAATAATTGGTGTGAAATTACTTTGTAATTAAATAATTTAATTAAATTATTGAAAGTATTAGAAGTTAATTTAGATTTAAAGCACTTTAATTTTGTTGTATAAATGAAACACTTGAAGTGTAAAATCAAGTGCGAATCCAAGAATTCATAAAAAAGACATGTCCAGGATTCATAATAACACCCACTCCAGGGGACGAAGTCATAACCCGCTTCACGTGAAGACAGAAAATAGGAATTAAATTTGTTATTTGATTAAAAAAAAATTTGTTTATGCACATTCGTACATTCATATCCGTACCTAAAAAGCAAAAGTCTTTAACAGACCAAAAATTAAAATTCGAATGTTTCATTGTTTCTAAAGTTTTTCATTAACACAAATGCCCACAAAAAATTTGCGATTTTATTAACAAAATCAAACCGCCTTATCTGCAGCATTTTCAAATGTCAAAACAACTGGTAGGCTTAACAAGAAAAATAGAAGGCAAATCTATTTTAAACAGTTTAAGGCAATTTATAAATTTATCATCGTAACTAGTTTTTTGTTTCTCATGTAAAATTTTCAAAATGTAAGATAGAGCCTTTTTGCTTTCTAGGCAGCGATATGTGTATGTATTCCTATGTACATATTTCAAGTAATAAAATACATTTTGTCTTAATTGAAACTTCAAAGAAAGATCAATTGTCTATCTGGACAAAGTAAAAATTATTTAATTTCTCCAATCACCAAATTCATAGTATCAAGCAAACTATTTTTTGATATTGCACCTATTACCATAATGATTAAATTGATTACTAATAATTGTTAAATTGTCAACATTTGTTTTCAATAAATGATATTTTAATTAAAAAAATTATCAAAAAACTTTGCCATTTCAAACAAAGTGTTAATTTATTTAAATAAATATTGACAATTCCCAACAACAATTCTACATGTTTAAATTACTTTATTTTAAACAAAAAAAGTCAATCAAGATTTTTTTTTTAAATAATTAAAATTTTAATTGAAAATTTATTTCAAATCAACTAAAATGTTAATTAGATTAAAATTAAATTTTTAATTTTCTTTCAACTAAAAAAATAATTGATTCAATTATGACATTAATTAAATTTAAATACTTTTTAAACCATTTAATTGATTAAACACTTTTTTTCTGTGTATCGTTATATGGACCGGCGCAAAATTTATTTAACCCTGGTATGGTGCGTCAATGAATACAACCAAAAATTTAAAGAACATATTGTTGCAACAATTTCGGACGGGCCCAACATAATGATATGATTTGTGAATCAAAGCCCAGCGTGTGGACTTTTTTGTGTAAATCACGCAAATCATTTAGTGGTTTTGGACGTTCTTTATAAGAAACGCGTTAATAATCAAACTAGTTCCAGTGAATGTGACTCTGATAATTTTAATGAACTAGAAGAATCACTAGTTTATAACATCAGGGAGAAATATGCTACTGTTTTACACAATACCAGACAAATTATAAGAACTATTAAAAAAGCGCACTGAAAAATTATACTTTACAGATAATGGATGGAACTCAATAATAACAATCATTAAAGATTAAAAATTTATTAACAGCAGATGCAATTCTACTAGTTCTTTTTGTTAAGATGACAGCTGTAAATAGTTATATGGCAAACGAAACGCATTTGTGTACGTAGAAATAGTGAAATAATAACACTATTAAAATATTTAAAGAATCCTAACATGTTTGACAATACGGAATGCGACAACGGTATTTTCAAAAGAGCATCAAAGCATACAACGTTGCTTTTTGCTAAAAGTTTATACGACAGATTATTTGAGGATAATGACATGCATTTGGCTCAGACTCCGAAACCGATATGGATAATAGTGATACTTTTCTAAACATGATTAAATAGTCTATTGAGTCGGCTATGACAGATTGCAGAAAAGCAAAGGTTTTAACAAAATCAGATATTATAAAAAGAGATATTTCAATGTTCGAAGCAACTGGTACTAGAACAGCCAACTTGAATAATTTATCTGAAGCACTATTGACAATTAGCCCTACATCTATCGAAAGTGAACGTGTATATTCTATTTCTGGAAATTTTATTAACAAAATTAGGAACCGTTTCTAAAATAACAACACTCGCACAAAATCGGGTTTCAACTTTTGTACCACTTTGTATATTCAAAGTTTAATTTTGCCAAGCTACTTTTCATCAACATAATTTTTGATGACCTATAACTAAAGGCAGTAGTGCAAATATTCGTTTCACGCGTATTTTAATTTATGTTATGTTTGCAGACTGTCTCAACTGAATTTCCACAAGGTGACCTCCCCCCAAAGTTGAAGGCTTTATCAGCCTTAAGTAAATTACGGTGTAGCGTACAGATGTGGAAAATATGTGCACCACTGGTTCGCAAACAATGCTTTTTACCGACGTACCCTGACTGTAAGAGCAACCAGCACACTCGCCCCTTCTTAAGGATCTGGAGATATCTTGCCTCCGCTGCTTTTGGAAATGTGCAAGCTGCATCTGTTAAGTGCTTTTGTACCCAGTGATAGTCCTCCCTTACGCCGAACTGTCTTTTCACCACTTGTGTGGTGAAAATCAACTATTCAGTTGATATACAGTATAAACAAAGTAGCTAGTGTAAACTGTAGTAAAGTCTTTAGTGTAAACTAAACTGTACCCTTTTATCAAATATACTCGTCATGGCGTATAATATTTCTGTTCTATTGTTCCATATCACTCATACGCCATGGGGCAACAATCAAAATTTTATTAAAAACACAATTCAGCTGTCACAAAGTAATTTAAAGAGTTTCTTTGACAATTTTATGGAAATTAAAACAATTCCCAAGTTAAACTAATAAAAGAAAGTGTTTTCATATTTAATTAAATAAAAATTCAAAATGTTCTTTTTAACTCTTGAATTTCGGGTTTCCATTTAATCTTTGACAAAACACCGTATAATTAAATATGGACACTAAATTAATTTCCATAAACTTGTGCTGTGCAAAAGCCAGGGTGTTCAACCACATGGTTGGTTGAGTTTAATCCTTTTCGTGTTACTCAGGATATCGATGTGAAAAAAGAGTAAAACAAGCTGGAATACAAATTTTAACACAACAGCTGAACGATGCAAAAGTCTTCAAAATTAATTAAACATTTTCAAAATTGCGTACGGCTGAAATGTTTATATTTGAAACATTTCAAATGATGTGGAATAAAGCTGACAATATCAAAAAAAAATATGTGCCTGTATTCGCCATGATTGCGAAAAATGCCCCAAAATATTTTTAATTTTTACTTTTTTTTCAGCTGATGCAGCTGACTGACTGCATTTTTTTTTTTTTTTTTTTTGGGAATGCAAATGTTCATTCCAACATTTTGTAAAATGTATGATTTCTATCCTTAAGGGCATAAATTTAATAAAATAACGCAATCCATCACAATATGTTTGCTCGTGTTTACGAGCATATGTGTGTGTTTGTGCAGGCATGAATGTCCTTTTTTTTGGTTTTGATTAAATTTTCCTTCATTGTTTGTTCAAAAGACATTTCGTTTTTACTTTTTTTTGTATGTGTGTAATTTTAATTTTCCCTTTATTCTTCTTATACTCTCCACCGCTACTAGTGCGTGAGGGTATACTAAGTTTTCGATTCCATGTGAAACTTTTTAGTCTTCATATAAGACCCCATAAGGCATGAATATTCTGGGTCCTTAAGAACTTTCAAGACGATCTACCTATCATTCTGTCTGACTGACTGAGTGTCTGTCTGACTGTCTGTCTGACTGTCTGTCTGACTGTATGTCTGACTGTCTGTCTGACTGCCTGTCTGACTGTCTGTCTGACTGTCTGTCTGTCTTTACGTCTGTTGAAAATACGCACACTTTCAAAAGCCGTTACACGGAAATGAACAATGTTGGTTGGGAAATGGTTTCCAGTTCTCCTAAAAGCTTGGAATTGAAATCCAGCACAATCGATTCAGTAGGAAAATAAATTTTTACCCAACCTTGAAACCACCTCCATATTTTTGTCATAAAATCTTACAGAAATTGGTGACAGAATGCACCACAAATTCGTTTTATATGACAATAAATCGTATTACCAAATTTTGTAAAAAGCGGTCCATAATTAAAAATAAAGCCCATATAAAGATCACTTTCGATTAACACGACAGAAGATTTAAAATGGAATCGTCTGCCATAGTTTCATGCTGCGAAGATCGGTGCATAATTTGCCAAAGGCTCCATATAAAGACCATTCTCTGTAAACACTTTAGAAAACCAAGAATTTTAACAAATAACGCTTAATTTCTGTTCCGCCATTCGTTATAGTTCATTTACACAAAAAATCATAATGCCAAAATTCGTGATGATCGGTCCATAATTTACCATATGCCCCACATAAAGCCCACGGTAGGAAAATACTTTAGTACCCTAAAAGGGCTAATGCCGTTGTAGTAAGAATTTACCTGTCATAGTTTTGTATGACTAGAAATCACGCTACCAAATTTCGAGCCATATAAAGAGAACTTTTTAAATAGACTTTTACCGGCCTAAATCGGAAACGAATTACAAAACTGTGCGGCCAGTTTGGTTCACAAATATTATATATAAAGCCCAATCCTGTAATATTCTTACTCTAAGTGGAGCGTATCAAAAATGCGGCACAGCCGAATAAAGGACTTTTACTTGTTTATATTGTCATTCATCGTCTAAAAAAAAAAACAGAAAACGTAATATTCATATTTATGTCATCATATTATCCTTGTAATATAGAGGGGTTTTTGTTGAATTTATTTCATTTCATTTTTTATTTTCTATAAAAACATGCTAGAAGTTTATATTTCATTTATCCTCCGGGCAAGTGGAATCATCATCATCATCACAGCACTTGTTTCTCTTTTTTCATTGTAAAGTGTTCCTTTCGAATGTCTTTGCGGCAACAGTTAAAATGTGTACTCAACACTACACAACTGATACGTCCAGTCCTTCTTCTTTTTTTTAGCTTTTGATAATTCTTTTTCTCTTTCAGATTTTTGTTTATTTTTAAGCCATCATAGTTGGATTTTTAGCAGTCCTCTGGCAAAATTCTTATGATGTGCAACATTTTGGGCTCTTTTATATTGTTTTTTTATTATTATTTTTCAGTTAAATTTCAAACTTGTCAAATACAGGCTGCTTTAAATAAATAATAAAATTTATTATTTGCGAGGATACTGTTTTTTTTTTGTTTTTTTTTTCCACAAGTCAAACATGTTTTAAAAAATACTTATGTACGTACAAATATTTTTTATAAATTGCTTTCGAAAGAGGCAAAAATTTCTATCCAAGAAGTTTTTTAAAAATATTGGCTTTTAGGCAAAAGTAAATTAGTTGCAAAAATAAAAAAAAAATTTAGCAAGATTTGTAACCCAGTGTAAAAATTAGTCGAACTTGTAACAAAATTAAATAACTGCCAGTTTTTCAAGCTAAAATAAAAGTTTTCCTTTAGAAATTTATATTGAAAACAAAAACAAATTTGAGTTTTTTTATTGTTGTTTCAATATATTTTCCCAAGCGAAAATTTTTATTTTATTTTGAAAAACTGGCAGTAAATTAGTTTTTCGTAAACTTTTATCAAAATATTGAGTTTTTTAAAAGTCGTGGATTTCTGTGTTCAAAGGGAAGCCATGTGGTAATATTGAAAACATCCGACCAGAAAAAAATAACGAAAAATTGTATTTAAAAGAATTAAATTTATTTCTTCTTTTGTTATTCTTATTATTCTTCTTCTTTTATTTTCATATCAATTGTTGGGATATAAGCGATCACACAACAATTAAAAAAAAAACTACATATCGCACTTGATCAACAAGAGGGTACTAACTCAAAATTTTTATTTATTTACTTATTTGTAAAAATCGACTCGTTATATTCATATCTATCCGCTGTGAAAATATCGTGCTTTTTTTTACTTTTTGGTAATGAAACTTTTGGTTTAAAAATTCTTTTTCATAAAATTGTTTTGCTTCTACTGAAAATTGTTAATTGTCCCATTAAAAGATTTTGTTTGTTGCGCTTAACTCCCTATTTCTCTTCTTGATAAAAACACTGAAATTTATTGTTGGAGGATAAGCTGTTTCTATGCGCATTTCACTTAGGATTAGGCCAGATCATCAGGAAACGTTTTCCCCAAAAATTTAAGAAAAGCCAAAGATATCAGAAAATAGGCCAAATTTTAAAGCACCCTGTCAGAATTACTTAAGTACGCCTAAAACCCCAACAAATAAAGATGTTGTAATAACATTTGGTCTGTAATATTTTCTTTCTAGGGCCAACATTTTGATATATCATACCTTAAGATCCTATAATACGGTCGGTCTAAAGTCCATGGCATTAATACTTAAAAATTATTTAGTACATATGGGCACCTCGTTTGGCATTGTCGAAACGTATTCAGGACGTTAAATTTTGTGCCATTTTTTTCGAGCATTGTTAGCCATACATATGGGCATTTCCATGAGAATAACAATCACGTCTCAAAAATAAAACATCCTTAAAACTTTTTTCAAATATGGTTGAAAGTAAAAAAAAACACTCCAACTTTACTATGCAAAGGTTTTTATACGTTATTAAAATTTTTAACGAGCAAAAAATAAAAGTTAAAACTGACTATCTCCTTGATTTTTAGTAACTGCATTTAACAATTTTCCCTTTTCTGCACATTTAATACAGATGGAATTATACCTTAAAATAATGTTACAACAACAATGAACAAGATCCACGAGGAAAGACCAAATATATAGTTCGATTAGCGGTATATTCTTTGGTTTGTTTTGGATGCTATTTTAATGTCACGTACGTGGTACAAAAACATAATTTGTCTATATCAATTGTATTTGACCTGTCGTAGATGTTTCAAAATAAAAGTTCAAAGCAAGATATTTGTTGCAAAAAATATTGATCGAATTTTTTTGAATTGATGTAATAAAATTTTTATAAGCTTTTAAAGGTCGTTACGAACGATATATATATAGCTTTTTATGTCATATCTTGCTTATAAATATTGGTATTGACATATGGCAATAACTTTTACGATAGGCACTATGTCATGACAAAATGTTGCGCTGGTAGGTCCAAAATTAACCATAGGTCCCATATCAACCCACTTCCTGAAATCGGTGAAAGGCAAAATCTCATATAGATGAAGATATCTGAATAATATAATAACATTTATATAATTCTTTACCTCAACATAATCCTGTTCTGGCGACCATGATGGCCATGGGTCAAAAATAGGGTATACTCTCAAAAATTTGTTTTTAAAATATTATGGTGTAGGGTATCATATGGCCGACTATACTTTCTTACTTGTTTTTTTTTAAGTTTTTGTAGACATATATTAAGCAAAACTATATTTCATACCTTGTAAACACTATAAGAGAAAAATCTGTGACGTACGGTATGTCACGGTATTTGTTGATTATAAAACCATTCGGAAAAATTTTTATCTTTCTAATTAAGGATTATAAAGGAAAAATATGAGGTTTATTGTAAAAAAATAAAAAGGGATAAATACCTTCCACAATTCTCAAATTTTTGCATATTTTTACATTTAACCCAAAATCACTACCGTTTTATTTCACGTACGATATGCACCTATTTTGCTAGATATTTTGGACAACAACGTTATTAAAGAAATAATTATTTTTTCATATATTGTACCCTCGAAATGAAACTGATAAAAATGTTTTCCAGTTACTACTATTTATGAAAAATCTCTATCGCTCTGAATGCGTACAAATATCACATACGATGACATGGAAATGCCCAACCCTTGAACAATGTTGGCCTCAAAGACATCATCAGCATAAACTATCGACTTTACGTAGTCCACACGAAATATAATCAATCAAAACCGCACGGCCATGGAAGCCAATTGACAGGTGCATTTTTCAAAAGCGGCTTCGCTAAGTTTTGATTTCAATAAGTTAATAGTTGTTGCAGTCGCCGTATGACACTAAGCGTTATCCTGTTGAGACTTTATCACGCCTGATTCAATGCCATCCATATATTGAAACAAAAAATCTTTCATACTGTCACGAGCATGGAGACCAGTTGACATGGCAATTGTTCAAAATAAGATTATCGCTTAATTTCGATTTCAGTAAGTCGATGGTTGGGTTCGCCATTAAAAGCACATCACACCCGATTCAAGTTCATTTATATTTTCAAACAAAAAATCTTTGATGTAACAATTTCTATTTAAACTTAGTTGAGATCCGACGACATGCCACCAGCGTATAAAACACAACAAACGGTCCATTTTTCTAAATGTAATGGAGTTTGTCGGATCTGTTGTAGTTTGGTCTCACTCAATATGGCGCAATTTTCTTTACTATAAAGCCCAAAAAGCCAAAAATGAGCCTTATCGCTAAATACAATTTTGGGTCTATCGAATCGATGACAAAATTTCAAAGTAAATTTGGATAATTTGGTAGCGTTGCTTAAGACTGAATCTATTAATAAAATTTTGCCAGATCATACTGATCATAAATTTTCAAAAAGTGAGCGCTGTATTAAAATTCGTTTTACGGCTAACCCATTCGTAAGCTCTTTTGGGCTTAAAAAACACTGTTTATTATAAAATATTACTTAAATAACTATTAAAATACTCATAAAGTCCTTAGAACTGTAAAAAATTATTTTTGCCCCCCCAAAAAAAACAGCACTTTTCCTTTTTATAGTTACCCATGTTTAAAGTCCGATCTTATCGTATCGCATATCGTATAACTTCCATTCTATAGCGTGACCGATGCGATTTTTTTTGGTATGTTGATCGTCTTGGTTTAATGTCATTTAAAAAAGAAAAATATGGCGTTATTTTAGGGCGTGAAATAAAAGTGAGCAGACTAAAAGCTAGACGTACAAAGTTTTAGAACATTGATGTCCAAAAATATTTTGCACATGTATTGCTAAAAGTACAGTGACACGCAAAACTAAACGCAAAGATTTTCATTAAAATGTAATAGCAGGAAATTGTTTTAGTTGCAAAATATTTATAATAATACAGTGCCAGCAAAATTTTCTATTTTTTAAATGAACTTTTAAAATTTAGACTTGTTAAAATTTTTAAAAAACGATATGTAATGAAAAAAAAATATATTAGAATAAAATTCGATGCAGCAGTGTTATAAGTTTAAGCGTTAACAGAGAATTTCAGAAAATTGCATGATATGAATCGAAGTTGAAGAAATTAAATTATTTTCCCAAAGTGGGCTTTATTTGGTTTTAGGTGCAATAAACGGTTTTCCGGGAGTAGGGTTTATAGGGGGCCAAGTGTAAATTATGGACCGATCATCAAAAAAATGTACAGTGTGATTTCAGGTCCTATAAAACTGTGAGGTACCAAATTTTAGTGTAATAGCGTTATTTAGTACGGTTTTAGGCGTACTTAACTGTTTTCCGCGAGTAGAGTTTATCTAGGGTTAATAATATATCGATCTTCACCAAACTGAACAGTATGATTTGCAGTCGTATAAAGCAAATTCGTACAAAATTGTATATCAATCAGTGCATTATTCCACCATTTATGTTAGTTCTTGTATCAAAATTTTATTAAGTTTGTGGTTCCACATTTTGATTCATAGTTCTAGTCGAACTGAACCGATGTTGGTTGATTTCAATCCCATACTGCTTAGGATATCTTCAAGCAATTTGAGACCAAGTTTGTTCTTTTCTTTTACGTTTTTCGAAAGTGAGCTTGTTTTTAACAGACGGACAGATGGACAGACAGACAGACGGATATGGCTAAATCGACTAAGAATTACTCAAGGAACCAGATTATACATACTTTATGGGGTCTTAGATGTATAGTAAAAAAGTTTCACGCGGAATGCCACACTAAGTATACCCTCATTCACCACTAGTGGTGGTTGACGGTATAAAAAATTTCTGTGAAATAGAAACGAAAAAATGTTGATAGAGTTGTACTCTATTTATATTACAAAAAACATTCGAAATGATTCTAGCAATATTTTTGTTTTCCGTGCGAAGCAAATGTAGCTCATATTAATTCGCACGGAATTTTAAGCAACAGCTCATTATTTTTGGTATTTGTAAAGTGGTTTTTATAACAAGAGTTTCACAAAGAAAAATGTTGAAAAGTGGTCAAATTAATAGTGAAATTAAATTTTCTTGTTTTTTGATTAAAAAATTATAAAATTATAATATTGTTTTACTTTTTTTAATGACAATTAAAAAAAAACATGATTTTGGTTTACCCTCGCAAAACAATGTTGTATACTTGCAACTTACGAAAACGTTAAGTTTTGAAAAATCGCGATATAGATAATATTGATACATGTTAAAATATTCGTGTGAAATAATTAATGTTGCTCAACATTTTTCGCAAGTTTGAATAGAGTACTAGGATTTACTAAGTAAAAAATAAATAAAATTCAGTGTGAACTGGGAGCATGTTTGAAAATTAAAAGTAAGAAGTGTAGCTAAGAAAACTCCAATAAAATCTTCTAAATTTTTGCTTTTATGACAGTTTCGTAAAAGCATTAAAATATCCTTTTAATCATCACTTATCTTACACACTGTATTTGAAAAAAAATATCAACATGTGCATTCATCGCTGCCTGGCGAGCAATTAAATTAATGAGCGTAAAAAACAAAGGGGTCCATTTCAGCAACAATTGTTTGGACATCAGTGTTTTTGAAAGACTCTCTTGCCACGTGCAAAAATATTAGAGATTATGAGGGAAAGATACGAGATGGCATAAGTGGCGCCAAGAATTTGATGTCGGATTGAAAAAACCCCAAAGGTAAAAATTAAGCCGTAGACAAGCCATACCAAGATCATAACGATTTACAATATGTTATGATCGAACTAAAAATGGCGACGCAGTATACAAACAACTAAAAGGGCGTGGCTGAAAATTAAAAAAAAAATTTCTGGATTTTTATTAAACTTTAATCCTTTATCGTGACTGGCTCAACTTTGTTTTTTGGTATGTGGACCTAACCACTTCAATATATATTCACTTTTTGATAAAAAATTCTTATAATCTGAAAATATGCACTCAAAGAAAAACTAAAACAAATTTTATAGAAAAATACAATATTACAACTAAAAGGGTGGTATCAAGATTTCTGGTTTTTTATTAATCTTTAATCCTTTGGGGTGACTGGCTCAACTTTGTTTTTTTTTTGTATGTGGACCTAACCACTTTAATGTATATTTACTTTTTGATAAAAAAAATTTCTGATGATCTGAACATCTGCACTCAAAGAAAAACTAAAAAAAAAAAATTATAGAAAAATACAATATTTCAATATTCCGTTTAACGAAAACTTAAACAAATTGTTTACAGATTTAATCAATTTCTTTTGTACAACTTTATTACGTTTTCCTTTATATAACCAAAATATAATTTAGATAATTGCTCCCTGTATTTTATCTCTTTTATTGAAATATTTATAACCAACTTGATAAAAACAAAAAATAATAGAAACAACAACTTTTGCCTAATTTCATTATAATTTGTGTTAATTTTGTGCCAAACAAAAAGTTTAAGTTCATGACGGAAAATGTTGTTAAACAGATTCATGTTTTTGGGCTTCAACTTATTAAAATTGTTGACATTGAGGAGTAGGAAATTATCTGTAGGAGGTACTACTGAAATGTGATTAGACACAGTGGTATAAATTCCAGTTGTTTTAACTGAATATAAATAAAGTAGACACACACACACACATCCATACAAACATCTGAATTCAGCTATTTTGATAGGAGTCTATGTTTTGTGCCTGTGAATGTCTGCAATGTGCACATACTAATGAGTCATGACTCATGAGTTTTATGATTAAACTCATTAAACACAATCGTCTTTTTAGAAGTCATAAAAAAATATGCACTAGTTTCAACGAGTATTATAATACTCAGTATAATACACAGTACAACATTTTTCAGTTAATTGATTGCCAACTCAATTCTGTGAACTGTATGTGAAATTAGACCCAAAAATAAAAATTTCTGCATCATTCGTTTTGTCTTCTTACCTGCGATTTGAAGTTAGTATCGATTTGAAGTTAGTACTATCGTATAGGGGAATTTATCACGTTTTAGGCCCTGTTGTTTGACATAGCTCGACAACCCCTAGCCCAATTTAGTTGAAATAAATTTTAAAAAATTAAGAATTACAATTCCCTTAATCTGTTCATATATTGTTTTTCTATACAAGTAACACTTTCGAAGTTAAAAATGAATGTATGAAGGGAAAAAATTATTTTTTGCCTAAAAATTTAAATTTTTTTTTTAAAAATACATAAAAAATCCAAAATGGAAAAAAGTTTCAAGTCTAGTTATTTTTTCGCAAAGTCACATAACCTATGAGCAAAATGAGACAAAGATCATAAAAATCGATGCACGCGTTTCGCTTTTATTCGCAATTGAGTAAATGTATGAATTTCAAAAATTTGCTCGAGATATGCACAACATTATTTGGAGAAAACATTGACACCTTTTTCATGATTCTGAGAATTAAAAAAAAAGGAATAAACAAAAGGTTATTTGATTTTTATGATTGCGGTAATAAATGTACGTGGACAATTAAACGGAAAGTGGACCTTTTTATTATTTGGGTTTTTCCGGTGGCTATCTATATGATTTTTTTACAGAAATTGCACCCACATTTAAGGGTGGTCATTATTTGGAAAGTTTTGCACAGTTTGAAACGTACAAGTGCTGAATCAGGTATATATCCAGCCGCCCTTAAAATATGCGCCCATTTATAAGTACCTGGCAGTAAAATATTCAAAAATACGTAGTATTTATAGGTGTGCATTGATCGATTTTTGGCATTCAGCCAGTGCCGACGAACGCGAACAGTAAAAGTGATTTTTCTCCAGTTTTTTAAAAGTGAATAACAACAAAACATAAAATATATCAATATGGAAAACAACAAGTGCCCATATTTGGATGAATATTGTTACGTTTGTGGTCATATCGTCCGAAAAATACAGAAAAAAGATCGAAAAAATTTGTTTACTGAGCAATTCAAAACCGCGTATTGTAATTATTTCGATGAAGCAGATTTAAGTGGTGCAAATTTTACGCCGAACACAGTGTGCAACAGTTGTTATACTACCCTTCTAAAATGGATTCACGGAAAAAGTAGAAAGTTATCTTTTATGAAGCCAGTAATTTGGGTGGAAGACACAACTGGACATGATGAATCCAGGTGCTATGCATGCATAAATTTTCGTCCTGGATTAAACAGACAACAATTGAAAACAAAAGTATACACTGCTGCATTTACTGCCACACTTCCAGTGCAACGCCCTGCTGATACCGATGCACCTAAACCTCCGAGTGCGGATACTGTGTCCCTGCTAGCCGAAACCGTTTTCACCAATCCGACCGATTTGGATGATGCTGATTGGATACCCGATATTGAAAATAGTGCACCACAACCGCTACCACAAATCGAAATGGATTACATTGTGGCCAAGCTGGGACTATCACAACACGACTCCGAATGGCTGACATCATTTTTGAAGAGAAGAAAACTCACACAGCAAAATGTCAGCGCAACATCATACCGACAACGCCAAGCTGACTCAGACCATGAATATGAACAACCTACGAAGAAAACAAGATCATCAGAACCACAAGCGTCAACTTCTACAAGGATGGATATTGCCAATAATTGAAAAAATGTTCTAAATTTTGTTTTTATGCATATTATAATTGCGTATTAATTGCATATTATTTTATTTTCATTAAGTTTTTATAAATAAAGTTTTTTTTTGCATGATAATTTTTTAATTTATATTATTATTTTTATTTTAAGGGTGGTGGCTATAACTGATTTTTGAAATTCATACCTTTACTCAATTGCGAATAAAAGCGAAACGCGTGCATCGATTTTTATGATCTTTGTCTCATTTTGCTCATAGGTTATGTGACTTTGCGAAAAAATAACTAGACTTGAAACTTTTTTCCATTTTGGATTTTTTATGTATTTTTAAAAAAAAAATTTAAATTTTTAGGCAAAAAATAATTTTTTCCCTTCATACATTCATTTTTAACTTCGAAAGTGTTACTTGTATAGGAAAACAATATATGAACAGATTAAGGGAATTGTAATTCTTAATTTTTTAAAATTTATTTCAACTAAATTGGGCTAGGGGTTGTCGAGCTATGTCAAACAACAGGGCCTAAAACGTGATAAATTCCCCTATACGATAGTACTAACTTCAAATCGATACTAACTTCAAATCGCAGGTAAGAAGACAAAACGAATGATGCAGAAATTCTTCTTTTTGGGTCCAATTTCACATACAGTTCACAGAATTGAGTTGGCAAATCATGTGTTGTACTGTGTTATTATTATAATTTCAGCTTTGAATAGAAAACTTTTGATAAATATTTCAAAAAATTATGATTTTATTAAGTTAAGAGAAGAAACACTTTTATATTAGCTGTATTTAAGCCAGAAATGTTTATTAAGATAATTTTTTTTTTTTTTTTGTAATTAAAATTCCATTGAAACTTTCAATATTTTGTTGAGACCAAAGTTCTTAAACGTGGAAAGGAAGGAAAATTTAGCAAACTGAAAAGAATAAAAATGTATTTTAATTAAAAAATTTGCGATATTAATTAAAAAATTAATTATATTTCAGTAAGCAAAAAATAGTATCAATTAAATATTTTTTGATATACACAACATTTTCTGCAGTAATGTTGTTGATATAAGTAAACATTTAATTAAACTTGATTAAACTTTTAATTAAAACTGGATTTTATTTACGGTTAAAAAAAAAAAATTGCCGAGAATTTTTTCTGTGAATAATGGAATAATGGCAGATGGAATTCTATTGATAATAATTTAATTCAATTTAAGCTAAAACAATCTTGAAAATGGAATGAGAGATGAAATAAAGTAAGAATGAATGAATATACAAATGCTAAAGTTTTGGATAATTAAAATTCCATTGAAATTTGTTTACACTTCGCCACTCGTGGAAAGGTTTTATAACTATTAGTTTGTCATTCCGTTTGTAATGTAATGTCTATGTTCAGACGGATGTAAGATCTTACAATATTGTAAGGTCTGGCAATATGCTGACAATATACTGCCAAAGAAAAATTGCCACCAAAAGTAAATTGCCAGTATAGACGTATGTAAGAAAACCTTACAACTTCATTGGCAGACAACAGTCCGACAATAAATTTATCAGCCAACAAAAATTTTCAATAAACACGGTTGTCAGATAATTGTTAGGCAAGAATTGCCAGATCTGTTGTAAGGCATTGTCATTGTCCAAATAGTAGGTCTGCGCAAAACTAAAACAAAAGCATAAACAACAAGCATTTTGTTTGTGTAAAAAATTATAAAGATGTCAAATACATTAGATACAAAAACACTTGCAGGAAAAGATACAACTCTGTAAAAAATCAACCGGCTCACACTGGTTCATATTTTGAGAAGGCGGCCAAAACTATTTTTTTTTTATGTTCTCCGATTTTGAAATTTTTTTATTCATGTGAAAGTTAATACTAGTGAACCTCGGGAGCCAAAAAATTTCAACCCTATTTCAACTATTTCATTGAGAACAGGGTGGTCCCAAATGGACTTTGTCAGTATTTGGTTATAGATTTGAATTTCTGAGTAAACTTTTGAAGTTTAAATGCTCATAACTTTTTTGTTTTTCAAGATTTTTTGATAGAATAAGTTTTGTGTATTAGTTTATCTTATTAGCTATACGTGGTTTAAAGCATTAAACTCTGCGACCTGTAGAACTATTTAATTTTCTTTTTTTTTTTAATGTCAAAATTTCCCGGAAATTTCCTATTTTATAAAACGTAAGTCCAGCCCGTCAAAACGCGTCAAAAAAAAATCTATACTCTCTTGTAGTCCAGAATCTAACCTACATTTCTATACCCCATTGTACACACATCTGGATGCGATCTTGCGAACTACAGCAATTTCTGTGACCCAAGGTAAGATATTCGGTTCAAAAAATAAGTCCTGCAAGGAAACATTACTGAAATTAAAGAAGGTGAATCTTAAAGAATTTTCGATAAATAAAGCAGTTCAGGCCACATAAATTATGTAGCACGTCAGGTTATCAATTAATTTGGAGAAGGTAAAGGTATTGCCATTGTTATGAACTTATTGTGGATGAACGGATGCTGCAAAACGAATAGGCGACATAAATAGACTAACACGTTAGATTTCTGAGTAAGTTAAAAGGTTAAACATTAGTAAATAGCCGCAACATAAACTACATAGTTTAATTACCTGAAAATTGCAACTTAATTTAAAAAAATGGAAGAGCAGTTATATTTTACGTGAAAATTTCCTACATGTTACCTGTTAATTTATTGCCAGTATGTTATCCTTTTAAAAAGTGTGAAAACAAGGGTTTTTTATGTTTCAAAGAAATGGTATAAAAGATTAAATTTGTATTTAAAAAAGGGTTTTTATGTTTCCAAGAAGTGGTAACAAAAGATCATTTAAAAAAACTTCTATCAAGAGTATAAAAATGCATGCAATCATAATTTTACCTTCATTATTATTTAAACAATGGCTAAGTTCAGTTATAAAGTTCTCGCAGATATATATTTTCAACAGAAAGATGAAAAAGATTTTGTGTTACACATAATGAATAATACATTCCTTAAATTATGCAACGAACAAGAAATCAAAATTCATAAGATAAAAATTAAAAATTTTTCATTTACATTAAGAAAACGGTACCTTAAATGTTCTAGAAACAAGAAAAAGTTTTACTTACGCAACGAAAAATGGCTAACAAATGATCTGATTTTTAAGAAGCTGTCAATAACCGCTAAGGGAACTGGAAAAGTGGGTCGGCCCGCAAAACAAATTGACAATTGCAGTGAAAGATCACGAAGACGCAAGCTTGCAAATATCAATGAAGAAATTTCTCATAGTATGATAAAGGATTCATTTCTGCATCAAATTCAACCACCGCAAAATATGAAAACAAAAATTGCAATAATTGAAAAAATTGTGGAATCTTTCCAGCATATCGAGATTTAGTTTCTGTCAAAAAAGAGTGCTTACCTTCACAAACGGCTATTAGTGTAACTTCAAGTTCAGCAGAAGTAAAATTGCAGGCTCTTCTCGAACACACTGCAGAACGATTATTAAATACACTTGATGCTGACTGTTTAAAAAAACTTAAAAATTGCAGCATCACTTTATTTTCTAAATGGGGATGTGATGGAAGCTCTGGTCAGAAACAATACAAGCAATGTAATTCAGAAAACTCATCTGATGCTAACTTATTCATGGTATCTTTCGTACCATTACGTTTAAGAAAAACTTATATTGGCTTAGAGCCGTCAACCAGTAGAGTTACAGAAATGGATATATGGAAAAATGAAATTCCCTCTTCAACAAAGTATTGCAGACCAATAAAGTTTGTTTACAAAAAGGAAACTAAAGATGTAATAACTGAAGAAGTTCGAAAAATAAAAGATCAAATTAAAGAACTTCAACCGGCAATATTTAAATTTGATGACCAATGCATTGAAATTAATTTTCAAATGTTCCTTACAATGACCGATGGAAAAGTTGCACAAGCATTAACCGAAACAAAGTCTTCGTTAAGCTGTACCATATGCCAAAAGACATCAAGTCAATTAAGCCAACCCCCATCACAGGACAATAGTTTCAATGAAGCATACGAATTTGGAATGTCCCCTCTTCATACCAGAATTCGTTTCATGGAGCATATTCTTAAATTGGGTTATGATTTGGAATTTGGCCCGTTAGGCGAAACAGTGAGAAAAAAACAAAGAAAATGTGGAAAAAAGGAAGCAAAGAAAAAACAAATTCAAGAAAAATACCTTTACCTAGGCCTTATAATTGATCAGCCAAAACAAGGAGAAGGAAATTCAAATGATGGAAACACTGCAAGGAGATTCTTTTCCGATCCAGAAACTGCAGCATCTATCACAAGAGTACATTTTGAATTAATAAAACGATTCCAGATCATTTTACAAGTTATATCATGTAACAAAAAATATTCTTGGAGACATATGCCAACCACAGTTCATAAAATGTTATACCATGAGGAACAAATAGTTCAACACAATATCCTACCAATTGGAGATCTATCTCAAGAAGCGCAAGAAAAAAGGAACAAAGACTACAGATTCTTCCGCGAGCATAATACAAGAAAAATGTCCAGATGTTGTACTATAAAGATCTTATTACTATTTTTACTATATTGTTTAATTTAAAATTGTTTATAGATTATAATTTGTTTTTTATTTAAGTATATATTTGTATTAATATATAAAAATAAAATACACATACATCTCAAACCAAAAACAAAAGTTGAATTACCTAAAATGTTATCGATAGCCAAGAATGCTATTTGGGCATTTTTTAAAATATTCCTTTTCAGTTTTATCCTTATAACAACTCGTCTCGTCCCAAAAAAGCCAACCTTGGCTCCTGTGAATATTGGGACTAAAAAATTTACAGGGGCCAAATATTGGCATTTTCTGACAGGATCTAAGTTCAACAATAAAAAATAAGTATCAGTTGTAAAATACAAGAGAAATATTGATAAATTATAAAAAAATTCATATTTGAAATATTCAACTTTTACACCGAAACTCAACAAAAAAATGAAAATGCATTTTGCTCCTATCAGTCGAATTTTACGTTTTATAGCGCAAATTAAAGCCTAATATCGCACCTATCGCATAAAAAAATACCGATCCAGTCAAAAGTTATGGAATTTTGGCCGCCTTCTCGTAAAATTTCCCACTGTGCGGCGTTTTGGGTAGACCTACTCATTGGACCATGGACATTGTCAGAAAATGCAAATTGTGTGTAGTTTTATAAATTAGAAATGTGAAAATAGTGTTATTAAACGAAAAAAGCAATAGCAGGTTATTTTCACCATCTTATGTTGTTTAAAAAAGTTTCATTAATTTTTATATTTTAATTTTGCAAAATTTAATTTCTGATTGTTTTTTCTTTTCACTCATATGTTGAAGATAGACGTGTTTTCTAAACTCGGCATACGGTTTATTTTTTTTGAACAAATAAAGTATAAAAAAAGTAAATACAAGAAAAAGAAAAAAAAAAATTACATGTATGTACATACATACATAAACACACATTTTTTTCATTATCGGTGTTGATAAACAATAACAAATAAGAAGAGCACAACTGTAAACAGTAAAAGAAAAAAAAAACTCTTATGAGTGCAAACAGTAGAAATGCATATATCACAGTGAGTGTTAGCGAAAAAAATACAGAAATAAAAAAAAGAATCGATGATAGCAAATACCTAACGGCTAAACCTATTACTCGTACGCGATCCCTCTCGCCGTCTGTATTTAATAACACGGTTGATACAATAACAAATACAAAACCTGCTAGCGTTGCCTCAACAGCAAAAACAATTTTAATAAGTGATGTAAATATTAACCCCCAATCAGGCATAATAGAAAACTCAGTATCACCTTCGGTGTCTAATAATACGGTTGATATTAATACAATAAAAAATATAAAACCTGCAAGCGGTGCCTCAGCGGCAAAAACGATTTTAATAAGTGATGAAAATATTACCCTCAAATCAGGCATGATGGAAAACTCAGCTCCACAAGTAAAAAGTGGTCAAAAGCCTCAAGTACAAGTTGGTATGGACAGGTACATAACAGTGCTTAAACGGGGTCGCAGCCCTACCTCTGCAGCAGTTGCATCGGCCTCAAAAGTACCATCTTTTGATAAAATAAATTCTCAAAATCGATTTGCAATTCTGGAGGATGAATCCTCTGAAGCACCAAACGTCATAAAATCGTCCAAGCCTCCCCCGATATATCTTAGGGAGCAAAACTCAAATGAGCTCATAAAGAGTTTGATATCGGTGATAGGTGAAAATTCGTTTTACGTAGCTGCTATCAAGCGTGGTAGTATAAACGAGACAAAAATACAAGTCAATAATGAGAATGATTTTCGCAAAATTATAAACAAATTTGAAGTACTTAAAAAAAACTTTTATACATACCAACTGAAAAGCAGTAAAGGTCTCCAGGTAGTGATTAAGGGAATTGACTCATGTGTGGACCCAGAAGAGGTAAAAACATTCCTCGAAGAAAAAGGCTTCAAAATAAAACATGTAGTAAATATAAAAAATAGAGAAAAAAACCCCCAACCACTTTTTCGAGTGGAGTTTGAACCCGGCGACGTAAAGCTTAAAAAAAATGAAACGCACCCTATTTACAATTTGAAATATATTCTCTATAGAAGAGTAACTATAGAAGAGCCACACAAAAGAAATGGTCCCGTTCAGTGTTTAAACTGTCAAGAATATGGTCATACTAAGGCATATTGCTATTTACCCCCTGTTTGCGTAGTATGTGGTGAATTACATGGTACAGATCTTTGCGATAAGTCTAAAACCGACCCCAACGTAAAAAAATGTAGCAACTGTGGCGGTAATCACACTGCCAATTATAGAGGATGCCCTGTATATACCATCGTCAAGCAGTCAGTTGGACCGAAAACTAATCCCCCTCAAATGCAGGTAACAAATCAAGTAAGCACTGGTGACATTCAGGCCCCGCAGCCTAGTTATAACAGAACCTCCTATGCTAACGTCGTAAAATCAAACCATGCGCCAACGCAAGGTGCTGCGCCAAGTAATGATGAAACTCCAGTTTCAAATTTAAGTCGTCTGGAAAAAACCATGGAAACATTAGTGCAAACAGTAACTAATTTTACGAACACAATGGGTAATATGATGCAGGAAATTCTTAGAATGCAATCGATGTTATTGCAATCTGTACTTAACAGGCCATGAACTGTTTAAAAATCTGTTTTTGGAACGCGAACGGCATACGCCAACATAAAAATGAATTAGAATACTTTCTTAAAAATAAACAAATTGATGTCATGATGGTTTCTGAAACTCATTTGAGCTCAAGAAATACGTTTAACATCAATGGTTATATACTATATGATACCAAGGACCCTCGAGATAGAGCTTGTGGTGGTTCTGCCATTTTGATAAAAAATCGAGTCAAACACTACCTAATGTGTGATCATCGTGAGGATTATCTCCAAGCAACGAACATTTGTGTTGAAGAGCTGAATCGTAGCATTGTAATCTCATCTTTATACTCTCCACCTAGATTTTCAATATCAGAAAGCCAATATTGTGAATATTATAAATCACTAGGACCCTGTTTCCTGGCCGCTGGCGATTATAACGCTAAACATACCTTCTGGGGGTCACGACTAATAACACCAAAGGGTCGTGTTTTGTTTAATACAATCTCTAAAATGAATTTAAATGTTGTCGCGAGCGGCCAACCAACATATTGGCCTGCTGACCCGCAAAAAATTCCAGATGTCATCGATTTTGGCGTGGTTAAAAACATCCCCACAGAAACGATTCACGTTGAAGCTTCCCTAGAATTATCTTCCGACCACACACCTACAATTGTTACTATAATGAACCCCAATAGAATTGTATCTCCGACTGGTTACCTAGCGACGTCAGCCACACAAATAAATTGGTTAAAATATAAAAAATATCTCAGTGCCCATTGCACAGAAAATATTCCGCTCAGTACACCGGAGTATGTAGATCGCTCTATTGATAATTTTGACAGTTTTCTGAAACTAGCTGTTCAACATTCCAATATTGCCCCCAAAAAAACAAAAACTATTAAAATATATTCCACAGATGTCGAGCGTCTCTTGTCTGAAAAAAGGAGGGCACGAAGAGAGTGGCAATTGCACAGATCTCCTCAACTTAAGAACTTGCTAAAAGAGTGTACAAAAAGATTAAGAAAGTTATTGCAGACTCAGAAAACGGCTTCTCTGGAAAAATATCTTAAGGAACTTGATGCAACTCCACAATCGGACTACTCATTATGGCGTGCAGCTAGAAACCTCAAAAGGCCAGTTGTCTCTAAACCACCATTAAGAAACTTGAATGGAAGTTGGGCAAGAAATGATGTTGAAAAAGGAAATCTGTTTGTAAGTCACTTGAAAAACGTATTTACACCTAATATATCTCACAATATTGCGGTCGATTTACCACCTGTTGCTGCTAGAGCAGCTATTCCCCTAAGATTTGAGATGAGAGAAATCGAAAAGGTTATATGTGACTTAAACACTAAGAAGGCACCTGGCATTGATAAGATCAGCAATAAAATGCTATTAGAGCTACCTCGCGTAGCAAAGAAAATTATTCTTTTTATTTTTAATGCTATTTTACGCCTTGAATACTTTCCTCAAAAATGGAAGGTTTCCTTAGTTACCATGATACCAAAGCCAGGTAAAGATCATACGAAAGTTGAGTCTTATAGGCCTATTAGCTTATTGTCAAATATGTCAAAGCTATTTGAGAAATTATTAGTTTCAAAATTAACACCGATTTTAAGTGAAAATAGATGTATTCCAAACCATCAATTCGGATTTAGAAGAAAACACAGCACAATTGAACAAACTCATCGAATAGTAAATGTCATAAGAAAAACATTTGAAGAAAAAAAATATTGCTCAGCACTCTTCATCGATGTTTCGCAAGCTTTTGACAAAGTCTGGCATGAAGGCTTATTACACAAATTGAAGCAAAATTTACCAGCAAACACACACAAACTGTTAGAAAGCTACTTAGTCGGTCGTCAATTTATTATTAAAGAAGGAAATTTCTTAAGTTCACCTCAGCCGATTGGCGCTGGAGTCCCACAGGGCAGCATCCTGGGCCCTCTATTATACTTAATTTATACTTCGGACATGCCAACAAACAACTACACCCAAACTTCAACATTTGCAGACGACACAGCTTTTCTAAGCGTCCACGAAAACCGTTATGAAGCATCTCGTTACCTACAGCATCATATATTTCAACTAGAAATATGGCTAAGACAATGGAGGATAATGGTCAATGAGCAAAAATGCGTACATATAACATTCACCCTGCGCCGGGAATCTTGCCCCCCTATTACAATCAATAATCAAATTATTCCTCAACATTCGCATGTAAAATATCTCGGTATACATCTGGATCGGCGATTAACGTGGAAATGCCATATAGAGGCAAAATTAACTCAAATGAAACTAAAAGCCATCCAAATTCATTGGCTTATTGGAAGAAATTCTGTTCTTAGACTCGATTGCAAGCTTCTACTTTACAACTCTATCTTAAAGCCTATCTGGTGCTACGGTATTCAACTATGGGGCACTGCCTCGGCCTCTAATATCGAAAAAATTCAAAGGCGCCAAAATAAACTTCTTCGTATAATCACAGCCGCCCCCTGGTATGTTAAAAACTCAAACATTCATAAGGATCTCAACGTGCCATTAGTAAAAACTATGATTACAAAATATGCAGTAAAATATTTAAAAAGACTTGAACAACACCCAAATCCTTTAGCTCGAAATATTTTAAATCATGGCGGCCACACTCGCTTAAGGAGAAGAGACACTGCAGCACTTACTCAACTAGATGAGAGATACACCTATATAAGTGAACAGAACCCGTGATGAAGAAAATTTTTGTCTGGCACTGGCAGGACATAAATAAAGTATTAGGTTAAGATTTGATAAATTATTGTTAGTTCATATTAAATATATGAAGATTCAATAAATAAATAACGAAAAAAAAAAAAAAAAAAAAAAAAAAAAAAATATGTACCAGGGATGGAAACTATGGAACAATTGTGCGTTTTTTATACATTGGTAGCTATTCATTAAAAAGCTTCGAAGGGTGAACATTTACATTAAAACAAAATTTACGAAAATTTTTCTGTAAATTTTGTATTATAAACAAAAATTGTTTTTGTAAATTTGTTTCATGTAAATTTTCACTCCATAGACTCGCTTGCAAGAATATCCACCATTTTGAAATGTAGTGGTACCGCCACTCATTTGGTTTTTTTTAAATTTTTTTTTAACATTTACTTATACAAATTCTTATATTTTAATCAGGCTTAAGCTCATCAAATTTAATTTTCAAAAAATTATTTTAAATAAAGAAATGAATTAACAACATTTATTGATAATTTTTTCGTTTAAGACTTCAATGAAAATTCTTGACAAAAAGTATGAAAAAACAGAAGTAAAGAAACAACATTGAAAATAAATAATCATTCACAACAACAAATTTCGATCCACCAGGAAAAATACAAATTGGTTTAATGATTGATGTTTGACTATTGACTGCCAGACGCCGTCAATGGCGGTGAGAGTTAAACGGCAAAGATTTCTGAAGAGATGGTGTGGTTACTATGGAAACATATCAAATCAACCTGTCCGTGGGTTCAACCCCAGCTTCTGTTAAGAACCCAATTATCAATAAATTTTTATTCATTCCATGTTATAAATATTTTTCATCATTAAAAGTAATTTAATGAAAATTAAATTTGGTTAAATATGGATTTTTTGATAGAAGCACAACGTTGGGTGTACATATAGATATTTAAAACAGGAAAACCAGAAGTTTAAAAAAATATTTTTTTTTTTTGTATTTGCTGCGAAATTTCTTGTAGACATCTAAAAAAAATTTACTTCTATCAAAATATGCCTCAAAAAGATAAAATATGCGCTTTTAATGCTGCAAAAATGATCTTTAAACTAAATTATGCAAAAAATTTTGTAAAGGGTAAAATATGCAATAACAAATCGATGGCAAAATTCATAAAAAGTACTAAAACGGACAAATATATTGCTCTTGCCTTCATTGGACGCACTTGACCATAAATATGCAATTGCGTATTTATGGTTTCCCTGCTAATTACCTTCACTCATTTTTAAAACGCATCCAAAAATTAAAGGGTTACATTTCTTTCACAACAGTTTAATTTCCTTTAAAAGGTACCCATACATTTGCAATATTAGTGTTCAATAATGGATATTATAGAATTTAATTGCCTGTGTGTATATTAGGGATGGGCAATAAATATCGATATATCAGAATATCGATATTTAAAAAAATTATAATCGATATATATCGACGATATTAAAAATTCCCATATATCGATACATCGATATTTATCTACGACTATCGAATTCGATATTTTTAAAACTCTTTATAATAAAATTCAATATTTTAACCGTTGCTCAACTGCTTACAAAACTGTTGTTTTTTAAGAATTGCATCATATGTGTTTTAACAAAAATTATAGATTACACAGTTCAGTTTTGTCTCGCTCTTTAAAAAGATGACAACAAAAAAATAAGCGCGGAAAAAATATTCTGGAAAGGGTTCCTAGAATTATGCTAAAAATCGCCTTAATTACGGCGTATTAGCAGCAATAGACTCATGAAAGTTGGAATGTTAATAATAAAAAAAAATATTTAGTTTTTTTTTATTGGAGCATGTTCTTATATATTAAAAATTATATATTGCACAGTTTACTTGTATAGTATGTGTCACAAGTTTCGTTTACCGGCAGTATATAATCCCAATTAATTTTTCTTTTTTTTTTAGATTTCATATGGCGAATAAATAAAAAATGTTTTGTTTTCTTCTATTTTTTTTATTGTATAATATGTAGAAATATTACATGTAATTCCATTCTAACCTTTTATTGTTTCTTTTAATTTCAAATTTACTGCCGGTCCCTCGATTTCAAACGAAAACTGTGTTCGCAGAAATTACTTTAAAAACTAAATTTTAAAATGGGTTTTTGTTTTAAATAAAATTTAAGCGAATGAAAGCTTCGTTCGAAATCGAGGAACAGGCAGTGAATTTGAAATTAAAAGAAACAATAAAAAGATAGAATGGAATTACATGTAATATGTTTGTACATATGTAAATATGTATTGACATAACTATATTCAGTTTTTAAATTTGGTAATAATTTCAGCTTAATACGTTCGATACATCGATATATCGATATTTTTAATTATTAAATATCGATTCTCTTAAAAAATATCGATTAGATATATATCGATATATTTTTTCAATTTGCCCATCCCTAGTGTATATCATATTAGAAGGTGGCACAGTATACTGGCCAAATCAAAAGTCTTTTGATTTATATTGCGTGAAAATAAATATTTTTAATGTGTTAACAATATTGTACAACACGCACATGTGTGCGTTGGTTTTGATTACTTTTACATTTATTCAATAAAAAAATTGCGCCAAATAGATTTTTTTTTTATATTGCCCAACTTTTTGAATAATGTGAAGGATATAAAAAATATCAAGAGCAACAAAATAATATTGCAAATTCATGAGTACCTTAAAAAGTTAAAATTTTCGTTTCTTTAATACATTTTTAAGATAATCTTGAAGTCAAAGTTATATAAATTGAAAAATCTAGAGGCCCAACTTTAATACGTTTCAGTTGGCTTAAGCAACTGTGCGAATACATGTAACTCATATGTGTCAAGTTTTATGAATCTGGTATTTGCTTAAACAAAGTGCGAAACTGATCGCACTTTCCGTACGAAATCAAATTCTTTTAATTTTGTTATTTTTTTTTTAAATGCAGTTGAGAGGCTTTTTGTTAATTTTTGACAGAAGCTTAAGCGTATGAATATTAAATTTGGGCCTTTATTCTATTTGAATCCCTTTAAAATTATAATTTATAAATATTAATATGTTTGATAAAAGTAAGGTTTAAATATAAATTAAATTAGGGTTTATAAATTTTCCAGAATTTGTTATTATCAAAACCGTCAAATAGAACACAACAAATACAGGATAATAAATACTCATAACACACAACGAAAACTCATATGTTTTTAGTTAAATCAAAAAAAATTTTCTAATTAATGAATAGTTATTTTTCTGAATATCGCACCGGTTCCTCTAAACGGAGTTAACTCAAAATTTATAAATTCTCAGTAGAGAAATAAACTGTTTTCTTTTTATATGAACTCTTATATCACAAAAGGGGATACAATTGCATTTCTTTGACAAAATACTAGAAAAAATTATGTAAGATTTTTACAGTGCGTGGATATGACCATTGAACATCGATTTCTTGCATAAAGTGAAAATTGAAAAAATTTTGAGTTGACTCTCTTTAGAGGAACCAGTGCGATATATATCAAGATATGCCTAAGAAAACATTAAATTAGTACCATCATAGTCAAAAAAGTAAGTTTTATTATTTAAGTTGGCACAAAATCCGAAACTGGATTTTCGTCCCAAATACATACATATGAGCGTTGCCAAAAAAAATGTCTCTCACAACGATACCATTTTCAGATACATAAGCTTTGAATATTTGACAATACAAAAATTAATCTGACAGCGACAATGATTGTCAGACGTTGGACAATTATGTTGTCAGCTGGCAGTCTTACAATGGACTGACAATGCCTTTGCTGACATCGTTGTCAGACAAAAACAGCTCACACGGTTTTAAGACAATTTTAGCACATTTTACTGACAATATTATTTGATCTGACAAACGTTTGTACATACAAGTAATAAATAAAAATTGATTTTCTTTAAAAAATTTGTGATATTAACTAAAAAATTAATGAAATATGCACCAGTAAACCAATTAATAGTATCAATTAAATGTTTAATTCAATTGATTAAACATTTTATTCACTTGAATAAACGTTGAAGTTTAAATCATGCCTACATTTGTGATTAAAACGGATTTTGTTTTTGATTAGTTATTTAATTGGTGAAAAACTTTGGAGAATTTGTTTCTGTGTGCGGAGATTTAGATCCTATAATGTATATGTGACCTTCTCCGAGAAAAGGGACCTAGTGTGTCAAAAACGAGTTTGGACTTAAGAATGGATTCTGGTACCTAAAAGGATGTAGAATAAGATGAAATGAGTTAGATTTCTGATAAAAATTTATTTACCCCATAAAAACGTACACAACGAACTTGGGAAGATCGATAAAAATGAGAAAAGTGTAGTGAAGCTGATTTAACAATGTCCGTCTGTGCGTTTGTATGTTGAATCAGTAGGGAGAAATCTTTATATTTAGGGTTCTTTGATACTAAAATAGGAGCTTAGGGATACTCGGACTGATTTTTTTATATTCGCCGAAATGTAGCTAATTTTTCTTATACTGCATTATATATGAAATAATTGCATAAAAATATATTTTTAATAATAATAATTTAATATTTAAAGAAATGGAATTCTAAAGTCCAAAATATGTTTTGGACAAAAAAAAAAAAAAAAAAAAAAAAAAAACAACGATGAGTACCAATTTGAATGTTGTCTTAACAATTTAACTTAAGCATCAACCATCTCATACATGAGTGGTCAACAATCGCATACCATTAATATTTCTGAAATTGAGAAATTAAGTTGGGAGATTCTGAACAGTTTTGGATAAAAATAAAAATAACGACGTTGTATTTCCAAATTCACCGAAACTGGTACGGAATTTGTTTGCTTTACCCAATGCAAATGTCGATAAAAAGAGAACACCAAAAAGCAAAAAAAAAAAAATTGAGCTACACAACTTAAAGTTTAATTTGTATTATAAGATTATTTTCGCAAAACAGTGAAAGAGGCTGCATTAGTTCTGAATGCACATATAGTCCCTTTAGGAAATTCAGTTTAAAGGAAATACACATATTTTTGTATAAAATAACCTGTTGCTTTTGTACATGAATTAAATTTAAATTATCATTAAAAGATTTAGTTCAAAGAAACTATACATATTTATTTTAAAAAAACTTTCATTGCATTTAATCAAAAGTACATAAATTTTTTTTTTTTAGTCTTATTACTTATTTTTGTTATTAAATGTGAATCAAATTGTTTTTTCTTAGATTTTAATGGCTCAAACGCGTAGGAGTTTTTTTTAGGAAAAATTTGTTCAACGTGTAGGAAAAAGTCAGGGTTTTTTAGTATGCGTAGGTATTTTTAAAAAAAATTTCTGGCAACACTGGTTGAAATGGATTTTTCGAAGACCGTAGCCTGATCGGTAAGCAAATGGCTAAAAACCACGACAGCCTCTAATTTTATCCATAAATTTTTGTTGTCGTTGTATTTTATTTTCCTGTTTATCTGGAGAACGGCAAAAGGCATAGTTTTAAAAAAATGTACAAGCATCTTGTTTTCCGACAAAATGTGGGCGGAATTGAAGAAGTGGGCGGGACATTTCCCATACAAAGACATTATAGATTTCTATATATCTGGCGAATATCAAAAGTCAAAGATTTTAAACTACGTACAAGCATCTTGGTTATCCATATACAGCATCCAACAAAATGTGGGCGTGACTAGAGCAATGGGCGTGGCATACAACTTATTTGTTATATCTAAAGAAGCGAAAATTGTCCAAATTTCGTATACATACTATATCTTTATACTGGTCTAAACTGGTATTTTTAACAACTTTTAGGGCATTCTCTCTTAATTCTGGTTAACCTGGTAATAAATTTAGTAAACATTTGAAGGTTAAACATCCTTTTTAATTCCAAGAAGAAATGAAAAACAAATAATATTAAAATCTTTATTTATTTATAAAAAAATGTCTTTAAAAATATTTAATTTGAGACAGTTCGTGTTTAAAATTATGTTAGAAGGGAAATGTAACTACTTTCTACAATGTGGGTGTACTGCGAAATTTTCTATCATAAAAAGTACTGAAAGAAGTACAAACGAACTGAAATTGTCCATGCGTAGAGTGCGTTATTCTTTCATGCTTTAATTAAAAGCTGTAAGATCCAATTGTTTTAATAACTTTTTCGCTCGTTCAAATATTATTTAATGCGATCTCAGTTTGCAAGTTACTTTAAATCGGAAAAAGCGAAAAAAACCTTAAATAAAATTGTAACACATCAAGAAAACGAAAATATTTAAATTCAATTTTGGCGAAATGCCATGAAAATAACCACAATATATTTCAGTTTGCTGCTGCTTGTACTACTGCTTACAATCACAATAGCATTTAGTTACATTTAAGATTATATTTCTCGGCATCATCATCAGTAGCAGCGGGGGCATCAGAAGCACCAGATGTTTGTTATTCACACACCTGTTCCTTCTTATTTTAATTTCAATTGTCTTTAAACCACAATTACCAAAAGACACTTCAAGTTCTAAAATATGGCCGTTAAATTAGAAAAAACAAGTGAAAATAAAATTTCCAATTTTTCCCTTATTTATTGCTGATATAGATATACGAAATATTATCTTTTGGGAAATGGTGTTGTGTAAATGAAGAACACCTTAACAATGTTCGAGCTTGTATTAATGCATGCATAACATTTGCTAATTGAATATGTACATGATCATAGTTGTCGTTGGTGGTGGCGGTACTTGAAATGGTAGGCAGCAAAAGTTATTTGGCAATATTCCAAAAATCCTTTGTTGTGTCAGTGTTTTTTTTCCTCTTTTTCTCTTTTATTACTATTATTTTTTCTAGTTTATTGTTGTTTTTTTTGTTCTCCATTTTATTTTTATTTTTCACAAGTTTCTTGGGAAAACTCATACACTCTGCTCTCAGCATTATTTTAACAAACCAATAAGTACCAAACTGCCATAGTTTTTAGTGGCTTCTATACGTATTTGTGCACGAGTGTTTTAAATACACAAACATATACAGCCAACCATAATTTTATACGTTTAGTGCATACTCCAGAGAACTTATTGTCGAGGTCTGAAAAAGTGACTACTTTTAACATTTTGCGACAGTGATGTATCATATTTGAAAATTAATTTTTTTTTTAATTAAAAGTTAATTTTTTTATAGAACGGTTTTTAGGAAAATTTTTGAATACAAAATTTTTTTTCCAAAAAGTACTTTTTTGTAAAGTATTACTTTTTTTTTTTTTTTTTATTTGGAAAAAAGTACTTTCAGTCAAAATCACATAAGATTCAAAATTTTGTCCTACGGTATTGAAGATACTCTTTCTAAAAAGGTACTTTTTTCTATAAAGGTACTTTTTTCTAAAAAGGACCTCTTTTTAAAAAAGGTTCTTATGTCTAAAAAGGTTTTTTTCAGAAAAGGTATTTTTTTTCTAAAAAGGTAATTTTTTCTAAGTTTTGTAAGAATTATTTTATTTTGATGTTTGCACTTTCTTTTCAAAAAGGTACAATTTTGCTTTTAAAAGAAAATATATTTTCCCTCCTAAAAAGAACCATTTCGTCCAAGGAATAATCATAGTGTTTGTAAAAACATGTCATTTTTAGAACGCTTTTTTACCCTCCACCACTAGTGGTGAATGAGGCTATACTAAGTTTGTCATGAAAGCTTTTTAATGTTAATCAAAGAGCCCTTTAAGCATAAATATTCTGAATCATTAAGTAATTCTAAGTTGATTAAGCCATGTCCGACTGTCTGTCCTTCTGTTGAAATCACGATAACTTTCGAACAACTCAAAAGAAAAGAGAAATATTGATGTCAAATTGTTTCTAGTGTTCCTAAGCCTTTTGGGATTCAAATCCAGCAAAATATCCGTCCGTCCGTCGGTTGAAATCACGATCCCCTTCGAACAGCTCAAAAGAAAAGAATAGTGTTGGTGTCAAATTGCTTTTAGATATCCTAAAGGTACGTTCAGACTGATGAAATATTTGAAAGCAAACATCAAATATTTCATTAACGTAGTCTGAACACAAAATATTTTTGAGTATCAAATAAAATAACAGATGATTTTGAGCAAATAAAAGTATTTGCCGGCAAACAAATATTTTAGTAATTTTTGAGCAAACATTTATTTGATATTACAAAAAAATTGTAAGAGCAAACAACGACAAATAATTTTAGCCATGTTCCGGATAGAAGTAATTTTTCCTGTAAGTTTTCGGATTCGTTACAATTTTAAAATTTTTTTATAATTATTAGACTTTGCTATCGTGTCGCTATTAGCAAATTTTTGCAAATTACCGCTAATTTAGCAATTTTTATAGAATTTTTGCCATTCCTTATAGTTTTAGGCACTTTTACTAAATGTTATGGCTTGTTTGAAATATTCAAATGGTTCGCGAATTTTCGCTATTTTTGGAACATTTTTTGTTGTTTTTCCCCTACATTTTGTTTTTTAACCGATTTAGCAATTTCAAATATATTTTACTATAAGAGATGCTAATCCACAGAATAAAATAAATAAATTAGCTTTTGCCCTCATTTTTACTATTTGAGAAATATATATTTATTTTTGAACACTATCATTAAATAATTATTTGATGCAAATATTTCTTTTAGTCTGAACGCATGGCAAACATGAATTAATTTATTTTATTTAACACTGTTTGCCAATTGTTTCATCAAACCAAAATTGTCAAATATTTCAGCTTTGTTTGAACATTAAACAAAATATTTTTTTGTTTCACACAGTTTGAAGCAAATATCAGAACAAATATTTCATTAGTCTGAACGTACCTTAAGCAACAAAATCCAGCAAAATCGGTTCTATAGGATAAGAGGTATTAATTCAAATGGGGACAACCACCCTAAAAAATAGATAATTTTGTTGCAAAAACTAATATTAACGGTGCCTAAATGCATGGACTGACATACGATTTTGTACAATTTCGTTTTTCATTGCTGGAAATCATACTTCCATTTCCTGAGCACCATAGGCCTCATAGAAAGAGTACACTTGCAAAACAGCTTAGTACTCCTTAAACTGTAGAGTAATACTTTTGTAATTAAATATGGTCTGTAACATGTTTATAACACTAAAAATCACTTCGATGAATTTCGTGAAGATCGGTCTATAACTTACCATACGCCTCATTAAAGGCCCATTCTCGGAAAAACACTTTAATACGCGTAAAACCGTAATGAATAATTGCTATTGTAATAAAATTTGGTCTGCCAAAGTTGTTTAAGAGAGGAAGCCACAATGTCATATTTCGCATAATTTACCATAGGATCCATATAGAGCCCGCTCTGAAAAATCATATAAATTCCCATTAAACCGCACTCAGAGAAAGTTCGCGCTAATATATTTTTTATCTTTTCAGTTAAACCATAAATAAAAAATTTAATTAGTTTTAATTAAAACTTTAATCAAGTAAATAAACGTTTACTGATATCCACAATATTACTGCAGAAAATGTTGTTAATTTCACAAAATATTTAATTAATGCTATTAATTTATGTACTGGTGCAAATTTAATTAATTTTTTGAATAATATCAGAAATTTTTTTATTGAAAAATATTTAATTAATTAATTAATTTTATAAATATTATTACAATTTGAAATAAATTTTTATTTTGTAGTTAATAAAGATATTGTGATAAAATTTAGTCCAATTTAGTTTTATATGGACGCTTCATATACCCCATATAGTGGCTACTCCTAAAATATTATAACTGTAGGTGGAGGGTACCAAAGATTTGGCTCAGCCGAATAAAGCACTTTAACTCGTTTTTGTTCAAAAAGTAACTGTTGTTAAAATAAAATTTATTTTTCGGTTTTATTTCTTTAAAAACGGTACTTTATGCTTAAAACTCCCTATAATAGATAATTCTGTTAAAAAGAAGTTTTTTTAAAAAAACTTTTCTTAAAAAAGTAATAGTTTTCGTCAAAAAGTACCTTTACTAAGGTTCTTTTATTCTTTTTTTCTAAAGGCACTAAAAGATACTTTTTATTAGTATTTTTAACGTTCATCTTAGAAGCAACTTTTGCAAATGCACTTTTTTACGGGACTCTTTTCAGGTACTAACTTCTTAAAAGGTCATATTTGAAAAGCTCTTGTTATTTATTAATTTTTTGTTTAAAATTTCATTTGTGCAGATTGCTTTTCTTAAAAATTTGTTTTTAAATAGCCTCTTTAATTATTTTTTCTAATATGTACGTAAAACAACTTTTTTAAAGGTATAATTTTAAAAATAATATCTTAAAATATAAATTTTTACGAGGTACTTTTTCAATAGTAATATCCTAAAAAGGCACCATTTAAAATGATAAACTCCTAAATTAACAATGTTGTTATTAGTGAAAAAAAAATAATATAATTATTTCTGTGTGTGAGCTTGTAAATTCTCACAATAAGGCAAACACTCATCGAAACGATTTAAGAGTAAGAGAAACTGTTTTCCTAGCGAGTAAAAGTGCAGGACATTTAGTTGGTTTTGGGAGGCGGAATTGCTCGGCTAAAAGGCAATACAAAAAAGTTTTTCATGCGAAAATGTCGGTATAAATTTAAAATAACATTATTGTTGTCATTGTACATTTTAGTCGATTATTTAAAGTTTCTCTCATTTCCTTGTTTTCTCATTTTATTTCGGTCGTATTTTAAATGTTTGCTAGATAAAAGAAAATCAGTTTCCAATGCCTTCATTATGATTTGGCCAAATAAATTATCACCAACTACACTTTATGATAACGAAAATATTATAAACGAGTGTAATTTCTGTATTCATTTAACTAATAGAATGTAACAAAAAACTTTAAGTAGACCGAAGGGCTAAGAGTATTTACATTCTGGGTTGAAGTACATACAAATGGTTTTGAAAATATACATAGCAGATAGTTAAAGTGGTTAAGAATATTTCTAAAAAGGATTTTTTCTGATGAGGTAAATTTTCTTTAAAGGGAACTGTTTCGTAAAGGTTATATTCTTTAAAAGGTACTTTTCTTTAAAAGGTACTTTTCTTTAAAAGGTACTTTCCTTTAAAAGGTACTTTTCTTTAAAAGGTTCTTTTCTTTAAAAGGTACTTTTCTTTAAAAGGTACTTTTCTTTAAAAGGTACTTTTCTTTAAAAGGTACTTTTCTTTAAAAGGTACTTTTCTTTAAAAGGTACTTTTCTTTAAAAGGTATTTTTCTTTAAAAGGTACTTTTCTTTAAAACGTAATTTTCCTTAAAAGGTACTTTTCTTCAAAAGGTGCTTTTCTTTAAAAGGTAATTTTCTTTAAAATTTACTTTTCCTTAAAAGGTACTTTTCATAAAGGTACTTTCCTTAAAATGTACTTTTCTTTAAAAGGTACTTTTCTTTAAAAGTTACTTTTCATTAAAAGGTTCTTTTCTTTTAAGGGTAATTTTCTTGAAAATGTACTTTTCTTTTAAAGGTACTTTTCTTTTAAAGGTACTTTTCTTTAAAAGGTACTTTTCTTTAAAAGGTACTTTTCTTTAAAAGGTACTTTTCTTTAAAAGGTACTTTTCTTTAAAAGGTACTTTTCTTTAAAAGGTACTTTTCTTTAAAAGGTACTTTTCTTTAAAAGGTACTTTTCTTTAAAAGGTACTTTTCTTTAAAAGGTACTTTTCTTTAAAAGGTACTTTTCATTAAAAGGTACTTTTCTTTAAAAGGTACTTTTCTTTAAAAGGTACTTTTCATTAAAATGTCCTTTTTTTAAATGTACTTTTTTAAAAGGTACTTTTATTTTAAAGGTTCTTTTCTACTATATTTAGTGGGTAATTTTGAATGTATATTTTCTTGAATGTACACATATTTTTTTAACTATACTTATACAACTTTTTCTCTTATTACTTAGAAAAATGGTACTTTTAGAAGGGTATTTTCTAGCTATTTTTTCTTTGGAAAGTACCTTTAAAAATTATGCATCGTCTTATATTAATGGCATAAATGCACTTATCAAAGTAATGTTAATTTTTGCTTAAGAAATTATTAAAGAAAGGGAAAATAAACGCAACCTTTAAAAAAGAAAAAAAAAATAATCAATTGTATAATAGGTACTTTTTAAAGGTACATAAAAAAACATTTAAGGAAAGCAGTGGCTTATTACAAAAAGGTAGTTTTTCCGAAGATGAATTATTTAATAGTCACTTGTTAAAAAATATACTAGAAAAGGTTTTTTTTCTTTTGGAAAATGTACCTTTGTTTTAATACATGCAAAAAGTACTTTTTTCGTTAAACGTAAATAGCTCCTTTTTCATAAATTGTAGTTAAAATAAACTTTTAAAAAACTTGCCAAAACCGGATTAAAAAATGCACTTTGAAAAGTACTTTTCTATAAAACCTTTAATTTTGTTATAACCCCCTTTTAGTAAATTGATCACAACTATTTTTCTTAACACTACTGTGGATTTATAAATCGTTTTTAAGGATTCGGTTGCTTGTATTTAATGTATTTTCTTAATTCATTCATTCACTTGACAAAATAATTATTAAACTTTATCTATTCAAAGAGGTTTTATGAGTGCGTCTGTGTGGTTGTGTGTGGGTAAGTGCGTTAGTGTGTATGTGTGTTTGTAAAATTTTCTCGAGTATTTAAATATTTTTCTGCATTTAATTGTGCTTAATTGCACTTAAAATGATCTTTCAAAACAATAAACAAATTATTTTTGGCAATCCTCAAGAATGACAAGCAACTTAAAATAACTAACAATCCTTTGGAAAACACCAACTCATGGAACAACTTAAAAACAAACGAAAAATATCAAGTTTCTTGAAAAAGAAAAAGGAGCAGCAAAAGCAGAAGGAGAAAATAAATAGTTGCTGCTGCTGTTGATGATGAAGAAGGAACACAGAACAAAGTCTCATTAGAGTAGTAATTGTGTAAATGTTAAATGACAGTTTTGTTACTCTTATTTTTGTAGTTGTAGTTGACAAATTATGTTGCAAGGACAGTGATAGAGATTGAAAGAGCAGAAGGGTGAAACAGTTTAAACTTTTTAAAATTTAAAACAAAAAAAAAAGTACTTACAGTTATTGCTTTTTTTTCTTAGTTTAATATATTTTTACCTGAATAATTTTCGTTAAGAAAAAAAATTAAAAATAATTTCTGATGAATAAAATTAAATTTTTGTTAAGTGTTTTTAATGGGAGATCATTAACGGAAATTTTAATTGAAACTGATTATTTTAAATAACAAAAACGATTTGGTTAGAACTGTATTATACATTTTCAAGTGACATTAAATTTGATTATTTTTATGCTTTTGTAATCACACCACAATAGCAGAGAGGGTATTATGCGTCTCTGTGTAAAAATTAAGCAAAACATTAAAATATTGGTTGTAGACCTGCCTAAGGTGGCAAATTTGATGATAATTTAATGAAATTTGGTACACGTATTTCAAATGGCATAAGGTCAAAGCCTAATTAAAATGGTGATAATCGGTTTTGCATGTCCACCATACAAAATTCTTTCCGGAATATAATCCTTTGCGCCCGTAACACATCTGATTTTGTTGGTATTAAGATGAGATTTGACCCAAACACATTCGACCTACATCAACTTAAAAAATTGTATTGTAATCGGTTCATATCTGATTAAAGCTCCAATACAAATACCACTCCCGAAAATAACTCTTTATACTCTGCCATAACTTCCTTATTAATGTTAGTATTGCTATAAAATTTGGCTAGAATAATTTTTATAGTAGCTAATATGTCATGGCAAACTTATGTACTGGTAAGTCCAGAACTGACGATAAAAGCCCTTTAGTAGTTACGCAATACAATTAAAGATCCAAATTTTTTACTTAAAATGCCCTTCTTTCTTATTTTACACGTCTTACTGCCTGTCTTTAGAACACGAGCGCAAAACTCTTACGCTTTATTTTGTTTTAAAACAAAAGCTAATTTGGAAGTATTGTTTTTGTTTTAAATGCAAGTTAAACGAGCGAGTTTTACGCTCGCGTTCTAAATCAAGCAGTTAACGTGTTACAAATGTGGCCTAACTTCCCGCTTAAAAAAAATACGATTCAATGTATACAACAGTAACCATAATATTGTGGTTGACATGTCAAAGACTGAATCCTTACACAAAAAAAAAAATAAAAATTGATTTCAATTCAAAAATTTGTGATATTAATTAAAAAAAACTAATTAAATATGCACCAGTAAACAAATTTATAGTATCAATTTAAGGTTGAATTCACTTGATTAAACGTTTAATTCACTTGATTAAATTTGTAATTAAAACTGATTTTATTTGTAATTATTGCTATATTTGGAGAAAAACTTTGGAGAACTTTTTCTGTATGAGAACAATATATTTTAGAATTTTTTGAGACTTGTCGAAACCATTTTTTTTTTTTTTTTTGTTCTAAGTGTAGCGGTTGAAGGAAAGTCCAAGGACAGATTCTATTTTTATAAAAAAAATTAAAATATATTGGGCTTTAACAATCGAGTTTCAAATTTAAATTTTTGTTTCGCGTCCATCAGTTTAATACAAAATTTGATTTTTTGAATTTTTCATATACTCAAATGCACTGTTTTGGAACACACAAGGACCGTTTATTTTCATATGGATTCTGAATTCCAAACTAAAAATCGAATACACTTATCTGAAAAGATTTTCAAAATCATACTATCCATTCAAAAATCGCAGATTTACTCTCCTTTTTATATAAGTATTGGTGCCCCAGCAAGCAGGTTAGTGTAACAGGTAGTAGGCTAGTGTAACAAAGTGAGGATTGCGGGTTCTATTTCCACTAGAGAATCTGGAGTGTTTTACTACGACGAGTTGAAGATCTATGCCACTTATGTTTTTTAATAAAATTTGTAAATGTTTTTGTTGCAATATAAAAAGCATTTAAATGCTTTTATCTATTTATTTGTTCCCTACATTCAAAAGAAAAATCAATCCATCCATACTAAAATCAATCCGAAGCGGTATTAATAGTACGGTGAGTACGGATTTTCTTGAATAAAGAACAGAAAGATTGATATAAGTACGGATTATTCAATCACGAAATACTCAACTTATCCATATTCAATCCCGAATTCGTACTTGAAATTATCCGAAAACGAGATTGATTTAACCGATTAATTACTGCCCGATTAACTAATCGTCAAATTTAAAATTGCCTTTTTTCGATTAAGGATTAAAACGGTTAATTTCAGTCGATTAACCAATGTATCAACATTTTTTACTTTCTGTAGCATTAAAACATAATTATTTGTGCTTTTAATTATTTGCTTAGTCTCATATACAAAAGGTATATGTTAGAAAATATTTCTTCATACAAACAATGAAAGTGTTCAGTGATCTTCATTTTAAAAAAGTATTTGCTATCAACAGCTTTTTGTTTCACGTACTTTTAATATGTATGCGTTTAGTTCTTTGTTTCTTCTCATATCAATCTTTTAACAGAATTAACCGAAACAATTAGAAGTGTTTAAAATTTTTAAAAATTAAAACTGGGGGCCTACTCTCTATTGCGATGCGAAAGAAAATTGTAGGAAATGTAGTGATTGGTACTCTTTAATGCTTTGGCGCATTTGCCTTTCACATCTTTAAATTTTTTTCTTTTCTCAAATCATTCCTATTTATTTTATTTAAATTTTCCAATTTCAAATTTCTGTTACATATTTTGACATTTCATTTCTGTCAATCTGCGCCATCTTTAATTTTTATTCCTAGTTTTGCTTAATTTTCAAACAATTTTGCGAAAGTGATAGCGAGAATGAAGTTAGCATTTAGCTTTCGCATCGAAATTGTATTCGCATCGCAATAGAGAATAGCCCCCAGGACTCTAATGACATAATGGAAGATTTTATATGTTTACAAAAATCCAGGAAGACAGGCTGAGAAATTAGATATTCTGTATTATGGGTTGCTTTTGATTTCGTCAACATCTACGATAAATGAAAGAATTTTTCCAAAGTCAAGTTTTATCAAAACTAAACAAAATAAGCTCGTAAATCGTAAACATTTTAACGAAATTATTTGCATAAAAGATTTTTTATGAGATCTTCTTAAACTATAATTATTTTTTATTGTTTTTTATTATACAATTTTGTGAATTGGATTTCCTGACGATGCTAACCAAAGGTTAGCGAAATATCGATGAAAATAAAAAAATTTAATATTTTATAAATAAAAAGACCTCAAGCTTAAAATTAAAATAATTACGATGAAACCAATACCTCGGTTAATTAATCAAGCGATTAACCGATTAAAGCAAAAGCCCGATTAAATGAATACCCTAATTTTGATCCATCAAAATGAAAAAACAACGCACATTTCCATCAGAAAGCAAATTGAAATGGAAAAGAAAAATTAATGCCCATTAGCAAGTATATAAGGCGAAGCTCTTAAGTTTCCCCGCTGCAGCGACTATATAAGATTCGTTCCGGACCATCTTCTTTATTTTGGGTTTTTTACATTGTTATATCTCTTTTATTTACATTTTTCCCTTAATTTTTGATTGTTGTCATAACGACACTTTTGGTTTTTTCTCACTTCAAGCAGAGAGTGTACTTTATTTAAAGTTTAACCTTTTACCAACAACCTTTTTAATTTTTTGTACGAGTTTCCAAACTTGTTTTTGTGTGTGTGTGTGTCTGAGAGTGTTTGAAAAACGATGTCTGCTTGTTTTTTGTACCCAGCTCCTGTTATAGACTCTCGCTTAGATTAAAATTTATAAACTTTGTCTGAAGTGGCAACTAAACTAAAATGTTGGCTTACTGCCAAATGCCACAGACGTCAGTTGCAATAACCTCAAGTGTTGTCAGAAAACTGTTTCACATACAAAAGGCCTGCTTTTTTCATACTATTTTTTCCCCCAACTCTTGTTTTGCAATGTTTTCAAGCTTTGAAAGGCTCCTTCATTTAACCGTGTAACTCTTATGTACTCTTATGTATTTAGATAGAGTTGCAAAAAAAAAAAACACACACACACACATACGAACTATAAAAAACTGCTTTAAACAAAAATATTTAACGAAGAGATTGTTTTTCATCAGGATTTTCATTTTGGTAATGAAATTTAACCAAAATTTTTGTAACAAAAGTCAATTTCTGGACATCTGCCTCTTTCTCTCTTTTGAGAGTTTTCGCTTTCGCTGCAATTTTATTTTAAAAAAAAAGAAGGAAAAAAATAAATACAGTGGAATCTGTCTTGGCCGGATACCAAACGGACTATGAAAATGTGTTTGTACAAGGGGAATGAGCGTTCAAAAGAACTGAATGCTTTCCTCATGGAACGCTATGGGGACCAGGGAGCAGTGCCCTTTGAAAGGGAATACCAGCTTTAGTAAGTTGTCCGTTATGGAAAATTACACTTTAAAGAAAAAATATGCAACCTGTTGTTTCATTGAACAAATTTATTTTGTTTCATTTGTAAATCAATTACACGATTTTTGTAAATAGTTTGAAAATACTACAGGAAAACTTTAATATTGCACACGAGTTGATGTGCAATGAATGTTACCGTTTTAGTTCAATTAGTTTTTAAAATAAAGAAGCGGTAGGTACGAGGCACATAAAATCTTTTTTGGTGGCAAAAATGTTTAGGAAATCAATTTCCTTAATTAGTCTAATTGAACTTTTAAAGTTAGTAGAATAACAAAGTGATAGCGCTTTTTTTTTCTTTTTTCATGACAAAAGTGTAGAATAATTTAGAGTTAAAATGTTGCCAGATTTTTCCTTAAACCATCACAATTTTAAAAATTGTTCAGCATATTTATGGGAGAAGCTTTTTATTGGGGGCAAATAATGTCATTCGATATCGATGAAAATAACAATACAATTTCAATGCAAATTTCGATTGATTTTTAATGCCATGATTGGAAAAGTGCTTTGCAAGAAGAGTGCAATATGATTAGAACCGATGTTTGGAAGAATCGAATTAAATCGATGCCAAGCCGTCTACATGCTGTTGGGAATCAAAAAGGTCGCGCAACAAAGTACTTACTTTGTGTTTTTTTAAGTATTATTGAGTTTTTAGGTAATGCCCGACTTTCAACTTATAACACAACGCATACATTTTTTTTTGTTGTTTTTAAATAAAAGAGTTTTTGTGATAATACAGACAATATTGAGGTATATTTTCTTTTATCAAAACAGAGATATATCGTGCGGAAATATATTCGTGCCTCTGCCCGACTTTAAATGTGAGCCACTGTACATACATTTTGTTGTGGACGCAATAAACAAAATTTTTAATAATTTTTTTTAAATTTTAAAGAACAAACTTTTTGTCAGCTGTTAAAAACAGGGCATTTCACTTTTTGATAACTTGTATCAAATAACAAGTAGCATTATTTCAGTGTTGGAAAGACATTTTATACATGCAACTTTTAACAATGTGGAATTTTTTTTTTTTTTTTTTTTTTTGTAAAAAAGAAAACACCATAACTTTGTTATTACGTGTGAAACTTTTTTATATTCATTTTGACCCCTTAGAGTATATATATTTTTGGTGTTTGAGCAATTTTAAGTCAATTAAGCCATGTCTGTCCGTCTCTTGAAATCACGCTCTTTATCGAATGACTCAAAAGAAAATAACAATATCGGTGTCACATTGTTTCTAGTTCTCCTAAGCAGTTTGGGATTGGTATCCAGCAAAATCGGTTCAGCAGGATAAGAGTTATGAATTCAAATATGGAGCCACCGCCCTAAAAAGTTGATAATTTTTTTACAGAAACATACGTAATTTAGTATGCATTAAACCGTAACGAATATCTCTATTGTAATGAAATTTGGTCTGTCATAGTTTCATACGATTAGAAAAAACACTGGTCAATTCCGTTAATATCGGTTCATAATACGCCCCATATAGCCCCCACTCCTGAAATATGCTAATTGCCGGTGGATGGTATTAATGATCCGGCATAACCGAATATAGTACTCTAACTTGTTTAATTTTAAATATGACATGAGCGAAATTATGATGCTTTTGTAGAAGACAATGACTTAATTAAATTAAAATGAAGTAAACAATTGTGTATTTTAGTTTTTATATTTTTTGTTTATTTACAAATTGTACAATAAATATTGCAGCATTTTCTTTACAATTTTTCTCCCAGTTTCCTCTTTTTTTTATGCACCATTTACAATGTGTATCTTTATTTCCATTCATTTAGGATTCAAGTATTTTCTTAAACTTAAGTCTCGAGTGCTGTATGCATATCAAGTGCATAAATGGGATAGATTACTACTAATAAGATAAAAGACAAAGGACTTGAAAACATCTGCTACTAAAATTGATGAGAATACTTACTCATGTTTTTCTGGATAAATTCTTTCATGCTTTACGAGTTTCAATTGTTGTTGCATCTGTGTGTAAAGCATAACCTGAGGTTAAAATGCGACAGCTGAGCGGCCCCAATAAAAGGCCTACTTAAGGTCTACATATTTGTCCAAAGTGCATTGTTCGTAATAGGAAGAACCCCTCCATCGAAAGCTTCTTCTAAAAAAACCTATTAACAGTCAACTGTTAAAGAGAAATCATCTCTTTAAAAAATTATAGGATTATAAAAGTGTATTAGAGAGCATATGAGATGAAGTCATTTTAAAAGACTTCTATAGGGAATTAAGCTAAAAAAACCAAACTATAACACCAAGAGATTATTTTGAAAATTAGTTTTATCGATTTAGAAATAGCCCTACTCCAGGCCGTCACTTTTTTAACCTCCGGCCTTGATCCTGCTTTGAAATAGAATAGACAATAGTTTAAAATACAGAACAGTATAAATAGTGGCAGCAGGAGCAGCAGCAGTAAGTACATTGTATACAAAGCATTAGACTTGCATATTTTTCTTGTATCCTTGGACTATTTGCTTCTTATAACTTTCGAAGATGGAACGGTAGGAATTAGTTGAGAGTTTATTATGGCATAAAGATTAGTACGAAACATCTGAATTACAAAATAGTTGTCATTATTATTGCAATTTTTCGAAAACAAATAACGAAAAGGGGAAAAAGAAGAATAACTAAATGAATACTTATGGGATGTGTACTTTTGCCAATAACAAAAGATTTTTTTTAACAATCTATGCATTCCAAAGATGAGTTATAAATGCATTGTATGGAAGAGTTAAGCACAGAAAGGTTAAGTGCATTTTAGATGTAAAAGCTTTTACGAAAGAAAAAATAATTATTATTTTGTATTTGTTTTCACCTTAAAGTACCTTTTTTAAAAAAATTCTCCCAATTTTTTAATTTCCCTTTTTACTTAAAAGGGCTCCTTTTCCAAAAAGCATTTTTTTTTTTAAATAAGTACATATTTTTACAAAAATTGCATATTTTTACAATAAGTACATATTTTTACAAAATCTGGATATTTTTATAAAAAGTACGTATTTTTTCAAAATCTACATATTTTTACAAAAAGTACACATAATACAACAAAAAAATATTATTAGAAAAAGTACCAATATTACAACAAGAAGATATTTTTACAAAAAGTACCAATATTACACAAAGTAGATATTTTTACAAAAAATACATATTTTAGAAAAAGTACCGATATTACAAAAAGTACATATTTTTACAAAATGTACCAATATTACATATTTTTACAAAATGTACCAATATTACAAAAAGTAGATATTTTTAAAAAAGTTTTACAAAAAGTACATATTTTTACACAAAGTACATAATTTTACAAAAAGTACATGTTGTTATAAAAAGTATATATTTTTACAAGAAGTACCAATATTACAAAAAGTACCAATATTACAAAAAGTATATATTTTTACAAAAAGTACATATATTACAAAAAGTACATATTTTTACCAAAAGTACATATTTTTACAAAAAGTAAATATTATTAAAAAATGTAGATATTTTTACAAAAAGTACATATATTACAAAAAGTACATATATTTACAAAAAGTAACAATATAACAAAAAGTACATATTATTACAAAAAGAACATATTTTAAAAAAAGTACATATTGTTACGAAAAGTACCAATATTACAAAAACACAATTTTTTTATAAAAAGTAACAATATTACAACAAGTACACATTTTTACAAAAAGTACCAATATTACAAAAAGTACATATTTTTACAAAAAGAACATATTTTTACAAAAAGTACACATTTTTATAAAATGTACCAATATTACAAAAAGTACACATTTTTACAAAAAGTACCAATATTACAAAAAGTATATATTTTTACAAAAAGTACATATATTACAAAAAGTACATATTTTTACCAAAAGTACATATTTTTACAAAAAGTAAATATTATTAAAAAATGTAGATATTTTTACAAAAAGTACACATATTACAAAAAGTACATATATTTACAAAAAGTAACAATATAACAAAAAGTACATATTATTACAAAAAGAACATTTTTTAAAAAAAGTACATATTGTTACGAAAAGTACCAATATTACAAAAACACAATTTTTTTATAAAAAGTAACAATATTACAACAAGTACACATTTTTACAAAAAGTACCAATATTACAAAAAGTACATATTTTTACAAAAAGTATATCAGCTCAATTGTGAATAAATTCCCTGGAAGTTTTTCCCTTTTCCCAGTTTTACATATGAATTTACATAGGAAAAATGGGAGAAGGGAGCAAACTCCAGGGGAATATTTATTCATAATGGGGTTGTGTATATATACATATATATTTTTTTATAAAAAAAGTTCGTATTTTAAGTTCTCTTTTGTAAAACTTCCGTTAAAAGATCTCGTTATAAAAACAAGTTTTCCAGGAATTAAAAATGTGATTATTTAATTGAACTGTTTGTGGTTGTTAATCCAAATTTTTATTTTTCAATCAGGCTAAAGTTCATTAAATTTTATTTTCATTAAATTATTTTATGGAGAAAGGAATTTTACAACATGACCCGAATTAAAATTTGTTGATAATTTTTCTTTCTGGCGTGAACGTGGGTGATCGAAACCACGTTCACGAACAGGTCGATTTGACATGTTTTGATAGCAACCACACTATCTCGTTAGAAATCTTTGCCGTTTTATGAAAAACAGAAGTAAGGAATAACATGCAAGTCAATTGAAATAGGTCACAACAAACTTCGACCCGCCAAAAGGGTGAAAATACCATTTGTTTAAAAGATTGATGTTTGACTATTGACTACCAGCCTTCGGCAATGGCGGTAAGTGCTAAACGGCGTAACTAAAAGTAACAAAAAAATATACTCCCTTAAAAACAAAGTTGAAAAGCAAAACAAATTTAAGATGAGTTCTTTTTGAATAAACTTTTTTTATAGGTACCTTTAAAGGAAGAAAATTATAACAACTACTCTTTTGAAAAAGTACCACCGAAAGGTGCCTTTGAAAACTAACCTCTTATGAAAAGTACTTAAAGAAATTTAAATTTAAATTTTACAAAAATTTTAACTTTACAAAAATATTTTAAAAAGTTTTTGGGTTCTTATTTAAAAAAAATGTACTTTAGATATGACTAATAAAAGTAGAAAAAGTATACTTCGGTTATAAAATAGTGAAATACTACCCTCTACAGAAAATTACTTTTTACAAAAAGAAACTTCTTACAAAAAATAGTTTTACATTAAGTTGCTTGAGTAATTAAGAGCATTCTTTTAAACAAAATTGTAGGATTTAAAACAACATATACTAACATGCCTAAGTATACTTTTAAAATATATGAATATGTACGCACATTAGGGTTGCCAGTAGGGCTTGTTTTGGCTGGATTGTCCAGCTTTTTAATGGCTTGTCCAGTTTCAAGCTAAAAAGAAATTTGTCCAGCTAAAAAAATTTTCCACAAAATGCTCTTAATATTTATTGCTTTAAATAATTTTTATAAATTTCCTTATTGGAACATAATGCATCTGCAATAGCGCCATCATTTCTATTTTTGATTTAATTCGTATGTACAGTACTATTCCATCACAGTACTATTTCCATACTCAAGAGCTGAATATGCAAGATTTTTACATCAATTTTTTACTTAAGATAAATATAGGAGCGATAATTAATTCTACATTAAAATAAGAAACTAATTTTTTGAGTTATGACGTTGTTCCAGCAAATGAGAGGTATGTAGATATATAGAACATATGAATGAACTGAAGAAATTTAAGTTTAGTTATATTTTGTTATGTTAGTATTGTAGTAAAGTATTATAAAAAAAAAAACAATTAGTCAATTCACAAGGTATCCTAACATGTCATATTGTCAAAATGTCCTAATATTTCACAATGGTTTAAAAATATTGTTTTACGGCTCAGCCGCTCAGCGCTGGACTTTTCTGATTAATTACGACAGCACAATAAACACAGCAAGCAACGTTCTATTTATTTAAGACACTTTTTGTTAACAAACCAACAACAATATTTTTAAACCATTGTGAAATATTAGGACATTTTGACAATATGACATGTTAGGATACCTTGTGAATTGACTAAATGTAATAATATTAATGTCATACTCGTACATATGGGTATTTTTAAATAAAATTTTTTGTACAATAAACAAGTAACTTTTCGTGAAAATTTTATTTCAAAATGTCCAGCTTTTTTTTTAATATCCAGCTTTTTTAATTCACATGTCCAGCTTTTTGATAATCTGGATCTAGATATGGGGCATTCCACGCTAAATCGGATGGTTCAAAATTTCATGATCAATGCAGAACTTTTGAGGACGAAACCCGGCCTGTTCACTTCAGAGTTCAGGATCGAATGCGGTTGTTTGCCGTTTGTTTATTATTTGCGCTATACCTTTGTTCGCTATGATTATGATTGTGATAACGCGCCAGTTCTTACATTGAGAAAAATCTACCTTCTTTGGATGGTTAATGATTAGTCCTTCCTTAAGTTCATCAAAATAATAAAGTGTATTACTGAGTATTACTGAATGTATAAAAAATATGTTTTTTCTATTCCCCAAATAAATTTGCATGCTTTTCCATTCAAGTGAATTCGTCTGTCTGCCTACAAACAAACAAATAGTTGTGAATTCATATTAATGGCAATGTAAAAGAAAAAATCATGTAAATTCTGGAGTCTTGCCAAAGTTATAAAGTGTGTTTTTGTGATCATAATAATAGTTTGTGTCTGCTTAAATGGACGTCATGCTTTTAAAATGCTGCAAAAAAGATTCCTTGCATTAATTGTACAACCAAAAAACTATAAGTAATTTTTAATGGGTTCCCAATAAAAATGTTTTATACTTATTCCTCGTTTTTTTTTGCTTCTTTTTTATTGCATTTATTGTCAGTTGCATGTTATTGTTAGGAAAAGCAAAACATTAAGAAGCATAAAAGAAACACGTCAACAAATAAAAATGACAAAATATCTTTAAGTATGAGCAGTTGTTTGTACAATTTTACATACTTATGTAAGTTCATATGTATGTGTGTATAAGTTTCCCAGTTGGCCATTTCTTGAAGACAACTTTGACCACGCGTATACGACCATAGAAAAATCCTTGTGGACGCGTAGACGACCGTCCAAGCAAATCGTTTACGAGTTTTTCACACAAGTGTCAGGAAAATCGTTCACGACTAGTGAGGGGCATTATCGCTCAAATCGTCGATTGATTATTTAAATGTCGTATGTGGATTTTTTGCGGTTTTGAGTTAAGATTGATTCCATAGGTCTTCCGACCTGATCTTTCATTTGGCGTAATCAGTTTTTCGATACCTCATAAATTATCAGCCGACGATATGTCGTTGACGATCATATGGGTGGACACAGTCGTTGACGATCATATGGGTGACACTGTCGTTGACGATCATATGGGCGACAAAAAAAGCTTGCCTTGTGCGTGCTATTTTTCTGCGAAAAGATCTTAATTGTGACATTTAAGTACTTACTTACCAATTTAAACAGTATAAACAAAAACCCAATCACAAAAAGAGTAAAAATTATTAATTTTTTTTTAGCCTTTCCAAAATAATGATAATAGAGGCGAAGCATCAAGAAATTTTAATTTTTAATTAAATGCAACTACATAATTTTTTTATAGTGGACAAATGTTTCATATCCACAATCGGGATGTGTGTTTAAATGTTATTCCACGTTGCAAAGCCATTTTGTTTGTATCATGTTTAACTAACTTACACATTCTTTCACTGACTGACTCCTTGTAACCCGTTTTGACGTTGTTAAGGTGATTTGATGTTTAAACAGTGTAAAGAATAATGCTACAGGTAATCTGCAAAAAACGTTCTAGCAAAATGTCGCTTTTACAACGTTATTCGCGGCTTTGCTTCAATTGTTAAAAAAAAAATAACAAAGCAAAACTATAACCTTTCGTCGATGTAGCTTAAAACGCGAGAAAATCCATGCAATCGTCGTCCATCACGGATGGAACGAGACTTTATTGAGGTCAATACAAGCAACCACTGCATGCATTTTGTCGTCAATGTGGTTTGACACACGACAAAATTCATGTAATGGTCGCTCACGTTATCTTCAAGAAAGTATTATTGTAGGAAAATTTAAGAAAATGTCTCCAAAAAAGTCGTAAATACGATTTTATACAGAACAAAATACAATTTTTATTACTTTAGCTGTCGCCATAAATGTTATTTTTCTAAAATGCCCTGCGGATATCGTTGACAACATTTGCGTCTACGACCATTTTGCCAATTGGGATTGTTTGTATATAAAATATTCAAAATATTATCAGAGTTAACACACACAAACAAAAATGTACGTGAGAGTAAGCTGTAGCAAAGCAAAAATAGAGAAAAATGTCAAATGCAAACCACTAAAGTGCCACTTTACTTACAATTGCATAAAATTTTATGTTGCAAAAGCTTTTCCTTTATATTTTTTTTTTGTGTGCCCTTGCTATTTTGCATTCCGCCCTCATCATCACTTTCTAGTTTTAGCAGAGCCATTCTCGGTTGCACTTAAATTTCAGTTGAAGGCATTCTCAAGAGGGGTTTTAAAAAACTTTTTTTAGCCTTTTTCGTTTTGCATTTCCGTTGGTGCGATGTGAAAATAATGTGTTTGTTACTGCGTAAATGTGTGTACCTGGCTTAAATGCGATCTTGGAAAATGGTGGCATTTAAACACAATTAGACTATTATTTTTTTGCTTAAAAGAAGACTACTTAGTTTCACAGTAGATCTCCTGGTAATACTTTTGTAGAAATCTTCTAAAAAGCTTTCAAAACTACTTGTTTAAAAAAACCCTTAATTATGTTTTAACTATTATGTATTGACTAGAAATACTTCTTAAAAAAATTCCTTAAATTTCCTTAAGAAAAATCACAAAATCTTGAAAAATATATTTTTTTTGCAAAAAATCTAGGATCTGATTTGGAGGATTTTTGCAAACTGTGTCACTGTCCTAGTCCGCACCAGGTTCACAGGAAATTTTTGCTCGAAAAAATAAAAATCAAAAAATAACTTTTATTATTGTTCAAAAAAATAAAAATCATAAAATAACTGTTATTTTTGATCGAAAAAATAAAAATCAAAAAATAACTGTTATTTTGTTCTAAAGAAGATGATCTAAGAGCGGCCTGGCTATCCGACATTATAAAAATTGCAAGCCTTTTAACTTCCTCCTTAGAAATTCCACAGCGCTTATGAGTATAGCGTAGATCTTCGCCTGAAAGATCGAAGGCCCTTTGCCCAAGTAAAAGTCCCTTTGAAAACCCGGGCCAATTACGCCCGCCCCGGTATCAACATTCGTCTGTTTTGAAAATTCAGTGGACCATATCCCATTGGTCCCTATCAAGTATAAGGACATAAAAGTTCCTGTCCATTACCAAACTGGGCAGCATATGATCACCAACCAAAAGGGATGATTTTGGGATGGTAATTAGCTTGTTTACAGGCACTCTTCCTTTCAAATATACCCAAAGAAAACTGTTAACCCGGTGAACGTGGACGCCTTTTAACTTCCTCCTTAGAAATTCCACAGCGCTTATGAGTATAGCGTAGATCTTCGCCTGAAAGATCGAAGGCCCTTTGCCCAAGTAAAAGTCCCTTTGAAAACCCGGGCCAATTACGCCCGCCCCGGTATCAACATTCGTCTGTTTTGAAAATTCAGTGGACCATAATCCATTAGTCCCTATCAAGTATAAGGACATAAAGGTTCATGTCCATTACCAAACTAGGCAGCATATGATCACCAACCAAAATGGATGAGTTTGGGATGGTAATTAGCTTGTTTACAGGCACTCTTCCTTTCAAATATACCCAAAGAAAACTGTTAACCCGGTGAACGTGGACATCAGTATATGCCAAATATGTCAATTTTCAAAGCCATTGATGCACCTGGAGTAAGTGCTGTGGCTTCATCTTGTTAAAATCAAAAAGCCACACAGCTGTTCTAACAATCCAACAATGTCACTACCGTTAATAAAAATGAAAACACCAATGTCATTTTAACATTTTCAAACGAATATGGACCAATTATCCTTTTGCATCAAAGAGCGATAAATATCGTAAATGAAATGCTTTTGGACTCTCCGTAGCCCAGATCCAGCTGGTTTGCTTGCTGGCGTAGACATTTAAATTAGCCTAATCGCTAACAAATATCGGGTTAATCATCGTGAGGTTTAATTTATAATGTAAAATTTTTTTTTTTTTTTTTTTTTCAGTAGTTTTTATTTACAATCTATTTTACAATATTTAGTAAATTTGATCAATTAAAGGAAAACATTACATGTGTTATTAAACTTCAATCAGTTTAATAAACTATTTACATACTTACTACATATTTTAAAGTAATAAGTTTTTAATATTATACAAAATTTTTATTTTCTATATTGGAGGTCTAATACGTGTAACCTATTCAGTCTTCTGACCTCATCTGTTTCATCTAACAAGGAAATTGCTAATATGTTACAATGATTACTAAGTCGTTTAATGTATCGAGTGCTAAATTTATTTATTTCATTCATAACAAAAGGTATCTGAAGATCTCTATGAATTTGTTTGTTGGTCATAAACCATGGAGCATCTACTATTCGTCTTAAAGTTTTTGATTGATATCTTTGCAATATCTCCACGTTTGAGTGACTGGCCGTTCCCCACAACTCAATACCATAGGTCCACACCGGTTTCAAAATAGCTTTATATAACTTGACTTTGTTTTCAAGGCTAAGTTGAGACTTAGGTCCTAGTAACCAATACATTTTTTTGGTCTTGATATTTAGATGTTGCTTTTTAGCTTTAATATGTTCTTTCCATGTAAGTCGTTTGTCAAGATACATTCCTAGATATTTGACACAATTTGTGTTAGGTACTTGTAAGCCATTTAAATACAATGGGGGACACACATCTCTTCGCAAAGTAAATGTGACATGATTTGACTTTTCTGTATTTGTTTCAATTTTCCATTTCTGGAACCATTGTTGTAAAACATTTAATTCCCGTTGAACTATAAAGGACGCTTCAACTGGTGATTTGTTTGTTGCTATTATAGCAGTATCATCTGCGTACGTTGCTAGAGTAATATTATCAGTTGTTGGCATATCTGAAGTATAAATAGTATATAATATGGGTCCTAAAACACTGCCCTGTGGTACGCCTGAGTATATTTGATGTGTGCTTGACTTTTCATCTTCAACCTTCACATAAAACGTTCGCTCATTTAAATAGGATTTTAATATTGAATAAAATGGAGCTGGTAAAATATGTTTAAGTTTATATAACAGGCCTTCGTGCCATACTCTATCAAATGCTTGCTTTATATCTAAAAATACCGCTGAACAATACATTTTTCTTTCAAGTGAATCCGTTATAACTTTAATAATTCGATGACATTGCTCCGGTGTTCCATGTTTTTGACGAAAGCCAAATTGATGATCAGGTATAATTTTTTGTTTTTCTAAAATCGGTAGTAATCTAGATGCAAATAATTTTTCAAATATCTTTGAAAAAGTTGTTAGCAAACTTATGGGTCTATATGAGGCAATTGAATTTTCGGGTTTGTTAGGTTTCTGTATCATTATTATTTCAGCCAATTTCCATTTAGATGGAAAGTACGATAACCTTAAAATAGAGTTATATAAGAGTGATAAAAATAAAATGCTATTCTTGGATAACGATTTAGCCACTGATGAATCAATTTTATCATGTCCTGGGGACTTTTTGTTGTTAAGCTTGGAGATTACACTCCATACTTCTCTCGGGGAAAACGTTTTTATTGGAAGATCCATTTGGTATGGAGATTCTAAAAAATTTAATATTTTACATTCATCGACTGTATTAGATATCGGAAAAGGTTGAAAAGTATGCTTTAAATGTTGGGAGAATACCTCAGCTTTAATTTTGTTGTTTCTGCACCATCTGCCATCATGTGTCAAAATCGGTACTTTTCTTTTAACTGGTCGTTTTAAGTACTTAGTGGCTTTCCATAAACTGTAATCCGAATCTTTCGAAGTATTCAATTTTTTTAAAAAATTTGATATTTTATCATTTCTTAATTCAGCTAATCTTTTTTTAAGTGCATTTGAAGCTTGATTAAAATTGGTCTTGTCCCTCGGATTTCTGCTTAAATGCCATATTCTTCGTAATCTTCGTCTTTCTCTTAAAAGTTCTCTTATTTCTGTTGATAAAATAACTGTGTGGCCGTTTTGTGGTTGCATTGGAGGAGTAGATAATTCTGCAGCATCATGTATGAGTTTAGTAAATTTTTCTACAGCCAGATCCAATTCCTCAGCAGATTTAATATATGTGTTAAGTTCTAAATTCTGATCCATCAAATATTGAAAATAGCTTATATTGGTTTTAGACGAAATAATTTTATTACATTTAGAAACAGTTGGTAAAATTGTGCTATAACTTAAAATTATAGGTGTATGATCCGAATTAAGATCATCAGAGTTGATTATATCAAGTAAATTGTCAGATATACCCAAGTAAACAAAGAAATCTAGTAAGTCTGGAATTTTATTTGGATCTGAAGGCCAATATGTGGGCCTTCCTGTAGACATAGTTTTAAACCCGTATTTGGATATGCATTTATAAAGTTCTTTACCTTTTGGATTCGCAATTCTAGACCCCCACCATGGGTGTTTGGCATTGAAATCTCCGCCTACAATAAATTTGGAACCTAGACTTTTAAAGAAAACTTCGTAGTTTTGAAGATTTAGACTATGCCTTGGAGGACAGTAAATGGCATATATAGGTATTTCAACGTTATTGCATTTAATTTTCACACCACACGCTTGAATTGACGGTTTGCTTATAGGTTGTAAAGATTCATATTTTAAATTTGACTTGATTAATACTGCTGCCCCAGCATGTGCTTTGTCATCAGGATGATTTGCTTGAAAGATATCATATCCTCTTATGTTAAAATGTGTTTTAGAAGTAAAATGTGTTTCAGATAGCAGTAAGATATCTAAATAATTAGTTTTGAGGAAAATTTCTATTTCCCTTGTATGATTGGAAGCACCATTTGCATTCCATGATGATATTCTTAAATTTATTTGCATAATTTTTCCATTATTTTTGTCATCATGTCAAACATTTTGTCCATCATGCGTTCTAACCTTTCCATAAACCTCAACTCAGGGCTGTTTGTATTTCCTATAACTGCTTGAGCATAAGTAACTCCATCATTGTTAGCACCATCATTGATTCTAGTATTTACGAATGAATTAGCATGTGGGAATTGACCATTTGGTATTTGTTGGGTTCTAAATTGATTTTGTCTATTGTATGCGCTTCGTTTCTGTTGTATAATTTTCTGGTATATTGTACATCCCTTATAATTAGCAGTATGATTTTGGAGACAATTTATACATTTTGGTGGTGTTTCTATATTTTTTGTACATTCTACTGTAGGATGTTCTAATCCGCACTTTACACATTTATATGGCCGTTTACAGTAGGACTTGGTATGACCAAACTGCTGACACCGATAGCATTGAACTAAATCGTCAGTCTTCCTTGGGGCTTCAATCGAAACTATAGCATTACTAATATGCTTTATGTCAAAAATTTCTTTGTTGTTTGGATTTGGGTCAAGGTCTACAAAAAACATTGGTAGTGGCAATTTTGTAACACGACTTCTAACATTAACTACATCCCTGACCTGATGCCCTAACATTAAAAGTTCTGCCTTTATATCATCTACTGGTGTTGAGTGATGAATACCTTTGATTACAACTCTATATGCTCGTTCCTGCTTAAGTTGATAAGTGTGATAACTAATTTTATTTGATTCAAAATATTTAACAACCTTTCTATATGAATCAACACTTTGAATGCTTAATCTAATATTATTGTCTCTCAAAGATTTATAATTAAAATCAGTTATTTCCTTGCTTATACATTTAATCATTTTAGAGATATCTATAACATCTGGAACATAAATTGGTGGAGGTTTTGGAGTTTTATCTTCTTTTTCTTTATCTTCCTCATCATCTTTATCGCCAAGCAATTGATATCGGTTATTTCTGGAAGTGCTGGGTTCGTTATCAATATTAAATTTTTTATGCTGGTGCATATTTGGAGACTTAGTTAACCGTCGTTTGTTTGTTATTGTATTTGGTACTTGCTGCCAAATACCATCAGTTTCATCGCTATCACTTTCTTCACTTAAATTCGGCATATTGACGTATTGTTGTTATTACAAGTGTACTGTAAAGTGGACTATTGTTTATTGTTTGTGTAATTTTTTGAATAATTGTTTTTAAATTTGTAACTATTTGTTTTTGTAAACTTGATTATTGATTATTGTTTGTGTAGTTTTTGAACTTTTGTTTTTAAATTTGTATACTATTTGTTTGTATTTTTTAACATTATTTTTTTTGTTTTTTTTTTAATTGTTTTTTTTGGATTTTTGTAATTTTGTAATAAATTTGCGAAAATACGTCTGCTTACAACCACAGTTTATCAGAGACTATAATGTAAAATAAAACACATAATTTGAAAGTAAACTTAACATTTTTATCATCGGTTGAAAGAACAATTTATGGCATCTAATGTTTGATAATTATATCGCGTAAATGTTGGCCATGACTACGTCTGAGGTGGTTCATTCGGAAGGTCCAATTGATATTTTGTTCGACAAGTTAATGAAATAAATAAAATCATATAATACCAAAAATAAAATAAATCGGTGTTTTTATATTAAAGGCAATTAAAGTTCGATTATGAACATATTAAACTTAATAAAGACATATTACTTATTATTTATTAAAATATCTTGCGATAAATACTAGTAGATTTGACTTCCAAAGCGTAAATCGTAGCTGGCTTATTCCTGAAGACCTCAGACTTTATATATTCCCAGAGAAAATAGTCCAAGGGTATTATATCACGCGATCTTATTTCAGCAGAACGTGAAATTAAGTGCTCACTAAAATGATTTCTCAAGAAGGTCATTGTTTTACGCGCTGTTTGTCCCGTAGCACCGTCTTATTGAATTCAGAGCTCACCGAGACCATGCGCTTAAATTTCAGGAAGTACGTAGTCCGTTTACATCGTTCGATAACGGTGACCAATTTTTAGAGATATATGGACCAATGATTCCACCAGACCATAAACCACACTAGGCTATTGCTATTGCTATTCGGTTTAAACCGAAATCGAAACCGCGGTTTTAATGCCTAAAACCCGAAACTGACAAAAACCTCGGTTTTCGGCTTTTAAATTAAAAATATCTTTATGCTTAAAGAAATGATAAATTATATATGTATAACACTCGTACTTCTTATAAAAAAAATATACATTACAGCTGGCAACAATGGAAATTGTTTAAAAAATTCTTAAAGTAAAAAAAAGTACTGAGAATGTGCTGCATCGGTTAAAATTATAAGGATTATTTGTCGAAATCTTGTTCCGGTAGGCTAGTTGGTAGTGAGCTAGTCTATCAGCGCCGGGGTTGCGGGTTCGATTCTCTCTAGAGACTCTGGTTTCTTTCCTGCAGACAAGCGTAGAGCTTCGCGGGATTAGTATAGGAAGAAAAAAAAAACATCGTTTAAAGTGATGCAAATTCGCCTCATTAATTAAAAATAAAATAAACTGATATGGGATAATTATTCTTCCGATTAATTTATGATATGTATTATAAATTTCTTGGAGAACTGTTTTTGTGTATGATAAATTTCTTGAGGAACTTTTTTATGGTATGGAAGTTCAAAAAAAAAAAATACTAAAAAATGTCAAAATATTAAAAAAATGCTTTGAAAACCAAAATATGCAAAAATATAAATTTTCACCAAAATATCCAACAATTGCAAAAACCAATCGATGCTATTTTCAGGAAAATGTAATGAATCGGAAAGATAATTGGTCGACATCGTTCTTAAATAATTGACAGAAAATATGCATTTGCATGGAAATCGGAGCCATATAAATCACCAATAAAATTTGGCAGCATATTAAGCCTTTTTTACTTATTTTATTATACTAATTTTATTTCAGAAATGTCTGAACTAAAATCTGGAGTTTGGAAACTTTTCAAATTAGCAGAGCACCAGTCAAATACAACAATATGCAAGATTTGTAAGAAGAAAACGAAAACTGATGCGAAACCAACCGGTTTTAATCATTTTAAAACCGAAACCGCTGTTTTTCAAATTAGCGGTATTTAGCAAACTCGAAACCACACCATACCGTTGTTTTTAATGGACGTAATGGTAGCTCTTGTTACTCTTCGTGTTGCTCATCAGCCTAAATACGACAATTTTGTTTACTAGCGTATCCATTGAGCCGGAATTGCGCTTCATAACTGAACAAAACTTCACCATAAAAAACCGGATTTTCATTGAGTTTCTTCAGAGCCCATTCACTGACAGAAAGACGTATCTTTTCAAATCTTGTACAAGTAGCATTTTGTTCACCGAGATCCTTACGTAAAATACGATAAGCTTAGCTGCTGAGAACAATGACGAATCGATTCGCCACGGTCTTCGCGTACACTCTCAGTTACAACTGCTTTATTCACTACGCTACGTGCTGGATGTGGTCTAACCGGTCGAGTATTATCCACTAAAGTAAACTAAAACTCAAATTTGCGAATGGAGATGCCAATAGTACACAGAAAAAACTATCAGTAGTTCTTTATCAATTAAAAAAATTGTTTAAAAAGTTTAACAGTTTAATTAATGTGATAATTGAATTAATAATTTTTTAGTCAAAAGAAAAATAAAAATATAATTTTGATTTAATTAACATTTTAGTTGTGTTGAAATAAATTTTTAATTTTATAACAAAAAATCTTAATTGATTTTTTTCGTTTGAAACAAAATAATTTAACTTGTAGAATTGTTGTTGGGAATTGTCAAAACCTGAGTTATATTTAATAAAATCATTTAACACATTGTTTAAAACGGTATAGTTTTTTGATCGTTTTTTTAATTAATTAAAATTAAAAATATCATTTATTGAAAAAAAATTTATTCACAATTTTAAAATTTTTAGTAATTAATATTAGTATTGTGGTTATTTTATTGAACTGTTAAATGGTTTTTAATCCAAATTTAGATATTTTTAATTAGGCTTAAGTTCATTGAATTTAATTTTCATTAAATTATTTTTATGAAGACAGGAATTTTACAATTAAAAAAGATAATATAATTTAAGCTCAAGTTCTTCCCACTATAGTAACCCATTGTGCGCTACTCTTAAATTTGACAACTTTCCTTTCACAAGGCAAATTATTTTTATTATCTCTTATTTTCAAGCCTGCCATTTCATATCCTTCTTGGTTAATGCCTTTCTGTACTGTTTCAAAAATATGCCATAGTTTTCCCTTTCAACTCTATTACTCAGAGTTATGGAAACTTAATTTTAAAAAATCTACAAAAGCAGACCAGCAAAGGCAACGAATGACCAACGGAAACACTAGAAATACATAAATGTGCTTAAGTGCAAATCTTAACTCTTTAAAAAAAATTTCTTTTGATTTTTTTTTTTGGAAAATTTAGTTAATTTTTTCTATTTTCTACTTCCAGGTAGGCAACAACATGAACACAAACTTACAGCACCAACTTAAGAACACGATAGGAAAAACTGAACAAATTTTCATAAAAAGAAACAGTTGGTGGAAGAGAATAATGGAAGGTAAAAAGGAGCTACATAAAGGAGCGTTTTCTAAATGTATTTTTGTCTATATGTATGTGTATGTAAATGTGTATACATATATATGACTATAGTTCTATATATAGATGTTGGTAATAAATTATTACACTTAGACAACTTTTGCAATTTAATAGTCTAGCAAAAGCATTTATAAATGTGTTAGAGTGGCGAGATAAGTAGCAAAAATACTTCACTTGCCACACACATATAACCAACATGTTGCAATATCACATGAACGTTTGTTCGTACAAACGTTTTTCAGTAAGACCTTTTTAAAGCATCATTTTTCATGAAATGTGTCAGGTCATAGTAAGAAGTTCAAAAAAAAAAAAAAAAAAAATATCTTAAATAAAATTAATTTAAATAAAATGCATTTTGGGGGAAAATAAATTTTTCTTATTTATTTGGGAAATTTTTGCTAAAATATTTGAAGACGTAAAAAATTTTAAAGTTAAAAAGCATATGCCTGCAACACATTGCATATTAACATGTTTTATAATTTCCCATTGCAATTTTCATAATATTTAAGAGGAAAAAAATGGGTTACACTCTTTAGCAAATGTTGCTTAATGTTTTTCCTTTAATATTATTTTGCTTTGCTAAAAATTTCATTACGTCAAAAGCATGCAACATGTAATTAAAATAAATGCAATTATTTCCACACCAAATACAACTTAAATTGGTTCCTTAAAGTTTGAAAAAAGAGGAAACAGAGAGCAAGAGAAAAAAACGCACTCTTCTGCTGAATTTGTTCATCAAGAAGTTAAATGAAATCATAAACAGATCTGCAGACATATTAAATGAACTGAGCAATTATAATAAAAGCTTAAAATTCTTTTGTAAACTACACCATTTTTCATTGAAATTGAGAAAATTCCAAATGAAACTGAGAATTTCAATTTGAAATTGAGAAGATTCCAATTGAAATTGAGAATATCAATTTGAAATTGAGAAAATTCCAATTGAAATTGAGAATATCATTTTGAAATTGAGAAAATTCCAAATGAAATTGAGAATATCAATTTGAAATTGGGAAAATTCCAAATGAAATTGAGAATTTCAATTTGAAATTGAGAAAGTTTAGTTTGAAATTGAGAGAAATCCAAATGAAATTGAGAAATTTTAAATTTAAATGGATTAAGCTGAATTATATGATTTTTATTATATTCATACAACAAACATTAAGATAAAGAAATGAAAATAAATACAAATACAAAATATTATTGACCAACAGGCATATCTTCCAGATCCAGAGCAGGCTGATAAAACGTTGAAGTATGTTGTATGGCTCTACTGCAATCTCCAGTATGTAGTAACCCAGAAGGAATTTTGATTTAGAAATGAAAAACTGCATGCGTATGAGTAATAATTTTAGGAAAGTCTTAATCATACGCTCTATAGATACGGTGACCAATCGTACATTACCCAAGGAAACAAATTTGAACTTCTTACACCCTCCACCACGCCCCACCACCACTAGTGGTGAATGAGGGTATTTTAAGTTTGCCATTTCGTGGGAAACTTTTTTATTATACATCTAAGACCAGATAAAGTATGTACATTCTGGCTACTTGAGTAATTCTAAGTCGATGTAGCCATGTCCGTCTGTCTGTCCGTCTGTTCGTCTGTTGAAAACACTCTCACTTTCGAAAAACGCAAAAGAAATAAATCTCAAATTGTTTGTAGTTATCCTAAGTAGCTTGGGATTGAAAGCCAGCAACATCGGTTCAGTAGGATCAGAACTATGATTAAAAATGCGGATCCACCAACCTAAAAAAATGTATAGTTTTGATACAAAAACCAACATAAATGGTGGAATAATGCACGGAATGATATAACATTTTGCACGAATTGGCAAATTCCGTGATTCGGTCCATAATTGACCATAGGCCACATACAAACCCTACTCCCGGAAAAAAGTTTAGTACGCCTAAAACCGTAATAATTAATGCTATCATAATCAAATTCGGTACGGTACAGTTTCGTTGGACCACAAATCACACTGTACAATTTTTTGAAGGTGGGTCCATAATTAACCCTAGACCCCATATAAACCCTACTCCCGGAAAACAGTTTATTGCGACTAAAACCAAATAAAGCCCACTTTGGGAAAATAATTCAATTCGCCTAAAACCATAACAGATATAGATATTGCGGTTAAATTTCTTCCAACTTAGATTCATATGGCCAGAAAAATATAATGTAATTTTGTGGAATTCTCTGTAAACGGTAAAACTAACTATTGAAATTTATTCTAATTTCTTTTTTTAAATGCCAGAAATGAGTCTTCAGAATTTTGGGATGATTGGTCATTTTAGTTCGGCTAAAACTGTTACGAATCATGATATTTTACTCAAGCCAGTTCAAAGTTCTAAAAAGAAACGCCTAAGACTTTCTTATTGTCGGTCAATTACTTAATAAAGTTCTAACTCGCAATCAATTTTAATGCTGACGTCCCTTTTTGTGAAGCTTAGTTGAAGCTATATATGTACTTATCATATAGATCCCACTCCTGTCAGTGGAGGGTATCAAAGATTCGGCACAGCCGAATACAGCGCTCTAACAAAATCTTGTGTAGATTGGAATTTTGATGCATTTTTTTTCAATCCCTGTTTTTCTTCATAATTTTGCATTTATAAGTTGTAGGTACTGATGTTTTTTTTTTTGATTTTTTCCCAAAATTAAAAGTTCAAAAAAATCATAACTTAACTTTTCAAAAAACAAATAAAAATATACAAATTTTTTAATTTTAAAAATCATGAAAATACAAAACGGGAAAAATTTAGTCTTATTACTTTTGCGTAAGGTCACAAACTATGAACAAAATGAGACATACATCATACAAATGGATGAACGCGTTTCGCTTTTATTCACAATTAAGTGAAGCTACCTCATTTTTAAGTGAAGGAAAAAACTTTCTTTAAATAGCACAGCAGCAAACACACACATTAAAAATATATAATTTTTATATGGAAATTGTGATTTTTATTAATTCAGTTTTCTCAGTAAATTGTGAATAAAATACAATGTTGTGCACCGATTACAATGAAAAAATGCTTATTTTATTCGAAATATATTTAACAAAATGTTTTTACACCAAAACTGTCACTTTTGTCGCATTTGTTTTTTTTTTATGAATTTTTAGAGAACAATATTGTTTTTTTAATTGTTCTTTTTTTCAAAACATCAACGATATCTCTTAAACTACTGGGCAAATTTAAAAGCAATGTAAGCACGCGTTAAAGGTAATATTGTTGACGAATTTTAATTTTTTTTTAACTGATTATGGTGAACCATTTCTAAGTTATTCCAATTTATGTAGTCGAGGAGGTAGAAAAAAACTAAGTGCAGATTTGGATTCAGCATCCCAAATAACCGTAAAACAGCATTCATATCTTAATCAACAAAATCCCTGTTCCCTTGTGTTGTTATACACTGAAAATAGGTCATGACTAAAAATACAAAATATTTTTTTTTTGTAAGTTATTTTTTGCGCAATGAACATTTTTCTATTTAGATTGCGCAATACAATTTGGTTAAAACAAAGGGTGGTTCACGATTTTAATTGTGAGTCACACCTCAACGTCAATTTATTTGCCCAACTTAATTTGTCTATTCTTTGTTTCAGTGTTTGACAAATTCAACCATGGAGAGGTACACAATTGAGCAGTACGTTAAGATTGTTGAAGCCTTTTATGAATATGGGCGTTCAAATTAAAATGCATTTCGTGGACTTCGTCACTTATTTGGGCAGCTTAATCGACTTAATGTGTCCAATGTGTACAAAATTTATAAAATATACAAAATAGATTTTGCTGCGAAGAATGACTTTATAAACAAATCCTTTGTTGGTTGACGTATTCATTCAAACAAAAGTAAAAACTGAAAAATAATATGACTGAAAAATGACTCGGAAAATCTGGCGCATACTTAAAATCAATTGAGAAACTTTTCCGAGTCTCGAAAATGTGTCGTTATTAGTCGAAAGCCCGAGACATAAAATAATCTTTCAAAAGAGGTAGTGTACCATTTTCTACCTGAAGCACAGTAATTTTCGACCCCAAAAGAAGCACATAAGTGTTAATTTTAATCGCGCGGAGAAGCAAAAAACGAATTGAATATAATCTATTATTTCATAAAAAGCTGACTGGTAGGATTATTTACATTTGTATAAATGCATGTTCGAAGAGATACCAGGAAATGTCATTAGAAATTTTGTTCGCTACTTTAACCGTTAATCGGTTAACCGATTAATTACTACCCGATTAACTGATCGGTTAATTAAAAATTGCCTATTTTCGATTAACGATTAAACCGGCTAATTTCAGTCGATAAACCGATGTAAAAAATTTTTTTACTTTTTGTAGTATTAAAACATATACTTTTGTGTTTTTAATTAATTGTTTCGTCTTATATACAAAAAGTATGTGTTAAGAAAATATTTTTTCTGCGTTAGTGCAGAAGGTGTTCAGTGATCTTTATTTTAAAAAACGCAGCTAGCATTTGGGTGATAATTTTTGGTAAAAATCACTTAAATGAGCCTTTTCAGATTATTTTTGAGATTTAAAACTGAAAAAAATAAAAATTGATTTCAATTAAAATATTTGTGATATAAATTAAAAAATTAATTAAATTTGCACCAGTAAACAAATTAGTAGTATCAGTTAAACGTTTAATTTACTTGATCAAACGGTTAATTCACTGGATTAAGCGTTTAATTACTGGATTTAATTTTTAATTAATGCTGTAATTGATAAAAAAAAACTTTGGAGAATTTTTTCTGTGTAGAGCGACTGAAAAAGGATTCACATATGATTCATTCATATGATCAACAATGAATCACAAATGATTCTTTGAGGTAACCATTTTCTCAGGACGAGAGTATCATTAATGCGGTTATTTTGCTCTTCCTAAAATGTTTGCTGTCAACAGCTTTTTGTTTCACGAATTTTATATATGTGCGCATTTAGTTATTTGTTTCTTCTAATATCTTCCCATATCAATCTTTTAACAGAAATAATTAGAGCTGTTAACAATTTCCAAAAATTTAAACAGGACTAATGACATAATGGAAGATTTTATATGTTTAGAGAAATCCAGGAAAAGGACTGAGAAATTTGATATTCTGTATTATGGATAGCTTTAAATTTCTTATAAATCTACGATAAGTGAAAGAATATTCAAGTCAAGTGTTATCAAAACTAAAAAATGGGTCGATTAAATCCTAAACATTTAAACCAAATTTTTTTTCTAAGATGTCCTTAAACTATTGAAATAACTAATAAAATGATCTTAAAGTTTTTTTTTAGTTGATATATAATATGTATTAATTAAAACATATGTATTAAATATTTATGAATTATTCCTTTGTTTGATAGTTTTGGTTCAACAATTGTTATGTGTGGTATGTTATTGTTTTATTTTACAAATAAACTATATATATATAATAAATAATTTATTAATTTTTATACATTGAAATGACTTAATTTATAAAAAAAAACTTTATTAATCGGTTAACCGATTAATAACAAAATTAACCGATTTTTAACCGATTAAACCAAAACCTCCGCTAACTAATCGAGCGATTAACCGATTAAAGCAAAAGCCCGATTAAATGAATACCCTATTAAATACTGACAGCCCTCCTCAATGAACATACCGGGTACCCAGCCAGCAAAATACTCCGGCGTTGTCTGAACCAGAAATTTCTTGCAAATGTCTGACTTCATTCTGAGAGACTTTGTTAAGATTTTTGTCAGACATTAAATATACGTTTTGTCTGGTCGCTTTCTGATCGATTTCGCATGGATATATCCGGGGATTTTTTGTACCGATGTGTCTAATAGATTTCTAACTGTTATAAAGTGTTTTTTTAAACGCTTGTTACGGACTTTTTTTTTTTTTTTTTTTGGTAATAATAATGAAAATTATCATAAAATTTTTAATATTCTTAATATTCGTTAATTTTTGAAAAAAGAATTTAAAAAAATTAATGCACGAATAAAATTTTTTTAAATAAAGAATATAATAATTAAGCTTGAAAAAATAAAATAAAAAAGTATAAATAAGTTTTGGAAAAATGTATAAGTAAAAAAAAGAAAAATTAAATAAGAATAAATAATAAAAACAAATACATCGCGTGAAAATTTTAGAAAGCAAATCAAAAAGAAGCTCAAATTTTAATTGCAAATTTATTGGAGCCACATTGTCTCTGGGTAAGTTCTATAGAAATAGATGATGCCAACCAAGCCCAACGTAATGTGGTATTATGCTCAAATAATACCGATGATGATATTGGTCAAAATTATTCTAGTTTCACTCAAGTAGCAATTCCTCAAGTCAGGTCGTCCATCAGATTAAAATGTAAATCTGATTGATGAAAAAAGTTACGGTGGTGATGACCGTGTTTGAGCAAAATATGTTTTCTTGAACTTTCTGTTTTATTTAACGTTTTTGCGCAATGCCCTTTTTATAAAGTAATTGCTTCAGTATAAGATAAAGAAATATGAATCAAACTATTGAGTCTTAAATTATAAGAATTTTGTTTCTGTGTTTGTTTACTAAATAAATTTAGCTTAAGAATGCCAGATTTAACAAGAACCATAGGATACGTGGACGATCCGTAAAAAAATTTTTAACCTGTCCAAAAATAGAATTAGCAAAGCTGAAAAAGTCATAAGAGAAGTTTTAAGAAATTAAAAAATATTGAAATAATTAAAAATTAATTTTATTAACATGTGTCTGTAGTATGTACTTTTAGATAAAATAAACAATTTAAACAATTTAAATATAAAAGTCTCAATTAACTTAATCTCACACTTTTGTAAGACTAGAAATTCTTTTAGATTTGTGTGAGAAATCTTTGCGATTAGTCGGTTAGAATTGCTTTCGGCAATCCTTCAGATATCTGTCAGAAAACATTAAGAATGTCGGCAAACATATCAGAATTTCCCATGCCTTTTTCGTCCGATTTCTAATAGATATCTATCAGAAATGCCGACAAAAAAATCAGAACTTCCCACGACATGTCTGTCAGAATTCGTGTCAACCACTGCATACATTTTTGGGTCAGTAATCTGACAGAATTGGTATACGATTTCGACTTTTTTGTCGACGTTTCTCTCAGATATCTGGAAGACGTCAGACAATTTTGCTGGCTAGGTATGTTCTCAGCCATTATAATATTTTTGAATGCATTTCTGTCGAATAGTAATTTTAAGAAATGAGATTTGGTACGTTTTAAATCCATAAAATGGGTACCACTATTTTTGTGTGGAATGAATGGTCACCGTATCCATAGAGCACTTTGGTAAATAGGCAGAAACTTACTTTTAATATAATTTTTGCCAAAATTAAATTTTTTTAATTAGTTTTTCTGTACAACGTTATTTTTTTGCAAAAAGTACGAACATTTTTGTGGTACCTTTATGTTGAAGTTATTTTGCTTGTAAAAAGCCAGGCTGTGGAGTCGGAGTTGAGGTGTTTGTACCGGAGTCGAAGTCGTAGTACCCACAAAAACTCGCGACTCCGACTCCAAAATTAAAAAAATTTTCTATTATTTTCCAAAATAAAAATTCTTTAAAAGTGGCGATGCAATATTTAAAATATCGAATTGAAATTTTTACAGAATAATATTTACCCATTTAAAAGGTACTGCATTAAAAACCAGTTAGAGTGCTATATTCGCCGAATCTTCGATACCCTCCACCGAAAATTAGAATATATGAGAGCTATAAATTATTAATTAATCTTTATAAAAAGGGACGTCAGTATAAAAATAGGTTCCGATTTAAACCAGTTGGACGAAAATCAGACAGTGTTAGACTTTTATTTCTAGTAATTTGAACTGATTTGAAGAAATATCATGATTCAAAAACTTTTTGCCAAACTAAAATTATTTTAAGGACACAGTTGTGAAATTCGCTTTGCAGAAGGCTGCTTAATATGGGATCTGAGGTCAATATGGGCCGATAATCAGAAAATTACATGATATTATTTCTGGCCATATGGACCGAAATTTAATCAAATTTTACCACAATATCTATATCTGCTACTGTTTTAGGCGTATTAAAATAATTTCTCAGAATTAGCATAATATTGGACATTATACGGTAAACTATTGACCGAGTTTCACTAAATTTTATAGTGTAACTTTTAGTCCAATAAATCTTTGACGTACCAAATTATATTACAATAGTATTATTTATTACGTTTTTTGATATACTAAACTGTTTTCCGAGCGTAGGTTTTATATGCGGCCAAAGGTAAATTATGGACCGATCTTCACGAAATTTAGAAGTATGACTTCTACCCTTATAGATCTGTGAAGTACCACATTTTATTATGATAGGCGATATTTGTTACGGGCTTAGGCGTACTAAACTATTTTCCGGAAGTAGGGTTTATATGGGGCATATGGTATATTATGGACCGATCTTTACGAAATTTGACAGTGTTGTTTCCTGTCCTATAAATCTATGACGTTGCACATTTTAATATGATAGCAATATTTATTACGTTTAAAGACGTACAGTATGATTCCTAGTCATAAAAAATGGTTCTACATTTTGATTAATAACTCTGAGCATACTGATCGGATTTTGCTGGATTTCAATCCCAAACTACTTAGGATAACTAGTAGCAATTTCACACTAACATTGTTCTTATCTTTTTAGTTTTTCGAAAGTGAACGTGTTTTCAACAGACGGACATGGCAATATCGACTAAGAATTACGCAAGAAACCAGAATATATATATGTACTTTATGGGGTCTTGGATGCATAATAAAAACGTTTCAGCAGTGGTGGAGGGTATAAAAAGAGTTAAAAGCAGGGACCGTAACAGTTATTCCTTTTTTCATAAAAGTCAGATGATAACAGTTATTTTTTGATTTTTATTTTTTTGAACAAAAATAACAGTTATTTTTTGATTTTGATTTTTTTGAACAAAAATAACTGTTATTTTATGATTTTTATTTTTTTGAACAATAATAATAGTTATTTTTTGATTTTTATTTTTTCCATTAAAAATAACAGTAATATTATGATTTTTATTTTTTCGAGCAAAAATAAAATTTATTCTTTAAAGAAATATACGTCTTATAATTATTTAGTTGACTATAAATATTTATTTTAATGTGCATAAGATATCCCAATGATGATTACACATTTAAATAAATATTTAAAGACAATTCAATAATTATAACACGTACATTTCTTTAAAGAATAATTTTTATTTTTGCTCGAAAAAATCAAAAAATAATTATTATTTTTGTTCAAAAAAATAAAAATCATAAAATAACTGTTTTTTTTGATCGAAAAAATAAAAATCAAAAAATAACTGTTATTTATGTTCAAAAAAATAAAAATCAAAAAATAACTGTTATTTTTGTCCAAAAAAATATAAATCAAAAAATAACTGTAATTTTTGATCGAAAAAATAAAAATCAAAACTTTAAAAATCATAATATTTTATCATAGAAAAGTTCATATGGATCAATATGGTATACTTGAATCAGTTTGCCAGTATTTACTTCTATATGCTTTTTTTGTTTTAAAATTTCAAAATAACTGTTATTTTCGGTCCCTGGTTAAAAGTCAAATAAGGTGTCAGAGTCGTGAGTCGGAGTCGCACTTAAAAAATTACAGCTTTTGGAGTCTGGGTTAGTACTTTTTCTAGACGACTCCACAGCCCTGGTAAAAAGGTATACGTTTCTTGCCTAACAAAAAAAAAAACTCTTTAAAAGTTTTTATTAAAAATTTAGGAAGCTTTTCTATCACCACTTTTAAAAGTTTTTAATATGTAGGGGATTCGATTTAATTTGTTGAACTATTAATTTAAATTGTTGTTCCGTAGTAATGTTATCCATTTTGTTAACCAAAACAAGAAATGTGTAAAAAATGTCCAAAATTAAGCCAAATACGTAAATAGTTTAAGCTTTTGGCAGCTGTTTTCTTAAAATATCTTCACAGCAACCAAAACTTTACGGTTGCCTAAATATTTATTATTTGGCAACTGTAATCGTCACACGTTGCCATCTTTAATGTATAGCAACTGGCAACTGAACTAAAGCTCGGTTCGGTCAGCTGTTCTTTCAATGTATTAGTTGTTTGGCATTAAGTGTATGGCAACTGTATGTATGTATTCTTTAAAAAGGATTTTTTTTTTTGAAAAACCTTAAAAAAACTTCTAAAGAAATAAACTTGTTTGTAAAACATTTGTTTTCTAAAATAGTAGCTATTTTATTGTAAAATTGCTACTAATGAAATTTTGTTAAGGCTTTTGCACTCTCTTTATTAATAAGCAATTACTCTGTCCAAGAAAACAAATAAACTATAATAAAACTATTGTTGTCTGTACGCATACGCATACAGACACTCATATCTATATTTTTTAATATTAATATTTATGTTAAAATACACTTTTCAAATACATTTTTCATATGTGATATTTACCTCTCAAGATGGGAATTTATTTTGTTGTTTCTACAGCGCATTTGTATGAAAACGTTTTTCATGTTCAAATGCACATAAATATGTTAAATATATGCATGTGTGTGCGTGTGTGTGTGTGTGTTGTTAATATAATTTACAAGCATGTGTAAATAAAATATAACATCAATATGTTACATACTTGGAATTTATACAGGAGCGTAAATGACTTTCTAACATTTTCCGAGCTGAAAATTGCAGACATGGATGGGACTTGTTTTGGAGTGTCGTTTGTATAAGCGCCTTTAATGCATGTGTGTCTGTGTGTGTATATGTGTGTGTGTGTGTGTGTGTGCGTGTGTGTGTGTAATATTGTATTTACAGCTGCTGCAGTTCAGATGTTTGGTTACTTATTGTTGCAACTTGCAACAAATGTCTTCATTTATCTTTTCAAATGGAATGAAACAGTATTACAAATAAAACCTTGTTAGTTTGGTATCTCCAAGAAGTAGTATAAGGGTGAATAATATTTCAACTGAAACTTGATGTTTTAATATAAGAAGTAAGAAAACATAAAATGTGTCTGGTGAAGAAATTGAAAATTATGCTTTAAAACTTCATCTTGATTTATCATGTTAATAACTTTTTTTAGTAATTATTTCTTAAGGATTTTAAAAATAGTTTTAAAAATTTTTATTTTCTGAAACTATTCACTTTTCGTTGAAAATTTGTTTATATACTTACTAACTTAATCGGTTATTACCGAACATTGGTTTCTGCAGCCGAACCTAGAATAGATTTCCAAGCGATTCGATCTTCTGCGCTTTTTCTCCAGCTTGTGACACCAAGTTTCGATATGTCTTCCTCCACCTGATCTTTCCACCGGCGTTTTGGTCATTCCCTTCTGCGTGAACCGTCAGAAGGTTCGTATTCAAATGACCTATAAGCTGAAACATCTTTTTTATATACAATTTATATAATATATTATTATAATTTTTTATATACAATTTATTAATATGTATGTATTAGGGAGGTAACGATAGGCCTTTTTACGAAACCGATACTCAAAATAAAATATAGCCGATCTCGATACGTAAATATATTGAATTTGAATTCAACTTTAAATAAACAAATAAACCTTTGAGTTCTTTTAATTGGGAATCAAAATAAATACACACACGAATTCAACTTAACAAACTTTACTGAAATTAATTATAATGTTCACAAAATTTAACCACTATTGTAAGTAGCGATCTGAACCGTTTAATGTCTCCAATCAAACTAAACTAAACTTTTATGAGTTGTGCTTTAAACACATTCGAGACAGCAGACTACCGACTTCAATATGTCAACAATAGAATACATGTGTGTATATGGAAATGATTATTTTAACGACGACACGGCTTCATGGCTGCAGGTTGTTGTCTATGCTAATTTTGTCGTTGTAGTCAAATTAAACTAATTTCTATTTTTGTACGCTACAAAACAGAAAAAGTGCTGCTAATATAATAAAAAATTAGAAGAATTAGTGCTTTTAATATATAATAATAATTTTTTGGTTAAACAGCAAAGAACCGGATTGAATCAAGAATATAAGCGCGGCTCACCACCAAATCTATATTATTATTACTTTTTAGTATCCTTAAAAGAAGTTATATAGGAAGATGTTTGTCACGCCAACGCTCTTAGTTTTAGCAGTATGGGTATCATTGAAAAATTGAAAGTGCTTTTCACATGGTGTTTAAAGCACACCGATTTATTAACCCATTAAGAGCCCATTTCAAATGCTCCTACTTCTTGACTGACTTTTTGACTTAATTTGCTTTATCTTTAAATTATGTCGATATAATAATAATTAATTCACAATAATATACACATGTTACCAAAGTTATTAGGACTTTGATTAATAAAGTTTTTCTGTATTGCGGGTTTTCAGCCTTCCGGAACACTTTTCAAATATTTACATATTACTTTATTTCAATATGTAACAAGTGCATAAACTATTACCACTATATATTTTAACTTAAACTTATAAATAAATTGTGAAGTTTTCCAAAATAAAATTTTTTAACCCTTATAACTTTAAAATTTTATATGATGGAGTTTCTAAAAATATAGCATACAAAAACTTGGGGTGTTCTCTATAACATATTATATTTGAGGAAATATTATTATACATATTAACAAAATTTTAAGATAAATCCTCTTAAGGGGTTAATAAATCGGTATACTTAATACATCATATGAAATGTGTTTCGAAAGACTTTATTATGATACCAATACTTTAAAGATTCAGATTATATTTTTCTTCCTATACTATTAATAAAGTGCTCTGAAACCTTTACGACCTATAATTCATAAACTTAGTGCGTTGAACCAAAAAATTACAGTAGAATCGCGATACAGTAATCAAGTTAACCAAATTTTTGCGCTTCTGTGCCGCTCTAAACGTTAACTCTAAGTTAACTTTTCAGATCGTATTAGTAAAAGTACTGATTTGTACAAACGATAACAAATTAGATTAAATTTTAAGCTGAAAGTTGAGAGTTTAAACAAAATTGAGAAATACATTAAAGAAAAACTATCGGCGTTGTATTATTGTATATCTGAAGTTGAATCTTAAAAATAAAAACGAAACGTCACAAAATTTTCGAGGCTTTGAAGAATACATAGGAAAAAGCATACAGGAAAACATTACATAGCCCAAAATATGCCGATCTTAAAGCAAGTTTGTGCAAATGTTTTCTTGACGCATCGAAAACGTAATTGCGCAATCACTGTTCTAATTTCAATATCAATAGCTAAGCGCGAGTTCGTGTAACTGCAACCTGAAAAGACAATATTGTCAGTAATGAATGGCTGGCGAATGTTTAGAAAATACACAGAATTCGCTATATGAAAATTTCAAAAGAATTAATTTTCTGACAAACGTCATATGTAGCACCTAACATATAATACATGAATGATTTTATAATTATTAATTATAAATTTTATTTCAAGAGCAATTGTGAACTTGAAACCAGCCGGTACAAATTAGATCTAAGTTTCTTTTTTTGTACTGATGAAAACTAAGTCATTGAAAAAAATATAGGTACATATGTTAATTATTGCATTTTTTACAATTTAAGCCCGCTTAGAAAAGTTAATAAATAAGACGAAAAAGTTAACAACCCTTAGGACATTTTAGTTTACTTTTTCGCGATTATACTGTATATTAGGATTTTTTTATTCAACCTGCCATGATGATGATATTCTTTATTAGTTCCAAAAACGATAAAATTAATATATTTTAAATGTTTTTAATAAATTCATTTGTTTTTACGTTAAAAAATTTATCATAAATAAGTATTTATATTTGTGTAGGCTTAAATTAAGTTTGTGTACGAGTCTGCAATTATGCATGTTGTTAAATTTATGAAAATTAAAAATGATAGTGGCACCACTGAAATGTAAATACATAATAAAAAACACAGCTGTTTATATTTTTTCAATTGTAGCTGTCGTCTTCAAAATAATTCAGTAGTTGATTACGCGACTACAATTGCAACCTGCAGCATTTGTAGCCGTGCCTTCGTGTTGCCTGCTGTCTCGAATGTGTTTAATGCATTAGCCTGTATTTATAGTTCAAAACTATTCCTAGTTGGTTCAAGAACCGTCTAGTAGTTTCTAGAAAATTGTGTTCGAATTATTTTAAATCTAAAGTCTACAATTACAATTGCTAGAAAATTCAGTACAGTGGCGTTCATAAGAATTTGAACTAATATGACATAAAACTATTATTTACAAGATAACTTATAACTAAAACCATAAATAATTCTTAGATAAATCTATATTCTTAACAATATTTTTTGAGACTTTCTGAAATTTGGTTCTTAAATTTATTGTAGTAAAACTAACACTAAACACGTTCATTGATAATAGATGTGTGACTTGTAAAATGATGACTGTGAGGTGTCAATTGATCCCCTGCAATGACAACCCCATGTAAAACTTATAGGTCCCATTCATATAAAATGTTAGAACTAGAACTTTGGTGTCACTCGCTTCCCTCTAGGGACGTTCCACTTTTATAAGCAATCCCATTTAAATCGTATTCCAGCCTTTGACGGCCTTCATTATAACTCATTCTATTTGACTGGTTCATACTTCTACGTAATCAATAATTAAGATAAAATGAATGAGAATTTTAAGCAAACCAAACAAGTATGTATTTGAAAAGCATTCAACTATTGCAAACAGGGACCCGAAATAACTCTTATTATTTTTTAAATATCCAATAGGTTATGGAAAAAATAACTGAAAAAAATTGGTCCTGTAATAATAATTATAAATTACCCAGAAAATTGTAGTTCTGCCATTAACATTATGAAAGATTATTATTTTTGCTGGTCTTTGATAACTTGGGCGCCTCGAACATTTCAAAGGTTGCGACTAGGGGCACCCCGCAAGGTGGTGTACTGTCACCTTTACTTTGGAATCTGAATATAAATACCCTACTCAGAGCCATGGAAAGGACGTGCTGCAGAACGGTCGCATATGCGGATGACGTTGCAGTTGTGGCTATGGGTAAAGATCCCAGACTTTTGTCTGAACTAATGGAGTCCGCACTGGACGTCCTAACAAAATGGTGCCAGGGATGTGGACTGGATGTAAATCCCTCCAAAACAGAACTGGTACTTTTCACAAGGAGATACAAAATTCCCAAATTTAATACCCCGAGGATAAAAGGGGTGTCACTGGTACTGTCTGACAGCGCCAAGTATCTTGGGCTAATATTGGACAGTAAACTGAACTGGAGGATGAACACCAGCTCCAGGACTAATAAAGCGGCTACTGCATTATATTGCTGCAAAAGGGCCATTGGCCTAAACTGGGGAATTAACCCGAGGAATGTATACTGGCTATACGAATGTGTCATTAAACCTATTCTCTTCTACGGGGCAGCTGTTTGGTGGCCGGCGCTCAAGGCGAAGAGTCATCAATTCAGGTTTGAACGTACAATGAGAATGGTGGCGATAGCTGTAACAGGTGCCATTAGAACAACCCCCTCTAAGGCATTGTTTACGATTCTAAACTGGTTACCACCAGACATTTTGGCGAAAAGGTTAGCTGCGAACGCGGCGGTAAGACTAAGGGCCACCGGAGCATGGAGAGATTATAATATCGGACATGCTAACATTCTGAATGATATTAATTGGCACATGGATGTTGATTATGTCACACCCGAGCCAATCTTTGATCCCGGCTTCACGGTAAGCATTGTGGATAACGTGGTCCACTATGATGACCTGCAAATCCCCGCGAATACGATTCGAATCTTCACGGACGGGTCTAAAACACTGTATGGTGTCGGTTCTGGCATATACTCCGAGCAGCTAAACTGGAGCATTCCTATAAGGCTGCCGGACCACTGCAGTGTAATCCAGGCCGAGATAATGGCCATCCACACAGCCGCGAAACGCATCCGGTACGGTGAAATATCTGGAAGGGATATTCACATTATTACCGATAGCAAGGCGGCCATAAGATCCCTGGAGAATGTGTTCATCACATCGAGAATTGTCCGAGAATGCCGGATGTCTCTGGAGGAGATAGCGAGACATTCACTGGTTACCCTTAATTGGGTCCCCGGACACGGGGACATACATGGGAACTGCATGGCGGATTCGTTGGCGCATGCAGGTACCACCTTGAATCGGGACGGTTCCACATATGTAGGTGCTTCACTCCCAAGGTGTAAGCAACTTATAGCGCATAAGTTTCATCTTATCGCCAGTCAGAGGTGGCACGATGAAACCACCTGTGGGGAAACCAGGAAAATCTGGCCCATCATAGATGAAAAAAGGACACGGCGGGCATTACAGCTGTCCAGACATCATCTAAGAAACCTAACTGCGGTTATAACTGGCCACTGGCCAATTGGGAGGCACGCCCAGAGGCTGGGGCTCCCTTATAACGACTTGTGCAGAAGTTGCGGCGATGAGGAGGAGGAAGAGTCAACGGAACATCTTCTCTGTAACTGCCCGGCTTTCGGAGACTTAAGACTCAAAATGTTTGGTCGAAGAACCCTTGGGGACAAAACTTGTCTCTCTGATGTTGACGTAAATAGGATCCACTCCTTTATTGAATCGACCGGTTGGCTGCATGGGAATACTAGCAGCCAGATTTCATAGGACCCATGGGAGACGGCGTGATATGGTAACACAACGGGAACTAAGTAATGGACCCACGTGAGCTGTGCTTGATCACGGCTGCCAATGGAACCTAACCTAACCTTGATAACCGTTATGAAAGATTATTAATTTTTTTGGTCTTTGGTAACCATTATGAAAGATTTTTATTCTTATTGGTCTTCTATAACCATTATAAAAGATTTTTATTTTTTCTGTCTTCTATAACCACGCTACAGTTCGCAAATTTTAAGATATTTTTATAAAATTTCGCACACTGACTTATATTTGCACAAGGACGAACTTTTTTTTATTGATTTTGGTAAGGATCCGCAAATTTTTTGATATTTAAAAACAAATATGTACTTTGGATTTCAAGAAAAATTCTTGACAAAAAGTACGAAAAAACAGAAGTTAGGAAGAACATGCAAATCAATTAAAATAGATAATAATTCATTCAAAATCAAATTTCGATCTACCAAGGTGAAATACCATTTGGTTTAAAGCTTGAAACAAGAATGTCGATTTTTTGCCATTCGGCCTCCGAAATTGTGTTTTTGAAATGCTTTAAACACAATTCTTTAAAATCTTGAAACAAGTGGAAACAAGCGCTTAAAATTGATGAAAATCTCATCGATTCTAAAGTGAGGGTGAAGAAATCTTAAACAAAAACCGCAAAAAATGCAAATATTGCTAGTATTACAAATGGTAATAAAAAGGGTATTTTAAAGAAGCTCTTTTTAGGAATGATTTTTACGAAACTGTTTCATAGATTCTATAAAATGCTTCATTACCTGACGATTTATTGTTTCTTTAAAGAGGTTCATTAATTCTATGAAGCTTTTCATAAACATTGACTGTAACGAAACCTGTTTCATAGATTTTATTAGGAGTGTCATGGCTGAACTCCAATGAATATTTTCATAAAATTTGTGAAGAAATTCAGTAATGAAATGAAGATAATTCCCTTATAACAGAAACGAAAAAAAGGAAAGAAAATTTTTTTTAATGGATATGGAAGACCGAAAAAAATAAAAGTCTTTTGTAATGGTTACGGAAGACCAAAAAAAATTAAAATCTTTTGTAATGGTTATGGAAGCCCAAAAAAACAGAAACAAACTATAACGGTTACCAAAGACCAAAAAAATATTGGTTATTTGTAACTATTATTCAGAGAGCAGGTTTTAAAAATTCGTGATAAATTATTATTTCAGGATTTTTTCAAATATTGGTTATAACGGTTATGTCCCTGATTGCAAAGAGCAAAAGAACAGGATTTTATTGCTTTTATACATGTTATTTTAAAATTAAAATTAAACATACCAGGTTTTAAAAGATTTTAATTTCAAACATATTATTGTTATTATGAACCAATCATGTTTAGAGTTAGTTTGGATATCATAATATGGTTGCCGGCGACAATAATATGGATAAAGTAACTATAATATGTTTCAGTGTATGGTTAAAGCTTTATTTTATTTAAACATAATATTATTAAATTTAACCATATTTGAAGTTTCAAGGGAGGTTAACACTTTATTGTTAAATACAAACAAAATATTATCAATCGAGAAGAGTACAATTTTAGATGTATCTCCCTGTTAGCAACCCTTTAAAAAACGTATTTTATTTTCTATATTGGTTTTATCTGAAAGTGATTTTTTGTTCGAAAAATTTACTATTTTCATGAAAGAAGTTTTTGAATGTGCATTTCTTTTTTAGAAAAATCTATTTTTTCATAAACGAGTCCTTTTAGAAACACGATTTTGTTTCAGTTAAAACACATAAATATTTCTTAAAATTAAGACATTTTTTTTTAAAAATTTGTTGCATTTAATCTGACTTTTCCACAACTCTACATTTTTTAATTATAACTTTTAAATATCAATATTGAATTTTTTTTTCTTTTTATTTTTGTTTTATAGAAAAAAGATTGTAGCAAATAAGCAAAATTGAAATAAAGTGAAAGGGATCCCTTTTGTGTTGCTTTAGGCATAATTATTCATATTTTATTGTGAAATTATTGTTTTTCAAGGTAAACATTTTAGATTTTATACTAAAAACGAAAATAGAAAATTAAGTTTTCAGCTTGTTGCTTCTCCAACTTCGCCGTACATCTTTGTATTTGTGTAGTTGTATTGTGTGTGCTTATGTTGGTATGCATGAGAGTGTGTATGTTTTGTTATGAAATCCTTCATAGAATATTCAACATAAACACAATATTAAAGTTTTTTTTTTCATTTTCTTTATTTTTTATTATTTATTTTGTACTAGTTTCTTGTTTTCTTAGTTTCTCTTTTTTTTTTTTGTATTCATTTTATTGCCAACAATACATTTTCTTTGTGTTGCTGGTGTCGCCTTAAATAACGCCTCTTTGTGTGGCTGTAAATGGCAACAAGGATAATAAAAACAACAGCAACAACTACAGCAGCAACATCTACTTGCACATAGAGAACATGTTAGTCGCCATTAAGGATTTGCTAAAGGGGTCTCCTAGTTTTAACTCTGTTCTACTGTTGTGTTGTGTTCATAGAGAAAGCCTGCCTCAAAACTCGTTGTTTCTTATTTTTTTTTTTATGTTTTAACACTATCGTATAGTTTTTAATAATAGCAAAAATAAAAGACTAAGAGAAATAAAACAAAAACAAAGTGAAGCTTTTGCCACATTGTATTTTAATAAATAACAAATTCAAAAAGTTATTCTTTTTTTAAACATAAACCTTCCATACATGAAAGAATATTTTACTAGCTAACTAAATGTACATATACATACATGGAAAGATATATGCATGGCTAGAGCTACATATACATAGATTTAACCTGCTATCTACAAACTCGTATGTATTGAGTTCATGCAACAGCGATTTAACTATCCTGCTTTTGAGAAACTTCTTCTCAAATGTTTTATTCATTACACATTCTTGGGGTCTTAAACTTGCTGGCTTAAAATTGAAGCTGAAATATACAAGTTAAAATATCTTTCTATGATTTTCCAAATTATTTTCGCTCTATTGTCAATAAAACAGAAAACAGATGAATAATAGGTTCTTTAATTCTTTAGCTGCCTGTTTAAAGGTTGAAAACAATATTTTTTTTTTACGTAAATAGTACTTTTTTCTTACTTCGGAAGTACTATTTCCCTTTTAAAACTTTATTCAAAGGTCTTTAGTTGCTCAAAAGCATATTTTTTTGCTACAGAAGGCTTTTCATAGATTATTGGTATAAACTGAGTAGTTAAAAATTACTAAAGGAAGAGCGAAAGTTTTATTTTTGCTTTCAAAATTAAACGTAAATATTTTGGTAATCTCCGTTAACGGAAAAGTTTTCCATGGCTTTCTGGCTTCTTAGTAAAACAGTGGCATGATTGTGAAAAAATTACGACTTCTTCCAGAAACAATAAGTTTTCACTGTAGAAACGAGGGATATAACGATATGCCTTTTTGCCGAAATGATACCGATACTTAAAAAAATAATATCGGTGCTACCGATTCCGATACGCATATTGAATTTTAATTCATGTTAAAATTAACAAAACTCAAGACAGTAATTTAAGATACATATTATTAAAATTTAAAATTTATATTAATAAGAATTGTGTTTGTGTGCAAAAACGTACTCTGATATCTTCGGCTTTTTAACACAAATATTCTCATTGAAATTGATATCACAGGGGAACAATGTTTTGGTTGATTAAGAACTGAATGCTGTTCTTTTGGACGCTGAATCCATATCTGCACTTAGTTTTTTTCTATCAGCTCGACTTTTCACGATATACAGTGAAGGCTATTCAGCTTCACATATTGAAATAACTTAGAAACAGTTCGTCAAAATTCGTCAAAAAATATTATCTTAAAGCCGTGCTTACATTGCTTTTAAATTTGCCCAGTAGTTTCTGTGATATCGTTGAAGTTTTGAAAAAAAAAGTTAAAAACTTAAAAAAAAATAAATGTTTTCTTTTATTAAAAATTCATAAAAAAAATAAAAATACGACAAAAATCACAGTTTTAGTCTAAAAACATTAAGTTAAAAATATTTCGAATGAAATGATCTTTATTTCATTGTAATTGGTGCACTGCTTTTGATTTTATTCACAATTTACTGAGGAAACTGTATTGATAAAATCGTGATTTCCATACAAAAAATAAAATTGCTTAATGTGTGTGTGTGTGTGTGTTTGCTGCTGTTCTATTTATGGGCGTTTTTTCCTTCAGTTAAAAATAAGGTACCTTCACTAAATTATGAATAAAACCAAAACGCGTTCATCGATTTTTATGACCTATATCTCATTCTGTTCATAGGTTATGGGACTTTATGCAAAAGTAATTAGACTTTCACTTTTTCCCGTTTTGGATTTTTCATGATTCTTAAAAGTACGAAATTTGTAATTGTAAATTTTGTTTTTTTACGTAAAACACCATTACTAAGCCATTTTTGTGGTGATTTTAAAAAAAATAGATTAGTACCTGTAACTGAAAAATTCGAGCTGATGGAGAAAACCGGAGATTAAATTTGAAATCATTGACCCAAAATTAGTAAAAAAAAAAAGAATTGCGTCAAACTTCCAGTCAACACAAAATAGTTCAATTTTGTTCCCTTTAAACAAATCTGGTATAATTGCAGCACAGAAATATTTTCCAAAAAATTTCACCAATTATATTATTAATCAAACACAAAATCAGTTTTAATTAAAAATTTAATCAAGTGAAATAAATGTTTAATCAAGGAAATTAAACGTGTAATCAATTGTATTTAGTTTTTAATCAAGTGAATTCAACGCTTAATCCAGTGAATTACACTCTGAATCAAGTGAGTTAAATGTTTAATTGATACCATTAATTTGTTAACTGGTGCCACTTTAATTAAGTTTTTAATCAATATTACAAATTTTTTAATTGAAATCAATTTTAATATTATTTTTTTTTTTAAAGATTTAGTTTGTTGTGCTTAATTCCCTTTTTTAATAATTGCTAAAAAAATACTGAGATTTATTTTTGGAGGATAAGCTGTTCCAATGCGCATTTCACTGGTGGCTTAGGCCAGATCATCAGGAAACGTTCTCCTAAATAATTTTAGAAAAGCCAAAGCTATCAGCAAACAAGACTACAGAGGGAATGAGAATTACCTACAAACACTTTTTATTTTGATTTCTTGCGAAAACAATAAAAGCACTTTGTTTTTGTTTTTAATATGTTTTTTCTTCACCCACTTACAACTACAATTAATATTGGGAGAATTCCAAATAATTGTAGCGGGAAATGTAAGAAAAGATAAACTCATCACTGATTTATTGTTTGGTATTTTGTTTAAGCTTTGATATCGTTGCAAAAAAGACTTTTTGAGTGTTTGTAGGTAATTCTCATTCCCTCTGTAGTCTTGTTTGCTGATAGTTTTGGATTTTCTTAAATTATTTAGGAGAACGTTTTCTGATGATCTGGCCTTAGGAACAGCTTATCCTCCAAAAATAAATTTCAGTATTTTTTTATCAATTATTAAAAAAGGGAATTAAGCACAACAAACAAAATCTTTAAATAAATAATAGTATTGCCAAAAACAACTTTGATAATTATTTTTTTTTGTGAGCCCTTTGGCAGAATTTTTTTTCATTTGTGTGAGAGAGCGTCCAACTTACTCTTAACACCCTTAAATGCGCACCAAGGTACTCCGGGTACCTGTAGATTAGACCGTCTCACTTTTCATTTTTTTTTTCGAAATTCCTTTATGAACATCGATTTTCTTAATCTATTTTAAAAACCAAGAATTTTTGTGTATTACACTTAAATATTGATGAACGGGAAGTGGTCTCTCAAATCGTTTTTTCATGTTTTTAGGCAAAATGCCTTTTTTCCAAAAAATTAAAAAATCTTGCTTTAGTAATTTGCCTAAAACTCAAACATGATTTAATGATTTAAATCAAGTCTTCGAGCATTTTCACAAAACGTATCCAAACTCCAACAAAAGCACAATTTTAGCAAATTTTAAAAAATAAAAACCCAACGTGAATATCTTCTTACTTTATAATAATTTATTTATGAAATTGAAGCAAATTTACAAATAAACAACTTTACTTATTTTATCATTTCAACTAAAACTGCAGTTTTTCTTAACAGAATGCTACTGTTATTTACACCAAAATCTCTATTTTAAAATTTCCTACCATACTGCATTTACAGAATATAAAAGTTTTTCCTTGTTCAATTTTTATATATGAAAAGGTAAGCAAAAAAAAAAATGTTAAGTTCGTATTCGAAAATTTGAATTTGTAATGCTATGAATAAACAACCGTCGTACAAAATGGCAATGTTGCTTTAAGAAACATTTGGAAAATTTAATAAGGTTTATAATGCATGTAATTAGGTTCTAATCCGTCCAGAAGTGCTTGAGTTTTAGGCAAATTACTAAAGCAAGATTTTTTAATTTTTTGGAAAAAAGGCATTTTGCCTAAAAATATGAAAACACGATTTGAGAGACCACTTCTCGTTCATCAATATTTAAGTGTAATACACCAAAATTCTTGGTTTTTAAAATAGATTAAGAAAATCGATGTTGATGAAGGAATTTCGAAAAAAGTATAAAAAGTGAGACGGTCTACTGTAGATACGTGTTTTAAAAACAAATGCGAACATTGTCAGTAAATTTTTCGAAGTTGACAGTAACTCAGCATAAGCTAATGATAGTCTACAAATTTGAAAATATCAACGTAACAAATTATTTACTGAAATAAAGAAACAGAATCATAAAGAAAACATAAATTCAATAAATTATAAAAACAAAAGAAATAATATAAAAGTTTAGCGCAGATCTTTCGAGCAGTTTGTACAAATTGGACGATTAATGAAATGTTTAGTTTTATAATAATAATACGTATACAGAAGAAAATTTTCACCAATTTAAGTATTAATCAAAGATAAAATCAGTTTTAATTAAAAATTTAATCAAGTAAATTAAACGTTTAATTAAGTGAATTATACGTTTAGTTGATACTATTAATTTGTTTACTGGGGGCAAATTTAATTAATTTTTTAATTAATATCACAAATTTTTTAATTGCAATCAATTTTTATTGGGCGAAGTGAGAGCGTTGGCACAAGACAGGAATCTGTTCAACCAATTTATTGAGGCCCTATGATACTTATAGAATCATAGGCACATATACATATATACACATTTGTATGTACATATGTATACAAGTTCATCGTATTTCATATACATTAAATTATTTTCAATGAAGAAAGGAATTTACAGCATGAAATGAATTTCTAAATCAGTAAATATAAATTCATTTCATGTTGTCAATTCCTTTCTTCATAAAAAAAATGCAATGCAAATTAAATTTTATGAGCTTTAGAAAATTGTATATACAAGAAATTTTATATGAACAATGCTGTAAAACTGACAAAAAAAAATTAATTTATATGACAATTATCAAAAATTAGGCCATCCCGATTTCTATGTTGTACAAGCCAAATAACACCCAGTTTACATGATGAATTTTATGACGTCCAATTTTGGACGTCATTTTTTGTTTGGTAGCAAGCGGTGTAGAGAAGAAAGAGGGGTAGAAAAATAGACTTGATTTCTGTTTTCATGGTTTTTTTTTGACAATTCGCTTTAAACTTTTTTCTGTTCTTTCTGTTACGTTTAATTTTTATATTCTCATCAACTGGATTGAATGAAAATGAAAAAAAAATTAGACGTCCAAAAAAAACCATCGTATAAATTTGAGTAGTTTTTGGTAGCAACTTCAAAAGGGAATTAAGAAAATTGGACGTCATAAAATTCATCATGTAAATTGGGTGTAATTCTTTTAAAAACAAATATAGAAATATTCTAAATTTCAGGCACGACTGCAGTCAAAGTAGACTGAATATTGTAATCGATATTTGTAATTATATGTTTGCATCAATATTTAAAAAAATAGCTTTTGGCCGACATATACCTTGTACAGACCAGGCAGCCTATCTGGCATTGCCTTAATTTGGATCCCTGCGCATAGGGACTACTATGGCAATGAACAGGCAGGAGCGCTGGCCAAGGCTCGAGCTGCTTTTGATATCGCGCAGAGTGGTCCAGTCGCAACACCCCTGTAAACTATAAGAAGCGAAATATTCCGGCACTATCTTGATATGGCTAATGATAAATGGTGGAAACTGGATGGCTGCAGGAATACCAAAGTAACGTGACCCATATACAAAATAGGTCGCTCTGAGCGACTTCTCAACTTCAGTCGCAGGGACATTTTGAGACTGGTAAACGTAGTTACGGGTTACCGGACAATTTAATTTGCAATGATTATTTTTTGCACATCAACTAAATGACAAGTGTTTTTTACATATGAACTTTCTATGTCCAATACATGTTTTATAAAAACAAACTGGCATAGCGATCTGCCAAATAAGATAAGTGGGACAGTGAAAAGTTTTGATATTAAAAACGCTTACCGCTCTTATTAAAGTAGCTCATATAGTCATGTTCCAGACTTTCAATTTTTGTTGCAGCACTTCTTGATTTTATTGGTGGCTATCCTTCCCAAATTTTCTGACTTGTTATAAAAGGATGAGTATTTTGTTTTTAACATGTGCGTTTTTTTTAAATGTGAATGTTTTTGTTTCATAATATCACTATTGTCATGTCCTTTTACTCGCAGTAGTTGAGAGACTTTAAACTTCATTAATTTATACACCGTATGCTACCAAAGAAAACTACGTGCTTTACTTGCTTTGTAGGGTATTTAACTGTCATGGGTGCTGCACATAAATATTTTTTCTCACGTTAGACAAACATAAACTATAAAGTTTTTTATACTATTTTTTTATTTTTGTGGACATTTTTCCGCCACACCTGTGTTTTCTATAGTCAAGGCAAAAAAAAAAACTTAAATGACAAAAATGTCAAAAAAGTTTTTCGAGTGTTGTTATAAAATGTCATTAAATTGGGTCTGTTTATGTACGAGTAACTAAGTGTGTGCATGTATGTTCATGTAGAATTTTTGTTGTTGTCCAATAGGAGTTTCTCTTGACATTTGCAACATTTTAAACGGTCGTATTCATTGCCAAACAAACAACAACAATGGAAATTGAATAAAGAGAGATTAGAAAGTGGGTAGAAAATGTTCGATATTAAGGTAAAGTGAAATATATAGGGATTTATATGGGATTTTTTTAAAAGATCTGGGAGGAAGCATTGAAAAGTTTTTTTTTCTGAACTATAAAGATTTATTTTTCAATTAAATTTCAAACATAAAATTTGGGTAATTGATTAAGACATGCATAATTTTATCTTGAACCCGTTCTGGATAAGACCCCGGTCCTGGTTATTTGTGAAAGACGGCTATTGCTTAGAATTGTTGCTATTTCCATAATTTCTAGCTTTTTTACCTGTACGAGTTTTGAGAAAATGTTTTCTTTACAAAAAACCTTAACATTAATTTGAATTTTAATATTTCTTTCTTTTTTAGTGTAATCTAAGAATTAAATCACAATTTTCATTAAAATATCATTAGTAATCTAAAACTTACTCTCTTTCTCTCTCCCTCTTCTATGAGCCAGCCATCTAAACCAACCAACCGTTTTATTACATCCAACCATCCACAAAGTTTTATATCCAAACTGTTTTTCTATTAAACTATAAATAAATTTAGATGACTGGCTGACTGGTTCAAAAACTTTTGCAAAAATGGAAAAAAGTCTCTTATATGTAGACCATAATTTGTGTGTGCTTCATTGAATAGCAATTTTGGAAAAGTTAATAAACTAAATTATGACATTTTGTAACAGTTTTCTAAAGAACACATACAAACTTAACCACATGTGCATACACACCCACACATACATACAATATAAACACATGTTCCTCTATACGTAGCGAGTTTATATGGTTATTAGGGTGATAACATTTTATGGAGAACGAAAAGTTTTAAAATTTTTATAGCCACCACCACTTGTAGTGTCATTTAATGTGAAAATTTTTCAATATTAATCTAAGACCAAATAAAGTATATATTTCCTGGGTTCTTCAGTAAATTTAAGACGATTTAGCCATGTCCGTCTGACTGTCCACCCATTCACTTTCGAAATACCCAAAATAAAAGATTTACTTTGTTGTTGAAGTGCTTCTAGTTCTCCTTACCATATTCGAATTGAAGTTCAGGACAATCGGTTTAGAAGAATAGGAGTTATGGAGTTATGGAAAACTAACATAAATTGATAGCGGATTGCACTGATTGTCATTAAATGTTGCACAAATTCATTTTATAAACTGTTCGACCAAATTCCTAGTAGATCGGTCTATAACTAACCATAGAACCCTCAGTTTTACTTGTTTCAAGCACAACATGGACAATTAAGGACTATTTTAATTTCGTTGCAGGACTCTCACAGCATAAAAGGTTCATTAATTTGCATGTTTTTAATTTTAGGAATTCAAGGATACTATTTTTAATTTAATGTTTATTTGTTTACGTAATTTTCTAATCCAACTAATATTTCTTACTCGCTAATATGCTTAAACTAATATATATAAATACTGTAGTACTTAACATAATAGGAAAAATTTTGCATTTAATTTGTCTTAAGACATTTGAGAGGTCATTTTTGACGCCAGTAGGATCAGTGAAATCAATATTTGTATAAAAATTGTTAAATTCGCAGCTCATTCTCCGGATAGGATCAAAATGTTCATAATTTCGCCGAAAGTATTCAAGTCTAAGGGGTATATAATATCTGGAAGGACGAATAGAAGCTGAAAACTCAATCTTACGAAGTAGGAACTCTGCGATAATTTCACCAGTTAACAAATTCAGCGTGAAGGTGATGTTCATACATAACCTCTGATTTTTTTAAGGTTGGAAGATTAAATAGTTTTAAATGGTTTTAATGCGAAAGTAAATTGATATTTGGATTCCAATGCAGTTTTCGAAGACAGAAAAAAAGAAACTGCTTCTGTACGGATTCCATTTTTTTAGTACCTCATACTGGGGGTTCCAGACGACCGAGGCGTATTCCAGAATAGGTCTCACTAATGAAATATTTAACAGGAACTGTAAATAACAGTTATTTCGAAATTTTGAAACAAAAAAAGCATTCAAGTATACCATATTGATCCTTATGAGCTCTTCTATGATAAAATATTATGATTTAAAAGTTTTAATTTTTATTTTTTCGATCAAAAATTACAGCTATTTTTTGATTTTTATTTTTTTAAACAAAAATAACAGTTATTTTTTGATTTTTATTTTTTTAAACAAAAATAACAGTTATTTTTTGATTTTTATTTTTTCGGTCAAATATAAAAGTTATACTCTAACGAAATGTAGATACGTGTTATAATTATTGTGTTGTCTTTAAAAATTTATTTCAATGTGATATTATCATTGGGATTTCTTATGCGTATAAAATAAATATTTAAAGTCAACTAAATAATTAAAACACGTACATTTCTTTAAAGAATAACTTTTATGTTTACTCGAAAAAATCAAAATATAATTGTTATTTTTGTTCAAAAAAATAAAAATCAAAAAATAACTGTTATTTTTTGATTTTTATTTTTTTAAACAAAAATAACAGTTATTTTTTGATTTTTATTTTTTCGGTCAAATATAACATTATATTATTTTTATTATATGATTTTTATTATTTTGAACAAAAATAACAATTATGTTTTGATTTTTATTTTTTCGATCAAAAATAAAAGTTATACTCTAACGAAATGTAGATACGTGGTATAATTATTGTGTTGTCTTTAAAAATTTATTTCAATGTGATATTATCATTGGGATTTCTTATGCGTATAAAATAAATATTTAAAGTCAACTAAATAATTAAAACACGTACATTTCTTTAAAGAATAACTTTTATGTTTACTCGAAAAAATCAAAAAATAACTGTTATTTTTGTTCAAAAAAATAAAAATCAAAAAATAACTGTTATTTTTTGATTTTTATTTTTTTGAACAAAAATAACAGTTATTTTTTGATTTTTATTTTTTCGGTCAAATATAACATTATATTATTTTTATTATATGATTTTTATTATTTTGAACAAAAATAACAATTATGTTTTGATTTTTATTTTTTCGATCAAAAATAAAAGTTATACTCTAACAAAATGTAGATACGTGGTATAATTATTGTGTTGTCTTTAAAAATTTATTTTAATGTGATATTATCATTGGGATTTCTTATGCGTATAAAATAAATATTTAAAGTCAACTAAATAATTAAAACACGTACATTTCTTTAAAGAATAACTTTTATGTTTACTCGAAAAAATCAAAATATAATTGTTATTTTTGTTCAAAATAATAACAATCAAAAAATAACTGTTATTTTTTGATTTTTATTTTTTTAAACAAAAATAACAGTTATTTTTTGATTTTTATTTTTTCGGTCAAATATAACATTATATTATTTTTATTATATGATTTTTATTATTTTGAACAAAAATAACAATTATGTTTTGATTTTTATTTTTTCGATCAAAAATAAAAGTTATACTCTAACGAAATGTAGATACGTGGTATAATTATTGTGTTGTCTTTAAAAATTTATTTCAATGTGATATTATCATTGGGATTTCTTATGCGTATAAAATAAATATTTAAAGTCAACTAAATAATTAAAACACGTACATTTCTTTAAAGAATAACTTTTATGTTTACTCGAAAAAATCAAAATATAATTGTTATTTTTGTTCAAAATAATAACAATCAAAAAATAACTGTTATTTTTGTTCAAAAAATAAAAATCTAAAAATAACTGTTATCATCTTACTTTTATGAAAAAAAGGAATAACTGTTATGGTCCCTAATATTTAACTGTTTTATAACATATGGATCGTCAAACTCTTTCGCCCAACGTTTAATGAATCCAAGGACACCTTGGGCCTTGTTGACAGTCTGCGATATGTGCGCCTTAAAACACAATTGATGATCAAGCAAAATGCCCAGATCAAGAAATGGGTCTACTGTTTCAGTTTATGATTATTTTGTGTATAGCTACAGAGAACTGGGGTTCTTCTGCTAAATAAAATATGTTTAAATTTTTTCGTTGCTTATAAATTTCCAATTTATTCGCTACTATTTTCCTTAAATAACCGACTCGCTTTCAATGAGTGTTATATAAAAGCCCTTGATGTTTTGTTTCAAGAAAACATTTGCTCTGACATTCGCTTTAAAAATTGCTACTTATACAAAGTATTTAAGAAAAATTTATGATAACAAATAATTACATTTCTCGAGAAGCTCTTTTTCGCTGAGAGTTTAGATTCTTTTAAAAATCCGAACTTTCCATCCCTGATTCGAATAGTTGAAGGTTATTTTATCTAAATACTCTCTTAAAAGATTTGATCGTATTTTTGCAGTTGAAGAGGTCATCGCGTGACCTTTGGCGTTCATGAATAACAGTCAATATTCGAAGCCTAGAAAAAATTTGAATATCGACTTGTGTGATTAATTGAATCATGAAGACTATTAAGACCAAAATAGAGCTTTAATAAACGAAAGACTTTATAAAGATGAATTGTATGGGTCGATTACGGATGCCAACTGAACTGAAGTTTAGTCAACGGTGCTGATGCTAAAATATAAAAACATATTGTATATTTTAACAAGAGGGGCTTGCCCTGCCTGATTTCGCTGCTGGCGACACAACTTCAGCTCAGTTACAATTCGTAATCGACCCATAAAATCTTCTTGCGAAGTTGATATTTTTTTTTTTGGTTTAAAATGTACAGTGCTTCGTTGTAAAACCATTATTCCAATTTCATATATTAATATGTTTTATTAGAGGTACCTTAAGCGAAAACAATTTGCTCGGACTTAAATTACCAACAAATTTTCCAAGGATTTATTAAAGTTTCACTATTGTTATATAATTTTTAATTTAATCCATTTTTCGTCACACCAAGTAAACTGACAATATAATGACGACATAAGATTTGAAGTAACTGAGAGAAAAAAAAACATTGCAACAAAAAACAAAACAGAAGGAGTGCTACTGAGTATAATCACCGGTCGGCGAAAAATAGGTTAAAATATTGTTCATTGCAGCCGCCCTAATAAACATTCAAACATACAAATACATCAAATACGTGACAAAGTATTCGTTCATCTACATTGAGCTTAAACAAAATTTTAGATTCCATTCCTCGGTATCATTCCTATAATTCGTTCAATATGGGATTCTGTATTTGCAGTTGTAGTTATTTTTATTGTTTTTTCTTTCGAGTAAATGTACAATTTTAGTTGCCATTTTAAACGTGTCGGAGGAGGAGAGCTTGTGTGTCGTTGTGTGTGTCTCAATTTGCGTGTTTTTCAATATTGCTCGATTTAACCTTGTTTAAGCATCTGGCTTGACCATCCACAAAAAAAAACACAATACACAAGACATGTCTATGTCTACATTCCCACTGGTATGAAGCAGAATAAATAGAAAGAAAAAAAAAAACATGAATCACATTAGTGTGGCAACATACCTCACGGTTATTTTAAGGGGCGGGCGACAATTGAATTAAGTTTGACACAGATTGAATACAATCACGGTAGAAATTATAAACATCGATATTTATAGTTAAAGTTCGTTACATTAATTATACATATTGAATGATGTGAATGGCTAAATGTCTGTGTGTGTAAATTAGTTTTCTATACATATTTCAATTACAAGAATTTCGTTTCACTTGTTGCATGTTGAACATAAATAATTGAACATTTACAATAGATTTTCTACAACAAGTAAATAAAGTTTTCTTAATATTAAAGTTTTGTCTTCCTTAGACTCGTTAACGTCGTTTTGATGAACTACTAGTTTTTCAATAAAACTCTTGCGGCAACATTTTGTAGTGCAAAGTTAAGAATGAAGTATTTAAGTTAATTTATTCTTAATTTATTTTATGAAAATGGGGAAAAATTTTGCTACGAACTTTATTGAAGTAAAGCAAAAATTATATGACAATTTTATAAGTAAAACAAGTAAGAAAGAATAGCCGCTCAAGGCCGACTTTTCAATGCCCTACACTACAGTATATACAGTAAAACTTTTAAAAATGTACCCACCCTTTTTCTAGCCCATGGGCAAAAATAGACACAGAAAAAAATAAAAATGGATTTCAATTCAAAAATTTGTAATATGAATTAAAAAATTAATTAAATTTTCGTTTTCTGAAGAAGCTTTCTCGGAATTAAAAAAAAACCTTTCGATCGAAATTGATTTCTCTGACAGGCCCAATTATTTTTTTATTTAGGCGATAACGTAGAGCTAGTGCACCATATTAATTAATTAACCCTCCGACGCGCGGTAAGGTCCCTGTGGACTTTTTACATTTTTAAACAAGTGCCATTTAAAAACGGATGTGGAGAATGGCCACATATTTCATTACTTCTATTATTGGAGTGTTATTAGTGTTTTAAAACTAATTCAAGGAGATTTCTTATTTGCAGAGTATTTTATTTTTTATTTTAAAGACTTTTAGTACGCCGTTGAACAATAAGGTCCGTAGGGACCTTGTATGAATTTTCATATGAATGACTAAAAAATCTACTAAATTTCTTAAAACAAATGTTTAAAATGCATATTCAAAATAATAACAAAGTAAGCATTCAGATAAATTAGATTTTTTTTTTTGCAACTTTTAATAGTAAGATATCAGTTTCATTGTAATTTTCTTATTTCAAATATTTGAAATGCAAAAAAAAAAAAAAAAAACACTTTGGTAAGCGACGATATAAATTTGAATTTTTTCCATTATCAATTTCTTATTTCAAATATTTGAAATGCTTTTGAATAAAAAAAAACGAAGTAGGCGGCCAAAAAATCTGGAATACGTTGCAAATTTTAGTAGGAAGAAAATCAGTTTCATCGTGAGTTTTAATATAAACGAACGTGTTTTTAAAGAAAAAAAAAAAATGAATTGGGAGCGTGTGAAAGCTACTCTAAGCCGTGCATCAGCTTTCCAACAGCTTAGTGTCAGCGATCAGGGAACTGCTAATAACAATTTAGCTATGTTCCTTGAAAATTAGGAAGACGAAGAGCCATTTGTTAATGACGATACTGATGACGATTATGTACCAAATGATGAAGCATCTGATGCTGACTCCGACATCGATATTGAAGAAGCTGATGAATATTGTTCAGATGGCGACAATAATAGTGATGATTTTAACATATTTACATCAAAATTAATTAAAATATATATATATTTTAGCAAAATTCAATGCATTTTCATATAAGGTCTCTACGGACCTTACCGCTCAACGACCGACTATAAAGTTACCGCTCGTCGGAGGGTTAAATAACATGTGTAATTTTAAAAATAAATAGATGAATATATAAATAAAATATTATTTTTCACTAAAATTGTTGTGCTTTACGAATGCTGTTTTGTAGCTGAAAAATTTTTGCGATATTGCTATTTGTTTTTGCATTATAAAATGCGAATAAAAACGTCGCATTGACTTTCGCATCGCAATACAGAATACACAGCAATTCTTTCTTAAAAGTCAAGGTGGTTAGAGCTCTCGCTTGACCTTTTGGTAATCCTAGAACCGTGGAGTTTATTAAAGTGGCCAACAACTTTTATTCTGTTCTGTCATAAAAATTTTTTTTTAGAACTTAAGTTTAGGTTAGGATTAATATTATGAAGTGTTTTTCCCGCTTTGGGATTCCACTTTTAATTCAAGATTTCAACAGGCGAAATCAGGTGTAGTCTATACCTCTAATTCGACAGAGTTTACAATTGACAGATTGACAGCGGTTGGCTAGAGATCATATCTGATACGACGAAAGTCAGTAACCCCTGGAGCCTCGGTTACAGTCTGATATTAGTTGAGGATTCTTCGGGGATCACATGGTGGGTATGGCTTGGTGCCAAATTTGCGGAAAGGGTGACCTTGAATACTTGTGTGAGTGAAGTTCGACTACTGGAGGTTATCCCAAGGCGCTGCTGCTATTCAACAGATGCTGCATGCTTCAAAACCACACCGGAGGTTAGATAGCTTCAGCTCCTAATCAAGGGAAAAATGTACACTCAACTTGCTACCTGTGTGTATTGCTGCTCAGAACACCGTGAGGTTAAGCGAACAATGCAGATACTCACGTTCCTTAAAAGTTCGCCATACTGAACCCTACATCTTGGAAACAATTCACCTCCACCTCTTGGGAATAACGTACCTCACTATTGAATGTTATCTGGAAGCACGGAAACCAGCTGTACCTTGTACTTTTGTCAAAAACTTGCGTTAGGTAAAGCCCTGCCTTGTGATATCTTTAAAAGCCTGCTCATTCGTAGGGAACTAAGACAAGAAGTTTTTTTTTGGATGCTGCAGTAGTCCATACACCTTTAATTCCTCCTGGGGGTGTAGGGATCATCTTAAAGATATTTAACCTTTTGGGATTACATCATCCTCCAGGGCATAATTTAGTGCAGTCAATACCTAGGAAACTGCTAAAAATCAAAGTTGGCAGATCTCAAAAGAACTTTACAATTTCTTTAGTTCGCGGCTGACCAGAGATCATATCTGGTACCACGGTAGTCCGCAGGTCCCGGTGATATATTACCGGACTGACTATTGCTTGAGCCCTCCTTTAGAATGCTTTTTGTCGGAAATGTTTTATCTATTTCAGCACGTCATTGTCATTGCGAAATTTTACTTGCCAAAGTCGTGGGTAAAGTCAGTCATCCAGAGAATTCCTCTAAAGTGGTGCTTTTTCATCACTAGTGGGAAAGTTCGACCGGAGAGAGGATCTTCCTTAGGTTCTGTTGCTACTTTATATCGTACGTGCTACAGAAGTTCTTTACTCTCAAATGTAGTTTTAGCTATTTTAGACATTCGTTTTGTACAATTTATATAAAGGCCAATAAATTTGGTAGCCTCGTAGCAGTTTAAGTGCACAAAAGGACCTTCACGAAGCCAGCAGTTGAAGCATAGCGACAGTTTTAAGTCAGTGAAGTATCTGCTAGTGATTTTAGTGGTTTAAAAACGATCAATTTAACTTGTAGAAGATGACCTGAAGGGTTAGAATGGGGGAACAGGAGGCAATATGATAAAAAATGCTTAACCAAACATGGAGTTGCACTTAGTTTAGAAATGGTTTTATTAAAAATTTACTTATCAATCATAATCGTCCTGTTAATTTCAAAAGATATTTGGACTTTCAATACATCATTAAAGTGTCACCCCTATAAGACTTCAAAGACACAGAAATGACTATCAAAATTTAAATTAAAGTTAATAGAATTCTTAACAGTTATGACTGTGAGTTGAAAGCTTTTTGACAAAAAACCAATTGACGATTACGTACTTTTTTCCAAAGATAAATGTTATTTACATATACAAGGTGACGCAAAAGTTGTAACACGAAATTCTGTGACTGTAATTTTTTTCAATACATGAACTACTTTAGTTTTGCTTTTGAGTTGTGTTTAATTGATGTCTAAATTTTCTTTCATTAAATAGAAAAATGATATCGGACGCCGGCAGAATTGATGACCATATGGTACCTATTTACGGTTTTTTATGACTCTCGCCAGAATTTTAAGTGATATGATCCAAAGTTTCAGACGTCTTTTCTGTTTGACGACTTTAAGAGTCTGGTTCTTGTTGAAATAGACTCGTGTTTTGCCAGTGCAAATAACTAAAAGGATAAGGCGACCCGTAAATGCAGCAGTTGTAGCTAGAGCCACATATTCCCAAGAAGCGATTACTGGCTTATTTACGTAGCCGAAGAGATAGAAATAGGCCTCGTCGCTCATGATGATATTCGTTAGGATTTAGGATTACTCCATTTCTTATTGACGTTTATTTTGTTTATTATTTAATACTTAAAGTAATTTGCAAAAGCTACACTAAAAAGACAAAACAGTCCAACCGTACTTAAATCAAGCCGAAGCGGTGTCAGGCATAGGGCAAAAACGGATTCCCTTAAATCAAGTACATTATGCTTGATTCAAGTACGGATTATTCAAGTACCAAATACTTAAATTAGTCATATTTAATCCCCGATCCGTACTTAAAATTATCTAAAAACGGGATTGACTTAATTAAAATTGAGATAAAAATCAATCTCAATCTTTGCTTGATTCCAGAATTTCTAACTTGGTTTAATCCCGATTCGTACTTGCAATAATCCGAAATTGAAATTAGTGTGCAACGTACCTAAGCACTTGACCCAGAGAACCAGAGATAGAGAGAATATTATTATTTACTTACCCGCTACACATGTTTGTTCTACTTTTGTTCCGCCCTTTCTTTACAGAAGAACTCTCAACTGCAAGACACCTGCAGCATGTCCGATATGGTTTTCGTAATCATTCTACTTTGAAAATTGGATGTATTTTACTAAATTATTTTAACAAATTATTATTATTATTATTATTGGTTCTTATTTTACTTTTTAAACATGAAAATAATCTGTATTTTTCTTCTTGTAGTGTTGTTGTTTTTTTACTACAAACTTTCATAAACACATGGGTATGCACGCATATTGGTTCTCGAAAGTTATCCCATTTTGGTTTGTTTAAAGTATTTTTTTAGTGTTGTACTTGAATTTTTAAGAACGACTCGTACTAGATTAAGTAGCAAAAAAACTAAAATATATTAAGAGTTTTTTCTTGCTGTGTATATCATCTTTCGATATGGTTTGTTTTATCGATAGTCTAATGCTGAGATCACAAGATTGCCGCAAATGCATCAATATGACACAATTTTGATTGTGCTTTATTGACGCACAATAATGAAATTGAAATTCTGAAATCACGCGATTGCCCTGTTTTATACAGTTTTAATTGCCGCTAGTTGGTACAAAGTCATACGATTGTTCTTACTTGTGTCAACTGCGAAAACAGCCGTTGTAGTAACTTTTTTATTTGTTTGGAAGTTCTAGTTGGTTTGTTCATTAAAAAAAGAAAATTGTATCATATATTCAAACAAATTTTTGTCTTACTTTTAGCAATATTTTATTTTAAACTTCTTAAGTAAAATATATGAAATTCCAATAATTAAACAAAGTAAAATTCTAATTTTAATATATAAAAAAATAGAGAATATTTATATTCAAAAATAAATTCGCTTTAACGAATTTCAATACATTTTGCTCCGTTTTCCTTTATATATTCTTTTATATTGTCCTGAACGGCTATTGCACTTATTTAAAAAAAAAATATATATCAAAAGTTTTTTTCGGGAATACAAAATTTAGTATTAATTTATTTATTAATGAGTTTCTAAATTCCCAATTTTTTTTTTTGTGATAAATTTAATTTTTATTTTAATTGATTCCTACTAAAAGAAACACAAAAGTAAGTTTATTAAAAAAGGCAAATATTGGCGCGTATTATGTTGTTTAATTGGCGCACAAGAACCCAATAAATATTGGTACATTTTTGTCATTTTTATTGACGCTCTGTTGCATATCAAGTAGTCACACGATTGACGCACCAGGGTTGCATTTTATTGGTAAAAGTAAGCACAATATTGCCTTCGATTGGTACATGAGGCATTTGATTGTGCAGTCACACGATTGGGGTAGCAAAAAGTGTGAAAATTGGTGCTTTGCGGCAATCGTTTGATCCCAGCTTAAGAACGATGTCGACCAGTTATCTTTCTGAACAGGGACCGTAACAGTTATTCCTTTTTTCATTAAAGTCAGATGATAACAGTTATTTTTTGATATTTATCTTTTCGAGCAAATATAAAAGTTATTCTTTAAAGAAATGTACGTGTTATATTAAGTTGAATTTAAATATTTATTTTAATGCGCATATGAAATCCCAATGATAATATCACAGTTAAATAAATGTTTGAAGACAACACAATTATTATAACACGTACATTTCTTTAAAAAATAACTTTGATTTTGCTCGAAAAAATAAAAAACCAAAAAATAATTGTTATTTTTGTTCAAAAAAATAAAAATCAAAAAATTACTGTTACTTTTGTCTTAAAAAAAAAATATATAAAGCAAAAAATAACTGTAATTTTTGATCGAAAAAATAAAAATCATATATTATAAATATAATAATATTTTGTCATAGAAAAGTTCATAAGGATCAATATGGTCTTCTTGAATCAGTTTGCCAGCAAATTTTTTGTTTAAAAATTTCGAAATAGCTGTTATTTTCGGTCCCTGTTTCTGAATTATTAAATTTGCGTTAAAATGGCATCGATTTGTTTTGCATATTTTGACATTTTTGAGTGATTTTTTTTTTGCTTATCAGGTCTATCAATACCAGATTTTCAAGATTTCGGCAAAATATGCTTCTATGTTGACCGATGCAGCAACTTAGATGGTTAAGCCTGCCAATGGGCTTAATATATTTCATCCAAAACTGTTACCAGTTACTTGCTTCGCACATGGGTTATACCGCATTGCAGAGAAAATTAGAAGCTAATTCGATAACATTGCTTTTTTTAATGAAATATATCTCTTTGTCCCCCTTCGACCGCAGCCAGTAGAGTAACAAGTTGGGGAACCTGTCAAGATGCTTCAGAATTCTATTCAAAAAAATTTGAGGAATTCAAGAATGTCTGAAGAGCCTGTTGATACCGATGATTATGCCATTAAAACGGTAAAAGAATTTTAATATTAAATTAAAATAACTTTAGAAGTCAATTACACAGAAAAAATTATTAAATTTCTCCAATCACCAAATTTGTTCTAAATTCATAATATCAAGCAAACAAGTTGTTGATTTTGCACCTATTACCAAAATGATTATATTGATTCTTTATGACATTGTTCTTGCTGTCAATGTAATTCTTTGACGATTGGGGCCTAAATATATTAGAACGAAATTTTATGTATTCCTCATTGAAAAGTGTAAATTTCAACACCGTGAAATGAAAATGTTGTGCATATTGTATCCACCTGGTCCTGACCAGGCCTTGCCCTATTAAATATGTATTGTAAATAAATAAAAACAGAAAAATTCTTTCGTTACTTTAATTTCGAAAAATAATTCTAGTTGACAACAAAATGTTCTTGCTACAGCCATAAAATTCCATACATATAAAAGTAGTCCCAGCCTAGCCAGGCCAAGGCCCTGCGGGAAATTTGTGTCAATTGCTCTTAAAGCACTTATCCCGTGACCAGTGAACAAAATTTTATAATTAAAAGGAACGAATTGTGATAGATGAAAACAAGACCTGTCACTTAACTGGTGATAATGTGTTAAGAGTGTAGTTGGTCCAGAGGAAGGGTAATTGGCACAAAACTTTTCATGTGACTGGATTTTGTGCGTGTAGTGGCTGATTCTCTCTAGTTCTATTACTTTATATGAAGGGGATCTATCATATTTACATGGCTCATTAGGGATAACATCTGCGACAGGCATTATTGGAAAGTTATTTCAGTGACCTGTTACAAAGTGTCAAAAAGGTACCAATTAACCCCCTCGTAGGACATCGCCATGTTAATGTGACTTGTCACATGACAAGTTTAGTGCCAGTTCCCTTGCCTGTAGGAGATTTTGTTAGTGCGAGTTTTTTTGATAGCTACAAAAAACTCCATACAAATTACAAGGGGTCTCAGCCAGGCCCAGGTGACAGTTTGTGCCACACAAATTAGGTATCTGCTTAAGAGTTAAATTAGTTATTTGAAGGCCTTAATCATAAAAAACATTTCAGGTTTATAAAAGGCTTAAGAAACGATTTTTCCATGAAAATTTGGTTAACAAACCTTTTATAAATCAAAAATATTTTTTATGAACATGGGGGTAAGTTTTTTTTTAAAGATATTTGAATAAGAATAGACTGAATTTTTTATATGGGGCTTAATATGTGAAGCTTACAACCCCAAAAAAAATTTATTTTTTTTATTTAAAGATTTTCTATAAGAATCACTTAAAATTTTTTTGGTTTGATTAAGTTTTGTTTCAAAAAACTAATTTAAAAAAATATTTTCTTGAAAACGGCAACACTTTACCACTCCGTAACTCGACAAATAAACATCATAGAAAAAAAATATTTCGCACACTTATTCATATCTACTAGAACTATAGTTATGCCTAATATAAAGGAATTCCAACAAAATTTTTTTTTCGGTTGTCCGTTTCACAAATAATGCACCCCCATATTTTTGATTTTAATAAAATTAAAATAAAAACAATTTTTTATGAAATTTTTTTAAGTTTTTAGTGCACATTTTTTATTTTTTAGTGCATATTTTTTTAGTGCATATTTTCGTATGAAAATCTCAGTGTATGAAAATCTCAGCCCTAGTGGTGACTTTTGCGCCACCTTACAAACAATTTAAAGTCATTCTAATACATTCAGTCTAACAAAAAAATAAAATAATTTTAAAGTGTTTTTGAAAAGTGTTCTCTGTTATGTTTTCATTGTTCGCCTCAGACCAGTCTATCCCCTGCGTGGCCGTTGTATTTAAATATACATAATTGCACTTAAAATGGTAATAAATGCTTTAGCAATCTACTCAGGAAGTTGTTAAAATACTCCCCAAAGGTCAAATTCAAATGATTCTACTGCAAATAATACAAAACTCTACGGAATAAGTTTCCAAATAATGTGTATGAGTGTTGAGAGGGGATTGGCCGATGTTCCATCTTCTCCAACACCATCTCCATCAACACCAAAATCAAATGCGAAAAAACGCACTTGTTAAAGTCAAAAGTTTAAAATAAAATTAAGGGTGGTCACTGGGCCGATTGCCTCACTCTCCGTTTCGCTTTACCAGTACGAGATATGATGGTTGGCATTTGTTTGTTTGCTTAATGCCATTTTTATTTATTTTAAAACTCAAGTACTTCTAAAAAGTACCAAAAAAAAAAACCAAATTGTTTATACGAGTATGTATGTAGTCTATATTTTATATCTAAATATTCCCAACCAGACTGTTGAAATGGACTTGTTACACCAACTTTTTAATTTTTTTTTGTGTTTCGGTTTTTTATGTGAATGGGAGAGTGAATAAATGTGTGCGTGTATGTGTGTGTGTGTGTCTGTGTTTATAGAAATTTATCTGTATCTGTGTTGTTTGTAGATGTAGTTATTACGATGTTTTTTTAATGTATTATTTTTTCTTTTACTTTTTTCGTTGGAGCATGCTGTTAAAAAACACTTAAATTTACATAATTTGCTAAGTTTTTTTTTGCTCTATCCTTAAAGTTACCAAAAGTTCGTAAAGCCTCCGAATGTATGTATAAATGTATAAAGAACAAACATTAACTGACGTTTTTTACAGGGCCAAGTATCTGTGTGTTAATACAAACACAGATACATCATTTTACATAGAGAAAGACTTTATTTTAAGTGAATGCAGGCTCAAAAAAACCAAAATTAAAAAAAAAATGAAACTGTCAACAGTTTTTGTGTTATCTACAAAATATGGTTGTTTACCAGTATTGTCTATGTTGCGTGTGTTTTATTTTCTTCTTCTTTTTCCTTTGCAAAACAATTTCTCTATTTGAAAGAGTTTAACATTTTGCCATTCCATCCGCTTTTTATTCAACTATTTCGACTTAATAATTTTTACTCGTATACATACTTTTTAAAAAAAAAAACTTTTTCACCCAAAACGTGTGAACGAGTGTTTGTATGTTTTCATAACTATGGAGAAGAGTGTTGCCAGACATAGGAAAAATATTTATATTTTGGTTTTTTCTTCTCTAAAATAGAAACGTCGTTCAAATCGCAAGAGTTTCTAAAAATTCTTTAAAAATGTAGATACTTTTTTGAACCAAAAAAGTCTATAAAATACCTGTTTCTTGTTCGTTTACGAAGAGAGAAACATCTTCACTTTGTGACAGTCAGAAATTTTTGGGTATGGGCTCTTCCACAAAAGTATACCGTTACTCCACCAAGCCACTTATCTTATATTTCAGATCCATGTTGGTAAAATTTTTCCACTCTTTCACTAAATGGCGATTTACACCAAAATACAAAAAAATTAAATAATAATTAGTATTGTGGTTATATTATTGAACTGTTAATCGTTTTTCAATCCAAATTTAGACATTTTTAATTAGGCTTAAGTTCATTGAATTTAATTTTCATTAAATTATTTTTATGAAGACAGGAATTTTACAACATGAAATCAATTAAAATTTTATTGATAATTTTACATTCTTGACTGAGTAAAGACGGAAAACCAGTCTGGGCAACCTGTCCGTGAAAGCCTGGGTTCAAATCTCAGCGCAGTCATGAATGAAAAATTATCAATAAAATTTTAATTGATTTCAGGTTGTGAAATTCCTGTTGTCATAAAAATAGTTAATTGAAAATTAAATTCAATGAACTTAAGCCTAATTAAAAATATCTAAATTTGAATTGAAAAATTAAATAATATATAAATTATTCTTTGAGAAATAATTTAAAATGCTTGGTGGCGTCACGTTGCAAAAAGTAGACTTTTCTGTGGAAATCCCCATATTTATTTTGAATAAACCCTAGAGGGAACCGAACTGATACCAAAGTAGTCCCTTGAAAGGTCTTTGGTGGTAGAGACCGGTTCTAGTTCTAACACTTTATATGAATGGGACCTATGAGTTTTACATGGGGTTGTCATTAGAGGGGGTCAATTGACACCTAACAGTCACCATTTGACAGGTAACGCATCCATTCTCAATGAAGGTGTTTAGTGTTGTTTCTACGAACTAAATTTAAGAACCAAATTTTAGAAAGTCCCAAAAAGGTGTGTCACACCACCGGTGAATACTGTACTTTTTCTACCTTTTGGTTCTTTATATACCAGTTAAATGATTGGTTCTCCTTTCACTGGTCATAAGTTCTTCCTTTTTGTACTTGTTCTCACAAATCCCAGGACCAGTCTGTTGGAACAATTGATACAAATTACCCGCAGGAAAATTTCAGGGGCCTTTTTGTGTAAACTCACAAGATAAAAATTCAATATTAATTCCTGTAGAAAGAAACAACAAAATTATAAAATATTTCTGAATTTGTTTCGAATATCCGTTTGGAGCCGCATATCGTTAAAGTCCTTATCCTCAATTTCTGGCTACACGAAGTCCGTTATCATCTCGCGATAGCGAATACCATTCACGGTTACTCTTTGCCGAAGATTATTTTCTTTGTAAAGTCAGCATTCACTTCTGTCTGTTCAACCAACCATTCGGCGTATTGGCGACGCTTGAAATTGTCAGTAGGATTCAGCTCTGGAGTCAATTGAACCTTGTAAGCGTGAAAAATAAAATCTGTACACAAAATTCGTATCAGTGATGTTCGTGGGATGTTCACTTCTTGGTCACGACAACTGTTCGAGGTTAATAGCTCTTCTGCCGCACTATCACGAACAACAGCAATGTTTTCCACAGAACGAACTAAGGGAGCATGCACATGTGTTTTTACATTTCCTACATACTCGATTTGCGGAAATTTGTGTGCTATTCTCCAGATATTGGACACATTTTGTAAATTATGCTGACTGAAAAAAATCACGAAGTGCACTTTGATTTTAACGGCACTTTTCGGAAAAGGCTTCAACAATCTTAACGTTGTGTACCTCTCGATGATTGAATTTGTCAAACACTGAAACCAAGAAATGTCAAATTAAGTTGGGCAAAAAACTTGACGTTAAGGTGTGACTTACAATTTACATCATGCTTTATGGTTGGATCACCCTTTATTATAGCTATTAGAAGAAGCACTTTACTTTAATTGTTTTTTTTTATTAGAATTTGTTTACTCAATAACTAAAAATATGTGTATGACACCAAGAATGCAGCAAATTGTAATCATCTGCCGGTGATCTGCCACGTTGTAAAATAATACTCCACGTTTGCATACGAATTTCATACGGTAGCTTTCCAGACAAATTGCTCAAAGTGAAAAAACCCTTAGTAAAAAAAATATGTCCAAGCAAAAAAATTGTTCGTAATCAATGGGTGAATCCACCGTTAAAATACAAAGTACGTATTTTTATATCAAATACGTATTTCAAATACAAGTATTTAAAAAACTGCCTAACCCTACATTCAGAGATTTTTTCTTTACATTGTTATCTTCCGAGTATCTGGACGAGTTAATTTAATTTTACTGCGGTGCGATGCCTCGCTGCGTGTGCTTCTTGCTGCGTTGTTTTGTTCTGTTATTGCAATTGTTTGACTAAATCTGTGGTACAATGCTGTTCATTTAAATTTTTTTAATGTAAATTAAATACAGTTTAACCCTTTCGCTACAAGTTGTTACTGGGTTGCTAAAAAAATCCAATTATTTTGGATTATTACTATAATTGGCCCTAACAATAACAATCAATACTCGATTTAAGAAAAAAATTACCCTAAATATGTTTTTTGGACTTTATCCAAATGGATACATATTTCGGTTATGGTAAAGAAAAATTATAGTATATTATGGTTTATTTATATTAAATTCAAATTTTACAATAAAAGGAAGCACTACAAATATTTACATAAACCAACTAAAATTATAAACCTAAAATTCATATAATAACAATAAACAAAGACAAAATATAACATATAACCAAGAAACATTTTTCAAAATCAGTTCTAATGAAACCTTTTCTGAAACAGGTTGTACTATTATCGGTTTCATAGAACCGGTTCTGGAGCTGGTTGCTGTGATCCAAGAACGGAAGCGTTTGTGAAGCAGAACTGGTATTTAAACTGGTTTTAGAACCGGTTCCCTCAGAACCCGTTCTACTCTGGAGGAAAAAATTATCTACAGGAAGTTTTGTATTTTTCTTTGGGTATGCTTCAGAAAAAAAAGACTGTGGAATTGTCCAGGAAGCTTTTTTTGAACGAAATTGTTCAACCTTTTTTAATGGAACCTGTAGAGTTTGAAAAATTGTTGGGTTTTTTTGAACTGCTTCATCAACTGTGTTACTCTCTACTATATCAATAACCCTATCAACTTCATCATTATTATCAGCATCAATATCTTGTATGTTGATTTCATACGGACCTTCTTTTTAAAGTTCTCCTAATAAAAAGCTGTTATTGTTATCGAAAGCATCAAATAAATTTTTTAAAACTTCAGATTCTTCCAAGTCAGAAACATCGGAATCGACAAAATTGGTTAAAACTTTTTAAATTTAAGACTCATTTTCTTTTCTTATAATTTTTTAAATTAAATTTAAATGGTATCAGAGGTAAAAACAATGAACGTCTGTATCATAGCTGCATCAAACGTAAGATGATTTTATTTGTATTGTGTGTATATCATTAACAACCGTAACTTGCGTTTGTATCCATATGTCTGCACAGCTTTCTTTTTTTTTTAAAGCAAAAAACTATAGATGCAAAAAATTAAAATAAACACTTTTCTTTATGTTGGATATGTTTTTATAAAAAAAACATGCTCACACATATCTGTTTTTTGTAAAATAAAAAAAGCTTTTTTCAAAACAAAAGAAAATATTAAAACCCGTTTTTTTAATGCTACACAGAAAAAAGTGTTTTATCAATTAAATAAATGGTTTAAAAAGTATTTTAATTTAATTAATGTGATAATTGAATCAATCATTTTTTTAGCTGAAAAAAATTAAAAATTTAATTTTGATTTAATTAGCATTTTAGTTATTTTGAAATAAATTTTCAATTAAAATTTTAATTAAATAACAAAAAATTTTAATTGACTTTTTTCGTTTAAAATATAATAATTTAAACATGTAGAATTGTTGTTGAGAATTGTCAATATTTATTTAAATAAATTAACACATTGTTTGAAATGGCAAAGTTTTTTGATCACTTTTTTAATTAAAATTAAATATATCATTTATTGAAAATATTTTTTCAAAATTTTAAAAATTTTAGTAATCAATATAATCATTTTGGTAAAAGGTGCAAAATCAACAACTTGTTTGCTTGATATTATGAATTTAGAACAAATTTTGTGATAGGAGAAATTTAATAATTTTTTCTGTGTATATTTTTCTCAGTTTTGTAAAAATACAAAAGTTTTTTTATTGAAAATGATTCTAATGACCTTAAAAAACAATAATAAGACGATATCTAAATCAATTCGTTGCCTTGGAGATTGTCAGATGCCTGCAAGGTTGAGTGTATCCATATGGATACAATATAGCGAAAGGGTTAATGTGTCCATATTACGTGAATTTTACTCAAGGGGCTTATGTGTATGTACGGTTTGAAATATTTGTGTGTCAAAGTAAACAAGGAAATCCAAGAAAATCTATAACACCCAAAAAATCACGCTGAAAGATTAAAGTTGAAAGCAATGAAATCGTTGGAGTTGCATTGCGTAGTCATTTAGTTATTAATCAAAAAGTCACATTTTTAATGAATGATAAGGTATTGAATAAAAAATTCCGGCAACACTGCATGAGACAAATTTCTAAATACCATGATAAAATACCCGAAATCGGTATGTGAGTTCATAAGTGACGCGTACATTTTAAGTAACTGTGTCTTAAACAAAAATTTATTATATTTTTTAATAAAATGGCCCCAGTTTGCATGTCAAGATTTATGTTGGTGTGTTTATTTTTACATTTACCTCCCCCCTTTGACACTATTTGTAAAAAATCAAAATAAAAGAAAACTTTTTAATATTTTATAAATTCAGTATAAGCTGTACTTTCGAAAAACAAGTAAGAGTGCTATATTCGGCTATGCCGAATCTTATATACCCACCACCGTGTTGGGATAAGAACAGAAAATTATAAAAATAACGTTCTTGAGATAAAAATAAATATATTTCGAACCACACCAACTTCTTTAATTGCATCCACATTTTATTCACATATTTAATTTGGAAACTTTGGCTCTTACCGTTTTCTGGATATAGAAATCTTTAATGTCTTTTTACGGGAGGTGCCATGCCCACTTCTCCAATTCCACTCATATTTTTAGAGAGGTTGTGTACTGATAACCAAGCAATGTGTACCACTTTTGGACAATTTTTCTCTTACCGTTCTTCAGATATAAATAAATATATTTTGTGCCACTACCACTTTTCAAATCCCGTCAATATTTTGTCTGATGTTGAAGTAAAAAAAGTTATTAAAATAATAAAAAGAAAACAAAAAATTAAAAAACAAACTTATGCAAGGTACCCAATAAAATATGGAGTTTCCAACGAAGCAGGTTTTTAAGGCAGAAACGTAAAAGTTTCGCTTAGCATATCGCTTACGGATGCCATGAATTTTATACGCCGTGGCTTTTCAAATTTTATATATTTTATTAAATTTATAAGGAATGCGTTCACTTACCTTACTGTATCTCTGTATGTCTTATTGCGTAGCGCATAAATATATACCAACTTTTTAAATGTAACATTAGTGCTTCGCAAGATAAGGAAATTATTTATTGGGTATATTGTTACTTTCGGTGATGGGTATAAACAAACAACAACAGCATGTGATTTTATAAAAAAAATAAGAGGCAGTCGTAGGTTTTTACTTAAATCTCAGCCATTTATGGACCGATTTGGTCCAAAACTTAACGGAGCAGACGTGACAGAAATATGTAACAACCAAGTCCCCATCAAACGTGGGTTCTTTGGCAAACCCATTTTAACAGACAGACGGACATCTTTCAATCAATTTCGGACCCAGAATATATATACTTTATAGGGTCTAAGATCAAAATTGCAGAAATTATAAATGGAATGAAAAACTTATGTATAGCCTTTAACTTTTGGTGAGGGGTATAATAAAAGGTTCGATCATAGTATAATAAGTAACAGGTACAGGGTTAACGTGTTTGGTATTTTCCGACCAAATTTGGTCGAGTAGTTTTCGGTTGGTCGGCTGTTAGGGTAAGCATTATTTTAGTCGGCTTGAGAAAATGAAGTTTATTTATTTTAAGAAATTTAGAACACTGATCGCAAATCAGATAAGTGCAAATCTTATACATTTTTCAAAACAAAAATTTTTTTTGATTGTTAATAGATATGAAGAAGACCATACGCACCGCGACCCTGAGAATCTTTTGTGCAGTTGATTGTTGATAAAACCACGGATGTGGCAATGATGAAATAAAGGTACCTATATAACTTTAGTAGCACGTCACTATGACGGATGTTTTATAAAGAATACTTTTGCCACAGATGCCGTTTCAATTTTTGTTCTTATAAAATCATTTTTATCACCAAACAATATTCCTTTAAAATTTATTATCAGATTGGCGATACTTAAGTCTATTTCAACATTGATGTTTAAAAGATATAAAAAAAGTCCTAATTCAAACTAGGACTTAGAAGGCATACAAGATGTATTTAAATTTTATATTGAGCTTCTTAGTCAAATAAAACCTTAGTTTGACTTTAAGCGCGAAGACTTAAAATGTTATAAGTAGTCACACCCTCTTAATTAATGTCTAACGATGATTTGTCTATATAGTCCCAAATTTTAAATTGTAAATATTTAAGGAGAAAACCCAAATACAAAAACCACTTTCAGAATATTCGATATTTCCCTGTAACAGTATTCGTATTTTCTTTCGGTGCTTCTTTGAAAGCTCCTATACGTTCAGACGTTACGTTTTATGTTGGAATTGCAGCTTTACGTTTAAGTATTTAATTTAAATTGAACTTCTCAATTTCAAAAATTGAGTTTTTAAACATTTAAAAATTTGGTCGGTTGCAAAGGATTTTGGTAGGTTTTATAGAAAATTTTGGTCGGATAGAACATTTTGAAACGGCAACCCTGGTCAGGTACGTTCATTAGGGAGACTTGCCATTATTTACCCATGTAACGTCAAATTAATTTATTTGAATTTTGACGCTTGTTTCAATTTGCTTGCCTTGATTTATTTTGTTTGACTTTATATGGGGTTTTAAATTGAGAACAAAATTCCTAATGACTCAATGTCCTGAAAGTTATAAAATGCTCATAAAATGTTTGCAAGAAATTATTGTATGTGCCCTTGAAGTGCAAAAGAAATTATTGCATACTTAAGGGCCATGGGACATATTACGGTATTCGATATCTTTCGAAATTACAATACAATTTAAATAGGAATTTCGATCGATATCGAATGCCGTAATTTGGCACCAAATATCTTTTGAATATGAAATAAAACAACTGTTCATTAACAATTGGGAAGAGTAACAATATTTGTGTGCTGTTTTTACAGCACGAGTGCTTGAACGAGTAGTAAAATTTATATGAAAAACACTCAAAAAACGGAGTGCTTTTCATATAAATTTTACTACACGTTCAGGCACTTGTGTTGTGAAAACAGCACATTGGACTTCAAGGGCACATACAAAATACGCCAGCCGCCCTTCCTTCTGGCAAACTAATAGCTTTTAATATCTCAACGTACGTTATGGTCGTGGTTATGCTCATAAGGAGACCTGTATATCAACTGAGTGGTTAAGTGAAGAAAGCGACAAATTAAGTGCAAAGGATTCTAGGTGACTTGGCATTTTCTCTATTTTGCTCTTAATCTACTCTTAAACTACTTTAGTTTTAAATAAATTGTACACTCATATAAAAATGCATTTTTATATTGATGATGCCCTTACATCAGAATTGTGACACCAATGTTATTATAACTGGCATCACTGAGGCAAAATGTGACATCAATCCAATGACTAACGTCATCCTAAAATTTTGTCATATATTATGCGTCATCTACGCTTTGACTACAGTGACATCAACTCGATGCCACATTTTGTTTATTATTAACTTTATTTCCATGTTTAAAAATTAAAATGAGAAGTAAAAATTCCCATATTCTATTTATTTAAGTTATTTAGTTAAATACATTACATTTTCAAAGTAGAATGACTACGAAAACCATATCGGGCATGCTGCTGGTGTCTTATAATTGAAAGTTCTTCTGTAAACAAAAGGAATACAACAAAAGTGAAAGAAACATGTGTAACGGGTAAGTAAATAATAATATTCTCTCAACTTGACTTAAGTCAATTACAATGACTCAATTTAATGACAGTTTGTCATGTAATTAGTCCTAACGGGTCCTTTCTCCGATATTACTGAGCCACCGCACTGATGACATGTTTTATTAAACCAACTCCGATTCGTCATTTTTGTGATGCCAATACACAGTGTAAGTTTTTTTGAGTTTAAATTTGAGTAAATATATTTATCAAACATGAAAGAGCACTTGTTATAAAATAAGAAAATGCAAAAACTTTGCCTAATTTGTCAACAATAACAGTACAAAGTTTCTTTAAATTTGAATACTTTTGAGTGAATTAAAAACAACAAAAACATTTACATGAAATTGCTCATTTTTAAAAGCGTGAAACTTTTTATTGGAATGGAATTTTTTAACGTTTTTTTTTTTTTTTGTTTTGAAGCTCAACTTATTTGCTGTTAATATCATTAGAATTTCGTTTTAGAACTGGAAAATTCTTTTAGTGCTTTTTCATTTAAACAATTACTCTTCTCGTTAAGTTAAGAAAAAAAACGCAATTCTATAATCGATTAAATCTTTTCTTCATAACGCTTCAACACCAAATTAAATTTAAACAAACGTCTGAAGTACCTACTTTAAGGCACATATAAAATTATCTGCCGAGATTTGCCGATAAAAAAAAGAAACAAATAATGAGTGATAATACCACATACCACGAAATTTTTGATATATGGCTTAAAACCCCTGAAAATGAACCCTACGGGAAATTTGTGTCAATTGCTCTTAAAGCACTTATCCCCTGACCAGTGAACAACATTTTATAATTAAAAGGAACGAATTGTGATAAGTGAAAACAAGACCTGTCACTTAACTGGTGATGATGTGTTTAGAGTGTAGTTGGTCCAGAGGAAAGGTAATTCGCACAAAACTATTCATGTGCCTGAATTTTGTGCGAATAGTGGCTGATTCTCTCTAGTTCTATTACTTCATATGAAGGGGATCTATCACATTTATATGGCTCATTACGGACAATATCTGCGACAGGCATTATTTTAACCGAAATTGGAAAGTTATTTCAGTGACCTGCTATAAAGTGTCAAAAAGGTGCCAATGACTTGTCAAGTGACAAGTTTAGTGTTAGTTCCCTTTCCCGTAGGGAAAGGCTTGACCTTTCCGTAAACCATATTTGTGGAAGTACTAAAGTACTACATTTATTGCAATCACCAGAAATACCAGAAGAAAACCATTAGTTTTAACATTTTATTCTTACTTTAATTTATATGTACATATGGAATATATTCTTATTTTAAAATTAATGAAGAAAAATAAAACACTGATTATTACTTCTACCTCTTTATTATTTATTTTAAACATTCTCATGCATACTCTTTGCTTTTTTTACTTTTTGATTATCCAACGCGAATAATATCAGACATAAATTTTTGCAGTTATATGGGAGGTGGGCGTGGCAGCGATCAATTTTTGCCCATTTTTTTGACAATGGTACATAGTAGTCTAGTAGCCCCTTGTACCAAAATTCATAAGTCTAGTTTAATTTTTTCCAAAATATTTAATTTTGTCTCCCTAGAATGGCTAAGTCTTACACTGTGCATTGATGACATAATTACCACTTTTGACCCTGATGACAATTTGGCCGAATGATGTTATGGCCGACATCACAATACTGAAAAGTGTCACGGGATCAAAAACGAAGACACTTCCATAGTCCTAATGTCAAAATACATCACCGTTATAACGCCTTTTCTATCAGTGTAGCTCTTTTTCTACTCTTTCCAACTATACTATACTATATTTTACTCGCCTCAACTCGACTTAAGTCAACTTAAAATTCAATCATTAAGCTGTTGGAACCGACTGCGAAAAAAAGGCCAAAGAATAGTTGCAAAATATTTAATTATCTTCTATAACTTGATGTCGTGAGTTTAATTCACACAAATGTGAGTCAAGTAAATTCACATCATTATACATTTGATAGTGTTTCATTCTAAGAAATAGTGCTATAAAAATGTTGACCGTTTGTTCTTCGGTTATGTATTTTATATCGTTAGAGGTTTTAATGTGAGTCTCTATGATTCGACTCGAGCGAGTAAAAATTTTATTTTTACTTACATCTTTCTGAATTAAAAATAACGAATTTTAAACGAACTTTTAGGTGTCTTGTATTGAACGAATTAATTTAATTCGCGCTATAAAAAAGTAACAAAAAATAGTATTAAAACCTTTTTTTATTTCCGAACATAAAAACTGGAAAAAAGTGTGTAGACAAATTGTGTTTGTACTAAATTATAATGTGTGTACACTGAAAAAAAAACTTATAATGCATATTAAGAAAGAGACTTCTGTAGCTGCTCTTTTTTGTATTATCTTCAAAAGTTTCGTTGGCAGTACGAAAAAAGTTTAATTAGACCTTACGAAACTCTACCTTACTAACGATTTCGTTCGTAGTCTAGTTTATCGTAAATATTAAAAAACTGTAATGTGTGTTATTAAGTCTTCTAGTTAAAAGATATAGTGTTCTTTAGAATCACATATAAACACTTAACTATTAATTAGACTGAAGACAATTAAGAAATAATTTCATAAAATATACGAATGTATACATTTCGTAAGTTTTAGAATATTTTCGTATGAAAATTTCTTAGTTTCGGACCAAGTTTCGTATATTGTATAACCGTTTTTTTGCTCGGTGTACGAGTAGGTAAAAGTATGCGTGTGAGCAAGTGTATGTGTAAAGATACTACATGCTGCTCTTATCTGATGAACACATCACGTGCAACATGATTATTTCATGTGAACAGCTTCAAAGAATTCACAGTTGTAAGTTACTTTTCATCTAGAAGATGCGCGAAAAATTTCAAACTACTCCGAATACGTGACTGTTTTAACGACGATTAAGATAAAAAAAAAACAGTAAAAGGAGTGAGTCAATACTTACGACTCGAGTATCTAGTAGATATACAGAATAATGTGATACGCACAAAGATGTATAATAAGATATGATGTTTGTTTGTTTGTATGTCTGTTTGTTTTCTATTTGCTATGCGAAATTTTGTTTGCCTGTGTGTGCATGTATATGATACATTTTGCGCAATAAAATACAAACATGATTATACGGATGTGTTTTAGAATCGCTATTGAAAAAGCTAGAAAAACAACATGTATAACGGTAAAGGTACAACTAGTCTTATTCCTGCAAATACCCTGTGAAATGAAGAATTATCCGATACTGATCCCACGTTTATTGTCTTTGGGGGCTGCGTGTTTTCAGGTTTCTTACATGCATTTTCAATCACTTGATTTTTAGTTTTCTCTTTGGTGGGGGTAAAAGAGTTTTGTTGGAACAAAAAATGTTACTGTGAATAGCAAACTTGTTTTGGAGAAAAGACTAATGAGTATGATGGTTACAAAACTTTTTAAAGAGTTATTTCCCCCATCAAAATGTCTTATATAGGACTTTTTATTGCTTCGAGCTTTTTTTTAATTAAAAAAAGGACTGCTCTTTAAATAGGCATTTATTAATAACCACAATTGTTTTAAACAATTTTTGTAAAATAAGTATTTTCTTAAAAAAGAAAATATTTTACATCAGGTACTTTTTTCTCAAAAAGATACTTTTTCTCAATAAGGTAATTTTTCTCAAAAAAGATACTTTTTCACGAAAAGGTACTTTATCTCAAAAAGGTACATTTCCTTAAAAAGTTACTTTTTTTTTCCCAAAAAGGTACTTTTTCTCAACATGATACTTTTTTCAAAAAGGTACTTTTTCTCTAAAAGGTACTTTTTCTCAAAAAGGTACTTTTTCTCTAAAAGGTACTTTTTCTCAAAAAGGTAATACAAAATATAAAAAAGTTTATTTATTTGTATGCTTTAAATATTACCAGAATATATAATATATAGATTTGCACAAACTTAGCTGAAAAAAGCCAAACAGGGTATATGCACGTAATTTTCGTACTTTTTGTTAACATCTTTTTTCAAAATATTTTTTCAAGCTTGAAAAACATAACATAAAGGTTGAAAACAAATAAAGTACATTTAAGTATAGTAGCGTATTATTGGACATAATAGGAAAAAAGGGATTTTTATTGTCCGTTGTTATAAACATACTAACGACAATCTACGTACTCAAAATTTTCAAAGTTGGTTTATTTTCACTAAAGAATATCATTTGATATAGATTTGAAAAATTTTTGAATTGTGCGACAAATGGGGTAAAATTTTTTACCCTAAGTACTTTTTAAAAAAGGTGGCACAAGTATATTACTAATTAACAACAAAACACAAGAATTTTTTTAATGGAAGCCTAGACGATAATATATCTTAAACTCAGACCATGCCTTATTTAACGCCCACTTTTATTAATTTTTCTGCATTGCCCCTAAAAATCTTCAATCACTTTTGCTTTCTCATTAAAGGACTTTCCAAATAAATGTTAATATTATTTGATATAAAAAAAGTTATATCGGGTGATTAATTCTGAGGTTTGATTTATAATGTAAAATAAAGTTAATTAAAAAGTGAATTTAAAATTTGTATTGTCGGTTAAAAAAACAATTTATGGCATTTACTGTTTTAAAATGATCTAATGTAAATCAGACTACGTCTGAGGTGGTGCATTCGGAAGGTCCAATTTTGGGCGACTCGTTCGAACAAAGCGAGCTGGCTTATTCCTGAAGACTTTAGACTTTACATATCCCCAGGGAAAATAGTCCGAAGGTGTGATATCGCACGATCTGGGTGGCCAATTTACCGTAGCGAAACGTGAAATTAAGTGCTCACCAATGTGATTTGTCAACAAGGTCATTGTTTTACGCGCTGTATGGCCCGCAGCGCCATCTTGGTGAAGCAGAGCTCACCGAGACCATGCGCTTAAATATCATGAAGCAGGAAGTCCGTTTACATAGTACGATAACGGTTACCATTGACGGTAAAATTCTGATTTTAATTTTTTCCGAAGAAATATGGAAAAATTATTCCACCAGCCCATAAACAACACCATAAAGTTGTTTTGAATGGATGTAATGGTAGCTTGTGGTACTCTAAGAGTTAGTCATCAACTTGATTTCAATTAAAAAATTAGTGATATTAATTAAATTTGCACCAGTTAACATGTTAATAGTACTAATTAAGCGTTTAATCTTCTTGTTAAACGTTAAATTCCCTTAATTAAATGTTTAATTCACTCGATTAAATGTTTAATTCACTCGATTAAATGTTTAATTCATTTGATTAAATTTTAACTTAAAAAAGATATTAGTTTCGATTAATGCTTGGATTGGTGAACCATTTTAGAGTATTTTTTCTGTGCATTGATCCAGAAATGTGCTTCATCACTAAAAAAAATTTCACGATAAAACACCGGAATTTCATTGAGTTTTTTTCAGAACTGTTTGGAGACGCTGTTGAGGGGTGAGTCTTTCTATGATGAGTTGCCAAACGATGCTGAACAAAAATACCAAAGCAGTTTGTTATGAGTAACGCGTAATCTGTTAAAAACAGCATATAGAAAATCAAACTTCACGATGAGTCACTCTTTATAATTTAAAAAAATAACAAAAATCAGTATTAACAATTTTCTTTGGAAAATCCCGGGCAGTCACGGGGCCAAACAGCCAGTTAAATATAATCGGAAAAGTTCTTAAAAAAAACATTTTTGATCTCCATTTAAATTTATTTAACCTTGAACAACTCTGTCCGAAGATTAACCCCTGTTAAAACAAGAAGCATTAATTTTGATTGCCTGAAATTCCTTTGTATCGTCTTGTACGAGTAAAATACTACAATTTTATTTCTTCCTCTGAAATCAATTTATGCTCCTCATGTAAAATTTCAAGTCACGTATAATCTCATTAACTAACACTAAGTAAGTTGCTGTCATATTCGGACGTGGGTCAATAAAGATTTGCTATAAATCAAGATTTTTTTCCTCGGTAATCTCAAACACTCCTACATTTAAGACAAATTACAATCAAAAACTGATGTTGCCTGCTAAGTGTTTTCTTTTTTCTTTTTGCTCTGAAATTGCTGTAACATTTGGCACAATACTATGGACAGATGGTAAATAGGGGAGCCTGGAAAATAGAAAATACTCGTTTGTATATGAAGCTATTGATTAACATACATATGTTTAGTATATAATGCTTTTTGTTTTAATTTTTGGGGAATTTTTCGTAAAATGGATTTTTGTAATTGCATTTTCCAGTAAGTCTTTAAAGAATTTATTTCTTTAAATTTTATTCCTGCTCTTATGTTTTTCCAGCAATCAGAAACAGGCATGCTCAAATATTTCCTTGCCATTATGGTATCCACCGTCTTCCCATATGAATTGTATTTAGATCTGCACGTAGCAAATAGTTTGTAAAGTTAGCTTTTGTATAAAAATTTTATGTCACTATTCACTGCTATTGCTACAACTTTCTTTGAGTTCTCGTAAACTAGACAAGCAGACACTATCGAATAGATAATAAAACAATAGCGTATGATGGGTATTGTTGTTACATTTCTGAAAGGTATCAACAAGATATCGTTATCAATGTTGCCTTTTGTTTCTCTTACATATGCAGCTCTTTTTTTACAGTTATGTAAATTGTAAATGGTTGAAGAAATATTGACACGATAAATTCCATTTGTAGCGAGAATGCAAACTAAAATTGATATTTAAGGTAAGAGAACATAAGCGCAAATTAAATAATATAATCTGGATTGATTTTTACTAAACTCTTCTCCTGAGAACTACTTTTACTTATAATTTCGAACTTGTTTTAATATTGAATTTTTTTTTCTTTTCTTAAACTGTAATTTCAAGCACTTTAAAAATTTCCGAGAACTTGTATTTTAAAGAACAGTCTACGATGTCTACAACTAAACAAATCTTTTCATGTTATCTGTTATAATTTCATAATCTCTCAAAACAAATGCTTAAAAATAAAACTAATATAAAACTGTTTCAAATATACTTGCAGACATTTGTGCGAAAATTCTTAGACTCTGGTCTTCTAGTTTTCCAATAGACAACTAAGCAGGCAGCAACGAGATACATAAATCTCAGATAACAATTGTCCGTTTGTTTGGACACTTTTTTGTTTTTCTTTAGTTAAATAAAAATACCACATCAAAGGAGCTTTTTATAGGTTTCTCTTATTTTTATTTTTTTAAATTTAAACATTCAAGAATTGTGTTTGAAAAATGTATGACGATGAGTATGTGAAACCAACACAAACACCCACAAAAACACATTTATGCATTCTATTTTATTTAGATACAGGTTTACACTTTAAATCCCGATCTAATCCAAAGCAAACTTTCGAGAAGACATGACTCTATCATGTTAAACGACTTGTGTGTTTGTGTATGCATGTGTGTGTTGGTGTTGTCAAGGATGAGGGGGGATAATGCCTGGAATAGGTATGAAATTTTACTAGTTTCGCATTTGAAAATATAAAAAGTGAAACTTTAAAACTTAAACGTTGTTGTACCAGAGTAAATAGAATAAAATTGAAACATTATGTAGTACGTACAATACACGTACACACATGTTTTAGACCCTGCAAGCATTTCTTAGATTCTGGAAGAAGAAAGTGACTAAGCCTTACTTCTTCTCCTCTTCTAGGTAATTGAGAGAAGATTTTACACATTTTGCAAAAGGAAAAATATTTGCAATCGTTTTAATACACTCCACCACCACTATTGGTGAATGAGGGTATACTAAGTTTGTCATTCCGTGTGAAACTTTTTTATTATACATCTCAGAACCCGTAAAGTACATAAGGATGTAGAATCCTTGAGTAATTCTTAGCCGGCTTAACTATGTCCGTCTCTTCGTCTGTTGAAAACATGCTCACATTCGAAAGACTCAAAAGAAAAGAACAAACTGAATGTCAAATCGCTTGTAGTTAGCCTAAGCAGTTTGGGATTGAAATCCAGCAAATCGGCTCAGTAGGATCAGATCTTTAAATCAAAATGTGGAACCACCATCCTAAAAAGTTTATCATTTTGTTACAAAAACTAAAATTAATGCTGGACTAATGCATGTAATGATATACGATTTCGCAAAAATTCGTTTTATATGACTGGTAATAATAGTGTTAAGTTTCATGAAACTCGGTCGATAATTTACCCTGGGCCACATATAAACCCTGCTGCCGAGAAACAGTTTATAGCGCCTAAGCCCGTAATAAATAATGCTATCATAATAAAATTAGTACCGCACAGTTTTATAGGACCATAAATAACACTAAGAAACTTCTTGATGATCGGTCCATAATTTCTCCTGTGCCCCATATAAAGCCCTCTCTGGGAAATAAACTAATTACAATATAAACCATAGCAGATATAGATATTGCGGTAAAATTTGTTTCAACTTAGCTTCATATGGTCATCAATAATGTCAGGCAATTTTGTGATATACAGTCCATAATTTACTTTAGATCACATATTAGGCAGCCTTCTGAAATTTACTGTAAACGCTTAAACTAATTTACTGCTGTAGTGAAATTTATTCTCATATGTGTTTTTAATACCGAAAGTCACTATACAGAATTTTGGAATAATTGGTCCATAATTTATCATGTGTCGAATATAAATTCCTCTCCTGAAAATCATTTCAGGTCGGCTAAAACTGTTACGAATCATGATATTTTACTCAAACTAGTTAAAACTTCTAAAAAAAAAAACTTTCCGATTACACCGCGTTAAACACATCTGTCCTATGAGCCAAATATACTTTTTCGGAAAGGGGAGAAAAAATAAAAATACACGTGTATCGGCGATTTTAATGTACACGTCAGAATTTTTTTTTTAATGTATTAAGTATAAAGCTCGTAGTGACCGTCTGTCCGCCTGTGTGCAAGACTTTGGATCGATTTTTAACTCTTTTTCCATGATCCAATCGAGCTGAATTTTTGCAGGCAGACTCGTGGAAATGTCTGTATCACGTCAAATTTTTTAAAAATAGATTTTTATCAATTTTCCTGAATTTTTTTTTTTTTTTGAAAAAATGGTTATCGGTTTTTTTGTAACGGTTTCAGTTCGTTAAAAAACCGAATTTTTTAATTAATTTTGTTATACTAAAATTAAAAATAGTTACATTAAAAATTTCAATGCTTTAAAAAAAACTTAGGCCTTTTATTTTTGCGTTTGTAAGCATTTGTGTCAGTATCGCGACAAATAGACCAACCGTATTCGCCAAGCATATGCGTAATGTCTTGTCCTTTAAAGTGATTTTCAATAGCCGTTATGTCCTGATGGAAACTTTTGCAATGCTCATCGCTACAAGCTCCTAAATCATCAGGGAAAAAATCTAAATGATTGTGAAGGAAATGGATCTTTAGCGACATTAATATGCCCATTTCGCCATATGCCGAAATCATTGCTGCGACAATAGTTTTATAATTGGCAGCTCGTTTGTTGCCAAGAAACTGCTAAATAATGGCAACTGTGCCTTTACCCGTGTATACACGTGTATTTTTAATTTTTTCTCCCCTTTCCGAAAAAGTATATTTGGTTCATAGGACATAACAAAAGTTTTTGTAACGCGGTGTTATCGGTTAAGAATTTAATATAGGACCACGCCGCAAACGTCCGTTAATCAATATTAATTAATAATAGATAGATATAGATCCGGTTTTCATAACCGAAGTACATTTTAAATAAAAAAAAAATTACAAAACTACATTCCTCTTGCCGTTTTATCTTCCAGAACATGCCTTATAATGTTTTCGTATTTATTGGATTAAAAGAAAATGTAAAGAAATTGCAAATTCAAACTCGTAGCTTTTTTGGCAAAAGCGCAAAACTAAAAAACAAACGAAAAAAATAGAAAAGGGACACAAGTTCAATTCTTAACTGAGCCCACGATGACGATCGACGAGCTACAACAAGTCACTCATTATCGGTCTCATAAATGTCCCACTAACTCTCGACATTTCGGTCGTCAGGTGTTAAGGCCTCGTAAGTTTTTACTTTCAATTGCCATTCATTTCAGATCAAAACAAAATCGTAATCCTTGACTTTTATCACTCGCCATTGAAGTGATGGCCTGACCAATGTCGTTCTCAAAGAAATATACACTAAAGGGCAGCCCCAAATAGTGTTCTGTGTTCTACTTTACACTACTTCCAATCACAGTTTTTCACTGTTACCATAAATAGCAAAACAAACTTAACAACACATGACTCTCACCAACATAAAACAAGCATAACTTGAAAAGTTTTTATGTACTGCTCTGTTAGTGCTTGTGTTGTCAAAATAAACAGAATATAAAAAGCAACACCGGTAAAGAAACGGTAAATCACAATAAAAGCATCGATGGCACTAGAACATTCACAAATTAGGAATTAAAAAAATTCACAGTGATCATTATCTTAAAAAAAAAAATACATTAAATGTAAGCTAAATTGTATTTTTTTTAAATATTTTTTAAATTTTAAACAATATTTTATTTTAAATATATTTTATTTATTATCTTTGCAATTTTCTCTTTGGCTATGTCAACAATAGGTGTGTTCCACAAGATCTCGGGCAAGTTCGGACTAATGAGAGTAAAATGGAAATTACTCTCTAAATTTGCCCAAACAACCCAAAATTGCTGGAACGCAAAAAATCATTTTTGCACCTCTTCAAATACTAATGCTGCTTACTTTTCAAATTAAGATCTTCATAACATTATAAAACCAAAACATTTGCATCATTGTCATTTTTTGTATCTTGTTTTTTGTTATATTACAACTTAAGGGGAAATATGTATGTAATAATGTATTTACCACTTTAATTTTCCCATTAAAACCCTACATTTTGCTTTCTTATATATTTTTTAATAAAAATTTAACTTTTTCTTTTGCTTGTAAATTTCCCGATTAATTTTTTAGTTTCAAATTAAAAAACAGCTGATTGTTTATTCTTGTCTGAACTTTAAAAAAAATACTCTCTCAATTACTCTCTTAATTGCACAAAAATTGTTATGTGGAACGCTTTTGGGTAACTTTGTGCAAGTTCGGACTGTTTCGTTATGCATCTGGAACAGAGCTAATCACAATATTCAAGCATGTTCTGATGTTCTATTTCAGTTTTAATGTTCTACTGCATCTTTGTTGTAATTCAGCTTTATTCTAGTGAGGGTTGTCAGTTTTGAAATCAGAGGAATCAGTACATAAGAGAAAAAAAAATCAGTACAATTGCATAAAAAACAGTACATATCCTCTTTTAATATAAAATTGCATATTAATAACATAAAAAGCTTTAATCTTTTTTAAAACAAAACTTGAATTCATGCTATAATTTGAATAGTGACAAAATTTAATTAATAAAACGGAATTTTTTTCAAAATAATAATTTAATTCTTTATATAAACTCGTATTAAGCGGAAATACAAAGTGAACAACAAAAAAAATCTAAAACACAACAAGTTGTTAAAATTTCGATTCTTTATTTCTCGTTGGCTTTTCAAAGAAACATTAATTTTATTAAAAGCAAAGTTTGAGTTCATTAATATTTTGCTATTTTGACTTAATTGTTGCATTAGGTCTGTTCTTAACCTACGGGCACACCTAGCAAATATTTGACGAAAAAAAACGTGACCAACAAGTGAACTAAAATTGTATTTCCTTTACTCTATTATATTTTTTGAATATAGGTCAGCATAAAATTAAATAAAAATTAAATACAATAGTAATTTGCTATTGTAAGGGTTGTATAAGGTGTTTAAGTGTAGAGGATGTTTTTCTTATAGCACTTTAGTTTATTTACAGCTCAAGTGTGTTCTGAGCTACTTGGTAGGCTGCTACCAGTGTTTTACTAGGAGCCTGAATCTGAGAGTCAAAAACTGTCTTCAATTGCCAGAATGATTCTGCCTTTATTTGCCATTAATTTTTCTATTTATACAATTTTTGTTAACATACTCTTACTTTACTATTATACAATTTTTAACCTACTTAGAAAATATCTTATTACTAAAATTTTATTTGTTTGATATAGTTGGTAAATTTTAAATTAGGTCAGTTCTCATATTTATTTATTTGTTTTTTTTTTAGCTCAATATTCAATGCTCGTATTTTATTTCATTTAATACTTTTGCGTTTGCTTTGTGTTATATTTGTTGTTACTTTTTTCTTTGTTATTTTTTTTTTTTTTGACTTAATTTTCGGTGATTAAGTGTCCGTACTTTATACTATATCTACCAGCATAATTAATTCATTCCATTTTGCAATTAAAATGTCGTGCTGAATCTCTTTTATTTTGCGGATACAGCCAATGTCCAATTTAACCGAGAACAGCTTCAAAAGGGTTTTGCTAGACAATTTCACTTAGAGCTCTTCTATAAAAAACTAACATTTTAATTTTCTCAAAAATTAATTATTTGACATTGGCCTTTTAAGCACCAAGCTACAGATACGAGTATAAGGACAGCAATGTTAAAAAACAAATTAAACACTTGAAATAATGAAGCTTGTTATGTATTTATCTTCAAAATAATTTAAAAAAATTATTTAAAAGTGATTTACAATTAATTACTATTAATAATTGTAATTATTGTAAAAGGCACAATCGTTTTTCAGTCGATCTTGCACTTTAGATTTTTATAAATAATATATTTACTATGTATGGACATAAATATTTACAATGTTACAAGTTACAAATTTGTATGGCCTTTTTGTACATTGTCCACAATTTCTTTCCTGTCTTCAGTCTTCAAGAAATTGTAAAACTCATTACAACTATAACCAAAGTTTGTCTCTATCTGCAAGTCACTTTTTAGGTTTTATATTACTCGTAGAAGCCTGTTTCCCTCTTTTCTCCACTTTGAAAACTACAGACTCGTTTTTTTTAAACCGTTTGAATGTGGAATGCAAGAAATACAATTACACATTTCGTCAAATTCGTAAACGCACCACCATGTAGAAACGCTTTCCATTTTTCTTCTACTTTCTTCTTATTTTTTCTGACTCTGCAAAATTTCTTGTTATAAACTCATCGATAAGAATATCTATATTAATATTTTTATAGCAACCAATTTGACAATGTGACAAACTATATACTGAACAAAATTAATATATAATAACAGTAAAAAAACAGTACATTATTGAAAACATCAGTACATTTGCGTACTGATTGGCTTGTAATGCATAAATCAGTACTTTAAACAAAAAACAGTACATGTACTGCTAAAAACAGTACGAATGGCAACCCTAATTCTAGTGCAGCTTTGTTCTAGTGCAGTGTTGTTCTATTCTTCTATATTTTGATCGTAAAGCAAAACAATTGTTTTTGAAAGTATGTGTTTCGTAATGAAAGCGAAATATAGGCCCACTATCTAAATTTAATGAAATTGATTGTAAGAAATTTTGCTTCTGCTTGTCCAGCTCTTTAATATACACCGATGAAGCCACTAGCCCAAATTTCACACCAAACAAGGCCTTCTGTGGAATGTATTGGATGCTCTTGGATCACAAATATTCTAAATTCGGCAATTTCGTTTGTTGATGTACTCATTTTTCCATAAATGGACCTCATCGCTGAAGATACCTTTTCGATAAAATTCTGTCGGCTTAAAATTTAAAAATTTTTATTATTTGCACTTATTGTTGAACACTCAATCCGTCCAAAGTGATTTCGCAAAACAAGCCAAATAAATAACAGCTAATTTGGCATATCGACGCCTTAATATGCAAACCTTCTAAATCCGCTTTTTAAGTAAATTGAGATTTGGATGCCGTGTGGTAGAGAAAGATACGCCTCGTCGACCAGCATGTAGTTTTTATTCAGTTTGAGTCTTGAAGTATTTGAAAAAGTTTGAAAAGAAAAACTGCTCTAAAGCTGCAAATATGATATATAAAAAATTTTTTGTCCCTCCTGTAAAATGTGCAGAAAGGGAGTTAGCAGGTTTGCATATTAAGCCGACGATATGTAGCTTCAATAATTTTGAAGATCCTTTGTTATATAGAAGTAAAATATATCAGAAGATTTATATAAGGAGTGTTTTTTTATGGCATATAATTATTTGTATGTAAAAAATTATAAAAAATTTGATGATATTGTTTATTATGGTTGTAAATAAGTGGGATCAAAACTCATTTGCGACATTTCAGTTCTAATTCTTTAAAATACTTCTCAGAGACACTTAAGTAAACCTGTTAAAAGTGTCTTCGTAGTATCGTCTGTAAGAGTATTTCCAAAGTCCCAGAGACGACAAGTTTTACGAAAGTTTATATAATTTTCCTTGAATGGCGACACTTTTTTCCAAACTTTTGCGATAACAAATGCTTGCTGGGTTAGTACTATGTGTAGCCAATATGTACTAAATGTTTTGATAGTTTTTATACTACAAAAAAAAAAAGTATTTTATGTGTTTTATTTTTTTAAGGGGGGTTACTGTTTTAAATTGCTTGGGTGTGTTTTGTATGGCATTCAGTTTAAGGTGTTATAAAAAAAAAACTGTTACGATTTCAATGATTAAAAATAAATGAAAGTGGATTATTTTCACATCTATTTGCTCGTATAAAGGACATTTTAAAGTTTTTTAAGGACTCGTTTTCCTTTCAGTTTATTTTTAAGGAATAGCGATTTCTACTTTGCAATCATACCGATGTACATAAATACGTTTAATTAAATGTTTTTTTTATCTTTTCTCTTTTGTTTGGGGGAACACTGATTTTTTTATAACAAGCTAACTACCATGTTTGAAGATTAAGTATTCTTGTTTCAACAGCTGTCATTTTGGGTTCATAGTCCCTTTTCAAATACGCAAACACATTTGGAACACTGTTACATGGTATACATTTTTAAATGGTTGTGTGTGTGTGTGTCAGTGTGTCATGTTTCCAAATAAATCCCCCAAAATGTCATATTTAGTTTTGATAAATCCCCAAAAAAAAAATTGCTTTTTGTTTTTTATATTTAAACACCCTACAGTTTTAAAATACCTTCCGATTGTTTGATATTTAACTTTTATTTGTAATGCTGAGGACAAGTTTTTATTTACAAAAAAAATTGTAAATACAAAATGTGTTTTTTTTAGACGTATAGAACCTCCGATAGGGAAAACTCTAAAACTAGTAGTTATACTAATGAAGTGTGCTTGACTTTTTTTTTGTTATATTTTGGCAAATTGCCGTACAATTTACGTTTAAATATCCTGGCAATTAATTTTCAAAATTCGCGCTCTGTTCGCTAAAATTATAAAGTTCTCTGTGAAGGGTACAGTGCGTACTATCGTCGATCTGACCAGCTAATCGATTCATGACCACATTTACCAGTTTGGATAATATTTGTCGAAATCTAATCCGTATCGAGCATACAAAGGAAGCCATCGCCGCTGTAGACTTGAGTGTAACAGAGGCCTCGAATTCATCGATCCGACGCCGTTCTGAGCAACTCGGTATCTGCCCGTCCATTACTTAAAATATTTTTAGTAATGATCTTGGCCTGCATCCATATGAGATCTAACTGGTGCAAGAATGAAAGGTAACTGATCATCAAGGGCGTCGCGTGTTCGGTGATTAGGCTGAGGAGCATCAACTGGAAGTTGAACCAGTTTTTATCGTTAAATCATCTTCAGTGATGAGGCTCATTTCTGGCTTAATAGGTAGTTAAACAAGCAGAATTACCATTTTGGACAGAGCAGAATCCACATGAGGCTCTTAAGACTTCATTACATACCGAAAAGAATTTGTACGGTTTACATTTCGAAGGCATCATCGGCTCCTCGCCTTTAAATCCGAAACCAGTGCCAATATAACCGAGAATGCTGAACAGGCAAATGATTCATAAATTTGTAATTTTTTATATCGTTGCAAATCATTTGGAAGAGAAATGGTTTCCATAAGACGGTGAAACATGCCATACAGCACACACTGGGGCCAATAGCCTTTTTTCGCGGATCAATTCATATCTCCTCAACTAGAATAGTGAGGCACACTAAATTTTATATGGGTAACTCTTTTTTTATTCACATACGCTTACGCACAACACATTTTCAAATTTTAGCGATCACGCTTACGAACATAATTTTTTAATTCACGCACGCTTCCGCTGAATTGCCTTTAATTGAATAAGTTCAGACTGTTTAACAAATATAAGAAAGTTAGTTTGTGAGGCCGGTCAGGCAGTTACTTTGAATAGTATTCGCTAAATGTGGTTTCAACAGGACGGTGCAACTTGCCACACAGCCTACGAAACAGTGGGTCTTTGCCGCGACAAATTCAATGAACGTGTTATCTCACGTGGTGGCGATGGCAATTGGCTGCCAAGATCATGTGATTTGACACCGTTGGACTTCTTTCTTTTGGGTAATTTGAAAGAAGAGGTGTACGTCGATAAGCCAGCAACAATTCAAGAGCTAAAGGATAAGATAATTCGGTACGTTAACGGCATAGAACCTCAATTATGCCTCAGCGCCATCGAAAATTTGGACCATCGGATGGAGGTGTGCCGCCAAGGTTGCGGTGGTCATTTGGCTGATATTTTGTTTCATACATAATTGAACCACACCAATATTATCATAATAAAAAGAAGTGACAATAATTTCCTAAATAATTTGTGTTTTATTCAAAATCAACATCGGCCCTTAAAATTTAAGCACTCTTTGCATAATGATCATTTATTTTAATACTGTCACAAATTAAAAAGCAAGTCTTTTTAGTTAATTATGCGAAAATGTGCGCGATATAATGATCGATATTGTGTAAAAGAATTCTTTCTGAATCGTTGGAAAGTAATCGCTTGTAATAAAAATGTTTTTTTTGTTCTACTTGTTATTACGCGTTTGTTTTTTTTAATAAAGTAAAGATAGTAGATTTTTCAAAATAAACTCTTCAAATACAACATACAACCACTAGATCAAGGATTTGAGGCAACTTTTAAGATCAACTATATAAAGAAATTATTCAGCTACATTTTAATATCTTGTTGTTTATACGCGACTTTTTACACGAATTTGATTTAACTTGATTCCAAAAAAAAATTAATTTTCATTTTGTTTTTATAGTTTTTGATTTAATTTAAAGCGTGATTTTTTTTATCAGAAAACGTTGTTTATGGCGGATTTTAAGGATTTTAAATTTAATACTTAGTTGGCAGCATGTCAAGTTGTGTGCTAGGAACAACTGGCCATAAGCAAAATAGTGGAACCGCAAACAGCAGTCCAGAAAGATAAGAAATTTAAGGTTTCTGACAGTACAGATTAGATGACTTTATTTACTGCAAAGAAACGCTCTTCATAATATTAAAATTTAGGAGGCAATAGCATCTGCTGATAAATCAGCAGATGAAGAATTCCCCCAAAACTGGCTACAATATTTGAAGATGGTGGCAACATTCCGGATAAGGAGTGGAATGCAGATGAAACAGGCCAAGTCGAACTTATCTAGCTAAAAATCAAGCAAAGCCCTAGTGGGTTTAAAGGAGCCAAAGATCGGGTTACCTTTTTATTCTGCTCAAATCTATATGAGCGATAAAGCTCTTGACTTAAAAGTTCTGTTGATTAAAGACAATGCACCAGGTCATCAACATTCAGATAATCCAAATGTACAATTTTGATTTTTGTCTTCAAATACAACATACAACCACTGGATCAAGGATTTTAGGCAACTTTTAAGATCAACTATATAAAGAAATTATTCAGCTACATTTTAATATCTTGTTACAACTGAAAATATAGCAAACATCAAAAAAAATTTTAAAAGGAAATTGACTCCGGGTATTGACGAAAAAAGCAATATAATACTAAACGCTCTTCCAAGAAAAGAAATACGAAGTCTTACCAACATTATAAACAGTTGTCTAAAGTTTTCTTATTTTCTAGACTGCTGGAAAGAAGCGAAGGTAATTGCAATACGTAAACCAAAAAATGTTATTATCTTGTCCATTATCTTATAGGTCAATCAGCTGATTATCGTCAATAAGTAAAATATTTGAGAAAATTATTAAGGAAAAAATTTCAACATATTGCGATGAAAACCATATATTCCAACCTCAACAATTTGGTTTTAGAACCAGGCACAATACGTCGGATCCTTTGGTTAGAATAAAAACTAAAGTAAAAACAAAGTTCAACGAGGGAAGCCCACGGGAATGGTACTTTTGGATATAAAATCTGCATTCGACTCGGTATGGCATAGGGTGTTCAATTAATCGGCTTTTTTTTTTTTTGTTCGATTAAACTATTAATTCAGTGTTAAAAAACTTAAGTCAAAAGTCGAAAAGTCGCAAAATTTTAACTTTTTAATGCTTTAACTTTTCTCTGCTTTTTAAAATCAAACATCGATTCTGTTAAAACTTATGAAAACAATCGGCAGTCGTGTGCTAAGTTTTCTTCTGCTTTTGATAAGTTAAAAAAATCAAAATCACAAGCAGTGTCTTTGCTTTTGAAAGTTGTCAGAAGTCGCAGCAAATAAAATGTCAAAATTAATCGATTAATCGAATAATTCAAAATCCTGAAATTTTAAAAATTAAGATATTTTTGTTCGATAAGTTTAGAAAAAAATTGGCAATTGAGTAAATAAACACTATTAATTACAAGAATTTTAATATTTTATTATAAAAAAAAAACAAAACAAACCTAACAATGTATACTAATTGATAAAACCTTTACACCGATAAAAAAAATAGAACATGTATTGAGATCATATAATTTTAAATCTACAAACAATTAAAAAGGTCCCATGTTCTGTAATTTTGGTGAGAATTTCTCGCATCGAAAACATGTGAAATAAAATATTCCATCGTTTCTCGAAAAGTGAGAAAAAAGGTGACTGTAACTCATGTCGAAAACTGTCAAAAGAGTTACGTTATAAATGTCATAATATTCCACTCAAAGCCGATATTAAATTGCAGATGTTGAGAACGCCAGTCAAACATATCGTTGACGGCGACCGAAATTGACTAAAATTGAAAAATTTTTAACAACGGCGGCGAAAATACCGCCGTCGGCTACACCAAAAAATGTAAATTGCGACTTTAATGTTTGGTGATTTAAAATTGCTTTGAATACGTTCGTATATTTCTCAAAAATGTTAGAAGAAAAATAATTCAACAATGAAAATATCTGCCAAGAACAAAATACTTATCTCTTCCGTGTTCATATTCATTGCAATTTGCATTTTTAATTTATTTTTTAGTGTTAAAATTTGTTCTTACCCCGTTTTTATGCGTGAGTGTATTTGACAGTTCAAAGTGGGAACTTTCTCATACAAATTTTACAGACACACTTTTTCAGTATATTGGCGAGAAATTTCCTTACGTGACAGTTATTACTTGCCAAAAAATGTTACAGACGCAGTTAAGTGAGAAAAACCGCTGTTTATTTCAATTTATGGCATTTTTGTTTCATTTCTCACATTTCAATCGAAAAGTTTCTCGACATGGGAGTTACAGAACATGGGCACAGATCTTTTAAAAATAAAATGTTGTTTCAATGTTTTGCTTTACTTGTAAGCCACATACGATCAAGTTTTGTGTTTCCTTTTAATTTTCCATACTCTCTCACTTTTTTTACTAACGCACTCACAATTTTTAAATTGACCACGAAAGTGCTCTAAATTTTACCTTTCCATTTGCTTGTCAATTTTACGTTTAATTTAACTTAGACGCTTTCTTTATAAAAAATATATTTCTTAAAAAATAAATGTGCTTTATTAAAAAAAAAATTGTGTTCTAAAAAATTATTTTGCTTTTTTACAAAATACTTTTTCGTCGGGACCATTTTTAAAATGAAATTTATTATCAAATTGAGTGCAGCCTGTGACACAGCTGTCAATTCAAACAAGTTCTGACAAGCAGTTTTTGCGAACAACTTGACAGTGATTTATTGAACGTGTGGCTTTAGGGTTAAAAATATTTTTTTTTTGCATTTGTTGCAATAATAAGTAAAAATTAACGGATTACTGCATTATTTTAGTAATCAGTAAACATTTACTGTTTACTGAAATTTTGTCAGTAAGCACTACGCCCATGTATGTGAATTATTCACTAAACATGACTGTTTTTTTTTTTTGTAATTCAAACGGACACATACATTTGGTTTATTTATTTGACATAAAACTTTAAAATATTATACATTTGACAGAAAAAAAATTGACCTTTAATGACCACATTCTCATATAAAACACGTACATGTACCCGGGTACCTTGCTACACATTTAAGAGTGTTAAGAGTAAATTGGTCTCTCACGCAAATGACAAAAACAATTTTTAGCTAGACGGCTGCAAGAAAAAAAAAATTTTTTGAAGTTGTAAGTTCTCAAGAAATTTCGTACATGCAGATTATCAACTTCAATCAGAAAATTTATGTTGAAAAGGCAAAAGGTACCCGGGTACATTGCTGCGCACGTAAGGGTAAAATAGGGTTTTTTTTTCTTTTGCCTATACAAAAAAGGCAATTTATAGAATCCATAATTTCCTTTTTTGTACAGACGTAATTCTAAGTAGAAAAGGAAAATTCATTACCTAACCTCTTACACTACTTGTTATATTTCTATGTAAATTGCTTCTTATATTGTGTTAATAAATATTTATCTATCTTCAGGTACAATTTAGATAATGAAATGAATGGTAAACATTTTAAAGTCACAGAAAAGTGGAAGAAATTTTGTATTCTGGACTGTATCAAATATTAAGGCATCCATATTTGATACAGTCCAGAATAAAAAAAAAAAAAAAAAAAAAAAAAAAAAAAAAAAAAACACAATATCGATGCCTTACTTTCTCAACCCCGTATCTTAAAAAAATACGGGTTTGACTTTTTCATGTCAAACGAATGATATTTTTGTGTTCTATTACTGCAACAACTTATTATTTCAATTAATTATTAATATTTGAAGCAATGCCGCGAATAACGTTGTAAAAGCCACTTTTTGCAAAAACAGTTTTTTTTGCAGATTAGCGTTGACATTACTCTCTTACACTGTTTAAACGTCAATTCACCCAAAATTACAAAGATACAAAGAGTCAGCCAGTGGAAGAACGTTGTAAGTTACTAACAAAATGAAACAAACGAACTGGTTTTTCAAGGTGGAATAACGTTTCAAAAGCCGCTTGCGTAGTGGAAAAACGTTTTAAATGACATCGCGATTGTGGATATGAAACGTTTTTCTACTAAAAAAAAGAATATAAACTGTAATAATTAATTATTAAGCATGTTATTTAAAATTCGATTTACTTGATATTTTGCATAAAAGTTTTTATTGTCATTATTTTTGATAATCTAAAAAAAAATTAAAAAATTAATAATCCTGCCTTCTAAAAACGTTTTTTTGCTCTCCTGAAAAATATTTATTTTGTTACTTACAACGTTATTCGCGGCTGTGCTTCATTTACAGAATTGAGACAAAGTATTGAACTAATAAGTTGTTGCAGTAATAGAACACAAAAATATCAATCGTTTGACATAAAAAAGTCAAAACCGTATTTTTTTAAGATACGAGGTTGAGAAAGTAAGGCATCGTATGGTGTTTTTTTTTTTTTTTTTTTTTTTTTTTTTGTTAAAATTTTAGCCTTTTTTACCTGATGTTTAATTCGTTCATGACACCATTCCGCTCAGTTTATATTATATATTTTTCAGACGATATTTTTTTACGCGACTTTTCGAGGAACGTATCTATCGCGTTAAAAGAGAATTAAATGCATATTTTTGTGTTAGAACGAAATTTTTTTATTTTTTATTTAAATTAAACGGTCCTACTGAAACTAATATTTTTTGAATTATGTATGAGACATTATTAAAGTAAATGAGCAACCAATAATAATAAAATAAAATAAGCTTCTTTAATATTATTGCGAAATATGAATATGAACTTTATTTTTCAAGCAAAAAGCTGAGAAAACTTTCCCTGACCATTTTTTTCGGTTTGTTTTTAATTTTTATTTACATATAAAAAATTAAAATATTTTTTCACTATAGCAAAACTTGGTGGTCGCTTTCCCCAATGCAGTATTTTAATTGCCTTAACCACCAACTCATACACAAACACATGTGTATTTTAAATTTTGTAACTGGGGTCTGTTAAAAAACAATCTAGAAAACATTTATAATAATAATAATCCTTTATGTAAATTTGATAGTTGGTCTTTTTGTTTCATATTCCAACACATCTGTGAGACTAGGTCTTTTTTTAAATACAAAATTCATATGTGAGTATTAAAAAACATGAATAATTGGGAGGGCCCAATTTCCATGATTAAGAAATTTGTTTCTATTATCAAAAATTGACAAATTTTTCGAATAAGATGACTTAAACGAGTGCAATCTATTAATTAAATCTCAATAAAATGCTGAGTTTTGAAATATTGTTTAATGAATTGTCTTACATTTTTCAACTTATCTTTCTAATCAAAATATTATTACAATATTAATACACATTCCATATTTTTAGGCTACGGTCACACTTATTAAATATTTGACCAACTAAGCATAGCCACTACTTTTGTTTATAGTGAGTGAGATTTAAGATGATCTTAATACAGGGTGGCCCAAAATTACCGAAGGGGTTTGAATTGCTTATAACTTTTTTATTATAATTTGTTTTCTTTTCCTTTCAGTACTTTGTAACGAAGACTTGGGGAATTTAAAAATTGAGCAGTACTCAATTAAACAACGTGCCCAAATTGTTGAGCTTTATTCTTCAAATCAACGATTCATTGTTTTGACTCAGCGTGCATATCGTCGTTATTTTAATTGGCCTCCGCGTTCACCGCATTTAACCGCCCCAGACTGTTTTCTTTGGGGTTATTTGAAAGGAAAATTCTACATTAATAAGCCTACAACCATCCAGCATTTAAAAAGCAATATACGCGATGAAATAAACAACATATCACCTGAAGTTTTGCGAAAGGTTATTGAAAATGTGTTGGAAAGAGCACGAATTTGAGAAGCAAAAAATGGCCACCACTTGCGAGATATTATTTTTCATAACTAAATTAAAACTATTCCCCATTTAAATACTGTAAAAAAAAAATTAATAATTATTTCTTAAACAAAAAGTGGACCACTCTGTATAACAAAATAAAAATTATTATACCGCTAGATATAGCAAAAAACTGTTTTATATACGATGTGGTATTATACACAAAATAAATATTGGAATTAAAGGAAATTATATTTTAGTTTTTCTGTTGGTCCAGGTTTTTTCGTCAGATATTTAACAAGTGTGACCGTAGATTTATCCCTTGAATAAGTGGATATTAACGAGTAAAATATAAAGATTTTAAAACAAATATTCTTTTATTCTGTTTAGAATATTTTTCACAAAATTTTATCTCCCCGATTTGAAGTTCTCTTTATATGGACTGGTCGAAAAATCGACAAATGGCCGAAAACAGTGAAAAATGTATTTTTTTCACTGTAATTTTCTTAAAAATTTTAACGGTAATCTGTGTAAATATGTATATATATTTTTGCATGTAAATGAGAAAAAATTAAAATTTATCTCTAATCCCCAAATTCATAACAAATTCATAGAATCAAGCAAACAATTTGTTGATTTTGCACCTATTACCAAATATTGATTACTAAAAATTTTAAAAATTTAGTTTCAAACAATGTGTTAATTGATTTAATTAAAAATAGCTCAGGTTTTGACAATTCCCAACAACAATTCTACAAGTTTAAATTATTTTATTTTAAACGAAAAAATCAATTTAGATTTATTATAATTTAATTAATATTTTAATTAAATCAAAATTATATTTTTAATTTATTTTTTGAACTTAAAAAAATCATTGATTCAATTATCATGTTAACTAAATTGTAGTACTTTTTATACAATTTTTTTGATTGATAAAAAAAAATGATAATTTTTTCTGTGTGGCGGATTAAGGAGTATTAATAAAAAAGATTTACATAAGCACCTGTCGTGCTGGACCAATCTCATGATGGTTTTTACCTCTGGGTGACAAATAGTGCGTTTATCAGCCTTGAAGCCAACTGTTTTAGATCTCTCTTCCCGTGACTTTGAGTATAAACTAACAGTCAGACCGGAGTCGTGACTCCGGAGGCTACTGACTACCGTGGTACCAGATATTTCTCTGGCCAGCCGTGATCTGAAAAGATATGTCAATTTCGAACTATGCCAACTACCCGATTTGCCCAAAGAAAGTAACACAACAATATGGCATATCCTTCAAACCCTTGGGGGATTTATGAGTACACTGATAGAAAAGGCATCATAACGCTTAAGTATTTTGACATCAGTACTATGACAAGTGTTTGTTTTTGACCCCATGACACTTTTCATCATTGTGATGTCAACGTTAACATCATTTGACCAAGTTGTTATGAGGGTCAAAAATTAAATTATGACACCAATGGGATAACACATTGGCATCAAAGTAATGACGAATCGGAGTCTGTTTTATAAAGCATGTCATCAGTGCGATGACAAACTGTCATCAAATTGAGTCATTGTAATTGACATTAAGTCAAATGGCTACACATGTTTGTTTCACTTTGGTTGTATTCCGCCTTTTTTTAACAGAAGAACTCTCAATTATAAGTCACCAACAGATGAAGAGACACTGCAGCACTCACCCAATCAGATAAGCGATAATCACCTACACATGTGAACATAAACCGTGATGACTAAATCTTTTTTGTCTGGCACTGGCAGGACATAAAGCAAATATTAGGATAAGTTTTGATTAATTATTGTTAGTTCATATCTAATATATGAAGATTCAATAAATAAATACTGGAAAAAAAACCAACAGCCCGATATGGTTTTCGCAATAATTCTTTTTTACAAATGTTATGTTTTTAACTAAATAATTTAAAAATTAGAATATGAAAATCTTTGCTACTTATTTTACTTTTTCAACATGAAAATAATATTAATAATACACAAAATGTGGCATCGAATTGATGTCACTGTAGTCGTAGTATAGATGACGCATAAGATACGACAAAAATGTAGGATGTCGTTCGTCATTGGATTGATGTCTTTTTTTGCCTCATTGATGTTATTTGTAATAACATTGATATTAAATTTCTGATGTTGGGGCATCATCAATATGAAAATGCATTTTTCTATGAGTGTATAACCACTGTTAAACCCAATGTATTGTGACTTCAGGTCGAAAATAAATTTGTGAAAAAGGGCCATTGCCATGAAAGTTGACACCATCCATATCATGATTATACCCCTCAATTGCTTTCGGCTGTACAATACCGTTTAACATTAGTCATTGGTTCGACTGAGGAGTTATTGATAATAACCAGAGAAGACAAATTTGCTTTTTTTGCTGTTTTGCTTCTTTTTTGCTGTTTTTGCCCATTTTTGCTTTTTTTGCTGTTTTTGTTATTATGGTGCTTATTTTGCTTTTTTCCTAAGATATGTGGCCAACTTTATATTTGGTATTTTAAATGACGATGTTGGAAATAAACCTTTTTTATTGAACATGGGTGTTCTCAAAAATGCAAATGGGGCTTCTATTGCAACTTTCTTCAACAATTCATTACAAATTTTATGGCCTGATGGTAAGTGAATATTTGATTCATAATTTTTTTTTTATATTTTTATGTTTTTTTTTTTAATTTAATCTAGGCATTCAATACGACAAAATATTGCTAATGGTAACTGATGCAGCGGCATACGTGTTAAGTGTAATTTTGTCCCTTAGGATAATGTATCCTAAAATTATACATTTGACATGTTTTGCTCATGGACTTTATCGTGTTGCTGACTTCATACGCTTAAAATTTCAGCATGTAAATAAATTAATATCTTGTACCAAATCCGTTTTTGTTAAGTTAATTTTTCAATAACTCGTATTTACACAAATACAAACTAAAATTTTAATTTCCATAGGCTCCTCGTAGAAAGCAGTTATTTTTACAAATGAATCCCAATTTGGCTCTTCCACCGTTCCTATGCTCAACACGTTGGGGTACTTGGATAGAAGCCACAATGCATTATGCAGAATACCTTGATAAAGTAACTTTTCTTAACTGAAAAGTGAAGACTCAGATTCGATCGCGCACGGCAAGGAAATATATAACTTGCCCGGATTAAGTTCCCAACTTGCGTTTATCAAAAACAATTTTTCAATTATTGTGTCTTCTATAAAAAAGCTACAAACAGTTGGGTTAGCTTTTCACGAAAGTGTAAATATTGTGTCAAATGTACGAGAAGCTCTTGAGAATCTACATGAAAAAAATATATATTAAGAAATTTAATGCAGTATGTATTTCAAAGAAATCCGGGGTTCAAACAAATTTTAAAAATAAACAACATTCTTCAAACTGGTGCTAAACCTGATGACGAAATGAAATTTTGAAATATAAATTTGCTCCAACAACATCCGTGGAAAGAAGTTTTTACTTATACAATTCACTTTTAACAGAAAGACGAAAAAAATGACGTTTACAAATATAAAAGCCAACATGTTTGGTTATTGGTTATTGTAACTGTTCACGAGTCTGAAGAAATTGAATAACTGTAATTTTTTATATTTAAATGTATATATTAAAAAAATAAAAATTCTGCTTTTTTTTCTAAATTTTTTTGCTTTTTTTATATATTTTTTTTGCTGTAAACACTTTGTTTTTTGCTTTTTTTTGTCTTCTCTGATAATAACATTGGCTACAGCGCTGTCATTCCCACTCGGTTAAGTGGAAATGAGCCTCGTCGTTCCAAAAAATGGGATTTACAGTGCGAAAACGCTCCAACATCGTTTCACAAAAATTTTTGCGTAAATCAAAGTCACTTTCTTTCAGTACTTGAACGATTTGAATTGTAAATGGACGGAACTTGCAAATCCCAGTGAGGCTGCTCTTTTCCGTATTGAATGTCACGAATTTTCACGTAAACTGCTTTCAAACAGTTCAATGTTTTCAGGAGTCTTTGAAGATCGACTGGACCCTGACCGTGGGACATTCATAGCCGAAGCAGTTGCGAGGAATCTCTGTACCCACGAACGAATTTAATTTACACTCGTTTCATCAGGTATTCGCCGAATACCGAACTTTGAACAAAATTGTCGACGAGCAATTACGTAAGAATCATTACTCTTAAAAAATGTCTCCACAGCGAACGCGCGATGCTCACTCGACCACTGCGACATCGTGACTGACAAATCCGCACAATCGATAATTCCAACGGCGTTACCCTCCCTCCGCACCGTTCATTACTTTTTGAAATAATCGTATTTCAAAATATAAATTTGCCACCAGACACCCTTTATTTTATAAAGCCTTTAGAAAATCAATTTATTACTAATAGACAGATCAAAAAATGTATAGTAAAATGAAGATATAAGCTAATAAAAGTACTGGTCGAAAAATCGACCGGTGCCAAAAAATGGGTTAAGAACGAGTACATGCATGGATACGTGTATACATTTAAAATCGTATTATTTATATTATTCTGTATTTTATACGAAACAGTTCTGCATTTTAGAGCTCTGTTCATTGTGAATTATTTTCAAGTCAAAAACCTTTAATTGTTTTATATTTAATTAAATTTTCTATATATGTACTGAATTTAATAAAAAAACTAAAATAAATGCATTCCCAATTTTCATTTATTATAAAAAACTTGGACAATTTTTTTCTTTACTCTATCTCTATTCTAATTTTACTCTAACTCTACTACAACTCAACTATAACTCTACTTTAGCTTTACTCCTACTCTAACTCTTCTTTTGCTCCAACAACACTGTAAGTCAACTCGACTTTTATTCTGCTCTAATTTTAATCTATTTGTTTTACGAATTCTTATCACTGTTTTTTTTTTTAATTTTATTGTTTTCTCATCCTGCGATTTTAATAGTTGTTTGGAATGTATTTTTTATAATTTTGGCAATTCTGTACCGAATCAATTTAGGATTTAGAATTATATTTATTGTATTTTTTTAATGGTGCATTTTAATATAGATTAATTTAAATATGGACTCAAATAAATGCTTTTTTAACATAACAATAAAATAATTACGGTTTCTGCAGTAAAAATTTTATAGCAAAAAAAAAAAAAAAATAATTTTGTAAATGTAAATTTAATATCAGTCTCTATACCCTTTCAAATACTTAATAGCTTTTAAAAGTTTTCTAATTCTGCTGCTATTTTTAAAAATAAAATTTTTAATACACACACATGTATACTTTTTAATTTGTTCAATACATACAAGAGAATTTAAGCTTTTTCTCCAAAAAAAAAAATAAAAAATTATAAAACTTCGAATGAGTTTTATGTATGTATATTTTCGGAAATGTGTTTGGCTGTGTGCAAAAAAGCCGAATGAACAAATATTCGGTTACTCTTTAGGTTGGAGTGATAAATTGATAGATTGCAAGACTAAAATCAGCACATACTTGGTTATTTTCTATCTGCTAAAAACATTTTTTAAATGCTTAAATTTTTTTGATAAGATCTTAACCAAATTTTTCATTAGCTTGACAAAAAACACATCGTTTTTATGAATTTTGAGATGGTTACAAGATTTCGTTGAATAAACACACAGCAAAAATTATCCAAAGTTTTTCACCAATTAAAGCATTAATCATAAATAAAATCAGTTTTAATTAAAAATGTAATCAAGTGAATAAAACGTTAATTGATACTCGACTGATACAAAAGGCATCATATGACAAGTGTCTTCGTTTTGACCCCTTGACACTTTTCATCATTGTGATGTCAGCGTTAACAAACCTTTGCCAAATTGTCATCAGGGTCAATAATGTTAATTATGTCATTAATAAGATGGCACATTGGCATCACAGAAATTTCGAACCGGTGTCGGTTGTATAAAGCATGTCATTAGTGCGATGACATACTGTCAGCATGCCATCAGTGCGATGACAAACTGTCATCAAATTGAGTCATTGTAGTTGACCTTTAGTCGAATTGAGAGAATATCATTATTAACTTACCCGTTACACATGTTTGTTACACTTCAGTTGTATTCCGCCCTTTATAAATAGAATAACTCTCAATTATAAGACACCAGCAGCATGCCCGATATGGTTTTCGTAATAATTCTACTTTCAAAATTTGATGTATTTAAATAAATAATTAAAAAAAAATTGAATAAGGGAATATTTGCTTTTAATTTTACTTTTTGAACATGAAAATAATGTTAATAATATATTATGACATTATATATTATGTCATCGCACTGATGACAGTTTGTCATCGCATTGATAACATGATATATTATGTCATCGCACTGTTGACAGTTTGTCATCGCACTTACAAAAGTTTTTCATCGCACTTATGACAGTTTGTCATCACACTGATGACAGTTTGTTATCACACTGATGAAAGTTTTTTGGTACTGATGTCAAAATACATCAGCGTTATGACGCCTTTTCTATCAGCGTACACAAAATGTGGCATCGAATTGGTGTCACTGTAGTCATAGCGTAGATGACGCATTAAATATCACAAAATTTTAGGATGACGTTCGTTATTGGGTTGATGTCACTTTTTGCCAAATTGATGCCATGTGTATACTTACAATATTATTACAGTAACGGACTGTCGGTTATTCAATAAGTATTCCGTTCAGTCATTTTTAAATAAATAAACATTTAAATTCCAAGCAAATCTATTTTTAACTGATTCTAACAAAAAAAACTAACTGAACAATAATACGGATTTTAAATGGAAATGAAATTTTAAACAACTGTAAATTTACTTAAAAAACCGGTATACTTATTTTGCATTTAATTTAAACGAAAAGTTAATTTAATTTTTACTGTCAAAAATTCAACAGTAAATTCCATAAAAAATTAACCACAAATTCCGTAAAAACAAAAAAATTTTCAGATATTTTATATAATTTAACTATCAAAAAGATAACCGACAAATTTTTTAAAAACAAATGAATTTTAAGTTACTTTGTATCATTTAAATACAAAAGAAAAAAAAATTCTGTGTTCTATTTACAGATCTGTGCCAAAAAGTAAAAGTAAAAAAAACGTTTTGCTTGTTTTGTGTAGAAAATTCCAATATTATATTTGTAAAAATTATTTAGTTAAATACATCAAATTTGTTAAGTAAAATAGTTGCGTATACAATATCGGTCATGCTGCTGGTGTCTTATAATTGAAAGTTCTTCTGTAAACAAAGTGGTCAGTACAAAAGAAATAAAACAAACATGTATAGCGGGGTAAGTGAATAAAATTAAATATTCCTTCTCTCTCTCTCATTAGAAAAACAAGCGGACAAGAGTCTTGTAATTTTTTTAGAAACCTGTACCCTTGTTCTGTAACTTTGGTGAGAACTTCTCACATCGAAAACATGTGGAACAAAATATTCCATCGTCTCACGAAAAGTGAGAAAAAAAGTGTGTCTGTAACTCATGTCGAAAACTGTCAAAAGAGATTACGTCGTTACGTTATTAATGTCATAATATTTCACTCGAATCCGATATGAACTTGCAGACGTTGAGAACGCCAGTAATACATATCGTTGACGGCGCACAGTGGCTGAAAATCGTTTTTCATCGGCCAAAAATCTGTAACTTTGGAACCGATAGAGATAATTTTGCAATTTTTTGCAGAAGAGAAGACTTCTTGACTTTTTTGCAGTGTTAATTTTGTTAAAATCGGTTCAGTAGTTGTTGAGAAATTTAAGGTCAAATTTGAACTTTTGATGTTTTTTAGCATTTAGTATGAAAATGCTAATGATTGAGATTGAGAATTATGGTATTTTTTATTCAAAAAGTGGGATGTTTTTCTGCCCACTGTTTTCAGAACTTTTTAATCTACATAACTGCCAAATTTCATTAATATATCTTTGTTCATGCCAGATTTATAGAATGTCAAAACTTAAAATTATTATTTTTTACTCATGTTGAAAGCCCTTTCATTCATTTACACTATATAAATAATAATTTTAATGTTTGACATTCTATAAATCTAACATGAATAAAGGTATCATAATGAATTTTGGCAGTTATGTAGATTAAAAAGTTCATCAAACAGTGGACTGAAAAACATCCCCATTTTTGATTAAGAAATATCCAAATTCCCAATCACGGAAAACGGATTTACATTTTTTTTTGTTCAAAAAAGGCAATACAATTTACCACTCGATATTGATCAGAATTTTCTAGAAAATAATGGACATATTAGAAAACATTACTGTTCTAATTGTATAAAAATCGGTGTGTTGAATTATTAGAATTTTTTACTCAAATTATTTTTTTTTTTTTTTGTTTGAAAAATTTGATTTGGAATAGGGCATATGGGAGTAAAGATGTTAAACTGACTAAAAATTGCTTCTACAAGCATACTCATAATGTTTTCTTTCGAAAGATATCCCACATTTGCGAAATTCATCCTGAACATGCTTCTTTTTTATACTTCTTAAATCCTTGTTGGTGTCATTGTTTCTTATTGATCCTGTAGGTCCAAAACCCAAATCATAACTGATTTTTAGTATGTGATTTAGTATGTGTATAAAATACTTGGCTTGGTACACTTATATTTCAGTCATATGAATAGGTAAAATTAAAAGAGCAAAAGAAATGTTGCGAATAATTTTACACAAACTAAAAAAGTGTTCTATAGGCTGGTCCAAACAGGTACAAAAGTGCATTTGGGTTTAAAGTGGATACTTTCACCTACCTACAGCTAGTAAAATTTCTTTAACCCCGTTTGACCTCATAAATTCTATTCTTCTGAACTTCAATTTGACTAAAATATAGAACCTGAAAAAATATTTAATAACACAGCAGGTATAATCGGTACAGTAATACAACATAACATTGTTTAAAGACTGCTTTACTACCAATATAAAAAATGTTGAACCCACTATTGATAACAGTTTGACATAAAACGTAATAAAAATCAAGCCAAAAAATCCGTTTTATCCGAATATCTCCAAAAGCAAAGGAGATAACCTAAACATTTAATCATATTTTTTGTAACTCAGCTTAAGTAAAATTTTTTTTTTGCAATCCATAAATATATTTTTGGTGAATTTTTTAAAAGTTTGAATTTCCGAGGTTACCAATTTTAGACGTCCGCAAGTCACTCTCCCGACCCTCCATGGACCCGTGTTCTTCCAATTCAACACAAAAGCTACCCGGCCATGACAGTTTAAAATTTCATTTAAATATGTTCAGCCGTTCATAAGAAGCAAAATTATTTTTCAAAACAAAACGCTCGTAAACCATTGTGTTATATTTTAGTCATATGAGCAGCTTAAATAAAAAGACCAAAAAAAAGTTGCGAGTAATTTCATTAGAATGAAAAAAGTGTTCAACAGACAGTTCCAAACAGTTGCATCCCATTAATATAACAAAAAAAATTTCGACCAATTATTGATAACGGTTTGCGAGAAATCATAATTTAGTTCTGATCAAATTTACAAAAATTATTTTTTTTCTAAAACAAAATAAAATATTTGTTTCCATCAGCATGCCACAGCCACAATTACGAATATTTTAATCTAGTTTTTTTGATACCTTAGTTCTAATATGTTTGCTATCGAATGGCATTAAAATTTTTGAAATCGGCGATGACAAAAAATTGGACTTTTGGCCGATGAAATTCAATTTTCAGCCACAGTGCGGCGGCCAAAATTATTCAAATTGAAAGGTTTAAATGACGGCGGCGAAAATACAACCGTCGGCTATAGCAAATAATGTAGATGTGTTGTTTAAAAAATAGCTTTGAAAACATTCGTATATTTTTCAAAAATGTTAAAAGTAAAATAATTAAACAATGAAAAAATCAGTCAAAAACAAAATACTTATCTCTTTCATGTTATTATTCATTGCCTTTTACATATTTATTATATTTTTTAGTGGTAATATTTTTTTTCACCCCCTTTTTATGCGTGAGTTTATTTGACAGTTCAAAGCGGGAACTTTCTCACAAAAATTTTACAGACACACTTTTTCTGTAAATTGGCGAGTAATTTCCTTACGTGACAGCTATTACTCGCTAAAAATGTTACAGACGCAGTAAAGTGAGAAAAACAGTTGTTTGTTTCAATTTATGGCATTTTTGTTTCATTTCTCGCATTTCAATCGAAAAGTATCTCGAAGCGAGAGTTACAGAACATGGGCACTGTATTATATAAAATTACTGAATTCCATGAAATGACTAAAAATTCATTTGTTTTTACGGAATTCGCAGTTGAATTTTTGACAGTAAAAATCAAATGAACTTTTCGTTAAAAATAAATTAAAATAATTAGACTGGTTTTTAACTTCATTTAAATTCATTTATTTTATATTACAATTTCAGTTAATTTGTGAGTGTAATAACATTGATGCTAAAATTCTGATCTAAGGGCATCATCAATATGAAGATGAATTTTTCTATGAGTGTATTGATTTTTTTACTGGTACAAATTTTATTAATTTTTTAATTATTATCACAAATATTTCAATTGAAATCAATTTTTATGTATTTTTTTCGATGAATACTTTTAAATTGAATACTTTAATTTACATACAGTATTAACAGTTTTCAGATAAATTTTAATCGATTAAATTAAAAACAAATTTTTTTGGAATATCCTACATTGTTTGCATTCGATTTTTAATATAAAAGTTGCAAATATGTGTGAGTAGAAAATTGTTCGTTTTCTTGGCTGACTTTTTCTTATTTTCCTTAATTTGTCTCTTTCTGTAAAAATCAATCTGAAAATTGTTGCCATATAATATTTAAAGTTTGCAAGCATATTTTATATTCTATAATAATATTTCCGTTGCACATACGACTTCGTTGTAGATTCTCGCTATTGTTGCTGCTGTTGTTGTTCAAATTTATTGTTGGCATAAAAAAGGAAACTTTTATGCAAGTTTTATGTAAAAAAATTTCGTCAATATATTGTTAGTTTTTATGTATTCCTTTTTTCAAAATTTTCTCTCTCTTATTTTTTATTTTTTTTTTTTGGCAACAAAGATAAAGTTTCTATTATAAAAGTTTAAGAAATGAAATACAACAACCAGGACCTATGATGATGATGTTTTGTGAGAAGGTTTTACACAAAAAAAAAAAAAAAAAAAAAAAAATCGTTATTCAAAATGGCAGGCTAAATAATGCCTAAAGCTTGAGGAACTGGAGTGCAGCGATGACGAACATATAAGTTTCAAGAAGAAGAAAAAAAAACAGTAAAAACAGCTCAAATTTAAACTATTATTAAAACGTAGTAGAGGCAGTAAGAAATTAATGTCATAAAGTAGTGCTTAATTATACAAACAAAGTTTGGGGTCAAAAATGACCCACTTCAGTCATTCAAAAAATAAAAATTACATTTGAAATTAGTTACAATTAAAAAGAATATATATTTGTAAGAGGAATTAAACGGTTTATCAGAAATTCAAACTAACGATGTTTTCAACAAGATTCAAAAGGGTTTTGATTTCCAACATTTTTCTATCGAGCCTTTGCTGCAATGGAGGCATAACTCAAAGTTGTATTTTTGTTCTCTCTTGATTTTATAAGATATTTGTATGAAATTTTTACACAATGAAGAAACAATATGGCGATTAACCACAGATTATAAGCTAGTGGGTGGCTCTATGTTCCACTGGGAATTAAAAAATTAAATACATTAGCTCAAAAATCAGGTTGCAGCAAAGGCTCGATGTATGAATAATATGAAAATGTCGACATTTTACTTATTAGCATATTAGTATATTAGTTTTAGCATATTAGTTTTACTTATTAGCAAATTATTAATACTAATAATTAAATTCCGCTTGAAAATCCCATTAACATATAAAAAGACTACTAGGTTCAATGGGCAGCCGACACGAGGACGGCTCACTTGGGTCCTTATAGCGGTCTCTTTGTGCTAAGACTACTATGAAAATGGTGCATTTTTAAGGGCTGCATTTCGCAAAATTCATTATACTTTCATTCAATATAATTCTCCGTCTAAGACCTCTTTAAATTTTGGTCAATCGTTTTACATCAATAGGCGCTTCATAATATGTCTACATCAACTAGTCTTCCAGCAGGTCGATCATATAAAAACATCGCAGCATGTAAGTTGCAGGGTTTAAGAAGATCTGAATTTGTTCTATACAAGATGTATCTACAGCGTTACCGTTATGCGACTAAAGTCGCATTTTGCCCCTTTTTGACTGCCTTGCCACTTTATTTGCCCCGTTTTTTTAAATCCGCTTTAGTATAATTTTGTATTTTTATGTATCCCTTTTGCCCCTTTTTGAACAAATTTTTGTTATATCGCTAGTCAATGAACGCAGATGTGCCTGCCAACTTTTTTTTTTAGCTGTGTTGAGATAATATTCTCAGCCGTAGCTTTAATAGGCTTAGGTAATTGAGTGCAATCCAAAACAATTTTGTTTTAAACTATAAAAAACGGATCAAAAGGGCTAGATGCATCTCTTTCAGAAGAATTTGTTTCGCTATTTTCTGATATATAAACAGTTTCCTTATCTGAAATATCGGAGTCACTTTCTGCATTGAGCAGATCTCGTATCTCATCTTCGTTCAAGTCGTAAGTAAAACACCATGCCGTAAGAAAAACACGACTGAAGTTGTGAAAACATCACACAAATTAAACCAAGCAGTGCAAATATTTGCGCTTCTTTACAAAACCAGTCAAAAAAGGGGGATACCACAGTTGCCTTTAACTTTTTTAATATGTGTTGATTAAAAAAAGGGGAATCCCACTTTTGTCTTTTATAGAAGCTGTGTATATCGACCAAATGGTCCATTAACATTACATTCGTAAGTTTTTTCTAATCTAACAGCAGGGTTAAGAGTAATCAGGCCGTCCTTTTTGATCTGTTTTCATGCGTTTTACGTTTAACTTGAAGTGGTTAATAGTTTGAGGTCGTTTATCTGAACGCTTAACAAGGTTCTACATTATTCACATGCTTTAGTTTTTAACCTTACAGTTTATCTTGGGAAGGCCCCATTATAACTCAAATTGAGTAGGTGGAGTACCACACAGAGAAAGTACTCCAAAGTTTTTCATCAATTAAATCATTTATCAAAAATAAAATCTGTTTTAATTAAAAATTTAACCAAGTGAATTTAACGTTTAAACAAGTGAATTAAACGTTAAATAAAAAAAAGAAACAAAAAAGTTTAATTGCTACTGCTAATTTGTTTACTGGGGCAAATTTAATTCAGTTTTTAATTAATATCAGACATTTTTTAATTGAAATCAATTTTTATTTTTTTCTGTGCATTTCTTATTCAAATTTATTTCTGATGGCGAATCATTTACAATTCTAATTGATTACTGGTGGAGCATAATATAAAACTCGAATGTAATTAACTCAGAATAAGACTTCAGGAATTTTGTCTTCCTAAACGAAGGTAAAGGTCGCTGTGCAGTTCTTGGAGAGCCGAACTATTAGAATACAATGCCCGTTATTATTATCAGTATTAAAAACCACAGGAAAAAAATACAAGCACTTAGAGTTGCTATGCGAAAAAAATTCGCGGGAATTCCCTAAAATTATATTTTTTAAATTCCCGGGAATTTTAAGAAGGAAATTTTAGAGAATTTCTTCCCAAATTATTGACAAAAATTTATATTCTTGTGACATAAAATTACACCACTGCCATGGGAAATTAAATGAAACTTTTAAACAACTTTTCAAACGGAGCAATTAATTACGCATCTAAGCATAATTTAAGGAACTCATCTTAAATATTATTCCAAACTTTTCACTTTATAAACGTAAAAAATAGGTGGAAACCTTCCACTTGAAAGTAAACGTCTAGAATGGCAAAAATATCAAAATTATATTGAAGAATTTCGGACAAGGACATGATGTCCAATAGAATCCTTATACATTTTTTAACATAATGCAAAAGATTTGAAAAATCTTCTGCTTTAAGGCCAATGCTAGGAAATATCTAGTCAAATGCTTCTTAAAATAAGTTATTCGAATTTCTATTACGATTAATTTTCAAAAATCATTTGTAATGCAACAAAGAGATTCGACATTGATGCAAGTCATTTTGGAACATACGGCAGGCCAAAAGCCTTTTCTCAGACTCTTATGTCTAAATAATTTTTCAAACAATTGAGACGATTAAATATTTTCTGATTTCTGATGATCAACGATTGTCTAAGATATTGCATTTCACAAACAACTCACGGAAATTTAAGGGTATGAACGAAAAAAAAAAAAATTCTGCAACTTTGGTGAGAACTTTTTTATCGAAAAGATGTGAAACAAAATATTCCATCGTTTCTGGAAAATTGAGCAAGAGTATGACTATAATTCATGTCGAAAACTATGAAAAGATGTTACGTTATAAATGTAATAATATTCCATTCCAAGTCGATGATAAATACTCCAGTCACACATATCGTTGAAGTCGAACAAAATTTAAAAATTTTCAACAACGACGGCGAAAATACAACCGTCTGCTATACCGAGTAATGTTAAGTGCGACTTTAATGTGTGTTTCCTACGAAATTGCTCTGAAAACATTCGTATATTTTTTAGCCAAGAACAAAATACTTACCTCTTCCGTGTTATTTTTTATTACATTTTAAATTTTTTAGTGTTAAAATTTTTCTCACTCCGTTTTTCTTCGTGAGTTTATTTGGCAATTTAACGCGGAAACTTTCTAACAAATATTTTGCAGAGAAAATTTTTCTCAAAATTGTTGAGTAATTTTCTTAGTGCCCATTTATATTATTCGATTTTTGTCGTTGCGATTATTGCCGTTTCTTCTTTGAAGTCGGTCTTTTGTTTACATTGTACGATTTTTGTCGTTATAACTTCTTGTGTATACATCAGTGATGCCATTAGGATACGAAAGATACATTTTTCGTATCTTTTAATGACTTCTGTAAAGTGTACACTTAATGTCACTTTTATATTTCAATTAATTTTTCACTGTGTAACACCACCACACGCCGCACACAAATAAATTTAACAATGAAATACTTTTTTTAATTATTATTATTCTTTTTTGGGTGCCATGTGTACAATGCATGGCCTTGAAAAAAAAAATGCAAGCAAAGCATAAATTGTTTTTTTAAGAGTTCATTGATTTCAGAAATTGTTTTAGAATTATTAATTTTAGTATTAAGATCAAATTACAACTTTTGTAAATAAAAGAAATATATAAAAGCAGAGCATTAGCGCTAGATCAAGATCATTAATTTGAGCAAGGTCTAGCAGCTAATTGCAGACAGCCCAAAAAAAAAAAAAAAAAATTGGAATAGAAATTTATTCTGCTTTACTCTAACCGTACAAAGACCTGTTAGGGTCCCAGAGCATACCTGCCTCCTGGTTTTTGAGTACAGTGAGTTTTCCTCAAAAAAAGAAAGAAAAAAGAAAATAATTTATTTTGGGCTGTCTGCAATTAGCTGCTAGACCTTGCTCAAATTAATGATCTTGATCGAATTACCTGATATTCTGAAAATATTTAATTTGTTATCCCGGGGGATGGGTTCTAATGCTGTACCTCGCCTTCCTCCGGGTCTGAGCAGTTTTCCTCATTTATTACATTTATTCTGTTGCCGCGCGTCGAGTTTCTATTATTGCCATGTCGGCTTCTGTTAAAATTATTATTATGCCGATTACTTTGGCCTCTGTATGAATTATTTTGCATTTGCATATTACTGCTGTTGTTCCTAACGTCCTGAGTCTGTGTACGATTGAAATTATTGTTGTAATTACCGCGAGCATTGTTCCCACGATACACGTTAGAATTGTTACCACGATTGTAATTATTATTATTGTAATTATTGTTATGTGTGTTTGTGTTTTGACGATTTGTTCGTGAGTAATTATAATTTTGTTTGTTGTTGTTGTAGTGGCCTCTATTGTTGTTATATCGACCTCTGTTATTATAAAACATAACTTGACCTTGAGATGGTGTTGATCTCTCAAGTTCCTTAGCTAGGTTTATAGCGTCCGCGAGTGTTTTTGGTTGTGCCACACATATTGGCTGTCTGAAAATGTCGTTCAGGTTGTTTTTAAAAATTGTTAGTGCGTATTTTTGATCATTTGTTATGACGTCATTTCTCCTTTCAGTAGTTATAGTGCCTTCTAATTCTGAGATTCTGAGGGAACTTAGTTCAGCTGTTAGGCTTAAAATTGTGTCACTGTAATTTGTGACGTTTTGGTTTCTTTGAGTAAATGAATTTAGCTTACTGTATATGTCCGGTATGGTCATAGGACTCTTGCATATTTTACTCAGTTCGGTTTTTAGTATTTCAAACGTCGTAATCGGTTCTAAGACTCCTAATTGAGTTTTAATTTTGTTCGAGAGTTTTACTTCTCTAACAAATTCTATGAATGTCTTTTTGGCTTCAGTACTAAGACTTTGGTTTATCAATTCTATTATTTTAAGAAATGATGCCAATTCTTTGTAGTTGCCAGAAAATTCGGGTACTACCTTGAGTGAAGTGTTTATGTCAAACTCTGCCATTTTTGTTATTTTTGTTTCTTTGTTTTCTTCAGTATTTTGAGAACTAGTTTGTTCGTTCAGGTCTTTTGTGTTTTGTATTATTTCGTTTCTCAATTCCGTCAATCTTAAGTTTGTAGTGTAAAATAAAGTCTTGAATTTTGATTTTATTTCGCCTAATTTGATATAATCGATATTTGCCTCTGTCTTTTCCAAAACTCCTAGTTTTTCTTTAAATTCTTTAATTTCATTGAGCTTTTTATCAATGGTTTCTAATTTATATGTTTTTTGTCCTAGTTTCCTTAAATTTTCTGATAAAACAGAAATACTATCTAAAATTTCTATAAATTTTTCCATTAAATTTTCTTTAATTTTTATATATTTTTAATTGTTTAATTTTATTGAAATTTGAGAGATACAATTTAAAATTTATTTTGAATTTTTGTAATCAATCATTTTAGACTATTTGAAATTGTGAGAAATAAAATTTAAATTATATCTATTTTAAATTTTTGCAATTAATTATTTTTAAACTATTTCCCTACTCCTGCTGATGTGCTTGTGCACATAATTTTTATAATGTCTATCTAGCTTGTAGATGAGGAAAAATATGGCCGCAATGAAGAGTACGATGATTACTACATCTGTTGAAATTTTTGTCACTGTTCTGGGCTGATCTATTTTTGCTCCATTTGCAGCTTGATTCACGATTATTTCTTCAGAACTCCACCAACCCATTTTAGTCCCAACTTTGTTGAATATTAGTGTTTTCTTGGGTTCTTTTTTCTGCTTCTAGTTGAGCTTGTTGTTTGGCCGCTTTTACTAATGCTTTGTTCTTTTCAATGGTCTCTTCTGCCTGATTGATTGTGTCCCAAATTCTTTGACCAATATTTCCTCGGTTCAACTCTGATTTTATGAGGTCAACTATTTCTGATACATATAGGTATTCAGCAAAATACCACTGGTTATAGGTGATCTTTTCACTGATGTGTCTTTTGATGATGTTTTTGAAGAACGTCAATTTGATTTTTAACTTCCGCTTGTTTCCACCTCGGGTTTTCAGTAACAGTTTTTGTTTTGGGATGACGACACGGAAAGTGTCCTTATTCGCTTCCTGCCTTCTTTGTAGCTCCTCTCGTTTTAGTGGTTGTGGGCCTACTTTATACTCTTCCATGTATAAATTTTTGTTTATTCCTGGACATCTAATTTTTGTAGTTCGACTGGCCTAGGATCGCCATATAAAGTTTAAATATATGGCAGGATCGCCATATAAAGTTTAAATATATGGCAGGATCGCCATATTAAGTTTAAATATATGGCAGGATCGCCATATTAAGTTTAAATATATGGCAGGATCGCCATATAAAGTTTATAATACGTGAAGTGACAGGATCGCCAAAAAACGTTTATAATAGTTTATAAAAAAAAAATTGGAATAGAAATTTATTCTGCTTTACTCTAACTGTACAAAGACCTGTTAGGGTCCCAGAGCATACCTGCCTCCTGGTTTTTGAGTACAGTGAGTTTTCCTCAAAAAAAGAAAATAATTTATTTTGGGCTGTCTGCAATTAGCTGCTAGACCTTGCTCAAATTAATGATCTTGATCTAGCGCTAATGCTCTGCTTTTATATATTTCTTTTATTTACAAAAGTTGTAATTTGATCTTAATACTAAAATTAATAATTCTAAAACAATTTCTGAAATCAATGAACTCTTAAAAAAACAATTTATGCTTTGCTTGCATTTTTTTTTCAAGGCCATGCATTGTACACATGGCACCCAAAAAAGAATAATAATAATTAAAAAAAGTATTTCATTGTTAAATTTATTTGTGTGCGGCGTGTGGTGGTGTTACACAGTGAAAAATTAATTGAAATATAAAAGTGACATTAAGTGTACACTTTACACTTCATGTGTCATGTATAATCCCGACATTTTTCGTATATTTTGAATTTGTACGCAAAATGTACAGAAATAAAATATTAAATATTATTTTTTAAAGTTATCCTTTCGTTATGAATACTAAAAAAAACAGTGACAACTAAATAAGCTTCGTACAGACGATAGTCCGATCTTACAATATTGTTAAACATCGTTGCTTAAACTGCATTAAAATTGACTAAAAATGCCTTGCTACTGTGTGAACATTGTAAGCTCATTTGTACATGGCAGACGTGTTAAATTAATGCATCTGACAATGGCACCATTGTCAGAAAAATCTTTCTATTGACAACGCCTGCTTACAATATTGTAATATTTGACCACCGTCTGTACGAAGCTATACAAAAATAACACGTATTTTGATGTTAAGTTCTTCTATCGTCTGCTTATTCTTGTGTTTTTGTGTTAAGATGAAATTTTAGAAGAACAATTTATGTGAACTTTTTAATAAAGGGTGTTTTTTTAAGCTAGATAGAACTTTAAATTGTAAAAAGTAACACAAAAAATTAAATTTTGATGAAATATTTTTTTTTTATCGTTTCAGTATACTCTGACAAATCATCATGAATAGACTCACGCTTGAACAACGCTACGAAATTATCCAAATTTACTTTGAAAATCAGTCGTCGATTCGCTCAACTTATAGACGACTTCGTCATTTTTATGGCGTACATAATCGTCCATCTGAACAAGCCATTCGTCGAACTGTGGATAGATTTCGTACCACATACTCTCTAGAGGATGCAATAACACCAACACGTCGAAGGAATGTGCGTACTGAAGAGAATATCGCCGCTGTAAACGAAAGTGTGGAAGAAGATCCAAATTTATCGATTCGTCGTCGGTCGCAGGAATTGGGGCTCTGTCCGTCCACTACGTGGAAAATTTTGCGCAAAGATCTCGGCCTACACCCGTAGAAGATCCAGCTGGTGCAGGAATTGAAGCCACGAGACCATTATATGCGTCGTTCTTTCGCCGATTTGGCTCTAGAGCAGTTGGCAACTGACCCGTTATTTTATCGCAAAATTGTGTTCAGCGATGAGGCGCATTTTTGGCTTAACGGGTTTGTTAATAAGCAAAATTGCCGCATATGGTTTCAACAGGATGGCGCTACGTGCCATACGGCGAACGCAACCATCGACTTATTGAAATCAAAATTTGGCGATAAGTTGATTTCGAGAAATGGAATTGTCAATTGGCCTCCAAGGTCGTGCGATTTGACACCTCTCGATTATTTCCTGTGGGGCTACGTGAAGTCACTGGTTTATGCTGATAAACCAGCAACATTTGACGCCTTGGAGGCCAGCATTGTTCGTGTTATTCGTGACATACGGCCAGCAGTGCTAGAAAAAGTGACCCAAAATTGGACGTCCAGAATGCGCTTCGTCAAGAACAGCCGCGGTGCCCATATGCCCGAAATCATTTTCAAATGTTAATGTCACGTATTGATCTTTCGAATAAAAAAAAAATTTTGATTAAAATTAAATTTTTTGTGTTATTTTTTACAATTTCAAGTTCTATCGGGCTTAAAAAAACACCCTTTATAACCGCCTTATTATTAACGCCTTAACCCGTATATTAATTTCTACAAAAATGAATTTGTTTTGATAACATCCAAAGATAGTTACATATAAGTGATTTTAAAGTTTGCTTACTGTATTTTTAAAAATGACATACCTAACATTTATGACTTAAATGAATATAAAAATCAATTTATATTATATCATTTTTGTTGCAATATTGATTAAATATTAAATAAAAATGTTAAACGTTAGATTTTGAAATTTTTTTCAAAATGTATATTTTTGGGAAAAAGTGTATCTTTTTGGAAACTAAAATGTATCTTTCTCGAAATTTCACTGGCAACACTGGTATACATATATTTTGACACTACGAATGAATGAACAAAACAAATCGAAGAGTACACTCGCTTGTGTACCCCTTTTGATTCCTCTCTCCCCTCTCGCCAATAAGGTACGAATCGCAACGACAAAAATCGTATAATGTAAATTGGGTCTCACGTGACAGGTATTACTCGCCAAAAATGTAACAGACGCAGTTAAGGGAGAAAAACAGTTGTTTGCTTCAATTTATGGCATTTTTGTTGCACTTCTCACATTTCAATCGAAAAGTTTCTAGACGCGGGAGTTACAGAACATGGGCACTGGTAATAAAAAAGTACAATAGGCTTATATCTAGAGAACTGTTTCGCTTCCCGGGAAATACCCGTTTTAAAAAAGAATTAAAAAAAAAACATTATAACAATTGTATTTTTGCATTGAACTGATGGTTTTTAATTGAGGTTTTTGAAATTGTAATTAAGCTTAAGTTATTCAAATAAAATTTTCATTAAATTATTTTTAGTGAAGGAAGGAATTTACAACATGAAACGAATTAAAATTTTTTATTTTAATAATATAATGAACTCTAAAATTTCAAAAACTTTAAACAAAAAAATATTAATACTTTGTGACTTATTACCCTTTTGCTGCAAATGGTTTAATATATATATCGTCATCTGATTTCAAAAAAGCCCTAAGTTACAAAAAATTTCAAATTGACTTTTTTTGATAGATCCGTATCAAAATAAATTTTTCTTAAAAATTTTACACTCCAACAATTAAAAATAACTTTGTTATCAACAAAATTCTAAAAGGCCTTATTGCTGTGGTACATGCGAAATAGCAATGTGCGAAATTAAAGACTACATTTTCAATGACTTGCATATGGAATAAAATAATGAAATAATAAAACTATATAATCTGAAGTAATTAGCATACGTTCAATAAAAAATATATTTATTTACTTTTTCTTTAATTGGGGCTTTCAGCTGTACAAATTGTGGTCTGGCCAGACCAAGAGGAGAACTTAGTGCTAAAAAGTTACCGAGAATCCTAGGGTTAATATAATGATTTAAATAAGTTATTATTATATCATTTTAAACAATTGATTCAAATATCAATTTGCAATACATTCCAATAATATTTGTTAGATATACGGTAATACTATAAAATTTTAAGAATAATTTCGATGTGAAATACATGGAAAATCCAAAAATCAATAAAATGTATGTAAATATATATGTACATAAATATGTTCCAAAATTACCCCCACAATATATTTATATTATTAGAATACTAGAAGTGATATCTATCTAATGTAAACGATGTTTTTTTGAAGAACCTAATCAGGCCTGTAACAGAAATTGTTCGGAATGGTTTTAAATCCGTATTTTCATTTTGATCGATTTTGGTTTACCTTCTTCAGACTTTGATCGATTTTCGTTTCTGAGAAAATTTATGGGTTTTCGTTTTCTGAAGAAGCTTTTTCGGAATTAAAAAAACGTTCGATCGAAATTGATTTCTGTGACAGGCCCGTATATTTACAAATATTAATACACACATTGTGATTACAGTGTTAGAGCTATAAATGATTTTGTGCAGCAAAAGCACTCTTTATTAAATATTTTCTTACATTTCGAAAAATGTAATATTGTATACATTTTTCAACAAAAATTCCAATAATTCAGAGCAATTTTATTTAAGTGTGTTGTAACCTTTTTGAAAGTCAATTTGAAAGTTCTTAATTCTTCTCTCTTTTGGTAACTACATATTGTAATAGAACTTTTTAGTATAACATAAGGGTATTATTTTTTAGGTTGTAATTGTCCAAATTATAAAGGATTACTTTTGGGACATCGCGAACAAAAATAAGTACTTTTTCTAGTGGAAAAATAAGTAGTCTTTTCCTCAAGTTCTCATTATTTTTCTGCAAAGTTTTTGCTGGGAATAAACGCAAAAAAGCAAATTTTGTATTTCTATTTTCTTTTAATCAACAGTTAGTTTTCCTTTGTTATGTTTTAATCACAGATTATCTGCTTTGTTTTTTTTTTATTTAATGTACGTTATTTGTTAATGCAGAGAGTTTTTTGCTTTTCCTTTAAATTTTGTTCAATGTAATTTAGGGCTTTTTTGAAATCATATGACGATACGTAGAGTTATATATTCGTATATACGCATATAATATTCATATATTGCTTAATAAATATTATTTTAACATAAATTCAATCTAGATTTTTATCAACAGTTCGTTGTCAATATCCCAGGTGACAAACCACAATAGTGTTGATGTTTTGTCTATAAAACATATTGATGTATTTACGACAATAATAACAATAATTTTTTGTTATCATCAATTTTTCCTTTTTTTTTCTTTTATTGAATAAATGCGTAAATGGGATTTTGTATATTATTTAACCCAGCAAAAGTTTTACATTATAATTAACCCTTCTGCATAAGTTTGTAAGTAAAAACCAGTAAAAAAAAAATTACAGCGGAAAAAATCGCTGATGAACTTTTAAGGCAGATGCTGTAAAAAATTTTCAAAATGGCTTAATAAAGACGATAAAGATGAAATCCTTAAAACTTTTAATTCACACCATGAAAAAATCAAATTCACCCTTGATTTAGAAGAAAACAATGAAATAGCATATCTTGACGCAAAACTACGCAGAATTATGGATACAATTGTTTTCAATTGGTACTCTAAGGAAACAGCTTCAGGTAGACTCATGAATTTCAACGCAACACAACCCAGGAGTCAAATCATAAATACAGCGAAAAACTTTATAGAGATTATATTGAAAATCAGCGACGAACTATTTCATCATAAAAACATAAACAAAATTTATGAAATATTAACACAAAACAGTTTAATTAAATTAATTAAATCTTTAATTGATGACGTAAATAGGCGGTTAAAAAATAATAACATAATTGACAACACTGATGAAAAAGAAAACGGGAAATTTTACAGTGTACAATACATCCCTGGCCTTACTGACAACAGAAACATGACAGAAACACTGAAACAAAATAACATATGTTTTGCGTACAAACCTAACAAAACAATTAGTGCAATATTTACGAAAATAAAAGCGCCAGTGGAAAAACAACAACAAAGTAATGTTGTTTATGAAATCAGGTGTAAGGGAAATGACAAAGAACAATGTAATCAAACATACATTGGAACAACAAACCCAGAAAAAAAGTGTTTTATCAATTAAAAAAATGGTTTAAAAAGTTTTTTAATTTAATTAATGTGATAATTGAATCAATAATTTTTTTAGCTGAAAAAAATTAAAAATTTAATTTTGATTTAATTAACATTTTAGTTGTTTTGAAATAAATTTTCAATTAAAATTTTAATTAAATAACTAAAAATAATAATTGACTTTTTTCGTTTAAAATAAAATAATTTAAACATGTAGAATTGTTGTTGGGAATTGTCAATATTTATTTAAATAAATAAACACATTGTTTGAAATTGAATCTCAACATGTACCAGATTTCCAACAAATAAGGATATTAGACAAAGAAGACTCTACAAGAAAACGATTTACTAAAGAAAGCTTAAGGATCCAACAAAACATAAAAAATACGATGAATCTAAAAGAAGATACGAACAACATTTGTGCAAGTTATCGAGTCGCCATAAAATAAGTTGTGTTGTGGAAATATGTTTTTTAAAAATAACTTAATGTTTTATGTTGTTACGTTATATATGTTAAATGTAAATTTTGTCATTTTGATGTAATAATATAAAAAATGTAAGTTTTCAATGTTATTTGTTAAAAATTTTGTTAATAAATTTATGTTTTTATGAAATAGACGTATCCCCAGAAGAAGTCACCAAAAAATCGACGAAACGTCGGGAAAAATGTATTAAAATTGTGTTTTAATTACATTAAAGATTTTAGGCCGTTTTAGCGGGGGTGCTTTAAAACCATGTGAGATAAGGCCATTATGGCTTTATTGCTCAATTGAATGGGAGATAGAGCCATAATGGCCTTATTGCCCAATAATTGAGAGGTAAGATATAACCATACTTTTTTTTTGCAAATGAGAGATAAAGCCATATTTTAAACTTTAGTATGCGAAGCCAGATTCCAATACTTTACTTTAGTGTTTCCGGGAAAAGAAATTTTTTTAATCTTGTGACGCACGCAGGAAAACTTTATACAGCGAAGCCACCTGCCGCGTCCTACTGGAGGAGAAAACCCATAAGCACGGCCGCAGGCCGCCACGTAGAAAAACTTTAGTATGCGAAGCCAGATTTCGTAAAAGGGAAAATCTATTATTAATCAATGTAAAATGCAAAAGTTCTTCAAAACTGAAATGAGAGATAAAGCCTTTTTCTAATATTGCCAATGTGAGCTAAGGCCATGATGGCTTTATCTCCCATTCAAATGAAAAAAGGCTTTATCTCCCTATTGAATGAGAGATAAAGCCATAATGGCCTTATCTCACATGGTTTTAAAGCACCCCCCGTATTAGCTTGATAAGGAAATACAAATGAATTTAAAAATTGGCCAAATAGAAAAACAACAAAAGGCTTTTATAATAATTATTTTAGAAAATTCTAATACAAGAGGAGGGATAACTAAAAATTTTGATACAGGTTCAGGTCGCAATATTGAATATGATTGCTGAACTTTAGTCTATTAGTTTTTTCCCACCAAGAACTGAACTAGGGCTTTCAATATCCTGAACTTCATCCATTCCCGTAAATGGCAATAAGATTTTTATTTCACCGCCGTCGATTTTCGGAACGATTGTTATAGAGAAAATTGTGGTTAAAATAAAAAGAAATAATTGCAAGAGTTTTAAGGCCCAAATATAATATGCTTACGTTGGCTTAAGCAACTATGCGAATACATGTAAATATGTGTCAAGCCATAGTTGGGGGTAGTGCACTAAATATTGATCACAAAATAAAACTGCACTGAACCAAAAAACGCTATTTAAAACAAAATTTTGCGTTTTTATTTTAAAATTGCATCAATTTTTTTGAAAATATATTAAAAACAAAAATGTTCAATTTTATTTTAAAAAGAAACGGTGTGGTTTTCAAAATTAGGCAATAAAAATCATATTTAAAACAAAAATGTACGTTTTTGTATCAAAAAATATTATTTTTTTACTAAAACTTTTAAGAACAAAAAGGTTTTCTTTTATATTAAAAAGCAACACTTTTGTTTTTACTATAAGAAGCAGAAAAAACATTTTAAAATTTAAAATTTTTCGTTTTTGTTTTAAACAGTTTAACAATTTGAAAAACGTATTAAAATTAAAACAGGTTTGTTATTGAAAATAAAATAAACCATTTTAATTTTAAAAGTTGACACCATTTTTTATTAAGCGTCATTAAAAAAATATAGCTCAATGCAGTGTGTTAAAAATTTAAAAAAGTAAAAAAATATTAATAGATCGTGAAAAAGTATAAAAAGTTACACAAATATTATAGCTCAGTGCAGTGTATTTTAAAAAATATAACAAGTTACAAAAATAATAATAGCTCGGTGCAGTGTGTTTTAAAAAAAGTTAAAAAAAGAATATTGTAAAAAATGGAAGACAATTCTGAAGATGATGACACTTTATCAGCTCCGTCAAAAGTGCAAGATTGGTTGTGTCATTCGCAAACACAATCATCATCGAACAACTCGGGTGCAGCTGTAGTAAAAGTAAGTTTTTATCTTTGAATAATTAACAAATGAAATAATTTCTGGCTTTAATTATAGGATTTAAAAACTTTATTGATGGAGACGTCAAAGGGCAAAGCCATTTTAAATTTTTACGAAAATGCAAATGCTCTTACCAACGTGAACAGAACGGAACTTATTAATATAATCGTTGAGGACTCTCTTTTTTGCAATAGGTCACTATCACCAAAGGATTTTACAAATATTGTTGATGAGATATGTAAAGTTTTTCCCAACGAAAGAAAATATCATGTAAGTATTTGCAAATCAAACTAATAAATAAATAAGTAAAAGTGCTATATTCGGCTATCTGACAGATTTATTGTTAATGTTTCTATTTTTACATTTTTTTAGGAATACTACTTTATAACACGGTGTGGTAAAAGAAATCCTTCTGGAAAGCTATATTCAAAATATGTAAATATGAGATTTAATGTTTATATATAAAAGATATAAAAGTATTTTCTAGTCCTCCAATAAACTTATATGCAAATAATAATGGTAAAATATATGTAAGACCAAAATTACTATAGTTAGTTTTTGAAAAGTATTCCATTATATATGTACATCCAATGATTTTTTGTAATTATTTTAGCACATACAAAATAAAATATTAAATATATCTAATAAATTTTTGTAAATATTTTAGAACATAATAATTATTTTTAGATGTTTAAGCTAAAGGACTTTTTATTTATAAAATATTATATTTATTTATTTCTATCGATTATTCGCTAACCTTTAGTTTGCATCGGCAGTAACTTAAATTTACAAAATTTTAATATGAATAACACAAAAAAACCAAAACAAAATTTTGAAAAAAATTTTTCTTAATTTAAATTCCAAAACCTATTTGTCATAACACAATTACAAAAAGCCATAATAACAAAAATAATATATAATTAAAGTATTGGTTTTTTTGTGTTATCCATATTAAAATTTTGTAAATTTAATTAACTGACGATGCTATCCAAAGGTCAATAAATAAATATAATATTTTATAAACAAAAATACCTCAATTACAAATTATAATTATAAATCAAATAAGATTAAATAACTTTTAAGTTGTACTAAGCTGTATATTTTTATACTCTAATAAACCTTAAAAATTTAATAATGAGTTAAATACTTATTGCCTGGTGTAAAGGTAAGTATGAAGCAACGTATACCTTCAAAATTAGGTACTTTTAATTTAAAATTACACATTTTTAATTTAAAAATATTACATTTTTGATTTAAAAGGGCTATATTCTTGTTTTAAAAACTATAATTTTTAATACAAAAATGGTATATTTTCTTTTAAAATTGATTTTCACTTTAAATCAAAAATTATTATTTTTGATTTAAAATTTTTTTTTATAAAAATTGCAGTTTTTAAAATAAAAACGAAAACTTTTAAAACAAAAGAAAACCAGCTTGGCTCGATTTCACAGCTGTTTTATTTTAAAATAAGATTGTTTCTTTTTGATTTTAAAATTTTTTTTTTTCTGTGTGCAAAACAATTAATTTGCACTATTTTTTCACCAGCTTTAGTGACGATTGGTATATTTTTTCACTACGCTAAACGAAGATTGAATGCAAAAATCGGCACTCGATTCAAATAGTGTAAAATTTGTACTTGCAGTCAAAAAAGCTGCATAAAAACAGACTCTCACTTAAATTAAAAAAAAATTTAATTTTGTATGCGCCTAGTTTTTGATTCTTGTTTGATATGCATAAGCAAAGGAAAGTTAACAAAAAGAAATTTTGTCAATAACGGAATATCTCAGGGCTTTAATCATAAAAAACGAGTTTTTTGCTTGTAAATTTAGTGCAACATTTTAAGTTGCTCTCAAATGAGTTAAGAACAAAAAAAGTTGCAATAAACTGATGATTGCTTTTTCTTAACTCAAACTATTTTTTTTTTATTTTTGATTGCAAAATTTGTTAACATCACTATGACTCATGTTTAGTGAGACGGCTTATTTTCAATTAATCACTCAACATCAACAAAATGATTGCAATAATTTTGCACTATCACTAACTGTTAGTTGAAACTGAAAAATTAGTGCACTACCCCCATCTATGTGTCAAACCAGATTGAATTTAAAGAAAATTTTCGATAAGTTTTATGACTCTGTCATTTGCTTAAACAAAGTGCGAAACTGATCACACTTTCCGCACGAAATCAAAGGTTTTTGATATATTAAATGTACTTTAGAGGCTTTTGGTTCATATTTTATAAAAACTTAAGAAGGCTTATGGCATAGTAAATGAATAGAACAGAAAAATTGAGAAAAAACCCAATTCAGCTACCAAAAATCTAATTCTATGACTGTGTTCTTAGTAAGAAATATGTCTAAAATATGATTTTAACTTGCAAAACATTTTTTTTTTATTTAAAAGCATTGCTACTCCAGTCGGTAACATATGATCGTGTCTTCCATTATTTATCAGGACCGATGTTTTATCGCAAAATTTTACTCAGCGATTTTTGGTTTAACCAATATACAATTGACTCTGCTCCATCTTTTCTTATTCAAAATTTGTCCATCATATCCAGAATAACGCAAAGTTTAGAGTGGCTGGCATTAACGAATTTTATTTCTTTAGAAATAAAACCTGAGTTCGCACTACGTTCAATGCAGATCGCTACCGCACAAAACAATAATTTTTAATATGATTGCAACCACAATTAGATTGTTTTCTAACTCGAGCAGTAAAAAAATGTCAATCATTGCCAAATATTCAATGCCATTAACATTAACAGCATAGAACCCATAAAGTATATATATTCTGGCTCCTGAGTAATTCTAAGTCTATTTAGCCATGTCCCTCTGTCTGTCCGTCTGCTGAAAACACGCTCACTTTCGAAAAAAGCAAAAGAAAAGAACAAACTTGGTCTCAAATTGCTTGTAGTTATACTAAGCAGTTTACGCTTGAAATCCAGCAACATCGGTTCAGTAGGATCAGAGCCATAAATCAAAACGTGGAACCACCACCTAAAAAATTAATAATTTTGTTACAAAAACTAACATAAATAATGGAATAATACACGGAATGATATAAGCTTTTGCACAAATTCATTTTATATGACTACAAATCATACTGTTACATTTCGTATAGATCGGTCCATAATTGACCAAGAGAGAAACGGGCTCCTATAATAAAACCTAGAAGGTGATTTGCAGATAAAGACAAACTTTGGTTATCCACGCAGAAAACAAATATGTTTAAAAATGGTCACCTCCAACAAAACTATTTTAAAAGAAAATTTTTAAACATATTATGTTTAATTTAACCATATTATTGTCACCGACAACCATATTTTTGTTAAATTGGTCCTCCATCAAAAAGCCGCAATCATATTATGGTTGTCTTTAAACATGTTTTGGTTAAATATGACAATAATTTGTTTTTAAATTAACAATAATATTTTCCTCTTTTCCAACAGCAACATGCTATGGTTAAAAACCAACCATACTATTATAAGTGTTAAACATGTTTTAGTTATTATTAACCAAAACGTGTTGGGAGACAACCATAATATGGTTGCACCTTCTTGATGGAGGACCCATTTAACCATAATATGGTTGTCGATGACAATAATATGGTTAAATTAAACATAATATGTTTAAAATTTTTCTTTTAAAATAGTTTTGTTGGAGTTGACCATTTTTAAACATATTTTTTCTTTGGGTGTACTTGTTATGAGTTTTACAATTTCTTGAAGACTGAAGACAAGAAAGAAATTGTGGACAATGTACAAAAAGCCCATAAATATTTTTAACTTATAACATTTATAATATTTACATATGTCCATGCATATGAAAATATATTATTTATAAAAACGAATGGTATAAGATCGTCTGAAAAACGATTGGGCCTTTTGTAATAATTACAATTATTACTAGTAATTAGTTGTAAATCACTTTTAAATAGCTTTTTTAAATTATTTTGAAGATAAATACAAAACAATCTTCGTTATTTCAAGTTTTGAATTGGTTTTTTAACATTGCTGTCCTTATATATTTAGCCTGGTGCTAAAAAGGCCAATGTCAAATAATTCAATTTTGAGAAAATTTAAATTTTAGTTTTTATAGCAAAATCTTTCTAAAGCTGTTCTCGGTTAAATTAGACATTGGCTGTTTCCGCAAAATAAAAGAGATTCAGCATGACCTTTTAGTTGCAAAATGAAATTAATTATGCTGGTAGATATTTAATTTTTATTTAATTTTATGCCGACTGTTTTTCCTTAATATTTTTTAAGGATTTTTAAAATTTAATATATAATAATTTTTTTTTTGGGGTTGTTTTTAAAACTTTTTAAATCAAAAAATCACACTCGAAAATAAAACACTACCGGTCACTTTCAATAAAAATACAGAATTAAACTTTATTTTAAAAATGGTTCTTCACAATTTGCCAATATAACAGTTGGGAAATAATTTCCCAAGCTGTTTGACGTGTTAAAATTTAGAATTAAAGTTACAAGTTATTTAAAATGATTAATTCATTAAAAAATTCAAAATTAAATAAAACAAACTCAAAGCAGTAAAAAAAAAAAAAATTCAAAAAACTGTTCTGGCGAACCATTGACCTATATTCAAAAATATAATAGAATAAAGGAAATACAATTTTAGTTCACATGTTGCTCACGTTTTTTTCGCCAAATATTTGCTAGGCGTGACAATTAACTCAAACAGCAAAATATTGACATTGGCCCTTTTAGTACTAAGCTTCAGACATAATGAACTCAAATTTTGCTTTTAATAAAACTAATGTTTCTTTGAAAAACCAAGTAGCTAACCAGAAATTAAGAATTGAATTTTTAACAACTTGTGTTTTAGATTTTTTTGCTATTCACTTTGTATTCCCGCTAAAAATATATACAGAATTGAATTATTGTTTTGAAAAAATTCAGTTTCATTAAATAAATTTTGACACTGTTTAAATTATAGAATGAATTCAAGTTTTGGTTTAAAAAAGATTAAAGCTTTTTATGTTATTAATATGCAATTTTATATTAAAGGAGTATATGGTCTGTTTTTTATGCTGTTTTATGCTGATTTCAAAACTGGCAAGACTACTTTAAACGCAAATACCAATTTCACTGTATTGAAATTTATTCTAATTTATTTTTTCCATACCAGAAATCAGTCTAAAGAATTTTCGGATGATTAGTCCATAATTTACCATAGCTTCAATACAAATTACCCTCCTGTAAATCATTTTAGTTCGGCTTAAACTGTACTCAATCTAGTTAAAATTTCTAAAAAGAAAAGCATAAAACTTTATGATTGTCGGTCAGTAATTTAATATAAGTCTAACCCGCAACCAATTTCAATGCTGATGTTCGTTTTTATATGTAGATATCATATAGAGCCCTCTCCTGTCGGTGGAGGGTATCAAAGATTCGGCACAACTCTCTAACTTGTTTTTATTGAATCTTCATATATTAAATAACACTGTGCTAAAATTTGACACTTTTTCTTTGAGACAAGCTGGGCACCTTGCGTTTTAACCTAATTCGGGTGCGCTGAATACAGTGGTGCTAACCGTTTTTTATGTAAGCTTTTGTTTTCGAGATATACCGTTATTTCGAATGTAGGAGGTTGCATAACATATATTTGATTAGATCAAAAACGGATCAGTTTATTGAACAAACTTAGAAAACCAAGATTCCGCAATTCCTTAAAGAAAAGTTAAACTGTTCTCTAATTTTTTGACAAAAAAAAAAAAAAATTTTTTTTAGCAAAGTTTCGAAAATTTTGTTTATTAATTTTTTCTAGACGAATATAAAACAAAGTTGCAAACAAAACAAGCAATAAATGATAAGAATCTTTTGATTCTATTCACAAAGACGAATTTCATAAAAAGCAATATTTGTATGGAAGCCCCCTAAGAGGTGGGGATAAGGGGCAAGTTTGTCTTGGAAAAATGTTGAGAACATAAAACTAATAAAGGTCGGTCATACATTTTATCCCCTTAGGGGTGCCTCCTTGGCTGTTATGAGGCTTTTTCTTTAATATATTTCTCGTCTGAATTGAAAACATTGTATGGGACCCACTTAAGGAATAGAGATAACGAGTATGTTAAAAACAAATGATGGGAATGAAAATAAAGTGGGGTTGGTCATACATTTGACCCATCTAGGGGCATCGTAGGCGCTGCAGGGACCATATATATATATATATAAATATAGTCCAGATCAATAGTTTTTTCTTCAAAGGCTTTTCTTATGAAATTTCTATGAGTTTGTTCAATTGTGCTTTGTTTTCTTCTAAAACCGAATTGATCAACAAGAGGGTATTAACTCAAAAAATCAAAATTTTCAGTAGAAGCAAAATAGTTTTTAATTTAACATTAAAAGCATATGAAAAAAAAAAAATTTTTTAAACAACCGTTTCATTACCAAAAAGGAGACAAAATAGCACGATATATTTACAGTATTTATGAATATTTATTGTCGATTTTTTCCAAAAAGTTAGAAAATAAAAATTTTTAGTTAATACCTATTTGTTGATCAAGTGCGATATATTTTTATTTAAATTCGGTGTTAATTTTCACACGAATAGATTCTCAAATAGCTTTGATGTACTAGGTAATAAGATAATAGGCCTATACTAACAGCATTTAATGTTCAACAATTATTCTTGGATTTTGTGTGTCCCATATCCTGCACTTTTGCTTATTCACCTGACCATTAAGGTGAAATGGGACTCATCGTTCATTATTTGAAATGATGTTTATGTCTAAATAATCAAATGCTGAATTTCAAAATAAAATTTATCAACTTTGGTTCTTTGCTCTGTGGTAAGTCTTTCCATCAAAAATTTTCAAAGTTAATTCTGAAATAATTCACTTATTAAATCTTATCGTTACAAATTTTTAGAGACTTTATGTTGGACTTTTTTTTTTTTTTTTTTTATGTTTTTTTTTTGTTTTTAATCAAGTTCACTGGGAGATTTTGAGAGTTTGTTACAACACAAATTTATGTATTTTGTTCATCCTTTTTTTGTTCATGAATATATTGAACAAATAATAACGCAAATAGATTGTTTTTCTGCAGCCACAGGTTTGTAGTTACAACAAATCTCATTGATTCTACATCAATAAGAGAAATAACAATATGAATTTCATTGATTTTAAAATTTATTTTAAATGTAAAAGAAACTAGTAAAAAGTTATTATTTAATTAAAAAAAAATGTGTTGAATTTAATTAAGCCAATTGTTTTGATTTGTTATTCAACACTGTATAATTTATGAAATAAATAATAAAAAAAAACCTACATAAATTAAAAGGCAACTAAATAATTTTCAAATCCCAAGGCTAATGTGTAGTTTATAGAACACGAGCGCCTTACTCGTCCGTTCAAATAACATTTAAAACAAAAACAAATTTCGAAATTTTGTTTTTATTTTTAATGAAAGTTGAACGGACGAGTAAGGCGCTCGTGTTCTATAAACACCACATAAGTAAAATATTTTTGTGTTTGGAAATTTTCCATTTCCAGTTACATGAGATTTTTTTTTTATTTAATATATTTTTATTTACTTTAATCCAAATTTTTATATTTTAATCCGGGGGGCTAATTCCGGCAGTCGTGACCGAATACTTTTCAATTCGAAGGCAACTTTATTTCTAATTCTTTCACTCCATACTGAACGAATCGATATTATTCTTTCAATATTGTAAAGCGTTTATTTGAGTTTTTACAACTCTGAAAAATAATTTCGATTCGTTCTGTATCGACTGAAAGAAAAAGAAATAAAATTGCTTTAGAATCAAAAAAGTATTCGATTACGACTGTCAGAATTAAGGCCCAACCATAATATGCATGAGGCCGCTTAATTCAAAAACAAAATGTGGCCAACTATAATGTACTCAATGAAACTTTTCGTTAAGTTCCGTCAAATGTCATTTGCTTAAGCAAAGTGCCAAACTAAACGCACATTCCCAAAGCTGTTTGTGTGTTGTTACAAAAAGTAAAATAAATTGAAATGGATAAAGAAATACAGGAATATAAAAAAGAGGAATTTTACATATTTTAATCTTGAATCCATTATTTTATTAAAAAGTATGTACAATAGAGCGACTCAAAAAAAAAGTGATTTTGTTACCCCTCTGAAAATAAAGGCTGATATGTTTTATGATAATTCCCAAAATATTTTGGTTCTAGCGTTGACCAACGGTGAGCTGGACCGTTTTTAAAAAAGGTCTTTTTTCAGTTTTTCGAATTTTTTTGTACTTTTCTCCAAGACGACATAAATAAAATTTGGTATCATCGAAAAGAGTTTTTGAAGCAGCATCTAACGGTATATAAAGCTTTACCACTTGCAACTTACTAATGGAGATATTTAAATAAATACATATTTTCATTTCGGGGTTTCATATAAATTCTACGTATGTGGAAGTAATGTGCTGCTTTTTAAATTGAATCTGTTTTAAAATAATGTTAGTGTATTTGTTTTTTGTAATAATTCACATAAAACGCGAAAATCGCGATATTTTTTTATCTTTTTTTCATATACAAGCAATATGGGTATCAAATTTTTATCATTTTTCAATTTATCAAAATGTGAAAAATAAAAAATATAAAATTAATAAAAAAAATACGTAGAATTTGTATGAAAACCCGAAACTAAAATATGTATTTATTTATATATCTCAATTAGTAGGTCGCAAGTGGTAAAGTTTTATATACCATTGGATGCTGCTCCAAAAACCATTTTCGATGATAACAAATTTTATTTATGTCGTCTTGGAGCAAAGTACAAAAAAATTCGAAAAACTGAAAAAAGACCTTTTTTAAAAATGGTCCAGCTCACGGATGGTCAACGCTAGAACCAAAATATTTTGGGAATCATCATAAAACATATCAACCTTTATTTTCAGAGGGGTAACTAAAACACCTTTTTCGGCTCCATACAACTTGAGTCGGTCTAATGTACAACAATCACCAATTGTTTCTTTTTAAAACGTTGCTGGCAAATTAAATAAAACATAAAATAAACAAATACAGGGCTGTAATTTTTGATTCTTCTTTTTTCGAAGTACTCGCAAGAAAACCAAATATTGCACAAATATGCAAGATGGATCTTAAGTTTATGTAAGTACATTATGGCCACCTTAAAGTCTCTTTTAATTTTTGACAGTACTTTCAGCTAACTTATGCATATTATGGTTGGGCCTTTAGTCAGGTTTAAGTTTATCAAATTTAATTTGCATTAAATTATTTTAATGAATAAAGGAATTTTACAACATGAAATGAATTAAAATTTATTGACAATTTATTATTCTTCTTTGAACCCACAAAAAAAGAAAGAAAAAAAAATAAAAAACGAAACATGTACTTTGGACGTCAAGAGGAATTCATGACAAAAAGTATGAAAAATAGAAGTAAAGGAAAAAACATGTAAATCAATTTAAAAAAATAGATAATGATTTGCAGAAACAAATTTCAATTCACCACGTAAAAATACCATTCAGTTTAATGATTGATGTTTGAGTATTAACTGCCAGCCGTCGTCAATGGCGGTGAGTGTTAAACGGTAAAGATTTCTGAAGAGATGCTGTGGCTACTATCGAAACATGTCAAATCAACCTGTTCGTGGGTTCAATCCCGCATTCAGTTAACAATGAAAAATTCTCAATAAATTTCAATTGATTTCATGTTGTACAATTCCTTTCTTAATAAAAATAATTTAATGAAAATATACAGATTTGGATTAAAGAACCATAAACAGTTCAACAAAACAATCATAACACTAATTATTATCTATTAACAATTAAAAACTAATTACTTTTAATGTATCTATTGTACTTTTATTATTAAAGGCTCAACCGTAATATGCTTAAGCTAGCTTAAGCAACTGTCAAAAAATAGCGTAAGGTCCCTTAAATGCTTTAAAAAAAACGAAAACAAAGTCAAAAAACATCTGTCAGCTTCATAAATTTTAACGAAAAGTTGTCTAAAGTTCAATATGGTTTGATTCATATGATTAACATGACTACGCACAATTGATTTAGCCAGCTTATGCTCATTATGGATGGGCCTTTATAATTAAAACATACCTTAAAATTTTGGTGAAATCTATCCGACATTCCTCGATTGCAGGCCCAAATAACATTCACGTTGAATTGTATAGCATTTGCTTGCCATTGGCATTATAATACAACCGCTTTTCCAAGAAAACTCAGATAACAGAATGAACTCCTAATCTATTGAAGAAAACTCGGATAACAGAAGAACCTAATCTAAGAATTCAAAAAAGCATTGCATGTTGTCAAAGGCAGACACACACATGAAATTCCTTTTAAATTGACATCATAATATTATATCTCTATTATTAAGCCCGTGTGTTTGTTGGGCAAATAATCGTGAAAAACTTATATAAGCATCCACCGCATCTGCATTCGTAACTGGTTAATGGACGACTCTGCATGAAGCTTAATAATGATGTTCATGAACATCTGCATGAAACTTAATAATGATGTTCATGAAACTTTCAATATAATTTTGTATTTGCTTCGTTTGTATTCAGTATAATGAATAACTACGAAATGAAAGCAACAAACACACGAAATTTAAGAAATGAATAAGATGCAGTGTTTTTGTTTACTTAAGCAAAAGAATATGAATACAAACAACTCTGAAACAAAACAACGACTGAATAAATGTAGAATATGTTCATGGAATAACACAATTATTTTAAAGTCTGTATTGCCAGTTGAAAGAAATGAAAAACATTAGGAAAGACAAAAAAACAAAAATAACCATGAAGAGTAAAAGCAACAAGATAAGGAAGTACATTAAAATTAAAATAATAAAAATAATACAAATTTGACTTTGTGTTAGATGTAAATTAATTGTTTTTAATGTAAATGTTTAAACTTCAAAAAAATTTCGTTTTATTTTCAAAAACATTTTTAGCAATGTGTTTTGCTTGGAAGTACATAAAAAAGTTGTAAGGAAAAAAATAATTTAATTTAAAAAATGCTTTACAAATTACATATGTATATTATTGTAAAAGTAACAAAAAGAAGAAATTACACAACTTTACTAACACTAGATTCAGACCGTGATTTAAAAATCATGTCTTTTTTTAATTCCTTTTGAAAGTTGCTTCCAAATACACAACAGATTCAAACGAAGATTTTTTCCCCATGATTTTAGGGTTGATTTTTTCCCCATTATCGGTAATTCTTTTTTACTTGCTTATTTATAAAAACAAAATTTTTAATGCGCTCCATGTTTTGTATTGTAAAGAGATGTTGCCACATTGAAAAAAAAAATTAAATGAAGCAACATAACAAAAATATGAATGCGTGCAAAGAAAAATCTAAAAAGAGACACATAGATCAGAAAACGTGTTTTTTTCTCTACCCCGCTTGCTTCACTACACCGTTCGCATACAAATACCAAAAATCATGTCTTAAAAAACATGGAAAAAATCACCGTCTGAGCCGCGTGTAAGTGGCAGCACTGCTATTGAGTATTTATATAAAAAAAAATGAGAGAGAGAGTGAAAACTGTAAAAGAAAAGTCGTTTCATTGAACAAAGTCTTTGTGTTTGCCATATGAAACGAAATGTGTTTGCTAGTAGCATGAATAAAACAACAGTTTGTTCAGTGGTCTGAAGTTTGTTTGAATACGAACTTCATTGAATAAACATTTCAGTATGTTCATGAATGAAGTTATTCATGCAGCCCTTTATTGTGTGTGAATTTATTAAAACCAGCTTACCGTTGATACTACTAAAGGCTAGTTTACACGGTAATACAATGTGTTACGACATGTCAAAAAATGATGTAGAATGAGAAAAATCTTATCATGTAAAAGCAAAAAGCATTGAGTAAGAGAGAATACGGATAAAAATATGACAATCGGTCGGTAAATGTTCATTTTCTAAAGGCCTCGTTACTCTTACGTAAACGTATACGTTGATGATCAGCTGTTCCGTTTTCATTACCAAGTCTATGTATAAGTAGGTACTCTTACGTAAACGTAACGTTGCGTTGCGGACGAACCCGATAAAATTAAAATTTCTCTCCGTTTTTACGTATCCGCTCTCAAGAATTTTATTTTTGTTTTCAAGCAGTGTTGTCAACAAAACGTATTAGCCGGCGGTTTACCTTTAGATTTTATTAATAAGATTCTCTTTTTAAAATATAAATTTAAAGAATATAAACATTACATACATACATACATATACATATATAAATAAATATAAATATATGTATATTAGTTTATTTGTTTTTGATTAAACTTGGTAAGAAGATAGAATGTTACAGCGAAATTACTATAGACTATATTTTTCCGGAATTTTGGAGCAGGGAGGAATAAAATGGTTAAAAATTAGCAAAACCCGATTTTTTGGAAAAAACCCTACAATCGTGAATCTAAATTTTTTTCGTACGAATTCCTAATCGGAAAATCGGCATTAAAAATGCAAATTTCAGGTCAATTTTGATCAATTTTAACTACAAAATTTTAAAAAAAATTTATTTTTTTTGGCTTAAGCTACCATTAGGGATATAGGTTTGAAAAATGTTAACTTAAAGGGACAAAACAAGGTTAAACTTTGTTTTAAATATTTTGGCGATGTTTGAATGAATTTTACATTGTCGCATAAAAGCACATTTTGAAAGTTGTCGCCTTTAAGGTTTACCCCCTTAAAGTGGGTAATATAAGGAATTTTTGGGATATTTTAATTAAGCTCATTTATACTGCAAAATTTAAAAAATTTACGGCTTATTTCCGATGTGCGAAAGAATTCTTTCGTTCGTACAACTGCATTCGTACAAATTCTAAAGTTTGTTTTTGTTTTAAATGTAGTTGTTCGAAAGAAAGAATTCTTTCAAACATCGGAAATAGGCTATTAATTATTTCATGCTAAAACTATCACTAGGGACATACATATATAACAAATACTAAATTCTTTCAGATAAAGGTAGCAAACAAATAATGTACATTTTACGGCAAACAGGTAAAAATTCGTACTCTTGGTACTTTTTTGTGAACTCGTTTTTTGCAGTAATTTTGACTGTTTTTCCCCGGGCATCTCCGGAATTTATCACCGTATATACACATATATAGGCAAGGATTTAGTAGCACTTTTTACTGATACCCATAAAAGTGAGGTCAACTTTGTACTTAAAGAGATATTAATAAAGTCTTAAAAAATGTTAAGGTCCATAACTCCTTAACTAGCTGCTTAGGTGTAAAAACATATATCAAAAGTTTTTATGTTATAGCATTTTTCAGTGCTGTACATACAAACATATCTGTAAATTTACATATGCACATATATTTTACTTCTTTTTTAGAAAACCGTCGATATCGTTATGTATTGGCGATTTCAAACAAGAACATTAACAACATGCTTTAAACCAATACTGAGTGCAAAATCAAAACAAAACAAAATTTTTTATTTCATGCTCTTTGTTTTTTTAACACACTTTAAGAACATATGATACGTTTACGTATTTTTAATAACTACCAACCATTGCCGTCGACCGCAACGTTTACGTATCCGCAACATTTACGTAAAGAGTAACGAGGCCTTAAACCATTTTAGAAACTTATGTATTCTCATCACACCAGAGTCGCATTTTAACAGTGTATATTGAAGGTTGTAACATTTTTATAAAATTACAAAAACAAGCAGAGTCAACTCAGGAAATGTTCATGTTATTTTTGTAAATATTGTAAAACTGCAGCCATCTGCTTTTTTGCTATTAACTCACTTTGCTTTTATTTTACTTAAACCATCCGTGTAAACATGAAAAATACTTACCAACAGATTTTTATTTTTTTATTTTAAACACGGAGAGAATTTCATAATATGTATTTTGATTCCACAACGTCGTAATACATTGTATTACCATGTAAACTAGCCTTAAAGTAGAAATTTGAAACATTTTCGACTGCATGGATACTATTTTGCTACTTTTACAAAATGCACCCAATAGTGATACTTATTGTTATTCTTGCCACTTTTTTGGTACTTTTTGCTAAATGATACTTTTTGAACTTTCCGTTTTATTACAACTCCCAGCTTTAATATAAACTGTAATTGTTTTAATATATATGTAAGCAAGCTTATCTGAAATAATTTTTTGTCTACCGTAATAAGCTTATGCATTCATTGCGAATATATTATGCAACATGTGTACATATTAATTATTCGCAATTAAGTGCTCTTAGGAAGTACCACTTGCTTTTGTTCGTTTGCGGTATACCATGATGAAATAATTTTTCTTTTATAATTTTTTTTTTTTGTAAATTTTTAAAAACGTTTATTTTTTTGATTTTTTTTTTAAATTTACCCATTATTTTTTTAATATCTCCGAAACTGTTGAAAATAAAAAAACTATTAGTAAGATGCCTTAAAGGGAATTTAATTCCAAATCATTCGTTAGTAATAGCTTCCAAATCGGACATATCGCTCCCAAGTCATGATGAAATATACATATTTGCATCATGCCCCCAACAATGAATAATACATAAAATTAACATTTGTCCCACGATTTTAATGAAATAAGCCGCATTTTATTCATACACGTGGCTTTTAGATTAATGATAAAAATGTCAAATTTGTACCCTTATGACTTTTGTATGAACTTTTTAAAACAAAAAAGGTACTAATTTTGCAAAAAATATATTACCACTAATTAGTGAATAACTTCGAAACAGTTGAAAATATAAAAAAATTTATATGAATGACTCAAAGGCTTTTAAAAAACTAGACCTGATAGAACCAATCATTGAACAGATTTGGATTCAACAAGCTAAGGTCAGCTAAAATCACATAAAAAAGTTTTTGCTTACATCTGATATAATCTTTTCTGGATTTTTGTCCATTTAAAATGTTATTGGAAATTTTAAATATATTAAACAAAACACGTGCAAAAACATTATTTTTGTGTACTTCTACATATTTTAAAACACGTGCCGCCTTTTTTTCTTAAATCACCTTTTTGGTCCCTTTTGTTGGTACTTTTTGAAAATATCCAACGGTAACGCTGATTAGAACATGCACATTTTAAAAAGACGATAAAAAAAATGTACGAGTTCAGAAGCGAACACCGCACATCAATAGACCAGAGGCCTGCATAAATGCATTTGAAAATCAAATACACAACAATAATTCAATGTACAAAACTTTTGTGCACAATCACAATGACAAATGCTATGCGAAACTGTTCGTCGCACCACTTAAATAGAGTTGTACGGGTACAAGAATGCAAAGGAATACACTCCAGACAGTACTTTTTTTCTTTTTAAAACCTTTCATTACAGTAGTTGAAAATTGCTCGTGAATGCATACAAATTATTATTAAATATATAAATTGGCTCTTATTCGACCTTTAAAATTTTTTAATTAATCCTTTTTATTAAGCTTGAGGTCTTTTTCTTTTTTTTATAAATAATATTAAATTTTATTGAATCCAATGTTTCGGCACTCCGTTGTGTGCCTTCTTCAGGGATTTTTTTTGAATATTTGACAAAAAATTAACAATTTTCAATAAATTTAACAAATTTAACAAGTTTAAAAAAATGTCATATTTTCAATTAAATACAAAAAGGTTTTCCAATTTTAACCTAATCTATTACAGTTTAAATAAATTTTTAATATCCGTTCCTATTTTTATAAATTAAGTGTCTATAATTTTGGGCTACATTTTCAGTATCTGACTTAAAATTAATTCTTGATATTGTTGGTATCTTTATAATTTGCAACATTTCTAACATAAATCTACGCTTATAATTCTTTTCCGTGTTAAAAACTGATATATTTTCAAAATCAGGATAATGGTTTAGACTTGCACAATGGGTTGATAAAGCTGTTATATGTTAAATATATTAACATACAAAATATTTCATACACATATATCCCAAACTTACATTAAACAAAATGTGTGTGTACTTGTAATTTTCACTCTCATTGCTGCAAGTAAGTTTCATTCATTTGTTAATTTTTGAGAGTGTTCCTTATACCCGCTTTTTGTTTGACTTCGACTATGGCGCAGCAATTGTTTTTTGTTTCTACACATTCAAACAGTATTTGTTTATGATAGCGACACTTTATTATAGAGTTTATAAATTTGTCAATGATTTGAATGTGTGTTCTATTACGTACACAGGATATTTTTCTAAAGGAATTCGCGGAATTCCTATATTTATTTAAGAAAATTTTATATTACATTATTTCTAAGAATTTTCTTCCTACAAGCCTTGTAATTGATTAATTTATAGCCACAATTGATATGGTTGAATTTTGTATGAAACACACACAGGAATTTCTTGACTTTCAGAGCAATATGAGAACAATCTATTGCATCACAGATTAATTTTGCCGTGTCATGAATTTTAATGAGAAGTTTAACCCAGTTTAAAACTTACAGAGCGTTCTAGCTACTTGTTCATACAAGTAAAATTTAAGTTGGAAGAATTTGCAGTAGGTACGTTCATAATGAGAAGAAAAAGCGAATAAAAATTATTGATTTAATTAGCCTATAAATTTGCAGGAGAAGATTTTTTTTAATTATTTTAAAATATATCCAAAAAATCAAAAAAAAAAAAAAGGTTGACATTAAGTAAAATTTTATTTTGTGGTTTCTTTAAAGTGTGCGATAGTTACCCAATTAAAAAAAGTGGTGCTTCCAACGAAGCTAACGGAAGACATGAATTTTATATCGCGAGCTCCCACTTTTTAGTAATGCATTTTTGACACAAAAAGCGCGTCTATCAGCGCATATTCTAAGGGCTAATAAATCAGAGCAAGTTAAAATCTCTTTTTGGTTTAAAATGTGTTTAAGCCAACAAATCTATAAATCAGAAAACATATAAACCATCTTTAAACGCATAAAATTGGGTGTTTAAACTACCAATACAAACCATATGAATTTGTCAATATTTATCGTAGTGCGTTAGTGCCACATGTTACTTTTTACACTACTTATAATACATGGGACACTGATTTACAACTGTTGAGTTTAACCTACATATAAATTTAAGTTTAGTTCATCTAAACCAGCGTTTAAGCGCTCAATGATTTTTTAGCCATAAGAGTTGTTTTTGTTTTAAATTGAATTTTTAATGCGAACATTAACGTGTGACGTCATGTGATTGGCTAGTAATCTTAATTTAAAAAAAAACCTTTGTGCTTTAAGCCTCTCACATTTTTTTTTTTTTTTTTTTTTTTCATTATTTATTTATTGAATCTTCATATATTAAATATGAACTAACAATAATTAATCAAATCTTATACTAATACTTTATTTTTGTCCTGCCAATGCTAGACGAAAATTTTTCTCTTCACGGTTTCTGTTCACATATGTAGATGTTTAGCGCTCTTCTTGTCTGATGAGTCCTGCTGTATCTCTTCTCCTTAATCTAGAGTGGCCGCTGTAATTTAAAATATTTCGAGCTAGTGGATTTGGGTGCGACTCAAGTCTTTTTAAATATTTTACTGCATAGTTCGTAATAATAGTTTTTACTAACGGCACATTGAGATCCTTGTGAATATTTGAGTTTTTAACATACCAGGGAGCGGCTGTGATTATTCGAAGAAGTTTATTTTGTCGCCCTTGAATTTTTTCGATATTAGAAGCCGAGGCAGTGCCCCATAACTGAATACCGTAGCACCAAATTGGTTTTAAGATAGAGTTGTAAAGTAGAAGTTTACAGTCGAGACTAAGAACAGAGTTTCTTCCAATAAGCCAATTAAGTTGAATTGCTTTTAGTTTCATTTGTGTTAGTTTTGCTTCTATATGGCATTTCCATGTTAAACGCCGATCTAGATGAATTCCGAGATATTTTACATGCGATTGTTGGGGCACTAATTGATTATTGATTTTAATAGGGGAACATGACTCCCGACACAAGGTGAATGTTATATGTACGCATTTTTGCTCATTAACCTTTATCCTCCATTGTTTTAACCACTTTTCCAGTTCAAATATATGATCCTGCAAGTAGCGAGAAGCTTCATGACAGTTTTCGTGCACGCTTAAAAAAGCTGTATCATCAGCAAATGTTGAAGTTAGGGTGTGGTTGTTTGTTGGCATGTCTGAGGTATATATTAGGTATAACAGTGGGCCCATGATGCTTCCCTGAGGGACTCCAGCGTCAATTGGCTGAGGAGAACTTATAAAAGCACCTTCTTTAATAATAAACTTTCGACCGACTAAGTAGCTTTCTAACAGCTTGTGTGTATTTACTGGTAAGCTTTGCTTCAGTTTAAGTAATAAGCCTTCATGCCAGACTTTATCAAAAGCTTGAGAAACATCGATGAAGAGGGCGGAACAATATTTTTTTTCTTCAAAGGTTTTTCTTATGGCGTTTACTATTCGATGGGTTTGTTCAATTGTGCTATGTTCTCTTCTAAAGCCGAATTGATGGTTTGGAATACATCTATTTACATTTAAAATTGCGGTTAATTTTGACACTAACAGCTTCTCAAACAGCTTTGATATATTAGACAATAAGCTTATAGGTCTATATGACTCAACTTTTGTAGGATCCTTTCCTGATTTAGGTATCATGGTAACTAATGATACTTTCCATTCCTGAGGGTAGTATTCAAGGCGTAAAATAGCATTAAAAATAAAGAGAATAATTTTCTTTGCTATGCTGGGTAGCTCCAAAAGCATTTTGTTACTGATCTTATCAAAACCAGGGGCTTTCTTCGGGTTTAAATCATGAATAGCCTTTTCGATTTCGCTTATCTCAAATCTTAGTGGAACAGCTGCTCTAACAGCAACAGGTGGTAACTCGACCGCCATATCGAGAGATGTGTGAGCGGTAAATACGGTTTTCAAATGATTAACAAAAAGATTTCCTTTTTCTATATCATTTCTTGCCCAACTTCCGTTTAAGTTTCTTAATGGTGGTTTAGTGATAACTGGTCTTTTAAGATTTCTAGCTGCACGCCATAATGAGTAGTCTGATTGTGGAGTTGCATCAAGTTCCTTAAGATATTTTTCAAAGGATGCAGTTTTTTGGGACTGCAGTAACTTTCTTAGCCTTTTTGTGCACTCTTTTAATAAAGTCTTAAGTTGGGGGGATCTGTGCAATTACCACTCTCTTCGAACTCTCCTTTTTTCAGTCAATAGACGCTCGACATCTACAGAATATATGATATTGTTTTTGGTTTTTTTGAGGGTTGTGCTGGAATGTTGAACAGCTAGTTTGAGATAACTGTCAAAATTAACAATAGCGAGATCCACGCTCTCCGGTGTGCTAAGCGGAATATTTTCTGTGCAATGGGCACTAAGATATTTTTTATATTTTAACCAATTTATTTGTGAGGGTGATTTGGATAAGTACCCAGACGGCGATACGATTCTATTTGGAATCATTATAGTAACAATTGTAGGTGTGTGGTCGGAAGATAATTCTAAGGAAGCCTCAACATAAATCGTTTCTGCGGGGATGTTTTTAACCACTCCAAAATCTATGACATCTGGAACTTTTTGCTGATCAGTAGGCCAATATGTTGGTTCACCGCTCGCGACCACATTTAGATCCATTTTACGAATTGTGTTAAACAAAACACGACCCTTAGGCGTAATAAGTCGTGACCCCCAGAAAGTATGTTTAGCGTTATAATCGCCAGCAGCCAGGAAGCAGGGTCCTAATGCTTTGAAGTATTTATTATATTGGCTTTCTGATATTGAAAATCTAGGTGGTGAATATATTGATGAAATAACTAGGTTTCGATTTAATTCCTCAACGCAAATGGTCGTTGCTTGGAGATAATCTTCACGATGATCACACATTAAGTAGTGTTTTACTCGGTTTTTTATCAAAATGGCAGAACCTCCACAAGCTCTACCTCGAGGGTCCTTGGTATCATATAATATATAACCATTGATTTTAAACGTATTTCTCGAGGTCAGATGAGTTTCAGAAACCATCATAACATCGATTTGTTTATTTTTAAGGAAGTATTCTAGTTCATTTTTATGTTGGCGGATGCCGTTTGCGTTCCAAAAGCAAATTTTTATACAGTTCATGGCTTATTTAGTACAGCTTGCAATAACATCGATTGCATTCTTAACATTTCTTGCATCATGTTACCCATTGTGTTAGTAAAATTGTTAACGGTTTGCACTAATGTTTCCATGGTTTTTTCTAGCCGAGTTAAATTAGAAGTGGGAATTTCGTCATTATTTGGTAAATCACCTTGCAATGGCATATGATTAGATTTTAAGACACAAGCGTACGAGGTTCTGTTATTATTTGGCTGCGGTATTTGAACGCCGTTAGTGTTTTCTTGGTAAGTTGCCTGCGTTTGAGGGGGATTAAGTTTCTGTCCAACAGAACGCTTGACAATAGAATATACCGGACATCCTCTATAGTTGGCAGTGTGATTACCACCACAGTTGCTACATTTTTTTACATTAGGGTCATTTTTTGACTTATCACACTGAACGGTACCATGTAGTTCTCCACATACGACACAAACAGGGGGTAAATAGCAGTATGCCCTAGTATGACCAAATTCTTGGCAGTTTAAACACTGAACGGGCCCATTTCTTTTGTGCGGCTCTTCTATCTTTATTTTCCTGTACAGGATGTATTTTAAACTGTAAATGGGATGCGTTTCATTTTTTTTTAGCTTAACGTCGCCGGGCTCTAACTCCACTCGAAATAGTGGTTGGGGATTTTTTTCCCTATTTTTAATATTTGTAACATTTTTAACTTTGAAACCCTTTTCTTCTAAAAATGTTTTTATTTCGTCTGGGTCCACGCATGAGTCAATGCCCTTTATCACAACCTGCAGACCTTTGCTGCTTTTCAGCTGGTAAGTATAGAAGCTTTTTTTAAGTGCTTCAAACTTATTAATTAATTTACGAAAATCATTCTCATTATTAATCTGTATTTTTGTTTCGTTAATATTACCACGCTTGATTGCAGCTACGTAAAACGAATTTTCACCTATCACCGATATTAAACTTTTTATTAGCTCACTTGAGTTTTGCTCTCTAAGATATATCGGGGGTGGCTTCGACGATTTTATGACGTTGGGTGTTTCAGAAGATTCATCCTCCAGAATTGCAAAACGATTTTGCGAGTTTATTCTATCAAAAGATGGAACTTTCGAAGCAGAGGCAACAGCTGAAGAGGCAGGGCTGCGACCACGTTTAAGCACTGTTATATACCTATCCATACCAACTTGCACTTGTGGTTTTTGACAACTTTTTTCTTGTTTGTTTAACATTGCGTCTATGTTTGGGATTATGGTAACAGTGGTAACGCTTGTATTGTTTTCTGTTGTTGTGTTTATTTCCACATTGCTTTCACTAGCATGAATATCATTTACTTTTGTTGTTGTTTCATTGTTATTACTCATATAGAGTTGTTTTTGTTTTTTTCACCGTTTTTTTATTTTTTTTATTTTTTTGTTTTTATTTTTTTTGTTGACTGTGCTTTGTATTTTTTTTTCTTAATTTTTTTATAGTTATTCTTTTGTTCACTTTTATATTGAGCGTCCAAATTCGCTTGTTAAACTGATATTATTAACTAATTTATGTTAAAAAAAAAGAACCGTATGCGGAGTTAAAAGAAACACGTCTTTTCTCATCGAGCACACAAAAAAATGTTGAGCCTCTCACATGTATAGGGATCATAATTGGGGGAAGTGCACTAAATATTGATTTAAATCAGCAGTGCACTATCACTAAATAAAACTGCAAAAAAATTAGTTTGCACTCTTTTTTTACCAGTTTTAGTGATGATTGCTATTTTTTAACTACCACTAAAAAAAAATTAGTGATATTGCAAATTTTTTCACTAACACTAAACGAAGATTGAATGCAAAAATCTGCACTCAATTCAAATAGTGCAAAATTTGTACTTGCAATCAAAAAGTGCTGCAAAAGTGCTGCAGACTCTCACTAAAATTTAAAAAATTTAATTTTGTATGAGCATAATTTTTGATTCTTGTTATGATATACATAAGAAAGAAAATTTAACAACATGTCAATAATTTGTCAATAACGGAATATCTCAGGGCTTCAATCATGAAAAAACAAGTTTTTGGTTTGTAAATTTAGTGCAAAATTTAAAGTTGTACTCAAATGAGTGAAGATCAAAAAATTGCAATTAACTGATGATTCATTTTTCTTAAATCAAACTATTTTTTTTAGTGCAAAATTTTTTAATATCACTATCTTCATGTTTAGTGAGGCTGCTAATTTTCAATTCATCACTCAACATCAACAAAATGATTGCAATAATTTTGCACTATCACTAACTGTGTGTTGAACCTGCAAAATGAGTGCACTACTCCCATCTATTATATAGATGAAGAAATATATCATTATTTCATAATTAAATATGTTTTAATGAGTGCTGTTTTGCAAAGTGCATATTTGAAAAATTTTCATTGAATAAAATAAAAATTTTGTTGACAAAAAAATTCCTTGAGATATTTTCTTCTGTGTAATAAAAGGTTAGGGAAGTATTGAATAAATAAACATTGAAATTTTTTTTTTTGGTAAGAAAAGATCTAGAGCTGAAATCAAAAATGAGCATTCATTATATTAAACAAGTGAGAGAGTTGTATTCGGCTGTTCCGAATCTTTAATACGTTCCACCGATAGTAGTGGGCTCTATATAATATCTACATATTATGGATTAATTTTTATAAAAACGAACGTCAGCAATAAAATTTTTTGCGGTTTAGAGCTATATTAAATTATTGACCGATAATCAGAAAGTTGTATGCTTTTCTAGGAATATGAACTTGCTTGAGTAAAATATCATGATTCGTAAGAGTTTTAGCCAACCTAAAATAATTTTCAGGAGGGGCATTTGTATTGGAACCATGTTAAATTGGGGACCAATCATCCAAAAATTCTGCAAACGGATTTCTGGCATTGAAAAACAAATAAATTCCAATACAGTAGTGATATTAGTTTTAGCGTTTAAATTAAAGGAATAGAGCTATTACAAAAAGCTTTATAAAATACATAACTGAAATTTAACTCATAGAATAAATTCGAAAAATGAAAAATGTTGAATATAATAAAGTTGCTTATGAAAAAGAAATAATTCCCAATATCTGTTAGTTTTTATAACAAAATTATCAATCTTTTAGGGTAGTAGTTTCACATTTAGATTCATAATTCTGATATGAAGTGAGCATGTTTTCAACAGACGGACAGACAGATGGACATGGCTAAATCGACTTAAAATTACTCAAGGAGCCAGAATATGTAAACTTTATGAGGGGTTAGATGTATAATAAAAAAATTTAACAAACTACTAAAACGTCAAGTATATGTAGAAAATCTTCCTAAATATATAAATTGACTAAGCAGATACCAGAGTCCTCCCCATCGTTTTCTGCCAATCACAATTCACTGCTCATCACGGCAGCCAGTGGTGCGATTCACTGACTTTTAACGATCCGACAATCGTAATTTATGTGACATATGTATTCGCTTGCAGTAACGATAGTGTGATTCTGTAATTTATTTTTAACGTTTGTAAAGATCTGTAGGTTTTGTAACATCTCTGTCTACAAAATGTTAAAATAAACGAAAAGCACATAAGAGACTAAAGAAAAAAACAAATGAAATTGTGCCTTGTTTACTGTTTTTATATATTATTTTCTGAATTTTACATTTTGAATTTTGTTTTTGTTCATACATATATTCATGAATTATGTACGTAAGAAGTCGGGCCTGAGCCACTTAAAACATAAAATACACTTAATCGATTAAATAAACACAACGTTAATTTATGTCGTTAAAATAACGAAAAAAAACTGCTTAAATTACCAGCTGACTTTAATCGACAGCGAATATCGTAAAAAATTATACTGAATAGCAAATTCGATACATTTTCGTTATATTTATTTTAACGATACGATTATTGTAAAAAAAATGAGTTAGTGAATCGAACTACAGATTCGACAATTTATCGTTAAATTGGCGATTTTTGAGTTAAAAATATACTATTGACGAATTGTATCATAAAATTAATGATTTTTTATTTGATAAACTTTTTAAAAATTTAGAAAAGTTACGGGTATAATTTCGCGTTATAGTTTGGGTTCTTATATATTTTCATTTATTAAATTGGCAGTAGTTTACATGTCCAAGCAGTTTATTATACGCTTTATTATATTTTTGGCTTTTAATTTGCTCGTTGATAGCAATGAAGAATGCTGACGAAAGCCGTAGCGGGCCAGAAAATGCATTACATTCTGCTGTTGTCTAATAATTGTAAATGTTTCTGTACATACAATATATTTCATTGCTTTCCAAAGGATAGCTAAGGTAAAATGTAACAAGATGATACAAGATAATAGTCTGGTAGTGTATAAAGTCATTCCTAAAAATTAAAGGAATAGAACTATTACAAACAGCTTTATAAAATACATAACTGAAATTTAGCTCATAGAATAAATTCGAAAAAATAAAAAAATGTTAAATAAACTAAATAACTTTATGAAACATGAAATTTAAAGTATATTGGCATCGATTTGTTTATGCATATTTTACTTTAATTGCATATATTTGCATATATTGTTGACATTGCATATATTGAGAAACAAATTTTGTTTTATTTCTTTTATTTTGCGATGAAGAGATAAGAGGCAAATTGATATTGATTTATGGATTTCTTATGGAAAAGAATTTTTTGCAAAGCACCCCGCGATTTGTCGCATATTAAGAGAAGTATCCCGATTTATTTCTTCCTTCAAAGCCTATAAAAACCAGGTGGGGAACGTGGTTGAACGCAGTTATGTATTATGCTGAACATGTTTATACATTCAACGATGTGGTGGAAGAATTCAACGATGGTGATGCAGTTTCATTATGAACGAAAATTTATTAAATATAAAAGCTCCGATAATGTTTATGCCTCCAAATTTTGGATTTATCTCTAAGACTTTTGTGAAATGAGAGAAATCTCATCCATTGAGAAAGCAAATTAAATAAATTGATAATGCCATAAATAAAATGTATGCAGTGAAGGGTAATTTTACTAAACAAATTCGTATCAAGCTTGATAAAGTTTTTAGAAAAATGAAGGACTTAAAACAATAAAGCAAACTGCTGGCGTATTTAATTTACATTTTTACGAAAACAGCTTAGTGAAAAATTAATGTACCACAAAAGAACTATTATCATTTAGTCATGTACCTCTTACTTTCGTCGCGTTCAACGGTCATTTTCCATGTTTAAAGGCTTTTTGAGGCCAAGCTGCGTTAACTTTACATTTGCAAATATTAAAAAATATTTATGTATTTATATAAACAATTTTTTTCCTATTATTCTTCACTCAATTTATATGTAGGTTCAAATATCTATCTAACAAGTGACTTAATTTACATGATTATTTACTTATTATATTTATTTTTGGTTTTGGCTTTTATTTTTGTGCTAACTTTCTTTTAACTTCTTCTTTTGTGTTTGTTGTACTTTATTTTCGTTCATGAGACTGATTTTGAACGTTTTGATGCTATTCTTGTTTTTCTTGTTATATGTTTGTATGTATATACACGCAAAGAAAAAACATGTTTAAATATGGTCACCTCCAGTAAACCTATTTTTAAAGAAATTTTTGAGCATATTATGTTTAACTTTACCATATTATTATCACCGATGTTATTGTTAAATTAGGCCTTCATCAAGAAGCCGAAACTATATTATGGTTGCCTCTAAACATTATGGTTAAATATGACAACAATATCTTTTTAAATTAACAACGGTATTTTCTTCTTATCCAAGAGCAAAATGTTATTAACCAAAACATATTGGGAGGCAACCATAATATGATTGTGCATTCCTAATGGAGGACCAATTTAACCATAATATGGTTGTCGATGACAAAAATATGGTTAAGTTTACCCATAATATGTTTACAATTTTTTTCAAAAATAGTTTTGTTATAGGTGACAATATTTAAACATGTTTTTCTCTGGGTGTATAATGCTTTTTTATCATTGATAAAAAAAAAAATTTTAAGTGCATATTTTTCCAATTTTAAGCTCATATTTTTCTATTTTTAGAGATAAAAACGCATAAAACGCAATTTTAACTGCATAAAAATCCGGGCCTTGGTGTTTTAACACAATTTTTAATTTTGTTTTCACTGTATTAAAACAGGCAGTAAATTAAAATTTTAAGTGCAGATTTTTGGGGCTTAAAAAAGTTAAATTTTGGCCATGCGCGCAAATTTGTTTGCAATACTCCATGGGATCGGTACTTATTTTCCGCTAAGAAATAAAGCTGAGATGTGTGTCTTAAAAATGTTAAAATGAATTATTAGTTTCCCCTTTAGTTTCGGCAATGTTTATTTTGCAATCGGAACCACCTTATTGGCATCCAACTTCATACATTAAAATTCATGTCAGCTGTTGTCAGTCGTTCACTTGTATCAATTGCACTATTCCAAAACTTGAGTTGGCCATTAAACAGTTCCAGGTTTGTTTTTGTGTTTGGCTCTTAAATCCTACTCAATCTAACACGTCCATACGAATTTATTGTAATTTTTTCTTATTGAGAAGTGATACGAGTAGCTTTAGAGCATGGAAATTTTATAGGAAATCTTGTGTTTACACGATTTTAACGCGAACGATTTTTTGTACATCGAAATATTCGATAAAAAAAAAACAAAGATGTAAAGTGTCGCTAAATGAGAAAAAAAAACAAAAATATATGAAAAATATTAAAAATAAGAAAACATAAACCTAAATTTTATAACCATAATTTATAATATTTGTATGAAAAACTCATTAAACGTGTAAAGTCAAATTTATTACCCAGCAAATCTTGGCAGGCACAAGTAATAAAATAAAAATACGAGTATTTAAAAATTTATACAATACACAAACAAATGGAATGCAAAACTTTTCAAAATTCTATGACCCTGAAATTGGAAAGATTGTAGGAGAAAAAGAAAAAAAGAAAAATAACAGGAAGTACAGTGGATCCGCTGCATGTGTGATACATGCAAAATTTATTTATATATTAACGGCCTAAGTTATAAAAAAATATAGCATGTCAATAAAGGGTTTAAGTGTTACCAATGCAATTACAAATTATATCTTAATTAGCCGAGAAATTGTAGCTTAAAAACTCAGCCCGTTGTAGTGAATCAGACAAGAGTCTCTGGCGGGAATTAATCCCGCAATTCTCACACTGGTAGATTAGCCTACCGGGGCACCCAAGCTAAATTTATCAACATTTCAACAAGTAAAACAGAAAGTAACAGTAAAATATTTGCTCTATGGAATGCGAAACTTTTTCTCAATTCGTATTAAAATTTCGAAATTTTGTTTTTACTTCTGCCGCTTAAAAAGGGGACTCCTGTACAACGACCCTCCAAACATTTTCTTTTATATTGTTTTTCACTTAAATAAATAAAAAATGTTTTTTTTTCCTAAACAGATGTTTGTTCGTTTGTCTATTTGTTTGTTCGCATGCGAGCATATTTATGTAAATAAATGTTTGTGCACATAATGTTTGAAAAATAAATCAAAATATTATATAAGTATGCATAGATATGGATGTGTATTTGTGTGTAATGATATTTGTGTAAACACAACCACTTACATACATTTGTTTTCATATACATAAACAATGACATTCAATCGTGGCATGTGCACACATAAGGGTTCTAAAAGAGCGAACAATTTCCTTTAAAAAAAAAAATTATTTTCAGGTGCTTATTTCCTTTCCACCGGTGGTTTGTAGGGATAATCTTAAGGACATTACACCTTCTGGTTTTACATCCTACGGGAAAGTCAGGTGCATCCAATACCTGAAATTCGGCAGTAGTGCAAATTTGGCAGATTTCTTGAGATCGTAATCTCTTAAGATCGTGGCTGACCAGAGATCTTATCTGGTACCACGGGAGTCAGTACCCCCCTGGTACTTCGATACCAGACTTAATTTTGGCTGAGGCCCCAAGGAGCATTCTAACTTGAGAAGGGGTTTCTTTGTGCTTGAGATAAATTCTGTGAGAGATGCATTTTATGTGACATTCGAAATGGTTTATGATGATGAGTTGGAAGAGTTGTTGGTTGAAGAGTGGAGTGCATTGCTGGTTGTTGTGAAGTCGTTGTAGTTGATGAGTAGATGAAGAGTCGGGGACTGGCTCGTTGCTCCAAGCAGTTTGAGACTTGGAGTCTAATTCTGGCAGTCATGATCGAATACTTATTCGACTCGAAAGCAATTTTATTTCTAATTATTTCAGTCGATACTGAACGCATCGAAATAATTTTTTCAGTGTTGTAAAGGAATTATTTTAATTTTCATAACACTGAAAAAATAATTTTCATTCGTTTAGTATCGACCGAAAGAATAAGAAATAAAATTGCTTTCGAATCAAAAATTTTTGACGACTGCCAGAATTAGCCCCCTGGATTTTACGAATCGACGAGGAGTTTTTTTTTAGCGTGATTAAAGTTGCGTTGGTTAAAGTGGTGAAAAAGTAGTAGTTGATTATAGCGAAAACTTGAGGTACCGGTGTTGATGTCAAATGAGTTGGTGATGTGTTAACCCTCCGTCTTACGCATGTTTTGATTTACTAATCAAAATGCATTGAAGAAGGCCTGGACGATATAGAAGAAGTTGACTGTTTCATGAAGTGTGTGATTCACAGGACGATGCTCTTTCGCAGGGCGTGCTGCTCTTACGGAACACTTTTTTTGGGAATCTGTGGTTTAAAAATAAAAACGCCGAAAGCTCGTTCCTGAACTATTTACATAAAAGCTTTCTTTAGTGAAAGGAAAGAGATACGAAAAAGTAAGACAGCATGTCTCTTAACCGTTGACTGTTTCGTTCTGGCCATCGTTATTATTGAGGTAGGGCCAATGATTCTGCTGACCCATAAAGTGCACCTCATAGGGAGTGTCGACAAATACTTAAGGCTTATCAAAATGTGGCATTCGATATCGAATTTTATTGTAATTTCAAACGATATTGAATGCCGTAATTTGGCCTCAGCTTATTGATATTCATAAAGTGTATATACACAAGACCATTTTACTCATTTATAGCATTATCAACAGTATATGCTGCTCCCTCCATCAATCACTTTTTCTGCGTGCATTATAGAACAATATTCGGAATGCGTTTAATTGTTTCATGTTAACGCTTAGCAAAAAAAATATGTATGAAATTCGTCCCATAATAAATTGCAGGAAATTTTACTTGTATATTCTGGTGGTGGGCATAAAAGATTTGGTATATCCGACTTTATCATTTCCATTAGTATTGTTTACAATATTGTTAAAAGAATTTGTATAAGTCAGGATTTCTTAATGGCTTTGTACCGGTCTGTCAAGGAAGGATTATGTTTCTCGCGCATATTTTGTGTCTACAGCCAATGAAAACACATTTTCCAATATAGTCCCCTCTTACAAAACTATTTTTAAAGGAAAATTTTATATTCAGCATTTTTTATTTTCGAATTTATTCTATGAGCTAAATTTCCGTTATGTATTTTATAAAGCTTTTTTTTTTGTAATAGTTCTATTCCTTAAATTTTTAGGAATGACTTTATGCACTACCAGACTATTATCTTGCATCTTTTTGTGACATTTTACCTTAGCTATCATTTGGATAGCAATGAAGAATATTGTATGTACAGAAAAATTTACAATTATTAGACACCAGCAGAATGTAATGCATTTTCTGGCCCGCTACGGCCTTCGTCAGCATTCTTTGTGTCACACTGGATAGTGATACTTTATAAATTTAATGTATTTAACTCAACTATTTTAACAAAGAGATTCTGGAAATTATTTCTTTTTCATAAGTTACTTTATTATATTCTACATTTTTTACTTTTCCAATTTATTCTATGAGCTAAATTTCAGTTATGTAATGAAACTAAATGTTTATACGAGACATGTTTGTGTTGTTTATTTGCAAATAGAAACTGAAGCAAGGTATATGTTTGCCAATCCATTTGTGTGGCTTAATTTGCCCTTAAGTTCAAAGGTAATTAAGCATAAATCCTTTAACAGAACTGATTTCAGCCAGTTTGTGGTAGAACTTTGTTCTAATGATTTGTATTAATTTTTAATTTTAACTGTGTTCAATTTGTTTCGATCTTTTTCATGCATTACCATTTTGTTTCATATCGCACTTGTTAAGAATAGTGTATTAACTCAAAAACTTCGCACGCCATAGAGAAATCTTGTTAATAATAAATTTTGTATTCCCAAAAATAAATTTTAATTATTAATTTGCATGTGCCTGTGCAAAAAAAAAAAACTGAACTGCGAGCTGTTTTATATTGGTTTTCTTACGAAATCAATAAAATGCAGCATTTGTTTTTTTAATTTTGGTTTTTCTTTTTACCCACTTACAACTACAATTCGAGTAGGAAAGAACCAGAAAATTGTAGGGGAATGTAATAAAACATAAACTCACTGTTTATTGTTTTGCTTAAACTTGGCTACTGTTACGGGTAAAACTTGAGTGTTTATTATTCTTATTCGCTTTAGAGTTTTATTTGTATAATATTTTTAGCTTTTCTAAAGTCTTTGGAAAAAGGTTTCCTGACGAGCTGGCCTTAGCAACCAGTGAAATGCGCATAGAAACTAGCTTTCTCTCAACAATAAATTTCAGTTTATTTATCAAACATACAAATTGGAAATTAACCACGTCATATAGAAATCTTATTAACAAAATATTCGTATAATATTCGTATCTAACCCTTGTTAAAATATTCTTCTATTTTATCAAAGTTTTGGTAATGAAACGGTTAGTTTAGAAATTGTTATTCATATGCCTTAAATGAAAAATTCAATTTGTTTTATATGTTTTTCTTGGCTGTTGTTACTAATAACGTATGAGTAATATTTTTCTAAGTAAATATAATTAACATTGTTCATACGTAAGTAGGATTAAAACTTCAAATGATCTCGGCGATTTTTAAAGGTAAAATTTTATTTCCCTGAAAATGATTTCATGAAAATTTTTATTGAAAAAATATATTTAAAATGTTTTCCCTTTAGAAGTCGATTGTTAGGATCAAGAAACCCTTAACCCACACGCAACGCAGCTTAAAAGTGTGTTTGCATGTGAGATTGTGTGTGTGTGTAAGATTCTGTCAATTTTTATTACATTTGTTTTTTTTTTTAAAAAAGATTTGTTTAGTTGATGCTGCTGTTTTGTTGCTATTGTTGTTTTTGGGATCTTAAATATCTTGTTCATGTGCTGCTCATGTTTTCAAAATTTTTTTTCTATTTTATTTTTAAAAGCCATAAATTTTCCTTTTATGCATGCGAGTGTGTTGCGATTCATTTCCAATGCGAGAATAGCAAAAAAAAAAAACAACGACGTAAAAAAGCACCTTGTCTTGAGCAACTAAGCCAAGTAAATCAAATGATAGAATGAAAACTCTAATATTATTTGTGTGTGTTTGTGTTGATATGCTATTCTTAGGTAAGAATTAGTTCTTTTTTTTTTTTTGCCAAAAAGGCCTCAGCTGTTTTCACTTTTTTTCGGTAACAGAAAAGTTTTTATGTTTTTTTTTTGTCTTTTAATACATCAGCATTTTTTTTTTTTTTGAGCGTGTGTTTTGTCATTGTTTTCACTTCTGAGACAAAAGAATGCCTTGGAAAAATTAAGCATAACAAAAAATAAAAATAAAACGAAAAGAGGAAAAAGGAAAAGTGCTACGAGTTAAAAATTTTTAAGTGGAGTTGTAAAAATAAACAAAAATAAAAATTAAAACAACATCCAGGTGATTTATCATTTTCGATGTATATTTTCAAGCCGACTTAAGAAAAGTTTTAAATTATATTAAAAGCACATGTGAGAAAAAAATGTGACACAGAAGTTTGTAACAAATATTTGCAGATACATTATGTGATTTTTCTTCTTCCCATAATGCCTTGGAATTTAAATTGTTCTCAGAACAATGAACGTTTTTATTCCAAACATATTTCCCCAATGAGATCAATGATTTAATCGATTGTTTCAAGTAAAATTTTGAGTGGAAGTAAATTTGATTTATTACCACGTGAACACAAATAAATAAAACAAATGTGTAATTATTTATTTGTTACACAAGATATTTAAAGGAAATAGACTTCTAAAACCTCACCAAAAGAAAAAAAAAATTTAAACGTGAATGCCGCCAAAAATAAACGTCAAAAATAAAGTCGCCAAATTAAAAAGAAAAGCTAAAAACCGTCAAAATATTTCTAAAATAAGAAAACTTCAACCAAATTTTTAATTTTTTAATCAGGCCAAAGTTCATTTGTATCACACAAGTTTGTGTGTGTGTCCATTTGTTGTTTGAAATTTTCATTAACTGCCAGGCCCACAATGTCGACAAGAACATTTCTTTCGCATATTTATATTGAAAACAATAATAAAAAACTGAAATTTGTTTTTGTTTTCAATATAAATATTCGAAAGAAATGTTCTTGTCGACATTGTGGGCCAGGCGGTAAACTATTTTTATGAAAAAGGGAATTTTACAACATGAAATGAGTTAAAATTATTTTGTGTAATTTTTCAGTCGATTTAATACGAGTATGTTTCGATAGTAACCACACTATCTCTTTAGAAATCTTTGCCGTTTAACTTAAATGTTAATGTTAATATTGAACAGAAATCGATTAAATTAGATCAGAGGGGATAATTTTGGCAGTCGTGATCAAATACGTTCTCCATTCGAAAGCAATTTTATTTCTAATTTTTTCAGTCGATATTGAACGAATCGAAATTATTTCTTCAGTGTTGTAATAACTTTAATAAATGTGTTCGGAACACTGAAAAGTTAAAATAAAATTGATTTCAAATCGAGAAAGTATTCAATAACGACTGCCCACAGGTCATATAAAATTGGAATCAAATTATGACATAAAAATCACTAAAACAAAAAATTATAATTTAAAAAAAATTGCCAAAACAAAAAGTTTATGGAAATATAGTTTTTAAGCTACACCAAAAAAAATCAAAAATTTAAAAATTATCGCCAAAAAAAAATGTCAAAAATAGAATCGCCAAATTAAAAAAAAAAACGATAAAACATTTCTTAAATAAGAAAACCAAACGCTTTTATTGAAAACAAAAAAAAATTAAAGAAGATCGTGTTATTTTTCCATTTATTGTCAAAAATAATTTTGTAATTTTATATTATTTAAAAAAAAAAAAAAAAAAATTTCCTGAAGAAGATTTCCAACGGAAATCGAAATATCGAAAAAGAAAAATAAATAATATTAATAAAAATATATTAAAATATAATATTTAATTGAAGAGAGGTCGAAATAATAGGAATATAATTAATAAAAAGAAAAGAGCACAATGAATTATCATGATTTCAAGAGATATGAGGGTAATAAGAAATGGATCAACAGGTTCAAAATAGTGAGAAACAATTACTGATAAGATGCCGTAATGAGGAGATTATACCAAAATTCATCAAAGATTCCACTATAACTCATCAAATCAGGAAATATGTTCAAGGATTACAAAACCGGATTTTTAATTCATCATTAAATTAACAAAAACATCAGCAATGAAAGGAAAATCAAGATGAATTACAATATTTGAAGTATATTATAAGCAGGTTTTTGAATACTGTTGAGATGGACCGTTTTTTGGGATATGACCACAGATTAGCGGAAAGATTAATGAAGAAAGAAAACAGGTACATAAGAAAAAGTTTGATTGTCTTATTAATTTGCAGAGAAGAGAATTAGGAATAAGATTTAATAGAAAATGGTTTGTGAATAAAACAGATTAGAATATACCTGAGGATGTACAGTGGATTTTGTATTTAGGACAAAAACACGCACTTCCAGTAAATAGAGGGGAATTTCCAATGATGAAAGTTATATGTGATGGTGAGGATTTTGTGGAAACTGTAGTGAATAAGATACAACAGGAAATTGAAAGGTCTAATTTTGTAAGGGTTATAGATAATCATTTAAATAAAATGTCATTGGATAGTAGGGACAGATTTACGATGAATAAGGTGAAGATAAGTGAAAAATTTCTTAGAAATAATAGGAAAATAATGATTTTGAAAGCGGATAAGGGTAACACAACGGTAGCTATTAACAAAAGAGATTATATATATAGAATTGATAACATTTTAGGTGATGATGCGACTTTTCACACATTGGAAAAAATTGGAGAAAATTAACAATAATTTCATTGCAGAACTTTTTAAATTGAAAATAACAGTATTGGTTGAAAGACACAAACTAAATACTTCCATATCTGTAGCACCAAGATTATATGGATTACCGAAAATTCATAAGGACGAATTTCCCTTAAGACCTATTTGTTCGTCCATAAATTAACCTTCACATAATCTATGTAAGTATATTACGAATATACTTAAGAAGATAACGGAGAATTCTAAGTATAATGTTATTAATTCTGTACAATTTTAACATAAGTTGGAAAATGTAACAATTCAGAATAATGAAAAACTAATATCACTTGATGTTGTTTCATTATTTCCTAGTATTCCAGTTGATTTGGCAATAAGATAAATAGAAGAAAATTGGGATAAAATTTCAGGGTTTACAAATATTAATAAAGATTTATATTTGAGAATTATAAAGTTCTGTATAGTAGATAATAGATATTTTCAATTTGGTAAGAAAATATATGCACAAAAAAAGGCACTGCCTATGGGTTCACCAGCATCTCCAATTGTTGCTGATATTGTGATGGAGAAATTATTGGATACATGTTTGGAAAAATTGATAATTAAACCGAAGATAATAACAAAATATGTTGATGATTTATCTCTTATGCCCGTAATTTCTACAAATAGATATCTAGCTGTGTATTGATATCTATTATTTAAAGTATTTAAAAACCTAGTTCTTAACTACGGGGTAAAGTGTAGTGTATTTTAAACCATCGATTTTCGATAGTTAATTCACATGGGCCAATTTAAGGTTGAAATTGATAAAAAAGTGTTACTTGATAAGTAAAGATAACTGTTAGGTACGAACACGACCAGATATCTGTTAGTAGAAATTACGGGCATTATAGTTAATGAGAATGGGATAGATACCCTGCTATCAACATTTAATTCCTTTCATCAGGATATTAGGTTCACTATTGAAAGGGAATTGAATTATTCAATTCCATATTTGGTTACGTTGGTGATAAGGAAAGGAAATAGATTATTGATAGATTGGTATCAAAAATCAACCTCAACAGGTAGAAATTTGAATTATTACTCGAAACACCCAATGAGAATTATTATTAATACGGCTAGGAATCTAATAGATAGGATATTAACAATTAGTGATAATAGTTTCCATAGGAAAAATAAGGTGATTATTGGAAATATTTTGGGGAATAATGGTTTTCCTAACAAACTTATTTGCAAATTAATAGGACAATATAAAATAAGAAGATCTCGTCATATTGTTGAAATTTTGAAACCAAAAATTTATAAAACATTTACTTATGTACCTGGGTTTTCTGAAAGATTAGAAAACTCAAATATATATGGCAAAGGGAAATACAGAATGGCACATAAGGTAAATACTCCTTTTATTTTAAGTTAATAATTGAAATTTTAAATTTATTTTTCCATTTATTGTCAAAAATAATTTTGTAATTTTATATTATTTAAAAAAAAAAAAAAAAAATCCTGAACAAGATTTCCAACGGTAATCGAAATATCGAAGAAGAAAAATAAATAATATTTAAATTGTTTTTTATAAAAAAGTGACCTAAAGCTTAATAAAAATATAATAAAATATAATATTCAATAAAAAAACAAATTTTCAAAATTAAAAACGCTGAATTGAAAAAAATCAACTTAAATCGATAAAAAGCTACCTGTTTATTAATAATCGCCAAAACTTGCCATAAACAAAATCGAGTTAAAAAATCCGTCAATGCAAATAATTCAGAACCGCTTCAAAGATATACAAAAAGTTGGCTTAAATCGCCTAAATCTGAAAATATTTAAAATAAATAATAAGAGCTTAACATAAAAAATCGCCTAAAACCAACAAAACGTAATCAAGTAAAACGTTAAAAATAGTTTCGAAAATTGTAAAAAATCATAAATATTTTACCAAAATTTTATGTGTTAACAAAAAAACTAAATGTTTAACAAAAGGAAATAAATCTGCAAAGAGTCAGACATAAAGTTCAATAACATTTTAATAAAACCATAAAAAAAAAAACATTTTAAAAATATCGAATTTAAAAAAAAAAATTAAAACTTAAAAACTTAAAACTCTCAAATCGTTTAAAATCATTATAGTCTAAAATATCTCCGAAACAAGAAAAAATCCAAAATCTTATGTTAACAAAAACTCTAAAACTTAAAAAAACGATCAAATCAAAAAATAATATCGCTTAATTACAATCCAAATAAAAAGCCATTAGCGTTGCTGGCCAACGTCGCTAAAATTAGAAGACCTTTTCAATAAGCAACAGTTAAAAAAAAGGATTTAAATATTTAAGTCAATAGTCCAAATTAAGTATTGGCGAGAACTGTCGCTTAATTCTACTTTTTAAATAATTTGCGGCTGTTTTTAACAAACATTGTCTAACAAATGAACAAATGACCACCTCCATCATTAATGAATATTACCTTTTGCCTTCAATATTCTTTTAAAACTTTTTCATTTTATTTACCACAAAATGTTTCAATTAATATTAAAGTTCGAAATAATTGACAACGAAATACTTCAATTTTCTCTTTTTTGGTCTTATTTCTAGTTTGATCTTGACCAAATGATTGAAATGATAGTTAAGCGAATTTATAGTGTGTGATTTACTCATTAAATTGATTTATCTGCACAATTTATGCCAAAATGAAATAAAAACATGTTGTTTTTGCCACTCGTGCCTACTATTTCTTTTTTAATTCAAAAAAAAAAAAAAAACAAAAAAAAAGGAAAGAGATGGATCATGTCTATTGTCAATGTGAGCATTTTGTATGTGTATAATTATAAAGTTATCCAGCGAACATTTACGGACGTAATTCCAATAAAATTATATGTTAATACAAAGTGATTATTTTTAATAACGACAAAAAATTACTTTTTACAAAAAAAAATAAATTTTTCGTGAGAGAGTAAATTTTTCATCAAGAAGTTCGTTTTCATTCATCAAAAATTTGTTTTTATAGCAAAAAATTAGGTTTTTTATAAAAAAATTATTTTATTTTTTGCCTTAAGTTATATTTTTATTCGACCTTTAAAATTCAATATTAAATGAAAATACTCAAGCTCGAGGTCTGTTGTATGTAAAAAAAAGTGTAGTACACTACACTGGTGTGTAGTTTTTGTTTCTGAAACGTGAAGAGCTATTACTCCTTTATTGTGGTTTATGTAAATTGTAATTAAACATTCCCTGATGATGATATTCAAAGAATATCGAAATATTGGAAACAAAAAAAGAAAATTTAAAATACGACAGATCTCGAGCATGAGTATTTTTATTTAATATTATTTTATTTTTTTTAACAAAAAGTCATTTTGATATTGGGAATTATTTCTTTTTCATAAGCAATTTTATTATATTCAACATTTTTCATTTTTCGAATTTATTCTATGAGTTAAATTTCAGTTATGTATTTTATAAAGCTTTTTGTAATAGCTCTATTCCTTAAATTTATTTAGAAATGACTTTATAGCTATCCAACGGAAAGCTAAGGTAAAATGTAACAAGAAAATACAATATAATAGTCTGGTAGTGTATAAAGTCATTTCTAAATAAATTTAAGGAATAGAGCTATTACAAAAAGCTTTATAAAATACATAACTGAAATTTAACTCATAGAATAAATTCGAAAAATGAAAAATGTTGAAAAAGTCATTTTTATATAGAAAAATCAATAATATAATCAATAATAAAAATCGTCTTAGGATACAAACCTGCTAACTAACTTTTAGTTTCTTCTAATATTTTTACAGGGCAGACAAAAGACTTCTAGTGTTTTCTGTTTCTAACTTAAGAAGCAAACCCTATATACTTTCGCTTGTTTTCTAATATTTGACAGAGTCCCAAATTTAAGTAAATGTTTTCCTTAGTCGATGCGCCGTCTCTTTATCTTTCAAGCGGCATTAAAAGTCATATAATGAAAAAATGCACTTAGCAGGTTTACACTCTAAGTCGATGAATTACTTCTTCATCAAAAAGTCACTTTTACATATATTGAAAAATAACTTTTTCGTAACAACTACATTTTTTATTAAAAAGACACTGTTTCACTAAAAAGTCACTTTTCCTTTAAAAATCACTTTTTCATTATAAAATCACTATCGGTCACATGCATAACGAAAAGTTGACATGAAGTTAGCAGACAGTTCATTTATAATAACTTACCAAACTCTGGCTAACGATTTGCTAAACTCCTGTTAACGAACTGCTAAACGTTTGCTAACTTGAGAAAAACAGCTGCTTAATGTCAAGTGTCTTTAGTGTTCGGCTCGGTAGATATGTGGAAAACACAAACGCAAATAGTGTTTGTGTAGTAAATCATTTTAAGAAAAAGTTTCTCTGATTGTAATTATCGAACACATTAAAATACTGTACTTATCCAACTCAACAAAGAGATGAGAACATTTTATTGCGTTATGTTGTTTTTTCTTAAACCACAAATTTTATTGTGTTCGGTTCAGCACGTTAATATTCATTCGGTTTTGTTGTGCTTAGCACCCTTTTAGCTGTTAAAGAAAAGCAAACATTTTTTACAAAAACAAAATACATACACGAAAAAAACAAAAAACCAGCAAAATAAAGTCTTGAAATCTCACACAATACATATACAAGCTATTCGTGCAAAAAAGCACTATACAACCATAAAAAATAATGTATGTTTACACAACCACTACAATTGTTCTGTTTCATAACGAAAAACAGAACACTTTATAATGTTCGTCACTTTCTTGAAAATAGCTATTTTACGGCATAAAAATAGATACCGTTTCTGGGTGTGTAAGCCGTTCACTAAATAATGTTCTGTTTTTGGACACTGATATATAAAAACAAAAGAAATTTACTTGAAATATTAATTTACTTAAAATTTTTAAAACTTTTTAAAATGTTTATTCGTAGAGGGAAAACAAAAAAAATGTTAAAACAACCGTTGATTAACCCTAGTCGGACGGAAGAATTTTACAACGTTTAAAGGCGGTACAGGTACAATTGTACCAACATAGAATTTTCACTATAGATTAGACTTTTCACGGTTAATAAGTTTAGTAATTTTACACAAAAATTAGAAATTACTGAAAATACAGACAAATGTCTAAAATAAAGTTATAATTTACTTTAATAATCGAATTTTTTAAGCACACATTATAGAAAAACTTTTACATTTGAATTTAGTAACGTCAACTTCTAATAATATTAAAACGGGGAACAACTACGATAAGCCTTTGAAACAAAGAAGTTGTGTTTTGTTTCTACATCGCTTTCTAAAAAGTGGGATACCCAAAAAATTGTCAGTCGTTGTAAAAAAAAACACACACACACAAACAAACATATATATGTATGTGAACTTGTGCAGTATATTGTTTTACGTACGCTAAGCCATTACATAAAATTTTAATAAATTCACTAATTTATTATGAGTGTTATCGAAACTGGAGCTAGTACACAGTCGTCATCGTGCTTGTAGGTAAGTACCATTTCATTAAAAATTTCCTTAGGTATTACGTAATGTAAATAATTTTGTAACTAGATTTACTTTCGATGAAATAAGGCAAATGATTGAATGTTCAGAGGATGAAGAAATATTTGCTGCGTCTGATGATGAAAACTATTTGCGACAATGGTGATACATTTGATGAAGATTCAGACATTGAAAACGAAATTGTCATAGAGTACGGAAAATAATACGATTCAGATGATATTGAAGATGAGCAAAGTGAAGGCAGTATTTTGACTGGAAAAGATGGAACTCAATGGTGCAGTGAACCTTTACCAAGTTCACAAACGAAATCTCGTAACATTTTACGCCAAAAAGGTGGACCTTCAGCAAAAAGCATTTCTTTTTCAGAAAATGAAATTTTCAAGCCAATTATTACTCCAGAAATAGGTGACATTATATTGAGAGAAACAAATCGAAAAGCGAAGCTTTTAACAATAAGAAAGCACAAAAGTTTCCTTATTCTTCTGAAACAGTTCCCAAAAAAACCTTCCATCCAAGGTACAAGATAAAAGATAAGCGTAGAAAGTTTTTGAAAGATCTTTCTAAGCAGCTACATATGTATGAAACAAATTAATTGTATGTAAACATTTTGTACGAGAAATGGTACTGGGACAGCCAATTGCGGCAACGCTAAATCTGGAAGCTGATTCCAAAGTACCTTATGGTAGACGTGGCGCCACTCCAGTCGTTGGCAGTTCTTATGTTTGCCAATGTAAGAAACGTAAACAACGTAAGACAAGAAAGTCATGTGTGATCTGCGTGAAACCTGTTTGTCATGAACACTCAATTCAAAATACGACATGCATATTATGCACACAAATTCAATAAAAATATTTCTAATTTTTCATGTAAGTTTAATTTTATTGAAGCGTATTTATAAAATAACTAAATATAATACAATTAATTTTAATTCGTTTTCTTTGCTTATTTTCATATAAGATATATGAAGGTACAATTGTACCTTGTCAGCCTTTTAAGGGTGTCGAATCAACTTGACCAACTTGTTATCAAAAGTTTAAAGATGTCACAGAACTTCAGATATCTTTTATTTGAAGAAAACAAAGTTATTGCAATTTAAAAACGGAAAAGGTACAATTGTACCTGTTCCGTCCGACTAGGGTTAACGCAAAACGAGTTGAATTTTTGAGCAGTATAATATGGCATCATTAAAACTAAGAGTTGATATATTAAAAGTATATTCTGTGCTAACAAACAGCTTAACTTAATCGACATTCTAGTAAAGGGTACCTCATACTATCAAACAAGTCTTATGTATTTTGAGGAAAATACAGCCCTGTCACGATAAGTTGTTATTGTTTTTTTTTTAATTTTTCAAATTATATCAGTGAAATATTTTCGTCAAAAAACTTAAGATTTGTGTGACAGTGTAAAATGGCCTTAAGAAGCTCATTGTACGTATTGTATGTAGTAACTTTTTATTGTTATAAACGCAGCCGTATATCATTAAAAAGGCACTTTTTCATTAAAAAGTCACTTTTTCGTTAAAACGTCACTTTTTCATTGAAAATTCACTTATTCGTTAAAATGTCACTTTTTCATTGATAAGTCACTTTTTCATTAAAAAGTCTTTCTCTTTAAAAAGTCACTTTTTCATTAAAAAATCACTTTTTCTTTACAAAGTCACTTTTTCATTAAAGAGTCACTTTTTCTTTTAAAAGTCAATTTTTCAGTAAACAGTCAATAAAATGTCACTTTTTTATAAAGTCACTTCTTTATTAAGAAGTCACTTTTTTATTAAAAAGTAAGTTTTTCATTAAAAAGTTACTTTTTCAATACAAAATCACTTTTTCAGTAAAAAGTCACTTTTTCTTTAAAAAGTCACTTCTCTATTAAAAAGTCACTTTTTCATTAAAAAGTCACTTTTTCATTAAAAAGTCACTTTTACATTAAAAATTCACTTTCCATTAAAAAGTCACTTTTACATTAAAAATTCACTTTCCATTAAAAAGTCACTTATTCATTAAAAAGTTACTGTTAAATGAAAAAAATAACTTTTTCATTAAAGTTATTTTTTCACTAAAAACTCGCTTTTCCTCAAAAAGTAATTTTTTCTTAAATAAGTAAATTTTTCTTAAACAAGTCACTATTTCATTACAATAAAGTCACATTTTCATTTAAAAGTCGATTTTTCACTACAAAAAGGTAAATTTTTCATAGCAAAAAGTATATTTTTAATCGCAAGCAGCAATCTCATTTTTAGGATTTATGTTAATTCTTGCTTTATTCAACAAAGACCTGTAGCTCACATCCAGATTAAAAGATCCGCAAGCACCCTACCGAAGCTTAAACCCGGTGTCATACAAATTTATGTGAGCGTTCGTTATTTCATACTGCGCGTACTTCAAACTCAATATTTGTTTGAATTTGCTTTCTGGGATTTTTTTTTCATATTGTATTATTTTTCAGTGATTGTAGGAGTATGTGATTTTTTTTAACAAGTGTGGCTGGACACGCTTCATGAATTTTTTGGTTTACCAAATCCTTTTTTGATGCTTTTAGTGACCATTGCGGTTTCTAGAGAGCAGAAGAGGAAACAAATTATAAGATATACAAACAAACATGTACATAACAAAAACAAAAAAAAAGTAGAAGAAACTAAAAGGATTCTCAACGATTAATAGCATATATCATGAATAATACTATAGTTATGTGATATACAAACAAACACACATACATACATTCTTACTTATGTATTATTTTATGTAGATGAATAGAGCACAATGGACTTACGTGCTACTCTTTAATGCCTTATGCCAACTGAATCACGATTGTCAAGAATATATGCAAGCATGTGCATATATATCCAGATTTATTCAAACATTCGTTTGTAGGGCCATGTCTGCCTGGATAAAGATGTAATAAATTTTATTAAAATAAAACAAACCAAATACTTCACTGCCACTACTCAAATGCTACCGCTCTTACTCGTCCTAGACCAACCATTTTTAGAGAAAAAAAATGGAAGAAAAAATAAAAAAAGTGAATAAATAGTTTAACATAAAAATGAAAGTCATTTGTGTAAAATTGATTGCAGTTTAAGTTAAACATCAGTTTTGTTAGAAAAACTTTTACTCATACAGAAAAAAAAAATTTCATATATAAGAACTCATATCAATAAATATTTACATGTGTAATTTTTTTATGGGAATATGTATAAAATTGTAATGAGTGTGATTGGCTAAGAAATAACCTTGATAAAATTTTTTTTTTATCTCAATTATGATTAAAGTTCATTGACTATTGGTTTTTATATCGCCTATTTAGAGGTTATAAAATCATTTCCATTCCAAGTGTAAAACATAAAATATGGCAGTTGTAACTTTTAACTTGTGCAATAAAAAAATTAAAAAGGAACTAATATAAAAAAAAAAAATTATTATTATACACCGCAATTACATGTTCGGAGATTTTAAATTGGTATGGATTTCACAACAAATTGGGTCATTTGTTACGAGAAAATATTTCAAATACACAGCGATATTATCCAGCTGTACACGTAAAGCAGAAAAATGGCTTAAAAACTAATTAAAATTTCAATTTGACTTAATAAAACCATTTGAAAAAGTTTTTAAATTATTACAATAGTCGGTTATATGGAATTATATTGATGCTGAACCATAAAAGCTTATAAAGGGTGATTCATCGTGAAGTTCTATTTTCAATATGCTGTTTTTACCGATCACGCGTGACTCATATCAAACTGCTTTGACATTATTGTTCGTATCGTTTGGCAAGTCATCATGGAAAGACTCACAACGCAACAGCGTCTCCAACTTGTTCTGGAAAATCTCAATGAAAATCCGGTGTTTTATCGTAAGATTTTGTTCAGTGCTGAAGCACATCTCTGGCTCGATGCACAGAAAAAATTCCACAACATGGTTCACCAATTAAAGCATTAATCAAAAAAAAAAAATCAGTTTTAATTAAAAATGTAATCAAGTGGATTAAACATATAATCAAGTGAAGTAAACGTTTAATTAAGTAAATTAAACGTTTAATCAAGTGAATTAAACGTTTAATTAAGTGAATTACACGTTTAATGAAGCGTTTATTCAAGTGAATTAAACGTTTAATTAATACTATTAATTTGTTAACTGGTGCAAATTTATTTAATTTCACAAATTTTTTAATTGAAATTAATTTAAATTTTTTTCTCTGTGCATACGTTAATAAATAAATTGGCCGTTTTTGGGCTGATGAGTAACCCGAAGAGTACCAAAATCTACCATTACATTAATTAAAAATAACGTCATGGTGTTTTTTATGGGCTGGTGAAAACACTGGTCCATATTTATTCAAAAACGAGGAAAATTAGAATGTTACCGTCAATGGTCACCGTTATCGCACCATATTAACGGACGACGTGCTTCCTGAAATTCAAGCGCATGGTCTCGTTGAGCTATGGTTTCAACAAGACGGCGTTGGGAGCCATACTGTGAGGAAAACAATGACCTTGTTGGGAAATCAATTTGGTGCGAACTTAATTTCACGTTTTGCTACGGTAAATTGGCCACTTAGATCGTACGATATCCCACCTTTGGACTATTTTCTCTGCACGCAGAGAAACAATATGTTTAAATATGGTCGCCTCCAACAAAACTATTTTTAAAGAAAATTTTAAACATATTATGTTTAATTTAGCCATATTATTGTCACCGACAACCATATTATTGTTAAATTAGTCCTCCATCAAGAATCCACAACCATATTATGGTTGCCTCTAAACATGTTATGGTTAAATATGACAATAATTTGTTTTTCAATTAACAATAGTATTTTCCCCTTTTCCAAGAGCAACATTCTATGGTTGAAAATCAAACATGCTATTATAAATGTAAAACATATTTTAGTTATTATTAACCAAAGCATGTTCGGAGGCACCCATAATATGGTTGTGCCTTCTTGATGGAGGACTAATTTGACCATAATATGGTTGCCGATGACAATAATATTGTTAAAAATAACCATAGTATGTTTACAATTTTTTTTAAAAATAGTTTTGTTGGAGGTGACCATATTCAAACATATTTTTTGTCTGCGTGTGGGGATATGTAAAGTCTGAGGTCTTCAGCAATAAGCAGACTACAATTAACGCCTTGAAGGCCAACAGTACTCGTGTTATTCGTGCAATACCAATAACTATACTCGAACGAGTCGCCAAAAATTAGACCTTCCTATTGGCCCATCTCAGACGTAGTCATGTCCAACATTTACCTGATATCATTTTCAAACAGTAAATGTAATAAATTGTTCTTTTAAATTTATGTGTTTTATTTTACATTGAAAATCAAACCCTACGATGAATTGCCCTATACTTGACTAAAAATATGATAAGTATCTATGCCATTATGGTCTCTTTTAACCACAATTTATGGACAAAAATATGGATTTTTAAACATAATTTTATAATAATATGATTGGGCAATTTACAAATTGTTCCATTGTGAAATATAATAAGGGTTTTCATGAAATCGCTGAAAATTGCCTTTTGCGAGACTTGTTTCATTCAGATATTTGTGCAGTTTTAGACATTTATTGTCAGTTTATAAGAAACGTCAACACCAAGCTTAATTAAAACAAGTAACTTTTTCTAAAAAAAAAAAAAAAAAAAAAAAAAAATTTTAAATTAAAATTTCCCTGTTTTATAAAGTAACTGTTTTACTAAAATGGCAACTTTTCACTTAAGGGGGCTTTAGACGGTAATACAAGTCGTCCGTATTTTGATGAAAATGATTGTATGATCTAATTATCTCGAAAAACAATAACAGCTTTTCATGACTGCGCCGTATTATCCATAACTTGTGAGATCGTGTAAACGGCCCTTTCACGATAGAGTGCACCAGTGGGCTTGTGGTTAGTGAGCCAGTCTGCCTATACGATTGTTGAGGGTTCTATTTCGCCAGGGACTCTTGCCTGTTTCTCTTAAACGTGTTAAGGGTGCAAGTTGCCATTGCACTGTAAATAAATAATAAATGTAATTTTTTAATTGTTATTGTTTCTTAAATAAGTAATTTCCCAGCAAAAACTTTACTTACCTGGTAAGTTAGCAAATAACATTGGAGAAATATAAACACTACTTATTTTTCGGCTGAATAACTACTTATTTTTGTTCGAGTTGTCCACAGAATTCAGTAGTTACAATATACTTACTAGAAGCCAAAAAATAACTAGTTTTTATTTAATTGGCGCTAGTAAATAGACCTAATAAGTAGTTATGGAGCTAGTTACCAGTACTTAAATATTCAGTACTGAAAACAAGACAACTAAAAGGTAGTTACTTAGCTGATTATTAGTAAGCAAATATTCATTACTGAAAATAATAGTAGTGAAAAGTACTTACTGAGGTCATTACTAGCAAGTACTTATTGAGGTTTTCAGAATAATGACAATTGTAATGACAACTACTTACCAGGTAACGTATGAAATAACTACGACCTATTACCAAAATTCAAAAAGTTTTTCCTGGGTTCTTTAAAATTTTGTTTTTATGGTATTTCACTTTTGTAGTTTTTGTAACATATTTTTAAACAATCAGTCCATTGTGCTATTACTAATAAATAAAATATTTAACAAATTGTTGACATATTTTAGAAATTGTTTTTAATTGCTGTAACTTAAACAAATAATAAAATTGTTTATACAAACTTATGTACATACCCTGTAGGAAATGTCATTAGCGAATCAGTACAGACTTGCTAGTGAAATTGCCAAGGATACAGTCACCAGTACTAGTGACTTATTATACCCCAGATAATTTTATTAACTATAGACATTTAACATGTGCGTGTCATTGGAAATTTACTATTGACTAGGAAGTCATTTTGGGACCCTAAGGAGACATTTCAACCAGAGAATTACTAGTACATTTTAGTAAATTTAGTCTACACTTTTGATACTTTTTTAAAGCAGATGCCGATTTGAAAATTGCATATTTTTAAGCATTTAATTATTTTGTAAACTGTCTCTTATTCGACATTTACAATTATTTGTATTAATCAAGAAAACCCCCTGAAGAAGGCACACAACACAGAAAAATATAAAAAATTGATTTCAATTAGAAAATTTTTAATATTTATTAAAAAATTAATTAAAATTGCATAAGTAAAAAAATTAATATTATCAACTAAACGTTTAATTAACCTGATTAAAAGTTTAAAAATATCAATAGTTGCTCATGTTTTGACATATCGATCACCGTAAGCAACAAAAAAATACATTGCAATTTTGGAGAATTTTTTTCTGTAAATGAAGTGTCAAAATATTGGATTAAATAATTTACTGCCATGCCAGGCCAACAATGTCGGCAAGAACATTTCTTTCGCATTTTTATATTGAAAACAATAATAAAAAATTTAAATTTGTTTTTGTTTTCAATATAAATATAAGAAAGAAATGTTCTTGTCGACATTGTGGGCCAGGTAGTTAATATTTTAAAAAAAAAAAAAAGAAAAGAAAACCTTAAGCTTAATTAAAGACAACTTAGAGTGCTATATTCGGCTGTGCCGAATATTTGATACCCTCCACCGACAGAAGTGGGCTCTATATTGTAAATACATATATATTATCATTAGCATTAAAATTAGTTGCGGTTTACACCTGAATTAAATTACTTACCGACAGTAAAAAAATTTTATGCGTTTCTTGTTAGAACTTTGACTGGCTTCAGTAAAATATCATGATTCGTAAAAGTTTTAGCCGAATTAAAATAATTTTTAGGACGGTAATTTGTATTGGACCTGTGGTTAATTATGGACCAATCATCCCAAAATTCTGAAGAATGATTTCTGGTATTACAAAAAAAAAAACTAGAATAAATTTCAATACAGCATTGTAATTAGTTTTAGCGTTAACAGTGAATTTCACAAAATTGGATGATATTTTTTCTGGCCATATGAATCTTAGTTGGAAGAAATTTTATTGCAATATCTATATCTGCTATGGTTTTACGCAAATATAATTAATTTCCCAAAGTGGGCTCTATTTGGTTTAATGCGCAATAAACTGTTTTCCGAGAGTAGGGTTTATTAGGGCCTAGGGTATATTATGGACCGATCTTCAAAAAATTTTACAGTGTGATTTCTGGTCCTATAAAACTGTAACGTACCAAATTTTAGTATGATAGCGTTATTTATTACGGTTATTACTGAACCGATGTTGCTAGCTTTCAATCCCAAGCTGCTTAGGATAACTACGAGTAGTTTGTTCTTTTCTTTTGCGTTTTTCAAAAGTGAGCGTCTTTTCAAGAGACGGACAGACAGACGGACATGGCTAAATCGACTTAGAATTACTCAAGGACCCAGAATATATATATTTTATGGGGTCTTAGATGTATTATAAAAAAGTTTTGCATGGAATGAAAAACTTAGTATACCCTCATTCACCATAGTGGTCATGGAGGGTATAAAAATTAATAAAAATTTAATTATTTAAAAAATTATAATAAAAATCCGAAGCCATACAGATTTTTTGTCGTATTAAAGTTAAATATAAAAGTTTCAACACTTTGTTAACAATGTTACCAAGAAGCCACTGAAATAGTCGGCAAAACTGGTGACTTGAACACACTTGCACCCACGTTTCCTTCAGGGTATTTATGTAATGCATAACAAATCAATACCAAAAAACCAGTTCAACAATTAAAATTTTTTTTAATCATCTTTGATGGCCTGTGTCATAAATTTTCAACTTATTTAATTGTTGAACGTATACAATTTATGATTTTGAATTTAACACAATTATTATTATTATTTTCTTGTATTAAATGGAATATATAAAAAAAAAATTTAATCCTCCAAAGGTTGCAAAAGGATGAATGGATAATGGTAATTTCAGTCAAGTAGCCTTGTTGTACGGCCATTGCTCGACATCAATACATACGCAAGTACTATTATTACGTAACAACGCGCGCACACACACACACACTCATCCATAAATAATAATTTTTTTTACATAAATGGCATTCTGCGTTTTTCCCCAACCCTTATGGATGGGCATCATTCAATAAGCTTTTGTTGAATATTTTTTGTCTTTTACATTGTTGTTGTATTTGTTGTGTCCTGTAGATTGTTTATGAAAAATTTATATTGATGAATGTCCCACTTATTTAAATTTTGCTTCGCACTGCTGCTACAATGACCCTTTTTGCAATTGAGAAATTTGCTGTGATGATGATGTCCAGTTTGTGTACGGCTTTTATACATACAAACGTTATTCATACATACGCATGTATGTATTTGTACATTATGTGTTCATATATGAATGTATTATTTATATTTTATATCGCGCTGTTAAAATATATTTTTTTGTTGTATCCAAGTCCATTGGGTAACATTGCAGTGCGTATGGGATCAGCAATAAATTGCTTTTGTTGACTGGATGTCAATGTTGCACAAATTTTCAACTTTATTACATACGCTTATGGCAATTTATATATATAAATATGTGTACGAACATAAACACATAAAGAGTGCATGTATTAATTAGGGTGGATTCAAATTGATTTTAAAGTTTTGAAGACAATAAATTTGATCGTGTCTATAGCTCGTCTTGAAACTGCTCTATACACCCAGAGAAAAAATATGTTTAAATTTGGTCACCTCCAACAAAACTATTTTTAAAGAGAATTGCAAACATATTATGTTTAAATTTAACCATACTATTGTCACCGACAAACATATTATTGTTAAATTAGTCCTCCATCAAGAAGGCACAACCATATTATGGTTGCCTCCGAACATCTTTTGGTTAGTAATAACTAAAATATGTTTAACATTTATAATAGCATTGTTGATTTTCAACCAAAGCATGTTGCTCTTAGAAAAGAGGAAAATACTATTGTTAATTTAAAAACAAATTATTGTCATATTTAACCATAACATGTTTGGAGGCAACCATAATATGGTTGTGGCTTCTTGATGGAGGACTAATGTAACAATTATATGTTTGTCGGTGACAATAATATGGTTAAATTTAAACATAATATGTTTAAAATTTTGTCTAAAAATAGTTTTGTTGGAGGTGACCATATCTAAACATATTTTTTCTCTACGTGTAGTTATACAAAAAAGTTCAAGATAATTATTTAAATCAAGGTTGGCTACCGATTCTGTTATTACACCGGTACTAATGCTGTTCACAATATGATTTTTTGGGTAAAATACTTTTTTTATTCTTAAAAAATTTGTATGAAAATATTTTGAAATGAAATATAAGCGATATATACAAAGAAAAACTGTCGTACAAAGTGAACTGTTTTACAAAATATCGGGCTAGTTTCGAGTGTATGCATCCACTTTCAGTACAAGTAAAATAGTTTTTGTTCCTGATGTTGACAAATCTAAACGTGTTTTTCATTTAAGCATTATTTATGCAAATAAGCGAGTTTTTATAGCTGAATAATATAATGCATAAAAGCGATAGATACCAACAAGTATTGTCTTAAAAATTTGGCAAGGCATAGAAACAAGTTAAAATTTATTTGTTTCCAATACTTGTGATAATGGCAAATATTTTTGGTAACTACGCACACTGGGAAATAACGCCAATATAGCGGTGGAAAAATAAAAAAAATTAAAATTAAAAAAAAAACTTAAACGTGGCATCAAAGCGCACAAATCAGTGTATTTAGAAATAAAATATATTTTTCACTTAATTACCTGGGAGCTAATTCTGACAGTCGATTCGAAAGCAGTTTTATACCTAATTCTTTCAGTCTATACTGAATAAGGTATTCATTTAATCGGGCTTTTGCTTTAATCGGTTAATCGATCGATTAATTAACCGAAGTTTTGTCTTAATCGGTAATTAATCGGTTAATTTTGTTATTGATTGGTTAACCGATTAATAAAGTTTTTTTTGTAAATTAAGTAATTTCAATAAATAAAAATTCATAAAATATTTATTACTTGGAGTTTATTAGTAAAAAAACCAATAACATAACAAACATAACAAATCCTGAACTAAAACGAGCAAAAGAAAAGAATAATTCATAAATATGTAATACATATTTCTTATATACAAAAAATAAACAGTGAGATCATTTTATTAGTTATTTGAATAGTTTAAGAAGATCTTATAAAATAATATTTTAGAAAAAATAATATGGTTAAAATTAAAATTACGTCGTTAGAGTCCTGTTTAAATTTTAAATGTTTAGCACTTCTAATTGTTTCGGTTAATTCTGTTAAAAGATTGATTTGAGAAGATATGAGATAAAAAGTACGTGAAACAAAAAGCTTTTGTCAGCAAACACTTATTTAAAATGAAGATCGCCCTTTTTTGTTTTTATGAAAATATGTTTTCTTAATACATACCTTTTGTATATGAGACGAAACAAATAATTAAAAACACAAAAAAATATGTTATTATACTACAAAAAGTTAACAATTTTGTCACATCGTTTAATCATTTAATCGACTGAAATTAACAGGTTTAATCGTTAAACGAAAAAAGGCAATTTTAAATTAATACCCTAATACTGAACGAATCGAAATTGTTATTTCAGCTTTCTAAAGCATTTAGTTCGGTTTTCACAACACTGAAAAAATAATTTCGATCGACTAAAACAATTAGAAATGAAATTGCTTTCGAATTGAAATATTATTCGATCGCGACTGCCAGAATTAGCCCTAGTTTCGATATCGGGAACAGATTGGGAGGGGCAAAACACGCCTTTGGCTCGCTCAGCTCACTATGGAACTCCACACAACTCAACAATCAGGGTTGTTCTGGAAATCGAAAACGCAAAACGCAAGAATTTTGGAGTTCTTTTTGATACACTTTTAATTCAATTTGTTATAATTTTCTAATAGAATTCTGTTTGATAGAGAAATATTTGTATTGTATTGTATTTGTTTTCCGTTTACTACAAAAGTCTTATTAAAAAACCGACTTATAAATTCTTGCGTTTTGCGTTTTCGATTTCCAGAACACCTCTGTATGAAATGAAAGATAGAATTTTCAATAGCAATGTAAATCCTGTACTCTAATACGGATGCGAATCGTGGAAAGTCGCTCACAAGGATGTCAATAGTATACAGATAATCGTCCACCCTTGCCTACGTATAATCTTAAGGATATATCGGCCCGCACATCAAACAAAACCAGCGCTGGATAGTTCATACCCAAAGGAAGCCAGCACGAGAAAAAATTTGACCAACCGGTAGTAGCTGGCCTAATATAAAACGATTGGCTAATGATAAAATTGTTTGGAATGAATATGTAATGGCCTGTGTGTATTTAAACACATTTATTTAAATTAAAATATTTTAATAATATTATTTTTTATTCACAAAAAAATAAAGATTAGAATAATCAAGAAAATGAAAAATTTAATATATGTATTGGATCAATGAAAGTTTGATTAAAAATAAAAATACAAAAATGTAAAAATAATTTACAGGAAGTTAAATAAAAACAGGCCCTATGTTCCCTGTACTATTTTCAGGAATAAATATTATATACCTGGTTCGGAAAATATGACCTTTAACAACACTGGGCGAAAAAATTAGATTTTAATTTGTTGGCAAATTAAATCAGGACGCTTTCGAAAGAGTAACTTTTTTGATGAAGCTTTTTATCAGCGTTTTCAATGGATTTTCTTTATATATGTGCGTTTCAATATGTCTATTTTGTAAGTTTTGTAGGAAACCCATTTTAAACTTTGAATAATTTTTTTAGAATATATATATTTATGCTAAAAAAAACATCACTTCTCTTTGGTTACTGTTTTTTTTAAATTTTTATTCCAAAATACTCCTAAGGTAACCGATCGGAGGTAAACTTAAATTGTTATTCCAAATGTTATTGCACATTGAAAAAAAAATAATCAAAAAGTTATAAAATCGTAAAAAATAATTAAAACTTTGTCCACTAGTACTTTTAAACCTGGAGAGTTTGCTTAAGTCGACTTAAGCACTTTTTCCTTTGTGCCACAGACATATTATAATACAGAAAATATCTTGTTTTGAAAAGTTGTTTAATCTTTATAGAGATACAAAAAAGTATACCAAAGTATCCATAAAATTTTTGTTGGACCGTAATATACATATTATAGATATTGTTTCAAAAAATTGCTGCGAAAACAAACAAACACGTTTTTCGAACTTGACCTCTGTTTGAATTTTTTTTTTTTTTTTTTTTTTTTTTGTATGTACTTTTTATGATATTGTTGTTATTTAACCCTCATACGTTCCTCAGAATAACTTGCAGGAAAGTTCTTCGGGTGAAAAATCACCCATACTGATTATTAAATGAAAATATACCGGGTCGTTTCCCTTATTGCAGGTGTTTTTATATTATTTTTAAGACAAAATAGACAAAATAATATTTAACAAGAAAACAATAAACTAAAATCATTCAGAAAATTCAATCGGATAAAGGTAATTTTTATACGTTTTTCTAAATGGGTGAAATTTCACCCGAGGGACAATTTCGTAATTTTTCCAATTATTTTGTAACGCTTAGATACACAAAAAGGAAACTAACCATTATTTATAAAAAATTTCAATTTATAAAATTTGAAAATAGTCTCGTTTAGATCCAGCAAAATGTTTAGGAGATATTAAATTTTGAAACATAAATGGCCATTTTCTCAATGCATCGAAAAACGTCCTGTTACTTAATGTCGGCATAAATTTATTAGACCGATGAACTGATCGTTAACGATTTTGGTTTTCTCAATATACCGACGAAAAAAATTGTTTTCAGTTTGCAACAATTCTCAAAATACATGTAAAAGGTTGGGAGTCAGCTAATTGAATTTATCTGTACGGCAAATAAACGTCAAATAAATAATTGGCAGATGAGTAACGGTTTCGACAGAATAAAAGCAAATAAGACATTGAGAAAATCAAATTTATTTAATGTGCAATTTTTCGTTGGGAAAAAAATAATGGGCTAATGAGAAACCGGACAAAAATGGGTGAAATTTCACCCGAAGACCGTATAAAGGTTAATTTATAATTGCTGAATTAAAGAGGTAGATGCATGTACTTAAAGATATACGTTAACCAGGGCTTGGAATCACTAATGATGGCAATACCACCAGACATTTTTGTCATATCCTAATCTTGCTCCATCAAACAGGAGTTGACGAAAATCCTCTGCAAGGCTTTGGAAAGATTCTAAGAACTTGGCTTGTTGTTGTGCTGTTGATACAGAAGCATTCAGAAAACTTACTACTGAAACAACTCAGCTTTATTCTAGTTTATATTCTTGGTAACACATGCCTTCCGACCTACATAAAATCTTTATTTATTGCGCTAAAATAATAAAATCTGTTTGTTTTTACATTTGAATTTTTTCAGAGGAAGCAATGGAGTCAAGAAATAAAGACTTTAGAAATTTTAAAGAGTTTAACACCAGAAAAACTTCTCTTGAATAAACCCTATTCTATACGTTACTCTATTCTTGAGACCTCGTCTTCCTCAAGGCGTCCAAGATTTCTTGTTAAAATCTAGTATCGAAGAAGATTCAGCAGTCATAAGTCACTTTTGAGCGGGTAAAAAAAAAAAATTAAATATTATTAAAATTGTTTAGATAAAAAAAAATTGTAAATTAAAATTGCTAATTTGTATTTCATTAAACATTTATATGGCAATAATACTGCTGTAGGGTACTTCTGCAAGCTCTCACACAGTGGTCGACTTAAAAATATTATCGCCAAAAGTGCTCTTATCTAACAACATATAGCACTCACTATGTTAAAAAAAATATCCGCCAAGTTTAAACGAGCTTATAGCATACATCAATCCCTTTAACTCATCCATACATTTTTGGAGGATTAGACTATTAGTTTGGATAATATGAGTTTTTCGCCAACTAACATTAGCGCCCACTGTATTATAAAAATAGCTTATAGCCTATGTCCTTTCTTGAAATTCATTCATACATTTTTTGAGGATCGGATAATTCATTTGAAATTTATGATTTTTCCGCCGCTTAATTGGGCTTATTTCCCAGTGTGCTACGGCTGCAACACGGTTATTTTGGTGTAACTTACAAAGGTATAATCATACACTGCCGCCACTGTGTAGAATCAACATTTTTGGAAAATTAAACACATGAAGAGAGGTCAGACATTTACACACAATGTGCGAAATCATCAGTGCTTTAAAGAATAACAAATCACCTGATTTTGACGACATATCACCAGAGCTGCTAAAAGCAGACCCACAAAAAAATGCGTAACTCATAACGCCTCTAACAAGAAAATTTTGGTCTAGTGTAGCGTTATCAGAAGAGCTTAAGGAGGGTAACATCGTTAAGATACCCAAAAAGGTTGACCTAACAGATCGAGGGGTATAATAATTCTCAGTATGGTTAACAAAGTTATAGCGCACATCATAATAAAAAGGCTTTCATGCAGGTTACCACCCCAACTGTGCCCAGATAAGTTGGATTCCGTCTTCATAAGTCATTCATAGACCATATTAACATCCCTCGGGTAATTGTAGAGCAGTGTGTTGAACGGCGGTCGCCACTATACCTCATATTTAGAGATTTTTTGTACACAGAAAAAATTAAAAATTTTCTCTAATCACCAAATTTATTCCAACTTCATAATATCAAGCAAACAATTTATTGGTTTTGCACCTATTACAAAAATAATTATAATCATTACTAAAAATTGTAAAATTCTGAATATTTTTTTTTTCAATAAATGATATATTTAATTTTAATTAAACAAACCATGTCTTAATTTATATAATTAAATATTGACAATTCCCACGACAATTCTACATGTTTAAATTATTTTATTTTAAACGAAAAAGTCAATTTATATTTTTTGATTTTTAATTAATATTTTAATTAAAAGTTTATTTCAAAACAACTTAAATATTAATTAAATCAAAATTATATTTTTAATTTCCTTACAACAAAAAAAAAATAATTTATTCAATTATCACATTAATTAAATTTAAATACTTTGTAAAACATTTTTTTAATTGATAAAACACTTTTTTCTGTGAAGGCATTTGATAGACTCCTAAATGAAGTTATTTGGTCTTCCCTTGTATGCAAAGAAGTTCCCAGAAAGCTGATATCTCTAATTTAAGTACTATATGAGGAATCTTGTTATCACATCCTGCATGAAAACTGCTTAAGTGGGAACATACCCGTTAATAAAGGCTTAAGATAAGGGTGCGTAATGTCATCAATACTTTTTTATATCATTTTGGAGTACATTGGGGTCTCCAGGCACCACTGGATGACCTTGACTATGCCGATGACAAAAACTATCACATAGTTTTACAGACATGAAGACCACGCTGGAGGCCATCTTATATTCAACAACAGCAGCAGGTCTAAGAGTATATGTGCCCAAAAAACAAGGTGATGACCCTTAAGGAAGGCTTAGAAAGGGGCGCCCATACATTAAGAAGGCAGATGATAAGAAGTATCGAAGGCCGAGAAAAGTTGGTCTGGAATTATGAATTTGGCATCAGATAAATTACAATGGATATAATTTGTTGAGGCCCTATGCTCCTTAATGAATCAACGGGAATTTATATATATGTTAGTTGCGAACGGACGTGTTTTAAATAAGCTCCGCAAGTTGCTCAAAATAATCATAAAAATAAAACAAACATACTACAAAAGACTTTTTGTTTAAACAATCTAAACATTAAAAAAGTTAAATTACAAAGTAATATTATTAATAAACTCAAAACTTTTAGAAGTAAGCAACATAAAGAAAACAATACACACAACAAAACACTTTTTATTAACATACATAAGTTCAAACAAAATAAAATGAAAAATAAATAATAAAAGTAAACTAACATAGCATAAAAAAGAGAGAAAATCAATAAGTAAAAAAAGAGAATACAACATCTCAGTAATCAATAATCAACAACAATATTGTCCCCAATGTACAATCTAAGAAATAATAGAAACAACAATAACTATAACTCTAACAACGAGAATATCAATATCAATAATAACAACAACATACACCAAATCAATACAAACCAAGACCAAAATATAATGGAAGAATTAAACATAAACACAATTCGAAATGCTAGTGTGGAAATACCTACTCAAACACGTTTAAGAGATAGCTTGCAAAACTCTTTCATTGCTAATGCTTGCAAAACTCCGCGCTTAGCTGAGTCCCCCCTTAAGTTTGTTACAATAATGGACAAACGTTTTGATAAACTTACAGAGCAAATAGAGACAATAATTCAAAATAAGTTTAGTGAGTACAAAGAAGATCTCTTAAAAGAACTTGATAAGAGATTTAATACAATTCAAACTGATATAAAAAATATAACTGAAAGAGTTGTGAAACTAGAAACGGTCGCGGTTGACTTTTTAAGTCTTCAACAAGAAATTAACACCTTAAAAACCAAAATAAAGCGTCAAGAAAATAACACTGTCGCGTGTGATCTACGTTTAAATGAAATTCCTTTTTCGGAAGAAGAAGACTTATTTGGAATTTTTACTAAAATCTGCAGCACTATTGAAATAAATGTCCCAGCAATAAAATCTATTTATCGGTTGCAAAACCAAAACAATAAAAATAAAACTAACTCTAAAGATGCTGTTATTATTGTAAAAATGTGGTCGCCATACGACAAAAACTTTTTTCTGAAATCGCTAGCTAATTTCAGAAAGGCCAATAAAGACTTTTATTTTTGTTTGAAACATATCGGGCTAAATTCAAATAACAAATTTTACGTCAACGAGAATCTAACAGCAACTAATTTTCGAATCTTGCGTGCTGCAATCCACTTAAGGAAAAATAAATACATATACAGTGCTTTTACTTTACGTGGATTGGTTTACATTAAAAAAAATGCCAATGATAATCTTATGCTAATTGATGAGATAAATCGCTTATACGAGTTATTTCCTGATTCTGAAAACTTCCAGTCTGATTCTTATGATCCTCAAACTGCTGCTGTTTAAACATGAATTTTTCCTTTTTTACTATCATTATTTAACTTTCCTTATAGTATTTTATTTATTTATTTTTAACAATGTTAATTCAATCATAGCGTCGTCAATGTTTATACTTTTTCTTTTTTTGAACTCTGGCCATTTTTGGTGCATTATTTTTGCTGTAATGATTTTATATGATTTTGAGAGATAATAATGGAGATTTTTCTAGGGACGGTACTGCTAATATGATAAGAATCTTAGCCAATCAACGAGTTGGTTTTAAAATATGTCACATAAATGCACAAAGCCTTGTAAATAAAATAGATGAGTTTAGATACTTATTCGAAAATTCTGAAATTGACATCATTTGCGTATCGGAAACGTGGTTTCACAAGGATATCAGTGATATATCTGTATGTCTGAGTGATTATAATCTTTGTAGGGTTGATAGGGAAAAACATGCTGGCGGTGTTGCAGTGTACGTTAGGAAGGGTATAATGTTTAATGTTGTATGTTGTTCCGGCATTGCTGGGGCTAATGAGGTTGTTGATAATGAAGATGGATATGAGAATTTTCAAGCTAACTTGGTTGAATATCTATTCGTAGAAGTAATCAGTGAGGGAGGCAAGTTACTTGTGGGTAGCGTTTATAGGCCAAATAGTAGAATATGTACTCAACGTTTTTTGAGAAGTCTTGAAACACTTACAGCTTCCTATGATAACATTATAATAGCAGGTGACTTTAATTCAAACCTTTTAACTGAATGTACTCTTTCCAATAATATGATATCTCTTGGGCTTTTTACGCCAAACACTTGCACGCCTACGCATTTTACATCAACAAATAACTCGTTGCTTGATCTGTTTTTTGTCAGTAATCTGTCGCATGTTTTGCTTTATAACCAACTTTCTGCATCTTGTTTTTCCAGGCACGATCTTATTTTCTTGGCATATGATTTTAGTTTACAGGTACCATAGCAATTGATAACTTACCGTGACTTCAAACATTTGAACTATCAAACCCTTGAGAATGAATTCATCAAGATAAATTGGAATAGTTTGCGTAATATGGCTTCAGTTGATGATCAACTTTCCTTTTTTGAGTTAAACCTTAAAAATCTTTTTAATCTATCTGTTCCACTCAGAACGAAAACTATTAGTAAACGGAGAAAACCATGGTTTTCTTCGGATATTAAACGAGCTATACATTATAGGGATTTGTCTTTTTCACGATGGAAACGTTTCAAAACTGACCAACTTTATGAAGAATATCGTATTGCCAGAAGAGTAACAAACAGGATGATTAAAAAGGCTAAATCAGATTTTTTTTCTGCCAAGTTCACTTCCGCCTTAGGTTCTAAGAGAACATGGCAAACTATTCGCGAAATTGGTATTGGTAAAGTTACTGCACAGAAACCGATTACTGTGGATGTTGATTCAGTTAATGAGAATTTCCTGAACATACCCATGGTCGAGGCAGACTGTAACTACTACCATGACTATAATGTTGTTCATGTAAGTGACGAATTTGTTTTTAAAACTGTGGATCAATGTGATGTACTTTGTAGTTGTTTGTCTATTAAGTCCAACGCTGTTGGCGATGATGGTATTCATCCAAGATTTATAAAAATCCTTCTTCCCAGTTTACTACCTTTTATAACATTAATTTTCAATAACATTCTTACTTCCAGCTTATTTCCCACAAAATGGAAAAATGCTAAGATAATTCCGATACCTAAAACGAAATCTGAATACCGCCCAATCGCGATTCTACCATACCTTTCTAAAGTTTTTGAAAGGCTTGTTCATACACAAATAAGTAAATTTTTAGACAATAATAATTTGTTAACTAACCGACAATCCGGTTTTCGTAAAGGACATAGTTGCACAACTGCTTTGGTAGATGTTGCTGAGGAAATTAGAAAAGAGATTGAAAGCAATAATATCACTTTTTTAGTACTTTTGGATCATTCAAAAGCGTTCGATACAGTCGATCATAGCATTTTATGCTTTAAATTAAGAAAAATGTTTAATTTTTCTCGAACAGCTACGCATTTAATCTCAACGTATCTTGGGGGTAGATCACAATATGTTGAGTCATCTAATGCTAAATCAAGCTCCCTCCTGGTAACTCGGGGTGTACCACAAGGGTCGATTCTTGGACCTCTTCTGTTCTCAGTCTATTCAAATGATCTCCCGGATACACTTCAGCTGTGTAAATCTAGAATGTATGCGGATGATGTCCAACTTCATGTTAGTTGTAAGGTAAATTCAATTGATTTATGCGTGAAAAATCTAAATCGTGAACTGCACAGAATTTTTATATGGGCCTCAGCAAATGGTCTTAGCATAAACCCAAGGAAATCAAAATGCCTAGTAATTAGGAAGCGGTTAACAGTCATCAATTTTGTACCTGTCATAACTCTTAATGATCAACAAATTGAAATAGTAGACTCCGTGAAGAATCTTGGAGTATATTTCAATAACACTCTCACGTGGTCTGACCATATTAATTATGCTTGTGGTCGGACTTTTTCCATGTTAAGAACGCTCTGGCAAACACAGCACTGCACGCCAATAAATATTAGAATACTTCTTGCTAAAACCTATTTAATACCTACTCTCTTATATGGGTGTGAAATTTTTGCTAGTTGTGACACACAGAGTAAAAGAAAACTTAACGTCGTTTTTAATAATATCGCCCGATATGTCTATGGTTTGAAACGATTTGATAGGGTCTCAGCGTTTTCGATAAGGTTGTATGGCATAAGTTTTGATAGTCTTCTTAAAACTAGAATATTACTATTCCTACATAAGATTATTTACACTAAACAACCACAGCATTTATATGATCGATTAAATTTTTCAAGATCCAATAGGGGAAGAAGATTGATACTCTTTAGACATCATAGTTTGATATCCGAATGGCAATTCTTTTTATACGCTACTCGTCTCTGGAATAAACTTCCATATGACTCTCAAGTTATAAGTAATGCACTTCAGTTCAAAAATAACATTATTTGCTTATTCAAATGAAGAAACTGTATTTTTGTTTTTTATTTGGTTATGTTAAATTAATTATTATATGATTTTCTACATACTATGTTTAATTAATTTTTTGTTTATGTATTTATGTTTTTTTTTGTTTCCAATTTGAAAATTTTCTAAATTGATTATACATATGTAATATTTTTATTTTATTAGTTTTTAAGTCTTTAATAACAAAACCTGTAATTTTTACAAAAGCTCAGTTCTGTACTGTAATATGAGACTCTAAGTCTTGTGTATGGAACATCAAAATAAATATATAATAATAATAATAATAATAATAATAATAATAATATTAGGGAGATCGAACGGTTATTATTCGACCGGTTTTAACCGGTTATTTTAGCTTTGCCCAAGTCGGTTATTTTAAAATGCCCATTTTTCGAATATCGAATAAACCGGTTATTTTGGTATAATAAACCGGTTATTTTAGTAATGTGTAATTTATATATATTTTCCTTACTCTTGTTGTAGATGTACCCGTAATTTAAGTATTTCCTAATGAAATATTGGCCAAACTTAAACATTTTATGAAGAATATCCAAACAAAATGTAACAAATTTCAAAAAACATTATGAACACTGGAAATACAAATCGCTAAAAGCGTATTTTCTCGTAGAAAAAAAAACCAAAAACTATTCAAAATGCTACAAAATCGTGCGCAGTTAAAAAGTAAATAGTAATTTGTGCAAGAGTATTCTAAATATTAAATATATTTTAAAATAAAAGTTATCTCTAGATATTTTTCGAATGCGATTAAAAAGACAAAGTGAGGTGCTTAAAGTGCCCTAAAAGGATAAGTTACAAAGGTTCTTCCATGTCACGACTTATTAATCACCTTTAATTAGTATACATGCTTGACATTAATGTGATCTAAATAAAACTTAGCTCCGTTCGAAGAAGTTTTAAAGAGACGACAAATAATACGCTGCAAAAAAATTAATCATGGGGTGAAATATTAGCCGTTGCGTTGCCGGGGACGAAATGCCCGTTAAGGCACTAAAAACTCTTAAGTAGTTTTAGCATCTCTTCATGCTGAAAACTGCAACATTACGGCGGAATCAACGATATGGGAAACATTTCTACCAGTTTTATTTATTAAACACCAAGAACTAAAAAACAAAATTGAAGAAATGAAACAATGTCATGGAATGTTTTAAATTGTAGTCGACGAATTGACAAATATTTTACACAAAAAGAATGTTCAGTTCACTATTCGTTTCTATAATGCTGAAACAAAATAATTTGCAATAGATAAACCTGGCTAAGAGGTTTTGTTTGTAACTTTTGAAAAATATGGTGGATTTATATAGATAGCTTAACCACCAACAAATGAAAACTCATTCAATATAAATTTGAAAGAATATTTCAAATAATAACTTTAAAAAATTCCTATATTTTATTTTCTTTTGCAAAAAGTTTGACTACACTCATAGAACAATGCGTCTTCATATTGATGATGCTCTAACATCAGAATTGTGACATTTATGCTGTTACAAATGGCATCAATGAGGCAAAAAGTGACATCAATCCAATGACGAACGTCATCCTAAGATGTTGTCATATTTTATGCGTCATCTAATGAATCATGTCATCAGTGTGATGACAAACTGTCATCAGTGCGATGACAAACTGTCATCAGTGCGATGACATAAGATATCATGTCATAATATATTATTAACATTATTTACATGTTTAAAAAGTAAAATTAGAAGCAAAAATTCTCATATTCTATTTTTATAAATTATTTATTTAAATACATCAAATTTTTCAAGTAGAATTACTACGAAAACCATATTACAATGACTCAATTTGATGACAGTTTGTCATCGCACTAATGACATGATTTATAAAAACGACTCCGATTCGTAATTTCTGTGATGCCAATGTGTCATACCATTGATGACATAATTTAAATTTTTGACCCTAATGACAATTTGGCCAAGTGATGTTAAGGCTGACATCACAGTATGTAAAGTGTCATGGGATTAAAAACGAAGACACTTGTCATAGTACTGATGTCAAAATACATCAGCGTTATTACGCCTTTTCTATCAGTGTAGATCAAATATCATTCAACAGTTTCTAAATTACATTATACAAATATCTTCTTACAAATAAAGTTTAGTAAATCAATAAAAAATTGTTAAAAAATTTAGCTAAAGTTTGATCAATTTACTGGTCCCTTTTTCTTCGATTTTATCGTAAAATATTTGTTAGGTCTGCTCTAAGTGATATCTATGTATTTTGTTGGTACCTTACCTTTGCAAATTGTTTTGTTTCTATTCAAATTAACGTTTTATTTAAAAACTTATTTGATTTTTGTGTTTTTAAGTATTCGAATTAAAACCGGTTAACCGGTTATTTAAAAATTGCTTAACCGAAAACCGGGTTTTTTAAAATATCAACTATTCGTAATATTCGAAAACCGGTTATTGAAAAAAGTCGAATAATCGATCTCCCTAATGTATATATAAATATTTTCTGTCATTTCTAGAAGTCTGGATCGATGAACACGAAATTTAGCATATTAATAACAGAGGTTTATTTCAGCTTATGATAGATTTCCCAGTCTCCTCTGGAGTCGTACTATGAGTTTTTCAAAATAGGATACCTTTGGCGGGCAAAGTTCTTAAACAAACCTCAATATCAACCCATTTTATGTAATTTCTTGTTTTTTGCCCCACAAAATAGAAGCCACCTTAATGTTTTCGTTTTCATACTTACTTGTGTTTGTGTATTAACATTATTAATTTATGAATTTTTATTACAATGTAGTAGTACGAGTACCACATAAATATAGAACAAATTGTATATTCGGAAATGGCCTTTTGCACTTTCTTAACGCAAATCTGTGTATATGCAAATAAGTCATTATAAAAATTAAATTATTTTTTTAAATTAAATATTATGTATTAAGTTAAGTAATGAAACAAATTTAATTTAAAAAGTTATTTTAGTTATCACAAAGTTGACCTTAATTAGAAATTATTGTTTTCTTTATATCCATATCAATATATACACCAAAAACGTTGAGGCCCCTATTATGAGTTGCTATTGTGTTCTATACTTATTTACCTGCTGCTACAATCTTAAACTCGTTCGTTAAGTTTTGTTGTCTTTTGTTGCTTCGATGTCTATTTGTCTTCCCCAAGTGTGACTTGGGTCACTTTTTCTTTTGCTACCTTGTGCGTTTCTGGTAATGTCGGCCTAAGGTCCTCGCAGATATTGTCTATGTTGGAGTAAAAAAAACGTTCGCTTTACATTTCTTTATATATGTAAATTTAAGTGTAAATAATGTTAATACAACCCTGTTTATTGTTAACACCCTTTTGTAAACTTCGAAAACTACTTATTAATTTTATACTACTTTTATAAAACCCTTTGAATTAATAAAGAATTCTCATTTCATTAAGTTATTTGAAACCAATAAGTTCTCGGCCACAGCTCGGCGAATAGCTCAATCCATTGCCATTTCATTATTTTGATTTCCGCATCAAGTCGTGTTTGTCCGCACTCGAAAAAAATTTTAGACTGTGACGAAGGCAGCGGTTTATAAAAACTTCTACGACATTGATATCACATTGAGTGGAGTTTCATGATTCCCAGCCGTAGGGCTCAACTGATTTCATGAAGATGCTGAAGATGTTAGCGTTCGTGTGATTGAAGATATCGGGGTACTTTTTCACAGGCTTAACGGTAAATAGCGTCCTCTCTAAGAACTTTTTCTTATTATGATGCCCAGTAGCTCATTTCAGTATTTCTCGCATGGCACAATTTATCACATGCAGAAAAATTCCATCGTTTCTCGATTTGTGAGAAAAAAGTGTTTCTGTATTTGAATGGGAGACCCTAAAAGAAATGCATAACCAAAAGTAAAAAAAAAACAATTTACTAACACACTTGCAACAATTTTACATTCGTTGTTTCACTCTAACACATATGTTAGAGTGGGACAAATAACACTTTTTAAATAATGCCAATTTTTTAATATAATTTTTTCATACGCTTGGCCTGTCGATTCTTGTAAAAAAAATTTAATTGTTTAAATTAAATATTACAAAAGCTATTTGCCATGTTAAGTTAAAATATCAATTTGCTTATCTCCTTTGCAACTACATTGAATATTAGAGTAAAGGAGGGCGTACTGATGGCGGCTCCAGAAAACGTGGTGGTAAATTTTCTGGAAATAACAGGTCATGTACGAAACAGTCGTGTTAAAAGAAGTGGTATTCCAACAGGTAGCGGTCATTCGGGTGGCTGCTTTGGCCGGGATAATCGTTAAAGATTTGGTGGTGATAATAAAGGAGCAAATTATACCAAATATTTAAAATCCTGATGACTTTTCAAGTATGTATGCATGTATGTATTCGGCTTTTTAGTCACAAGTTGTTAACAAAATAATATTTCTTTATATGATCTACCAGAAATAATTTGGTAATGAGTACGTTTACCTCCATTACAAAAGAACTTTTATAAATAAAATCGAAATCCAGACCCATTTGAGAAAGGAACGTTATAGAGCATGGTCCCGCACCCACACCTTTTATATACTTAAATGAAGCCTGCTTGATTATATTTTTGTAATAAAAACTTTATTTTAAAACTAAAATAAAAAAAAAAACATTATTTTATACAGGTTAGTACTAAACAATGTTTACGCTATGAACAGGCATCAGAAATTAAGAACCGAAAACTTTAAATTTAAGTTTTTCATTTGCAAAATTCAAAACTCATGCGTACAAAATAATTTTTTTTTTCTATCAGTTAAAAAAAAATAGGAAACACAAAAAAGATATTTATTTTTATAGTACAATATGTGTTTTGTACATGAAAAGAAACAAAAAAAAAAAACAAAAATTTGAAAAATACGCAAAAACGATTTTTAATTATTTTTTTTTGAAAAATATTTATCATTGGTGTTCAAAACATGTTTTCAACTGTACAAAAAAAAAAATAAAAAAATTTATTTTGTTTTATTTGTTCTTCAAAGTTCAAAATAATAAAGTTCTTAAAAAAAACGTTTTTAAGAAAAATATTTTTTATTTGTTTTTAGAAATTAACAATAAAAACTCAATTTGAAGTTAAAATTGTGAATTTTAATTAAAATTATAATATAAAATTATAATATAAATCTTATCAAGCTAATTGATAAGATTAGTACTATTTAGTTCTAGGATAATCTTTATCATGTTATAACTACTTATTATTAATTAGCTTTATATTTTTTACTATAATTTTGTACGTATGAGTTTAAATTTTGTCAATTAAAAAATTAAATTTTAAGTTTTCGGTTCATTTTTTTCTTTTCATGTACAAAATAATATTGTACTGAAAAAATAAATATCTTTTTTTGTTTTGCTTTTATTTTTCTAAACTGATGAAAAAAAAATTATTTTGTACGCATGATTTTTAAATTTTTAAAAAGAAGAAATTAAATTTTCGGTTCGTAATTTTTTGTACAAAAGTACAAAAAAAAAAAATATTTTTCTAAAAACCTTTTTTTTTTTGAGAAATATTATTATTTTGAACTTAAAGGGCACTGCTACACGTTCAATAAATATCGTGATATTTCTAGTATCACGATATTTATTGAACATGTAGCATGCAATATTGATGGATCGCGATCCATATCGCATAATAGCCTAATTTGATGTGATCCATCAATATGAATCGCGATCCAAATATCACAATATATATTGAACGTGCCCATAAAAACAATATCAAAAAAAATATTTTTATCTATTTTTGGTTATTGTACAATTTAAAATATTTTTCGAACACCAATAATAAATATTTTTTAAAAAACATAAAAAAATGTTTTCCGGTCCTTGGCTATAAACAGCTAGTTAGTGTTAACCTCTATTTACGTTATGACTAACTAGTTAGTGTTAACCATTATTTACGCGATCCCTCACTAATATAAAGCAGCGTAGTAAGCAGTACAGATATATGTTCCGTAGTCGAGTGGAATTAATTAGTTAGAAAGAGAGGCAAAATCACATGTAAACAAGAGATTCGGTTAGTGTTTTCATTTTTCTCTTAATAAACTAATAGAAACTTAACCCAATATAGTGGTCAAAACTAGTAAAATGACCGGTAGTCTTCTTGTAGGGGATTCTGTTTTAACTGGAATACTTCTCGTAATAAAGTGTCAAATGCAAGCGAAAAGTCAACGAAAGAAATAGATATAATAAAAATAGGGCTGCCAGATTAGACGATTTATCGTAATTTTGACAATTTTTTGTTCCGAAATTTGCAAAGTGCCGATTTGCTGATTTTTTCTAGTGGCGATATTATTCAGTTTTCGAAATAAAATAATTTTAAGTATTTTTATATATTTGTGTATTAGTCACCTCAGAAAAAGATATCGTTAGAAACAAGGCAGCTTAAATTTTTATATATGTATATCCCTATTGTGAAAATTGTCCGCGAAATTGTTTGTCTGTTTCCAAAAAATTTATCGGGAAAAGCCAAATGTCGAGAGAAAACTGTTCAATTTTTGTCGTGAAAATCGGTCCACAATTTACAATATTCCCCGTATAATGCCCACGCTGGGAAATTTGGTCCAATTTAGCTTCACATGGCCAGAAATAATACCATTCAATTTCGAAATAACGGGACCATAATTTACCTTATGTTCCATATAAAGCAGCCTTCTGAGTTCTGAAACTATAAAACTTCTATATCGAAATTTGTTCTAATAACGGTTTTTAATGCCAGAAATCACTCTATAGAATTTTGTAATGATTGGTCCATAATGTACCATGGGTCCAATATCAATTCACCTCTCGAAAATAATTTTAGTTCGGCTAAAACTGTTACGAATCATGATATTTTACTCAAATTTGTTCAAATTATGTTTTTTATGACTAGAAATAAAAGAATAAAAATTTCTGATTGTCGCTCAAAAATTTAACATAAAAAAGCTCAAGTGACAAAAACAAAATTTTACAGGAGAAGGTTTTTTTTATTATATTTCATAAAAATTTTTTATGAAAATTGTGGCTTAAACTAAAATTGTTTTTGCTAAAAAATCGTAACGGTACCTTCTGTGACCATGAGATTTTCGGAGATGATGCAAGTGTTGCCAATAAATTCATTTATTAAAAAAAACGAAAATTGAAAATGTTGTCTCTTAAGCTTTTTTTGAGGTTATGGGTCGATATGTAGGCCTTAATAATACTGGCGTCCGTTTTTATAAAGATTAAATTATAATTTTTAGATCCCATTTGGTGGATGAAATATTCAAACTGTCGCTGGAGGGTATCAAAGATTCGGCACAGGCGAACATAGGACTGTTCCTTCTTTTTTACAGAATATAAATTTTTATATTACAATATTTCTAGCCGTTTTTATAAAACTTACCAAATGTCAATAATTATGTTCTTATTCAATAACAATTTTAATGAATCAGATGAATATGCAAAAAAAAATTCCTCACCTATGCAATGAAGTTATTGTACAAAAAAAAAAAAAAAGAAAAAAAAAAAAAAAAAAAAAAAAAAAAAAAAAAAAAAAAACATGTAAGAGTGCTATATTCGGCTGTGCCGAATCTTTAAAATCCTCCAGCGAGAGTTTGAATATTTCATGCGTGCCACCATATGGGATCTATAAATTATTAATTAATATTTATGCACATACGTCAGTATTAAAATTCGTCGACATTTGAGCCTATATATGTTAAATAATTTACCGTCAATCAGAAATCTTTATGCTTTTATTTCTAGTCATATACGATCGAAAACAGATTTAAATATTGTTTGAAAATTTTCAAATAACAATAACAACTTATCATGACAGGTTTGTATTTCCCTTAAAATACGTTAAACTCTAAGAATCGGCAACAAAAAAATTACTGATAATTTTTTCAAGTTTCTGGTTTTATTGGAATGGTTGAACTTTTTCATTTAATAATAGAACACAATATCAGTCATATGACTACCATGACTACCTCGGCAGTACCTCATCCGATCACTCCCATTTTTTAGTACATTTTCGATTGTTTCGGCTCGAATCTCTTCAATGGCAACTTCGATTTCATATTTCAACGCTTCAATTGTCTGTGGACGGCTTGCTTAACATTTATCTTTAATGCACAGATTACACACAGATATGTAAAAAGTGACGTCTGAAAAAGGCCCAAATCAGTTGCCCTCGCAGCTCTCGAAGAAAGAGACAACAAGCGTTTTTTTGGTAGCGAAGTACATTGCAACATAAAAACAGGCCGCTACAATCAACACAAATTGCGTGATCAAAACAAAAATAACAACACACAAACTACGTTTAACAAAAGCATTAGTTCAACAAATTATTGTTTTGTTTTATAATGATATTTACTTACTTAAATATTATTTGCTAATGTTGCGGTAAACTTAAAAGTTAATTTTTACAACAGTTTTGCAAATTAATCTCAACTAAATAAATTTTTGTTCATTGTATTGGGGCATAAAAGATGGTTCAACGAGAAATGATAAAAGGGCAGCTTTCTAAGAAGGAGACAAAAAATCTTCCGTCTCGTAACAAATCTGTGTGTAATATGTGCCTTAATGGCTTCCCACAGAAAATAATCGAAATGGCTCAATTCACAGTTCCGAGGCGGCCAATTGAAATCACAATTTCGGCTGATTATTCAATTTTTAAAATGCTTTGGCTGTGTGGCATATGGCCCCAATTGTCGTCCATGTCATTCTCTTGAATTTTTGGAAACAAACTGCGGCTCCTAGCTCATTTTCGAAAAAAAAAATGGCCCAACGATGCCGCCAGCCCGAAATCCACAACAAACAATGACTCATCAATGCCTCTCATATAATAGTCACGTACGGGTACTTTGAACCCCATATGCTGTAATTTTGCTTATTGGCATAGCCACCGAGATGTAAATGAGCCTCATCTGAAAACATGATTGTTCGGTAAAATTCTTCATCTCCTGCAAAACAATCTTCATCCCAGTGAGCGAAGAGAAAACACCCAATATGCAAATGGCAAACATAAACCTGATAATAAAAATGAATGTTATTCTACCTATCAAAACATAGCGTAGCACACCGACTGCGGCACTAAATGTTATCCTGAACCTACGACCGATTCATCGGGAAGGGACTTCAAGGAAATCTGCGACCCGCTTAAAAGCGACGGGATATATTGTGTTTAGGCCTTACGGTCACGGTGTTATTTTAGGGGGTATTGAATGTAGCAGCGACTACATCATTCCTAGACTGATTTTTAATAGAAGCCGCGTATTACTCTAGAAGAGGACGGCTGGTTAGCGAGACTCCGATCTAACCATAGGAACTTCGGTTTTTATACAAATGGTTCCAAAATAGAAGACGGAGTTGGAGCTGCAGTTTACTGTCAGGAACTGGTTATTCGGGAATCTTATAAGCTTTCCGATTACTGTAGTATTTTCCAGGCGGAAATCTTTGCGGCCAAAATGGCTGCTGATTTGGCTCGCAATTATAATACTACAAATGCACTTGTAAACTTCTTTATATATATACAGGCGGCGAGCAAGGCGATATCCACTGAATGTACACACTCTTCGATCGTTCAGGAGTGTAAGGACTCAAGGCAGAGACTTGGTGCCAACAGAAGAGTACACATCTATTGAGTCCGTGGCAACCCCGGAATACAAGGTAACGAGGTGGTAGACGCATTAGCGAAACTGGGGGTTAAATTTCCGTACAATGCAGTGATTAACATTCCACTTCGTAATATAAAGAGAGATACAGACTCTACTATACATAGGAAATTTGAGGCGGTTTGGAGAAACACCGAAACGTGCAAGGTCTCCAAAGTTATGTGGGGATCCTATGATCCAAAGTCGACTAAATTTCTTCTGCTGCCACCGACGAGTGACTGTAGGCTTCTGGTAGATTTTATAACGGGTCACTGGTGGACGGAAGTATACGCCAAAGGGGCGGGGCAACTGTATAGTGACAATTGAAGCAAAACCGCGAATAACGTTGTAAAAGCCAATTTTTGCAAGAACTGTTTTATTTGTAGTTTACCGTAAAAATGAGATACAAAGAGTCAGCCAGTGGAAGAACGTTGTAAGTTACTAACAAAATGATACAAACGAAATGGTTTTGCAAAGTGAAATAACGTTTTAAAAGCCGCTTGCGTAGTAGAAAAACATTTTAAATGACATCGCGATAGTAGATATGAAAAATATGAAAAAAAAGAGAATAAACTGTAATTAAATATGTTATTTAAAATTCGGTTTACTTGCAATTTTGCATTAAAGTTTTAATTGCCATTATTTTTGATAGTCAAAAAAAAAATAAAAAGTTTAAAAACACATAATTCTGCCTTCTAAAAACGTTTTTTTTTGCTCTCCTGAAAATTATTTATTTTGTAACTAACAACGTTATTTGCGGCTGTGCTTTAATTGTAGATTCTGTGGGGTATCATGGTAGCAAAAGACGGTGGAGCATATACTCTGCTACTGTTCTGCACTTATACGCTCCAGAGCGAAATGTCTGGAAGACCATTACTTCCAAGATCTAGAGGAAATCTTTGGAATTGGGCAATTGAGACTCCTAGAAATCGCCAAGAGGGTGTCGAGTACTCTAGGTACACAGAAAGAAAAACACTCGGGATAAATTAAGCTATTTATACTTACTTTGATTACGAGTCGTACTTAAAAATTTAAGTACGAATAACAATAAAACGTACTCACAACAATCCTAAATGGGCTAACTTTCGAAAACCAATCCCGGAATTTCTTAAAGTAAGTATAAAATTCGTAAACCAAGTACAAAAAAGATTGAACTTTTCGTTCGTACTGCCACTCTGAGAGTAAAATTACAAATTGAGCGTTATAACTTATACAAATTTTTTGTAGCCACTACAACAACACAAGTAGCTAAAAAACGATTTGCTTGTTGTGTGTAGAAACGACAAAAAAAACAGAAAAAGAAGTTCATGTTTAAATCTTAATCAATTTTACTTTTTCAAGTTTAAAAATTGCCTTGCATTCAATTTCTCACTTCTCATTTAGTTTATATTCTTAGTTAAATATGTACATTAAGATTTTAAAGTAAAAATCATATCGGGAATGATAATGGTGTTTTATAATTGGAGCTGAGCTACCTTAACAAGAGCGGCAAGCGTTTTTTAAACATGAAAATTCTATTTCAAATACATTTTCAATAAGACAAAAAAATAAGATTTTCCAGCCGGGTGGTGTCGAATTCACGTTCTAAATATTTTTTTCGTATAAACCTTATGCAAATGAAACGCTTGCCGCTCTTAAGGCCGTGTCAGAACTTTGTCGCTTTGCGTGACGTTTTTACCTTTGGCAGAAAACCGCAAAGCAAAAGGTGTATGACACAATGAAAACTTTGACAACACTCACGCATTGTTTGTTTACTTGGTAATTTGTACATTTAATTACTTGTTATAAAAATAAAAGTTAAAAATTTAATTGGACGGTTTTTTGGAATTGAATTTGGCAAAAAAAAAAATTTAAAATAAAGAAACTTATACAAGCCAATTGTCAAAGCGGTCAAAAAGATGAGAATTGGCTAACTTTTTGCTTCGCTCGGCTTTGAAAGTACTTTATGTGACATGTTTCGTATAAGTATGTATATTTTATCTTACATGTCAAAGCAAATCGGTAACGCAACGCGAAGCAAAAGTTTTATCTGACATGGCCTTTATTTAGGTAGCTCATTAAGGTGTGAAACAGGTAAGTAAATGAATTTTAATAATATTCTTCTTATAATTTCAGTTTTGGTTTATTTCAAGTACGAATTCGGGATTAAATAAACTTTATAACACTTGACTTAAGTACATTTTGAGATTGATTCAATCTCAGTTTTACTTAATCAATCTCATTTTCGAATTATTTTAAGTACGAATCCGGGTTTGAATATGGATAAGTTGAGTATTTCTTGATAGAATAATCCGTACTTGAATACATTTTTCTGTACTTGATTCAAGAAAATACGTACTCACCATACCGTACTAGCGGTATCTTCGGATTTATTTGAGTACGGATGGATTGATTTTTCTTTTGAATATATAATCACTTCGAACGAACATTTTTAATTGCGTGTTATGGTACATCGTGGTAACGCTAGGGGCCAACTCGGTCTATGCGGGGTCTTTATGACCGGCCAACTAACCTAACCTACCTATCAAAGTCAAAGTAATCGGTAGTTAAAATTTTAAATGGCCCACCCTGTACGAAATCAAAATATTAAATTCTCTTCTTTTAAAATTTCGGGCGCAGCTTTCAAACAAATTTCTTTTTTCCTATTTTTGAACAATAAAATTGTTTATTGTGTAAAAACTGTTGTCGAAATCGGAGTTCTTAATTTCCTGGAACAAAGAGTTGACATTCATGACGTTAAAACGCAGATTCTATATAAAATATTAGACAACACTTAACAAAATAACTTGAAGCATTGACAACCTTTTATCTGTATTTGCATAAAATTTTTACGTTTTAACAAATAAACCGATAACTCATGTACACATTTGGTTACACAACTGTATCTTTTACTTCACATTTAAGTGAACATTAAGCTATTTAGGTGAACATTGTAGGAAAACTTAATGCTTATGTAAGTATGATTGAGATAAATAATGAAAAAGGAGCAGAATCTCGTATAATCACGAACTACAACTCATTTGCAAATAATTTTATGAACTATGAAATTACATCATAGTTCTTAATGCTCAACCACATGTGGAACATTTTGCATGGAACATAAAGTTTAATGGATGGTGGTGATTGTAGGAGCTGAGGCTTTAAGGAATATATTCAAATAATGAGCATGTCTTTGATTCACTTGTCCAAAGATAAGCATTTAGGATGAATGATACATACAAAGTTTGCGGAATGAAAAAGGACATAAGTATTTTAAGCATACTTTAGCTTTTAAATAGTTAACAGTTTAATTGTGGTCAATTAACTGCTTTAAATAAGTTAAACAAAGTTCTCATCCTTATGATTTCATAACAAAAGCTCGTTGTTAAACAACTCTTGAAATTACAAACGCTTTAAACTCTGGACCATGATAAGATTGTGCGTTAAATTACAATTTTCTGTGGTCACGTGGATTTATGTATTTATTTATTTATTAATTTATTTTTGCATTTATATCTGTAACACAAATACACTGTACATACATTAAACATTTATATTTTTCCGCTGCCAGCATTTTCAAACCGTAAATGAAAATTATTGTTGAAAACCTGAAATCATGTAAAAAAAAAAATTATGTAAAATTTAATTGAATTTAATTAAATGTGATTTCATTTCATTAAAAAAAACTTGCATTATTAACAAATAAAAATTACAAAACGAAAAAACGATTTTATGTAAAGCGATTTATTAAAAAAAAAAAAAAAAAAAAAAATTAAAACTAAAAAAATATTAAAATTAATTACTGGCCATATATTTTATTTAATTTAAAAAAACACTGCTTAAAGAAAATTAAAGGTTTTGAGGCGTTAAAATTATTTTTTTATAAAAATCGATAGTGTTTGTTATAAAAGAAGATTTAAAGATACTCAATAGGATACCAGGGGACAGAAAAGTAGCTAAAGTTTGCCATGATTAGTAGCCATATGATACAACACGTTTTTCTGGTTGCAGGGGTAGTTCAACGGGATCAAGTGTCGCCTTTATTTCTCCTCGTAGAAATACAAGATTTGTTTTCTTTAAACATGTTAATGCCAGTTAACGGCACCGTTGCCAATGCCAACCAAATTAATTTGGCATAATCAGCAGTTAATAATTTACCAACAATTGATTTATTTTTACACGCGTATCCGGTCTTATTTCAAATTGCTTACTTGAACTTAATTCTTGGGAAAACTATTTTGCTGGATCAGAGTCTGCATATTGGCGCATGTTGTGGTAACGTGATTGAAGAATCGAAGAGCCAACAAGAATGACGGAAAACAGTTAGTCTTGGTTGCGAGCTGAATCGATCCGGTACTTGAATTAATTAATTTCGTGTATTGTTAAAGTTGTGTAAATTAATAAAGAATCTATTCGTTGTAAAATATTTGAATATATTAAAAGTGAGTTTAATTGGTTAAAGGCGCTGTTGGTTACGCCTTAGTAATTTTTTTAGTTAACCCAAGTGCAGAGTCTTTAACTTGCCTATTATCAAAGTTGTTTTTGGGAATACAATTATTAATTAAGAGATTTTATTTGTTGTGCTTAATTGCCTATTTTTATTCTTGATAAAACAGCTGAAAATTTGTTGTTGGAGGATAAGCTCTTTCTATGCGCATTTCACTGGTTGCCTAGGCCATATCATTAGGAAAGGTTTTCCCAAAAAATTTTAGAAAAGCCAAAAATATCAGCAATTGAGACTACAGAGGAAATGAGAATTACAAACACTCAAATTTAATGTATTATAAAAAGCAGAATGAATCACAAATATAAAAGTAAACTAGAGTCTAAGACTTAGGGCTCAACCACAATTTCTACATTTATACCGTACAGAACACTAAATTACAATATATAATGATTATTTTTGAGCACTGCACCCGCCTAAAATTTTCGGATACACTGAGGAAAATGCCCAAATTTATGCCATCCGTTGTCAAAAATGAACCAACTACGTTTGTGTTCAATTTAATAACGTATAGTATCAAGATTATTTTTTAATTCACCTCGTTCTCATTTGGTCTCATTTTGATAACAAACTGTTAACATATTGACACCATAATGGTCCATTTCGACAACATGTTGTTAATATTTTGAAAACACACCGTTGATTTATTGACAACATTTATTTGCCATTTTAATAAAAGATAGTTCTCAGTCTCGTAAAAAGTAGCCTATTTTGAACCAACCCAATATAAAATACATGAGATATATATCGTCACCTATAATGCAAAAGGCCCTATCAACATTTTGAAAATTTTACAGAAGAAGAGAGAAACTATTTAATATGATAAATTTATAAATTGCATTAAACTGTTAAAAATTAATTTTTTTTCTTGTAAAACCTACCAGTTGTTTTGACCTTTAACAATGTATATTATACAAACTTTTAGTTAGGTCTTTTGGCGTATATCATAGAATCTTATGTAGATAAGGCCGTTTGTGTTTTTTTTTTTTGTAATAAAAATTCCTAGTGGTGGTCCCAGATTCCAAAAGTTTTTGTGGACAATTGTGTTAATGCAATACATCAGATGAAATGAAAAAGTTGACTTTTAATTTTTTGTTAGTTAGGACGTTTTGCATTTTAGGTAACAATACTTTTTTTATTTATCTATTAACTATTATTTAAAATTAAAATCTTAATGGAACCTTACCTTATATAAAACCTTTTCACTACTGGAACTACATATTAAGAGATACGTAGTGCCTTAATTTTTATTTAGCCAAAAACTACCGTAGATGGTACTTAAACAGTTTCATTATCGATAACGCACTAAAAACAAAAATTACAAGTTATTTTTATATAAAATAAAAATTTCAAACATGAAAAACTTTTTAGAGATATTCTTCTCCAATTCCGACCATTTTTGACGGATGATGGGTGTTGGTAACCATTCTATTTGTACCAAATTAGGAAAATTCTATACTTCCCATTATTTAGATATACAGAATTATATTTTGTGCCATGCCCACTTTCGTAATCCCGCCCACTTTGTGACTGATGTTGCATATTGGTAGCCAATCTATTTGTTCCTAATTCGGAAACTTACGCTGTTACCGCTTGGGCAATTTTATAACTTTCTCTTGCCGTTCTTGCGAAATAAATTCATCTGTTTTATGCCACGCCCACTTATCCACCCAATCACTCCATTTTTGTAGAGAGGTTGTGAATTGATAACCCAGTTATGTGTACCAAACTTGGGCAATTTTTCTCTTACCGTTCATTAGGTATACACGAAATTTTATTGTGCCACGCCCAATTCTCTCATCTTACCCATATTTTGTCGGATGTTGTATATTGAAAACCAAGATGCTTGTACCAAATTTCGAAACATTGACTCTTGGCATTCTTCAGATATATATAAATCTATAAGGGTATGTATGGGAGGTGCCAATCCCACTTCTCCAGTCCCGCCCAGATGCTGTCAGATATTGTGTATTGATAACCAAAGCTGGAAACTTTAGTTCTTGCAGATTTTTCTGCAATGTAGTAAGGCAACGTGTATGGGATGCAAGTTTAGATGAGTAAACAACCTCCAAAATGGGTTGGCCTGTAGTTTCTACACTTTATTATATTTTTCATAATCTTTTTCATAACCTAAAACGTACTTATTTGCCCGTGAAAAAATGCTCTTTAAGTTTTTTTTTAAATTAATTTTTTTTTGATAAAATTTTGATATACCGTTTTTTATATCAAAAAAAAAAAAAAAAAAAAGGATTGTGAAGTACCTGTTTTGTTTAAACAAACAAAAATAATTTTCGGATTCTTAATTTTTTGTAATTAAAAATGTAGTAGCTTATTTTTCAAAAACAAATAATTATAAAAAATATTTTTTTAGTAAAATTTTGAGGAGTAAAATCTACCACCACGTCATAAGGTATGTCCTAAAATTTTACCTCCACAGTGAAAGGTTAATAATTTGCAACCTTTTTTATTTGTTAAGCTGCTAAGCGACGTAAATTCACAAAATAAGTATGTACATATATTTGCTATCAATAATGACAACCGGTCGTTATCGATTTGACAACAATGGCATTTGTTACATCTTTGGTTACAATTTGACAACGTTGTGTTTAAAATTTGACAACAGATGTTGTTGAAATATTAACAGCTGTTCGTTGTCGTTTGAATACCATTGGTTGACCATTTTTTAATGTCTTTTTTCGTTCTGTGTAATATTATGGCTTAGGGTAGCGTGATTGACCGACTATAGCAAAAAAAATAAATTTTATTTAATTTTATAATTTTTCCAATTTGTTTTCTATGATTTTCATCTAAATTTGTTTTTTTTTTCATAAAAACCAATAATACTGATAATAATTACATTAATTGCGGCTAATTAAAATTCACTTAGTTAGATTTTATTTAGAAATTCCGCCAACTTTCTATGTAAATACGTATTTACGCACAATAATAGATAATAGAATAATAAACTACCCAGAAAACATTTTATTTCAAGAAATTAGAAAAGAAAATTGGGCGATTCACAAGGTGTGCTATCAAGTCCTAAATAATATTTTACAATTGTTTAAAAAAATATGATTGTGTTTCAAACAAAATAAAAATTTGAATGCTGTGTACAGTAGAAATCTAAATTATAAGCGGTTGCCCACAGCAGTCATAAATATTTCAATAAATTTTAATTCATTTCATGTTGTAAAATTTCTTTCTTCATAAAAATAATTTAATGAAAATTAAATTCAATGAACTTTAGTCTCATTAAAATATCGAAATTTGCATTAAAAAACCATTAAGAGTTCAATAAAATAACCTCAATACTAATTATTTCTCGTAATTATTTTAAAACTTATGACTTTACAACTTAATGACTACCTTGTGAATCACCCAATAGTTTTATACAGTTAACTAAAGTTTCATTAACTTAATCAATTTTATACCCTCCACCACTAATACTGAATGAGGCTATACAGAGTTTGTCATTTCAAGTGACATTTTTAATATTTATCTAAGACCGCATAAAGCATAAATATTCAGAATCCTTGAATAATTTTAAAGGGCCAATTAAACCACACAAATAGCTAAACAGACCTATGAAAAGGGATGGTCTTTCTCATACAACTTCTGTTGTAAAGCTGCAATAATGGAAGACTTTTTATACCGCCGATAAAGTCCTACATTTAGCTCTCGGTAAGTTGTGAAAACGGGCCGTAGTCTTCTTACACTGACTCTTTCATCCGATCGTCAAACGTGGGATGAAATTTAAAAGTGTCTTGGGTAAATCGAGGCAAACTTTTCGGCTTTTTTGTGAAATATGTGCATTTTCTGTGCACTTTTATGAACTCTAAATGAGTTTTTTTCTATAAACAGTTATGCCAGCATTAATATTTCCTTGGGAACAAGTTTTTTTAAATCAAATATCCCTAGTGAACAGGTAATGAAAAGATTTTAAGGCAAGAAATAATTTCTTAATGCGAAATTGCTGATATTTTGTAAAAAATTCCCAATTTATTATAATATATCGCATATTCATATTAACTTATTTTATTTAAACCACAGACATTTTAATTGATCGAAATCATTCGTATGTCTGAATTTCTGCAAAATTCTATGTTGACAAAAATCATTAAGAAAAATTGTGTTTTTTCTTTCGTAAATATAAATACCGGTGATGATCATCGTAACGCCCACATCGATGTGGCTTTTATTTAAAGTGGTGTTTAAATTTGTGTACCACACTGTAAGAAGATCGATGGTATCTAAAATCTACGTTGTTCAAGTCAGACTATACAACCTCCACCAAAATCGTGTATAATTAAGTTGAGAGTATATGCGACTTCAGTAAGAGTGAACATGCCTTTTCCATCTATACATCTCAAATGAGGTCTTACAGACAACGAAAGCCTCAAGTGGTCTACAACTTGCAGATCTACCGGAAAAAATCCGATCCGATCCTAACACTATAAAATAACCCACATATTAATTTAAAATATTTTAGATTTATAAAAATTGTATTCCTTTCTTATGAAAATTTGTTCAATAAACCTTTTTTAAATCAAAATATTTTATATGAATAATGGGGTAAAACTTTTTTTTATCAATATACAAAATTAATTTGTGGTTATCTTCGGGAGGATGCTTTGGTTAAAGATGGACATCTTTTTAGAAAATTGTATGTTGGGGTTTGTGTTCATGTTAAAGCGACTACCTTTTTAAGAAATTATTTACAGAAAAGTCACAGCTGAATAAAATCTCGCCAATTTTTTTTTTCAATTAATCCACTAATCAGAAATAAAATCGGTGTTAATAAAAAAATTTATTCAACTGAATTAAACGTTTACTTAAATCAACAACATTTCTTGAGAAAATGTTGTATTTAATTGATACTATTAATTTGTTTACTTGTACAAATTTAATTATTTTTTTTTTAATGAAATCACAAATTTTTTATTTGAAATCTATTTTTATTTTTTCTGTGTATTATGAATTAGTTAATTTTGAATCTACTGCCTTAAAAGGATTTTAAGAAATTAAAAGATTTAAGCAAAAGTGCCGTTCAAAAGTACGAAAAAAATTGGACTCTCTCTGGAATTAAAAAAAACCAGAATAAAGTTTAAGGGGGCTAAGGCCCGTGGGACCACCTGAATCCAAAACACCGCCCGCCTACTTAGTGGTATGTATGTAAAATTTAGGGCGGTCGGGACTCTGGGGCGCTCTGGAACAGAAAAGTGCCTTCCCCCGCTTCTATCTATGTGTGGGTACCCAAATTAAAGGTAATTTGCTCACGACTGTAAATATTTTCTTTATATATTCTAATCAGGCTTAAGTTCATCAAATTAAATTTTCATTACATTATTTTTAATGATGAAAGGAAGTTACAATATGAAAAGAATTAGAATTTATTGATAACTTTTCATTATTAACTGAAGCTGGGATTGAATCCACGGACAGGTTGATTTGACATGTTTCGATAGCAACCACACTATCTCTTCAGAATTCCTTGCCGATTAACACTGACCGGCCAACGGCCATGCACAAGGATTTTCTCCTCTATGGTATAACAAATACCCGCCTCGCTAACTAAAGCTTCTCTGCATCTTAAAGATACTTAAATTAACCTCGAGATGAAAATAATGAACGAATTCAAAAACAAAATACATATTTGCAATCGTGAGAAAATTACTTTAATTTGAGTAGCCACATATACCACTAAGTAGGCGGTACGATTTGTTGGAACCAGGGGCCACCGCGGACTTCAGCCCCCTAAAATTTTAATTTTGTTTTTTTTTTAATTCTGAATCTGTGGCACTTTAGCCGAGATTTTTTCCACATTTAATGTATTTAGGATAGAGATTTATGGGTTTGGATCATATGCCCGCAACTCAAAATCCCGAATTCCAAAATCTCTAACTTTAAAATTCCAAATCGCTAACTAAAGCTTATCTGCAAAGCCGGGCTTTGGTATAAGAGACACCTAAATAAAGCTCCTAAATAAATCTGGTTTATAAAGATCGGGATTTTGGCATTCAGAGTTCTGAAGTTCGGGATTTAAGAAAGTTCGGGATTTAAAATTCGACATTATGATATTATCCCGAGCTTTATTCGCAGGATTTGGCTAATTTTTGGTTAACCGACTTTAAAGATTTCTGTATTCTTGTTTGTATTATGTATATGACTTGTAAAGTAGTATTTTAGATAGTGCTAACGAATGATCACTGGGTAAAAGTCATGCTTTTATAAATGTGTGTATTCAGGAATATAATTTGTTTAATACGACTAATATTCAATTCCAACTTTAGCGTTAATTTGGTGATAATGTACAAGTAATTGGTTGTGCTAATAACCAAATCGAATTTTAATTACACATTATTCATGGACTCAAATTATTTACACAAACAAAATTTCATAAATTAACACAGACAGATCGAAAATACAATTATATTGATAATGTGGTGAAGTAAATTTTTTGTTAAGGATTAAACTGTTAAAATTTTTGGAGACTTTAATATGAAATTCCAAAATAATTGATTTGTCAAGAAAAAAAATATTTATTTGTTTCCTCTTTTCAATTATTTTTGCTTGCAGAGTCAAACAAATGACTGCACATTTAGTTTAAGCTACAAGTAGTGGAGTTCACTATTTGAACACCATTAAATGAGACTTTAAGTATTTCATTTTTATTTATGATCAAACAATTAGTTTAAATTTATTACATATTTTTCTGTTATAACGAACGAAACACATTTTAAAGCTCATGTTAGTTGTGTACTGTAATTCTTAAAATTTGTGCTGTAGAACTAAAGCCTCTATTATTTATTTATCCAGACTTTTGTGTACTTTTTCCATAAATTGTATATACATATTTTTTATATTTTTTATTATTATTATTATTATCAAATATACAAGTAACCATCCAAAGGCCATTGTGGTAGAAAGCCCATTAAGGATTTATGCTTGGACACCATTTGAAGCAATGAATGAATTAGGGATGGTAAAAAAATAAATTCCTAAAGTGGTGAATTTAAAGTACCCTATTTTGTAAAAGATGGTTCGATTATAAATGATTTTTTTTTAACTTTTTTGGGCTTAAAACATTCAACTGACTGCGCAACAATTTAGAGTTTTAACGTTCGTATAGGATTCTATAAGGAAACCCTTTTTAAACTTTTGAGTGTTTTTATAAAAATCGGATATTTAAATATTTTAAAAGAAACATATAAATTGTCAGCTTTTCTTTCAATATACCTTTAATAAAGATAACTTAATTTTTAAATGCTGGTCCTTCGAATCACTAGCTCTAGAGCAACTACATTAATTTATTGCGGCTTCAAAATCAGTTTATAGGGAATACCGGGTATATTAAAAGTATGTATTCTTCAAACTAAACAAATGAATTAATCCTACTAATATTATAAATTTGAAAGTTTGTTTGTTTCGATCAGAGTTCGAAAATAATTATTATTTACGGTATTTTAGTGTTCTGTACGATAGAAATATGGAAAACAAGAAAGCTAATAGTGTTTGTGTAATAAAAACCTTTAAAAAAGTTTCTCTGTTTGTGATCTTCGTACACAAAAAAACTAATCGAACTCAACATAATAATAGGAACTTTTCATTACGTTCTGTTTTTTTTTAAAAAACCAAAAACTTCGTTTTGTTCGATTCGGCACGTTAATGTTCATTCATTTCAGTTGTACTCAGCCCACTTTTGGATGCCAAAGAAAACGAAAAATCTTTTATAAAAACAAAATACATGAATGTTTTTAACGCAAAAAAAAACATTACAAAAAGCTGGCAAAAATTTTTATACAAAAACAAAACATTAAGACAATATACTCACTGGGCATTCGTGCTGTAAAGAAAATTTGGCTAAATATAAATGGATAAATTCATTTTTTCGTGGCTAAGCGAGACGAAAAATAGCTAGATCTACCCACAAAATGCCTTAATTGGCAGCACTGCTACAGAGCCACAACAATTGTACTGTTTTATAACGAAAAACAGAGCACTACATTAAATTTTTACCTAGCATTTAGACATGCCACTGCCAGTTCGGAAAACTCAACACAATCACAATTCTTTACTAATACAAAATTGCATGCGAGTGAAAAATTGGCACTTGCATGCCACTAAATGTCAAAACGATTAGCAATGTTACCCTGTTTAAAATTTAAATTTAAAAAAAGCAAGTTTATAGGGCATTAATTTTGCTAAAATAATACTAATATAAATAAATGTAAACTTTTTCCCCAAAACTAAAACTATGTGATGAAGTCGGTTACTCTTTTTTGTTTTCTGGTACTTTTTTTTTAGTTTGAGAAGTTAACAAATTATCTCAAGTTGACGGTTCGACGACATTTTGAAAATGAACTGGCAGTGGCATGTGTAAACAGAAAACCAAATGGCATTAGATTCGACTATTTCGAACACTTTTTCTTTGATAATATGTATAGAACAGTGGCATGCCACTACTTGCATGTGTTAAGGCTACGTTATACATAATAACAAACATATAAATATAAAAAATGGTACTTTTTTTTGGTAAATATGATTTACATATAGATTATTCTCTGGGGGCCTAAAATGCGGAAAAACCGTTAAAGGGTACCAACTTTTACCTTTGGTGCTTTTTTTTCTTTATGGTATACAGATCTTGTCGGAAAGCACATATTTAGACACTCCTTGCTTTTTATATGGACAGCTAGCATTTGAGTGATAATTTTTTGTAAAAAGCAAATAAATGAGCCTTTTCAGATAATTTTTGGTGATTAAAAACGGATTTATCACTAGAGCGATTGAAAAAGAATTCATATATAATTCATTTATATGTTCAAAATGGAATCAGAAAATTGTATCACAAAAGATTGTTTGAGGTGATTTATCAGTAGGGTACCATATTCTCACAACGAGAGCAAAATTTATGATCGAAAAATGAGCCCATATGTGGTTATTTTGCTCTTTAAGCTGATTCCTAACTGAGCTACCTAAATAAGAGCGGCAAGCGTTTTTTGTCTGTCAAAACTTTTCATTTGCATAAAGTTTATACGAAAAAAACATTTAGAACGCGAATTCGACACCACCCGGCTGGAAAATCCTATTTTGCAAATCGCTATATCGATTTGTCTTATTGAAAATGTATTTGAAATAGAATTTTTATGTTTAAAAAACGCTTGCCACCCTTTTTTAGGTACCTCAGTAACAGATTCGACTACGATACAAAATGCTAGCTGGGAGTGAATATCGGTTGCTCAAGAGTATCAAGTGCTCAAGATTTTATGTAGCATAGTATCTATGCTACATAAAATCTTTTTATCTTGTTTTAATTTGTCACGCGTAGTCACGGGCTACAATCATAGAAAAATGCCTCTTCATATTGATGATGCCCTAACATTCGAATTGTGACATCAATATTATTACAAATAGCATCAATGAAGCAAAAAGTAACATCAATCCAATGACGAACGTCATCATACAATTTTGTCATATTTTATGCGTCATCTACGCTATGACTACAGTGATATCCATTTGATGCCATATTTTGTGTATTATTAACATTATTTTCATATTTAAAAAGTAAAATAAGAAGAAAAATTCGCATTTTCTATTTTTTTAAATTATTTTGGTAAATACATTACATTTTTTACATTACATTTTAGCCTTAAAATTAGCAAAGCACCGATTTGGCGATTTTTGCTCCAAAAATTCAGGTTTTTTTGATAAACACTTAAAACACGGTAACTCTGCTTATTATTAATATACTTTATTAATTTTGGGTAACTTGGGAGCACTTGTCATATCCTACACAACCAAATGAAAAGTCGTTTTAAAACTGTATTAACTTATTTTATAAAAAACGATTAAAAAATTCCATTTACTTAACGGTATTTAATAACACTAAGATTTTTTTGAACTTTGATGAGGAGTCTGTAGTCTTATTGGCTAATGAGTTACTATCACAATCAAAACTCAACAAAAGCGACATTAACAAAATTGTAAATAACTGTATTAGTTTTTATTAGAACTTGCAATCAAATATTAAAAGGTTTTGATTTTGAACAAAAATTTTATAAATCTTTAAATATGATTAACCCTAGAGAATATTTCTTTTATGGAAATTCTGAAAGAGTTCCCCAGCTATATTTTTGAAGAAAAAACAAATTTTAGAATCTGAATTTAGAGATTTAAAATTTTTAAACTTTTAAGAAGGGATTGAAGTAAATTTGCAAACGTTTTGGCAATAAATTTTAGACTTAAAGGTGGAGATTCTAAGGATGCATTTCCAGTGCAATCAAAGTTTGTACAACAAATTATGGTCCTTCCACATTCTTCCGCAGATGTGGAAAGAATTCTTTGCCAAATCAACCTTAATAAAACCATATTTCGATGGTCCCTGGAAAATGAATCCTTTCAAGGAATTCTTTTTTCTAAAGATTACTTACCATTTAAAAATGCAAACTGTTTAGATGTTGATATTAAAATGTATTTAATTGAACTATTTAACTCAAAGATGTTTCCAGAAAATATTTGTTAAAATAAAATGTTGAAAAAAAATTTTCAACTAAAAAACAGTTTTAACCTAATGTACACAATTTTTTTTAATTAATTACAATTTATTATATAAAAATCGGCATATTTTCAAAAAAAAAAGAAAAAAAAATCGGTATTATCGACACTTCAATTAAATAAAATCGGCAAATTAAAAATATCCCTTTTAAGAACAATAAAACATATTTTTATTAACACAAAAAGTAACAAAACAGACAAAATTCAGCATTAAATTATATATTTATAAACCATATAAAAACATAAAAATTAATAAAAAAGTATATTTTTTTTTTTTTTGAAAATATGCCGATTTTTTATCAAAATTTTCTAGCACCCCTCAAACAACCAGCGAAATGCAACAAAAGTTAAACAAACATGTTTAACGGGTAAAGTTGCATGTACATGACGTGTGTTACCTTTAAAACATTGCACTGTAAAAGTCAAAGACAAACCATCTGACATCAGCTGTGTCAGAAATCTATGCCGCGAAGAAACCGGCAGTCGCGGTGCATTGTTGACGGAATCATTAGCCGGCTTAAGTTAATATTTTACAATACCGATATATGTATAATGATTTCGCCATAGAATAGAAATTAAGTACATATATAAATACAAAAAAACGTTTCATTATAATATCCTAAATTGGTATCTCCGAATTTAAAGAAAAAAAATTTTAGATGGCTAAACTTTTTTACGACGCAAATAAAAATTGTTGTGTCGGCAGCACGATATTTTGAAACCGAGAACTACTTTGGTTTATTCCATAACTATAGAGGAAAAACATAAACAATGTCAGAAGCAAATTACATGTACTTTTGTGACCAAATACCTTCTGTAAAACAGCAATTTTGACAGACATTCAGAATACCATATGACTTGAAAAGTTGACAAGTCAGATGTAAAAAAAAAATTATGTGTACGGGAACCTTAAGGTAAATAATAATATTCTCCCACTTTAACTTAAGTCAGCCCCAATGACTCAGTTTAATGACAGTTTGTCATTAAATTGAAATTATTAGTCCTTTCTGTTTTATTAAACTGACATCGATTCGTAATTTCTGTGAGGCCGATGTGACCTCTCATTGATTACATAATTTAAATTTTTGAACCTGATGACAATTTGGCCAAGTGCTGAAATCACAATAATGAAAAGTGTCATGGGGTCAAACACGAATACACTTGTCATAGTACTGAAATCGAAATACATCAGCGTTATGACGCGTTTTGTATCAGTGTAGTCTTGTATATATAAAGGCTGGGTCTTGCAATATAGAATTGATGAGTCATTTTTAAGATACAAAAAGAAAAGTGTAATACCACTACTACCGTATTTTCTAGAATTTATGATAAAAAAAAATTCAGCAATTTAATTTTTAGACACTACCAAATAATAATGTCTTACAATAATTCCCTACATTAGAACTCACACACACACACAGACCAGAAAACATCATATTTTACACTTCAAAGTACACAAATAAAAAAAGGCATCTTAAAAGTGTAGTTAGTGTAATTCTGGTATCTGAAAGTAAAAAATAAAAATTCATACGAAGAACATTTTTCCACTGGGACTCACGTTGTTATTTTTTCAATGTGCCTCCTTCGAATGAATTACAAAAAAAGACGGTATAAAAAAAAACAAAAATGTTCGCCACTTAGTACTTAATGGTCCAAAATATTTATTGTGTTTTTTTTTTTGTGGACGTCATTCAAAGGAAATAGTAACATGTAATAATAAGAAAATGTGACTTTAAAACTGGCGATTAAGAGGAGGCTACAACTTTAAGTGGTATGCGGGAATATATTTTATAAAAGAAGAAATATGTGGAATTGTTTCACGAGGACAGTGTTAACTACGGGGGGTTTGTACTGCCCTCCTAAAAAAGACAGTCCCATCTCCATTTAAGAAGAACCTTTCGCGTCTTAAAATTTAATAAAAATTAATAAAACTCTCAAAAATGATTTACAAATATATTATTTGATTCGATTTTTATACCATATAGACAGTGGAAATATTGATGATAAAGTAGAGAAAGTGGACTTATGACTTTTTTGCCTAGTATAGACTCTCAAAAAAAAAAAACATCTTACGAAGACCAAATTATACAAATAAGAAAAAATTTGGAGATGTTGTGTATTGTATATGGGCATTTCCTCCAAACGGTCAATTATGATGGAAAAATAAAATGTTGATAATCATCGTGTTTTATTGTTTATAATTATAAAAAGAGTCTATGTTTTAATAACAGAATGGTATACATATATGATATCCTATGATATCTCAGCTTTTTCACTTGAGGAAATTGGGCTGGAAAAGGTAAAGTTTAATATTTTTTTATTGAACTAGTTCTAAAAACATTTTTATATTTAATTATTTTACATGCAAAAAAAATTGTTAGTATGTTTGCAGTCTTTCTTTAAAATCTCTCTATTACAGTCAATTAAGAAGAGAAAAGTGTAAGGAGAAAAAAAAAGTTTGATTAACGGTTAACTTACGGTTAAAATATATGGAAAAATCGTACGTTCTCCAATTAAACTAAAACCAATAGAGATATTTTATTGTGTAAATACTGGATAGATATATGTATCTACATTAATACACTTTTAAAATTATTTAATCACGTTTGAATATTCCGTTCCATTTCGCAGATTTTTACATTTCACTACTGTCAGCCAAAGTTTACTTCTATTTTGCGTACGTTCGTGACCACATGTTTATAACTATCATTATGAAAACTTAAACTCGATGAAATCCATCTTTTGCACTTAACATAGAGCTACCAAAATTCTATCGAATCACAAAAAAATGCTTTGAAAATTTTGTTCTGTATATTATTTGTACATCAAAAGAGTACGAACGTACGTTCGTGACTCCAGGAAATGCCCATATATAAATTTTTCTAATTAGGTAATTTTTGTCAGTTAAACATTTGAAGCTTCTGATGAAAGTCGCGAGGCAGGGCTTATGAAGGAGTGTTAAATTTAAAGGACCGATGTTGATTTTTAATAAGATAATTCCTTTGAGACACGGAACTCTTGTGTCTTCCTGGCATTTTTCACCGGAACTATCAGACCTTGGAACTCATTACCTCACAACATTCAGCAAATTAACGCTTTAAGTTTAAAAAAGAAATTCTAAAATTGTATTCTACAACTCAACGTTGTTATTGTTGTTCACCATATTTTTAATGTATTTAAACAATGATTCTGCATTTAAATTCTTGAATTTCATTTCACTTTTGAATAATAATCTTTAAATTATTTAATTTATAAGTATTTATTTTGTAAACTCTTTAGATTAATTTATCATCAACATGTTTATTTTAAATAAAATTTCTATGCTGTAATTATAAGATCTAATCTTGTTGCATAGGAAAGACATAAATAAATTAATAAAATAAATTAATAAAATAAATTAATAAAATAAATATTGACAATTCCCAACAACAATTCTACAAGTTTAAATTATTATATTTTAAACGAAAAAGTCCATTAATATTTTTTGATATTTAATTAATATTTTAATTAAAAATTAATTTCAAAACAACTTAAATATTAATTAAATCAAAACAATTTTTTTTATTTTCTTTCAACTAAAAAAATAATTGATTGAATTATCATATTTATTAAATTTAAATACTTTTTAAACCTTTTTTAATTTATAAAAAACTTTTTTTCTGTGTAGATAGGAGATCATATTCTATTTAAAATTAAAATTTTTCTAAGCAAAAACTGAACAGGATCAAATTTTTTATTATCTTCAAGGGCAAATGATCCACAGAACCGGATTTTTCTCCATCAATTAGTGGTTGTTGGAATAAATTAATTTAAAAAAATTACTAATATTTTTTTGATTTTTTAAAACACAGAAAAAAGTGTTCTATCAATTAAAAAAATGGTTTAAAAGGCATTTAAATTTTATTAATGTGATAATTGAATCAATTATTTTTTTAGTTGAAAGAAAATTTAAAATTTAATTTTGATTTAATTAACATTTTAGTTGTTTTCAAATAAATTTTCAATTAAAATTTTAATTTAATAACAAAAAATCTTAATTGACTTTTTTCGTTTAAAATTAAATCATTTAAACATGTAGAATTGTTGTTGGGAATTATCCATATTTAATTAAATAAATTAACACATTGTTTGAAATGGCATAGTTTTTTGATCACCTTTTTAATTAAAACTAAAAATATCATTTATTGAAAAAAAATTTTCAAAATTTTAAAATTTTTAGTAATCAATATAATCATTTTGGTAATAGGTGCAAAATCAACAACTTGTTTGCTTGATATTATGAATTTGGTATAAATTTGTTGATTGGAGAAAAATTAAAATTTTTTCTGTGAAAACTAATAGAACATTTTGTTGAAATAACAGTAACAGTAACGTTGCAAATCAGATGTTTATTTTTGTTGTATGTAAAACAATTAGAGCGATTAAAGTTAGCAGTAAGATGTAACCAAACCGTAATGCCTAAATCTGTAGAAAATATATTTTATTTCTTTTTTACTGTACGGTTACATTACTGTTACTGTCAACTAACTGGGGTTTTATACATAACGGGCTTAAAGGGAATATTTAATAAAGTACGATTTAGGTACATTTTAATGCCTTTATTAAAAAAACGGTATAAATATATTCTTTTAAGACACACCAAAAAATTGAGACATAGCAATTTATTGAATAATAGTATTGAGTATGGGACTATTTTACAATAAACAAGTAAGACTGCTATATTCGGCTCCGCCAAATCTTATGTGCCCTTCACTATGGTACAATAAAAACAGAACGTTTTATAAATATGGTTTTTCTATTTTTTTGTCACGGCCACTTCGCCAATTTCGCCCACATTTTGTCGAATGTTTTGTATTGATAACAAATATAAATGTACCTTATTTGGAAGCTTTAGCTGTTGCCGTTCTCTAGATATTAGGGCATTCATTTAATCGGGCTTTTGCTTTAATCGGTTAATCGCTTAATTTACCGAGGTCTTGGTTAAATCGGTTAATATTGTTTTTGGTCGGTTACTCGATTAATAATTTTTTTTTATAAATCAAGTAATGTCAATACATAAAAATGCATAAATTATTTATTATTTAGAGTTTATTATTAAAAAAAACCAATCTCATAACAAACAACAATTCTTCAACTAAGACGAACACACAAAAAATAATTCATAAATATGTTATACATACTCAGAAAAAATTACGAAATTTCTCCAATCATCAAATTTATTCCAAATTCATAATATCAAGCAAACAAATTGTTGATTTTGCGCCTATTACCAAAATGATTATATTGATTACTAAAAATTTTAAAATTTTTAAAAAATATTTTCAATAAATGATATTTTTAATTTTAATTAAAAAAGTGATCAAAAAACTTTTCCATTTCAAACAATGTGTTAATTAATTTGAATAAATATTAACAATTCGCAACAACAATTCTACATATTTAAATTATTTTATTTTAAACGAAAAAAGTCAATTAAGATGTTTTGCTAATTACATTAAAATCTTAATTGAAAATTTATTTCAAGACAACTAAAATGTTAATTAAATCAAATTTAAATTTTTAATTTTCTTTCAACTAAAAAAATAATTGATTCAATTATCAAATTAATTATATTTAAATACTTTTTAAAATTTTTTTTAATTGATAAAACACTTTTTTCTGTGTAGTTTTTAATTATTTCATAAGTAATATGTATTAATTAAAAAATTAAATGTAAGATCATTTTATTAGTTATTTCAATAGTTTAAGAAGATCTTCTTAAATAATCGTTTATGAAAATCATTTTGTTTAAATGTTTAGGATTCAAGCGTTTATTTCTTTTAGTTTGGATAAAACTTCCATTTATTGTAGTTGTTGAAGAAATCAAATGCAACCAATAATACAGAATATCTGATTTCTTTGTCCTTTCCCTGTATATTTCTAAACATATAAAATCTTCCATTATTTCATTAGAGTCCTGTTTTAACTTTTTAACACTTCTAATTGTTTTGGTTAATTCTGTTAAAACATTGATAGAAGAAGATATGAAAAGAAACAAGTAACTGAACGCATACATAAAAATAGTACGTGAAACAAAAAGATGTTGACAGCAAACACTTATATAAAATGTAGATCACTGTAGAAATTCTACGTTTGTATGAAAATATGTTTTCTAAACACAACCTTTTGTATAAGAGACGAAACAAATAATTAACATTATTTAAGATAAAGCAGAAAGATTTTTATCTTAATAATATTGAAATGCTTTTAATGTAGTGTAATTTAACTATTTTATTTATTTTTTTTTAGTAATAATTTAAAAAATCATAAACAATTTGTATTATTTTTTTTGCCAACGAAGTCTCAACAAAGCCGTAGGGGCGCTGAGACCTCACCATAATTGTAAAATTGTAATTTTGAATTAATAAAAATAAAAAAAAAATTAAAAAAATATTAAAAGCACCAAAAAATATGTTATAATACTACAATAAGTTAAAAATTTTGTTACATGGGTTAATCGATATCCTTGTGATATAAGAGTTTTTAATATACCAGGGAGCAGCTGTGATTATTCGAAGAAGTTTATTTTGGCGCCTTTGAATTTTTTCGATATTAGACGCTGAGGCAGTACCCCATAATTGAATACCGTAGCACCAAATTGGTTTTAAGATAGAGTTGTAAAGTAGAAGTTTGCAATCGAGACTAAGGACAGAATTTCTTCCAATAAGCCAATGAATTTGAATGGCTTTTAGTTTCCACGTTAAACAGCTATCTAGATGTATACCGAGATATTTTACTATTTATCTATGTATATGAGTTTTCACAATTCGAAATAGCCATAAAATCAGAAAATATAACCATACCAGAGCAAAAGCAAATAATGGACTAAAATAGCTTAATTAAAAAAGAAACAAAAAGGGCCGAAAATGAGCGTTTTTAAGTTTAGGGATAAGCATTTTTCATCGCGTTTTAGATACTTTGAAAAGGGCTAAGTTAAAAAAGGGCCGAAAAGGCATGTTTTTTAGTTTAGTGTTAAAATTTTTTTATCGCGTTTCAGGTATGTACCGAAAAGTGCTAAGTTGGCATCACTGCTTACCGCTGCAAAGAAAATACATTTCTTACTAACACAATCAAGAAATTATATTTTTTTGACAGCTGAGTTTTTCTATCTCTCTTGCTGTTCTAGTCGTTTTCAATGCCACAATATTTTATTCTGCTTACATTTTGACAGTTCTTGCTTGTTATACCCTCGGCTCCATTGTCTCATTATATGACAGTTAATATTTCAATAAATTTTAATAACTTCCTTGATTTCTGATCATATCTGGCGAGATAAAATTACAAAAATTTCTTGATGTAGACAATAGAAAAAAATATGAAATAGTTTTCGGTGGAAATTTTCCTGCTGTTGCATTTTAGATTGTTCAACAAAGACGTACATATTTAACAAGTTTTCTGTTTTTTTCTATTCTCTCACTCTCAATTGTAATCATGTCAAAAGAAATACTTTTGGTTATAAAATACTTACGTATGAATGTATAAATGAAGTAGTACGAGCACATTTTTCTTGTATGAAAAATCAAAACTTTTCTAATTTGTTTACACAAAAACTAAATCAAATAATCCACATGGGGTTTCTAATTCAAATTAACACTCACACGCTGACTTACAAACATACGGACACAAATAAACGAGACAAATACAATAAACTAAAACTTTGTATGACACACAGTCCTTTCAGTTTTAAAATTGTTCTCTTCTGAAATATGCATGGTAATGTATTAGTGGAGGCCAAATTTGAAAAAAATATCATCTAAAATTCGTAGCAAAATTATTGAAAAAAAAGTAATTTCTTAATCAAATTTTTTTCTCGATTATATAATTTTACTTAATTTACAATAACTAGTGCTTGCCCAGTGGTCGCAATTCGACCATAATTATTTATGCAAATCTGAAAAAAGACATACATATTAGCATAAATTAATTTATATGTTACTAGCATTTGGTTTTTCCCATCTTAGTGAATCCATTTGACGAGGGACCAGCCTCCGGTCCATATGTTATCCACTCAAGTCCAGGAATGTTGAATTTAATTTTGTAAGTTCAATAATATGATAAAAATCAAAAAGTACCAATTGAAAAACAAAAAAGTACCAAAAAGTCTCCTCTTATAGTTTCTCAATTACTCAGGATTCTGTTGAATTTTATGTTTCTAGGTTCATTACTAATAAAAATTAAAAAAGTACCAGGTGTTCAACGAAAAAGTACCAAAAATCTTCCCCTTTACAGATTATTTTTCACTCAGGCATGTCCAATTTTATGTTTCTTGTTTCTAGGTCCAATATAACCAAAAATTCAAAAAGTACTAGCTGAAAAACCAAAAATTACCAAAATTTTTCATCTTATAAGTTCCCATTTACTCAGGACCCTGAACCTACAATTTTATGTTTCTAAGTTCAATATTATAGAAAATTGAAAAATTGCCACAGGCGGCACGGAAAAGTAAAAGAAAGATATTTATTTAAGTTTCCTTTCTGATACTTTGTTTTTTCCATTCAAGTTTAAAAAATGTCAATATTGTAGTGGGGGCCCATAATTTATAATGTATCTGTCAATGAATGGAGATAAATGGTTTGTAAAAATAGTACCAAAATTGGGTACGATTCTCACCCCTTGAACTTTCGAGTTTGGTATATTCTTTTCGAATTTGGTATATTCTTTATTTCTTTAGTTATTGGTTTAAAAGTGAAATGAGTAGCAAAGAAGTTTCTCATTACGGGTAATACCCGTTTATTTCCTTAAACGCTGAATTTCAAAAAAGTACCGATTATTTTTTTATGAACAACTTCTTCTTCTTTTACTACAAATCCACTGCTGGATATAAGTGATCACATGCATATGGCTGAAGAATTTTGCTACATTAAGAAACTGGAATTTTTTTTTGTAATGCATGGAATTTATTCAATCCGTTTTAATTTGAAAGCCCATTGAATTGTATTAAAAATAGTTTAATAAGTCTTAAAGGTAATTAAATTTAAGTGTCCGTCCTTAGGTCAAGCGACCTCAGGGGCCAATGGAAGGTTGAGTTTCTTGAAATGAGTCTGTTAGGAAATTTTCTGCCTAATTCGGCCATAACCGTAACATAGTTCAGCATGTATGCAGTTGCACCATCTTGTTGAAACCACACATAGCTGAAAGGAATTCTCTTTCGGCGTAGTTCCGGATAGAAAAATTATCAAGTAAAGGTCTCCAGTAACCGTAACGCTGTCTCCGTTTTGTTCAAAGAATTATTGCCCGACAATACAGCGTGAAGAAACTGCACACCACACTGTGACTCGAATTGGATGCAATTTCCCTTCATGCAGTATTTCTGGGTTGGAACCACTCCATATGCGACAATTTTGTTTATTTACGTTGCCGTTAAGATCAAGTTTTCTTTTAATAGCGCCTTTCATCAGCCACCCTGTATTACAATAAATTGGTTATAAGATATTATTTCTAATTTAAGTTATTAACAATATCACAAAATTCGTCTCATTGTCGTGCTGTATGAATTAATTCGCCTATAGTTCTTAAGCCCATCCAATCGCTTATGCTAAGTAGCCACGACATTTTCCTTTTCTGCCCTCTGTTCTACCCACTAAACTCAGCCACAATAGCTCGTATTTGCTTCCACGTATAATATGACCAAAGTAGACAGTTTTCCTTCGTTTAATAGTGGGAAGTAGTTCACGTTCACAACCCATTCTTCTTAAAACTTCATAGTTAGACATTCTATCTAGCCACGATATTTTCATTAGTCTTTGGAAGCGCCACATTTCAAACGCTTCTATTCTGTTTATGGTGTTGATTTTTGAAGTCCATGCTTCTACACCATACATTAGTACAGACCAGACGTAGCATTTCAAGAAGCGGAACCGAAGGCTTAAAAGGATGTTTCTATATTTAATGTAAGGTTTTTCTTGCCATTTCTATGCTATTTTTTAATCTGCGTCATCCCAATCCTCATTTAGCACATATCCGAGATACCAAATTTATTGACTATTTCTATTTGTTAGTTGTATTGTTAGATGTATTGCTTCTACTTATTATCCTAAATTTAGTTTTCTTTATATTAAGGCTTAACCCATATATGCTGCTTTGTGTGCATACTGTTTGTACAAGCGCTTTTAAATCCTCCATATTGTCAGCCAAAACTGCCGTATCGTCTGCATATCGGATACTGTTGGCCATTTACCTTTATTCCGGCTTCCATAGAGCTGATCGATTGTTGGAAAACCACTTTAGAGTATAAATTGAAAAAAACTGGCAATAAAATACGCACTTGACGATCACCTCTATGTATGGGATCGTGGTTTGTATTTATATCAGTCATACGAACTTCTGTCACCTGACCCCAGTATACATTTGTTGTGCAACGAATATCTTTACTATCAATGTTAAGCTGACTCGAAAGCTTTTTCGTAGTCAATAAAACATATAAATACATCTTCTCTGACATCGCGACAGTTTTGCACAAGAACTTGTATGCTAAAAAGGGCTTCTCTGAAACCATATTGTGATCGGCGTATACACAGAAAACATTATTAAATTTCCAATCACCATATTTATTCCAAATTCATGATATCCCAGCAAAAACTTGACTTACCTGGTAAGTTAGCAAGTAATGTTGGAGACATGTAAACACTACTTAATTTTGTTCGAGTTGTCCACATAATTCAGTAGTTACAATACACTAACTAGAAGTCACAAAATATCTAGTTATTATTTAACTACCAGTAAGTATTTACAATATATTTACTAGAAGCCAAAAAATAACTAGTTTATATTTAATTGGCGCTAGTTAATAGACCTAATAAGTAGTTATGGAGCTAGATACCAGTAAGTAAATATTCAGTACTGAAAACAAGACAACTAATAAGTAGTTATTTAGCTGATTATTAGTAAGCGAACTTAAAATAATAGTAGTGAAAAGTACTTACTGAGGCCATTGCTAGCAAGTACTTATTGAGGTTTTCAGAATAATGACAATTGTAATGACAACTTCTTACCAGGTAACGTATGAAATAACTACGACCTATTACCAAAATTCAAAATGTTTTTCCTGGGATCAAGCAATCTAGTTTTTGACTTTGCACCTTTTACCAAAATGATTATATTGATTACTAAAAATTTTTAAATTTTGAAAAAATATTTTCAATAAATTATATTTTCAATTTTAATTAAAAAAGTGATCAAAAAACTTTGCCATTTTAAACATTGTGTTAACTTATTTAAATAAATATTGACAATTCCCAACAACAATTCTACATATTTAAGCTATTTTATTTTAATCGATAAAAGTCAATTAAGATTTTTTGCTATTTAATTAATAATTTAATTGAAAATTTATTTCAAAACAACTTAAATGTTATTTAAATTATTAATTTTCTTTCAACAAAAAAATAATTGATTCAATTATCACATTAATTAATTTTAAATACTTTTTAAACCATTTTTTTAATTAATAAACCGGGGACCGTAACAGTTATTCCTTTTTTCATAAAAGTCAGATGATAACAGTTATTTTTTGATTTTTTCGAACAAAAATAACAGTTATTTATTTTATTTTTATTTCTTTGAACAAAAATAACAGTTATTTTTTGATTTTTATTTTTTCGAGCAAAAATAAAAGTTATTCTCTAACGAAACGTACGTGTTATCATTATTAAGTTGACTTTAAATATTTATTAAAATGTGTGATCGTCATTGGGATTTCTTATGCGTATAAAATAAATATTTAAAGTCAACTAAATAATTAAAACACGTACATATATTTAAAGAATAACTTTTATTTTTGTGCAAAAAAATAATAATCAAAAATGATTTTTTTTTTTTCAATAAAATAAAAATCATAAAATAACTGTTATTTTTGATCGAAAAAATAAAAATCAAAAAATAACTGTTATTTTTGTTCAAAAAAATAATAATCAAAAAATAACTGTTACCTTTGTCCAAAATAATATAAATAAAAAAAAAATTGTAATTTTTGATCGAAAAATAAAAATCAAAACTTTAAAAATCATATTATTTTATCATAGAAGAGTTCATTAGGATCAATATGGTATACTTGAATCAGTTTGCCAGTATTTACTTCTAGATGCTTTTTTTGTTTTAAAATTTCAAAATAACTGTTAGTTTCGGTTCCTGGATAAAACACTTTTTTCTGTGTAAATTCTTCACATTTTCCACGCAGCCTTTTGTGTATTATTTTCAAGAATATTTTCAAAATGTGTTACATCGGGAGTATCAGTATATAATCATGACACTTTCTAGGGTTATTTTTTCGGTATTGTAATAAAAGCGGATTTAGGTCAGTCATCTGGATATGTACCAGTGTCGTATATTTCGTTGAATAGTTTTACGAGAAAGTTTAAATTATCATCATTTAAGAGTATGATAATTTCCGCTGGTGCATCGTCACATCCTGCGGCCTTATTGTTTTTCGAATTCCTTGTAGCTTTTTTAATTTTATCCTTTGAAATTAGCAGTCCACTGAGTTGTTGCATATTTATGGTATCAACATTCAAACAACGATAAGTATTAATTTTTTATCTTTTTTAGTTTTGGAGATATGAGAATACCGAATTTTCCCTTTTTACCCCCTGAGATGTTAATACAATATATCGACAGCTCAATTCCAAAATATGTTAAGTCAAAAATGTGAGTTTTGAAGGAGAAGCTTTTAAAGTTTACGTGCTATGGTAAAGACCAATGTGGTCCGTTGTGGAGTTTACAGGCTATACAGCAATCAGTTGTATACTAAGTTACTTTGTTGTGCATAACTTTGGAATTAAGCTGTCGATATATCAAAATGGTGTATTTTTTTGTTCAAGTCGGTTGACAAACAAAGGAGGATAGGGTTCTTAACGGTTTTGAATTTGCCGATTTATATATAGATTTTTTATTATTTTGCATTCAAAAGTTTTTGGGGCTTAATCTGGGCCGCCCTAATTTGTCAAATTTAAATGCATATGTAGTGGATTGAAATGTTCTTACTTTGGGGTCCATATAAATAACAATGCAACTTTGAATAAATCTTGTACATGACTTTGGAACTACATTTCCATAAACGAGCACAATCACGCTCTGTTTAATTTGAATTTCGTATATAAATTCTAATAACGATTTCAAATTGGGAATACAAGAAATGTGTTTGTAAATAGAGACTTCTATTAGAGTTCTTAAAAAAATTAAAAGATTTTTTAGTTGAAATCTGTTTTATTTCATTTTCGGAAACGTGATTTATTAGAGGTTTGACATCATATTCTTCTATAAAAGTCATAATGCCTGGACTAGTATCTATTACTCGCATATTTTTCTCTAACACCGCAACTTTATACGACCGAAAATGCCTAAATTTAATTTTTATTTCATAAACTTAAAAATAATACTCAAAGAAGTAATAAAAATAATTTTTCACAATAACATTAAAAATATGAGATGATTTTCTTTATAATGAAATTTTTTTTTTCAATGTTCTAGTTTTAACACTTTATAAGAAAGGAAGTTGTCATTTAAACATGGCGATGTCCTAGGAGGACCCTCGATACCTTGTAAAAGGTCACTGATATAACCTAAACGTTCACACTCAATTTAGCTTAAGATAATGCATATCGCAGATATGGTCCGAGTGACCTACATAATATGATAGATCTCCTTCCTGTGAAGCAATATAATCAGATAGCATCAGCCCAGCCCGCACAAAATCCAGTGACATGACTAGACAGAAAAAAAATTCTCCAAACTTGTTTACCAATTAAAGCATTAATCAAAATAAAATCAGATTTAATTAAAAATGTAATCAAGTTAATGAAACGTTTAATCTAGTGAATTTAGCGTATAATCAAGTGAATTAAACGCTTAATTCTGTGGTTTTCATGGGTAACCGCGTATGTCTTAAAATCAAATTTTTCAGGAGAGCGGAGAAAACATTATAGATTGAACTACGGGCTACACGCAAAGAAAAAACATGATTGATACAATCACAATCGCAAACTATCATTAATGTTTGTGGTTATGATTGTGTCAAACACGTCTTAAGTAACAATATATGTTCAGTTATAATGATTTTAGATAATTGTTGTCTCAAACATATTATTATGTTCAGAAGAAAAATGCGCACGATCTTTCAAACCATTTTTCTATATTTCCCAATACCATGCAAAATGTCTACTTCAACATTTTATATGGTTCTTACAAAAAAAAAAAACAATCAAAAATGTAATTTAAAAAATTTATGTTTTATTACAAATATAATAAATAAAATATATCATACATATATTAAAAATAAAATTAAATACACATATTTATATACCTGTGTATGTGTTTTAATTTATAAATTAACGTTGTGTGGTACAAATATATCCAAACAAATAAGACTTCCGTTTTTGAAAAAATTCGGGGCTGATGACAAAATTATGTGTCAAAATTTGTTATAGGTTTTTTTTTGGCTGCAAGAAAGACAAAATAATTGCATATTTATATATTTTTATAATTATATTTAAATAACTTACCTGTTTCAATAAACGTACAATAATTTATTTCGTTAGTTTTGCAAGGCAGCATGGCATTTTTCTCCCCGAAAAATGTTTTAATTATTCTGTCATCATTCATGTTTCCTGATTAACTGACGCTCGCGGACGGAGAAAATGTAATTTTCTTTATAAGCACACACTGTTTGTTTTGACAATAAATTTTTGCATCTTAAGAGAATGTGTTTTCAAGCAAACAAAAATGATGGTATAAACATTCCTTTTGTGTTCAACTAATATTATGATTTTAACTGTATAGTTGAAAATATATATATTATAGTAGCTAACATATCAAATAATATAATATGTTTAGCTAGACCAGAGTACCTTTTTAGGTGTAAGCCACCATATAATATTATTATAGTGAATTTAAAAATGTTAAGGACAAAAAACAATTTTTTAAGTTATATTAAGACTATAATTAATTTATGAGGGTAAACATATTAGGCAAGTATGAACAAAAATGGTCGTAGTGACCATTCATTAATCATGTTTTTTCTCTGCGTGTAGGTATTAAACTTTTTGGAGTTGGTCATTGGTCATTGCGTAAAAAAATCGGAATTGGTCCATATTTTTTTTAGAAATTTTAAGAACCATGTAATAAAGAATGTTTAAAATTAAGCAATATGGCATCAACCTCTCAAAATCGAAAAAATAGACATACGCTGTTACCCATGAAAACCACAGAATTGATTCTATTATTTTGTTTATTGGTGCAAAATTACTTAATTTTTTAATTATTATCACAAATTTTTTAATTGAAATCAATTTTTATTTTATTCTGTGTAGTTTTGTGTCAATTACCTTTCCTCTGGAATATCAACACTTTCCACACTTTATCACCAGCTAAGTGATTTGCCTTGTTTTCACCTATCACATTTCGTTCCTTTTTATTATTATGTTGTGTTCGCCGGTCCCGGGATAAGTATTTTCAGAACAACTAACAAAAAATTTCCGCAGGGTAATTCTATATGGCCTTTGTTTCAAAATTTAAGAAAAAAAATATTTTTTAATTTTTTTGGTTTTATTTAAATTTTAAAAACTTGTAGTTTCTTAAAAATTATCAAAATCATTTTTTTTTACCCATTTTCAATTCTTTAAACAAAAATATGAAACAGCTGAACATTTTAGTAGCAGAAATTTTTACGTAGCAAGTTTTTCGAGTACGTTAACACTTACTAGCACAGGAAAAATTAAAAATTGTCTCTAATCACCAAATTGATAGAATCAGGCAAACAATTTGTTGATTTTGAACCTATTATCAAAATGATTATATTGATTACTAAAAATATTAATAATTGGAAATTGTGAATATTTTTTTTTCAATAAATGGTATTTTTAATTTTAATTAAAACAAGTTAGAGTGCTATATTCGTCTGTGCCGAATTTCTGATACCCTCCGCCGACAGGAGTGGGTTCTATATGATAAATTCATATATATTATTAACTAAGCTTTACAAAAACGAACGTCAGCATTAAAATCAGTTGCGGTTTACACCTGAATTAAATTACTGACCGACAATAAGAAAATTGTATGCCCTTGCACTGGCTTGAGTAAAATATCATGATCCGTTCAAGTTTTAGCAGGACTAAAATAATTTTTAGGAGGCTAATTTGTATTGGACCTGTGGTAAATTATGGACCAATCATCCCAAAATTCTGAAGACTGATTTCTGGTCTTACAAAAATAAATTTCAATACAGCAGTGTAATTATTTTTAGCGTTAACAGTACATTTCACAAATTTTCATGATATTTTTTCTGGCCATCTGAAATTAAGTAAGGAATTTTACCGCATATCTATATCTGTGATGGTTTTAGGCGAATTGAATTATTTTAACAATGTGGGCTTATTTGGTTTTAGGCGCAATAAACTGTTTTCCGAGAATAGGGTTTATATGTTATTTCCCGTCCTATAAAACTGTGACGAACCGAATTTCATTATGATAGCATTATCTATTACGGTTTTAGGCGTACTAAACTGTTTTCCCGGAGTAGGATTTATACGGGGTTTAGTGTTAATTATGAACCGATCTTGAAAAAATATTACAGTGTGATTTCTGGTCCTATAAAATTGTGACGTACCAAATTTTAGTGTGGTAGCGTTATTTATTGCGGTTTTAGGCTTACTAAACGGTTTTCCGCGAGAAGGGTTTATATGAAGCCTATGGTCAACTTTGGACCGATCTTCACGAAATTTAACAGTATGATTTGCAGTCGTATAAAGCAAAGTCGTGCAAAATGTTATGTCATTGCGTGCATTATTCCACCATTTATGTTAGTTTTTGTATCAAAATTATCAATTTTTTAGGGTGGTGGTTCCACATTTTGATTCATAGTTCTGATCCTACTAGACCGATGTTGCTGGATTTCCATCCCAAGCTGCTTAGGATCACTACAAGCAATTTGAGACCAAGCTTGTTCTTTTCTTTTGCGTTTTTCGAAAGTGAGCGTGTTTTCAACAGACAGACAGACAGACGGACATGGCTAAATCGGCTTAGAATTACTCAAGGAGCCAGAATATATTTAAAACTTTATGGGGTCTTAGATGTATTATAAAAAAGTTTCACACGGAATGACAAACTAAGTATACCCTCATTCACCACAGTGGTGGTGGAGGGTATAAAAATGATACAAAAAACTTCGCCGTTTCAAACAATGTGTTAATTCATTTAATTAATTATAGCTCAGGTTTTGACAATTCCCAACAACAATTATACAATCTTATATACCAGATAATAGTCTGGTAGTGTATAAAGTCATTCCTAAAAATTTAAATGAATAGAACTATTAAAAAAAAGCTTTATAAAATACATAACTGAAATTTAGCTCATAGAATAAATTCGAAAAATAAAAAAAGTTGAAAGCTGTAATTATTTTATTTTCAACAAAAAAAAAAATTCATTCTATTATCACATTAATTAAATTGAAATACTTTGTAAGCAATTTTTTTAATTGATTAAAAACAACTGAGAATTTTTTCTGTGAGTAACAATTATTGAAAATGAGCCAAAGCTTTCAGTTGTTGAACAGACCTTTTATCTATTTTAAGGAATATAAAGTTTTTATTCCAAATCCTATTTTTTATCTTCAATAAAATTTACATTTTAAATGAAAAAGGTTTTTATTATGAGTTTTTTATTAATTCCCTTAAAAGAAAAACAAAAAAATCTGCTAAAAGTACGAGAAATATAAAAAAAACACCAAATAATTTTAAACTGACACTAAAAGATTTAGTACTCAAGCTCTGCTCATAATGTAGAAAACAGCTACAATTTTATTGTCTGTAAAAATAATTTCTTTTCCCGCTTTCGATTTTAATCAATTTTATGGTGTCAATGTAATTCAATACCTGTCAAAAGCATAATATCACTTAGAGACTACGAAGAATGATGGCAGCAAACTTAAACTTAAACTAACGGCCAGAAATTCAACTTTTTTGCATTTTGAAACAAATGGACGAACAAACTTTCGAACTGACTCACTCTGACTGCCAGGCGATTTTACATCAATTACTCTATTCACACAAACATTAAAAACATTTGGCTAGTGCTTGAAATCTAAAAAAGGATTTAAAGACTACCAGGAGTCTCCTGTACTGCCCAGGAAAATCTTGTATTGAACAGCGTGGTAAGGGAACGATACAAATGCTTTATGCAAGTCCCTAAACGTCAGAAGAACAAATGTCAGTCAAATTTATGAAAGGCATTTGGCAGCAGCATGTCTGGACTTTTGAAGTGTTTATACATCAAACTCGATTGAATTATATCTGTGGCGTTCATCAGCCATCTTTATATTTTAGATGAATACAGGAATATAGACAGGCCAAGTGGGAGTGAAAATTAAATAGTTCGGCTTCAAAGGAGAGTGAGTAAAAACTGATATTTTTTTAGCCCTACCAATAAAGTTACAAGGCTTGGGTTTACCCATCGAGCGTTAGTGAGTTAAGTATTATTGAGTGTTTCTTTTTTTTACAGGGATTTTTCTTTCGAGTGGCATATAAAATAATAAATAATTGTTCTATTTTCTACCAGTTGCTTTTTTAGCTAAATATTTTGCAGTTAAATTTATTCATGATACACATTCATAGTTTAAATTATTGTATTTGAAGTACAATATTTTTCTGATTGCTTGCACTTGATGAACTATTGCAGGGTACGAGAGTATGAAATCAAGTGTTGAAATCATTCAAGAGCACTTAGTCAAATGAAAGTGCAACCCCAAATACAAATCTTTTCTCCTCAAAACAACACCATCATCGTCACTATCATCAGCAGTTGCAGCGGCAGCAGGAGCATAAAAACATTCAATTCAAACAAAATGTAAAACTCAATAAAAATCAAAGTCAAAAGTCATCACTTTATGGGAAATAACCAAATGATGATATATCTATATGGAAAGTAAAGTAATTTGATGGGAGAGAAGGAAACAAAAGGCCTTTAAAGAGGGCCTTTAGATTTAAAACATACGTTCAAACTGCGGTGCAGCACTCCCACTATTATGTATATCGTAAACCACTAAAATATTAAACTCTACAAATATTAAACTCTATTTACGGTTCTTTACTCAGCTCTTTCACTTATTCAGACTCTTTTACTAAGACGAAAAATCCAACATACAAACTGCACATATCTTATAGAGGGTCTTTTTTTAGCTTCATGAGAACTTAAAATGCCAATACATGACTGAAATATTGTTAGAATAAAATTTTTTTTTATACTCTCGTAGATAATTTCATGGCATTTATTTTTTAAGTATGATTTCTGGCATATTTCGGCCGCGGCTACGATCAGTCGAGGGGGCCAGTAAACGGGGCCACTTCTGGAAATAAAGTTGTCAACCAACTGATTTTGCAATAAATCGATTGTTAAGGAACCGAATGTGATTAATTTTTGGAAACAAAAATTCAGTCAGAATAGCTCGATAGCGCCTGCCATTAACCGTAACGGCAGCATCTTGCACATTTCGAAAGAGCGTGTAAACCGCGCCAAACAGTCAATTTTAATGGGTGTAATGCTGATTCGTTAGCAGATTGAGGATTGTCTTTGCTCAAAATACAGCAAATTTGCGTGTTACATAGCCATTTAACTAAAAATCATCTTCGTAAAATGATCGTAATGCGCTATGAATTTCGTTAACAGATTTTTTTCAAAGTAAGCTTCCATAATTTAGAAGCATTGTCCTAACCTACTAAACAGATATGTGGACACAGTTTGACATTCTCAGCTGTCAAGCCGTAGTCATCGGTATCGAAAGTTCTCATGTAACTAAAAAATACCCGATAATCTTGCTACCTTTTCATACTCATATACAATAGTAATTAAAAATTTCAATTTGTAGTGTTATAGGTCTCTGAGAACGTTATATTATAGAGACTATATACTATAGAGACTATCTGCCGTATTCATAAAAAAACTAAATTGGATATGAAATCTATTTTAAGGAAAATTTGTATGGAAATTTTGTTTTAAAATACGTTTGAAATCTATTTTATTTTATATGAATATGGCAGTATATGCTTAGATCATCTCATACTCAGACTACATACAGTCTTTTAGTTACATCTTTTGCTCAGACTACAGTTTTTTACTAACATCTTATACTCAGATTACAGTCTTTTACTATAGCTTCATTCTTTTACTGCAATATTTTACCCAGACTACAGTCTTTAACTACAGTCTTATACTTAGACTACAGTAACGTACTATGGCTTTATACCTAGACTGCAGCCTTATACTCAGGCTACAGTCTTTAAATATAGTCTTACAATGAAAGTATAGTTTTCTGATCATATTAAAGGTATTTTGCAAAGACTCTAAGCTAATACTTTAACTTTTATACTCAAACTTAAGTCTTATACTCAAACTATAGTGTTATCTTTATGTTAGACTCTAGCACGTGAAATATATTTTTATATAATCTGAGATCGTCTTATACTCCGATACTAAAACAATATTCATGTACCCATACTTAAGTCTTATGCTTAACCTTAAGTCTTATATTTATATCATTGAGACAGTTAACAAAATAAGAAGTTGGCTGGACGCTGCGGGACTCCAGCTGGCGGAGCACAAAACTGAAGCAGTATTAATTAGTAACACACGCAGACACCAAATCGAGGTCTTTCGAGCAGGTCAACACGAAATTACCTCAAAGAGGCAACGAAAGTGTCTGGAAGTATTGATCAATGGCAGTATAAGTTTCGGAGCAAACTTAAATTAAATAGCGGAAAAAGCAGCTCTCTCCCGCATGATGCCAAATTTAGGCGGCCCCAAGCAGGTCAATCGACAGGTTATCGGTAGGGTAGTAAGTTCTACCACGCTGTATGCAACACCAGTAAAGTCTAAGAGCCAGACGGTTCAAAGGATAAAGAACAACCTTGCACCGGTATATAGACTAGCGGCTATGAGAGTCTGTAGCTCCTAACGAACAATATCCGAGGACGCAGCAAACGTTATAGCTGGTATGGTACCGAGAGACACACTTGCTAACGAAGTCCGACGGAGGTACGAAAGGACAAGAAGCGACAATTCGGAAAGGGAATCGCGAAACGACGAAAAGAAGGAAAGCATGCGAAAACGGCAAACCCGCTAGGGCGATAGTCAAAATGGAAGACGAACATACAAGCTCATTCTAAATATAGTCAGTTGGATTGGTAGGAGGCACGGATGAGTCAACTACTACCTTATACAGTTCCTGTCAGGCCACGGAGGATACAGGAGCTAGCTTTTTAAATATGGGCGTGAAGACTTTTTAATATGCCCACTACGTTTAAACGCAATAGAGGATGTGGAGCACGCTCCGTTCAATTGCCCTAGACTTGTATTCGATAAGGCTCTACTGCAGCGATTGGTTGGTAGGGATGTACACCCTCATAACAAAATCTACACAATGATGGAAAGCCATGATAACTGGAAGGGAATATGTATGTAGTTATGTCAAAATAGTTCAACTCAAGCTACGAGAAGAGGAGCAAAGAAGAAAGAACTTTAGTAATATAAATGAAGTAACCAATTGAGTCTTTCCACCACCCTGCGACATAATACCTGGAGTGGAAGTTCCGAAGGGAGTGGTGGTGAAGAAGGAGGTTGTTTTAGTCGGTAAGAATCCGACACAGCCCAGAAAAACTGGAATCTATGCAAGATTTCTACCTCCTAACACAAAAAAAAACAGAAATCTTATATTTTAATTGTCAAGTTATACATGGACTGTCATCTATTTCCATAATCTTCTATTTATGTAAAACTAAATTACGTTTACTAATTTCCGCTACTTTTATGAAGTAACCAAAATTTGACATTTATAAAAGTTGCCAGAAACATATTGCCAGTTTGTTTAAAAAATAATATAAAAAACAGGGTGGGCGGTAATCGAATTTTTTGGCATAAAGTATTAGAAACGCATGCAAAGAATGTGGATTTTAAGCAAAAATGTTCTACAAGCGAAATGGACCTTAGAAAAAATACAAAAAAATATGAACTTCGGAAAAATCTGCAAGTGAATATGCCAGTTTTGGCTTTAATCCGTTTTTGACCTGTAAGCGAAAAATACTGTCTGTTGCTCTTGAAGCTCACAATACTATAGCTCGAAATAGTATATCGGCTTAATTCCTTTGAAATTTTAGTCTAAAAAGGCCTTAATAAAGCTTTTGCCCTGTTTTTATTCCATACATTTTATAGATCCTGATACGTATCTAAAAATAATAAAAAAAAAAGTATGTATGTATCTGTTTAGTTCAAATAGACATAACAAATATAAAATTGAGATAGAAGAAAAAAATAGAATAAAGCGAATTAATTTTTATTTCGTTTATTGATTTTGAATGGGATTTTGTTTTTGTGAATTATGAGCAGCAAATGGAATTGAAATTTATTATTGTCGCTTCATAATCACAAATGTTCTATACATAAATCCTCGTACATTCAAAATACACAGTCACACGCATACAGGACTATGTGTGGATATGTGTAACTGATTATTTGAAATGTGTTATTTATATAGATACATATACATATATATGTATGTATGTACCCAACAAACATGGAGGTTTGATATCAAATTGAAAATGATTTGAAATCAAACCTTTTCTCAAACGACAAACGCTGGGTAATGGTTTGAAAATCATTTGAAAATCGTAGCATTCTCAAGAAAAAGCGGAAATTATTTTCAAATTGAGTAATGCATTTATTTTCAACTTGCTTTCAAATGTTATTCTCAAATGTTTTCCAAATGTGGATTTTAATACAATGTGGAACATAAATACAAAATATTTTTTATAAATTAAATTCATTATTTATTTAAATAAACTGTTCTAAACATTCTGCATTATAGCCAAGAGATGAAATAGTATTCTTTCCGCCCTCTAATTCTTGCAAAGGCGAAATAATTGGCTCCTTTTTGTTTTGAGGATTGTTAGGCGTAGCACCGCGAGCATAAAACAAATTTATAATTTCTTCACTTTCCTGTTTTATTTACATTTTTACAAAGTGTAATTTTTTACTCACAAATATATTTTTTCTATTTTGAGCAACAAATAAAGGTATTTTAAAGGCGAATTCATTTCACGTAATATGTAACTATTCTTTCATTGTGTAACACATTTAACTTTAATCGCCATTTTTTAATGTTTACATTTATTTTTCGCTTCAGTGCTGTCAAATTTTTGAGAATAACATTTGATAACAATGTTTGATATCAAATTGCTAAGACATTGTATGTTAAATGTTTACCTTCAAATCATTATCAATTTGAATTCAAATGTTAAAATCAAACAGTTGAAAAGGGTTTGAAAATTGTGTTTGATATCAAATGATAAAGTCATTTCATATCAAAGGTTTTACTACGTGTTTGCTGGGTATATACATTTTCCCATTTACACATATACAAATATAATTTCACTTAACATATCAACATATGAGATGATAAAGTGCTTGTTTTAATGAACTTAAGTGGTGTCGTGCTGTGTTTGCATAAATATAAAGTGTGTGTGTGTGTGTTTTTGAGTGGGCGTGTTTGCAAGTTTGTAACGTTCTCATATTATGAAGACTTATAAAGTGATACCAGATTCTTTTAACAGAGATTCATCAAAACTATTTTGAAATGGAAGATAAACGTCTAATTTAACTACTTCTATGCGTTGTCACTTTATACAAAGAAGACGGAATAAATGTTTAAAAGCATTTGAATGCCAAGGAAAAAAAGTGTTAGCTGTTAGGTAGGAACTTTAAAACATGTAGTATTATTATTTGTTCAAATAAGGATTCAAGTGGACTTCAAACGTTTCGTCAGAATTAAGACCTTTTTTGTTTTCCTTTTTTTTGTCTTTCCAGTACTTGTAACTGAAAGACTGTTTGTGAAAAATAAAGAGAAAACATTCTGTATATCAAGACTGTAGAGTCAATACTTTATTTGTAAATATTGGTCATCTTTTATACAAAATTAATATAATAACATAATTAATAAACCTAAAATTAACATGAAAGTGACCTAAATAAAACTGCAAATAAAATAAAAAATAATCCATGCATTTTACTTAAGGTGACATACCTAATTAAAATACAAACAATAAAGTTCAACTAACTTAAGTAAAAATAACAATGCATTCGCTGTAGTTCTGATTAACAATAAAGTTCAGTTAACTTAACCACAAATAATACATGCGTTGTAGTTTTGATTGAAGTATAGTGGCAACAAAATATAAGTTCACACTAACAATAAAGTTTAAATAACTTTACATTATTTAAATGTGAATAATTGATGTACAAGTCGGACAGACAATTATTAGTCTCGGTGATTGAAAATCGATTAAATATTGTTTGTAATAAAAAAAAGAACACGTTGTTTTTCGACAAATAATCACGTATCTCACAAAAAGTCACGTTTTCCTACAAACATTTACGGTTTTCATTAAAAGTCATATTACATTAAAAACGGCACAGTTTTACACCAAAATTTACATTGTTTACTCCAAAATTTTTTTTTACACCCAACAAAAAAGGCTGCCAGCAAAATCACCTAAGTCAATAAGTGAAAATCGCCCACAAAAATGGTCCAACGTAAACGAAAAATGGCCCAAAAATAAAAACAGAAACTATATCCAAAATGGGCGAAAAAAACGCTCAAAAAATAATGAAAAATCATCCAATTTTTATTTAATACTTACATACATATATGCCCGATACTTAAAAAGCCAATTCCAGAATTTCTATTTACAAATCTGGACTTGCAAACTTAAGCTTTTTGAATAGCCGGCAAACGGCCGGGCGAAAAGATTTTCTCCTCTATGGTATAACAAAACGTCCGCAAATTTAACAAAAAATCCACAGTTTGTAATTTTTAACACAAAACATCGGTTGTGCGAAATGTGACTTTATGTAATATGTATATAAGCTTTACAACAACAACACGCAATTTTGGGGGCTTTGCAGTTTTTCGTTAGCGTGTTATAGCAATTTTTACTTTGGGACTATTTTTCATTTACTAATATAAAGGGTGATGCAACCAAAGTACACTATGCTAATTGTAAATAAAACCAAATGTTTTCAGAGATATCTTAATATTTTTATTATGATAGAAAGATTTTTGACAACTATGTGAGAAACAAAATATCGGCCAAATGCTTCATACGGCTTCGGTGGCTTACCTTTATCCGGTGGTCCATACTTTCAATGACTCTGAGACAAAATTGAGGTTCAATGTCATTAATATGCCGAATTATCTCATCCTTTAGCTCTTGAATTGTTCTTGGCTTATTGAAGTACACTTTTTCTTTTAAATATCCCCAATGAAAGAAGTCAAAAGGTGTTAAATCACATGATCGTGGCGGCCAATTAACATCGCCACGACGTGAGTTAATACGGACATTGAATATCTCGCGCAAAAGAGCCACTATCGCGTTGGCTTTTTTGCAAGTGGCAACATCCTGTTGGAACCACATATCACCCGGGTCCATATACTTAATTTCTGGCCACAATAAGTCCACTATCATCTCGCGATAGCGAACACCACCCACGGTAACTGCATAGCCGACTTCATTTTCGAAGAAGTACGGCCCGATGACACCAGCAGCCAGGATGCGTCGGCCTTTCAACAATCCCTCGTGGATTTTAATTTGTCCGAACGCGGCAATTTTGCTTGTAACGTATCACCCATCTTCGTAAAAGGCTTCAACAATCTTAACGCACTGCTAATGGTTGAATTTGCCACACACGGAAACAAAGAAATTTTAAATTTAGTTGAGCAAAAAAATTGACCTTATGGCGTGACTCACAATGGTTGGACCTCCCTTACAGATATGTAATATCTTATCAAAATTCACTATCGAAATAGAAGTAACTTTTTTTTTAATATCAAATAATAATACTGAAAGAAAACTATTTGTTGGCTAATTTTATATAAAAAGGTCTATCCCTATAGGGATAGTATTAAAATCCGGAATTCTTATACCATAGAGGAGTATATCCTTGTGCCATGCCGAAGGTGGGCTATCCACAGTTGCTTGAGTTAGTAAAGCTAATGTTTCTTAAACCATAGAGGATAAATTCATTGGGGCCGGTCGAAGGCCCAAGCCTGATATCTATCGGGCGATTCTTAATACCAAAACGGAAATTTTTCACTCATGATTTTAAAATTCGGGATTTTAAGTTTCGGGCATATGACCGCAAACCAATTTTTCTAACATTACTTTCTCTGTCCGTGTGTTTTTTTTCTAATTTAAACTTTTTAGGGGTAAAAATGTATTAAAAAATTAACGGTGACTTTTTGAAAGAAGAATTACCCCAAATTTTAGGTTTTATTTAATATAATTTTATGGGTGAAAGTTCATTATAAAAATTGTGTCATACTGCATTACGAAAACTATCCCTTCATTTGGGGTCAAATTTCATTTTCTTTTTGGTGAAAAATTTCCTGCGCCCAAAAGCCACTCTTACACAAAAATTCACTTTTTACAGTAAAAGTTAGTTTTTAAACAAAAATTCACTTTTTACATTAAAAGTCACCATTTACACAAAAATTTATTTTTACATAAAAAGTTCATTTTTTCACAAAAATTCACTTTTACATAAAATGTTACTTTTTACACAAACATTCACTTTTTACACAAATATTTACTTTTACATAAAATGTTACTTTTTACACAAAAACTCACTTTTTACATACAAGTTACTTATTAAGTAACTTTTTTACACAAAAATTTACTTTTCACATAAAAAGTTACTTTTTACACAAATATTTACTTATACACAAAAATTCACATTTTACATAAGAAGTTACTTTGTACACAAAAATTAACTTTTTACCTAAAAAGTTCATTTTTACACAAGAACTCACTTATAACATACAAATTCACTTTTTTATAAAAATTCACATTTACAAAAAAAGTCACTTTCATTAAAAGATTTTTTTAATTGTGCTTAATTCCCTTTTTTTATAATTGATAAAAATACTGAAATTTATTGTTGGAGGATAAGCTGTTCCTATGCGCATTTCACTGGTTGATAAGGCCAAATCATCAGGAAACGTTCTCCTAAGTCACTTTTAACATAAATAGTCACTATTTAGATAAGAAGGCACTTTTTATAAAAGAGCCCACTTTTTACGCATAAAATAATTTTAACACAAAAAGTCACTTCTAACACAAAAAATCATTTTTTACAATTAACGTAATTATTTTTATGCAAAATGTTACGTTTAACATTTCTTTATATATAATTTCAAATTTCGTTTTTTACTAAGAATGATTAATCTGGCAACACTGTTTGTTGTTGATTTCCTTATAGACCAGTACTTCATCACCATAGGATTGATATTACTTAATAAAACTTATGACCAAATTCTTCTTTTCTTAAACTGTTTATTTTAATTACTAAGAAATATCTGAAAAAATCTCATTTAAGATTTTTAAAACTATAAATAATTATATAATAACAATCTTAAAGTTTTCTCCCTATTCTGTCCCATGGTGCAGACATGTTTAAGTGAATCGGATTAAATGAGTTTTGGAAATCAAAATGAGTATCTGTTTATGTAATTGACATTTATTATGTTTGTATTGCCTTTGTCGGCCTGTCAAAACTTTAGCTTCAGAACCTTGATAATGGAACAAAAACTTTGAATTACGAGTTTTATTTAATTGAAGGATTTTCATAATGAATTTGTGTGTGTGTGAGAATAAAGCATTATGTGTGTATTGGTATGGATGTATGAGTGGAGTAGAACACAATTATCATAGCAATTAACCTTATTAATTTTATTTTATTCATACGTTTTGCTCTGTATTTGTGCATATTTTGTGAATGCATTGTATGCCATTTATTGAAAATTTTACCAATTTTGAAATAAAATATTAAATTTTTCTATAAATTCATTTAAAACAAAAACAGCAAAATTATTGAATTGTTACCACAACGACCACAGTTTTGTAAAGTATAACCGAATTTGAACCAGGTATTTATTCAATATCACTGAAAAGAGTGGTGAAATTATTGTATGTTCGTAAATATGTGGTTCAGTGGTACAATTCTTTTAAAAATATGAATTTATATGATTGTCGTAATACAATATTTTCATTTTATTGCTTCATTATTTTAATAAACCAAAAGCAGCAGCAAAGGAAAATGCAAAAGGGGAAAGGGGAAAATACATTTTCATTTTAACCGGAACTGCGTGTAAATGTGTCGGCGTAGGAATGAGAGACAGAGAGAGAGTGAGATGGTGAGCAGAGTGTAGGTATGTGTGTGCGGCATGGATAAAATGATAAATTCATAAATTTATGCAAATTATGGAAATTCTTTCATAAACAAAATTCTAAATTTTACTCATTGCCACTGGACTTTGCACACCATTGCTTCGGAAAAAGTATTCAAAAAAAGTGAAATAAAATAAAATAAAATACGAGAAACCATTTTATTTAATGAAGATGAATTTAATTAAATGAAATTGCAAGGAAACTAAAACTGCAAATGGTAGGACATCATAAATGTACACAATTCCACTCTTTCTGGTTGTATGAAGACCAAAATGCAAGGTAAATGTTTTCCTGCAGAGGTTGCTGAACAAAATTTTAAATCTGCGGTTGTCATGACGGCAAAGACCATTAAGAGTGTTTTTGCTGACAGTGCATTAAGCATCAGCTGGCAAAGAGAATTCCAAAAAAAAAAAATCAAAATCACTGCCTTCGTTCACCCTCCTTCCCACAAACATTACTCCAACTGTCTGCCAGTAAAATTATGACAAAATTTATTTTAATTTTTAAGTACATATTTTAACACTTTGAACAAGAATTGCATAGAATTTGGTTCGGATTTGGAGGAAAATTTTGTTAGAGAAAGATTTATTTAAAGAATTTCCAACAAACGTAAAGATTTATCAAAATTGTCACCGTTTTTTAAAGCAAACAGGTTATTATTGAACATTCACACAAATTGGTTAATCCACAATCACAATGGGTGTCATGTTTGAAAAAATAAAACTCCAAGGACGAAATAAAGATAGCTAATATGTCGGGGTAAGTTAAATCATAAAAAAATGCATTAAAGGTATCTGAAATTTACATTTGATGAGAATTTCTTAGCACACTGGTATTTAATAGCCAGGCCCTAACAGATAGAAATCCTATTGTTTGAGTTACTAGAAATAATTATCGAAATAGTTGTCGAAGCATTGTACGATATTAATGGGCATTGTCGAAGAAGGTGATCAATTGTTTGAAATGGAGCTCTACATGGACATTAAGGGTTATCCACATAACCCCACACGTTGGAAAAAAATATTGTTGGAGGTAACCATATTCTAAGTGCAACATACTATGGTTGAATTTTAACAATGTTTATGTTTGCAGGTTACCATAATATGGTTAATTGTGACCATTTTATGATTAAAATTAACAAAAAAATTCCCGATATCAACCATAATATGGTCAAAATGTAACCATAAATTATTAAAAATTAGCCATATTAATGATCAAAATTAACCATAATATTTTCAAAACTAACGATAATATGGTCAACATTTTTTAGTATTTGGACAAGAGAAACCATATAATGGTCAGGACCTACAATAATATGGTCAATGTTAGCCATATTATGTGTATTTAACTCAGGCATATTTTCAATTTCAATTTGTGTCGATATATAATTTCAAATATTAACAGGTATACGTTGTACGTTCCACTGTTATCAGCAATCCCATTTAAATCATTTTCCAGCCTTTTAGGGCCTTCATTAGCACTCCTTCTGTTTTACAGGTTCATACTTCTACATAAATTTATATATTTTAATCAATAATTAAAATAAAATGAATGAGAATTTTACGCAAACCAAGCAAGAATGTATTTTAAAAGCATTCCACTATTGCAGAGAGCAAAAAACATGATTTTGATGTTTTTGAAGAAATAATTTAAAATTAAACATACTATGTTTTAAAATATTATAATTTCAAACATATTTTTGTTATTATAAACCATCACATGTTTGGAGACAACCATAACATGGTTATGGCTTTTAGATGGATGAATTTGACAGTAGTATGATTAAATAATATGTTACCGCGTATGTTTGTATCTTTATTTTATTTAAACATAATATTGTTAAATTTAACCATATTTGAAGTTTCAAGGGAGGTAAACACTTTATTGTTTAATCCAAACAAAATATTATTAATCGTGAAAAAAGTAATGTTCAAAACAACAATAGCTTGTTTGTAGCCATTGCGGGGACCATAATATGTTTTCTTAACCATTTTTCAACCATGTTTTTTCTCTGCGTGCATTTGTAGAAAATTTATTGGGTTCTGCAGGTACACGGTTCGCAATCTATTAAGATTATGTGGTAGTTGAAGTTCGAATTCAGGATAGAACAGGATTCAAAATTTTCATTTAAAAGAATTTAGAGGTGGCTGTCTTGATTTAATTCTTGTTCAAGTTGGGTTACCAAGGTCAGACTTATAGGAATGTCATCGTTGTTATGAATGGCCGTAGTATCTTTCAAGCCGAAACTTTTGCGATCATGGCAGCCTCTAAATCATTATATGCAGTAATCGTGGAAATATTACAATTTTTGTCGATAGCCAGGCGGCCAGCGTTACCGTTGGATATTTTCAAAAGGTACCAAAAAAAGTGGATTTTTACAAAAAAAGTGGCACCAAAAAGGTGATTTAAGAAAAAGAAGGCGGCGCATGTTTTAAAATAGGAAGAAGTACAAAAAAAATGTTTTGCACGTGTTTTGTTTAATTTATTTAAAATTTCCAATAATATTTTTAAATGGTAAAAAAAATCCCAGAAAAGTGTTGATATACACATGTAAGCAAAAACTTTTTTATGTGATTTTAATTGACCTTAGCTTGCTGAATCCAAATCTGTTTAATGGTTGGTTCTTCCAGGTATATTTCTTTAAAAGCCTTTGAGTCAACCATATACATTTTTTTATAGTTTCAACTGTTTCGAAGTTATTTAGAAATACATTTAAATCATTAATCTAAAAGGCACGAGTATGAATAAAATGCGGCATATTTCATGAAAATCGTAGGACAAATGTTAATTTTATGTATTATTAATTTTTGGGGCATGATGCTAATATGTATATTTCATCATGACTTGGGAGCAATATGTCCGATTTGGATGCTATTACTAGCGAATGGTTTAGAATTAAATTCCCTTTAATCATCTTACCAATAGTTTTTTTTTCAACAGTTTCGTAGATACTAAAAATAAAAATAATTTTTCAAAAAAAATCCAAAAAAAAAAAAATTTTAGTTTTCAAAAATTTACAAAACAAAAAATTATAAAAGCAAAAATTTTAAATTTTTATAAATTTTCGAAGCTAGGTATATAACGAATAAAATAAGCCATAAACCATGAAAATGCTTATTTAAATGTTATATAGGTACAAATCAATTATTGCGATTTTTGGCGAACCTTTTATAAAACAAGTCTTAAGAAAATTAAATTTGTCGAATTTTGGCGATTTTCACGAAGGATAAAATAAAATTTGACAACCCTGATTCAGCCATGGTACAAGTTTTTATTTCATCAGTGTATAACGCATACGCACAAAAGAAAGTGCTACTTCCCAAGAGCACTTGCGAATAATTAATATATACACATGTTACATAATATATTCGCAAAAATGCATAAGCTTATTACGATAGACAAAAAATTATTTCAGATAAGCTTGCTTACATATATATTAAAACAATTACAGTTTATATTAAAACTGGGAGTTGTAATAAAACAGAAAGTTCAAAAACAATCTCATCATTTAGTAAAAAGTACCAAAAAAAGTGGCAAGAACTACAAAAAGTATCACATTTGGGTGCATTTTGTAAAAGTAGCATTATGGTGTCCAATCAGTCGAAAAAAGTGGCAAATTGCTACTTTAGTAGCACCATCGGTAACGCTGCAGGCGGCGCTTCTTTCACTGTATTCAAAATGGAAAAAGAGAGAGAAAACAAGCAAAAAAACTTATATCTATGAGTGTGTTAGTATGAAATGTGCTGACATTATTGTTGCATTTTATACGTTTGGACATTTGGGGTAGAATATCTTTTAAGGCTTTAAATCTTTATGGTTTATTTAAATAAACTCTAACTTTGAGATGGCTTTACAGAAAATGTTAATGTCACGATATCGTTATTCATTAACGATAAGGACATTTCCAGCAACATACCTTAAAGAACCCATGAAACATCAAATCAAAAAATTGCACCAAACAATTACCCAAGATTATATTTAAGCAGTGGTGGGCACATTTCCAACTTCTTTTCTACAGGGTGGCGCATTAGTAACATTACGATTTAATAAGTGAATTAATTTTTTGCTTACGCTTTCTTTCAGAATTGACTTTGAAACGCTGTTAATACTCATATACTACTACATCATATACTACCACATCTTTATCGGCCAGACAGTATTAGATTATTAGATTAAGCAGTTAAGGCTGGGTCGCATGCATAATATTACTCTAATTTGAAACCCAACGCATATATTCTACTCTAGTATATATGAATATGGGGTATGTCTTTCAATAATTTAACAACATTTTTCATTTTACTCTTTAGTATAAAAAAAAAAATTTTTTAATATAAAATTAATGTACTTTTTTGGGAGATAATAAAACATGGTTTTTATGGGTGAGCTTCTTGTTCCAAAATAACCTTAACTTTTTTTTCGTAAATAGCACAACATTGGCAATCGTGTGGTACTAGGGCCAAAATTTGGTTAAAGCCCTAATTACACTTGTTAACAAAATTACATTTTACATGTACATTTGATGAGAGATAGATTTCCTAATGTATTTTCTTCCGCTGAATTCGAAAATCAAGGATAAATTTTTATATGGAACAGTTTTTGCGGTATTTTTATTTTTTTAATTTTTCACTTGACAAATCACTTGACAAATCATAAATCGAGCTAGAAATATCCGATTGGTTCGTTCCCAAATGCAAGGTTTTGAGATGACGAACAAATATTTAAGCTGTTCAAAATATATCTGCGAAAATAGGGCACATTTTCAAAAAATCATATTTTACAGTGATTTTGTGCCGACGGAAAAGTACAAATCGTTGGAAAAACGTCTTGTTTCTCTTCATATACGTAAAGATGGTACTTTTACGTAAGAACTAACAAGAAGAAAATCGACCGAAAAATTACAAAGTTATAAGCAATTATGTGAAAAAATCCAAATCCCATATTTTCCGATTATTTTATTTTTTTCGACAATTTATTGGGTTTAAGCACTTGCAATACATTGTTGACATTTTTGTGTGTTAGAAATAGTTGTGGCTCTTGCTTTGCCTTCGGTTGCTTTTGGGATCCGTCGGCGCCGGCTAGAAAAAAACTGCCGGTGGCGGCGCACAGTGGCGCCATTTGAGTTTTTTCGTTGCAAAAATCATATCTTTTGAACCGAATAAGATAATTGAACAGTTTAAACAGCATATGATAGATAACTGTTCAGCCTATGAAATGAGCGTTTGGAAAGGGTGCTACGCTTTGTAGGGGCCTACTTATGGGTTATCAAAGTTAAAATTAGTAGAAAAATCAATTTTATGGTAACTAAAAAAAATTATTTTTACATTTTTAGATTGTTTTTATTTTTTTTCTTAAGGGTTTTATGTTTTAAATTATTACCCAACAAATTAAAAAAAAAAATTATTTATTTTTTTAAATTTATTTTTTCAATTTTCTGTAAAATATTCATCACAATTCGTAAGAGAAGGTATATCTAAAAGACTAACAATTTCTAAACTATAATTATTTTGTAACTCTATTCGTGACTTCACATGCCGCAGGGAAGAAATAAGTAGATCGGAAGATGCTGCCAACATGTTGAAGAGGTCCTCATTTTGCCTTACCCTTGATGCTTTGAATGTGTTCTGCAATCTATATTTTTTTATAAAATTTGTTAAGAGACTCCTGTGCTTCTTCAGAAAGCTCTCCAATTGGCAAAGACTGGTACTCAATTATATCTTTGCCATGCGCCAATATTTTATGGACGGTCGGGGTAAACTTCTTCTATGGATACATTTCTGCTAAAAGAGATGCAGTTTTCGACGCATATTCTCCATATTTTGTAGAATTGACATTTTCTTTGCAGTTTAAAACACCCAAGATCGTTCCCAATCTTTTCACGATTTGATTGCCAATTCCAATGATTCTAGTTATTGCCTCATCATTTTCAAAAAATCTCCTAGAAGTGTTTCCATCGTTTGAGTTACCGTATCCGTGCTTGGGACAGTCTACTTTTAGTCCAACTTGTTTAAAAAAAGCATCCTGTATTTGCTTCTTTCTGATCTTTTCCTTATCCTTTATTGATGTATTTTCATCGAAGTTTTCCTCCTCTTGTGGTAGGGTATATGCCAGTTTTAGCAAGAATTCCATACACCTTATCCTTGCGTGGAATGGTGACATTCCATATTCGTAATTCTCCTCATTTGTAGAATCGTTTAAATTACCAAAGTTCTTCTGACAAATAATAATAAAAAATCGATAAAAAATATATAAAAATGAAACGAAAAAAGGGGTTTAAATAGGGTTTTGCTAAATTTTTACCTCCAATATAATTCTGTCTATATATATGTATATGATAACTAATTGAAATATGTTATAATAAAGCAGAAAAAGATACTAATCTTAAACTCTTTACAACTAATTATATAAAATTGAGATGTAACATATTATATATGAAATAAATTGAATTTAATTGAAAAAAGTTCTTCTGACTCTTTTTGCAAATCGGGCATGACATTGTTGAGGTTGTTCCTGTCAGTTCGTTTACGACTTTTCCGTCAACCATGGTCAGGTGGAACTCGTAATTGCATTCAATATATTTTCCTTCTCCAATTTGCAGCTTTGTAGGCTTAATCTTGCTTATTTGTTCTTCAATGTCCTTTACCGTAGTCGTTATGAGTTCTGCCGATTCCCTTGCAAACTGATACATTATTGGTCGGCAATAATGCACTGATGACGGACGTGGATTTTTCCAGTGTAGGGAATCATCCGATTTTAGACGTAAAGGAACAACAGATGCCATAACCATATTTCCGTCCGATATTGTAGCGTCATCGGAAGATATGCTTTGCTTATAAACGCTTTGTCCGGATGATCCTTCGCAGCCCCATTTGCTGATTAATGTCAACTTCTCAGGAAGAATTTTCACTTCCGTGAAAAACTTTGGTGTGGTTGACTTTCTAAGCAGTTCAAATAATTTTAAATTGTTCAACGCCATGTTTTCAGTACTTAAATTGTTTAATGGTTTCAGTAATTGTTGCGCCAACTTTCAGGCGTAGACTAATCCAGGCATTATGCTTATTTTGCAATATATAGGCTTATGCTACCATGCCTAAAAATTTACCTGTTCCCTGCATACATATGGATTTAGGCTAAATAATGCAATTTTGATATTATGCACGTGTCCAAATAAGATTTGTGCCTACCTGTAGGGACCATAAGTCATTATTGTTCCTGACCATTTGTACGCCAAAGTATTGTTTATGTGAGGTACGTACCTGCTAATTTCAATGAGTAGTTTTTTTCAAACTATTAGATCAAACTACTGTCAGTCAAAACATATAAGGGATGGACGCCATACAATTTCTGCAACCATGTCTTTTTGAACTTTTTTACCTCTAGAAGCCAAACGGGCACGTACGGGCAGATAAAACCTTTTGAATTATGTAAAGAAATAATCAAAGAACAGGTTTTGCAAATATGGCAAATATAGAAAAATATAGTTTTTTTTTATTTTCCGTCAAAGTTGAAAAATAGTGAAAAAACGGATAGTTTTTAAAAATTGATTTACCAGGAGAAACACAAAGCAAACAGTTAATTTTTTTTTATCATTATACATTTAATAAATACATCAATCAATACAAACAAAAAATAAGGCGATTCGTTACCTATATTTCGTGATATTACACCTGAAATCGCAACAAATTGACTAAAAATTGTGTGTTTTTTTGAAAACCGAAAGTCGGTCAACTTTGAACGGTTATATCTTCTAAACTAAAAATGTGATATTATTAAGAGTGGCATATTTGAAATCGTTGAAAAGTTTCCTATAACATGGGTTTATTCAAAACTTCGTCGGCACTCATGAAAATTTTGATTTTTGCAACCTCGCTTGCTCTACGGGCGCCACTGTGCGGCGGCTAACCGGCTGACGACCGGTGGCTTGCATCACTGGTATACATTTTGTTTTGACAGCTTCTATAAAACGTATATAGAAAGAAAAACACTCGGAATAAATTAAGCTTTTTATACTTACTTTAAGTACAAACGTTTATTATTTTTTCAAAACATAATTTTCGTTCTTAACTTTATTCATTCAATTTATAGCATCCTAAAATATTTACTGTTAAAAATTTTTATTTATAAAATATTATATTTTTATAATATTAGTATTGTGGTTATTTTATTGAACTGTTAATGGTTTTTAATTCAAATTTAGATATTTTTAATTAGGCTTAAGTTCATTGAATTTAATTTTCATTAAATTATTTTTATGAAGACAGGAATTTTTACAACATGAAATTAATTAAAATTTTTATTGATAATATTTCATTCTGGACTGCGCTGAGATTCGAACCCAGGCTTTCACGGACAGGTTGCCCATACTAGTTTCGATTGTAACCACACAATCTCGTCGGTGGTGTTTGCCGTTTTACTCACTCGGCTATTAAGGCCGAATGACGTCAATAGTCAAACATCAATCCTTAAACCAAATGGTATTTCACTTTGGTAGATCGAAATTTGCTTTCTGAATGAAAGATTATCTATTTTAATTGATTTACATGTTCTTCCTAACTTCTGTTTTTTCGTACCTTTTGTCAAGAATTCTTCTTGAAATCCAAAGCACATTCTTTTTGGATTTTCATGTTTTTTGTCTTTCTTCTTTCTTGTTGACATTTTCAGCACAACTTGAAGGACAAATGTAAACATAGCTCGTGCCTTAGCTGTTAACAATATTAGTATTGTGGTTATTTTATTGAACTGTTAATGTTTTATAAAATATTATATTTATTTATTTCTTTCGATATTTCGCTAACCTTTGGCTAGCACTGTCAGGAAATTAAATTTACAAAAAAAAAAAAAAAAAAAAAAAAAAACAATTACAAAATTATGAAAAAACCTTTGTCATAAATTTCATTCAAAAACTTATTTGTCATAAAAAAAATTTCAAAAACCATTATAACAAACAACAAAAAAAAAACTAAAGTATAATAATTCATATAAACTGAATAAATTTCCAATCTATAAACCTAATTCAAGAACTATTTTTACAATAATAAAAAAATATTTTAACTAAAAAAAATTCCTAAAATATATAAAAATTTTTGAACTTAACTTCTTTTTATCTTACATACTTATAAATACATATTTAATTAAACTTATTTTTAATCTTACATACTTATGTGTATATCGTGACCTAAGGACAAGAAGGTCCTAATTTTTATGTAATTTAAGCGCAAAATGAATCCTCAAGTTCCAAGGGTGCGATTAGTATATTTTTATTAAATCTAATCTTTTATCTCGTTGGTGTATTAATTATGTGTAACATTTCTAAAATACACATATATCTGCGTTTGTAGTGCGTTTCAGTGTTTAAAATCGATGTTTCAAAATTTGGATAGTGATTAGATTGATGACAGTGATGACTTAATGCTGTTTTTTTAGAATTAATGTCCCTATATTTTTGATCCGATTAATGTGCTGCAAACTTGATCCTTAATATGTTCTTCGTTGTACCAATGTAAACCTGGTTGCATCTTTCATTATCAATTCCCTTACAAGAAATTTTATAGACAATGTTCGACATATCCCATTTACTAGTTCTATCCTTTGTCTTGCTATATAAACTGTTCAATGTGTTAGTATCAAAGATTCCCGATTTTTTTATTCTCTCCGAAACATTGGATATGTATGATAATGATTTGTATATAATTGGTTCTATTTTACTCGTAATTCCTGCATTCCCATTACTCCAATCTTTATATTAATTAATTAATCCATAAATTAAACTATTTGGAAAATTGTTTTCCCTTAATATATTTCTAATTTTAATTATGTTTTTCCTGTGATAAACCTTGCCAATAATTCTAAGTACCATATTAATTAAATTTCTCGTAGTATTTATAATAATCTTATAACTGGGTCCAGAATAATAATTTACAATTCTGCCTGATACTGTTTGTTTTTGATACCAGTCTCTTAACAAATAATTTCCCTTTCTTATTATTAAAATATCTAAGAAAGGTAATTTTAATTTACTTTCCATTTCCAAAGTGAATTTAATGTTACTATTAAGCTCATTAAATGTTTCTAACAAGTTATTTATCCCATATTCAGTAATAATGCAGAATATGTCATCAAGATATTTTATCATCATTTTAGGTTTAATATTTAATTTTTCAATGGATATATCAAGTAACCTTTTCATAACAATATCTGCTACAATTGGAGAAATGTATAGGAGATCCCATTGGAAGTCCCCTCAGTTGTGTATATACATACTTTCTCATTACAGCCAAAGTATCTGTTGACTTCTATACAAAATTTTAAAATTCTTAAAAACAGTCCCTTGTCAATTTTCGTTTATTGCTCTATTATATCCCATTTTTCCTCTATTATTTCAAGTGCCAAAGTGACTGGTTTACTAGGAAATAGCGATACCACATTTTATGAAATGAGCTTTTCATTTGTCTGTATACAATGATTCCTTAATCTCTCTGTAAATTGCTCTGAGTCTTTAACATTATAAATATATAGAATGTTCAGTTATTCTCTTTAAAATATTCGTTAAATATCTACACAATTCATAAGAAGGCGAGTTTATAAAAGAACATATTGGTCTCAGGGGAAACCACCTTGTGAATTTTCGGTAAACCATAAAGTTTTGGAGAAGTAGCAATATTCGTTTTCAGTTTATGTCTTTCGGATACGGATATAATTTTCTGCTTAAAAAGTTCTTCTATAATTTCGTTATTAGCTTTTTCCAACTTATTCTTAGGATCTCTATTGATTACCTTATATTTTTTGTATCATCTTCTATGATATTATTAATTATTATGGCATAATCTTCTTTATACATAACTACGGTTGTGTTACCCTTATCTGCCTTTAGTACTAATATATTCCTATTTCTCTTTAAAAAACTTTTTCGTCTCATTAAATTTATCTAATATAAATTTATCCCTGTTATTTAATCTCATTTTGTTTAAATGATTGTCCAAAATAGCTGATAATTTATTGTATCAATTTCTTCATCTTCCTTCCTCTCTATGGTTTGAACTAAATCCTCTCCTTCCGTTATCATCTTTAGCTTAGGGATATTTTCCCTCTGAACTGGTAAAACATATTTTGGTCCTAATGAGAGCATCCACTAAACATCCCTTGGAATATCCTCTCGAGTTTAATTTACAAAAAATTTATTATATATTTTAATTTCTTATTCTTTAATTCCCTCAGTTTATCATATTTTTTTTCTATGAATTCCCCTTAACTTTTTATTTAAAGAAGCCTCAACTCTCTCTTCAAATTTTGCAAATTGTCTCAATTGCTCTTCCGTTAAACATCTTTGAGAATTTCTTATCACTATCTTTCAGTATTTTTTGTTTTTGTTTAAGTGTTAAGCTTAAAATCTTATTTTGTAATTCCTGTTCATACTTATAACTAGTTTTTTGAATCTCCGGAAGCCTCCTTTCCCTCTCATATATATTTGTTATAATCTTTGTAGAATTTGATATCCATTTTGGCATAACCCCAGTATTCCTGCATCTAATTAAGAAAGCTAATGATGACTTTGTTTTTATAATTCGGTCTCTTATAGCTTTGTATTATTAGTTAAAAATCTTGTTTGTTGATTCTTCTTAAATTTATTATACGTTATAATTAATTTTAAATCTCTTCGTCTTCTTGATTTTTAGATGTTATTTAGTCTTATTTGTCCTTTCTTTTTTTATAATTATTTTTATTGCTTAAGCTTGATAATGAAAGGTGCAACCAGGTTTACATAGGTACAACGAAGAACAAATAAAGGACTAGGGTTGCAGGACATTAGTCGGATCAAAAATATAGGGACATTAATTCTAAAAAAACAGCATTAAGTCATCATTGTCATCAATCTAATCACTATCCAAATTTTGAAGAAGTATCGGTTTTAAACACTGAAACGCACTACAAACGCAGACATATTTTAGAAATGTTACACATAATTAATTCACACCAACGACACAAATAATAAATTTTAAAGCAGACACAGAACATGTAGCGATAAATTCTAGAAATTTAGAAATTAAGAGATAAAAGATTAGATATAATATAATATAAAATAAGAAGGTTCAATTTGCACTTAAATTACATAAAAATTAGGACCTTCTTGTCCTTAGGTTACGATATACATTTAAGTATGTAAGATTAAAAATAAGTTTAATTAAATATGTTTTTATAAGTATGTAAGATAAAAATAAGTTTAGCTCAGAAATTGTTACATGTTTTAGGAATTTTCTTTAGTTAAAATATTTTTTTATACTTGTAAATATAGATTTTGAATTAGGTTTATAGATAGGAAATTTTTTCAGTTTTTATGAATTGTTTTACTTTAGTTATATTTTTTTGTTATTATGGTTTTTGAAATTTTTTTATGACAAATAGGTTTTTGAATTTAATTTTTTATTATTTTGTATTTTTTTTTTGTTATTCACATTAAACTTTGTTAATTTAATTTCCTGACGATGCTAACCAAAGGTTAGCGAAATATCGATAGAAATAAATAAATATAATATTTTATAAATAAAAAGACCTCAAGCTTAAACAATAAAAAATAATTATAATAAAAGAAAAGTCAAATAAGACTAAATAACAGTTAACAATTTTTGATCGTCTCAAAATAAAGTCTTTTTTAATATAAGCAACGTGTAAATAAATCATTTTGATACGTTTTATATTTTCTTTATTTTTGTCGTTTTTTGTTTCAGAGTAAATTCCAAAATCTGTCTAACTTTTGTTTAACCCCTTTCGCGGAAAAATATGCAAATCCTTTTAACTAAAAATACCATTAAGCAAAATATTTCTGTTGTGCCATTTGATACAAAGTGGTTTTAAGAAATTAATGTAAATACTCATAAAAGCCAGATTAAGCAAATGAAAAGTGAAGACAGACAGGCGGAGACACAATCAAAATAATTAAATTATGCAATCAAAAAGAAAGTTTTGGAGCTTTTAAGTCAAAACTCATTGAATTTCTTACCTCTTACACTGAAAATTGTCGTACATTGTACAAGACCTGGTGCGAAACTATGAAATTTTTACGTAGAATGTACGCGAGATTTTGACGAATATGAAGTATGAAAATAATTGGTTTCTTTTAAGTAAATATTTTTGTCATAAATTTCTTAGGAATGCCAAAAATTTTATATCTAAAATACTAAGCGAATAATTTTGATTTATATTTAAATTTAAAAAATAAATTACTCACACCTAATCATAAACAGGCACAACTAAAAAGTAAAAACATGTTCAGGATAGGCAGAAAACTGGCTTCAAAAACATTGTTTCACATTTGTTAAAGAAAATAGCGAAGTTAACGAAATTTTAGTGGTCGCTTTAGATTTGATTTGTGAATGGCTTATGAAAAAATTGAGTTTGATAAATTTTGGGTTGTGTTTTTATATAATTTAGTGTGCGATATGTAATTTTTAATAAAACGTTTTAACGATACTTTTTTTTGGTAAAACATTAAAGGTTTCTTTATATTTACGATAAACTAGAATACGAAAGAATTGCTCAGTTTCGTAGACTTCTGTAAGGCAAAAGTTAAATTTTTCTTTATATTTTGGCGCACAACAGTCGAAAAAATAAGTTGTATTTAAAATTTTTTATATATGGGGGATTCATGTCAAGTGGCCCAACTTTTGAAATCGATGTCTTCCGATTTGGATGAAATTTGTACCAAGGTTAGTCCTATTGGAAAGTAGCTTAGACACAAATTTTCAACAAGATCGGTCAAAAAGTTTCTGAGCTAGAGGTGGTCAAAATTTAACATTTTGGCCAAACAGGTGTTCTTTCTCATCCATGTAACTTATTATCTATTGGTGCTAGTCAAATTTGTCCTAAACAAATAAGATAGCTATTTCTTCAATCTTTCGAAAAAATTTTTTTTTGTTTTTTTTTTAAATTATTTTAAATATTATTTTTTTAAATTAATGTGTATTTTTTTAAGCAGGTATCTTTTTTGTTCAAAAAAAAGCTTAGGCCTTTTCCTTTAAGATAGTTCTGGTCGCTTTTTGGGCCGCGAGTGGGCTATGTATAAAAAAAAAAAATTTCTAAGTCAAGACGAGGATTTTTCAATTTTTAGAATATTTTAATTTGTCAACATCTCTATAGAAAAAAGTTATTTTATTCCTGGGTTTACCATATTGTGGGTATTACAGTATCAAGGATATGAAATGCGAGTTAGGTAAATTTTTTTTCAAAAGATTGAAGAAATAGCTAAAATTTGTGTCTAACCTACTATTCAATAGGACCAACCTTGGTGGAAATCATCCAAATCGGAAGACATCGATTTAAAAAGTTGGGTTACTTGACATGAAATCCCCCATATGTAATTTATCTGTGGCCCTATGGAAAAACTATGTAACTCATTTTTTTTAAACACTAAAAAAACACTTTCACAACTTACCGATAGCTAAAGAATATGGATTTTATCTGCCATATAAACAGAGTTCCAATATTCACTGAAAAAATGAACAATTTTCTCTAATAACCAAATTCATATCAATTTCATAGAATCAAGTTAACAATTTGTGGATTTTGCACCTATTACCAAAATGATTATATTGATTTCTAAAAGTTGTAAAAAATCAAAATTGTGAATATTTTTTTTCTCAATAAATGATATATTTAATTTTAATTAAAAATATGATCAAAAAATATTGCCGTCTAAAATAATTTGTTAATTGATTTAATTAAATAAAGCTCAGGTTTTGACAACTCCCAACAACAATTCTACAAGTTTGTTTTTTTTTTTTTAACGAAAAAATCATTTAAGATTTTGTGATATATAATTAATATTTTAGTTAAAAATTTATTTCAAAATAACTTACATTTTATTTAAATCAAAATTATATTCTTAAATTTCTTTCCACTAAAACAATAATTGATTCAATTATCACATTAATTAAATTGAAATACTTTTTAAGCAATTTTTTTAAATTTACAAAAAACTACTCATAATTTTTTCTATGTTACAACTACGGAGATCGCAAGGTTATTAATCGACCGGTTTTAACCGGTTACTTTAGGTTTGCCCAAGACGGTTATTTTAAAATTCACATTTTCGAATATCGAATAAACCGGTTATTTTGGTATAATAAACCGGTTAATTGAATAATATGTAATTTTTTTAAGCTTTACTTAATAATGTTGTAAATTTACTGATAATTAAAGTATTTTTATAATTGTAATATTGGGCAATCTTAAACTTTTATTAGAATGTCAAAACAAAATTTAAAAAAAGCCAAAAACCATTATGAAAAATGTAAATAAAAATCGCTTATAAAAGCGTGTGTTCTTGTAAAAAAAAACAAAATAAATTTAATATACTAAAAAGCGTTCAGTTAGAAAGTAAATATTAATTTCTGCGAGAGTATTTTATATATTAAATATGTTTTTTTATAGATGTTATCTCCGGATATATTTCCTGATTAAAATATCGAAATTTGGATTGAAACCCCATTAACAGTTCAATAAAATAACCACAATACTAATTATTGTCAACAGTTAAGCACGAGCTATATGTTTACATTTGTCCTTCAAGATGTGCTGAAAAAGGCAACAAGAAAAAGAAAGACAAAAATATGAACAACAAAAAATGTACTTTGAATTTCAAGAAGAATTCTTGGCAAAAAGTACGAAAAACAGAAGTAAGGGAGAACATGTAAATCAATTAAAATAGGTAATCATTCATTCAAAGCAAATTTCGATCTACCAAGGTAAAATACCATTTGGTTTAAAGATTGATGTTTGACTATTGACATCATCCGTCGTCAATGGCGATGAGTGTTAAATGGCAAACCCCTCTGAAGAGATTGTGTGGTTACAATCGAAACTAGTCAGGGCAACCTCAGTCAAGAACGAAAAATTATCAATAAAATTTAATTATTTTTATGTTGTAAAATTCCTTTCTTCATAGAAATAATTTAATGAACTTAAGCCTGATTAAAATATCGAAATTTGGATTGAAAAACCATTAACAGTTCAATAAAACAACCACAATATTTAGCAAATAAATATAAATTGTTTAAAAAAAGGCTAAAGTGTGATCAATTTACTGGTCACACTTCCCTTGGATTTTATCGTCAAATATTTGTTAGGTCTGAACAAACCTTAAGTCATATCTATGTATTTTGTTGGTTCCTTTTATGTATTTGCCTTGAAACCGGTTATTTTAAAAATGCTTAACCATAAACCGGTTTTCTCAAAATAGCAACTATTCGTAATATTCGAAAACCGGTTTCTGAAAATACTCGAATATTCGATCTCCCTAGTTACAACTTCACTTTAACCTTAAGTAGGCGATAAATTAAAAAAAGGTTCATCCTATCTCGAAGGTTAAAGTAAAATTATTATTATGGAACACTTTTTTATTCGACCGACAAAATCCTTTCTTTAGCTCTCGGTAAGTTGTGAAAACGGACCTTAAAGTTTTAAACTTATTTTACTAATTATTTAATATGAACTTATTTTATTATGCATGCGCATTAAACAAAACGAAATTTTATATATTGTTAAAGATTTCTGGATCCATCGAACATTAAAACCGAAAATCAATGTTACATAGAAAAAGTTTTTTTTAATTTTTTTTTTATATGTAACGGAAATAAGGAACCTTTAGTAAAAATATTTACTATTTGACTCAGCGCGTTGATTTACCCGTTTTTTACGAAAACAAATGGAGTTTTTCCAAAAAATAAACCGAGTTTTTCTCTGCTTTTATGCATAAACTTAATTAAAATGTTTACCCTTCATGCATAAACTTTTAACTAAATTTCTTGATTTTATGAAATTCATGGGCCAGTTTTTGGGATGTGGATTAACGTTTAACATAGTTTGAATCTCAGAAAAGTTTTCTTTATTCTCATATTTTAAAAATTTAGAAAAATTCTTAATTAAAAACTTCCTTTTGGAAAAGATAAGAAAAAAATAATAACAAATTGACCCCCATTAATTTAGAGGGTCCGGCCCGCCTTAAAGGGTCGCTATTGATATTGATCCAAAAGTTTTGGTTCGTTTTGTTATCATGCTTAATTTTCGAGATATGGGCATTTCCATGAGAATGTAAGCCACGACTCATAAAATAAAAACCCTTGAAACTTTTTTTAATATGGTCGAAATTAAAAAAAACACTTAAAATTTACTATGCAAAGGTTTTAATAGCTTATTACAATTTTTAAAGAACAAAAAATAAAAGTTAAAACTGACTATCTCTTTGTTTTATTTTTAGTAACTGCAATCATCAATTTTCACTTTTCTGCAGCTTAAATACAGATACTACTAAAATTGAAATTATACCTTAAAATTAATGTTTCAACAACCATAAACAAGATCCACGAGGAAAGACCAAATATAAAGTTCGATTAGCAGTATATTTTCGGGTTTGTTTTGGATGCTATTCCAATGTCACATACGTGGTGAAAAAACAGCATTTGTCTATGTCATTTGTGTTTCAGTTGTAGGTCTTTCAAAATAAAAGTTCAAAGCAAGATATTTGTTGCAAAAATATATTGATCGGAACTATTTTAAAATAGGTATAATACAAATTATATAAGCCTTTAAAGGTCGTTACGTACGATATTGTAAGTACTATAAATCCAACTTAATGTATCATCTTATTATGTTGGTATTAAGTTTTTTTTTTTTTTTATAATATATATAATTTAGTTGTTAATATTTTTTTTTCTTCTTTTTTTATTATTATTCCTACACTAAATCCCGCGAAGCTTTTTGCTTGTCTGCAGGAGACCAGAGTGTCTGGCGGGAATCGAACCGCAACCCCGGTACTTATAGACTAGCTCACTACCAGCCAGCCTACCGGGAAATTTGTTCCAAACTTATTTTATTGAAATATTAGTCATCTAAACAAATATTATTGGGATCGGTCCATAGTTGAACATAGCACCCATAGAAATACTACTCCCGAAAATAGCTTTTTAAAATCATAACTTCCTTATAGATGTTGGTATTGACATAAAAATATGCGACAGTTATGACAAAATGTTGTGCTGGTAGGTCCAAAATTAACCATATAAACCCCCTTCCTAAAATCGGTTAAAGGCAAACAAATCTCATAAAGATGAATAATATTCGTCACAAATAACTTTTATATAAGTCTTAACCTCATCATAATTCTGTTCTGGCGACCATGATTGCCCATGGGTCAAAGATAGGGAACAGTCTCAAAAATTTTTTCTTAAAATATTATGGTGTAGGGTATTATATGGCCGGGCTTGACCGTCTTTACTTTCTTACTTGTTTGTTTTAAGTTTTTATATACATATATTTACCAAAAATATATTTCATACCTTGTCAATACTATAAGAGAAAAATCTGTGACGTACGGAATGTCACGAACGATATTACATTTTTTTCATTACAAAACCATCTAGAAAAATTTGTTTCTTTCCAATTGCGGATTGTAAAGGCAAAATATGTAATTTTATATATAAAATTAAAATAAGGAAAAATACCACCCACAATTCGCCGAGTTTCGCATTATATACATTCACCCCAAAATCACGTACGATATGCACTTATTTTGCTAGATATTTTGGACAACAATGTTCCGCATCTAATAATTATTTTTGTTAAATATTAAGTACCCTTTAAATGAGACATAATGATAAAAAAATTTAAAGTTACTACTATTTATGCAAAATCTCTATCGCTCTGAATGCATACAAATGTCACGTACGATGACATGGTAATGCCCATATATTCCTAACATTTTTTAAAATTAATAACCTAAAAACTATTACACGTGTGTTCTTTAAATCATATTCTATGAACCAAGAAAATCTGGGAATTCTAGGGAGTTGCAATTTTTGGTTCAAACGGTGATCAGAGCTGCCGTTTATTTGTTATATCGTACCAAAATTGATAATTTCTTTCTCAATGTGAGATGTGAATATTTTGTTCATGTTGGTTACTTTTTTTCTAAAATAAAAATACGTATGAAAATGTTTTCCTTGATACTTTTGCAATTTACGGTATTTAAGCTTTTAACATTTTTATTTACATGGGGGGTTATCGCGTATTCCAATTCAAAGGAATTTATTAAGACTTCGAATAATTCGCACTGTGCACTACGATTTTCTTATTAACTTTTTGTTTCAAAAGAACGGAAGTTTTTTATACGTTATCGAAATCAAAAAATCCCCTCCAGATATTTTTTTAAGAATTATGTTAAGAAAAAAATTACCAAATTTAATTTTTTTATTAGAAGCCATGTTATGAAACTGATAACAAATGGAGTTTAAATAGATAATTTTTTTTTAATGAGCGTGGTTTTTCCTAATTATAAGAGTTGTAAAGATAAGTTTCACTTAATAAAGTAGAATGTTCATAACATCACACGGAATTGATTTCAGAACATGACTGAAAAAGTACACAAACGTAGTTTTAGTGTTTCTTAAAACTTGAATAGAAATAAAATGTTTTAAATTTACATTATTTCCATTTTATTATTTTGAAATGTACATTGGAATTTTAAAGATTGTTCAAATATAAATTGATCTATAACTTAAGAATTTATGGAATTTACGGTAAAAAATGGCATGAATTTAAGAAATTTTAAATTGAATTTTTTATAACCTGTCGGTATGTATATTTTTTGCAGTATTTTTACAAATTTTGCTTATTGTTATCTATTCAACAAAATTCAGTTTATCACCTTTCAATAAAAAAATTTTGTATGGAAATTAACTCTTATAGAATAAAAATATTTTTTATGAAAAAGGTCTCAAATATATAAAAACTTTTAATTTAAGTTTCTCGTTATTCGTTAATACGTACAGATTTACATTTGTTGTTTTTTTTCTTAATTTGTAATTAATATTTAATTTTGATGCTTTTTTTCAAGTAACAAAAGGCATTTCTAATTTGGTTATATTTTTTCACATTTGGAACTTTTTTCAAAACTTTTGGTTGTAAAAATGTCATTAGTCGTGGCAGCACTGCTTGTGACCCGAAATTGCTCGATTTCACTCTTTATTTCTTAGTTTTCGGCATTTTAAACTTCTAATTTTTCTGTTTTTTAAGAAACTATGGAGTTACCTTGTTTTTTCAAAAAATGCATGGAGGTACCTTGTTTTTAAATAAAAATTAGTATTTTTCTGATTTTTGTTTTTCAAATAACTTTTGAATGAGAAACTATATCAAAATGTCGATCTGACAGAGTGATAGTAAATGAAATACACTTTCAATTTTTGGTGTTATCTCAAATCCACAAAAAGTCGAGTTAACTAGTTTTTTCATACGGTCGCAGATATGCTTACTCTCACACAAGCTTACTGATCTGAAGCAAACAACTATAAAACTGTAATAGATCAGGAATGTCAGCGTCATACACAATTGGGTAAGCAAAACTCACATGTACGCCTACGCTCTTTTATTTTGCGAGCGTAAAATATAATTGTTTACTGCAAAACACTCTCATTCAGCGGGAAATATCGCACGGCCTGTTTTGAGGCCTCTAAACAGAAATAATATATTTATTATTTATTATATTTGCTTCTGTTTTGTTTTATTTCTGTTTTTAACATTGTACAATGATTTTAAAAAAATTAAAAATATTGGAAAGAATTGTATAAGGTTGTAAAAAGACTTCAAATATTGTCAAGTGCTCAATTTTTCCAAAAAAATAAGCAAAGTTTCTGCGAACTGCAGGTTCCAAATTAAATTTATTTAAATAATAACTGATTGTGTCTGTGCATAACTCAAAATTTTTCGATAATTGTATTATTATTAATTGCTCGAAAGTCTTCATAGCAAAATATGTATGTTAATTAGGCCTCGTAATAGGCCTCGCAACCGCAGATTTCTCCCGCTGGGAATGTAAGAGACAAGAGTAATCGCACCAACACAATCATAATTGACACCACTGTAATAGATCAAATCCCCACATACATAAAATAAATTGTTGTTGAGTAACCAAAATATATACAAGAAATAATTTGTATGGCAGAAAAACATCCCTCCCTGACCCGGAGTTAAATATGAAATACATTTTGAAGAAAATACTTTTAAATGAGAAAATATTTCAAAGTTATTTTTGAGAAAACAAAATATTAAAAGATTTTGTTTTTTGTGCTTAATTCCTTTTTTTAAATAATTGATAAGAAATACTGAAATTTATTGTTGGAGGATAAGCTGTTCCTATAGCTTTGGCTTTTCTAAAATTATTTAGGAGAACGTTTCCTGATGATCTGGCCTAAGCAACCAGTGAAATGCGCATAGGAACAGCTTATCCTCCAACAATAAATTTCAGTATTTTTTATCAATTATTAAAAAAGGGAATTAAGCACAACAAACAAAATCTTTTAATAAATAATAGTATTCCCAAAAACAACTTTGATAATAAAAACAAAATATTCTATTAATAATATTTCTATATGACGTGCTTAGTTCCCAATTTTTATTTATGATAAATACACTGAAATTTAATGTTGAGGGAGACCTTTCAGAAAAGATAAACTTACTGTTTACCGTTGTTGTTATGCTTAAGGTTTGATATTGTTACAAGTAAAACTTGAGTGTTTATAATTCTTATTCACTTTACAGTTTTATATGTATAATATTTTTCTTTGCAAAAAGGTTTCCTGATGAGCTGCCCTAAACAGCCAGTAAAATGCGCACAGAAACAGCTTAACAATAAATTTCAGCGTATTTTTCAAAAATGAAAATTGGGAATTTAGCACGTCATAGAGAAAAAAAGATTAAAATAGATATTCTCAATTTTTTGGATTTGCATATCAAATAAATGTACATACTTCAAATATTTCACATCTCTGATTGTGATTGATACATTTATTTGGAGTAGACTTTAACTAAGATCGCCATTTGAGCTGGTGAGTTTCAAAATGACTTTCAATGTTTGCTGATGTTTTAACACAGTTTTACCACGACATTGTTTTAATGCTTCATCATAAAAATTTATGAAATCAGATATTTCTACATGTATCTTATCTTCTGCGAGAGTAATCTCCACCATTGCGCTTGAATTTAATATTTCATTATAGTCGTATTCAGTGTAACCGCTTTTATCGTCTACTTTATATGAACGGATCTATCATATTAACATGGTTCACTTGTACCAATTTCTGCGACGGGCATTATTTTAACCCGAAATTAAATGTGTCCATTTCGGTAATTTCAGTGACCTGTTACAAAGTGACAAAAAGGTGCCAATTAACCCCCTTCTCGGACATCGCTTCGTTAAAGTGACAAGTCCCTTTCAATAAAATTTTTAGACATACACGCAGAGAAACAAAATGTTTACAAATTTTCACCTCCAGCAAAACTATTTTTAAAGAAATTTTTTAAACATATTATGTTTAATTTAACCATATTATTGTCGCCGACAACCATATTATTGTTTAATTAGTTCTCCATCCAAAAAGCCATAACCATATTATGGTTGCCTCTTAACATGTTATGGTTAAATGTAACAATAATTTGTTTTTAAATTAACAATAGTATTTTCCTATTTTCCAAGAGCAACATTCTCCTTTCAACCATCTGCTATTGTAAGTGTTGAACATATTTTAGCTATTATTAACCAAAACATGTTCGGAGGCAACCATAATATGGTTGTGCCTTCTTGATGGAGGACTAATTTAACCATAATATGGTTGTCGATGACAATAATATGTTTATAATTTTATTTAAAAATAGTTTTGTTGGAGGGGACCATATTTAAACATATTTTTTCTCTGGGTGTAGAACTGGTCCCTACCACTTTAGAGTTGTCACGTGACAAGTTTGGAGTGGTTTATTTTTATTATTTGATGTTCAGTTTACGTTTTGTTTCTGTCAGTGGAGTTTATTTGTTTACACTTTGTACTTGTTTTTTACATTTCCAAATTCGATGTTTTCTATGAATTCGCCTTTGCGGTCCCCTAGAAGGAAGCGAACTGACACCAAAGTAGTCCCATGATTGGGGTTTGGTAATACAGACCGGTTCTAGTTCTAACACTTTATATGAATGGGACCTATCACTTTAACATGGGGTTGTCATTGGAGGGGGTCTATTGACACCTAACACCACCATTTGACAAGTCACGCATGTATTTTCAATGAACGTGTTTAGTTTTAATTACTACAACGGAGTATTATTTCAATACAAGGTAGTATTATTCCAATAAAACAAGTTCTAGAACTAAATTTAAGAACAAAATTTTAGAAAGTTCCAAAAAAAAATTTTTCAGACCACCGGTGAATACTGTACTGTAATTTATTACTGTTTCTACCTTTTTGTTCTTCATATACCAGTTAAATGATTGGTTCTCCTTTCACTGGTCATGAGTTCTTTCTTTTTGTACTTGTTATGTTTTCCCAAATCCCAGCACCAGTCTGTTGGAACAATTGACACAAATTTCCCGCAGGTTCACCTTATATAAATTCACCTTGATTAGACTTATGAATTATGCCAAATATTAGAAATTTTTATTTTAGAATACAGTAGGTAGCGGATATATATAAATTTTTCTTTTAAGCGTTTTTTTCTCTTTTGAGCAAATATTTTACTCTTATAAGAAATTTATTTCTTATAGAAGTTTTTACTAAAGGGTGGTTAAATTTTAAGGGCCAATGCTGATTTTGAATAAAACACACATTATTTAGGAAAATATTGTAATTTCGTTTTATTATGATAATATTAATATGATTCAATTATGTATGGAACAAATAATCGGCCAAATGGGCACCACATATCGTCCACATCCAAATCTTCCAATTAAGGACATAACAAGTTCGTTATCATCTCACAATAGCGAATACCATTAACGGTAACTGCCTGACCGATCTCATTTTGGGAAAAATACGGCCCGCTGATGCCGCCAGCCCCATCAGTCACTCCTGGTGGGTGCATTGGTTTTTCGACAATTACTCCTGGATTATCATTCGCCCAAATGAGGCAATTCTGCTTATTGACAAATCTACTGAGGTGAAAATGTGCCTCATCACTGAAGATGATTTTCTTCGAAAATTGCCGATATGAATTTTGATATGAACGCCCATTTTCATAATAAGCCTGAATAACTTTAACGCGTTGCTCGATTGTGTATCTTTCCATGGTTCAAATCGAGTTTGTCTGAAATTGAGAAATGTCAAAGGAAATGCCGAAAAAAATTTGACGTTTAGGTGTCGTTCACATTCAACATCGGCCCTTAAAATTTAATAATAAAACAAAAACTTGCCTAAAATGTGCACACTAAGTTCGCTATATTAGTATGTACGCATTTGTTTAGATATTTTGCGAAAACAAAAACAGTATTGCGTGCATTTTTATTAAAAAAAATATTTTTCGTACGTATATTTTTATTGGTAAATATTTTTTGTTTTCATTTTTGACACATAAAGAAAAAGTAAAGGGGCTTTTGAAATACTTTCTAAAAACTGTTTTTTTTCTTATATGAAATTTTCTCATTTCGGTTATCTACTGTAAACAGCTTGAATCAACAAAATATGGCCGGATATGGGAGGTGTCCGGCTATGAGAGGTGTCCATTATGGGAGGTCTCACTGTTTTTGTTTGAACTTCAGTTACCGAATACAAATTGCGTACTTACCTTTACTTCCCCAAAAGTTAAAATCGATTTTGGTTAATATTTTATGTTAAATGCATGTAATTATTTTATTTATTTTCTTTATTAATTTATAAATATTTGTCAGTTTACATATTCGTATTAAACTAATTAATACTGGCTTAAACTAAATTTTTGCTTTTATAATTTTTTTTTTTTTAATTTTTTCATTCAATAGTCTTACAATCGGTAGTCCCGTCTACTCTTAAAAATTTTACCGATCGAAATGAACAACATTTGCAAGTTTAAGATTTTTTAATAATTTGTTTTTGGTTTTGCGAAAAACTTTATTCTTTAACAAAATAAATTAACATATTTAACAAAATTAAATAAATCTGCATTTGGTTGAAGCCTGGTAACAAAATTAAAGATTTTTTTTTCTTGTTTTTTTTCAATAATTTTTGTTTTCTTTTGATTTATTTCAATTAATTTTAAGTGTTGAGGGTTGTTCTAAAGTTATTTTATTTGTTTTTTTTTTGCTTTTCTTATTTGAACTTAGTTCGCCTTAAAACAAATTAAATAATTATAATACAAATTGAATAGACTATAGACAATATTTACTAAAGAACATTATTTTTCAATTTATTACATACAATATTTATATATATTTTTTTAGTTTTAATATTTATTTTGTTTTTTTTTCTTTTTTTTTGGTCAATATATCTAGAATAGCATTTAAAGTTTTTGAGAGTTTGTTTGAGATTTAGAGACTATTTTACATTTGTAAGTAGTTGAGGTTGTAGTTCTATCTGCCTGTCTGTCCAGCTGTCTTTTCTGTCAATTTGGGTTTTATTTCCCTTCTTCAACTTTTACTACTTTAGAAATTTGCTGTATGAAAAAAAAATTAACTTAATCAAAAATTTTGTTTATTTTGTAATTAAATTGAAAATGAATGTTTTATATTAGTTTGGTTTAATTTTTACTTTTGTTTATAAAAAAAATAAGAAAATAAATTTAAAATCATGTAACAAAACTGACTAGCAAACAAACAGATTGAAGTTTTTTTTTAGATTAAATTTAATATTGTCTTTATTTACATATGAAATCAAATCAAGCTGTTTAAGTTACTAAAATAATTTTTTTAATTCCTTTATATAATTTTAATTTAAAATTCTAGTTATTTGTATTTTATGCCATTACACTAGTTAATGTGGAGTTTCTTGGAATACCGAAAATGCTAAATGAATGTCAAAAATCGTTTGCGGTCTCGATGCTTAAAGAAACTCCCGATATTTCACATACCTACACACCGTCCAGACTATCCATTGTTTTGTGAGCACTAGAACAAGACATTAGCAGAGTTATCGACATACAATTGTTCATGTCTTATAACGTAGAGAAACGGCATGATAACCCATATCCAAAACATCTAGTGCGCAAGTTCTGTAACTCTCTCGTCGAGAAACTTTTCGATTGAAATGTAAGAAATGAAACAAAAATGCCATAAATTGAAACAAACAGCTGTTTTTCTCACTTAACTGCGTCTGTAACATTGTTGGCGAGTAATAACTGTCCCGTAAGGAAATTTCTCGCCAATATACTGAAAAAGTGTGTATAAAATTTTTGTGAGAAAGTTCCCGCTTTGAACTGTCAAATAAACTCACTCGTAAAAACGGGTTGAGAAAATTTTTTAACACTAAAAAATAAATTTAAAATGCAATGAATATTAACACGGAAGAGATAATTATTATGTTCTTGGCAGATTTTTTCATTGTTTAATAATTTTGGTTTTAACATTTTTTAAAAAAATACGAATGTTTTCAAAGCAATTTGTTCATTAACAAACATTAAAGTCGCAATTAAAATTTTTTGTTACAGCCGACGGTTGTTTTCTCGCCGCCGTCGTTGAAAATTTTTTAATTTTAGTCAAATTTGGTCGCCGTCAATGATATATTTGACTGGTATTCTCAACATCTGCAATTTTTAATCCGCTTCAAGTGGAATATTATGACATTTATAACGTAACGACGTAATCTCTTTTGATAGTTTTCGACATGAGTTACAGACACACTTTTTTCTCACTTTTCGAGAAACGATGGAATATTTTGTTTCACATGTTTTCGATGCGAGAAGTTCTCACACAAGTTACAGAACATGGGTACAGAACATAAACACCATCTTTTATTACTCGACATTAAGTGAAAACAAGTATGTTTGAAAGCCGTTGTTTGGACAAAAACAGAACATCAACAGTCTTCACGAGCCAAATTCATGTATGCACGTCACCCCGTCAGAGAAATGCAAAAAGCTTCCCTTTTTGCCGCAATACAGTGAACACATATTTATTTAGTTGAGATTTATTTGCAAAACTGTTGTAAAAAGTTTAGCGTCATATTTTTAGACATTACCACTTCACTACCAAAAAAAAAACGCTTTCTGTCGCTTTCTTCGAAAGCTTTTTCACACATCACTACATTCAGCTCTGTATAGTTCTCTATGACCCCGCCTTGACTTGTGCCCATGAATAAAACAAAATAATCTATTCATGCTCTTTGATTTGGGGAAACCAAATGACATGAAAACCAATAAAAAGGCAATGAAATTAATGTTTAAAGTAAGAGGGAAGACTTTAGCAGAAACGTCATTCCACATACGTACAGTCAGAATTTTCCCTGTATTCACAATCCAGATGGCGTTCATGTGTAACAGCAATACTCTCATTGGTGTTAGACCAGGTTGTGTGACCAAATGTTGCAACATGAACAAAAGATCGACAACAGGAGTCTAGCTAATAATCACTGAAATAAACTCCACGCCATCCCAAAAACAAGTTTGAAATCTTCTGCGCCTGCCGGACAAATGACGTCCTGCGAACTGCATTCCTATTGGCTAATAATTTCAAGCTGTCAAACTTAACCCTAGGATTACCCTCTTGGTATGGCCAGTCAGGCCAAAGAACGAATTTTCCTTGCAACGCGTTGCACGATGTACCGGCTAATCGCCCACAAAAGGATGAGCTCTTGAGGAAAACCGTGTATTACGAAAAAACGTACGGGTTTCGGCTACCAGATTCCTAATTTCTAGTAACGATGAACAGGCAAATACAACCCACATTGCGACGGTGCTCAAGAAAGTCAATAGAATTGGATATTGTACTGTCACCAATAAGAACCTTCGCCCTCCTGCACGCGGCCAAGAAGCTTCAAAGTAGACTTTGAAGCACCGGACCACACATGAGAGTTGTATTCCATACGCGGTCGGCTGTACGTGTTATAAATAGTTAGGAGATCAGATGGAGTGAATTTTAAATTACATCGTTTTAAAAAGCCGAGTCACCTGAATGCTTCTTCCGACACCTTGATTATATGATCTGTCCATCAGACATTACATTGTAACGGGTGGGCCATTTAAAAGTTTAAATTTGAACCATCGGTTATTTCAAATCTGGCAACACTTATATCACTCTATTCTGTTACAAAATTCAGTAGATTATTTCCGCTGAACGAAATGAATTGATTTACGCTTGAGCAACGTTGGGATCTATTGGACTTTATTTCCAAAAAAAAAAGACAATTGGTCAAAAATTGTGCGAAAATGTCGTACAAAATTTGGTTGCAGAGAAGGGCCAACAGTGCCCGGTATACGCAAGTTTATTGCTAAAGTTCACCTAAAAGGCGTGAGCGTACTCGTACAGTGCGAAAATATCGAAGCTGTGGCTGAGAGTGTGCGTAAGAATACCTCAATATCAACTCGCCATCGTTCTCAAGAATTTAACATTTCACACACCAGCTGCGATTTGACATCGTTGGACTATTTTCTGTGGGCCGCCGTTAAAGAAAAGTGTTATGCGAGTTGTATTCCATACGCGGTCGGCTGTACGTGTTATAAATAGTTAGGAGATCAGATGGAGTGAATTTTAAATTACATCGTTTTAAAAAGCCGAGTCACCTAAATGCTTCTTCCGACACCTTGATTATAAGATCTGTCCATCAGACATTACATTGTAACGGGTGGGCCATTTAAAAGTTTAAATTTGAACCATCGGTTATTTCAAATCTGGCAACACTTATATCACTCTATTCTGTTACAAAATTCAGTAGATTATTTCCGCTGAACGAAATGAATTGATTTACGCTTGAGCAACGTTGGGATCTATTGGACTTTATTTCCAAAAAAAAAAGACAATTGGTCAAAAATTGTGCGAAAATGTCGTACAAAATTTGGTTGCAGAGAAGGGCCAACAGTGCCCGGTATACGCAAGTTTATTGCTAAAGTTCACCTAAAAGGCGTGAGCGTACTCGTACAGTGCGAAAATATCGAAGCTGTGGCTGAGAGTGTGCGTAAGAATACCTCAATATCAACTCGCCATCGTTCTCAAGAATTTAACATTTCACACACCAGCTGCGATTTGACATCGTTGGACTATTTTCTGTGGGCCGCCGTTAAAGAAAAGTGTTATGCTAACAAACCAGAGACAATCGAGCATTTGAAGGCCAACAGTCGTGATGCCATTGCCGAGGTACGACACCATACACTCGAAAAAGTTGGTCAGATCGAATGAGGTACTGTGATGCTAGCCGCGGCAGCCATATGGTTGAAATAATATTCCATTTCTTACCGGAACAATTGTATTTTGGCAAAATTTCAAACCGTTTTTGTTTGATTGCATTTTTAATTTCAAACTTTTAAATGGCCAACGCTTTATCTTCATCACCAGATACTCAAGAGATTATGATTCCTCAATAATCATACCACGCATATATATAGGTGACGCACCTTGATCTATCGCGTGTTTATGCGTCAGCACGCAACATTGTGTTTTCCGTGCATTAAAATCGATCCTATTCACATTTGTAGAAAAAACTTCGGATTTTTGCATGAACAAATTATAAGGTTTTTTTATAATTAAACAAAATATTTCCTATTCTACATTTTTTAATAGTGTAAAAATCTAGTAAAAATATTCAAAAATGTAAACTAAAACTATCAAAATATCGCACTTGTTCCTATAAACAGCGTCAACTCAAAATTTTTAAATTTTCACTTTTTGCAAGAAAACAATAAACAGTGGCCATATCTACCAACTGTAAAAATCTTAGATCTATTTCTCTAGTATTCCCATTTGTAATATAAGAATACATATAAAAAAAAAGTTTTTTGTCTCTACTGAAAATTTATAAATTTTGAGTTGACTCTGTTTCGAGGAACAGGATATTGTCCCGTAAGAACTTTTCAATAGTTCTCATGCCAGTAGTGGATTTTCAAGGACAAGCGCAAGTTAAATGTCTAAAGCAGAAAACACTGTCTGGTCTGCAGTTGGTCAGTCGTGCTGGCGAAAAAGTCAATACTCTGATTCACTATATAGAGTTTCACTATTGACATTTCCTACGGGGTATTTACTCGTCGTAGTATAACAACAATTCATATTTTAATTATTTGCATCTTTTCTTTTTCTTCTTCCAAAAGGAAGTGTCGTCAATAATAACGTTTAGATTTCACTTTAGAGTTGTTTGAATATTGTATAAACATAAATGATATTTTTCCGATAACGATATGTTTGTTCTAAATATGTATTTAAGAGCTTTTAGAGGTTTAAATGTCTGCATTTATCTAAATATAAATTTATTTATTTATAATTTATTATTTATGTATAATTCTTTACTTTAGTTACCACCTTAAAGAATGTCAATGAAAATCTTAGTTTTTACTTTTTGTTTTTTTTTTTTTGTTTTTGTGTTTTATTTTTAATCTCTTTATTTGCAGGCATTATTTAGCTTTATTTTATAATCGTTTATAATTAGTTTTCTCAATTTATTTATGTACAATTTGCAAAATTTCTTCTTAGATTTTACCTTAAATATTTCATTTAAGTTACAAGTATTATTTATAGATGTATGTATATGTAGGTAAGTCTGTATGTTCAGTTATGACACCGAAGTAAATATTTGTTCAAAATCAAGTCATTATTGCATCAACATGAGACTTCATTAAAAGTCTGTTGTAAAATGTGTGGTCATACTTGAATGTAAATAATAAACTGTTTTGGCCTCAATTATTTACGAGTATAAGAGCAAATTAAATGTGTAAATATGTATGTAGAAGATGGATGGAAAATTAAAACAATTTAGAGATGTTTGGAAAAATGTCAAGATGTGGAACAAATTTTCTAAAATATTAATATAAAGTAAAGTACAACAGCTGTGCCTAAACAAAAGAAGCGCTCTCATGCCCATACAACTTGTATGAAACACCCCTAAATAGCGGTGCGTCAACGATTTGCAATTGGAAAATCTGAATTTGACAATGATTTTAATAGTAAAGTTGGCGCTATTGCCTATTTAGCTATTTTGGGTCAATCCAGTCACTAGCCATATTAATTATGAAAAATACAAAGATGATGAAAGGCAAAAATTACCTAATATAGCCTACTTGTCCTTCTTGGTCGACAGTAATATACTGTGAAAATTTCATGAAGATCGGATCAGTAGTTTTGACGCCTATACGGAACAAAGATATATACTTTAAATTTTATATATATACATTTAGTCAATTCACAAGGTATCCTAACATGTCATATTGTCAAAATGTCCTAATATTTCACAATGGTTTAAAAATATTGTTGTACGGCTTAGCCGCTCAGCGCTGGACTTTTCTGATTAATTACGACAGCACAATAAACACAGCAAGCAACATTCTATTTATTTAAGACACTTTTTGTTAACAAACCAACAACAATATTTTTAAACCATTGTGAAATATTAGGACATTTTGACAATATGACATGTTAGGATACCTTGTGAATTGACTAATTGTTTCACAGTATACAATTCGGCAGCGACCGCAGCTTTCGTTTGCGACCCCACACACAAGCACATAATACCTTTGTGTGCGTGCGTTCGGGGCTTGCTTATAACTGATCTAGTCCCTGCAAACAATTTCGATCGAAAAATAATCTAAATAGTTTCCCCATTTAGCAAAAATCTATCGCTTTTGCTATTCAATTCTTATTGATGTAGTTACATCGTTCGGGAAGAAGTGTCCCACTATGGTAATATTTACTTTAAGAATCCACTTAGTGTCTATATTATATGACGAATTAGAGCGCTTTTGAATTTTAATATCAATTAAATTTAGTAGTATCGCTGTTGGCTCCAAAAAGTACTCTTTTGAAGTTACATTTTTTCTTATTGTTCTTTATAATAAAAAGTGGTTCATTTTACTGTTTATCTTTGTTTGATTTTGTAAGGGAAATCTAAGTAAAATATAAAAAAATGAGCTTAAAGTTAAACAAATATTAAAAAATGTACGTTACATTTAATCAAAGTAGCTGTTAATGTTTTAAAGTTAAGAACCTAATGTGGACAAATTTTGTTAAAGAAAACTAAACAAAATCACAAATTTGTTCAAACACTAACTTTGTAAACTTTCATCATATTATAACTAGCATATCTTTTTATTGCTTTACAAAACTTATTTTACAAATTTTCTTCACTCAAAGTTATTGTTGATCTTCACTAGAAAAATTTAACAAAAACACTAATTTTCACACAAACATTTTTTAAGTCATTAAATAAACAGACCGTTTAAAAAAATCACTAATATCCTTTAAAAAAGATAATTATCAAATTATTATTTTTAATTTAATTTTCATTTGCTCTAAAGAAAATATGCATGAGAAATTATTAAAACTTTAACCAATCTAACCGAAGAATAAGTTTGGGCTGTTTTGTGCACTCATTTATACGGTAACATTTGGATTCCGCGGAGTCCCAATTTTAAGTACAATACGATAACTATTTCTATTTTCAAATATTAAAAATTTCACTCTATTTTACATAATTTTATATATTAATATTATTTTACACGCACGAAGCACCGATCACATGGCAACTTAAATACAAACTGTGCTCTTTTGCTTTTGTAATATTCACTATTAAACAGCAAATCGTTGCGAAGAAGTCAATATAATATGTGAAATATTCAATTGTGCCATTGTTGCAGTTGTATAACTGTTACAATTATCTGAACAACTCACTAAAGTGACGAAAAAGTATAATTTAAGAACTCATAATACGATTCTACCGTATTTTGTTGTTGTTTAACTCCGAAAAATCTACTGTTTAACTACCAAATGTGCCGAAGTAGCTAAAATTCGTAGACAATCGAAAAACACTCTACCAATTGCTTGGTGGGGTGGTTTAATCTACATTTTTTATTGCTGTAATGTGGGTTTTATTAACCCTACATAGATAAGGTACGACTATCCGACCTGGAACAGAATAAAGTAGTTGTAGTAGTAGCTGAAGCTGACGAATGCTCTGTATTGCAACAAAGTTAAAAATTAGGAACTTTTCGCTTCAATTTCAACTGCAACGACTACTACAACTACGTATTCTATTGTCACGACTTTTAAACTGCCGCTTTTAACTATTCACAGCTGGCAGCGCTATTCGTAACGTTGTACTATAGCGACTATTCTGTTCCCCAATACAGACGTATAGCTTTTTAATTTTGTACTCCGTCTCAGTCGTTTGTTTGAGAAAAAGTTGTTATGCTCAGTATTATCAATCGTAATCAGTATCTTGCTAGTAGTTGTAGTTTTCGTGCGATAAGTTGATTTAATTTCTGAGAAATTACAATCGGTACGTCTCAGAGACGTAATGTTATCTTTTGTTTAAAGTTTTGTGTTATTTTGCTTAAAATTTATGGGTTATTAAATGAACTTTTTTTTTAAAAATTGTTTGGATGATGAAGAAATTGCTTCTTTTTTGCAGAGTATTTAAGATGACTCAGCTGGATTTGAAACTATAAGTGAAGTAGAAAATTATGGTCCATTGACATTATCTGATAATATAAACCTAAGCTGTCTAAAATTATATATTTGCTACCTTTCTGTATTGAAAAAGGTACCACTAAGGACAAAACAGGAAGGTCAGATATAATTTTATATTATAACCAAACAAAATGCGGAGTCAATAGATTCCAACCAAAGCGTTCCCTGATGTCACATGCAAGAAGAACCCGCAGATGGCCAATGACAATATCTTATTGAATGATGAATAGGGCGATTATAAACTCGTATGTGATTTATTCTCACAACACTATTTCTGCTAATCAAGAGCCTTTAAGTCGCAGAGAATATTGGAAGAAATTTTACTCGTTCTTAAAAACACCTTGGATGAAAAAAGGAATTTAAGCTCCCACAAAATTATTACACTCACCGAAAAACTCATCTTCATATTGATGATGCTCTAACATCAAAATTGTGAAATCAATGTTATTATAAATGGCATCAATGAGGCGAAAAGTGACATCAATCCAATGACAAACGTCATCATAAAATTTTGTCATATTTTATGCCTCATCTACGCTATGACTACAGTGACTTCAATTCGATGCCACACTTTGTGTGCACTGATAGAAAAGGCGTCATAGCGCTGACAAACAAACTGACAAAAATGACAGACAGATCAGTGCGATGACATACTGTTATTAGTGAGACGACTTAATATATCATGTCATCAGTGCGATGACATAATATATCATGTCATAATATATTATTAACATTATTTTCATGTTTAAAATGAAAAATTAGAAGCAACAATTCCCATATTCAATTTTTTTTTATTATTTGTAAAAATACATAAAATTTTTAAAGTATAATTGAGAGTTATTCTGTAAATAAAGGGCGGAATACAACAAAAGCGCAGCAAACATATTTTCTCAATTTGACTTAAGGTCAACTACAATGTCACAATTTGATGACAGTTTGCATTGCTCTGATGACATGGTTTATAAAACCGACTCCGAATCGTCCAAAAATTATTTTAATAATAGTCAAAATCAATCTATTCCCCAAAAAAAAGGATACTGTGAGTTTTGGCCTTGGAAATTTCGACGAATATCAAAAATGTTGTGTATCAAATGTCAGACACCTGTATGTGGAGAACATAAAAAACTAGTCTGCACCACTTGCATGGAAAGGTTTTTTTGATTAACAAATCTTGTATTATATATAAATATTTAAATGACTTTAAGGAAAGGATAGTTTTTTATTTTTTTAGGATTTTTTTTTAAGTTCTTCGAAAAAGGCTGCTTATTTTATATTAACTTGTTATCTTCATATATTGAATTTTTCGATATTTCCTCTTATCATTATTTTTAATTACCAAATTTGTGTGTTACCAAAGTGTGTTATAAGTAAATGACCTCAATAATAAATACACACATTTCTGATTCTGTAAGTCCTTAAAAGGATATTAGAAATCTTACGTCTTTTAGACGTAAACCTTTCTTTAGCGTACTAAAAAAATAACGTTATCTTTCTAGGGTTATTTAACACTACTGATCATGACACAGCGTTGACGCTCTGGTTTAAGTATGGCATATCAGAGTAAAAGCTAGGCGGAATAAAAAGTTCCACCTTCCTCTTCTGTTTAGGTACGGCTGTAAGCATTAAAAGCAAATCTTCAATTTTAAAAAACAAAAATCTATAACACGCCTATGAAATAGTTTTTGTCCAGTTTAAACTATAAATGAAGAATATTTATGTAATAAAGTAGAGAAATTCGTTTGTAAGCAAATTTAAAAACGAAGAAATTTATGTGTTTTCTATCTGAATCCTAATTGGAATTTATTATTATTATTAAATATTGTATTAAAAAATATTTGTGGTTATTTTGAAAATTAAGAATTAATCAGGTATGTGATGGAAATCGATTTGGAAAACGAAACGATTTGAAACCGATAATATCGTTTTTAGAATCTTTTAAAATTGATTTATAATACATATTCCTCTTATTTCCTGTTCATATTCTTTTAAATTGTGTATTACATGAGTTAATTGCACTATATTTTGAACAACAAATTAAGATTATAATTCAGAAATTAATTTTTAAAATCGCTCGAAATGCATCACACCTTTTAAAAACGTTCGTTTTGGAATCGATCGATTTTCATCACATACCCGAATATTTTTTTTATTTAAAAAGAACACTCCCTGCTTAATCCAATTTCAAGGTATTAAGTAATATTAACAACATTTGTTCGTTCGTACTACCGACAACACGTAAACGTAGTATTGATAACAAGTGTACGTACTATTAACAAATAACTTATTTTCTCTGTTCAACACTCAATCGAAATAATCATTGAAGACTCCTTCGGACTACTTGTGAAATTCTAAGACGATGTCCAAACGTCTATTAGTCTCGTCTTTGTATGCACGATTAAGGTCTTACAAGAGGTCTTAAGCTCGAATTTATAGCCATTATTAAGGTAATAACAATGTTTTAACCAATAAAATATTATTCGCTTTTTGTTAACTATTAATTAAACCATTAAAAGTTATTGAATAGCTACTAGTAAGACAACGTTGCATATTATCATTTCAATTTGTTTTTTTTATATGGAAAATAACTTGACTATTAGAAATTGTACACAGACGCTACCACGCATCTTTTTTTTTTAGCAGTAACACTGTCACTTTTTTGTTTTCTATAACATTTGGATATTTTTTCATCTTCACCCCATTTCTACACCAAAGATAAATATATCAGACTAATAACCGAGCAATATTTCTTACTGCTCAGCTTAAAGGCGTGCGAAAATGTATTTATGTTAAGTCATGATTTCAAAAAACTCCAGCAAGAAGTTGCAGTGTAAAAAGTGACGCCATCTTGCAAAACTTGTTGTTAGTAATATACATTTTTTTCTTGTTCGACCTTTATTATTAAAATGTATATTAATTTTTTTTTAAGTTTCAGGACTTTTTTATATAAAAATATTAATTTTATTAAACATATTTTTTAAATTAGTATTGTGTTTTTTTTTTTTTTTTCTTTTTTTTTTTTTGTTAAAATAATACTAAAATTCTTATGTAAAGAAGACCTCAGGCTGGAAAAATTAATATTCAGATAAACGTTTAATTTACTTGATTACATTTTTAATTCAAACTGATTTTATTTTTGATCAATGCTTTTGATCAATGCTTGATTTGGGGAAAATTTTTTTCGGTGTTCCCCAATGTTGCTCAATAGCGCCCACATGAAATGAGTTAAAACCACATAAAATAAATTAAAAACACATGAAATAAGTAAAACACACAAAATGTTTCCTAAATATTAAAAGATTTTATTAGTGGTGCTTAATTCCATATTTTTATTCTTCACAAGACACTGAAAATTTATTGTTGAAGGATAAGCTGTTTCTATGAGCATTTAACTGGTTGCTTCGGCCAGACCATCAGGAAATGTTTTTCCCATAAAATTTTAGAAAAGCCAACAATATCAGTAAATAAGACTACAGAGGGCATGAGAATTACAAACACTCAAAAAGGTCTTATTTGCAACGATATCAAAGCTTTAACAAAATTGCAACAATAAAACATTGTGCTTATCTTTTCTTACATTTTTTTTCTAAATACTTTTCCTAAAGACTTTCGAAAAACGAAAAACGTACTTTTTATTACAAACGAGTCCAGTATTTCCCAAAGCCCTAACACACTAAGGAAAAATGTCTTTCTTCCTCTTAACAACATTCAGGTCAGGTTAGGTTGAAAGGAGGACGAAGCATCAATATGATGCAACCTCATATCAAAACGATATACACGTAGGCCTCTAGAGGGCCTGTTGTGCGCTTCTTAGAAACATGAAGAATTAGGGAGGGGTTATCGTCCGGCGTTAAGAAACTCTGTTTCCCGGATGTAATTCCCTAAAGTTTTCGAGTCAACGTTCCCCAGGGATCTTTAGTCTAATATGAAATTGCTTCCACGATTTCGTGTTTTGGCCCCCTCGCCACACACTCGTCAGTTTCTGCCCTTCCGATTAGGTGTAGTTGTAGCGGTACACTCATAGGGATGAAAAATTATCACTTTTATTTTTTATAATAATAAAACAAATGCAGAATTATAAAAATATATATAAAATTTTATGTGCCTTCTTTTAGACTTGAAATAAATAACTCATATATCGTTATCTAAAACGCAAAAGGCCCTAACTAGCCAAAAATTAAAAGTCAACTTTTTCGTTGATTCTGATGTTTCGCATCAACATAAATTTGAATCTTTCGACCAAAATCTTATTAACAAAAAACAAACGGAACTATCCACAAAATATTATATAAAAAACGCTGAAAGGCATTATTTACAGTTTGCATAATATGCAACATTGTCGGTTGTCAGAACAATTGTGAAGTTTTACAAGAAAAATAAATTATAAACAGTTTAATCCGATTTATAATTTTAAATGGTTTTTTTTTTATTCTTTAAAATTTTCAAGACGTTAGATAAGGCATTTTGCGTTTTAGGTAACGATTTGTAGTATAATAGCGTGAAAGGGATCTTATGATGAAAACTAAATTTCAAAGAAATACTACCTTTAGCCAAATATAATCGGTGCACTATTTCAGCTAGAGCGCACAAAAATATCCCTAGGAAAAAGCTTTTGGCAGGGATGTGCTAAAGACACGAAATTTTTCCCGAAAACTTTTGAAGTGCCTGAAAAATTTGCCATTGAAAATAAACCAAATTAGACAGGATATTCCTCTTTAACGCAACGAAATTTTGAATAAATAAGTTTATCTTTTCAAGACTGTTTGATAACGAAAATGGTCCTAAAAGGTCCATTATTTTATCTAGCCCCCATATATTAACAATTATCCCTACTTAACTTTTCATTTTAGATTAATAAGTTTCCGTTTTTCTATTCGAATTAATTGTGTATTTTAGATTCAGTACGACCAAATAGACTTTTCAGTTACTGAAACTAGAATTTTTTGCTGGGATTTGGGTTTCTAGAAAAGGTCTAAACTCAATCCAAATTATAAATATAAAGAAATGTAGCGTTATAAACTGCCTGTTCAACGATATCAACGATATTTTTTTTTAATGGAAGTTAAACGAACGAAATATTCGTTCGATATCGGTGAACACTGTCCCTTTTTTGCATGAAGACAATGGATTTTACATAAATAAATTTAAACAAAAGAAAGGGACATCCAAAATAGGCTTCTCTTGTGCACATACCTTGTTAAATGTGCCTTGGTATGATTGTAAATCAAAATTTTTTGGGTGATATGGCTTTATTGTCTCTTTCAACATTAAATTAAAATAATCGAATACATTTTTTAATTGTTAATTTTAATCTCTAATTAAACGTTAACATTAATTTTCTCATCTATTTTATCTCTTTGCAGGTGTCGATGTGTCTGGTATAAATAATTTTTACTCAAATTCTATTGTAAGTTTATGTCTAAATTGTTTTTACATAATTTTTTCTTTCTGTTCTCCGCATTTCTTGAGTGAAGATATTTAAACCTTAACCATAAAACTAATCTTAACAATACTTTGGCTTTTTACACTTAATTAAATTACAAAAACTAAAAAATTTTTTTTACGCTCGACATCTCAATAATAGAAATACTAACAAATGAGCACATAAAATTAAAGCATTCGTTGGTTTAGAAGTCAGGGCTGAAATAAAATGTAAATTAAGAAGAATGTTAAATAATCGTTGTTGTTCAAACAAAAATTTATAATTGCTATTATAACGATTATAAGGAAAGAAATTTACCTGCTGTATCAGCCAATTGATTGGGGGGATGTTCCGTGTAGAACATACTTTTTCCTATCGCCAAAGAACCTTTACGTTCTATAGCGTTACCAGATGAACTGAAACCTGGTATACTGTTACCGGATACTGATGATATCGATGATGTTGCACTGTTTGATGATGACAGTGAGGACGACGCCGATGAGGATGAGGTTCCTGTACCCTGCAATTCATTTTTCACTAAGTTGACATCAGATTGTAGAGATCTAATAGAGTCGTTACGTATGGGAATGATGTTATCTGGAAGATATTTTCGGTTATTTTTTTTATCATTATTTTTTAAAATTTTCATTCAAAACTAAATAAAATTTTTATAAACGTCATCAACAATGTCATACAAATTGTTGCTGAAGTATAAGTAGACTCAACTTTTAAAAAAAAAACTTTAGTTACAGGATTGAGCCTCGTACACAATGCCATAGTATAGAACTAGTATGCCAATTTTTTAGTTCACCCCTCACATATATAGGTTCTGTTTGAATTCAACACACATAAAAACAACAAAAATAAAACAACATTCCAAATTTTTCAATATAAATTTTAAAATGTTTCACAATATAACACTTTATGTTTAATTTTATGACATAAACAAATAATTAATAATTTTTTCCAATACATTTTGCTCATTTGCTTTTGCAAAATGTTTTTATTTTTCTCAAACTAAAAATTTTTAAATAAATTTATTTGACATTAATTTTTTTCTGTTGTTAATATTATTAAAGCCAGCAGAGTAGCATTTTGTGGTATGTAAATAATATTTGAAATCATACATTATTTAAATATTCTCCGATATTACTGAATAAAAATTTTGCCAACTTTTTTTTTAAAAGTTTATAAATGCAGCCTGCATTTAATAAATTGAAAATTTATTGAACTAATAAAATTTTATTTTGGAAAAAATGTTTTTGCCACATTCTTTACGATTTTATGCAACTATGTTTAGTGGTGGAAATAGTTTTATACACCAATACATTTAAAAAAAATCGTACTAATACAAACATAAATTAGGTTCCACTGACAATTGAGTTATGTACCTGTCAAAGAGTCGGCATACTAGTTGTATACTATGCACAATACTAGCAACCATTTCGTTTTTTCTTCTATCTTATTTCTTCCCAAAGTATTTTATACATTTTCCTTTCATTTTTCGATCAAAAATGTTACTAGTTTTTTTAAAACGTTGAGTCTACTTATACTTTGGCAACAATTTGTATGAATTTGTTGATGACGTTTATACAAATTTTATTTTGTGTCGAATGAAAATTTTAACAAAATTCTTCAAGAAATAATAATAAATACGTAATTTTGTTCAGGGAAAAAATTGCAAACGGTTTCTTAACTAAAAATATGTGCAGTTACGAAAAAATTTTTGCTCTATTATGAACACAAGTGAAAATTTTGCTGCCTATTGTGAACGAAGCTTTAAACATTGATTTAAAGCGTGTATGAAATTTAGTTTTTAGGTTTAAACTTTTGGGAAATTTAATTATTTCGAAAGTTCTCATTTACAGTACAAGTAAATTGGTTTGGTACTAAGCTGTGTTTAATCGGCATATGATATCAAGTAGTCCGTTTACAATTACCCCTTCAAAACAATCGCCTTGGTAATATAGATTGACATAGACCAATAAAGAGAACGACTTGAAAAATTCTTCTTACATGACAATATTGTTTCATACGAAAAATAGACGACTGCGTAAAATTTGGGTTTCAGCCATTATGTGAACCGGCTTATTGCAAATAAATTCGGCAAAAATATTTTCGCTGTCTTAACCCTCCGACGCGCGGTAAGGTCCCTGTGGACTTTTTACATTTTTAAACAAGTGCCGTTTAAAAACGGATGGGGAGAATGGCCACATATTTCATGACTTCTATTGTTGGAGTGTGATTAGTGTTTTAAAACTAATTCAAGGAGATTTCTTATTTGCAGAGTATTTTATTTTTAATTTTAAAGACGTTAAGTACGCCGTTGAGCAGTAAGGTCCGTAGGGACCTTGTATGAATTTTCATATGAATAACTAAAAATGTACTAAATTTCTTAAAACAAATGCTTAAAATGCATATTCAAAGTAATAACAAAGTAAGCATTCAGATAAATTGGATTTTTTTTTTGCAACTTTTAATAGTAAGATATCAGTTTCATTGTAATTTTCTTATTTAAAATATTTTAAATGCAAAAAAAAAATAAAAACAAAATTGGACATAGCTGGATTGGCATCATTTATTATTTATGACGAACTAGGCACCACCAAGAAATCCGACAAACGTCGTTCTTTTCTGAAGCAGCTAAGTAAGGAGTTACTGATGGCTAACATTGAAGAGCGGGCAAAAAACACAAGAGTAACTCGTTTTCTAAACATATGTACGTTCAGCTATAGAATCGATGGGCATAAAGGTAGGTAATTACAATAATTTCAATAACTTATTTGTTAAATATTTGTATGAAATTGCAGGTAATATCAAGAAGAAGTACTGCAACGCCATTAGTGGCTCCCCGTGATAATCGGTTCACATGCCGATTATGTCGAAGAGAGCAAAATAAGCAACGTACATCTGCATGTGCTGCCAAAATCCTGTGTGTGCTGAGCATTCGACTACAATCAAGAAATGTCGAGAGTGTATCAATAATACAGAAAATTAGTTACCAACATCTATTCTGAATATAACTAGTCTGAATTCCATATGTTTTGTTTATAATTGCAATTATTATTTTAACAATTCAACTGTATACCTCATTTTTTTGTATATCAATAATAATTTAAGAATATTTTAGCATATTTACATCAAAATGAATTAAAATATATATAAATTTTAGCAAAATTCCATGCATTTTCATATAAGTTCCGTACGGACCTTACCGCTCAACGACCGACTAAAAAGTTACCGCTCGTCGGAGGGTTAATGTTTGATATTTGAAATTAAATTCATTATAGGTACACAGAAAGAAATAACAACATTGATTAAGAAATTAAAGACAATTTTTTTAAATTTTTATAATTTAATAATTAGTATTGTGGTTATTTTTTTGAACTGTTAATGGGTTTTCAATCCAAATTTCGATATTTTAATCAGGCTTAAGTTCATTGAATTTAATTTTCCTTAAATTATTTCTATGAAGAAAGGAATGTTATTACATGAAATTAATTATATTATTGAAATAAATTTTGATCAATAAATTTTGAAGAAATTTTACTGTTTACACGAGTTTGAAGCATTTTAAAGAGCAATTTTGAAGAAAATTTCAATCGTGTAAATCTAGCTTTAGAAAAAAGAATACTTAAATACCTCTAAAATAAAACACTGTGCGGATCAATATATTCTGTTTTAAAATCATGTGAATTTTGCCTTTATGTAGTTAAAAGATATTTTTATTTTATTAACACTTACTTTCTCTGGTATCGATTGTTGCGTGTGTGACCTGTTTTGAGGGCGTGGAAGGTAAAGGAATTTCTAAGAATCGAAATAAAAAAAGAAGTTGTAGAAAAAGGTGTTTTGTTTTAAAAATGATTTTAAAATGTAATTCAACTTATAGTTAAAAGCTACATGTTTTTAAAAACTCTAGTCAATATTTTGCACACTTACCATAAACACGTATTGATCCCTCCGTTTCACCTAAAGAATTCTTCGAGATACATCTATAATTGCCAAAGTCACCATATTGCAAATTCCTTATTGTAAGTTTCATATGAGCCCTAGAAATGACACAACATATTTATAAACATATAGACAATTAAATACAATTTCAGCTTTATTCCATAAAATAAATCTTATTTCTTGAATAAAAATTAATTAAATTTACAAAAATTTAAGTAAAACTTCTTCTTTATAGAATTAAAAAAAAAAACATAAAATAAAACTGAATAAAAAACCCATAAAATATTTCAATAATTTACATACAGATGCATACATAGTTTATTTACACATCTCTAGCCAATTGCAAATGAGTGTTACATTCAACTCAATATGTCCTGAAATGTACACAAACGAGTATACATATAAGGATACGAGTGTACGTGTAAACGAGGATACGTACGATATGATAAATGTCATTTATTTTAAAATACATTTTCACTTAACAATCTTTATCATTGACTTACAACAAATACAAAAACAACAACATGTTTTATTATGTAGTTATGTATATGAAAAGCATACTTTTCTTGTGTTTATAACCCTGCAAGCATTTAGTAAATGGAAGTGACTTGGCATCACTTCTTCGCCACTTCTAGGCGTTTAAACAAATGTTTTTAACATTTAAAAAAACAAAAAATACGTTCGTATTTTTATCATCTAATTGAAGTATATTTCTTCACTTCTAGACGATAATAACAAGACAATGCACATTTTTTAAAAGCAAAAAAAAAATAATGGCATCAAGGAGGAAGAGCGTTCAGTTTACAAAAAAGTACATTTATTTTGCCATTTTTTCATTCATAGAATTATAGAAAGAACGATTACGTCATGAGTATGATTTCCCTTTATATGACGTAGTCCGGCAGGGTTTGTCAAGTCTAAAAGACCCCAAGATTGGGGAATTTAAAAAGAAATTATGAACTTTGCTGAACTTAAGAGCTGGCAGTTCTGCAATTAAACTAGAATTATCTTGAGTTTGCCGGTTTGGAATTGTAATCCAACCGGAAAGCAATTCACTTGAAGTCAAAAAACATAAAAATTAGTGATCTTGCTAAAGATCTTATTAGAACCAAAAATTTAGTTTATTTGTTTTGGAAAAATCCTTAAATGTATGCAAAAACGGAACTGCAGGACTAAAAAAGAAATTATCGGAAAGAGATTGTTGTTTATTATTTACGCATTTGGGCCCAAATATAAACAAAAAAGAAATATATTATATTAAACTTAATTTCAGTAACGATTGAAAGCTGATTAAACATTTTAAAGAAAAAAAAATAAAAGCCGGTGCTGAACAATGGCTGTCGCCAAATAGGGACGGCCAATGTGCTCACACGTGAATCTTTTCAAAACATCCTTTTCGGTGCAGAGTGGTCTTATATTGCCAACGGGTTTTATTGTGGAAAACGGCGCATCTTAGTTGGCTTACCAATTTTTAAGGGATGTGGCCAATATAATCTAAGTTATTCCTAATAAAGGCTTGCACCGCGTTCCATCATATTTTTTACGGTCACAAAATCTTAAACGATTTCTGCATATACTTCGGCAAAACTAAAGATGGTCCATATTCTCTTGTTTAATGCAAATTTGTTTATAAACGGAATATAAAGTTTTGCAACTAAATATTGTGGCCATATTAACAACCGTCCTCATGTGAGTACGGCGGATGTAAAATGGGTTAAATAAAGTTAGCCATAGAAATACAAATTAGACAAATTTGACAATGATGGTTGGAAAGGACAAAAAAATCCGCGCTGTAGAAAATATGTTAAAAATCTGATAAAAATTTAACATCAAATTTTTAATATTTTATTATAAATTTGCTAAAAATATGCTAATTTTTTACAACAAAAAAATCTGCTGTATATTTATAAAAGAATTATGCTAAAAATTTGCTAAATAAAATCGAATGTAAATTTTTAAAAAAAATATGTTGACAAATCTTCTTTTCTAAAAAGTAAAAATATAATAAAAAATCTACTTTTGGACAAGGAAAAAAGCAGTAAGCAATTCCCCATCTCAATCGGGGGGCAAATAATGGCAGTCGTGGTCGAATACTTTTGCGATTCGAAAGCAATTTTATTTCGAATTTTTTTAAACGAATCGAAATTTTTTTTTCATTGTTGTGAAAACTCAAGTTAATGCTCTACAATACTGAAAAAATAAGTTCGATTCGTTCAGTATTAACTGAAAGAATTAGAAATAAAATTGCTTTCAAATCGAAAAAGTATTCGATCACGACTGATTTCAATGGCTCGCTTTAAATATGCTGTGGTAGCACTGATTTCAATAGCTCGCTGTAAGACCACGGCTGCCAGATTGGACGAATAATGTTAATTTTGATGATGATGCACATTGACTATTTGACGATTTTTCAATTGACAAGTCTTGTACCAATTTTCAAAAGTTTTTGGTATAAACTGTTTTTTTTTTTTTTTTTTTTTTTTTCTTATTTTGTCAACTTCTTGGATACTTTAATGGATACGTTAATTTGGCTGACAGTAATTGTCCCGTGTTATCAGTTCATAGCACAAATATAAACGTAACAATTGACATTTGGGATTCTGGTAATAGATCAATTTTTCAACCCTTTTTTTTAGCACTGAAACTGAATTTCTGATGAGTAAAATCGGTGTTCGATATCTCTCAGTTCATGTAGCACCAAATTTTCGTACTTTTTTTTTTATCAATTATTGGAGATCTTATTCGAGTCACGACTCTTAATCTAGATTTTAAGCTTTTGTAGGAAATTCGGATGTATGACATCCTACACAATATAAGTCATCAGTGGAATAGCTTCGGGAACTGTTTTTCAAATAATTTCCTATCTTGGATTATTAAAAACCTGAATTTGTTCATATTTAAAAACCGCTTGCCCTCTTATATTAATTGGTCTGTAAAGGAGTTAAAACTTTACCCCCATATTCATAAAAAATATTTTTGATTAATAAAAGTTTTAGTAAACAAAGTTTCATAGAAAATGTATTTCATAAACCTGCTATAAACCTAAAATATTTTTTATGAATATGGGGGTTAATTTATATGTCAATAGGAGTGAGAATAACAGTTTTATTTTTAGTGATTTTTTGAGACAAGGAATATATATGTATGTATAATTTTTTTTATATTTCAACTAAAACAACCGGAAAATTAAAAAAAAATTGTCAAAACAAGCAAAAGTTAGTGTTTTTTTACAATGACGATTTTTGTGACGATTTAAATAGTAGGACGTTTATATTAAACCGAAATCTAGAAGATTTAATTTAAAATCTTTCTCAAAATCTAGTGCGTTTACATTATACTTTTTTTTGGCATTAGCGATATTTTGTCTTCATAACAAAAACAGCCGACGGCCTTTCACTTTCTATGTCAATTCCCTGGTCTGGGGGCTATTAGGATGAGGCATTTTGGAGACCAGAATTTAAATTTTTGGACGCTGTGTCTATTGTAGGACTGAAATCAGTCTCTCTGTATGGCAGGAAATCAAGGTTATTCTAGGCTGCGGTGATGTCTGAGAAACAATCTGGAGGATTCTGAATGTCTCTGGTCACTGGCTGAGGCTATCAGAAAAGGACCGTTCTAAGGACCAAAGTTAGCCGATCTCGTGTCAAACGTCCATTCAACCTAACCTAACAAAACAATCCGTTTGTTACCTTTTACGCAGCAGAAATATCATTTGTCGAGAAAAAAAAGTTAATAAAGTGCCAAAGCTTACAAAAAAACATTTCTTTATTTTTCTAGGAACAGCATTATCACTAATCGAAAACAAGTAGGTTTTTAAAAATAGACTCAGCTTTAATTTTCTTTCAGATTTTTAACTTTAGATCAGTTTTTCTGATCCGTGAATCCCGTCAGCAAACACTTCAACCATCTTGCCAATTAAAATCTTATATCTTCTCAAAAACGACTCTTCCACGGTGAACAAACCTTCCCAATGCATATACATAATTTAATGCGATTTTTTTTTCAAAACTTGTGCAATATTAAATGCTTGCAGGATGTATTTGCTTATATGTATATTTATTAATATGCATGTTTTTATTTGTTTCTTTTTTTGCCCATAAAATTCTTCTAACGTTTAACGTTCTAACATTTTACTTTTGCTTAAAGGAAATAAACTTTTAAAAGTATCATAAGACATTTCACGCTGCTCCAACTATACAGATGCATATACACGCACACACACACACACTTACACACATACATAAAAACATTTAAGCACAAAAAAACACTGACATATGTTTGTTTCTGTAAAGTAAATTTTCAATAGTGGCACAGTGGCATTGAACAGTGGATTAATTGATTGATTTTTTGCACAATGTAATAAAGTTTTAAAGAATTATCAAGTTTTGGTGGGTTATTTTTTACTGATTGAGGTGGCAATCGATGCAGATTTACGCCATCTTCCTACATGAAGAAAACTTCTTGAGATGTTTAGGAGGCACATTTTACTTGGAGGTACGTACTGGACAGTATCACCGCTCATCGACTAAAGTCGCAATTTGAACCTTCTTGGCGGTCTGAGATTTTTTGTTAAATTTTGTGAGCTGTTTTAATTTAACGACTTTTTAGTTTTGTGGCGATTTTTCCTATTTATTACCACAAAATTGTCAAAATGAAGAACAACGGTATCGTCGTCATAAAACTAAAAGAAATTCACAAATTAAATGCTAAATAATCGACACATGCAGCTTGACAGCAAAAACAAGATGTTTGTATGAATATCAAAAATTGTTAAAGGGCATATAAACGAGTTTAACAACAAGAAGTTTGTGTGAATGTTGAAAAATTTTAGTATTTACAAAAATATGCTCAATAGTTTTTCCAATATGTTTATGTTATAGGGTATTCATTTAATTTTTACTTTAATCGGTTAATCGCTCGATTAATTAACTGAGGTTTTGGCTTAATCGGTTAATAATCGGTTAATTATGTTATTGATCGGTTAATCGATTAATAAAGTTTTTTTTTAAAAAATTAAGTAATTTCAATAAAAAAACGGCATAATTAATTTATTATTTGGAGTTTATTAGTAAAAAAAAGCAATAACATGACAAACATAACAATTCTTGACCTAAAACGAGTAAACATTATTAAACATTATTAAATATTATTAAATACATATAAAGTATTAATTTAAAAAAACTGTGATATCATTTTATTATTAATTTCAATAGTTTAAAGAGATCTTATAAAATAAGTTTGTAGACAAATAATTTGGTTTGAATGTCAAGGATTTAAGCGATTCTTTTCTTTAGTTTTGATAAAACTTGACTTGGAAAAAATTCTTTTATTTATTGTAGATGTTGGATAAAACGAAAGCAACCCGTAATACAGAATATCTTATTTCTCATTCCTTTTCCTGCATTTCTCTATACATATTAAATCTTTCATTATGTCATTAGAGAACTGTTTTAATTTTTTTAAATTTTTATCACTTCTAATTGTTTCGGTTAATTGATATGAGAAGATATGAGAAGAAACAAATAACTAAAAACATACATATAAAAAATACGTGAAACAAAAAGCCTTCTTTGCTTGTATGAAAAAATATTTTCTAAACACATACCTTTTGGCGGCATGAAATAACCCCCCAAAATATAACGCCCCAAAAAAAATATGAAATAACCCCCCAAAGTGTGGGGCGTTATTTCATATGCAATAAAACCCCAATTTCAAAAATGAAATAAACCCCCAATGAAATGAAATAACTCCCAAAATCAAAATGAAGTAAGTCCCCAATATTTAGGGACTTATTTCATATGAAATAGTTCCCCAATTCCAGAAATGAAATAAGACCCCAATATAATACATATTGTTCAGTTTTGGTTGGGCGCAAAGACTTTTTCCTCTATGGTATAACAAACACCGGCTTCGCTAACTAAAGCTTTTCTGCATAGCCGGCCTTCGGCCGGGCGCAAGGATTTTCTCCTCTATAGTATTCCAAACACCGGCTTCGCTAACTAAAGCTTTAATGCATAGCCGGCCTTCGGCCGGGCGCAAAGATTTTCTCCTCTATAGTATTCCAAACACCGGCTTCGCTTACTAAAGTTTTTCTGCATAGCCGGCCTTCGGCCGGTCGCAAGGATTTTCTCCTCTATAGTATTCCAAACACCGGCTTCGCTAAATAAAGCTTTCCTGCATAGCCGGCCTTCGGCCGGGCGCAAGGATTTTTCCCCTATATTGTATTCCAAACACCGGCTTCGCTAACTAAAGCTTTTCTGCTAACCCGGTCTTCGGTCGGGCACAAGGCATTAGTTAGCGAAGCCGGTGTTTGGAATACTATAGAGGAGAAAATCCTTGCGCCCGGCCGAAGGCCGGCTATGCAGAAAAGCTTTAGTTAGCGAAGCCGGTGTTTGAAATACCATAGAGGATAAAATCATTGCGCCCGGCCGAAGGCCGGCTATGCAGAAAAGCTTAAATTAGCGATTCGGGATTTTCGAATTCGAAATTATAAATTTCGGGACTTAGAGATTCCGATTTCTGAAATTCAGGACTTAAAAATAATCCCAATTTTTTTAGGATTCTGAAATTATAGTTTTTGATACTTAGTCCCTTTTTTATGTTTGGTAAACGTATGCAGTGAATATAACAAAACACAATTTGTCATCATTATGACTTTTAAAATATGTAATTTAAAAATTAAATAAGTCCCCAAAATATTTTTAGGGACTTATTTCATTTCAGATTTTTGGGGAGTTATTTCATATGAAATAATCCCCCAATTGAAAAAATGAAATAACACCCCAAAAAAAAAGAAAAAACCCCCCAAAAATCGTTTTTGTTGTTCTCTGTACAAATTTTTGGGGGGTTATTTCATATTTTTTTTGGGGCGTTATATTTTGGGGGGTTATTTCATGCCGCCATACCTTTTGTATATGAGACGAAACAAATAATTAGAAACACAAAGAAATATGTTTTAATATTACAAAAAAAATCCAAATTTTGTTACAGCGGTTAATCGATTGAAATTTACCGGTTTAATCGTTAATTGAATATAGCCAATTTTAAATTAACGGATCAGTTAATCGGGTAGTAATAAATCGGTTAACCGAATGAATACCCTATTATATTACCATTTGTGAGGTTTATTTTGCCTTTTAATATTCTCACAAATTTTTATATTCACACTCCATAGTTTTCTTCATAAGTTTGTGTAACCGTTTGTGTGGCTTATTTGCCCCTTTATTCTTCGTTTGACAACGTCGTTTTTGACACATTGAATTAGATAAGTGATACCATGGTGGAATAAGTAGGTGGCAGCGCTACGGCCACAAATACAACATTACAACAAAAATGAAAAATAAGTCTCCGTATACGTCAAAAATTATATTAAACTAAAATCAAATTTTGCCGCAAACGCAATGAAATAAATAAATTTTTAGCCAATTTTTACTTCACTATGGTTACTATCTTATTTAATTTCAATTTAAATAATCAAAAACTTTAATACAATACAATAATCGCAGCACAAAACGTAAGCATAAACAAAACTTTGACATAAGACTAGACAAACAATACAAGAGCAAAAAATCGCCATCTGGCGTAGTAATGCCACCTGTTTATTTCATCATGAGTGATACAATCTTAAGCAACTAATCTTTTCATTGGGTCGGAAAATGTTTTTACATGTTTTTTTTTTTTTTTTTTTTTTTTTTTTTTTTTTTTTTTTAATTCGTCTCATGTTTAATGTCATGCTTTTTTATACATAGAAAGTTAAAATAAAGTTTGCGACTAGTATTTTTAGGCAAATTTTCCTAAACATACGCTTCAAATGAGCAGAAATATACTGCCGTGCTTACCTAATAGGCAGTAAAGTGTAAAAATGATAATCAGAGAAACCTGAAATTTAAATTTTGTATTTTTATTTTTGTATTTTTGTATTTTTTTTAATGTATTATTTAATATTTGACAAGCTTAAGAGATTGCTCTAACTTTGAAATAACATTTTTAATGATTTATTTTATAATTAATAAGTAGAAAATTATTAAAAGAATTATTGGCATTAAAGTTAAAAAAGGTAGTATGAAAACTTTCCTGTCTGTTTTCTTAGTACGGCAGTCTAATACCACCTTTCGATAATCGTTTTATCTCTCATAGTATTCCTTAAAATTACGGTATTGGGGAGAACCATCAAAACTTGATTTTGGCCAAATATAAGATAAATACTAAAGTTTATGGGAATCAGCTTATATTCGTTAATATATCGATCCCTTATCGCAAAAACAGCTTAAGTGACAAAAACACAATTTTACAGGAGAAGGTTTTTTAAAATATATTTCATAAAAATTTTGTATGAAGGTTGGTGTTAAAGCTAAAATTGTTTTTGCTATAAAATCTTAACGATACCTTATGTGACCATGGCATTTTAGGAGATGGTGCAAGTCTTGCCAATAAATTCAGTTATTAAAAAATGAAAAGAGAAAATGATGTCGCTTAAGCTATTTTGAGTAAAGGGATCGATATGAGGTCTGCTTTGGAAACGTGCTTTAACTTACACCAAATGTCCTCTGTAGTGGGGATATTTCACGATAGCAGCTACATGGGCCAAGTTTTGCTGCTATACATGCTAGAAGAACAAAATCACTGGACCTAAAACTCACCTAGAGTTTAATGCGCTGATGCGTTTTATGCATCTCTCAAAAACGGAGAATCAGTATAATTGTATGACAGATGTGGCACAACATAATGCGTAGTATGCATATTCGTATCGAACGCATGAAGAAGGTTTCTATTTTCGTATACGTCGCATGCGTTTTGAAAGAATGTTTTTGATACGCAATGATGACAAATTATATATTATTTTAAATGCTATCGATAAATATGTTTGTGTGGTAGATTTCTTATTGCCAAAATTGTTTTTATTTAATAATAATATTTACTCAACAATTGGTTAAAACCAAAAAGCTTGGAGCATAAAACGCGTTGCATTTATCTTGAATTGAGAAACGTATAAAATTAGCAGAAAGTATGAATCTCAACAACACATAAAACGCGTGTTGTGGACCTCCAGCTTAAGAGATTTTCAAAAGTGCTACGTGGCGCATTGTGATAAAAAATCTGAAGAAAATGCTTTGCTCAGAATGGGTGAAGCGTTTGCTTACAATAGAACAAAAACATCGTCGTTAAGGTGCTTTAATAGAGTGTTTGAAAAGCCGAGTTTTTGCGTCAGTTCATTACCATGAATAAGACATGAGTTCACCACTTCACACCTGAGACAACAGAAAAGTTAGAGTAGTGAACTGTGTGGGATGAGCTTCAGTAACGACTATAAGTCTTAATACATCCTGTAGGCATAAAGTGTTTGGCATTAAATGTTGGTCCTCATTAAATTTCAAGTTTTAGCGTTTTTTTTAAAATATAGATCTTTTTCTTTTTAATAAGCGTTTTTTAAAAAATTTTAATTGAATCACATTTTGATCAAAAATCGGAAGAAAAAGCTGTACTTAAGCTGGGTACCACGTTGCTCACAATAGAACAAAAACCGCGTCGTTAAGGTGCTTTAATAGAGTGTTTGGCGGTGATTCACTGTAAAAAAGCCGTGAGTAAGCCATGAGTTGACCACTTCACACCTGAGACAAAAAAAAAAGGTAAAGCAGTGAGCTGTTATGACCAGCGGCCACGCGGAATAAGCTTAAGTAACGGCATTAAGTCTAAATGCATCCTTAATGCTTAAAATGCTTGGTATTAAATGTTAGCCACCATTAAATTTCAAGTTTTAGCGTTAATTTTTTTTTTTTTTTTTTTTTTTTTTTTTGTAAATTTGAAAGATTTTTTGTTTTCTTTTCGAATAAGCGTTCTTTAAACTTGGTTTGGGGACTGAAAAAATAATTATAGCGATAAATAAATTCCAACAACAGGTTTTCGGTATTTAATAGAATTTTAAAGTCCCAAATTTTAACAGAAATCCTGTGAGTAATTTATAGCTCTTCTAAGTAATCAGGCCCACTGTCCCCTTTTGTATGTGCCTATGATCTAAATATGCAGATGTGCGTTTGTATGTGAGCATGAGTGTATGAAATATGCATGTTAGTAAAAGTATCAAATATTTTAGTCTTACCCTGCTGCTGCTTCTCCTTGTTTTTCTTGTTATTTTTCTAATACTTTCTACAACATACTACTTCTATTGCTCTTATTATGTTAGAATATGATTAGTTTGTATATGATGTCAAAGTTTTGACTTCATATTAAAGTTTTTTATTTCACATTTTGATAAATGTAGATATACACACACGCACATAAACACATACATAGATACATAGATGTAAGTATATATGAATATGTATTTTCATATTTTCATTTATGTTAAATGTGTTCAAAAAACTCACATAAAAACACACACACACACAGATACAGATACTTCTACAAACAAACTTATACTGTTGCTATACATACGCAAATACTCGTAGAATTGTAGTTCATAATTTTTTTCATATGCTCTAGAGACAAGTTTAGTTAACTTTTGATAAAATGACTTTTGTTTATTAGTTTAAAACACTTTGGAGAATATTAAGAGAGTAAGTAAAAGTTCCTTAAGAAATCATTGTTCAATGGGGAGGTGGTTTCAATATTTCGTTAAACATAAATGGGCCCTTCCCACTTAAAAAAAACTCAAACACACACACATAAAACAATTTCATATTAATATAAATATTTCATTAAATTTTTTGACAATTTAAAAAAAAAAGTTTTGAATTACAGTATTTTAGTTGTGTTAAATCATAAAAAGCGTTTAAATTTACCTGTAAGAATTTTCTGTGTAATCGGTTTTATATTTTTTACTCGGCAGTACCATAACTGAGTTATAGACCCAGTATATTATGGCCCTAAATAAATTAGAAAAATAGAAACAAATGTTAAAGAAATTAGTGAATATATAAAACATTTTTTAACTTTTGTAAGAAAGCATTATACAATAAAAATAATTTATGAATATGAAATAATTCCCAAATTCTATTTGATGAAATTAGTAGATATTTCAAAATAAAAAAACAATTAAGAATGTGTTTATTTTTTTATTTATTTATTTATACATATTAAAGGGTTCATATTTTTTTGATGCAGACTTTTCTTACATAAATATAACAATTACAATTCGTTTCGCTTATAGTCACATCCTTTAGTTGCCCCCAAATTGTTGACTATATCGCTAATGTGACTATAAGCCTAATTCACATATATGCCACTAGGAGGCATATAACCGAATTAAAATATAGTCGGTTAATACGAATATAGAAGATAAAAAATTCATATTGATAACACCAACGGGAGGCTTATTGTTTTGCAACAGAGTTGCATACTGTGTATAAAAATAGTAAACAATTAATAAAATATTTCATCCCTGACACCAAAACAGAAACTAATTTTCTTCAAGTGAAGAGTTGATGACAAAAATTGTAAAAATGATTGAAAAACCCGGCAAGCCGGGCTCCTGGCGTTTTAACCTATTTCGTGCACGCTGAATCCAGTGGTGCTAGCCGTTTTTTATGTTAGCTCTTGTTTTCGAGATATACCGTTATTTCGAAAATGGAGGAGGTTGCACAACATATATTCGCGTAACTCAAAAACGGTTTAGTTATTTGAAATTACTGAAAAATTTCAACCACACATATATGGCGGTTTAATAAAATTCTTAAAATTGGCCCCTGCAGCGCGTAGGATGCTCCTAGATGGGCCAAATGTATGACCAACCCCACTTTTTTTCATCTCCATCATTTATTTCTTACGTACCTACCCGGTATCTCCATTCCTTAAGCGGGCTCCCATACAAACTTTTCAATACAGACTATAAGTATATTGAAAAAAAGCCCGATAACTTCCAAGAAGTCGCCCCTAGGAGGATAAAATGTATGTCCGATCGCAATTAGTTTTTTGTCCCTAACATTTTCTCAAAACATACTTGCCCCTTATCTCCACCCCTTAAGGAGGCTTCCATACAAATAAAGCGTTTTATGAAATTCTTAAATTGAATAAATAGTTCGTCTTTTGTAAATAAATTCAAACGTTGTTAACAAATTTTAATCATTTATGGCTTGTTTTGTTTGCAGCTTCGTTTTTTATATGTCTGGAAAAAAAACTAGAAGAAGCATAGCTGCATTTTTTAATTTTTGATGAATTTTATAAAACAAAAATTCCAAAATGTTGCTAAAAAATTATTTTTTTTCCAAAAAAATCATGTTTCTTAACACAGAAAAAAGTGTTTTATCAATTAAAAAAATGGTTTAAAATGTATTTCAATTTAATTAATGTGATAATTGAATCAATAATTTTTTTAGCTGAAAAAATTTAAAAATTTAATTTTGATTTAATTAACATTTTAGTTGTTTTGAAATAAATTTTCAATTAAATTATTAATTAAATAGCAAAAAATCTTAATTGACTTTTTTCGTTTAAAATAAAATAGCTTAAATATGTAGAATTGTTGTTGGGAATTGTCAATATTTATTTAAATAAATTAACACATTGTTTAAAATTTCAAAGTTTTTTGATCACTTTTTTAATTAAAATTAAAAATATAATTTATTGAAAATATTTTTTCAAAACTTTAAAATTTTAAGTAATCAATATAATCATTTTGGTAATAGGTGCAAAATCAACAACTTGTTTGCTTGATATTATGAATTTAGAACAAATTTGGTAATAGGAGAAATTTATTAATTTTTTCTGTGAAACGTCTGCGCATATTAAAAAAAATCTTTACCTAAAGATAATTTCGGAATTATGGTTTTGTTTTAGTAATTTTAATTAGCTAAACTGTTTTTGAGTTAAGAGAATTAATGTTCTGCTACCTCCTTCTTTTTCGAAATAACGGTATATATCGAAAACAAGAGCTAGCCTAAAAAACCGTTAGCACCATTGGCTTCAGCGTACCCGAATTATGTTAAGAAACCTGAAGCCCGGCTTGTCTCAAAACAAAAAAAAAAAAGAGTCAAATTCTAGCGCGGTGTTATTAGTCTTTTATATTGTTTGTGGTTTCGAAAACTTAAAGAAACTTGGTACATGTTGCTAATGTGACTATAACGCTAATAATTTTCTTTAGTTTTGCCTTTTCTAACCGCTGATAGAAGGAAAATATGGCAGGTTTGTATTGATTATATTGATAACAGTTCTTAAACGGATTCGCAGTCCTACCTCTTCAGCAGTTGCTTCGGCCCCAGAAGTATTAAAAGATGGTGCATTTGATAGAATAAATTCTCAAGATCGTTTTTAAATTCTGGATGAACAATCCTCTGAAGCACCAACTGTCATCAAATCGCCTAAGCCACCCCCGATATATCTTAGAGAGCAGAAGTCAAATGAGTTAAAAAAAGAGAGTGATTTCGTTGACAGACGAGGTATTATAAACGAGACAAAAATACAGGTGAATAATGAGGATGATTTTCGCAAAGTAGTTAATAAATTTTAAGCACTCAATAAAAAAATTGAAACATCCCAACTGAAGAGCAGTAAAGGTCTTCAGGTAGTGATTAAGGGGATTGACTCATGCGTGGACCCAGACGGAATAAAAATAGTTTTAGAAGAGCAGGGCTCCAAAATAAAAAAAACGTAACAAATATTAAAAATAGGGGAAAAATTCCCAACCACTATTTCGAGTGGAGATAGAACCCGGCGACGTTAAGCTTAAAAAAATGAAACGCCTCCCATCTACAATTTGAAATGTATTCTGTACAGAAGAATCAATAAAGAGGAGCGGCACAAAAGAAATGGTCCAATCCAATGCTTAAACCTCCAAGGCATACTGTCATTTAACCCCTTTTTTAGTCGTCTGTGGTGTATTACATGGTACAGTTATATGCGACAAATCTTAAAACGACGCCAGCGACGCACAGTGGCGCCCGTAGAGCAAGCGAGGTTGCAAAAATCAAAATTTTCATGAGTGCCGACGAAGTTTTGAATAAACCCATGTTATAGGAAACTTTTCAACGATTTCAAATATGCCACTCTTAATAATATCACATTTTTAGTTTAGAAGATATAACCGTTCAAAGTTGACCGACTTTCGGTTTTCAAAAAAACACACAATTTTTAGTCAATTTGTTGCGATTTCAGGTGTAATATCACGAAAAATAGGTAACGAATCGCCTTATTTTTTATTTGTATTGATTGATGTATTTATTAAATGTATAATGATAAAAAAAAAATTAACTGTTTGCTTTGTGTTTCTCCTGGTAAATCACTATTTAAAAACTATCCGTTTTTTCACTATTTTTCAACTTTGACGGAAAATAAAAAAAAACTATATTTTTCTATATTTGCCATACGTGCAAAACCTGTTCTTTGATTATTTCTTTACATAATTCAAAAGGTTTTATCTGCCCGTTCGTGCCCGTTTGGCTTCTAGAGGTAAAAAAGTTCAAAAAGACATGGTTGCAGAAATTGTATGGCGTCCATCCCTTATATGTTTTGACTGACAGTAGTTTGATCTAATAGTTTGAAAAAAACTACTCATTGAAATTAGCAGGTACGTACATCACATAAACAATACTTTGGCGTACAAATGGTCAGGAACAATATTGACTTATGGTCCCTACAGGTAGGCACAAATCTTATTTGGACACGTGCATAATATCAAAATTGCATTATTTAGCCTAAATCCATATGTATGCAGGGAACAGGTAAATTTTTAGGCATGGTAGCATAAGCCTATATATTGCAAAATAAGCATAATGCCTGGATTAGTCTACGCCTGAAAGTTGGCGCAACAATTACTGAAACCATTAAACAATTTAAGTACTGAAAACATGGCGTTGAACAATTTAAAATTATTTGAACTGTTTAGAAAGTCAACCACACCAAAGTTTTTCACGGAAGTGAAAATTCTTCCTGAGAAGTTGACATTGATCAGCAAATGGGGCTGCGATGGATCATCCGGACAAAGCGTTTATAAGCAAAGGATATCTTTCGATGACGCTACAATATCGGACGGAAATATGTTTATGGCATCTGTTGTTCCTTTGCGGCTAAAATCGGATGATTCCCTACACTGGAAAAATCCACGTCCGTCATCAGTGCATTATTGCCGACCAATAATGTTTCAGTTGGCAAGGGAATCGGCAGAACTCATAAGGACTACGGTGAAGGACATTGAAGAACAAATAAGCAAGATTAAGCCTACAAAGCTGCAAATTGGAGAAGGAAAATATATTGAATGCAATTACGAGTTCCACCTGACCATGGTTGACGGAAAAGTCGTAAACGAACTGACAGGAACAACCTCAACAATGTCATGCCCGATTTGCAAAAAGAGTCGGAAGAACTTTTTTCAATTCAATTCAATTTATTTCATATATAATATGTTACATCTCAATTTTATATAATTAGTTGTAAAGAGTTTAAGATTAGTATCTTTTTCTGCTTAATTATAATATATTTCAATTAGTTTTCATAGACAGAATTATATTGGAGGTAAAAATTTAGCAAAAACCTATCTAAACCCCTTTTTTCGTATTATTTTTATATTTTTTTTATCGATTTTATATTATTATTTGTCAGAAGAACTTTGGTAATTTAAACGATTCTACAAATGAGGAGAATTACGAATATGGAATGTCACCATTGCACGCAAGGATAAGGTGTATGGAATTCTTGCTAAAACTGGCATATACCCTACCACAAGAGGAGGAAAACTTTGATGAAAATACATCAATAAAGGATAAGGAAAAGATCAGAAAGAAGCAAATACAGGATGGTTTTTTTGAAACAAGTTGGACTAAAAGTAGACTGTCCCAAGCACGGATACGGTAACTCTAACGATGGAAACACTTCTAGGAGATTTTTTGACAATCAAATCGTGAAAAGATTGGGAACGATCTTGGATGTTTTAAACTGCAAAGAAAATGTCAATTCTACAAAATATGGAGAATATGCGTCGAAAACTGCTTCTCTTTTAGCGCCATAAAATATTGGCGCATGGCAAAGATATAATTGAGTACCAGCCTTTGCCAATTGGAGAGCTTTCTGAAGAAGCACAGGAGTCTCTTAACAAATTTTATAAAAAATATAGATTGCAGAACACATTCAAAGCATCAAGGGTAAGGCAAAATAAGGACCTCTTCAACATGTTGGCAGCATCTTCCGATCCACTTATTTCTTCCCTGCGGCATGTGAAGTCACGAATAGAGTTACAAAATAATTATAGTTTAGAAATTGTTAGTCTTTTAGATATACCTTCTCTTACGAATTGTGATGAATATTTTACAGAAAATTGAAAAAATAAATTTAAAAAAATAAATAATTTTTTTTTTTAATTTGTTGGGTAATAATTTAAAACATAAAACCCTTAAGAAAAAAAATAAAAACAATCTAAAAATGTAAAAATAATTTTTTTTAGTTACCATAAAATTGATTTTTCTACTAATTTTAACTTTGATAACCCATAAGTAGGCCCCTACAAAGCGTAGCACCCTTTCCAAACGCTCATTTCATAGGCTGAACAGTTATCTATCATATGCTGTTTAAACTGTTCAATTATCTTATTCGGTTCAAAAGATATGATTTTTGCAACGAAAAAACACAAATGGCGCCACTGTGCGACGGTTGGACCGAAACCTAATCCCCCTCAAATGCAGGTAACAAATCAAGTTAACACTAATGACATTCAGGTACCGCACCCTAGCAATAACAGAACCTCCTACGATAACGTCCTTAAATCAAACCATATGCCAATGCAAGGTGCTTCGCCAAATAATGATGAAACTTCAGTTTCTTATTTAAGCCGTCTAGAAAAAACCATGGAAATACTAGTGCAAACAGTAAATAACTTTACGGACACAATGGGTAATATGATGAAGAAAATGTTAAAAATGCAATCGATGTTATTGCAAGCTGTACTTAACAAGCCATGAACTATTTAAACATTTGTTTTTGGAACGCAACCGGCATCGGCCAACATAACAATGAGATACTGAGAATACTTTCTTGAAAATCAACAAATTAATGTTATGGTGGTTTCTCAAAAGCATCTGACCTCAATAAATACGTTTAAAATCAATAGTTGTATATTATAACAAGGACCCTTGAGGTAGAGCTTGTGGAAGTTCTGCCATTTTGATAAAAGTCCGAATTAAACATCACTTAATGTGTGATTATTGTAAAGATTATCTGCCAGCAACGAACTTTTGTGTTGAAGAGCTAAACCAAAACTTTAAACCCTTCACCTAGATTTTCAATATCAGAAAGCCAGTATTATAAATATTATAAATAATTAGGACCCTGTTTCCTAGCCGCTGGCGATTACAACGCTAAACATACATTCTGGGGGTCACGGCTTATAGCACCAAAGGGTCGTGTTTTGTATAACATAATCTCTAAAATGGACTTAAATGTGGTCGCAATCGGACAACCAACTTATTGGCCAATTGACCAGCAAATAATTCCAGATGTCATAGATTTTGGCGTGGTTAAAAACATCCCCGCAGAAATGATTCATGTTGAAGCTTCTTTAGAACTATCTTCCGATCACTCACCTACAATTGTTACTTTAATGAACCCAAATAGACTTGTATCTACGTCTGGTTACTTAGCGACGTCAGCCACACAAATAAATTGGTTAAAATATAAAAAATATCTTAGTGCCCATTGCACAGAAAATATTCCGCTTAGTACACAGGATAACGTGGATCTCGCTATTGTTAATTTTGACAGTTATCTCAAACTAGCTGTTCAACATTCCAGCATATCCCTCAAAAAAAACAAAAACAAAATCATATATTCTACGGATGTCGAGCGTCTCTTGACTGAAAAAAGGAGAGTTCGAGGAGAGTGGCAATTGCATAGATCCCCCCAACTTAAGACTTCATTAAAAGAGTGCACAAAAAGACTAAGAAAGTTACTGTAGTTTCAAAACGAAAACGACTTCCTGGAAATATATCTCAAGGCTCTCGATACAACTACACAATCGGACTACTCATTATGGCGTGCAGCTAGAAATCTCAGTAGACCAGTTATCTCTAAGCCACCATTAAGACACCTGAATGGAAGCTGGGCAAGAAATTATAATGAAAAAGGAAATATATTTGTTAATCATTTGGAAAACGTATTTACCCCAAATATATCTCAAGATATAGCAGTCGAGTTACCGCCTGTAAATTTTTGAGCTGCTATTCCTCTAAGATTTGAGTTAAGAGAAATCGAAAAGCCTATGAAGGCACCCGGTATTGATAAGATCAGTAACAAAATTCTTTGAAGCTACTTCGTCTAGCAAAGAAAATTATTCAATACTACCCTCAATAATGGAAGGTTTCCTCAGTAACCATGATACCAAAGCCAGGAAATGATCACAAAGAAGTTGATTCATACAGGCCTATCAGCGTATTATCTAATATTTCAAAGATATTTGAAAAACTTCTAGTGTCAAAATTAACGCCGATTTTAAATAAAAGTAGATGGATTCCAAACCCACATCGAATTGTTTATGTCATAAGAAAAGCCTTTGAAGAAAAAAAATATTGTTAAATTAGTCCTCCATCAAAAAGCCACAACCATATTATGGTTGCCTCTAAACATTTTATGGTTAAATATGACAATAATTTGTTTTTAAATTAACAATAGCATATTCCTCTTTTCCAAGAGCAACATTCTATGGTTGGAAATCAACCATGCTATTATAAATGTTAAACATACTTTAGTTATAATTAACCAAAACCTGTTCGGAGGCAACCATAATGTGGTTGTGCCTTCTTGATGGAGGACTAGTTGAACCATAGTATGGTTGTCGATGACAATAATTTGGTTAAAATAACCATAGTATGTCTAAAATTTTATTTAAAAATAGTTTTGTTGGAGGTGACCATATTTAAACATATTTTTTCTCTGGGTGAGATCTTAGAAATATCGTATTCGATAGTCGTAGATAAATATCGATGTATCGATATATGGGTATTTATAATATCGGCGATATATTTCGATTATAATTTTTTAAATATCGATATTTTGATATATCGATATTTATTGCCCATCCCAAACTCAAATTAGATTTACTGGAAGGCTTGTTAAAATTTACGAGTAGCACAGTGTTTTCAGTTAATCATAATATGATTGAACAATTTCCCTTCAATTATAATCTATTTAACCATAATCATATCGAAACTCAATTTTTTTTCTCCTCCTATTGACTTAAACTTAATAAAGTATAAAATTTCACTTACTTGGGATGAGCTTCTGTATGACAATCGATGGTGACATCAGTGCCAGCTGGTGCCCCTACAAGTTGATTTGGTACCCAAATCATGGGCGAAACTAAATAAGTAAACAACAACAAAAAAAAAAAAAAAAAATACAATATTAAAAAAAGTATTTAAGCAAAATTTTAAAATCCTTGTAAACTTAGATGCGAGAACCCAAGTTACACAAAAATTTATATAGTTAAGTATGTGTTTTATTGTGTTGGAACATCTATATGACACCTTGAATTTTTATGAAAAATATATCGTTTACAGTTTTACGTGCTGAGCTTTTCTAAGAATACTACTTTAACCGTTACCAAAGGACGTGTAAAGAATCCTCAAGTAACAATTCGTTATTATCCTTGACAAACATACGAGTTTATATTTTGTATTTTAATAAATTAAAAGAAACAAAGGTGATGTTGCTGCTGCTGTTCCACTATACATACAAATTTATTTTGTTTTTTTTTTTTTTTGAACTTTTTGTTACCCCTGTTTCTTTTGGCTTTACAATTTTGTGTAGTTTTGTCTTTTCGAGAAAATGTTTAATATTTTCTAAAACGAACGAAGGAGCAAATGAATGAACGTAAGCAAACATCAATTTAATGTTTTGCTTTTACTACTGACTAAAGTGCAATTTTTCAAATGACACTTGCTACGTGACTCTTGTTCTAATACACGTCTTTTGGTAACAGTTGGTAAAAAGGACAATATCTGCTAACAGAATCAGTAATTGACTATGCACTTTATCAAGTGCCATAAAACTAAAAATGTTTTCTACAAAAAAAAAAGTAAACTTAATAAAAGTATTAATAAAAAAAAAACTCAACACTTTTAAGATTTTTCGTTGTTGTTGCTGTTTTGTTTAACTATTTTGGTATAAAAATTAAATTTTGTTGTAACTCTGTTGACTGCAAATATGTCTAGTGTCTTTCTTTGTGTACGAGTGTGTGTGTGTGTTTGAATGTGGTAAACTGCCGTCCATCTATCTTTGTTTCTAGCTCCAGTTGTAACTATGGACATCTTTAAACCCTTGTGCTCTTAATTTAAAAACATAATGTCCATCGTTTATTAAAGATACAAGAGGCTTTGGTCTTCTTTTTATTTTTATTTATTTGTATCAAAATAAAAAAAAAACCGAAAAACAAAACAGACTGAACATTTTGATTTTTTTTTTTGCATATAAGCATGTAAAAATGAGCATTAGGGGTATTCAAATTAGCAAAATTTGCAAAAATTTTAAAACTATTTTAATAATTAAAAGAAAACTTGAATTTCTTTCCTGATTTGGCACTGGCTTTAATTTTTATGAATGAACCAACATTCTGTGCAATATTTGTTTAAAAATATATATATATATATTTTTATAGAAAATAAATTATTAACAGAACAAGTTTTTTATGCAAAAAAAAAATTATAATTAAATATGCCTTAAAGGCGGTGAAAATGCGTTTAAAAATATGCAAAGAAAAGCATAAATATAAAAATAAGTTTTATACCCTTCAACACAGGTTTTATAAAAGTTTGCCATTCCGTCCGTTTCTTGTTTCTACAATATTAATCTTAGACCCTACACACAGAAAAAAATCGATGTAAAGTTGTCGAAAACAAAGTTTATTTTACATGTTTTTGGGAGTGATTTTGATTGATAGTTACTTCGTGTTAATTTAACATGACTTAACAATAACTCGGGAACAAATTTTTTTTTTTTTAAATTAACTATAATTCATGTTAATTTAGCACTCCAGTAAAGCAAAATGACATTGATATTAAAATTACAATACGATTTTGTTGAACTTTATTTCAAGTTGAAACGACATGAATTTGAATTTGATTCTACATGAAATTAAATTCGTTTAAGTGTGAAATTACAGTGAGAAGAAGCTACAGAGACAAAATATGTATTGATTTGAAAATAATTCTAAGCACTTGCCCGCGGAACCATAGAGAAAGAAAATTATTATTTATTTTCACTTTTTTGTATTCCCGTTTGTTTACGGAAGCACTCCCAATTAAGAGACAGCAGCAGAATAAACCAATATAGTTTTCGTCGTCATTATACTTCAAAAATTTTATGTATTTAACTAAATAATTGTAACAAAAAGAATACGGGAATTTTTCTTATTTTTATAAATTATTTTAAACACGAAAAAAATGTATGCTTTTCTTCTTGAAGTTTTGTTGTAATTATTATATTAATTTATATTAATATGAAACAATGATAATTTTAAATAAGGGCGATGCTTTTGCAGAAATTTGCTATAATTTTAAATTAACATTGCGCCATGTTAATTTAACATTGATATTTTTTCTGTGTGTATAAAGTAAATATATAGTCGATCCTTATTAGTATCGGAGTTGATTAAAAGATGTGCGTCTGTCCGTCCGTCTGTTTGACTTTTCGTGTGTATGCTGAAATGAGTTTTGCCGGAGACCCCAGTTATGATGGGGACTTGGTTGTTAAATAATAATTCGATATATAGTCGGGAATAGTTTTCTGTTAAAATTGAACTAGATCGGCCCATAGATGGCTGTAGTATGAGTAAAACCCCACGACTGCTTTTAAATTTTATTTATAAATATCTAATTGTTTCCCATATACCTTAACTTTTTTAGCTCTGCTTATAGACAAAGAGCTTTATTTTTCCTTTTTTTAATGATTTAAACTAAGAAGAATATTCGTAATAAAAATTAGCAAAATCGGTTAATAAGTAATCGGGTTATCTACAAGTAACGACTGCTTTTCCGAAAATAATAGCCAAAACAATAGCGGCCATAATATCGAAACCAAATTTGACTCAGATATTTTTAATATAACGTGTTAGCCATTTATCGGTTTTAATTAAACTGTTTTACAATTAAACTATGATTTCATTAAAATGCTTTTGCAAACGAAATACAATGTCATTTAATTGACCGCCTCTACATTGGCAGCAGCAGTCGATCTTTTTGAGAAAGTTTTCAACCACTTTTTTGCACATTTGGTGGTATCTGAGCGATAATGTTGGTTTTCAAATACTCCAACATTTGATTATTTTAAAGTCCCACAAAAATAATCCAACGGTGTCAAATCGCATGATCTTGGTGGCCAAATGACTTCGCCAAAACCTGAAATTACGCGTCTTGGAAACTGGCCATGCAATAAAGCCAAAATCGGTCGTGTTGTGTGGTTTGTGGCACCGCCTTGTTGAAACCACATATCGCCCAGCTTATAATCTTCAATTGAAGGATAAAAAAAAATCGGTTATCATACAGCAATAGCGATAAATTCGGAATATCCGCCACACTTTCACTAACACATTGCCATGATGCCCAGGACTTACGACATCTGTAAACCTTCCAGCCTCTTCAAATTTCTTTACAGATTGCTTGCACAGTCGGTCGATTATGACGAGTATAAGCCCCCCGAAAATTGCTCGAAAAGTGGCCACACGTATGAACCAACACTTTTTTAGTAAGTGTTTAGTAAGATTTTAATTACTATGATGAAAGCCTTATTTGGCACTTTTAGTTGTTTCTTAGCAATTTGGATTTCATAAAAAATTTATAAATGAATTTTTCAGTGAGTTTTTGAACTAAAATTTTTGGTTGAATAACATGAAAAATACATTTGCTTATAATTTTTAAAACGACTGGCCTCAAATTTAATAAATAAATGTCTTAGGGCAAAGATCAATGTGTCATATTATAAAACGTTACATTAGAAGTTGAATTTGTTTAAGAAATTTACTAAAACATTTTATATAATTATTTATTTTTTTTTTTTAATTAAATAAATAAAAGGGCAAAACTTTAGGTATCCTTAGTTTTTTGAAGGGTTTAAAACTTTGAAATTAAAATCTTTTTAGAAAATTCTCCGCATTTAAAATCGATTATCTAATTTCACAAACATTTACAAAGTGAAATTATAGAAAATTTGTTTTAAATAACCCTGCAGGAGAATAAAAGTTAATTGTCAAAATGCCACTAGACAATTACTAGAACATGCAGTACTAGTGCTAACGGGGTTAGAGTTTTTATATAAAAATACTAGTGCTTATGCGTTCCAGAACTTAATGTAGTAAAAGGGCACCACTTGTATATTGATAGAATTTTTGTTTTAGAAAACTTAAATTTTGGTACATATTTGTATTTCGATGCTGCTTCTTAAATTTGATTTACTTATGCCATTTTTATTTTAAAAAAATGTTAAAGTGCAAAATGCTAATTTTTTCTATAGACAACAACTAGATAGTATCTAGTGTGTATCTAGTAGATACCCACTGGTGCTTAAGCTCTCAATGTATTTCGAGTGTACTAGTACAGGTCTAGAAGCAATAGTACTAGTGATTTACCAAGCACACTTAATGCTAATTTGAGCACTAAGATAGTATAGAAAACTTTAGAGTTGAGTGCTAGTACTGGATTTTTTTGTACTAGTTTGGAACTAGTTAGGTACTAGTTCAATCTCCGGCAGGGAAAATATTATTTATGAATACGGACATTAAATTTTGTATGTATGAATGTAAAAATGAAAACTTTTTGTTGTAAAAAAATAAAGTTTGATTTTATTAAGAAAAACAAAATTTTTTTAATTTCAAAAATAAAAACAAAGAGCCTTTTAACCTTTGACCTCAGAGGTAAAATTGTTACCTAAAATGTTACTATACGTTCATTTACACTTTACGTTCTACTACAAATTTTAACAAAATAAAGCTGCTATTACTCATTTTTGCATTAAGGTCAAAGGTTAAATTATATACGGTTTTGGTTTGTTATTAAAAATTCACAAAATGGATCAAATTGCCTTCCATTTATAAAGCAAATTTATAAGTGACATAAATTTCATTATTTAAAAGAGAGGTATATATTTATAGTGTGCTAAAGTCAAAGGTTAAATAAGGCTTTTAATGGATATTAAACACATTATAATTTATATTAAGAATATTGATAAATCCCAAAAAAATATTTTATATTTTGAAGCATTGTCTACAAAATTATCAAAAATTACACCAGGTCAGAGGTCTAAAGTTCATATATATATTTAATTTGAATATATTCTTAAACAAAATTAATGTATATACTTTAAATTTGTAAAAAATACTTGGCGTTTCTGAAGCCTAGAGTATACGGAATGTGAAAATCCACATGCGCATGTGGTTCAGACGCACAATGGCCATTGTGGATTTGTTGTGACGTCAAAAATACGTCAAAACCACATGCGCCTGTGGTTTTTCACATTGCGTATAGTCTGGGTATAAAAAAAACTAATATTAATAATGTAACGTTAATCTAGAGTCGAGGTCAAAGGAAAGGGTTTTTTAAGACTTGTGGTCTTAATGGAGGTTTTAAAATATATAAAATTTTTTTTAAGAATTCTTAGCTTTTGAATTCTAATATATTATTTTTTGTAACAAAAATATCTAAAATGAAAATGTAGGACCTCTGACCTTTATATGAAATATGTTTAGATTTTGCCCTAATTAGTGAAAATGTTGTTAGGTGTTATGGTTTTCAGCCACATCGATAAATAATTAAGTTAAATTCGTTACTTAACTGGTGGGGTCAAGGGTCAAATTTTTGAACACACATAAAGTTTTAATGATTTGCTATGAAAACATGTTGAAAAATTAAAAGAATAAGATAAAACTTATGGAAACTATTTCATAAAGCGTTAAGTTCAATTGAAAACAAATAATGTGTTTTTAAACCTAACTAATATTCGGGGCTAAAGTGGCCCACATACCCACTTACAAAAGTAAAAACTCAGACTTTAGCCTTAAAAGTAAAAGGTAAAGTTTTTAAAGAGTTATGGAATATTTGCTTATAAATTTTTATAATTTAAAAATAAAACAGCTGGCAAGAAACACCCCCAATTGTCAAGTGGTCGGACCTTGATTAAGAAATATTTAAAAAGAAAAAATACGCTGCAATTTTTGTATCAACTTCGGTTAAAATATGCCAAAGTATATGAATATGTTTAAAATCGAAAAGATTTAATTTGTCTCTTAAAGCCTAATATCATACATTTTTTTTCAATAATGGGAACTTTTGTTGGAAATGAACGAAATTTACTTATAATACTGTATCTCTCCTTCACTTTATTGCACATAGTTCATTTCTAGTTGCAGAATAAGCCACTGTTTTATATAAAAGTCAACAATTTTAAGTTTTTTAGTCTAATAAATGAACTCCAACCAACGCATTTTATTCAATTTTAAACCAAATATTAAATAAAAAAATTAAGTTGTTTCTGAACACCCTAAGAAAACTAAACACAAGACCACACAATTTAAAAGTCATCCATCTATTACTTACACTCAACATCAAGTATTATACGCTTCGATACTGAAGGTGGTACTCCATTGGTGGCAATACACAGATATGCACCCATCTCATTTCGACTAACTTTGGTCAATGGCAACACCTCACCGTCATACACCAACACTGCAGCAGCAGCAGCAGCATACGGCCCAAACCAATGCAACCAGCAACGTTAAACAAATGACCAGAGATAGATGTACATGATACAACAAAAATAAAAGCAGCCAAAAAAAATTTATAAAACAAAAAGAATTGCAAACAAAAAACAAATATTTTTACACAGAATAACAGCAACAATATTCCAAATATTCATTGGTGATAGTTGGCCAAAGTTGAATTTGTATTTCAATGTTCATACACATTTTCCCAAAAGCAAAAACAGAAAAAAAAATTAAAAAATAGAGGAAAAACGAACATAAAAACATAAATTGTCAGCATATTGTTTGTACGAGAGCAGCAGCAACAGCAGCGGCAGATCCATGAAGTGGGTTGAAACATCCAATCGACGTAGTAGATTCAGATAAATATGCATTGTTGGGCAATGGTTGCGTCCAGGTATTATGAATACATTGCAAGTACAAAGAGCAAATAAACAGCAACAAAAACAAAGAACAGATTTCCAAATATGGTTGAGATTTTGAGTTTGTGTGTGTGTGTGTTTGTATGGATATTAAGGCGAGTGAGTGTGTGTTTGTTTAGAGAGATTTTTTTGGGCAGCAACATCAAGTTTGTAGTTTAGGTCGAAAGGATTTGCATGTGAGGTCATCAATTCCAAAGGAGATTAAAGAGACAATTTAAAAAAGAAAAAGACAAAGAAGATTTTTTATAAACATTTGTTCATTTTTTATTACTCGTTATTCTTTTTTATTTTTTGTTCCAAAGAGATTATTTTTAAATTACCTTTCTTTTTCTTTTCGACTGCAATTTCTTCGCCATCTTCTCTACGCCATATGATTTTTGGTGCTGGGAATCCATCGGCCCTGCAAGTCATGTTAATATTTTGATTTTCCCTAACAGCCACCGAAGAGGGGGTACTCTCAATGTCCAATATATTTGGAGGCACTACATAAGCAATCAAAGGATAATAAAAAAAGAAACACTTAAACATGCTGACTATTTATTCAGAGATTTATTTTCTTCTGCCATCTACTTAACAAGAACATACCGACTACTTGCAAATAACCCACTTGACTTATCATGGGATTCGTGTTCACTTGACACATGTAGTAGCCACGATCGTCTTGATGTGCTTGATTCACATGCAACAGCCAAGTGTTTGCATTGTCGTATGTGATGCTGTAACGTGGTATTCTGGAGATGACATGTCGATGTATTGTCAAAATCATTTGTCTGTCAATGTGTATCCAGGCAACCTAAAAAGCCAGAACAGAAAAAAACAAAATACTTAGTACAAACAAACAAAAAAAAAAAAAAAAAAACAAAACAAAGACTTTTATAAGTTCGTTTACCAGCATAAAACAAGATTTAGCATGGGGTTAAGATAATGTTATTCTAGGAATTTAGATTCGTTTGACAATTTGAAACAAATTTTCCAGTTGTTATTGTATTTATTGACATGTTTCTTATTTTCATTTAAACCATAACAACTACTAAATGCACAACTACATTCATACATATGTATCTTTCATTCATATGTTCATACGAGGGCGGGTCAATAAGTCCGTGACTTTTTAAATGAGACACAGGTTTTTTGAAAAAAAATTATTTTCTTTTTCAACGTAATCTCCTTTGTACTCTATACACTATTCTTAAAGTTTCTCCAATTTTTGTTGATTAATTCCATCAAAAAGATTTGTCCAGGTCATGGAAATAGATATTTGATTGTGAGATGAGTCAAATAGTTTTCCGCCAAACCATTTTTTGTTTGTTTTGTTTGAGCTAAGTTCGGTGATAAGGGTTGATGAGGGAGCAATTCGTAGCTTAATTCATGGATTTTAGCCATTGAATGCTAAATGAGCTCTCACTCTGCCACGAGGTGAATTGAGAATTTGCTGATGTATTATCGTACATCGAGAGATTTATGCATATTGAAGGTAAGCTAAGCTACTAGTGCAGCTATAGGTGTCAGGAAAACCACCCTGCAGACGCTTTTCCCGAACAGGGCTAACTCTTGAATGGCAATTTTGTGGGAGGCCTAATTAACATTTCAAGGTATCGCTACCGAACTCTCATTAAAAGTGATTCGTACAGGAAGGCTCGATCGAGATGGTACGGTGAGAACATCTGCTATTTTGCCAGAATTGCTACTTGGGTTTGGTTGGGACCAGATTACGACAGTGACATCGGTACTAATGGGCCATTGGTTGATATTGACCCATGCATTGAGTGCATGGCATACAGGGGCGCTTGTCGTTTATTCATAGGCCCTTAGCCTTTTTTCGGCGTCCATATCGGACACATTAAATTCTTTTACACATGGACGTCCACTTCTGGGTTTAGGCGGTCCAAGAGATTTGTGGCCCTGTCGCGTGGCAGGGCGTGTAGGCTACTTCTGCTTGAGAAGAGGTACTGAGGTTACTTGTTGGCCTATTCACGGGACATTCTAGTCTAAGATACCTTCAGCTTATAATGAATAATTTTTGTACCAAGGTATGCTGATTTTGTGAGGTTGATGATAAGACCTCCGAACATCTGCTCTACTTTTTGTCTTGTCACAGGGAACTACCAGGCGGAAATTTTTCTGAAGGCAACTGATGAGCCCAAATGAGATTTATGATCTTTTGCCAGGCAGAGTTATTGTCTTCTTGCGTTCAATACACCTGGCATGATAAGATATATAGACTGCACAAAAGACTTACTGGGTCTCGGTGCACATGACCTTCAACATATCTATCAATCTATCTATGCGATAATAATAAGTCTGGGTTATAATGACTATACTGTATAAGTTGTAAGGATGCGGAGGAGCAGATGGTGCTATGCATTGTCTTTCACTCCACTGGTCTCAAGGTTATTAGGATGAGGAATCTTGAGTGTTTGGACGTACTTTTTGAGGTAGGACTTAGGTCGATCTTTCTTTTCAGCAAGGACTTAAAAGGTTGGACGCTACAGTGATGTCTGGGAAATAATCTGATGAACACAGATTAGCTCTGTCCATTGACCCAAGATATCGCAAAGGAACCGCTAAAAGGACCCCAGTAAGCCATCCGCGTGTCAGCTGCTCATTGAAACTAGCCTAACCTAACCACACTTTGCTATCAATGGCTGTCAAATGCAAACGTAACGACGCAGCTTATTAAAATTTTTACAAGAATCGACTAAGAGGTTCATGTTGAAAGGAACCTCGTTGCTCTTTCAGTAAAATGATGGTCAAATGTACAAACTTGCGGACTTTTTGACACGCCCTCGTATGTATGAGCTCATATTTGTGTACATTTCCATTTGTATTGCATAATACTATTGTGTAATACTTTTGGCATATGGAAATTCGTAGAACTATCAATTCGTTGAGCTGTTAGTTTTTCATTTTGTTTTCCGCATGTCTGCTGATGTATTTGTGTGCATCGTTTGGTCAAACTTTCTGTTTAGCTCAGGCATACAAAAATCAGAATAAAGCAGACTCGTTTGGGGCATAAGTGGGAATAAATGTAAAAGAACTCAATTTATGACAATTTTCGGGTAAAATTCAGATTTTTGCAAAAAAACCAAAAGTAATGGAACCGTAGAAGGAGCAATAGCCGAATAGGAGGCGAGAATTCACGGATTTCGATACACGCTAATACGACTGAATACCAAGTAAATGCACCACTGTGAAAGGGACTGCGACAAACAAAAATGTGAAATTATTTCTCTCAATACCGCAAGTTAATGTCGAATTGTACTAAAACTCAAAGTCTTAAATGTGTTGGACCAAAATGCCTTATTAGTAAATAAAGTGAGTAATGCGAACGGTTGAAGACACAAGAAGTTATTTTTAACCCGATTGAGCTATTTTTTTAAAACACGATTTCTATATAAAAGCTTTGCTCGATTTCAAAGTATTCAGTAGTAAGTATTTTTTTTTATGTTAAGCAAGAATTAGAGTTATAAACCAATCTTGTAAAGTATTGACCTACAAATTTCTTGATTTATCACGAAATCATTTTGCAATGCGAGTTTAAGCGTAGAAATGGTTTTTTTCGAAAGCAAAGTTTATGTGGGTTGTGGCCGTTTTCATGACAACAAATATATTCAAAAAAGGCTTTATGCTAATTTTTGGTATTTTGTTGCGTTGCACAGTAGTCGAAATTAAAACAAGTCAGAAAGTATAGTCGGTCAAACTGAACCATATGATAGCCTACACCGCAGTGTTTGGAGACAAAGTACTTAGAGACAAGTTTTTCGGAACCCTTGGACAATCCCGGACTAGCCAGAAGAAAATTATGTTACAAGGTTAAAATTCATGTTAATGCCTTGTTTGTCTTTAATTGTTTATAAGTTGGGGGGCGATATACACCTATGTTCATTTCTGGACCTACCAAAACAACATTTTGCCACGGCATAGGGACTATCGCAGAACTTATTGTCGCCAATTGGTATGTCTATACCAGCATTTATAAGGAAGGTATGTCATTAAAAGCTATTTTTGGGAGTTATATTTGTATGAAAGCTATGGGCATATATGTACCGATTTCAATAAAATTGGTAAGACGATTTAGATTGCCATAAAAAAAGTTTGGACCAAGTTCAATCTAAATATCGATATAATGAAATTGTTTATGGTCACAATAACTCTATTCCGGAAAGAAGCTTGTGTGTGGACTGGGCAAGCTTATTACCATTCGTTCTTATGACAATAACAACAAATGTACCAAATTCCATTACATTCAGCCATGTCACAGAGTACAATTCCGTTTGGAATGATTCCGTTCGGAATTGAAGAAAACATATTTGTTTATTGATAGAAAGTAAATTTTGATAGTTTTTTTGCCTTTAAGGTACAGAAAACTCCTATTCCGTTCATGAAAACAAATATGGTTTCATTCCGCAAAGTTTTTTCGTAATTTTCTCAAGAACCAAAATACGGAATGAATTCCGTTTCCGAACGGAATTGTACTCATGGCTGATTATATCTAATTTCTTTGCATTATCTCTAAATGAGCTGTATTTTGCGCACAAAGCTTTATAATGCCTGCCATCCTGCACGCCAGCCGGACGGAAGGATTCAAAAAGTGGAAGCTGCTCCGTCCGTATACTTAAAGCTTGGTCTAAAACCAATATTTTAAAGTGTTTCTTACATCAGCACATAATTCGTAATACCCTATCCGCTTTTGTCGTGTAGGTAGAAAAAAGAAACGTTAATCTGTTGTTCCTCATCCGTTTAGAATCTGCAGACGTATTTTCCCCCGTTTTTTAAAAGTGCTCTAATTTTAATTCAATCTTTTAAACTAAAAACAGAGAAGTGTAGAGTTTTAAATAGGAAAACGAAAGGTTTAATGGAGACGGATCAAGAAGCCCTTAAAGTAGGGCATTTCCGGTGTACACAAAATTCATAACTATATCAACAATTTAACTGCATAAAATGTTTTTAATATCAAAACAAATTTTATTGATGCTATTAATATGTTTACTGGTGCAAATTTAATTGAAGGGCTTAAAGAACAAGGGGTTTAAGTGCCGGTTTAAAAAATTGAGATTAAGTGCTCATATGTCCCTTGTGCTCCAAGCGAAACTGGTATTTTAATGACAATTGCTAGAATTGGCCGCCATCGGATAAAAATTGTACATTCACCTCTTGGGCTCTGAACTTCATTTAATCTCAAATTCAATTTTTTGGGTGCCCCGGTAGGCTAGCTGGTAGTGAGGCAGTCTATCAGTACCGGGGTTGCGGGTTCGATTCCCGCCAGAGACTCTGGTCTCCTGCAGACAAGCGAAAGCTTCGCGGGATTTAGTGTAGGAATAATAAAAAAAAAAAAAAAAAAAAAAAAAAAAGAGCACTTAAAACCCTTGTGCTTTAAGCCCATCAATTAATGTTTTAATAAATATCACAAGTTTTTTAATTAAAAGCAATTTTTATTTTTTTTCTGTGAATGTAAAGTTTGATATTGTAAATTTTTTTCAAAATATGTGCTATCTTTTGTTTAATTAAAATTTAATCATTGGTACTTAACATCTTTGGTAGTAATTTTTTTTTTTTTGTAAATATTTTTTTCATTCGAAGCCACTGTGCATTGTATCAACCTGTGCTGTCAAGCAGTCAGCTGCATGGTGTATTGTATTACAATTTTTTTATTTGACTCATATTTGCAGAAGCTAAACTAGATTTGAACAAATTTACATCAAAATATATGACAGTTTAGTAAAAGATGCGCTCAATTTACGGTTTATATCTGTATCTGACAAATACTAAGTGACATCTAGATCTTTTTCTATAAAAACGATAGCAACAAATAAATATGTATTGAAATATATAAACTGTAAATCAACATTTTCAATAATCTAGTGAATGAATTTTATAGTGCTAAAGCAGAGAGTAAAATAATATTCTTAAAAAAAGAATTCATTTCTTAAAAAGTTTATTTTCGTTGGAAAATATTTCACTAACAAACACATCTTCTATTATACTTCAAATTAATGTCACTTCCTTTAAAAACTTGTGCAAAAAAAAGTTCTAAATATTTTATTAAAGGATATATTGTTTAGTGAACCCTAAATTAATCTTAAATATGGCAAGCAAAAAATGTCTTAAAATAATTGTTGTTGTCATACCTTATAACCTCCCAAATGCTCAACGACGCATGGTAAATTGGCATCACGTCCAACTGCCACTGTGACATTCGGTATCGGTTGAGCAAAACGTGGTTCGTTCATCATAACTGAAAATATAAATAGTATTAGAAGTATATTTTTTTCTTTTTGAAATAGAAAAAGGGATAAAGAGAAAAAAAATAAACATTAAACATTAACTCGTAAATGAGCATTGTCAAGTACGCGGGCGTTTTAAAACAAATTGAAGTTGTTCTTTTTTTCGTTTTTTCTTTGTTTCGTTTAATTAAGTTATTTCTCATTTGGGAAAATCATGAAAATGTTCAAAGTTTTTTTTTGCATGTGCATTTTTGTTTCGCCGCAATGGAGGGAACCAGCATTTGGTTTTTCAAAACTTTTTGCTTTTGTTTTTAGAATGCGAAATAAGATTTTTTTTTTTGGCAGAAAAAGGGAAACTGTTTTTTTTTAATAAGTTTGGAATGAAACAAAATGACAATGACGGTAGACGGTGTGAAAATTTAAAAGGATTAAGAAGCCTTGAAATCCTAAATTTTGCAAGTTTGAAACTTTAAGTGTCGCCTATTTGAAGTCAGATAACGATTGCTCTAAAACAGAGATCGGCAAACATACACATCGAACTATTTAAGTAGTATAATTGGGAATAGAGACTAATGTAAGCAGTGATGGCAAAACACTTTCATTGTAATCAGTGCTGCCACGACTAATAACATTTTTACAACCAACATTTTTGAAAATGTTACCAAATGTGAAAAAATATTACCAAATAAGCAATATCATTTGTTAATTGAAAAAAAGTTAAAATATGTAGGAAAATATTAATTACAAATTAAGAAAACAAAGCAAGAAATGTAGTTCTTGTTCATATTAAACAAATAACGAGAAACTTAAATTAAAAGTTTTTTTTTATTTGGGCCCTTTTTATTAAAAATATTTTTATTTTATAAGAGTTTATTTAACCCGTCAAATTTTCAAAATTCAGTTTATTAAAAGTTAATATATTGAATTTTTTTTTTTAAATATATGGAAATATTAAATTGTTTTCCGCTTTTTAACTGTCAGTGGATGGGCTGCAAAATGTTGCGATTTTTAATCCTCTTGTTGATGGAAATTTACGTTTGGCGATTGGTGTCAAAGGTTTTTTTTCATAAATTTAAAATACGGCCAAAAAAAGATTAAACAGATATGTATATATAATATCTCTTAAATTCACGCCCTTTTCTGACAGTAAATTCTAAAATTATAGATTATAAATCAATTTATTTTTGAAAACTCTTTAAAATACCTATTTTGATTTCAATATATTAAAATATACTATTGGAAAAAATATAAATTAAGAAAATTGTACTTCTTTTCAAGTTTTTAGAAACACTAAAACGACTTTTGTTTACTTTTTCAGTCATGTTCTGAAATCGATTAAGCGTGATATTTTCCATTTTCTACTTGAAGTACCACTTATCTTTACTACTCTTAAAATTATGAAAAAAAATTAAAAAAAATTAATTGAAAATCTCCATCGATTAAAACTTCATTTGATATCAATTCAAGAACATGGCCGTTTCTAATATAAAAAACACATTTGGTAATTTTTTTCTTAACAAAAATCTTAAAAAAAATATCTGGTAGCTATTTTATAAGAAATTATTTGTTTTCGATAAAGTATAAGAAACAAATACTTAATGAGACAATCGTAGTGCAAAGTACACATTATTCGAAGTCATAATTAATTTCCTTCGAATCTAAATACGCGATAACCCACCATGAAAATAAAAACTTTAAAAGTTTAAAATAAAAAGTAAATTGCAAGTGAAAAACATATTTATACGTATTATTATTTGAGAAAAAAAGTAACCAAAATTAAAAAGATATTCACCTCTCCACATTGAGAAAAAATATTACCAATTTTGGTTAGAAATAACCAAAAGCGGCAGCTCTGATTATAATACTTAATTGTTAGAAAATTCTTTAGAAATCGGTTGACGGGGTCCCGGTAGGCTAGTTGATAGTAGATTCTAGTTTTTTTTTCCTGCAGACAAGTGTAGTGCTTCGCGGGATTAGCATGGAAAGAAAAATAATCGTGTAATCAACTGTTCCCAAATGGGGGTCTGCAGACCTCTTGAGTTCCGTGACAGATTTCGTTTTCGTTTTATAAAAAAAATAAAAAACATCACAATCTTCCTGTGTGAAATTTCAAGCAAGACTGACTCGTTCTATTAAGTCATCGTCCAGACCAGTTTTTGTTGCAGCAATTCTTGAGCTTATTGTTGAGAGGGGTGAGAATATTGGGGAGGAGTACTCAATTTCATGTACTCTGCAATTCTGTTTTTTTTTTTTTTGTTTTTTTATTGTTGAGAGGGGTGAGAATATTGGGGAGGGGTACTCAAATTCATGTACTCTACAATTCTGTTTTTTTTTTTCTCACACTTTTCAACTTGAAGTTGGCTGTAGGTGCGTTTGTATTTAAATATAAAATGGAGAAGAGCAAAGATGGGGTAAAAATACAAAAATTTCATAATCAGTTTCAAAATAGAATTTAAAAAATGCAGCAACAAAAATTGCAAGTCTGGACGCTGACTTTGTAGTTTTGCCAATCTCTGCTCTAATATATAAATATCACAATGATAGAGCTTTATTTAGAAAAAGTACATCAAATGTGTTTTTTAAATAATATTTAAAAAAATGGACTAATTTATCTTTTCATAAAGCAATAAATTCGTAAAAAAAATAGTAATTTACACAAAAAAATTGTGTTTCGTCGTTACATTTTCACATTAATATATATGACTCTTGACCCTGAATGTAAAAAAATCTAAGATTTCTTGAATTTGGAAACAATGTCGTTATATTTTTTTCTAAAAAGTTCAAAAAATCAGCATCAATAAAATTTAGTTCTTACAGGTTTTTGACCCAAATGACTCCAGACAATTTTTGATAGTTTCTATCGTAAGGCCAAAGTTTAGCCTTTTTTATATTTTTGTTTTGACAAAACGCTCAATGGTGGTTTTCAATATAATGTTACACTTTGGAGATAAAGACAACGTAAGAACACGTAGTTTAACAGCGGATCCGGTCTGATATACAAATGCTGTAGCAATTGTAAGAAGAAATATTGGCTATATGAAAGATATAGTCACAAATATAGAGAAGTCACCATAGGGTGTGGGCCTCAATATAAATTGTGGATTTTACTTGGTTTTGAAAAGTTAATTACATTGAATTTTTAATTCAATGGGATAAATATGACACCGTCAAAATTTTATACTCAAATGCCTGAACATAAAATTTTCTAAAAAAAAAAAAATATTTAATCTTTTCTAACCCTTACGTGCGTAAACAGGTACCCGGGTACCTCGGGCGTTTTCAACCCAAATTTTCGTATTGAAATTGATTATCTGCATATCTGAAGCTAATAACTAAAAAAAATATAGAATTTTTGCAGCCGTCTAGCTATATATTTTTTGTTTTTTTTTTTTTTTCTTAATTTGCGTGAGAGAAAAATTTACTCTAAACCTCCTTAAACGCGAACCAAGGCACCAGTACGAGCTTTTTATGGGAATACCAGCAAATGAATCAAATCCATTTTCAGATTTTTCTCTCAAGTTTAGTTTTTAGATGTGTCGGATTTTGGTCAAAATACAAATTTTTTTCATGAAATGTTGGTTTACAAAAATTCATAAAAAAATTATAAGGGCAAACATTTTACATATTTATAATATATCGGAGAGCCAGGTATATAACGAATTAAATAGACCATAATTCATTTAAATAGGGCGACAAATGTTAATTTTATTTAAATTTTTTTAAACACAGCTTTGTTTAAGAAAAACTTTAAACAAATTTAAAAAATAATAACGTCTTTTTGGTTGGGCTTTAAAAATCTTGACAAGTCACATTTCTTCTAGATTCTTAACGAGCACGGAAAATTCTTATTAATCAAGAAAAATCATTACCGTCTGGCAGGCCTATAGCAGGCAGTAGAAGAACTACCCAACCTTCGATCCGCTGTAAATAAGGAATAAAACATCTGCCTTGAAATAAAATGAAGGATAGTGCTTGCAAACAGGTGTTATTATGGACTAAGGAAGCATTTCCAGAGTAAAGCCATCGCCAGGAAAACGTCATACACGTGCCGAAACATGGGTACTTGCAAAAATCGATAAAATTTGTTTCTTAATATGTGTAAGTCAAATATGAAAAAAAAATAATTCGTAAATTTTATGATCCCATATGCGTTGCCGAGGAGTATCGACGACACATAAATCATTAGCTGTATGAAATTTACACCACTGTAAACATAGTAACACGTATAGAGAAAAATGTATTGCGATGGCTGAGAGACATCGGAGAGATGAACGAGGATACTTCAGAATGAGAGACTTTCGAGAATCCATATGAAAGAAAGCGTAATCTCTAGCGGATCAAACTGGAGACAACGTACAACAGCAGGCCGAGACCAACAACGGGTCGTAGTGCCATCTAAGTAAGTAATGAAGTACCTTTTGCCATGCCCATTAATATTTTACAGGGTTTTAACCAGAAATTTAGTGCGAATCAGAGATGAGCGATAAAGGTCTGCACGAATAACTTCATTCGTAAACATACTGAAATGTTTATTCAATGAAGTTCGTATTCAAACAAACTTCAGACCACTGAACAAACTGTTGTTTTATTCATGCTACTAGCAAACCATTTCGTTTCATTTGGCAAACACAAAGACTTTGTTCAATGAAACGACTTTTGTTTCACAGTTTTCACTCTCTCTCATTTTTTTTATATAAATTCTCAATAGCAATGTTGCCACTTAGTAAATTTATGTAATTTTTTCTTTTTTGTTACCTTTACAATAGTATATGTAATTTGTACAGCATTTCTTAAATTAAATTTAAATTTTTTTCCTAACAACTTTTTTATGTATTTCCAAGCAAAACACATTGCTGAAAAATGTTTTGAAAATAAAATGAAATTAATTTACATTGAAAACAAAGTCAAATTTGTATTATTTTTATTATTTTGATATTAATGTACTTCATTATCTTGTTGCTTTTACTCTTCATGGTTATTTTTGTTTTTTTTTTTATCTTTCCTAATGTTTTTCATTTGTTTCAACTGGCAATACTGACTTTAAAATAAATGTGCTTTTCCATGAACTTATTCGACATTTATTTAGTGGTTGTTTTGCTGAAGTAAACAAAAAAACTGCATCTTACTCGTCTCTTAAATTTCGTGTGTTTGTTGCTTTCATTTCGTAGTTATTCATTATTCTAAATACAAACGAACCAAATAAAAAATTATAATGAAAGTTTCATGAACATCATTATTAAGTTTCATGCAGATGATTAATGAGCGATCCCGTGATTTTTAAAGAACATCGTAATTAGTGAACGTGGTTTAAAAATCACTGCTCCTTAAAACTGTGATTTTGATCACTGTTTGCCAGTTTTTAGTTCTTTTTTTAGCAATTGCGTTAAAGCTATATGTACAATGCGCGAGCTTTCGCAATAGCTTTTGTAAGTACTTTGCAAAAAAAAACAACAAATTGTAAGAGCTTTCACAGCTGTTTTCTTGCATATACATTAATACTTGAACAAATAAACTTTGGCTTTAAAAAAAATACTAATAAGGTAGAACAGAGAACGAAAGGAACTGCAATGTTATTCGTTGTTGCATTCAAGAAACGCTATTACCCACACAAAAAGTGAAATATCATAAATTTGTGTATGTAACAGGGATGTTAAATGTGGGTTTAAATTTTGTACCAACTTCCAAAAAAATGTACTTTTTGGACCTTCACGGTACCATTTTTTTTTTTTAATTTATTAATTTTTATTCAACTGAACACAAAAAAACTTAGCATTAACATACATTATATGTATGAATAAAATAAGGTATATAAAAGTCTTATAAATATATGAGATCAAAATCAGGCACTTATTGTTTAGTTAATAAGCTTTTAGGAATTTTTACATCATAGCATCATGAATTTGTCGATCTTAACCAACCCTTTGTTTGTGTGAGACTTGATAATGATGGCACATGTAGTCTGTTTCTTTCCCTAGTTTTTATTATATTTTGAAGAGGAGAAACTCTTTCCAGATTTGAAGACGAATGTGGAATGGATAAAATTCCAGCAACAACTCTAGAAATGTCTGGAAACATATGGACATTCAGCTCATTTTGTAAATAAGATAATACTGACCAAAAACTACTAATGTTTTCAGTTTTTAACGACTGCAGTTGCTCGACAGCAGCTAAAGCTCTAAATTGATTATTGATTGAATCAAAATTTGCAATTTCATTCGGAAACATTTTTACTAGAACAGGTACTAAAGTATCCAATTATTTGACTTTTGATTTTGTTCGAGTAAGGAATTAATCGATTTTTAAATTTTAATTTTGCTCGAATAATCGAATAAGAGTTTTAATATGTTCGAATAACTCGAATAATTCAAATAATTGTATCCAATGGGAAAAACATACATGTCTATTTGATTTGATACTTTTATTATATTAATAAACAGAAAGAAGCAATAAAATTTAAACATAGTTAACAATAAACATTAAAATAACCATTCATTTATACCAAGTATACAGTTCTAAATCTTGTAAAAAAAATAAAATAAAAAAATTAAACACTCTGCTACAAAACATACAGTTTTAAGGCGCTAACGAGGCCGAACAAAGTAAACACTACTTCGGATAAAAATGATCTGAAAGCCAAAGTTTAATACATGCATTTGGTTCAGCAGCAATCGGGGTCCATTAATTTAATTTTATTAATAATTTGCAATTATGTCCTGCCTGCTAAACTTAATACGGGAATTCATTATAGGCTTTTACCTCATATTTTTATAAATTAATTTTTAATAATTTATTTTATTTTAGACTTACTTGTCGCGGCATTTTTACGAGAGGTCCAGCCTATCTAAGCAAATCTATTATTCGCAATTTTATTTAACTAATTTTTTGTTCCTAAAAATCAAGTAAAATTGAAATCAATGGAGAATCTCAGCTAATTTTTTTTTAAATCACCGTATTTTTCCTGATTTTAAGAGAAGTTCTGGTTAAGATAAGAACTTAAAGTATGAAGTATATAAAAGGAACTTTTATATAAACTTTTTTAAAGGGATCGTTTTCAAAGTTCGTTCGATTTTAATTTTACTCATATGTATTCGATTTACCGAAAATGGCTGATAATAGGATTGGGTAATATATTTTTTAACGAATTACTATTTTGCGCCACCAATCCGCGATTTTGTTTTTAACTACCTATCTTAGGACACTTAGGTTTTTAAGAAGAATCTTACAATACCTATAACCCATAATCTGACAGTGGATAGTTTACACAATTATAGATGAATTTTTTAAAATTACCGTCAAATTCAATATCAAAAAGCGCTTTTTGAGTACGAAATTTCTTATGTATGGAATTAGTAATTAATCGTTTATTACATAATTTGTCTCACACACCCACATCTAAAAAGGGCCTAAAATACGTTCAGAAGTGCGTGTAACACAAAAGACACAGAATTTTAAAACATGTTATATAGTTGTTAGGTATTTTATAAGTAAGAAATCCAAAAACAAAATAATTTTTTATTAAAAAAGTAGAATTTTCTAAGAAATTCATTTTAATCGATTAATTGACATAAATAGTTCGAGTTATTCGTTATTTGAAATTGGCTATTTTACTTATTCGATCAAATAATGGCGAAAATTTTTTTCGATTAATCGAACAACGATTAATTGAGTGGATACTCTAATAGGTACAATACAACTTGTTTTACCTGAAATAATATTTTCAGGAGAAAATTTATGGAAACACATTAAAACTTCGTTATTAAAGTTGACTTTGGTTCTCAAAACTTCGCCAAATTTTATATAAAAGTGTTTTGCATTTTCTTTAATTTTTTTAACAATATCAATATTGATATTATTATATAAACGCCACTTCTGTTCCGCAATAATTTTTAGGTTTTCACTAATGTTGCCTCGTCTGTGGGCATCATAAGTCCACCCCTTTTACAATGTGGCAAGTGAAAGGCAGACAAACGACGTTTGTAGGCGAGAGAAGAAAAAAGTAAAGTGTGACACACATACCCTTACCAACAAACTTCGTCTGTTTGCCTTTCACTAACCACATTGTAAAAGGGGACTCAGCGCTCTATACACCACAATACTAGTCGCATATTTAAGCGCCCATTACATTAACGATTTGTTGTACAACATAAATGCAATGAAAGGGACTCGACAATCTGTTTGCTATACTAAAAGTTCAAAAAGGGGGAACTATAAAAATTTTTAAAATTGTACCAAATGAGTCACGGTAGTACCACGGTACTTAAGAAGGCCAAAATGTACCAAAAAAAAGGACAATTGTACCAACTTTTGCATTCCTGGTATGTAATAAAAAACAAAAAGATCGTAGCATGTACATGTTACTTGACTAATTTGGTCACAACTGTGATTCGTTATTTTTCAGTAACAGTGATTAAATCACAGGTACAGAAATATCGCTCATCTCTAGTGCGAATGCTTGTTTTTCATGTATCTTCCATATATATATGGAGCATACATGATACCTATAGGTATCAGGGTACCTTGCCGCTCAATATAAGGTGTTTTTTATTTGGAGCACCCATAAGAGCTAAATAAACAATATGTTTTAGCCTTCTTTTTGTAGAATTTAAAAAATTTGCTAAAAATTTCTTAGCACCAACGATGTTTTATTACTGTAACATGTCCACCTCTCCATTAGCACTTGTTTTTATGTGCAATAAAATGAATATAACGTTATTTTTAAAACCTATTTTAAGTTTTTCATTTAAAGTTTTTAATGTGAATTAGTAGTTGAAATTGATCGAAATAAACGTGTTCCCGAAAAAATACCTACACACATGCATACACACATAAATACATTCAATGCATTAGACACACATACTAACAAACATTTAAACACAGTTGTAAGGAATACAGAAATTAAAAATGATTCCCATTTTGTAATAGCACATCAATTCCAGAACCCCCCTTCCATTAAGAGCAGTGAAATATGAAACCTCAAAAAAGAAATCCTTACACGCACACACTTACAAACACCTTCACCAAAACTTTTATAATTTAGACTCCTGCTGCAAAATCTAAATTTAAAAATCCAATACATTTTTTAATGGAAATTTAAAACAACACAACACCCACCAGCCAGCCAACAGCTCCATATATTTTTACTCTCAGCCCTCCACCCATTCAGCCCAACATGTGTACAAATGTGTCTGTGGTAAAACCACAAATCACCAATTAAATATTTATACTTCAATCTACTCAACGAAACGAATGTAAAAAAAAATGTAAAGGGATTTATACATAAAAATATATATTTATGCAATGTACGAATACTACAGAATGTATGTATATATTCGTAAAAGTATTATGCTTAAATGTATGTATGAATGTAATAATTTTCATCTGTACATCTTTTTTACGAAAACTGTAACCATATTTTTTTTTTTTGGCTGCTGATGATTCAGAGAAGTGTAAGTAGAAGTTGAAGTAAAAGGAATTGAAAATATAACAGACTAGAGCCGAGCAGAGCAGAATAGTAAACTCTTCACTAGGGCGTGCAATTACATGCAAATGTATATTTTTTTCGAAGGTTTAAATATGAAGTGATTAAGTTATTTAACCGAATCACAATTTTTGCTGAAAAATGGCATCGATTTGTCTATGCATATTTTTGCATATTTTATGGTTAATGCAATTTTTTTGTCATATACAGCCTGGTCCGAGCGAAAACAAGTCACCCATAATCGTTCTCTAAAGTGCCCTTTTACATTATAAGTTTTTTGTCGCTGCAACTTTTGTCGAACTAAAATACATTTTTTGTCAAATGAGAGAGAAACTAAGAGAACTAATGAGCGAAGAATACACTCACTTGTGTACCCTTTTTAATTCCTATCTCCCATCTGAATTTTTGAATTTGTATTTAAAGTTTTTTTTTTACCTATGCTAATCCCGCGAAGCTCTTCGCTTGTCTGCAGTAGACCAGAGTCTCTATTGGGAATCGAACCCGCTACCCCGGCACTGATAGGCTAGCTCACTGCTAGCTACCCTACTAGGGCACCCATAAAATAAGAATCGCAGCAAAAAAAATTCGTGCTATGTAAATGGGCACTTAGCGGACCACTTACTATCGACTTGTCGGTCGACAGGTTTTACGTTTCTAAAGCTGGATCACACGATTGCCGCAAATGCACTAATATGACACAATTTTGATTGTGCTCTATTGACGCACAATAATGAAATTGCCCCAATAAAATATTGTGAAATCATACGATTGCCCTGTTTTATATAAAATTAATTGCCGCTTGTTGGTACAAAGACACACGATTGTTCTTACTTGTGTCAACTGCGAAAACAGCTGTTGTGGTACCTTTTTTAATTGTTTGGAAGTTCTAGTTGGTTTGTTCATTAAAAAAATTAAAGAAAATTTATCATATATTCAAACAAATTTTTGTTGAATAGTTTTATTTGAAATTTTTTAAGTAAAATATATGAAATTGCAAAAATTAAGCAAAGTAAAACTCTATTTTAAAATATACTTATAAAGAAATAAAGAATATTTCTATTCAAATTTTAAAATTTTAGAAATTTTTGTATCGCTTTTGTTGATTGAAATTTCGGTTATAAATAATATTATTTAAATACCAGTACCTCAAATCGGTAACTTTTTGAATTTAACTACCGATATCGTTTAGTATCGAGAAATCTCGGTTACCTTAACGAATTTATTATTCTCGTTTTTAAGTTAACAAAAATTTTCTTTAAGAAATATTAACGACAAACATCGGTAAAAATTTAAAAACGTCAAAGATTTAATATTTTTAAAAATGGTTAATAGAATAAAAATTATCACATTATATTTGTTTAAACATTTTCCTCCGTTTTCCTGTATAAATTCTTTTGAATTGTTTATTACTCGTATATATGTATATTATAAAAACAATGTTTTGAACAAAAAATTTAAATTTTATAATATTATTCAGAAATAGATTTTAAAATCGTTCGAAAGTGATAAATTTTTATCGTTTTGAAATCGAGCTATTTTCGTCACATACCTAAATTATCCTTAAACAGAAATAATTCTCTGTTTTATTTTAATTTGATTAAATATCTTTAATAAAAATATGCATTCACCCTGAACAGCTATTGCACTAATTTAAAAAAATATATACATATATAATTATAATGAAAAATAAATAAATATCTATATATTTATTCCTACTAAAAGAAACACACAAAAGTAAGTTTATTAAAAAAAGGCAAATATTGGCGTGTATTGAATTGTTTAATTGCCGCACAAGAACCCAAGAAATATTGTACATTTCTGTTATTTTTTTATTGACGCGCGGTTGCATATCCAGTAGTCACACGATTGCCGCACCAGGGTTGCATTTTATTGGTAAAAGTAAGCATAATATTGTTCTCTATTGGTACATGAGCCATTTGATTGTGCAGTCACACGATTGGGGTATTAAAAAGTGTTAAAATTGGTGCATTGCGGCAATCTTGTGATCCCAGAATAACTTGGCAAGTTTTGCCTTTTAATTCCATTCAATTTTCAATACACTCTCACTTTTTTACTAACATACTTAGACTTTTTAATTTGGCCTCGAGATTGCTTTCAATTTTGATTTTCCATTTGATTGGTAATGTAACGCTCAATTTAACAGCTGACTGAAAGTTTATTAAGCAAATTTTTCGTTTGTCTTTATAAATGGTTTTCTTGATGACATCTAGAAAGTAAATTGCTTAACAATTGCATGCACCCTACGCCACAGCTTTAAATATATGTTAATTTTGACACACAGTATGTATGTCATTTATTGTGAAATGACCTTGTAGCCACATTAACAATTTCATAAATAAAACGATAGTGTGATATAAAAATCGGCCAAACATATAAATTAAGCGATAAAAGTACAACTTTGTGCTACAAACAACGCAGAATATAGAAGGAGTAAACTAAAAACAAATAAAGTAGTAAACCAAAAATATCAGGCGTGTCAGAGAAATCAATTCCGATCGAAAGTGGAAGTAATTTCTTGCTTCCCCAAAAACGAAAATTAACTTCCGATCGGAATTGATTTCTGTTACAGGCCTGTCTAGAATAGAAGATTGTGAAAAATATTAAAAAAAAAACTGTATAATTTTAATATAATTTTTTACTGCCTCTTTTTAGAACGCGAAAGTGAAGCGTTTAACTCACATATTTTTTTTTTTTATTTTACTTAAAACTATAAAGTTTTTGGCAGACTATTTAAGTCATATTGCCAGGGTATCACACGAATTTTTGCAGCCTCAACCAGAAGATCTCGGTTCACCTTAACCTTCGTATAGGAAGGCGAGAGCTTCCAGAAGCCACTCCAGAGTATTTTTGGTCTCCAACAGTAAACATCTGAGTTTTTTATGGTGCTCCATCAGTCACGTTGAGTTATAAATGGTTCACCAACAGACAAACACGTTAAAACATTGAGGTTACGAACGATTGCACAAAGTCAATGCTGACAACCGCAAGAGCTGTAACTCGGTACAGTTATACGACGCCAAGCCATTAACCAATGCGAGGTGACAACGCAAAACGCACGAAAAGTAGACAAACAAGAGCGATCTGACTATCCTTAAGAAATAATGACAAGGAGCGCGAGCTTCTTCCCCACTCAGAGCACTTTTACGAGTGTGCAACTCACATTTAAATCTAAAACAATTTTTGAAATTTTGTTTTTGCTTTAAATGTTTGAAATTTGTTTTTGTATTGAATGTTAGAAAAACGAGTCACTTTTGCGCTCGCGTTCTAAAAACAGCCATTAAGTGTTGGTGTGTAAAGAATAAGAAATCTGTCAAGAGCCACAAAGCACGTGACTGATGTTAACATATGGGGTCGCATAATATTTCTTAGTGGGCCGTAAACTTTTATGAAAACTGTTACGTTATCGTTCGCTTGCAATGCCTATCGATTTGTCGTGCTGAAAATTTTTGGAGCGCAAATCAGCTGTTTATCGTAGAACATGCAAACGAACGATTGCGGTCGACATCGTGGGCCAGACTGTTTATGTCTTATAATGCGTATAAATTCGCATATTATGTTAATTTTTGCTTAAAAGTTGCTTAAAAAACAAAATTTCAAAGTCTGTTTATTTTGAAATTTTGATTTTGTTTTAAATGTAATTTCCTATGCGAACGTTAACGTTCGAAATCGTTGAACAGGCAGTAAGTTTACTATTCAAAAATTTGATGTTCATAAGTAAAAGCTAATTTAATTCTATTGAAATGTACATATGTCAAAATCAACAAAACGGAGCGACAACAGAAATTAGAAATAAAGAAGTCGAGTGAGAAGCTTCAAATATCTTGGAGTGTTAATAAATGATCAATGCCATGCAGCAAAGGAAATACGAATTGGTTTAGCGATGGCACGAGGTGTATTCTTTAAATACATTAGCAGCCATGGCAAAGTCTTGCAACAAAATCAAGTTTTATTTTATGTTATGCGTGGTCCGAGTTACTACACACGGTAGACGTATTGACAAGCAAAGCAACGGATGAGAAAAGATTAGAAGCTTTATAAAAGTGGTTATTTAGACGTATATTATGAATTCCGTGGACTGACCGTTTAGCAAGTATGTACTGAAGTATTGAGAAGAATGAACCTAAGCTGAAAACTTAAATATTAAAACTAGAATTATATCATACTAAGGATATTTAGGCCATCACGCAGAGAAAAAACATGATTAATGAATGGTCACTACGACCATTTTTGTTTATACTTGCCTTATATGTTTACCCTCATAAATTAATTATAGTCTTAATATAACTAAAAAATTGTTTTTTGTCCTTAACATTTTTAAATTCACTATAATAATATTATATGGTGGCTTACACCTAAAAAGGTACTCTGGTCTAGCTAAACATATTATATTATTGGATATGTTTGCTATTATAATGCAGATATTTTCAATTATACAAATAAAAACATAATATTAGTTGAACACAAAAGGAATGTTTAATACCATCATTTTTGTTTGCTTGAAAACACATTCTCTTAAGATGCAAACATTTATTGTCAAAACAAACAGTGTTCTTATTTGTTTGGATATATTTGTACCACACAACGTAAATTTATAAATTAAAACACATACACAGGTATATAAATATGTGTATTTAATTTTATTTTTAATATATGTATGCTATATTTTATTTATTATATTTGTAATAAAACATAAATTTTTTAAATTACATTTTTTATTGTTTTTATTGTAAGAACCATATAAAATGTTGAAGTAGACATTTTGCATGGTATTGGGAAATATAGAAAAATGGTTTGAAAGATCGTGCACATTTTTCTTCTGAATATAATAATATGTTTGAGACAACAATTATCTAAAATCATTATAACTGAACATATATTGTTGCTTAAGACGTGTTTGACACAATCATAACCACAAACATTAATGATAGTTTGCGATTGTGATTGTATCAATCATGTTTTTTCTTTGCGTGATTAAATTCGGAAGGATAAGTATAATCTTATTCAAAAAATTATCAAGGGCATGATTGAAAGAAGACATAGAGACTGAAGAGAACATTCCAGGCTAAAAAATATTTTGGAATGGACGCGCTACCAAGCTGAGCAAAGTCTCTTAAATGCGGCGAAAAATAGATAATAAACTGTTTATGAATAGCTGTAAAATCACAAAATGGCATGTGTATGATCGCTAAGGTGTCCCGGTAGGCTAGTTGATAGTGAGCTAGTCCATCAGTGAGGGGGTTTCGGGTTCGAGTCCCACCAGGGACTCTGGTCTCCTAAAGCTTCGCGGGATAAGCACATGAAAAAAATATCCGAGCAACGGATTAGCAAAAAAGAAGATGTATGTTAAAATTAAAATAAACCAGTTAATACACTGTCAGTTTTTCTTTAAATAAGAACGCCCATCGTTATAAAAAATAAAACAGGTTAATAAAAGGACTTATGAAACAGATTTAATATGAAAATGCGTTTCATAAGCCGTAAGGCCGTAAATGTATATTATATTAATTTCAAAAGCATATTTTTAATTTTTTTAAGCATGTTATTTGCGCATATTTTCTAATACAAAATGCATAAAATTACACGCCCTGCTCTTCTCATACTCATACATCTGTATGGACGAGCGCATGAATATTAAATTACTTGCGTGTAAAATAAATGTACTTGTTTTGTGTACTCACATGATCTAAGTATACTAGACGAGCCCATTTTTTTTTTAATTATAATACCAAAGGAAAAATATGGTCACAAAGAACCAGTGCTACCACCACTGAACTAAAAAGTTACACAGGTATTTGATCACAATAGTTCAAAGCCATATGAAACTGGTCAGAAAATATAGTCCGTCAAGCACAACTATAGAATACCCCACACTACAGTATTTAAGAACAATTTTGGCTAGTAAGCCCAATTTGGGACCCATGGATTTTTTTATTGAGGTTACGATCCATATAAAAATTTTTGTAGCGAATGTTATTTACAGGCGCCAAATTGTATGCCAATGCCAAAAATTATATAGGGGAGTTATGGTCAAATATGGACCGATTCCAATAAAATTTGCTAATATTGATATGATAAGTTTGGACCAAATTTATTCTAAAATGGAGCAAAATAAGAAAGTTTTTGGGCACAAAGACTATTCCTCAATAATATTAGTATTGGGGCCATATGAAATTATGCACCGATTCTCACCATTTTCAATAGGCTTTGTGTTAAATGACAGTTAAGACGTGTGTACCAAATTTCATCAAATTATCGTTAAAATTGCGATTTTATACTTTGCGTACAGGGTTACATGGACAGACAACCAGCCAGCCGGACGGACGGACGGATGGACATCGTTCTAAATCGATCGGTGTCCCAAAAGGGGGGTCTATTACCTATATTTTAAGTGCTACATACATCATCACATGCGCATAATACCCTCTCCTCAATAGTGGTGTGTGTACAAAAAATTAAATTTCCTATTATAATGGGAAATCCCTCTTTTAATGGTATTTATTGCTCTTTTTTAAAAGAAGGAAAAAACCCATACTTTGAGGAGCTAGAGGGTCAACATATTCTACAAAAATCTTCTCCGTAATATTCTACATAAATTTGCTGGACATATTTTATACCTCAAATGGTTTCTTACGCCGATTAACAATAAGAATGTGCCAGTGCTGGGAAACTTTAACCACCCCTCAAATGAAATTCAGATGTAAACTTTCAAAACGCCGATACACGTGTCTTTTTTTTGACTCCTCTATCAAAATTTATAGGCCGGACTTTGTAATTTTTTTTTTGTGTTGTACAGTGTTATTAGCATAGTTTACAGTACTAGGGTGTTCAATTAATCGGATTTTTTTCTTTTGATTAAGCGATTAATCTATTTTTGGCATTTTTGACTTATTCGATTAAACGAATAAAATTTTAAAATCGTTCGATTAATCGAATAATTCAAAATCAGAAATTTTATAAATTAAGAGATTTTTGTCCGATCATTTTAGAAAAAACTGCTACTTGAGTATTTTAATATTTTATTAACAAAAAAAAAAAAAAGCAAACTTAACAATTCATACTAATTGATAAAACTTTTACAACGATAAAAAAATAAAACATATATTGGGATCATATAATTTTATATGTACAAACAATTAAACAGATCTTTTAAAATAATCTTTTAAAAATAAAATGTTGTTTAAATGTTTTGCTTTACTTGGAAGCCACACGATCTAGTTTTGTGTTTCCTTTTAATTTGCCATATTCTCTCACTTTTTTTTACAAACGCACTCACACTTTTTCAATTTAACACGAGATTGCTCTCGTTTTTGCCTTTCCATTTGTTTGCCAATTCTCCCTTCAATTTAACAACTGACCACAAATTAACTTTAGCGCTTTCTTTATAAAAAATATATTTCCTAAAAATTATATGTGCTTTATTAAAAATAAAATTGTGTTTTTTTGAAAATACTTTAAGTCATGCTATTATTTTGAGTTGTTTCTTCGTCGGGAGTATTTTTAAAATAAAATTGATTATCAAATTAAGTGCGGCCTGTGACACAGCTGTCAATTCAAACAAGTTTTGGCAAGCAGTTTTTGTGAACAATTTGAAAGTGATTTATTGAACGTGTGGGTCTAGGGTTAAAAATATTTTTTTGCATTTGTTTCAGTAAAAATTTACTGGTTACTGAAAATTTTTCAGTAAGCAGTACGCCCATGTATATGAATAACTCACTAAACATGACTGTTTTTTTAATTCCTACGGACAAATACATTTGGTTTGTTCATTTGACTTACAACTTTTAAAAATTATACATTTGACAGGAAACCCATATATGTATTGTTTTTCGATTAATCGGCATAAATTCTTCGATTAATTCTTTAATTGAAATCAGCAATTTAAAATTAATCGAACAATTAATCGTGTAAAGTTGTTCGATTAATCGAACAAGATTTAATCGACTGAACACCCTAGTAAGTACTGAACTAATAACGTACTGGATTTAGCAGTTTTCTTACAAAAATTTTTTTATGAGTAGATTTAGCGGTTTTTCTTATCAAACCTTTTTTCGCACTTCAAGACTCAAATTTAAGAAAAACTACATGCTGGCCGGCGAGGGGTATTTTTCTCTTCCAAACGGCATCAAAATCTCAATTTACTTAAAAAGTAGACTTAGCAGGTTTGCAATATTAAGCAGACGATATATTACTGATACTTCCCGGGAATTTCTAGCAACATTTTAGGAAATTAGATACCCGAGCTTAACATAAATCAAACCATGGGGAAAACCCCCATAGACGTTAGGACAAAAGAACTTTTTTTTTAATCAAATTGCTTGGCCGTCTTTGTAGATAAAATCATTGAAATCGATTTCCCCAAATTTTTTACAAAAGAAGTTGCCGAATTTGATCAATTTGAAAAACAAAAAACAACAACCAATTAGAAAAACAGCAAATCTTATTTTTGAAAATCAGAAAGTCAAAGATAATTTCATCCAAATCGCTTGAGCAATTAAAAAGTTATACATTTTGTTTTCTTGTTGAGAACATGAACCTTAAATTTGAACGCATCTAATGTTCATACATATTGAGATGTAAAATATGTTCAGATTAAAATTTGTCTTCTGTTGTTACCAACATGCTGCACTTTCAATGATTTGCTAATAGAAACGAATATTTGTTAAGTGAAATGTATACTTTTTTTTCATATTTAAAGCGTTAAAATAAAATAAATTAATAGATGTGTATTGAGAGGTAGAATACTTCATTAAAAATTAAAATGCTAAAAAAAAAATTCAACAAGAATTACAAACCAAATTTAAAAAATTTAAGAACAACCAGATCATGAGCATATTTTGAACCTTTAAGCGGAAATATTGTATTTCGAAATGAGGATGACTACTTCAGATTCGTTATGTTAGATCCGTTTAATATTTTAATTATACTGAAAATAATATATCGACAACTCAGTTCCAAATTGCAAATAAATAGTGTTCTCATCTTCTTAAGAAGCTTTAAAACACATTTTGGTACTTTTCGGAAATTTGAATATTTTAATTATTAAATTTTTTTCGGTATCTTTTTCGATACAGATAATGATGTATTAAATAAATTAAATATTATTCCTTCGACCTTTTTTTTTATACAAAAATAAAAAGTTTTTTCGAGCTCGAGGCCAATTGTTTGTAAAAAATATTTATTATTTATTCACTAATCTTCTCCAATATTTCGATATCCATCGGATATCATTATCAAGGCTTTTTATTTTGATGTATTAAATAATTCAATAAAAATCAAAATATATGTAATAGAATAATGATTTTATATGGCTAATATTATAAGCAGTTGTGGACACATAAGAAGGAAAATTGGATATTAATTAACTACCACCACTGACCCCTGACCCCTGACCATGTATGAAATTTGATGCATTTATATGTATGACCAGTATTTAAAACTAAATTATGTTGATATGGCTAATGAAGATAATGAAAAATCTTCGAGAAATTTTTTTCAGATTTAAATGTGCTCTTGAAAGAATTAAAGAATGAATAAGCAGAATTCTTTAAAAAAAAAATGAATATAATTAAAGTTTATGAACATTTTTCCATTATAAAATGTGACAAATTATCACAGATAAAATTCGTTGTTGTTAAAGATATTTTACAGATTTTTTTGAATCCTAACGTACCTTTGGATGTTAATGAAACACAATAGAAAAAATACCGTTTGTTAAAAGAGAATTTTAATGATAATATTTAATCTAATTTAAATCAGTTTAGGCCAACAATGTATAGCTACAAGGATACGGCAGGTACGTACCATTTTAAGGAACTTGCATTGGCTGTTCTTTATATGCTGGTTATAACAACTAGTAATGCCTGTGTTGAGATTATGAACTCCACTAAAATTAACTTTCGAATTAGAATGCAATATGAAGTTTTCGACAAGTTTTTACGAGTTAAAAGTTATATGACATGTTGCATTTCTTTTGTACCTTCGCAAAAATTCTTTTTTTTGTTGCTTTAAGTAGACTACTTTAAAATATTTTAAACTTTGCAGCTTTTTTGTGTTTACTAATAATTTTTACTTTGCTTTAAATAAAAATTAAACAAAATATATCATGGCGACTTTTTTTGAATTTTTGGCGGATTTTAGCGATACGGAACAAATTTTTTTTTTTTTGGGATTTATAAAAAAATATTTTTAATTATTCTAAAAATACATATCGTCGGTTGATAATTTAAATGTCGTATGTGGATTTTTTTTCGGTTTTGAGTTAAGTTCGATTCCTTAGGTTTTCCGATCTGATTTTTCATTTGGCGTAATCAGTTTTTCGATACCTCATACAGTTTTCGAGATATGGAGTGTTGAGTTTGTAGTATTTGCTGAAGCAATTTTCAAATTAAGTGTGTTCAAACTCCATTTACTCAAAACTATCGGAATCCACATACGATAATTAAATTATCAGCCGACGATATATTATTGTCAAAAACTAAAAAATAAATGCTTCGGCGATTTTGGCGATTTTTGACATTGGATTTGTCTGTCAACCCTGGTTTACACTACCACACAGGTACTACGTATTCCACAATACTTTGTGAGAGAAAAATCTAATGCGTTTGTTGCGACCAGCGTTGATATTTGTCCAGTTTTCCCTTTTTTTGCAAGTTTTTTCAAGTTTTTTTTTAAATACATAATTTAAAGTTTTCAGAAAATATAAAATGTTTTTTAAATGCCATTAAACGATCTTACTATATATTTTCTCCGACCGAAATCATGTCTTTTATTACTTTTTTCGGCTATAATTATAGAGATATTTTTCCAATTTTATTTTCGCAAAATTTTCATTTCATTGTTACGAAACAAACAAAAAATTAAAAACCATTCCTGTCGAAAGTGAAATAATCAAGTTTTGAAAAGAACCTTCACAATTATATTTTTCAAATGATTTAAGTTTTTTTTTTATCAAACAAAAAATCCGTTTCTTCCTTCCTTTTGAAAATATAAAGTCCGTTAATACTTTCTAACCAAAAAGAGAAAACTTTACAAAATATTTTCAAAGGACAGTTCAGGAAAGGCAGGGGAGGTAAAAAAGGATATATTTTATTTATATATATGCAAAAAAATTATTTCACTTCATACTTTTAGTTAAATTGTTTGTGTTTATTTTCTTTCTGTCTTATTTAAATAAAAACTTAAGCTATTTTCTTTTTTTTGTTATGGTAAGAAATAAAAAAGGTTATATAAAATTGATTGTTTAAATACTTACCATGTGTCACTAAATTCGTCAGATATATGAGAAACATCACTTTGCGATTTGTAAAGCGACTAGGAAATATATTTAGTGCTATCAACAGCACTTTGATGACTGTCATCAGGAATATCATGTTGCTACTGGTGTTTTATTTATTATTGTAATTAAAATTATATTTGTGATTTGATTAACTATTTAATTAGTGTAGTCTTTTATTGGTGCTTTTAAACTTTTCTTTTAATTTTTGATATCTTCAAAAAAATTACTTAAAGTAATTAAAAGATTTACAATTTAGTTGAAAGTTTTGTTTCCTGAAAAAATCAAATTCTGCCATCCATCCTCATGAGAAGGTTTGTCTAAAGATAAAAAATAAATATTTATGAATAATTAGTGAAATACAAATAAAAGTAAAGCAATGCAAATTTTAGATGAAAATAAAATTTTAACTGAAACCTAAATTTAAAAAATTTTGAATTTTATCAGGAAAAATTGGGAAAGGAAAAACCACTCCCTTGAAATTTGTATTCATAATACGATCGTTATTATGTATTAGCACACACTTAGTGAATTTATGTTCCCATCAAGCTCAAAAGCTTGATATCAATCAAAGCATGATTTACAATCAACCCGATTCTTCAACATTAGAAAATTGTTTAATAATCATTTGACAATGGGCGCGTTCATAAGACCTAAATATTGCGGAACCGTGTTTTCATAGGAAAAACACTCAACTGCGCAACAGTTACGTCTAATGAACGTGTCCAATAACTGCATTATAAACAAAATCTGTTATCACGGGAAATTGTCCTAAAGGCAGGCATGCACAGAACCTGGGAGCTAGACTCCTTGATTACGGCCGCAGCTGCACTGATGTAATGGGGGTGGAGGAGGTAGAGCACCTCTTTTTTACTGTCCTACACTGGCAAGAAGGCGACTGACCGAAATGGTATTCGCCAACTTTGACGGATTGTATTTTAACTCTGGCGACGAATTAAAGTGCATTTTGAGCCTCTTTAAAGTTTGGGTGGGTTCTACGGTGGGAGTTTTATTTAGTGGAACTCCATGTGATAGCAATGGATCATTGGATCTCAGTGTATCAGATAAGTACTGACTAACATTTATACCTTACCTCAACAAAATAGACAACTTCTTCATAATTTCTAAGCAAGAGTCAAAAAATGTTTGAGCTAACTGTTTACATAATTGAATTACTTTATGTTTGCTTGGTTACTGCTTTGAATGTTATCTGTGTATGTGTGTGTGTGTGAGTTATATTTTAAATAACCAGGATCTTTACCTAATCCGAATATAAATTTCAAAAAAATTTCGACTTTTAAAGGTGTTTAAATTATACATCCAGAATTATAACCACAGTTGCTTTAATTTCGGGAAAAGTTGCAATTGAACACAAGTTATAAAACAAGCTATAAAACATAATCTGTCAAGGGCGATGATACCCTACACAACAATGCTTACAAGCTAATTTACAACCCCTAAGGCCGTAATATTCCATTAAAACAACGCTCGGATATTGTATTAAACATTTTTGTCTCACGCGCCTCATAGTCCAGGGGGCTTATTCTGGCAGTCGTGATCGAATACTTTTTCGATTCGAAATCAATTTTATTTCTAATTCTTTCAGTTGATAGTATCAAAATATTTTTATCTATTTTTGGTTATTGTACAATTTAAAATATTTTTCGAACACCAATGATAAATATTTTTTTTAAAAACATAAAAAAAACGTTTTCCGGTCCTTGGTTGATACTAAAGGAATCAAAATTTGTTTTCAATGTTGTGTAAACTCAAAGAAACCCTTTACAACACAAAAAAATTAGTATCGACTGAAAGAATAAGAAATAAAAAGTATTCGATCACGACTGCCAGAATAAGCATCCGACTACCGTTTGTTTTCATCGTTGCAGCACGCTCTCACTCTAATACTCGTGGCACACCACAAAAGAGAATATACGAAATTGATTCGTTCTTGGCTTTAAAAAAATGTATCTGTTCTTCTTGGAGCGGAGTCCTTTTGTTTCCAGAAAGATGGGTAAAGGTCAAATATTAAAAGAAGGGAATTTAACAAAAATTACAAATTAATCTACAATTTTATAGTCGATCTGTAATTGACTTTACGTTGCATAAAAAAAAGTTATAGCTGCAATCACATGCAAAGCCACATCTCTAAACACTCAAAAGAATTATCATGGGTACCTTATGGGTACCAGGATGACCTTATCGCAAACTGCTCGTAATATCATATGATTCGAGAACATGCGAAGCTTATGCATATGCTGATGATATTCAGCTTTTATTTGTTGATTCACAATCCTCTGCAGATCTTCAGTATGTGGTAAACAATACTTTGAGTTTGGTGGAGGAGTGGATGCAATCAAATTGCCTACTGATAAATTTATCTAAGACAAGTTTTATGGGCTTTGGGGGGTTAGTTTCTTCGCCTTTTTGGGTTAAAATTGGTGGCCAATGCATAAACTGGGTTGATAAAATGCGAGTTTTAGGAGTGTTACTTGACGATAAGCTTTCATACACCTTTCACATTAACAAAATTATTTCAAGTGTTAATTTTACTCTTCGTCGTTTATACTCACTTAATGTATATTTACCATTTCAGATAAGGTGTAAAGTAGCCCATGCACTTCTAATGTCGCAGATATCTTATTGTTTAGAAATTTATTCTTGTACCTCTTACGGCAATATTCGCAAAGTTGAACTTTTAATAAACAAAGTCATTCGATTTGTATTTGGTTTACGAGTGAGAGATCATATTGCAGGTCATGTAATTCGATTCTTGGGTTGCAATTTTTCTAATTTTCTAAATATTAAAATTCTTATGAGTTTTTACAAACTTATTAAGAATTCAACACCTTCGTTTTTAGTTCGACGCTTTGAATTTATGCATTCTGCAAGAAATGTACAAATTTTTATACCCAGAATTTACAATTCGTTTTTTGAAAGGTCGGTCCTTGTAAGGGTTGCTAGAGTGTGGAATCATTTGCCTCCTAGACTTAGGAATTATCGTTTGTCTCCTTATACTTATCATAAAGCATTAATTGAATATTTCAATACAATTTAAGCAGAATCGTTAACAAAGTGATCTAATTTGACGTTATATTTATTGATTACATTTGTATTAAAAATTGTTGTAGGTTGATGCCATATTATATTAATTAGTATTATAGTTTTAAATTATTAATATAGAGTTACCATACAAACTTTAAAAATGTCTATTGTAATATTGTTTTTGGCCATGAAGGCTTTTATTATTACAAAATTTTCAAATAAAAAAAAAAAAAAAAAAAAAAAAAAAAAAAAATAAGCGTCTATAAATGTCCCCGTGTATAAAGACCAATACACAGGTGGCTTTCGATGCTGATTTTTCGAAAAAAGAAAAAAAAAATCTTCAGCGATGAAACTGATTTCTCACTCGGTGGTTACGTCAATAAGCAAAATTGTCGCATATGGGAAAGAAGGTGTTGTGAGTCATTGGGCTGTATTTGTTTGAAAATAACGCCGGAAGCATCGTTGCCGTTAATGCGGAGCGCTATGGCCGCATGATAACCCACTTTTGTTGGCCTGCAACTAAAAATTGTGAACTGGACGATATGTGGTTTCAACAAGACTGTGCCACGAGCCATACAACACGACCATTTTGGCTTTACTGCATGGGAAGTTACTAGAACGCGTAATTTCACGTTTTAGCGACGCTAATTCGCAACAAGGGTCTGACGCCGTTAGACTTTGTTGTGGGGCTTCGCCAGAGACCGTGTCTACAGGGCTAATACCCTTAATTTTCAGCATTTAAAAATCAACATACATCAAGTTATCGCCTGGATACCGATCGAAATGTGCGAAAAATTGGACGAAAACTTCCTCAACTGGATCGACTGATGCGGCCACTCTAGAGGCGATCATTTAGATGACATTGTTTTTTGTACATAATGGCAAGGTTCAAGCATTTTAAAGAAATAAAAGTTTCATCGAAATGATTACTAAAGTTTTTTTTTTTTTTTACTTTTGAAACCGAAAAATGGATAATCCGTTACATTTAAATATATTGGGATAAAATTTAGCAGAAATATTTTCATTGATTCAAAACCCGGTAGAGTCCTACTGTGTCACATGTTTTTCTTTATTTGCTCTCAACTACCGCCCTTGCTGCAATCTATAGCTACAATTTAAAAACAAAATACAACAAAAACATATCTGAGGTCTTTAGAATCAGAAAAATAATCTAAACAATAAAAATTTAATGCTATCCCTAGCAGAAGCATTTTCGAATAATTGGCCCTACGGCTCTATTATACAGCATAAAATCGTTTCAAAACAAAAATATATCAGGGGAAGTTATAAACCCCTTAGATTAAAGTTGTCCCCTTAACTTTCGCAGTAGTTAAACATGTATGTCATAGTTTTGCATTCAAATAAATTTATATTTATTTATATAGACAGATATATATCGATGTATATTTATGGATTTGCATATGTATGTATATGTGTGTTGTATATGTGTCTATGCAAATTTGTAGGCAGGTATTCGAACAGCTCTCTAGTTGTACAATTTAACTGTTGTTGGCAGCAAATGTTGTTGCTGCTGCATCAATTTTCCAAATGATTTATGAATATGAATGCGACACTACTTCCTGCTGCACTTTACTGACCTTTTTATTATATTATTCATATAGTTTTTTATGAGTGTGTGTGTGTGTGTATGTTTATATGATTGAAATAAATGTGTGTTTGGGTGTGTCAGTAGTACATATCGGTACAATAAAATACATCTACAGTTATTTTTTCTGTGTTATTGTTTCTTATTTTGTGCAATACAAATGTATTTGTTGTTCGTTCAATTTCACAGTGAATGGCCAAGTGTTGATTCTACAGGGTGGCGCATAAGTAACGTTATGATATAATAATAATAAATTTTTTGCTTACGGATTTTATTTTTTTTTTTTATTTTATTTTTTATGTTTTTTTTCAGAATTAACTTTGAAAAACTTGGAAAATTTTTAATTATTATTATAATAGAAAGGCTCAGCACAGAAAAAACAACCAAAGTTGTTAAATTTTCCTTTGAATGTCAGCATTCGATTATTCATATCATATCGAATAATGAGTGATGAGGCGCTTTTTTCCCTCAATGGGCACTTGATTAAACAACATTGCAAAATATGAGGCACCTTAAATCCAAGAATAATTGTTGAACATCAATTGCACCCACTTAAATGCACACAGTTTATCTTTGGCCCATATTTTCTCGAAAACGGCGAACAAGTAGGCGTTAATTAATGTGAATTGCATTCAATACCGGGTAAGGATTGAAAAGCTGTTAACGCCCGACGAAGAGAAACATCCAGAATTGTGCTTTAAAAATATGGAGTCACTGCTCCCACAGTTCGTCCAACTATGGCTCTCCTGCGCCAATTTTTAAGCCATCGAATAATATCGCGTTTTTCTAATTTTAACTGGCCACCGCTTTCGCCTAATGGAACGGCGTCCAATTTTTTTCTTTGTGGTTACCTAACAGTTAAGGTGTATGCCAATAAGCCAATAACAATTCAAGAGCTTAAGGCGAATATCCAAGAAGGAGTCAGCGCGCTGAGACCTAAAGTATTAAGGAAAGTTATGGGAAATGCTCTGGAAAGAGCCAATTAGGTCCGATCAAACAATCAACTCCATTTAAAAGATATTATCTTCAAAACAAATTGTGAAAATATTACCAAACTATCGTCCAAATTATAATAAATGTCAATGTTAAATAAAATCTTAACGAAAAAAGTTATTTATTTAATAAGTCATAACGCTACTTATGCACCACCCTTTACATACACGAGTTGAATAAATACATTTAGAGAAGTAAGAATTATAACCAGGTTAAGATTTTTTATGCACAAACCATTTGAAAATATGCAACCAAAAAAAAAAATGCTTCAAAATATGAAAAAAAGCATGAAAAAGCATAATAATTAAAACTTATTATTGTTATTTTGTTCAATCAATGGTCAACTGAAAATAATGCAAATATTTTTTTAAAGTTTTTTTTCAAGTTTTTGAAGCAAAATGATCAATTTTCGCACAGATTCATAACAATTTTGATATGCAAAAATATCCATTATACTAAGTTATACTTTGCTGCTCAGTTTTTATGACAAAAAATCTGAGAATAAATCTTGAATGTATTGTTTCCATCTTAGTTATTTAAATTCACTTTCTGAAACTATTTCATTTTGTACGTTCAGAAGAATGTGTGTATTAAAATTTCTACGAATTTTACATATATCTTTAGTGTTTTTATGTAGATTAAAATCATTATGGTTTGCTTGTAGCTGTTCTTTTGCTATACATTGTGTTTCCACTAGAGATGAGCGATCCCGTGATTTTTAAATATCATCGTGTTTAGTGAATGTGATTTAAAAATCACTGCTCCTTTAAACTGTGATTGTGATCACGGTTTATCAGTTTTCTGTTCTTTTAAAGCAATTGCGGCCAAGCTATATGTACAATGCGCGAGCTTTTGCAAGAGCTTTTGTAGGCACTTTACAAAGAAACAACAACAAATTGTAAGAGCTTTCAAATCTGTTTACTTTCATATACATACATACTTGAACAAATAAATTTTGGCATAAAAAAATTCTAATAAGATAGAAGAGAGAATGAAAGGAACAGCAATATCATTCGACATTTCATTCAAAAAACGCTATTACCCACACAAACAGTGAAATATCATAAATTTGTATATGTAACAAAATACAAAAAGAACGACTTAGAAAGTACCTGCTACTTGACAAATTTGGTCACAACTGTGATTCGTGATTTTTCAGTAACAGTGATTAAATCACAGGTACAGAAATATCGCTCATCTCTAGTTTCCACCCATTGGATCTTTGCTACCCGAATTGTTCTTCTTATTAGAGTATTTAAACGATTATATTCACATTTAATCAATTGAATTACTTAAATCAACAACATTACTGCAGCAAGTGGTGTTAACATCAACAAATATTTAATTGATACTATTAATTTGTTAACTGGTGCAAATTTAGGACTGTTTTTGACTCTTTAACTTCTTTATTGACCAATAGACCACGTCCTCGTTCAAATTATTTATTTTATATATTATAATAAAATTGACGAATAACTAAAAATTTGAAAAAGAAAATGGAGAAATGTTAAACGTTCTTTTGCTTTGTTTATTGCCAGCAAAACAAAATTAGATTAAAAACTGTAAAAATAAAAGTGTTTTAAGCATTTAAAATCAGTCAGTCCAAGCTGGCCAAGTTGGGAGTGTTTACAATTCTTATTTGCTTTACAATTTTATTTGTATAATATTCTTAACATTTCTAAAGTCTTTGCAAAAAGGTTTCCTGATGATCTGGCCTAAGCAACCAGTGAAGTGCGCATAGAAATTTGCTTTCCCTCAACAATAAATTTCACTGTTTTTATGAAAAATAATAATTGGGAATTTAGCACGCCTCAGTAATAATAACTTTTGTATTCCCAAAAATAGCTTTGGCCCACCTCGTATTATCTTATGCGGCCCCTACACATTGCGACTTGTTGTACAATTTGATCAAGTTGTACAACCAATTGTTACTTTCGATGTTTGGTTGGTCTTCGATTGAATTTGATTTTCATTCAACTGGTTTATTCAACTCAATTTCATGACCAGTTGCAACGTGCAGGAGCCGCATTAGTTTCACAGTTTTGCCGGAACGATTTAAATACACCGATAAGAAGTCGACAGCACAAACGTTTGAGTTTTGTAACTATTTCGATAGAAAATGTTTGTAGGGCTTTTTGCATATATGAAAGTATGTACATATATATTAATATTACATTTTCATTGCATTTGTTTCTGTAGTAAAAAACTTTAACTGTTACTGTATGATTTTTCATTTATGACATATTCTGCACTATACATACATACATACAACCATACACATTTACATACACATGCAAATTTTTATAAACGTGTGAAGCTTAATTTATTTTCTCTCATACGTTTGCATATTTTTAGCTCACATTATTGCATCCTGTACAGCAACAAAAAAAACGAAAAAAGTATTTATGTTATTGCATTGTTGCTAAAATGACTTAAAAAAAAAAACGTTAAAAAAGGAAGAAACTTTATAAATATATTAAAATAATGAATATGACATGTACGTAATATATGAAATTTTATTATTATTTTTATTTGATTTTTTTTGTGACATTGTTTCAAACCCTGCTTTTTCTGGCTTAAATTATTCAACAAATTATTTCGTATATCTAGATGGCAAATGACAAAAAAGTGAATCCATAAAAAAATACATCCAAAGAAACAAAGAACATACGAGTAACTGTATCTAGATTTAAGAATTTCATACAAAATATGTATTTTTATTACATTTTCATTGTATACTTCTCGGCTGTCTTTTCTTATTTTTTTTTTAATCTTCTATTTTAAAACCTCATCCTTCTTCCAACATTTTTTATCTCTTTTTTTAGACAACAGTAAAAATAAATAATCGTTAAACAATCCCTTTTGTTTTTCAAGAATTCTAACTCCAATGTTTTCCAGTATTACGTTTTTGGTTTTTTTTTTTTTTGGTTGTTGTATCCAAAATTTCAACATTATAAACCTTTTAGCATTTTTTGATTCTATAGTAATTTTATTTGTCTGAGAACCCTTAAGAGCGGAATCTTTTGATTAGCAGTTGTGTATGTGTGCGTGTTTGTGTGGGTGTATGCGTGTGTTTCTTTACAGCACTTTTTCTTCCTTGTTTGTGACAGTTAAGTGTTTGCCTTTTCTTCTAAAACACCAGACTCCTTTTCATAAATGTCATCCTGTCTGCTTGTCCTTTCACAGATGTTACGACCGACATATTTAAACAAACATTTTGAATGCCATAATTCAACAATTCAATTTAAGTGCCTTGTCTAAACTCGTTTATTTTTTTAACAAAGAATTGTTTTTTCAATCAAACAGTTTTTAAAGTCTTTATTTGAAAAAAAAGTCATATTAGAGGGATTTACCCTGGTTCTCAATTTATAATGGATCTCATATGAAGCCCCCCACACAAAAATCGCTGTAATACGCCATAACTTTAACGATTAACGACATTGTGGTGAAATTTAGTTCACTTTATTTTAAAAATACCAGAAATGACACTATAGAATTTTGTGACAATCAGTTCATAATTTACAATTGCTTACAAAATGCTCACTCTCGAAAAACTCGGTGATACGCCTCAACCCGTTACGAATTACAACACTGTGATGAAATTTTGCTCATTTTAGTTAAATATTAACTTTATCTGAGAAATTTTTATACTTTTGATAACAAGTTATGTATCTTATAAGTTTAAATTGTTATACTAGATTAAAATTGTAATGCACAATTGTATTAAAACACTGTACAGAATTTTTAGAGTTCTGTTATGCTAAATTATAACAGTGTAATAATTTGCACTAGAAAGTTCAAGATATTACTAGACGTAAGAATTAATATTACTACAGCCTGTCACATAAAATCAATCTTATTTTTATTTAAGTCATTGACTGCTTCACCGAAATTGATATCAAATAAAAAATTTGTAATATTGTGTGAATTCATAAATAAGTTAAATTTGCCCCATTAAACAAATTAATAGGAGCAATTAAATATTTTTTTTTCTTTATACCCTCCACCACAAGTGGTGAATGAGGATATACTAATGGCGATTTCTTTTCTGAGAAATATGTTGCATAAATGGTACATGCTCTATCTCTTTTGTGTAGAGCATGTACCATTTATGCAACATTTTTCTCAGAAAAGAAATCGCCATAAGTTTGTCATTCCGTGTAAAACTTTTTTATTATACATCTAAGTCCCCATAAAGTATATATATTCTGCCTTCTTGAGTAATTCTAAGTCGATTTAGCCATGTCCATCCGTCCGTCCATCTGTTAGAAAACACGCTCACTTTCGAAAAACGCAAAATAAAAGAAAAAACTTGGTCTCAAATTGCTTGTAGTTATCATAAGTTTGGGATTGAAATCCAGCAACATCGGTTCAGTAGGATCAGAACTATGAATCAAAATGTGGAACCACCACCCTAAAAAAATTGATAATGTTGTTACAAAAATAACATAAATGGTGGAATAATACACGGAATTAAAAAAAATATATAACTGCAAATCATACTGTTAAATTTCGTGAAGATCGGCCCGTAATTAACCATAGGGCCCATATAAACCCTATTCGCGGAAAACAGTTAAGTAAGCCTAAAACCGTAACAAATAACGCTATCATACAAAAATTTGGTACGTCACAGTTTTATAGGACCAGAAATCACAATGTAAGATTTTTTGAAGATCGGTCCATAATTTACACTAGGCCCCATATAAACCCTACTCTCCGAAAACAGCTTATTGCGCCTAAAACCAATTAAAGCCCACTTTGCGAAAATAATTTAATTCTCCAAAGACCATAACAGATATGGATATTACGGTAAAATTTCTTCTAACTTAGATTCATATGGCCAGAAAAAATATCATGCAATTTTCTGAAATTCACTGTTAACGCTAAAACTAATTACACTGGTGTATTGATATTTATTCTAATTTATTTTTTGTAATACCAGAAATCAGTCTTCAAAATTTTGTGACGATTGGTTCATAATTTACCATAGGTCCAATACAAATTATCCTCCTGAAAATCATTTTAGTTCGGCTAAAAATGTTACGAAGCGGCGCTCAGCATGCCTATCTTAAGGGTAGGTCTGGGACTTTTTGACAGTATAGGTCAGAAGGTCTTCGCCTACGTGGATGGTGTAGTTACATATGCATCGAGCAAGTTTCTGCCGACAATTAGCAATGTTATGCAAAGGGCACTAGGCGAACTGTCAGCATGGGCGACTGATAAGGGCTTGGGGGTTAATCCGGAGAAGACAGAGTAAGTTCTTTTTACTAGGAGGTACAAGGCGGAGAATTTAAGGCTGCCGGTACTAGGGGGAGACGAGCTTAGGCTATCTGATAGTGCTAAGTATCTAGGAGTTTTTCTGGACACTAAGCTGTCCTGGAGGAGGAATACGCAAGAGAGACTAAAGAGGGGCCTACTATGCTTGCAGATCGTCGATAGGTAGGAGCTGGGGACTCCGGCCGTCAGTTCTGAGATGAACACTTCGGTGGTTATACCCATTCTTACGTTTGGATGCTGTGTTTGGTGGAAGGCTTTGAGAATGGCTAGTCGAAGCGACCTGCTGTTTAAGGCTCAAAGGTGTGCTTCGATCGGCATGACAGGTGCCTCCGGCGGCTCTGGCTGTAATTCTTTATCTTCTGCCTAAAGCAGTATGTGATGGGAATGGTAGCCAGGAGCGTTCTTAGGCTGAGGGAGCTAGGACTGTTAGGAAATTTCACGGAGGTTCACTCGCGGATCTTGTCTGAAATTAGTACTGCTGGTTATCACCTGAGCTCGCCCAGCTCTACGGATATTTTGGGCACTAAGGCCGATTTTGGGCGTTTGCCAGAGGTAATATTGCTTTCTAGGAAGAGCTGGTCAGGCCAGAGCAGATTATAAAGGGGATTTGCTATTTTCGCTGATGGCTCGAAGATAAAGGGCACGGGTGCGGGGGTCTACATTAAGGATCTGGACTTATTGACTTCCCGACGACTGCAGTATACTTCAGGCGGAGGTACTGGGTGTTCTCAGGGCCGTGGAATTAAAAGGGATTAACATTGGCAAGGGCGCGGAGGTGGGAGCATGTTGCTTGTTCTGTCCGATTTCTTATTTTCCTTTCTGTGCTTTCACTGTTAACTTCTCCTACCAGATTTCTTTCACTAATTAAGGCGTCACAATGGACTATATTGGTCTCTGGGTGAGGGTGTGAAGTTTGCTTCGCACCAGCCTTTCTAACCTAATCTAAGCTAACCACCTGAGCCTCAAGCTGATGCACCACAGGAGGCTCCTGACAGTAGGGAACCTAATTTTGAATTTGACTAAAATTTACTACAGAAAAGATAATAGCGGGCACTTTTGACGGGCCACAGATAAGATCGATTATGCCAGATATTGAGAAAAGTTTGTTTGGCCTGTTATAATTTTTTTTGAAATAAGAAAAGTTCGGACTGTTTTCAACATGTCGAAAAACTAATGAGTCACTTTCAAAGGATTGGATATAAACTTTCTTCACATTCACTAGGACTATTTTCCCGTCAACGTTGGCGATCTTTTTAAAGAACAGTGCAATCGGTCAAGGCTCCTCGAAAGCACATATGTTAGCTAACTTTTGTCGAAGCATTCAGATCAGCTCTCTGCCTTAAACTTCAAAAAGGAAATCAAATAAAATAAAATTTTATTCAACTTAAGAATAATATAAAATATGATTATCTTTAAATATATTCGCCCTTATGCAAAAAAAAATTAATGTAAATTTCAAGTGTTCAGTAAACAAAAAAAATTTATAGACAACCGGTTTTAACGAACACTTCAAGTTCAAATTAATTTCTTTGTAAAAGGCCGTTAGTGTTTTATTACAAAAAGGCCCATGTGTTATATCCTTTAATATAAAGTTGATACAGGCATTTCAGTCACAGATTTAAAATCGCCATTACGTCCTGATCCTATATCCGATCGCGAATGGAATACAACTCTCATGTATGGATCGGTGCTTCAAAGTCTATTTTGGAGCTTCTCGGCCTGTTGAAGTCTTCCCTCTCACTTTTAACATGAATAAGTTCAAGTCGAATGTTCACAAACACTACTCCCTCTATCCTCCTTCCCATAAGCTTTTTTCGTAGTTCCAACACAATGCATTGCATTTGTAGGGGTCATCCCCTGAGCGCTGGTCCTAACCAATAAAATAAAAATATCATGTTATATAGCCCCATCATCAGAAATGCTGTTGTGCAATGTAATTTTTGACAAATATATTGTCAACATTAGGAGGAGTTTGTATTTAATTCAGGGATGTCAGCGTCATGCACAATTGTGTCAGCAAAACTCACATGTACGCTTACGCTCTTTTATTTTGCGAGCGTAAAATATAATTGTTTACTGCAAAACACTCCCATTCAGCGGGAAATACCGCACGATCGCACGGCCTGTTTTGAGGCCTCTAAACAGAAATAATATATTTATTATTTATTATCTTTGTTTCTGTTTTGTTTTATTTCTGTTTTTAACATTGTACAATGATTTTAAAAAAATTAAAAATATTGGAAAGAATTGTATAAGGTTGTAAAAAGACTTCAAATATTGTCAAATGCTCAATTTTTCCAAAAAATAAGCAAAGTTTCTGCGAAATGCAGGTTCCAAATTAAATTTATTTAAATAATAACTGATTGTGTCTGTCCATAACTCAACATTTTTCGATAATTGCAAAATATGTATGTTAATTAGGCCTCGTAATAGGCCTCGCAACCGCAGATTCCTCCCGATGGGAATGTAAAAGACAAGAGTATTCGCACCAACACAATCATAATTGACACCACTGATTTAATTTGATTTGATATTAGCACAACTCAAAGGTTTATTATAAAGGGAATAAACCAAAATTAAAGCTTTACAATATTTGATTCATTATTGTTGGTTCATATTTAATATATGAAGATTCAATAGATAAATACTGAGAAAAAAAATAAAAGCGTTCTCAAGAGACATTGTAATATCAGAATTTATTAAAATTATTTATAATTTATCTCAAATTCCATATAAATTCCACTTACAAAATAGTTTAAAAGACTCTATATAAACCATCTTTATTTAACACATTCACATTTGTTTTTCATAATCTTCTTTAAAAAAATTCTATTAAGACCTTAAAAGAATCTTTATAATTTAAATTAATTCACTTTTCTCATCATCCACACTTCATTTTTACTTCACTCTTTTACCTAAAAGAGTGTGTAAAAAATTTTGCGAAGGCACATCTTTATTTAACAAACTTTGCGTTAAATTAATTTACGTCTATTTACCACAATTGTTGTCTTAAGCAAATGTCTCCTTCTCTCCTTATCTATTCACATTCAGTCCTTTATGCAAATAAGTTATTGTTGCACTCAATTTGCTGTAGCAACCCCTGAAAAGTTTTCAAATTCAAGCCTCCTTTAGACAAGCGGCTGCTTTAGACAACATAAAAATTGCAAGTGAAATTTTTGAGCAGAGAAATATAAGAAGAAAAAAAAAATAAAGAAAAAACTAAAGCAAAATGTTGAGGAAAAAAGTATGTTGACGACGACAACCACTTAAGACATGAACATCTAAGAGAAACTACTCCTAAGAACGAACTGGGGGTACAAAAAGATTAGTGCTGGAAAGTAAAACTAATACAGGGATAAAAATATGAACAAAATGTTAATCAGCAGTAGAGAGTGAAAGACACAAAATTGAAAAAAAAAAATGGTAATTGGTTGAAAGCTTGCGAAGGAGTTAATATTGGCTGGTAGTTAAAACAAAAAAAAATTCATATTTTACTTAAAATGCATCCATTAAATGCCTTGTGAGACACTGATTTTCTCTTAAATAAAATTAAATATTTAAATATTTTTTTGGTTTAAAAATTTTTTTTCTTTTTAACATTTTTTTAATAAACTCCCGTCTTTTGTAAATACAAGAAAAATCTAGTAGTTTATTTGATCTAAAAAAGGTAAAAAAAAAGAAAAAGAATAAAACACACATTACTGGTTCTGAAACATGTTAAAATCTTACTTACCAGCTACATGCGACACTGCGATGCACAGTGGGAAATTTATGCAAAAACTAGGATGTTGAAATGATTAACAGTTCAGTCCATATGAACCCTAAGTTGTCCACCTTATCTAAATAAAATTCAAAAGGATTCTAAATTCTTTTTTTTTATTCGTTTTAAAATTTTAAACTTCATATAAAATCCAATAGACAAATGGCCGTTTTCTCATTAGGCGATTATCTTTTTTCCCAACCAAAAACTTATTGTCTTATTTTCTTCTATTCCCTAACCCCTAATGCCCTAATCAGCCAATTATTTTTTTGCCGTACAGATAATTTCAATTAACCAACTGGAAATAATTTTTTGGAAGTAAATTGAGAAAAATCGTCAACGAACAGCTTATTAGTCTAAAAAATATATGCCGAGATTTAAAAGAGGCAGTTAGTCGATGCAATGAAAAAACGGTTAAAAATCTTTCAAAATAACTGTAGATGTCTTTTGATACAACAGATTACAAGATTGTATTCTTATTCAATTCACCGAAGGTAAAGGGGTATATAAAAACTTGTCATTCCTTTTGCTTTGTAGAAATTACAAAAGTGGAACTGTCTAAATGACAAATTATACCCCATAAAGAAAAAATATATCCTGGGTCCTTATTAGGAGCGAAGTTAGCTTAACGATGTCCGTCTGACCGTGTGCCCGTTGAAATGGGTTTTCTGAAGACCCCATATATGATGGGGACTCGGCAGCTATATTTTTATGTCACATATAGCTTAGAACTGTTTGCTACTGAAATTCAGCCTAATCGGTTCACGAATTGCTGTGATATGAGCAAAAAACCATGACTGCGTCTTATTTTACCCCCAAAGCCCTTGCTGTTGTTCTTTTTTTTATGTTAATGTCTTATCCTGCCGTTCTATCTTTAGTTTGCGTGGAACTTCCTACACAAAGACTTTATAGATTTCTGTATATCTGGAAAACGGCAGCAGCTAAAGTTTCCAAATTAGGTACAAGCATCGTGGTTGTCAATACACAACACAATACACAAATGTGGGCGCGTTTGGACAATTGGACGTGGCACAAAGTTGATTTATTTATATTTAAAGAACGGTATTTGTAAAACTTTCTGTTATTATCGCACCATAGCGTAACGAAAATAGATTCGGCATAGCCGATTATAGCACTTTTACTTGTTGTTTTTGGTTGACGATCCTCCATTACACTCATGAAATGAAATCAGGGACCGTAACAGTTATTCCTTTTTTCATAAAAGGAAAATGAAAACCCGAAACCAAAATATGTATTTAGTTAAATATCTCAATTAGTAGGTCGGAAGTTGTCAAGTTTTATATACCATTGGATGCTGCTTCAAAAACCCTTTTCGATGATAACAAATTTTATGTATGTCGTCTTGGAGCAAAGTACAAAAAAAAATCGAAAAACTGAAGAAAAGACCTTTTTAAAAATGGTCCAGATCACGGATGGTCAACGCTAGAACCAAAATATTTTGGGAATCATCATAAAACATATCAACCTTTATTTTCAGAGGGGTAACAAAATCACTTTTTTTTTGAGTCGCTCTAATATATAGTCTTTCAATATTGTTTCCATATTAAAATGATCAAAATAGGGCAACTTTAAATTAATATTGTTCCATACTGAAATAAAAACTTTCAACAATACTAGACTATTTTTTTATTGATTTTAAATAGTTATTTCTCTATCTGTATATTTGGTTATTCAGTCGACTCAAACTCACATTCCATGTCGATGTACGTCCAACGTACATTTTAAATTTAGAATAAAATCAAGGCCTTTTAATCGAAATTGGTCTATGATTTCATGTACCCATACTGAAAAAATTCTCAAAAATTTTTCTCCAATTAAAGCATTAATCCAAAATAAAATCAGTTTAATTAAGGGAGCTATTTTGTAAAACACTTCACCTCACTTGAAAAATATTTTCATTAAAAGTTTTGAAAATTCAAATAATTTTATATGATTTTATATGAAATTTTCAACGCAAGGTGAAGGGATTTACAAAATAAGCCCCTAAATGTTTAATCAAGTGAATTAAACATTTAATAAAGTGAATTAAACGAGTAAATGATACTATTAATTTATATATTGCTGAAAATTTAATTAATATCACAAATTTTTTAATTGAAATCAATATTTTTTCTGTGCATGGAAACATTTAAAGCATATTCCACCTTCTGCTATACCCTCTGATAATATCAGGTATAGTCAATGCCTAGGACTCGGCAGAATACAAAATTGGCATATCTCTTGCAGATTGCGGCTAACCAGAGATCATATCTGGTGCTACGGGAGACGGTGTAACGGGTCCGGTCTGGCTATTGGTAGAGGAAACTTCGGAGAGCATGTGGTGATTGTAGTTTTTAATCAAAGTCAAGGGAATGAAGATCTTAAAAAGCCTATTTCGAGGGTTGATTTTCCAACGCTTGTGGGAAAGTCCGTCCCGTGGCCGGATCTGCCTACATGATGTTGCTATTCAACAGATGCTGCTTGTTATTCCTAAAGGTGCGGAGATAAGACGGCTCTTAAACAATGGTCGGCGCTCCCAAACAATGGCGGCTGATAAATGCATTGTTTGTCACTAACATGGAAAATTTGCTCTCCATTTTTTTTCAATTAAACCATTATTCAAAAATAACATCAGGTTGAATTAAAAATGTAATCAAGTGAATTAAACGTTTACTTATATCAACAACATTACTGAAGAAAATGTTGTTAATATCAAAAGATATTTAATTGATACTATTAATTTGCTAACTAATGCAAATTTAATTAATTTTTTAATTAATATCACAAATTTTTTAATTAAAATTATATTAATTATTTTCTGTGCACATTATAGTTCGTCCAAACGACAAGTACCCAAGTAAATCTATCCACAATCTGTCACGAAAATTGTTATTTTAAAATAAATCAAATACTTTCATAGATTTTTGGTTACTTTTTTTATATTTTGAGTTAGATCTTAATCTGCATGTAATACAATTTTAAAGAAAACTATGAGTGATATTGGTAGTATAAATAAATTCTCGCTTATTGTCGGAAAGGCCACAAAAGTTTTAGAAAAGTGAAAATCAAAAATTATTCGACCACAAGTAAAACATTAACAGTTCAATAAAATAACCACAATACTAACTTCTGTTAACAGCTAAGGCACGAGCTATATGTTTACATTTGTCCTTCAAGTTGTGCAGAAAACGGTCAACAAGAAAAAAGAAAGACAAAAACATGAAAAGCAACAAATGTACTTTGGATATCAAGAAGAATTCTTGCCAAAAAGTACGAAGAAGAGAAGTAAGGAAGAACATGTAAATCAATTAGAATAGATAATCATTAATTCAATGCAAATTTCGATCTACCAAGGTAAAATGCCATTTGGTTTAAACGATTGATGTTTGACTAATGACGTCATCCGTCGTCAATGGCGGTGAGTGCTAAACGGCAAACCTCTCTGAAGAGATTGTATGGTTACAATCGAAACTAGTCTGGGCAACCTGTCCGTGTAAATCCGGGTTCAATTCCCAGCTCAGTCAAGAATGAAAAATTATCAAAAAATTTTAATTTATTTCATGTTGTAAGATTCCTTTCTTCATAAAAATAATTTAATAAAAATTAAATTCAATGAACTTAAGCCTGTTTAAAAAATCGGAATTAGCATTCTTTTTTAAAATATGGGATTTCGCTTAAAAGGAAATTAATTGGGCGCCAAATTAGCAGATGCCGGGAGATATCTGATTTTGCACATTAAAATTATTTTATTTTTTATCTGATTGTCGCTAAGGCGGGTCCAATAAGCATCATCAACACCAACGCAGTATATCCATTCCTATGAGATTACGCTTTATATTTGGTGGGATCCCAAGGTTGTTTTGTATTAGGATCGGATAGAATATTAGAAATTCTTTTAATTGAAATTATCCAAGAAGTTAATAAGAAACGGAAGATGTTTAATAGTAAAAGCATTAGTAAAATTTGCCGTATAGAAAATCATAAAATTTGGGGAAATAATTTTTAAAATCTTGAATGAAAAATCGGTTCAAATTTCAAACGTTGGTTTATACAGCATAAATTCAGCACAAAAATGTTTAATTTCAGTTGGCAACATTTAATGTTGTGTGTTCAAAATTTTGTTGAAATCGGTTTATATGCGAATATAAATTCAGTGCAAAGTCTATTCCAAAAAATCACTTTATACGCCCTAAATGTACTATAAAAATTTTTCTAGGGGGTAAAAATTTGTAGCGGGTAGTTTTTTCATGTATGCCTCCTTTCTAAAAATCAAGTTAACACGAATAAAACTCGTAGAAGTATTTCAAGCTTGAATAATTTCACCAGGAACAGGATTAACAATTCCCTAAAGAATTTATAAAAAAAGTCAGAATATCAAACTGTTGTTACGACACGTCCATTATTTCTAATAGTTCCCAAAAAATTTCCGCTCTTTTTTGTACACAAACGTAGTGTAGGGTATCGTATTGTCGACTTAACTCTTTTTCTGTTTTTATTTGGGCCATTAGATTTTACAAAAAGTACGATTTTTTAATTGGTGAATAGCGTACAACTAATAGCAAATTTTCTATGAACCCACAGTTCAAGGCGAATTCATTACAAGTGGAATTTTAAGCCCTGTATAGTTAATAGGGTATTCATTGAATCGGGCTATTGCCTTAGTCGGTGAATCGCTCGATTAATTAACCGAGGTTTTGGTTTAATCGGTTAATAATCGGATAATTTTGTAATTGATCGGTTAACCGATTAATAAGGTTTTTTTTATAAATTAAGTCATTTCAGTAAATAAAAATGCATAAATTATTTATTGTTTAGAGTTTATTAGTAAAAACCAACAACATAACAAACATAACAATTCTTGAACTAAAACGCGCAAACAAAAGAATAATTCGTAAATATTAAATACATAGTTTTTAAAACATATATATTATGTATTAATTAAAAAATAAACTTTAAGATTATTTTATTAGTTATTTCAATAGTTTGAGCAGACCTTAAAAACAACATTTTTAGAAAAATACTTTGGTTTTAATGCTTAGGATTAAAGCGATTCTTTTCTTTATTTTGATAAAACTTGACGTGGAAAAAATTCTTTCACTTACCGTTGATGTTGAAGAAATCGAAAACAATCCAATATCGAATATCGAATTTCTCAGTCCTTTTCCTGGATTCCTCTAAACGTATAGAGTCCTGTTTTATTTTTTTTTTTTTTTCATTTTACCTCTTCTAATTGTTTGGGTTAATTCTGTTAAAAGATTGATAGAACACCTTCTGTGTTTGTATGAAAAAATATTTTCTAAACACATACCTTTTGTATGTGAGACGAAACAAATAATTTGAAACTCAAAAAAATATGTTATAATTCTACAAAAAAATTAAAAATTTTGTTACGTCGGTTAATCGGATAATTCACTGAAATTAACCGGATTAATCGTTAATCTAAAATATCGAATTTTTAATTAACTTATCAGTTAATCGGGTTGAATCAGTTAATGAACACCCAAATAGTTAACTTTTTTATTTTAGCTTTATAATTGTTAGATGTCAACATTTTGTTTAATATTTTTGTTTTTGTTTCTGATATTGTACAATGATTTTACAAAAAGAAATTATTTGTGGTTTTTGAAGGAGTTGTACATCTTGTACATAGTACCGGAATTACCTGTAATGAATTCGCCTTTCCATAGTTCTAGAAATATTTCAATCTTCAACTCGACTAGTTCCTGCTATAAATACTAGAAAATTGATCCTAATTGGACGAATCGTTTAGAAATAATAGATTGATATCCCCGTTTTTCGAAAATCTCCCATTGTGTTCACTTGTTCATGAGTATGTGTGTCTCTCAGATGTTTTCAATTAAGTATTTTTTTCTATGACTCCTTTTTTTTCTCACTCATTCAGTCAGGTGAACACAACGAGCCAACGGCGTTTTCTTGCAATTTACCTTGACTGCTGCTGCTGCTGCAGTGGAATACAAAAGTTTGATGATGTACGCCTGAGTGTATTTTTAATGTTGCTGTGTGCGATTTTAAATACATTTGCATCTGTTGCACCCTGTCTGTTGGTGTGTGGGAATGCAAAAGAGTGTGTTAATATTCTTGTATGCTTGTGGGTGTGTGGTTGTGTGTGTGTGTATGTGGGAAAAGTAACTGATGCTGTTGAATAAATGCAAGGTAAAGAAAGTTTTTCTTAATTTTCACTCTACGCCGCTCGTTCATTGTATGAGGAAATGAAAATTTAAAATTTGAAAACATTTTCATTTCATGATTCTGGTTATTGCAGCTGTTGTTGATGCTGCTGAAGAATAAGCGCCCATTATAGAAAAGGAGAAATAGCCTTAAAGTGTTTCCAACTCCTTGTTCAGTTTTTGCTTGTTTTGGCAAAAATGAAATTTGTATTCAGTTTCAGTTTTTATAGGACTGTTTTGTACATCGTAGCAGATTTTTATCCAAATTCATATCATTCTTTTGCAATATTTTGCAATTTGCTCACTTGTCTGCCACTTGAAAGAAGATAATTTCGTATCACATACAACTTTCATTTCCATTCTGTATAGGAGCTGCTGCCATTTACTTAAGAATTTGCCCTTCTTCTTGCATATTCATTAACAGATTTTGTGTCTTTTTTTATTATATTTTCAATACGAGTGAAATGGGTAGAAAACTTTTAAGAGTTTAATAAAATGCCACAATTTCTCGGTCGTGCTCGATGAGAAAAGACGTGTTTCTTTTAACTCCGCATACGGTTCTTTTTTTTTAACATAAATTAGTTAATAATATCAGTTTAACAAGCGAATTTGGACGCTCAATATAAAAGTGAACAATAAAAAAAATAAAAAAAAAATATTAAGGAAAAAAAAATACAAGTAAAAAAATATACCTACATATGTATGTATGTACGCACATACATACTTACAAATAATCTGTGCAAAAAAAATATTTATTCTTTTTTCTTTTATTATCTCGGTGTAACAACATTATACATAATAAAAAGAGCACAGTTAACAAAAATTAAAAATAAAAAAAAAAAAAACGGTGAAAAAAACAAAAACAACTCTATATGAGTAATATCAATGAAACAACAACAAAAATAAATGATACTCATGCTAGCAAAAGCAATGTGGAAATAAACATTACAACAGAAAACAATAGCAACAACCTAACGGCAAAACCATCAAGTGTTACCATTGAAAAGACATTCCTAGTAGGAAATGATACCATGAACTCAAACACAGACGCAACGGAAAACACACAAGTAAAAAATTTTCAAAAACCACAAGTGCAAGTTGGTATGGACAGGTATATAACAGTTCTCAAACGGGGTCGCAGCCCAGCCTCTTCAGCTGTAGCCTCGGCCTCTAAAGTTCCATCTTTTGATAGAATAAATTCACAAAATCGTTTTGCAATTCTGGAGGATGAATCTTCTGAAGCACCTAACGTCATAAAATCGTCGAAGCCACCCCCGATATATCTTAGAGAGCAAAACTCAAGTGAGCTTATAAAAAGTTTAATCTCGGTGATAGGTGAAAATTCGTTTTACGTTGCTGCAATCAAGCGTGGAAATATAAACGAGACAAAAATACAGATTAATCATGAGAATGATTTCCGTAAAATAATTAATAAGTTTGAAGCACTTAAAAAAAGCTTCTATACGTACCAACTGAAAAGCAGTAAAGGTCTTCAAGTTGTGATTAAGGGCATTGACTCATGCGTGGACCCCGACGAAATAAAAACATTTTTAGAAGAAAAAGGCTTCAAAATAAAAAATGTTACAAATATTAAAAATAAAGAAAAAAATCCCCAACCTCTATTTCGAGTGGAGTTAGAGCCCGGCGATGTTAAGCTAAAAAAAAATGAAACGCATCCCATTTACAGTTTAAAATACATTCTGTACAGAAAAATCACGATAGAGGAGCCGCACAAAAGAAATGGGCCCGTTCAGTGTTTAAACTGCCAAGAATTTGGTCATACTAGGGCATACTGCCATTTACCCCCTGTTTGCGTCGTATGTGGAGAATTACATGGTACCGTCCGGTGCGATAAGTCCAAAAATGACCCTAATGTAAAAAAATGTAGCAACTGTGGTGGCAACCACACTGCCAACTATAGAGGATGCCCGGTATATTCGATTGTCAAGCGTTCTGTTGGACAGAAACTTAATCCCTCTCAAACGCAGGCAACTAATCAAGCAAACACGTACGGCGTCCAGATGCCTCAGCCAAATAATAACAGAACCTCGTACGCTAATGTATTAAAATCTAATCCTATGCAACTGCAAGGTGATGTACCAAATAACGACGAAATTCCCATTTCTAATTTAACTCGGCTAGAAAAAACTATGGAAACATTAGTGCAAACAGTTAACAATTTTACTAACACAATGGGTAACATGATGCAAGAAATGTTAAGAATGCAATCGATGTTATTGCAAGCTGTACTAAACAAGCCATGAACTGTTTAAAAATTTGCTTTTGGAACGCAAACGGCATCCGCCAACACAAAAATGAACTAGAATACTTCCTTAAAAATAAACAAATTGATGTTATGATGGTTTCTGAAACTCATCTGACCTCAAGAAATACGTTTAAAATCAATGGTTATATATTATATGATACCAAGGACCCTCGAGACAGAGCTTGTGGCGGTTCTGCCATTTTGATAAAGAACCGAGTAAAACACTACTTAATGAGTGATCATCGTGAAGACTTTCTCCAAGCAACGAACATTTGCGTTGAGGAATTAAATCGAAACATAGTAATTTCATCATTATACTCCCCACCTAGATTTTCTATATCAGAAAGCCAATATCATAAATATTTCAAATCATTAGGACCTTGCTTCCTGGCTGCTGGCGATTATAACGCTAAACACACTTTCTGGGGTTCACGACTTATTACACCTAAGGGTCGTGTTTTGTTTAACACAATTTGTAAAATGGATCTAAATGTGGTCGCGAGCGGACAACCAACATATTGGCCTACTGATCAGCAAAAAGTTCCAGATGTTATCGATTTTGGAGTGGTTAAAAACATCCCCGCAGAAACGATTTATGTTGAAGCTTCCTTAGAACTATCTTCTGATCACACACCTACAATTCTTACAATAACAAATCCTAATCGAATTGTATCTCCGTCTGATAACTTAGTGTCGTCAGCCACTCAAATAAATTGGTTAAAATATAAAAAATATCTCAGTACCCACTGCACTGAAAATATTTCGCTTAGTACACCGGAGAATGTGGATATTTCTATTGTAAATTTTGACAGTTATCTGAAACTAGCTGTTCAACATTCTAGTATAACCCTCAAAAAAACCAAAAATAGTAAAATATATTCTGCAGATGTTGAGCGTCTCTTGACTGAAAAAAGGAGAGCTCGAAGAGAATGGCAATTGCATAGATCCCCTCAACTTAAGAATTTACTAAAAGAGTGCACAAAAAGGCTAAGAAAGTTACTGCAGTCTCAGAAAACGGCTTCCCTGGAAAAATATCTTAAGGAACTTGATGCAACTACTCAATCAGACTACTCATTATGGCGTGCAGCTAGAAATCTTAAAAGACCAGTTATCACTAAACCACCATTAAGAAACTTAAATGGAAGTTGGGCACGAAATGATGAAGAAAAAGGAAATCTTTTTGTTAATCATTTGAAAAACGTATTTACCCCGCATACATCTCCCGATATTGTAGTCGAGTTGCCACCAGTTGCTGTTAGAGCTGCTGTTCCACTTAGATTTGAGATAAAAGAAATCGAAAAGGCTATTCATAATTTAAACCCCAAGAAAGCCCCTGGTTTTGATAAGATCAGCAACAAAATGCTTTTAGAGCTACCCAGCATAGCAAAGAAAATTATTCTTTTAATTTTTAATGCCATTTTACGCCTTGAATACTACCCACAAGAATGGAAAGTATCCTTAGTTACAATGATACCTAAGCCAGGAAAGGATCCTACAAAAGTTGAGTCATATAGACCTATTAGCTTATTGTCTAATATATCAAAGCTGTTTGAGAAGCTGTTAGTGTCAAAATTAGCCCCAATTTTAAATATAAATAGATGTATTCCTAACCATCAATTCGGCTTTAGAAGAGAACATAGCACAATCGAACAAACCCATCGTATAGTAAACGCCATAAGAAAAGCCTTTGAAGAAAAAAAATATTGTTCCGCCCTCTTCATCGATGTTTCCCAAGCTTTTGATAAAGTCTGGCATGAAGGGTTATTACATAAATTGAAGCTAAACTTACCAGTAAACACACACAAGCTGTTAGAAAGCTACTTAGTCGGCCGAAAGTTTATTATTAAAGAATGTGATTTTATAAGTTCTCCTCAGCCAATTGACGCTGGAGTCCCTCAGGGAAGCATCATGGGCCCACTCTTATACCTTATATATACCTCAGACATGCCAACAAACAACCACACCCTAACTTCAACATTTGCTGATGATACAGCTTTTATAAGCGTACACGAAAACTGTCATGAAGCATCCCGTTACTTGCAGGATCATATATTTGAACTGGAAAAGTGGTTAAAACAATGGAGGATAAAGGTCAATGAGCAAAAATGCGTACATATAACATTTACCTTGCGTCGGGAGTCATGTCCCCCTATTAAAATCAATAATCAATTAGTGCCCTAGCAATCGCATGTAAAATATCTCGGTATTCATCTAGATCGGCGTTTGACATGGAAATGCCATATAGAAGCAAAACTAACACAAATGAAACTAAAAGCAATTCAAATATATTGGCTTATTGGAAGAAATTCTGTTCTTAGCCTCGACTGCAAACTTCTACTTTATAACTCTATATTGAAGCCAATCTGGTGCTACGGTATTCAGCTATGGGGCACTGCCTCGGCCTCAAATATCGAAAAAATTCAAAGGCGCCAAAATAAACTTCTTCGAATAATCACAGCCGCTCCCTGGTATGTTAAAAACTCTAATATTCACAAGGATCTCAATGTGCCATTAGTAAAAACTATTATAACGAAGTACGCAGCAAAATATTTAAAAAGGCTTGAGTCGCACCCAAATCCACTTGCTCGAAATATTTTAAATGACAGTGGACACTCTAGATTAAGGAGAAGAGATACCGCAGGACTCATCCGAAGGGAAGACCGCTAAACATCTACATATGTGAACAGAAACAGTGAGGAGAAAAATTTTCGTCTAGCATTGGCAGGACAAAAATAAAGTATTAGTATAAGATTTGATTAATTATTGTTAGTTCATATTTAATATATGAAGATTCAATAAATAAATAATGAAAAAAAAAAAAAAAAAAAAAAAAAAAATAAAATGCCAACATCCATTTGTTTATAATTGACATTGTCAAAGTCGAAATTTAGTCTTTGGTATTTCAAAATGCAAATATGTGGATTTTTATGCAGATAAGAGAAAGAATTGAACACACTGATTACCGAGGGCTGTCATTAAATTGTTCTTAAAAAAATTATAATAAATATTTAGAACATATATCATTAATTTGAAGAAAAAAAATTATGTTTGTGCGTGTATTTGCAAATATGAAAACATACTCACAAGCTCCAAAATATTTAATGTTGTATCAAAGTTTCATACAGTTTTTTATTTGGTTGAATTAAATGTGTTAAATGAAAATAAATATTTTGATTTTTGCTTACGTTTTATATAGCCTCTTTTGTTGGTGGTCACATTTCAATTAAACCCATTGATTGAAATTAACACCAAGAAAAGCTTAAACTTACAAAAATGTTACATATCAGTTAACATAAATTTGTTTGCAGGCGGAAAATCAGTACGGAATTACATTAATAGTACAAATTTCCAACTAATTTGTTAATTGAAGTGGTTTTTAAATTTTTTTTTTTTGTGGACACAGTTGTTTTTATCAATTAATATCGAAATTTGGATTAAAAAACATTAACAGTTCAATAAAATAACCACAATACTAAATTCACTATTCTAGTTGAAAAAACAGACAAGCCGGGCACATAGCGTTTTAACATAATTCGGGTACGCTGAATGCAGTGGTGCCCGCGGTTTTTTAAGATTGGCTCTGGTTTAATGTTAAATATGGCCGTTTAATGAAATTCTTAAATTTGGCCCCTGCAGCGCCTACGATGCCCCTAGATGGGTCAAATGTATGACAAACCCCACTTTATTTTTCATCGCAATCATTTATTTCTAACATACCCACCCGCTATCTCCATTCCTTAAGGGGGCTTCCATACAAAATGTTCAATGCAGACTAGAAATATATTGAAGAAAAAGTACTATAAATTCCCAGAAGTCCCCCTAGTGGTATATAATGTATGACCGACCTCAATTAATTTTTTTTCCTTAACATTTTCTCGAGACATACTTGCCCCTTATCTTCACTTCTTAGGGGGGCTCCCATACAAAATATTGCGTTTTATGAAATTCTTAAATTAATTAAAATTTGTCGACTTTTGTGAATAAAATCAAAAGTTGCAAACAGATTTTAATCATTTATGGCTTGTTTTGTTTGGAATTTCGTTTTTTATACGTCTGCAAAAAATTAGAAGCATAGCTGCATTTTCCAATTTTTTATGAATTTTTAAAAAACAAAAATTTCGAAATTTTGTTAAAAAAATTATTTTTTTTTCCAAAAAAAAAAATTATGTTTCTAAAACTACTGCGGATATTAGAAAGAGGTTTTACTTTTCTTAAAGGAAATTTTATTGCGGAATTTCGGTTTTTTATTTCAATAAGCTTAAGCGTTATTGAGTTACGCGAATATATGTTGTGCAACCTCCACCATTTTCGAAATAACGGTATATCTCGAAAACCAGAGCCAATCTTAAAAAACCGCGCCACTGAATTCAGCGTACCCGAATTATGTTAAAACGCCAGGTGCCCAGCTTGTCACGAAAAAAAAGTGTCAATTTCTTGCACAGTGTTATTATTAAAAAATTGTTTAAAATGTATTTCAATTAAATTAATGTGATAATATAATCAGTTATTTTTTAGTTGAAAAAAAAAATTAAAAATATAATATTGATTTAATTAATTTCATACAAATTTTTAATGAAAATATTAATTAAATAACAAAAAATCTTAATTTATTTATTCGTTTAAAATAAAATGAAACTTGTTGAATTGTTGTTGCGAATTGTCAAAACCTGAGCTATATTTGATTAAATCAATTAAAACACTGTGATAAGGTCTATAAGTCGAACTTATTTTAGTTGCCTTTATATACATTTTAGAAAGTGTATTGGAAGTAGAAATCCTATATAGTCCCTTTTTATCGCTCTGTTTTTCTTGTTACTCATAATTTTAAGTTACTGCCTATTGACTTTTATAATCAAGTAAGAGTTAATAAGCAAGCAGTTTAAAGAAAGCAATTACCGTAAGAGCTACGCTTTATTATAAATAAAAGTGATTATTTCATTAAATAAAACCTCTGTGTATTTTTTTGTCCCCCAAGCCCTAAGATCTGTGAAGAATCGTTTGCGACCCCATTTAAACACATTGTTTGAAATGGCAAAGTTTTTTTTAACATTTTTTTTAGTTAAAATTAAAAATATAATTTTTTGAAAAAAAAAAATTCACAATTTTAAATTTTTAAAATTTTTGGTAATCAATATAATCATATTAGTAGTTGGTGCAAAATCAACAAATTGTTTAATGATTCTATGAATTTGGTGTGAATTTGGTGAATAGAGAAAATTTTTAATTTTTTCTGTGTACACACATGTATTCTATTTTTGCCATATTGAAGTCGGAAGCCTGCTGTCCCGTATGATTTTAATTCAATATCCAAAAATAATAAAATATTTCTATTCTGAATACCGATATTCCTGTTAAACTGCTCCTCTCAGAAAATTTGGTGTCATTCAAGCCTTTTTTGGATTTCTATTATAATGGTTACAAGTATAAGAAAATTGTCCGCACAAGGGATAAGATGTCCGCTTAAAGGAGCTGACCGCGAGTAGAACTTTTACTGTATTTCTTCTTATTTGCTAACTTGTATCCCACAATATCCAGCGGTTCCCTAAAATGAGGCAGAGAATATGTTACAGATTCTAATACGGCCCATAAAATGAATTTTTTTTACTGTTGAGTTCACTACAAAAGACCTTTTATAATTTTGAAAGTCTTTATTATGATTTCAGTCCAAAAAATATATTTTCGTTCAACAAGAAAATTAAACATTTTTGATTGTAATTTTTTTTTTTTTTTCAAATAATGCTAGGAACGCAACTGGGACGAACGACGAATTTCGCCCAACACGACGAATCTTTCCGTAAAAATTCGCTGAGTAAATTCGTCGTATGAAGCACAATAACGACGAACAGCTGGCAGCTTTTATAATGGGTAAAGTTGATCACTGTTTTTGCAAAGAAAGAGAAATAGTGTGACCACATTCAAAAAAATAATGCTTTAAAATAAAAACATAATCAAAAACACAACTAAAAACTATTTTTATAGCAAAATACTTTGTTTGTAAAAAAAAACAATTATTAAGGTAAAAAGTAACTTTATTTACTAAACTACTTCTTAACTAAAACCAAACATGGTCACCTAGTACTGATTTGTTCGACGTTCGCCGGCGTATGAAATAGAATTAAATCTATTTAAAGTTCGCCGCGTCTGGCAAATTTTCGCCGGCGCCCTGATTGTGTGCATTTTCATATACACAAACGTCTTTTATTTTTGGCGACGAATATTCGCGGCCAAAAATTCGTCGTTCGCCCCAGTTGTGTTCCAAGCATTAGGTCTTCAAAATTTTGACATTTGGGGTTATCACTGAAAAGGAAAAGCTTTCTTCATTTATAAATGATTTATAATGATTTATTAGGAATCAACCGATTTTATTCTGGTCCGGCGCGATTGTGAAGAAATATTTAAATTTTTAATCGTATTTGGCTGCAAATATACATATTTCCCAAAATAACAACCCTTTTTTTGCCACCTGAAAAAGGTATCGCCTTGGGTACTTCGGTACAAAAACCTTAACTTCGACTACAAAACTCCGACTCTGACTCCACAGCACTGGAAAAAACATTATTGTTTAAAGTATAAAGTAACTCCTTATACAAACTTCCTTTCCCAGATACTCATAACAGCAGAAAAAAACTCCACTTAAGTCGATTATACAAGGGCACAGGGTTTTCGTTGATTAAGAACTGAATGTTGTTTTTAAGGTTATTTGGTTTTTTTTCTATCAGCTCGACTTTTCGCAATATACCGTTATGTCCAAAATTAAGGCACTTCCGCTACATATATTGGAATAATTTAAAAATGGTTCACCATATTCTGGTAAAAAAAATCCAAAATTCGTCAACAATATTGTATTTAAGTCGTGCTTATATTGGTTTTTAATTTGATCAGTATTTTCAGAGATATCGTTGAAGTTTAAAAAATAGAATATTTAAAAAAAAAATAATATTAAATTTTTGTTCCCTAAAAATTCATCTTATATATAAATTCGGGAACAATTTTCCTGTAGTTGATTTTTAAGTATCTTATCGTCCACCGATCTTAATGAAATAAGGTATTTTTGTGTAGATATACACAATTTAAATTTTTAGGATTAAAGTGTTGAAAATGCGTTTTAAATTTAAACGCACATACATGTATAAATTTTATTTTACATTTCATAAAAAAATTTAAGGAAGTAAAATATACTGCCTGTTTTTGATAATAAAATGAAAATTTTCGTTCATATTTTTTATTGTTGTTTTAAAAAACATACATACACAGAAAAAAATTAAAGTTGTCTCTAATTAACAAATTCATGCTAAATTCATAGAATCAAGCAATTTTGTTCTTATTACCAAAATGATTATATTGATTACTAAAAATTGTAAACATTGAAAAATTTGAATACTTTTTTCAATAAATAATATTTTAAATTTTAATTAAAAAAATTATTAAAAAACTTTGCCGTTTCAAACAATATGTTAGTTGATTTCATTAAATAAAGCTTAGGTTTTGACAATTCCAAACAACAATTCCACAAGTTTAAATTATTTTATTTTAAAAGAAAAAGTCATTAAGATTTTTTGATATTTAACTAATATTTTAATTCAAAATTTATTTCAAAACAACTAAAATGTTAATTCAATCAAAATTAAATATTTAATTTTCTTGCAACTAAAAAGTAATTGACTCAATTATCACATTAATTAAATTGAAATACTTTTTAAATAATTTTTTTGATTGATATAAATCAACTGACAATTTTTTCTGTGCACATATTTTCCCAAGCAAATATTTTTTTTTTTTTGAATAAATAAACAACTTTACTCCGGAAAGAATTTTGTATAAGGACTATGTGAATTTATTATCCCATTCTCACTATTTACAATATGTACCATTTTTTATTCATCACAAACGCATAAAACCCTGTCCAACTTTTTTGATGTGGGATTTTAAGGAGGGGTTTATATGGGTCCCATGGTTTAACCTTGACGTACCAGTACAAAACACATTATAAAAGCCATCAGTGATCATGTTATATTAATACTAACATTTCTAAGGAATTTATGGCATTAAAAGCAGAGTCGGTAGTGGTATTTGTATGGGAGGTATGTTCAAATATGGACCGATTTCAAAAAGATTTGGTGAGATGATTAAGGTTGCAATAGCACATTTTAAGGTCAAACTTAATGTAAAACTCTATATAATAAGATAGTTTATGGGCAACAAATAACATCTCGGAAAAATTTTTGTATGAAATTTATATGAAATTACAATTTTAATAAGAACCCTTTTTGCTCAGCACAAACGCATAATATCCTCTCTACCTTTGGTGGTGTGGGTATAAAAACAAATCTTATTGGTACCCACAGTACCATACGTGAAAGGGATCTAATGCGATTGTACTGATTAAGATATTGGTTCTGTACCCCCCTTTTGGTGTACCAATCGCTGGCCGGCATACACTAAACAAAGTCTTTATTTCTAGATTGCAATCGATTGTGTCGATTGTGTAAAAAATTAACATACGACAAAAATCACAGTTTTGGTATAACAGCAAATAGTTAAATACATTTCAAATGAAATGAGCTTTATTTCATCGCAATTGGTTCACATCTTTTGATTTTATTTTTTTTACTGAGAAAATAAAATTGATAAAAATCGTGATTTCCATTCAAAAATTAAATTTTTTTATTATATGAGTGCGTGTGTTTGCTGCTGTTCTATATATGGACGTTTTTTCCTACACTTGATTGTGAATAAAAGCGAAACGCGTTCATCGATTTTTATGATATTTGTCTCTTGTTGTTCATAGATAATGTGACTTTACGTGAATGTAATAGGAATTTAATATTTTCCCGTTTTGGATTTTTCATGATTTTTAAAAATTTTGTTGTATATTTGTTTTTGTTTTTTTTTTTATTTTTTGTTTTCTAAAGTCTTTGGAAAAAGTTTCGTAACGAGCTGGCCTAAGCAACCTGTGAAATGCGCATAGAAACTAGCTGTCCCTCAACAATCAATTTCAGTGTACTTGTCCTATTAACAAAAAAGTTCAATTTTGTTTCCTTGTGTTATTTATCCCCTCAAAAGGGACAAATAAGCTGTAACGTTAAAAACATTTGGAAATTGTCGGCCATTTTATCTGTTGAAGTTTTTTCGAGGAGTGTCTTGTTTTAAGTTTTTATATTATCCCTGCAGATAATACGACTAAACTCATAGAAAAATGCGTCTTCATATTGATGATGCTCAAACATCAGAATTGTGACATCAATGTTCTTATAAATGGCACCAATGCGGAAAAGTGACATCAATCCTATGACGAACGTCATCCTAAAATGTTGTCATACTTTATGCGTTATCTATGCTATGGCTACAGTGACATCAACTCGATGCCACATTTTGTGTACACTGATAGAAAAAGCGTCATAACGCTGATGTATTTTGACATCAGTACAGACAAACTGTCGTCAATACGATGTCAAGCTGTCATCAGTGCGATGACATAATATACCATATCGTCAGTGTGATGACAAACTGTCATCAGTGCAATGACAAACTGTCATTAGTGCAATCAAAAACTATCATCAGTGCAATGACAAACTGTCATCAGTTTAATGACATAATGTATCATGGCATCAGTGCAATGACAAATTGTCATCAGTGCGATGACATAATATATCATGTCATAATATATTATTACCATTATTTTCATGTTTTAAATGTAAAATTAGAAACAAAAATTCCCATATTCTATTTTTTTTTAATTATTTATTTAAATACATCAAATTTTTTAAGTATAATTATTACGAAAACCATATCGAGCATGTTTCTGATGTCTTATAATTGATAGTTCTTCTGTGAACAAAGGGCGGAATACAACAAAAGTGAAATAAACATGTTGAACGGGTAATTAAATAAAGATATTCTTTCAATTTGACTTAAGGTCAATTATCGCACTGATGACATGCTTTATAAAACCAACTCCGATTCATAATTTCTGTGATGTCAATAATTAAATAATTAAAATTTTTGACCCTCATGTCAATTTGGCCAAGTGATGTTATGACTGCCATAACAGTAATGTAGAGTGTCATGGGGTCAAAAACAAAGACACTTGTCATAGTACTGATATCAAAATACATCAGCGTTATGACGTCTTTTCTATTAGTGTAGTCCATACACGCGTGTAAAATATAGCCCATAAGGGACTAGGGCTAGTCCAAAGCTTAGCCAAATGTATGAAAAACAAAGTATGTTAAGCATTACGATGTCCAAGGCCTGGACCATATAACCCAGCTTTGCATTACAACGGAGTAGTCTAAAAACTACACCATGTCCATACACACTCCCAATGGATATGTTTTGAAACTACTCCATGGTATATTCCAGAGGATTAGTTTTGAAATCGTTTAAAAAGAAATTATGTCGTTTAAAAACGAAGACATGTCGTTTAACTACAAACTCTTTTTTAGCAACGATCTCCATGATTGCATTACATCGGATCATGTTGTAATTAGTCCATTTAATCTAAAAAAAATAAAGTAGTCCAATATTTTTTGCAGGGATCGTATAAGATACAATTTCAATAGAGGTTAAAAGGAAATGTTTTAAAAATATATAGTAAATTTTAAAGGTTTAAGATCTTATACTTGTTATAACTCAATATTGCCTTATAACGACTTAACCTATTCTTCCATATGACCACAGATACACTGGAATAGTTATTGACATTTTTTACATATTTAAAATTTTATTTTAACCCGCAAAATTTTCCAAGATTTAAACAATTGAAATATTTCCACAAGAAAACCTCATTAGAATTTTATATTACGAGTATTTTTAAAAATTCATGAGAAAATAAATAATTTTTCTTTTCTTTATTTACAAACATTTATTGAAATGTTAATATAAATAAAATTAAAAATCAATACTTCCTAAGAATTTTAAATGTTTCTGAATCCTTTCCAAGTCATGTTAATATTGATGTCACGTGAGCATTAGGGTGGCTCTAATAGTTTTAAACAAAAAAAGCAACAAATATTGATACGATTGTGGCATAGAAATATTTAAATTATGCAACATTGAACTTTTAAGGAGAAAAAGAATAAAGTTGAGCAATTCAGCAATGTGATGTTGTTAGTTCAATACAGTTCATTAGTGCGATGTCTAGATTTACTAGTAACTTAATTAAAGACATTTCGTTGAGTCTAATAAATAAATAAATAAATGAAACCTAATTCTTTCGTTTATTGATCAGGTTTAAGGCAACATTGCTTGCTCAGTACCGCATAAAAATTCCGATCACGTTCCAAAAATTAAAAAGATTAAAGCTAAGTGTTTACCTGAAAGAAAAGAACAAATGAAGCTTTATAATAAAACCTGCATTCTGGAACAACCGTATATTATCTAAATCTTACCAACGCTTCCAAACTATGCAAATTTACTTTAAAAATCTGTGATCGATACGTGAAACTTAATGACCAAAACAGCGGCATATGGAATGAGACCAATCCATCACAAACTCAATTACATCCAGAAAACGACACCGTTTGGTACAGTTTATACGATACGCTGGTGGCATCAACGGACCATAGTTTTTCAAAAATTAGGCCAAAAGGTTGATTTCGTGAAAAGGATTTATTAACTCATCCAAGGTTGTGCGATTATATCCTGTGGGTCTAGGTGAAGTCCCTAACTTATGCTGATAAACTAGCAACAGTTGACGCCTTGTAGGCCAACAATGCTCTTGCTAATCGTAACATGTGGCCAGAAATGGCCTTCCGAAATGCATTTCGTCAGGAACAGCTGCGGTATGTCGATATCAAAGCTCTTAGCCTTTGCTCGAAGTTGGAGTAATTTAAGTTAAAATGGAAATACAATTTCTATTGAAAAGAGAGAGCACATAGGGATGTATGCGAGCCTGCCGAAATCCGCCTTAGGTTAATCCGATCCCGATAATTCTCTTTGCGGCTTTTGTATAGGCCCCATCTATGCAATCCCCAAAAAATAATCTTCCAAAGTCAATCTCAAACCCTGGGGACTGTTTATTTCCTTGGTAGCAGATAGCAATCTTGTCAGGCGCTTTTTAATTTCTGGGCCACCAATTTCGTGCACAAGGCTAACCGCGGTATAGGCTGCAACTATATTTCAACTAACCAGCCAACATTAGGACTTGAGTTATGAGACTTAAGATGGTCCCCTTCAACAAAAGAATTTTAAACGAAAATATTGAAACATTTTATGGTTAATTTATCCATATTATTCTCACTAGCAAACATATTATGGTAAATTACCATAACCTTTAAACACCTCTAAATATGTTATGGTTAAATTTGACAATAATTCTTTTTATAAATTAACAATAGTACTTTCCTTTTTTCTAAGAGCAACATGCTATGGCTGAAAAACAGCCATGCTATTTTAAGTGCTTAACATACTTTTGTTATTATTACCCATAACATGTTCGGAGGCAACGATTATGTAGTTGTGGCTTCTTGATGAAAGACTAATTTAACCATATTTTTTTTTAGAGTCTGAGTCTATAATTTAACTAAAGTCTCATAAGGCAAGTTCTTAGTTCTAACATTGGCTGGTAAGTTGATTAGCGTGATATTTCAAGAACTCTGGGAAATCAAGTAGAGTCTTGAAGGTGACTACTTTTTGAATTGACCACACTACTCGCCAATGTAACTCACATGAAAAATTAGACCCAGTTGGGAAGGCGACGTTCAGTTTGTGATCGTACTGGTGGTAAGATTTTGCCATCTCCTGCCAGCTTCGAAGTGCTTAAAAATTCCGCTTTCAATCTTTCCAAATGGCGAACCTGTCCCGTCTAGTGTGTCTTGCGTTTATTACCATAGTGGAACCAATCCTAGGGTGATATCCGCTAAACGATTAAACCTGTACATATCATCTCTACACTGGCCAACTATCATAGATGTTGGCAGGTGATTTCGATATTCCGCTAAATTATCTCGTCATTTATCCGGAAAACGATATGACATCCGTATACCCAGATCCTCAGAGAAACGCCGGATACAACAACGTATTTCATCTTGAAACCATCTGCATATAATCGAATGCCATGATTTTTCGCAATGTTCGCCCTGCTCCATTCCCGCCTGAAGGGAATTTAATCTCTAAAACCTCCTTTTAAGTCCATGTAAGAGGTGACATAGTCAATAGGTCATTTCAAGATCCGTTGAAGCAAACTCTTTTCTATCCTTCCCACTAAGCAAGAAGGAACATGTTTCTTTTTCTTAAGCCGAATTCAACCGAATTTGATCCGTTAAACATGTATTAAGAAAATTCATTGTCACTGTTCATTAAAGAAAAACAAATTATAAAACCGCAAATAGTAAATTATCATAACCCTAGTCCTATTGTTAAAAATAAGCAAAATTAATCCTGCTTCTTCTTTTAGCCATATTCGAATTTAAGCGAATTGGAATCTTTTAAAAGGTACTGGAAAAGGGCACAGACAAGCCAAAGGGCTTTGGAGGTTTTAACCATTAACGGCCGTATTCATAAAAAAAATAAATTGGATATGAAATCTATTTTAAGGAAAATTTGTATGGAAATTTGTTTTTAAAATACGTTTGAAATCTTTTTTATTTCTTATGAATACAGCAGTAAGAATGTTCTTCATTATATATTAATAGAAAATAAATATGAAATATAAAACTGTCATTGTTTTACACAGAAAAATGTTTGAAAAAGTATTTAAACTTAATTAATGTGATAATTAAATCAATTATTTTTTTAGTTGAAAGAAAATTAAAAATTTAATTTTGATTTATTTAACATTTTAGTTGTTTTGAAATAAATTTTCAATTAAAATTTTAATTAAAAAACAAAACATCTTAATTGACTTTTTTCGTTTAAAATAAAATAATTTAAACATGTAGAATTGTTGTTGGGAATTGTCAATATTTATTTAAATAAATTAACACATTGTTTGAAATTGCAAAGTTTTTTGATCACTTTTTTAATTAAAATTAAAACTATCATTTATCGAAAATATTTTTTCAAAATTTTAAAATTTTTAGTAATCAATATAATAATTTTGGTAAGATGTGCAAAATCAACAACTTGTTTGCTTGATATTATGAATTTGGAATAAATTTGGTGATTGGAGAAATTTAATAATATTTTCTGTGTATAAGCGAATAAAAATATGTACATATATCACTTACATTGCGTAGGGAATCATCCCCTTCCATTAAAATCAAATAATATATCAATATTCGAGTGTAAAATATCTCGGTATACACCTTGATCAATGTTTAACATGGAAATGCCGTAAAGGGGCAAAACCAAATCAAGTGAAACTTAAAGTACTTCAAATAAATTGGCTCATTGGATGAATGTTTGTCCTTAGACTCGATTGTAAACTTCTACTTTACAACTCTTTCTTTTAGCCAATCTGGTGCTTCAGTATTCAGTTGTGGAGCATTTGCATCGAACTCGAATTTTGAGAAAATCCAAAGTCGTCAAAACTAGGGAAGTAACGATACGCCTTTTTGCAGATGCGATACCGATATTCAAAGAAAAATATCGCCTTTACCGATACCGATACAAATATTAAATTGTTTTTTAAATTTTGTTTTTTTTTCTTTCTATCCTCTTACAACTACAATTCGTGTTGGAAAAAAACCTGCCAATTGTAGGGGAATGTAAGAAAGAAAAATTCACTGTTTATTGTTGTGGCTTTGTTGAAACTTTGATATTGTTACAAGCAGGGCTATGGAGTCGGAGTCGGAGTTGAAGAGTCGGAGTTGAGGTTTTTGTACCGGAGTCGGAGTCGGAGTCGCAGTACCCTAAAAAACGCACAACTCCGACTCCAAAATTGTTCGGCATAAAAAATTTAAATAAATTTCTAATATTTTCCAATATAAAAATTCTTCGAAATTGACGATGCAATATTTTGCAGATCAATATGAATAAGTAGATTTTAATTTATTTTATGAGAAATAGTTGATTCAAGTACTTTACTATTTAAGTATATTTTTTATACGTGCGGGAAAAAGTCTAAATTACATTAGCAAAACTTATACTCAGTTATTGATCTAGTTGAAAAAGATGTGTGATTTTTTAAATAATTTACTCATGCTAAAAAATGTTAATGACAGGAATTGCCAATAATTTTAATATCAGAATTTTTTAACCATCAACGCTGAAATATTTTCAACATTGTACAGAATAATTGTTGCTATAGCGCATAAATACTAGTATGTATTAGAAAAATTGTGACGTAAAATTATTTCTCTTTTGTGTAGAAACATCTTTATCGGCCTGCCTTTAATTCCTACCATAACACTCTAGTTTTTCTTATGCACATTACGCGGGGATTCCCATAATTCGTTTAATAAAGATGTTTCTACACGAAAGAGAAATAATTTTACGTCTCATTCATTTCGCATCACGGTTAGAGTAGGAGTCGGAGTCGTGGGTCGGAGTCGGAGTCGCACTTAAAAAATTTCAGCGTTTGGAGTCGGAGTCGGAGTTAGTACTCTTTTCGGACGACTCCACAGCCCTGGTTACAAGTAAGACTTTAGTGTTTTAAATTCTTATTCAATTTATGGTCTTACTTGTATAATATTTTTAGCTTTTCTTAAGTATTTGGAAAAAGTTTCCTGACGACCTGGCCTAAGCAACCAGCGAAATGCGCATAGAAACTGGCTTTCCCACAACAATAAATTTCAATGTTTTTAATTAGAAATAAAGATTGGGATTATTAGCACATCATTAATAAATGAATTAATTAATAATAAATATTTCATTCCCGAAAATAATTTTTGATTAAATTTAAGTTCAAGGTAAAATTGACAAAACTCAAGTAGTGTAATTTTTTATTATACAAAACTACAGTGCAAGAGATTATTAATACTTAAAATTGATCTTAATAAGATTTAAAAACAACGAAATGAATTTAAGTTCATGGTAAATTTAATTTATTTAAAAAAAATAGTGTTAGAGAATATTAATATTTAAAATTAATATTAATAAGCTTTTTGTTTAAAAAAAAAGTATTCTCAGCTTTTGCGGAGATCATTTCGCAACTCCGTTTGAAGCAGTTCTGCAGTAAAAATCGTGCCTCAGATGTGACTGAACTCATTTGACAACTTAGGTATTTCTGCGCCATGGTCTTAAATTGTGGGTATAATATTTAATAGCGCTAATAAACAAAAGGTTCTGCGTCTCTAGAAAAATTAAAAGATCTAAGGAATATCTACACTTCTTATTTAGCTAAACAACATCGTGGAATGGACAGAAGATCATTCTTCTCCAAATTTTCTTTTAAGATTTTCACAAACTTTTACTTGGTGTAGGGGTGACCGTGACTTCAACACTTTCGAAATGTAGAGTCATATTGAGTAACTCAATAAGACGAATTTTCGATCTATTGTCTTTGAAATGTTCTAGCTTTGTATCGAAGGTAGAGAATTGGAGATAAATGATAGATTTCATTATTCTCCAAGCACTCAAATCTTTCTTTCAGAGCATTTTTTGGGAATCTCAACTATTATGTATCTCAGTTCATTCATTTTCCGTATTTTCTAATAATGCTCGAAGACTGTTTACCATCGAAATAGCGTCGGAAAAGTAGCAGTGGCTTTGCTTATGCATTTTGTAGTCTCTTTGAAGTTACCCAAAATTTGTAGGGAAATGACTTTTATTTTCACAAAAATCATTACAAATAAGCTGAAAATTCTTAAAACGCATAATTACATACAATATTTATCAATAGGAGAACGTGTTTTACCGTTACGGTGCAAAGTAAAACGGCTGATACTGCAGGTCCACACAAAGCATTCAATGTGTTTATGCATCAGTCCAAAAAGTCGTAGTAAAATGCATATACGTATCGAAAGCACTTTCTACTTTAGCGTGCGTCTCGAAAACACGAAACACGCGTGGTGTGAACCGACCTTCAGCTTAAGAATTAAGAGAAATAATTTATTATTCTGATTTTTTGCTATAAGTTGTTATGCAAAAAAAATAAGCATTGACAATTAAATTGTTTGTTCAAAAAAACTATAAAAAACGTATCGGCTTATCGACAGTAAAATATCGCCGAAATTTCACGTTTGCCGATATATCGGTATCGGTATTCGTTACATCCCTAGTCAAACCAAAATTCTCCGAATCATCACATCCTCTCCCTGGTAGAAAACACGAACACTCACAAAAACCTTAATGTGCCATCATTCAATAAACGGTCTAAGAAGGCTTTTGAGTTGCACCCAAATCCCCTAACTCGAAAACGTCATCCGGCTGCAATAGCCGAGTGAGTAAAACGGCAAACCCCACCGACGAGATTGTGTGGTTACAATCGAAACTAGTCTGGGCAACCTGTCCGTGAAAGCCTGGGTTCCAATCTCAGTGCAGTCAAGAATGAAAAATTATCAATAAAATTTTAATTAATTTCATGTTGTAAAATTCCTGCCTTCATAAAAATAATTTAATGAAAATTAAATTCAATGAACTTAAGCCTAATTCAAATATCTAAATTTGGATTAAAAACCATTAACAGTTCAATAAAATAACCACAATACTAATATTTTCTAACTCGAAATATTTTATATGATGGCGGCCATATTCGCTTAAGGAGAAGAGATATTGATATTGATAAGGATTCATTGAGCACAGTTTTAGATTTTTTTTTATATAAATAAAGTTTTATACGTTGAAACCTAAAGTTGTGTCACTGAGAAACACCTATTCTTTGCTCATTTTTATCTCTCAAAATCCTTCTTCTGCAAAGATCAGATTGAAATTCAGTGGAAGAAAAACTTTTTGCAAATTAAGAGAAAAATTATTAAGTTTTTTGAACCGGTTTAAGGTTTTATTGAACCGTTTAAAGGTTTTGTGGTCAGATTAGGATTGAAAAGAATGAAAAATTCAAGAATTTTAGTTGACTATAGAGTCAATTTACTTAGATTATAAAAAAAAACATTGTTTGGTATTAAGAATCAAATAACGTATTCTTAACAAGTCCCATATTAGAAAACAATAAGGTGGAACATTTTTGCTATCAATTATTAGCAATTTAAAAATTTTCTTCAAGTATGTGAACTTTTCTTGCCTGACATGTTTCGGAATTGAGAAAAAAAACTAGTTAATTCCTGAATTACAAAACAAATTTGTTTAACAAGTTTGTTTTGTCACCTCCCTAATGTCCATTTATTGAATCCTTGTGTCAACATAAATGATACGTTGCAATGACAGCCGTTTGCTCGCTCGCTCGCTCGCTTGTCTTTATTTAATGTCAACAATACTAAAAAGTATTTTATAACATGTTCGAGTCCTGAGTGCAGCCACAAAAAAACACTTTAATTGTTTTCATGGGCATTTAGTTTGTTAAGCCTTTTGCCAGGCATTTGGTTTATTTTTATTTTGCTTTTGTTGCACTTAATTGCCTGTTAAAACATACATACTTAATTTCTATATATTTTTTTTCCTGCTCATTTGTGTCTGTATGTGTTAGTCTGTTTGGTTGGTTCGTTTCGGTGTGAATCCTTTATTGTCTATTTGACGTAGACTGCAAACAAAACTTTACCGTGTTGCTTTTAAAAAAGGCATTTAAAACATGTAATTCGAAACAATTTTTAATGTCATTTAAATGTGCAATAACTAAAAGCAACAGCAACAACAAAAATGAAAAGAATAACTTTATTGTTTGTCAGGGTGAAATGCACTGTGACAAAACAAAAAAGAAAAAAAAACATCAACGAACAACACAGTGCTACAAAAAAAATTAAATATTTAAGATCCAGACATTTTTAAGGCGAAGTAAAAGTTGCAGTGTTATATCCCTTAAGAGTCCCCTTCCTTCCTTTTTTCGATTGCGGCTGTTATCTGGTACCGGTAAAGCTCTAAAATAACTAATAGGTATTTTGAGAGAACATTTCTTTTGTACGGAACCATATTATGGGTCCCTTCGGTATCCGCTCATGAGAAGTGCCACTGTATTGGAAAACAAGATTTTCAAATGGGTTTAGCAAATTCCTTAGAATTTTATTTCCATGGTTGTTTTCCACAACATATTCAAGCGAATAAAACAGCATATTTATGATGTACCTCAATCGGAATGAAAAAAGCGTAGCGATACAAAGTGTAGTTAATCAACAGGAAGAATAGTTCGAAAAAACAATAAAGCCAATTTGACTGAATAATAAAAACCTTTTCGTTATTAACGCTTAAGCAAACACCAAAGGGCATACCAGTGTTACCATCAGCAAAATTCAAAATAACACTTGAGAGCAAGAAAAATTAAATTATAATTATTAAATTAAATAACAATTAAAAGATTTTGTTTGTTGTGCTTAATTCCCTTTTTAAATAATTGATAAAAAAAATACTGAAATTTATTGTTGGAGGATAAGCTGTTCCTATGCGCATTTCACTGGTTGCTTAGGCCAGATCATCAGGAAACACAAAATCTTTTAATAAATAATAGTATTCCCACAAACAACTTTGATAATAAATTTTAGCAAGTGCACGTGCATAAAAAACTGAACTGGCAAATTGTTTTTATTTTGATTTCTTGCGAAAACAATAAAAGCACTTTGTTTTTGTTTTTAATATGTTTTTTCTTTACCCACTTACAACTACAATTAATGTTGGGAGAATTCCAAATAATTGTAGCGGGAAATGTAAGAAAAGATAAAACTCATCACTGATTTATTGTTTGGTATTTTGTTTAAGCTTTGATATCGTTGCAAGCAAGACTTTTTGAGTGTTTGTAGGTAATTCTCATTCCCTCTGTAGTTTTGTTTGCTGATAGCTTTGGCTTTTCTAAAATTATTTAGGAGAATGTTTCCTGATGATCTGGCCTAAGCAACCAGTGAAATGCGCATAGGAACAGCTTATCCTCCAACAATAAATTTCAGTATTATTTATCAATTATTTAAAAATGGAATTAAGCACAACAAACAAAATCTTTTAATAAATAATAGTATTCCCACAAACAACTTTGATAATTAAATAATAATGTATTTTATTCGACCTTTATTCTTTTGATGTATAATTAAATTTTCAAGCTTGAGGTCTTATTTTTATACAAAATTTTTAATGAATTGTCACGGATATTTCGGCAATCCTTTGTGTACCTTCTTTAAGGTTCTTCTTAGTTATTTTAACATAATTTTACAATATTTTTGTAACAAATTTAACAATAAACAATATTAAAAACAATAATATATTAATATTGTAGGAGGTGGTTAAATTTTAAAGGCCGGTGCTGAATGTGAACCACACCCAAACGTCAAGCTTTTTCGGTATTTCATTTGACACTTCTCAATTTCAGACTAACTCAATTTAAACCATGGAAAGATACACAATCGAGTAACACGCTTAAGTTATTCAGGCTCATTATAAAAACTAGCGTTCAAATCAAAAAGCATATCGTGAAAATCATCTTCAGTGATGAGGCACATTTTCACCTCAGTGGATTCGTCAATAAGCAGAATTGCCGCATTTGGGCGAATGATAATCCAAGACTGATTGTCGAAAAACCAATGCACCCACAAAGAGTGACTGTTTGGTGCGGTTTATGGGCTGGCGGCATCATCGGGCCGGGCCGTATTTTTTCCAAAATGAGACCGATCAGGCAGTTACTGTGAATGGTGTTGGTTATCGTGAGATGATAACGAACTTTTTATGGCCCGAATTGGAAGATATGGATGTAGACGATATGTGGTTTCAACAGGACGGTGCCACTTGCCACACAGTGAACGAAACAATGGCTCTTTTGCGCGACAAATTCAACGGCCGTGTTAGCTCACGTGGTGGCGATGTCAATTGGCCGCCAAGATCATGTTATTTGACACCGTTGAACTTCTTTCTTTTGGGTTATTTGAAAGAAGAGGTGTTCGGCGATAAACCAGCAATAATTCAAGAGCTAAAGGATGAGATAATTCGGTACATTAACGGCATAGAACCTTAATTATGCCTAAGCGTCATCGAACATTTGGACCATCAGATGGAGGTGTGCCGCCGACATTGCGGCGGCCTTTTGGCCGATATTTGGTTCCATACATAATTGAACCATACCAATATTATCATAATAAAAAGAAATGACAATAATTTCCTAAATAATTTGTGTTTTATTCACAATCAACATCGGCCCGTAAAATTTAACCATCCTTTCTTTATATTGTTAAATTTGTGACAAAAATATTGTAAAATTTTGTTTAAATAAATTAAAAATTTTGTATAGGAATAAGACCTCAAGCTTGAAAATGTAATTATACATTATTAAATTATAAACGGTGTAATTTTATTTAAATTAAATTACGATGTAAGTCATATTATACCATTAATAAAATTAACGTTTTATTTTACAAAACGCTTCCAAGCTATGCAAATTTAGTTTAAAAATCCGTTATAGCTTCGCTCAACTTAATGAACAAACTGGGGCATATGGGTTGAGACTAATCCACCACAAACTCCATTACATCCAGAAAGCGGAACCGTTTGGAACAGTTCATGCGATACGCTGGTGGCATCAACGGACGATAGTTTTTCAAAAATTAGCCCAAAAGGTTGATTTCGAGAAAAGGATCTATCAAGTCATCCAAGATTGTGCGATTATGTCCTGTGGGTCTAGGTGAAGTCCCTGGCTTATGCTGATAAACTATCAACAGTTTATGACTTGTTGGCCAACAATGTTCTTGTTATTCGTATCAAATGGCCAGAAATACTTGACAAAAAGCATTATGGACTTCCGAAATGCGTTTTGTCAAGAACAGCCGCGGTCAGGGCTGCCAGATAAAATTGTGAAAAAATCGTCAATTTCCTGAGAAAAAATAAAAAAATCGTCTTTTTCTGTTTAAAAAATCGTCAAAAAAAACGGACAATTTTAATTTAGATTTTAAACAAAGTTTGTTCGATTTTTATGTAAAAACAAGCAAACAAAAATATATTATATACATACATATATCCCCGTATGTTTATGAAATTGTTTGTTAAATTAAACAAACGTTTGTTAAGGAAAATTTTCATAAAAAAATTGTTTTATAAACCTTTAATTACTACATTATAATAATCTAAAGTTTTTTTCAAAGTCTTAAGAATAAAAGATACTTTCAAAGGGACCATTTTTTAAAAAAATTTCAAATTTGTATACCTTTCGCCACAGAGGTATATATACAAGTTCGTTCTTATATAAGTTTGACATTCCTTCCGTAATTGCTACAATATTAATATTAGGCCCTATAAAGTATATTTGTATATTCTGAGTCCTTATCAATAGCAAAGTTGTCAATCTAACTATGTGTTTGTTGAAATGGGATTTCCGAAGACTCATATATTACCATTGCTATACATTTATATTACATATAGTACGGAATAGTGTGCTATTATATTTCAGCCAAATCGGTCTACAAATGCCTAAGATATGAACAAAAAACCACGACAGCCTGTAATTTATACCCATGAATCTCTAATTTTGACCTGTAAACCTAAACTTCTTTACATTTTCTTCAAATTTATTATTATTTTTTCTTTGCTACCTGAAATATTCTTTCTTCACGAAATTATAGTTTTGGCACCCATATAAGCTAAGATGATAAAATTTGGCTTAACAAGTTTTCATATATATAGAGTATTAAATGTTAAAAATGAGCCAAATCAGTCCATAACTTCACCTGCTCCCCACACGAGTGAACTCTCAAAATCAAGGTTTTGGTATGAGTTTTTACTTAAATTGACTTGACTCAAAATTTTGCTTTTGCGCATAAAATTTTTTATGGAAAAGAACAAAAATATTTTTTTTTTCTGTGCTGCCTAATAACAAACATCAAAAGATTTTAAATTGTCTTATTTTGAAGACTGAATAAAATCGTCACTTTTTAGAAAAAAATCAGCAAATCGGCACTTTGCAAATTTCGAAACCAAAAATCGTCAAAATGACGATAAATCGTCAATTCTGGCAGCCCTGGCCGCGGTACTCATATGCCCAAAAACATTTTCAAGCGTTTATGTCATTGTATTGGTGATTTGAAAAAAATTTATTTTTTGTGCTATTTTTATAATTTCAAGTTTTATGGGCTTTCAGAAAACAGTCTGTTTTTTAAATCAGTTTTAAAACGTCTAAGGGTGATATATGTATATTCTCCTAACAAAAGTATTTGGAAGTGGCAAAATGAAATAAAATTTATTGATTTTTGGAAACATATTTTTTAGTTTTAGTACCTTCACAGCAAAAATTAAAAACGTTCTCTAATCACCAAATTCATGCCAAGTTCATGGAATCAAGCAATCAATTTGTTAAGATTTGGCACCTACTACCAAAATCATTATGTTCCCAGCAAAAACTAGGTAATGACTTGAAATTACTGAACAACTTACTTTTCAATGACTTCTTCCTACCATCTGCATTACATAGAAGTAGTTAAGTAATGGTTGTCATATAATCTGATACATAAGCACTTGTTTATGAGTTGATTAACAAAATTTATAATTAATTCATAATAAAATACATTCAAGGTTTTATTTATTCAAATCTAATACAAATTGATTTTAAATACATTTTTGTTCTTACAATTTGGTTTTTTTTTTATTTGTTTTAAATGCATAAGAATTTGAATATGAAAAATTTAAATACTTAATGGATTTTGGTATGTTTTTTAAAATTAAAATTTTGAATAAAAACTACACTAATCAATTAACCAAACGATATTAAAACGATATCGTCTAGGTGATATAAATTGTAATATATGATATCGTTCTTGTATCATAAACGATAGTATTTAAATTGTACATTTCCTTATAATATCGTTTTTCCTTGAAAATATCATATCGTTTTTGAAATCATATCGTTCTCTGGTTTATTGGGTATGAATATGTCCTTGTTGCAGAGGAGTAAAATTTTGCATTAGAAAGCAAATTAAATTAAAGACATAATTTGTTTGACAAATTCAGTTTTTTTGATAACAATGTGAAGTGTCTATTTGTAAGCGTACATGGTAATTACTTATTTAACTCCCTATTTGTAAGCGAATGTGTTAATGACTTATTTAACTCCCTATTTGTAAGCGAGGGTGGTAAGTACTTGCCTCCAATGACATCACCGTGTTAAAATAATAAGTTAAAATGCCAATGTATAAGTAGTGAAGAGAAGTTATATTAGCTTTTTAACTCATTACTTTGCAATGTAAGTTTTTGCTGGGTTGATTACTAAAAGTTGCAAAAATTGTAAATTTTGAATATTTTTTTTTTTAATAAATGATGTTTTTAATTGTAATTAAAAACTTATCAAAAAACTCTGCCGTTTCAAACAATGTGTTAATTGATTTAATTATATATAGCTCAAGTTTTGACAAATCCCAACAACAATTCTACAACTTTAAATTATTTTATTTTAAACGAAAAAATCAAAATAAGATTTTTTGTTATTAAATTAATAATTTAATTAAAAAATTTATTTCAAAACAACTAAAATGTTAATAAAATCAAAATTATAGTTTTTAATTTTTTTTAAACTAAAAAAAATTGATTCAACTATTCTATTAATTAAATTGAAATACATTTTAAACAATTTCCTTAGTTTATGAAAAATTACTGATAATTTTTTCTGTGTTTTTCCAATAAACTTTGGGTTCTAAATAACTATGAAGCTCGTATTTATTAACACCTAAGAGTCCATCTGTTACTATACATTATCAAGCTCTTGAAAATCTACCGTGACTTTGGTTGCGTAGACTGTGCTGTTTTGGGACCAACAATATTTTAAATGCTATAAATTTTTTCCGGATATCAAACCTTTAAAAAAATTCTTTGAAGACGATATATTTTCAAATTACATCTGATCTGCACCAATAAGAAATGACCCACGCTCTACCCATGAGACTTATAATTACACACAATTCGGTTAATCAGCTACAAAGTGGCAACACTGATATATATACATAGTCTCAATTTATACGTTTCATCTTTTGATGCTCAACTTCTTTTCAATTCCCTTTTGAAGATGCCATTACGTTTACACGCAGCAACCGGTTTCAACTTTTTTTGATTTAAAACAATAACACATTTATTCAAAGCGAACAAAAGGGAAAAAGAAATGAAAAAAATTTACGTGCAGCTATTGTTGTGCATATACCTACGAATGAGAACACAAAGCGTACTTGCCCAGTACAGGCATCTCCATCTCCCTCTCCTTAAAACAGAAGAGTTGAGCATCAAAAGATGAAACGTGTGAATGTAGACATATATTTTATCCGAGGGCTCCTAGTGGAACAAAAGGCCACAACGAATTTCTTCTATTCTGATACGCTTTTTGCCAACCAAACTTTTTATTTTAATCCAGCTTCTTCTTGTGGATTTTACTTCGGTTTCAACCATTTTTCTCCAGGTATGGGTTGGCCGTCCTGGTCGTCTACTGACTTGTGCTTTCCAGTCTAGTGCTATTCGTGCAATATCTTCTGGTGGCCTTTTGAGAATATGACCCAGCCAATTCTATTATTTATTGAGCATTTCACAAATCAATGGTGTTTGGTTTGTTTTTTTTTTCAGATCACAATATTAGATATTATTGTTGGCCAGAGTTGAGGAGAATAATCGCAGTTTGGTGTTGAATGAGTAATGGAAAGTTCTCCATATGGGTTAAGAGCACCAAATGCCTGTTTTGCCTCACCTTTACGGTGTTTTATATCCTCGTCTGATCCTCCTGAGGATGCTGCCCAAACAGCAAATTCTATTTACTTCCTCCAGTTCGCGCTTTGATGTAATGCTGGTGTTATTTTGCAAAACGTTGGGTTTGCTGAAGTTGGTCTTTAGGCCTAGTTTCCTTACCGATTCCTGAACTATATTAAGTTTCATCGACAATTATTGAAAGTTGCGGGAGAGTAAGCATATATCATCTGGAAAATCCAAATCCTCTAATCTGCTCTGTAGACCCCATGTTATATAAACACTTATAAAAGTCGTTGCGCATCGTATCACAGTAGCTAGCGCCATGCTGAACAGGATTGGGGATAAAATACAGCCTTGTCGAATACTAACATTAACAGGAATAGCTACTCGACAACACTCAGCCTTGCAGAGTTCTTTGATGAGTTCAATAAATTTATCTGTAAGACCTCTACAAACAAGAATATTCCATATTGAGTTGTGATTAAGTATGTCAAAGGCTTAAAATCAATTAAGATTTAAAAGATTACTCTACGATTATCCTCAGACTATTAAGTTGGTCCACACACGAGCGACCGGCTCTACAACCAGCCTGCTCACACCTTGATTCATCCACAAAAGTTGGCGTGAGTCTAGAGTAAATAACGTTGGTTAAGGTTTTATTAAACTTACTAATGCGCGTAATTTCTACAAAGAGATATCTGGTCGTGTTCCTACCTAACAGTTATCTTTACCTATCCGGTAAAACTATTTTGGTAATTTCAAAGATAATTTTACCTACGTGTTTTTTCCTTTAAGTTCTCTTTTAAAATATGGCAACATTTGTATTTTTATTAACTTTTTGAATTAACTAACAAAAATCGATGGTGTAAAATACACTACAGTTTAACCAATAGGTAAGTCCTACGTGTTAAAATTATGAAAAATTCGTAAGACCATAGATATCTATACACATCTAGATATCCATTTTTTTAAATTACGGGCATAATCAGTGTTAGTCCTCTCCAATTCTTCAAGCGTGAAATATCCCCTTTCTTGGGAAGTCTAATAATAACACCTTCTTTAAGATGGGGTGGTTGTATTTGTAAATTCCAAAAGTCATCGATAATGGGCTTAATAAGAAGAGCGCTGGTGTTAGCGTCGACTTTGAGAAGTTCTGGCGAAATGGAGTCTATACCCGGTGAACTGTTGTTTCACATTGACAATACCATTCAGATGGTGTAATTGCAGTTGAGAACATATTGGTATAACATTTTGTTCAAATTTTCGGTTACTCTTCCTAAGATGTAATAGACACACCATTTTCATCTTTTAAACGGTTAACCGCGATATACAACTAGCAAAATTTTTAAAAATGAAAGTAAATCAATAATTCTTGTGGATTTCGTTTACTTTTTTATACGTTTTGTTTTAATTTGATTTACTACAGTCTACATCTAATCGTGCAGGGTCTGCCAAGGCCCTTGTGGTACAAATATGAATAAACATTAGTAGCCTATTTCCAATGGGCGAAAGAATTCTTTCGTTCGCATAAATATATTGAAAACAAAAACAAAGTCTAAAAATTTGTTTTTGTTTTCAGTGTAGTTATACGAAAGAAAGAATTCTTTCGCACATCGGAAATAGGCTAGAGGATTTCGTTTTAATGAGCTAAATTCCGAATTCATACAAAGATTGCGACGCTCACAGATACAAAAAACTTGGCTTCTTATTGAGGAATTCATAAAAAGTAGGAGGGTCAGTCGATGCTTTCCAGGCAATAAACTTGCTCTTAATAAAGTTTACTTATGCCTGGCCAGGACCAGGTATCCACTTAAGGGTTAAACTCAAAATACAAATATAAATAATTTTCTTTAATTGATATTTTTAAATTTTTATCACAAATATATAAATTTCAAGCAATAATCGTCCAGTTGTTGACCAGTGTAATATACCTCTAATGTTTTTAGACGTATGTAACTCTCTTTTGTGTAAATGTGTGTATTAGCTGAATATGTAATTGAGTTTTTTTTTTTTGACGTCTAAATGAGATTATAGTATTTAGTAGTATGTCTAGTAATTGTATAATATAATTGTTGTTGTAGTAAAAGTACCAAAGACAAAACAGTGATGAAATAAAACGTGACCCGTTTTTTGTAGCTGACTGCTGCAATTTCCAGTAAATTTTGGTTGTTACTGCAGTTGCATTTGACCGTGTGGCATATAAAAAAAAATACGCGCGCGCCTTTATTTAAAGCCAAGCACGTTTTTTGACTTTACTAAGGCTGTGGTGGCATACGATACGAGACGGTTCATTAAATTTATTTTAAACATTTAAACATTCAAGGATATAAAATGAAATATTGACACACCAACAAACAAAAAATTAGGAAATTTGTTTTTTTGCAAAAATTTTTTTTTAAGAATTTTCTTTTTTTTAAATTTTTATTTCCTAGATATGCGTGTATTTTATTTATGAATTTGTATTTATTAAAAATTTATTTTTATTTTTTCCCCGTTCAAACACATTCACTTAACACAACACAACACAACAAGACAAAGCAGAAATATTGTTAGCAACAGTGCGTCTATTACCGGCGCAAGCTTAAAATGTACTGAAGTACAAAAACACTCCGAGTATAAAATATTTTCCTAGGATTTTATTTTAACATTGCATTGTTTGCTAATCGGCTTTTGTCGTGTTTTAATGTTAAAGGCAATCGTTTCAATAGAGAGTTTCGTTAAGTTTTCCCCACAGGCAATCTTGCTCTCCTTAAAAGTTAAAAACATATACAGGACATTGTCTCTATTTGAGGACTAACATCACGGATAAGGATAACAGTGAAAATCCGTAGTAAACATTTAACAATTTACTCATATACACACTTATACATTTACATACATAGATACTCGTATAAGAAACGAAGTGACCTACCTCAAGGATATTAAAAACATTATTTTATAGTTCCTATTCTGTAAACACACAATTGTTTTTTTTTTTTTTTTTTTTTTTTTTTTTTTTTTTTTTTTTGGTGTTGTAAACAATCATTTTATTTACAGCTTTTTCTCACTTTTGAATAAATCAGGAAACGGAAAGTATCTTAATATAAAAGTTAAGTGAGGAAATTTAAAAGTTTTTCTCTTAAAAACAAAAAAATTATCTTTTCTATTTTTGTTCTATGACAAGGCTTTTATGCGTTTGTGCTGATGTGTATAACACATAAAAATGTTGGTTGTAGATCAGACCCCGGCAAACACATACATTGAAAACAAGTTAGAGTGCTGTATTCGGCTATGCCGAATCTTTGATACCCTCCACCAACACGAGTGGGCTCTGTATGATAAATACATATATATTATTAACTAATCTTCACAAAAACGAACGTCAGCATTAAAATTGGTTGCGGCTTAGATCTATATTAAAATATTGACCGACAATAAGAAAGTGTTATGCGTTTCTTGTTAGAACTTTGAACTGGCTTGAGTAAAATATCATGATTCGTAACAGTTTTAGCCGAACTAAAATTTTTTTTAGGAGGGTAATTTTTATTGGCCCATTTGTAAATTATGGACCAATCATCCCAAAATTCTGAGGACTGATTTCTGGTATAACAAAAAATAAATTAGAATAAATTTCAATACAGCAGTGGAATTAGTTTTGGCGTTAACAGTGAATTTCACAAAATTGCATGATATTTTTTTTTGGCTATATGAATCTAAGTTGGAAGAAATTTTACCGCAATATCTATATCTGTTATGGTTTTAGGCGAATTTAACAATTTTCCCAAAGTCGGCTTAATTTGGTTTTAGGCGTACTAAATTGTTTTCCGGGAGTAGGGTTTATATGGGTTCTAGGGTTAATTATGGACCGATCTTCACGAAATTTGGCAGTGTGATTTCTAGTCCTACAAAACTATACCGTACCAAATTTAATTATGGTAGCATTCTATATTACGGTTATAGGCATACTAAACTGTTTTCCGCGAGTAGGGTTTATATGGGGTCAATTATAGACCGATCTTCACGAAATTTAACAGTATGTTTTGCTATCGTATAGGTCGAATTGGTGCATTTTCCACATAAATGGTGGAATATCATTTCGTGCATTATTCCACCATTTATGTTAGTTTTTGTATCAAAATTATCGATGTTTTTAGGGTGGTGGTTCCACATTTTGATTCCTAGTTCGGCTTTTACTAAACCGATGTTGCTGGATTTCCATCCCAAGCTGCGTAGGATAGCTACAAGCAATTTGAGACCAAATTTGTTCTTTTATTTGGGTTTTTCAAAAGTTAGCGTGTTTTCAACGAACGGACAGACATACAGACAGAAGGACATGGCTAAATCGGCTTAAAATTACTTAAGGAGCCAGAATATATTTAAAACTTTATGGGGTCTTAGATGTTTAATAAAAAAGTTTCATACGGAACGACAAACTTAGTATACCCTCATTCACCACTAGTGGTGGTGGAGGGTATATAAAAAGTTAGTAGTATTTGTGTGAGGCGAAATCAACGTAAGAAGTGTTGCCATTAGTATCTTATAATTATATACATTTATTTAAAATATTATTCCAAAATCTGCTATATGTAAAATATTTCGTTTAAACCAAATATTTTTTATAGATGTATCACATCTAAACTATTTAAAAGAATTAAACATATCTGTTTTTAAAAATTCATGAATATACACTAAAATGATAACATTGAACAAGCAACAAGCGATAAAGCAACCGTCTTCTGTGGAAGTTCAAACGAGACTGATTGGTTTTATTTAAGAAATGAGTGCACGTAGGCGTGAGATCAAAATAAAAGAAATTCATGGTGCAGTGAAGTTGTAGACGTCTGTTCTAGATCCACCTGTTTGTTTACCGATAGAATCAGAATCGCGTTTAGAATCGATCCAACTAAGTCAGTACGTCCGACTGGCTGGCAGGCTGTCCATGTTAACTTTGTGAGAAAATACAGGACGAAATATTGGAGATTATTTGATGAAATATGGTAAATAGGTTCTAACTGTCTTTCGAAAATGGGGAGAATCAGTCCATAATATTACGTTAGAAAGAAATTGCAGTCAGTATCCATCAGATACAGCTAGACTTCCTACAAAGTATATAAGTCGTACAATCCTTCAAAGGTGGCGGATCCCATTTCGGCCCGTTGTTTTCTCGCCAGTATAGGACAGTGACAGAGTATGTTTTCTACGTAGACAAAGTGCCCGACTTCCAGACACTGTGAATGCCTATCTATAAGACAGTGTCCCGTGACAACAGACCAGTGGATCCAGTGATCCTTCATTAGCAATATCGACAGTCGATCGTCGAAGTTCGAGTTTGCTAGAGAGCTTAGGCACCCTAACGCCTACCAGATCCAGTGAAACTCTCAAGGTAGTGCCAAGTCTACGCACAAAGCAAAACTCAAACTAGATTACAATTTTTTCAACTTACTTTTAGTACGAGTCGTACTAAAAAATATTAGTACGTAAAACACTAAAAAGTACCTAAAACAATTCATAATGGGATAGCCTTCGAAACCCAATATGCGTGCATACGCGTGTGTTTGTAAAAGTTTGTTGAAGAAACGACAACAACAATATAAAAGAAAATAAAAAGCGATTTGCTTGTTTCATGTGGAAACAACAACAACACTACAAAAAGAAAAATATATATTATTTTCAAGTTTAAAAAGTAAAATAAGAAACAATAATTCCCATATTCTATTTGTTAAAATTATTTAGTTAAATACACAAAACTTTCAAAGTAGATTTGTTACGAAAACCATTGCGGGTATGGCGCTGGTGTCTCATAATTAAGACTTCTTCTGTTCTCTGGGGTAAGAGTTTAGGTTAACATCACTAAAATCTCAATTTCGGATTATTTCAAATAGGAATCGGGAATAAGCCAACTAAGAAATCAAGCACAGGTTTGGGATAAATTTTTGCATCACTTTTAACTAAGTTAATCCCGTTTTCGGATTATTTAAAGAACAGATCAGGGATTAAATAGGACCAAGTTTAGTATTTGGCACTTGAATAATCCATGCTTGAATCAACCATTCAGTACTTGATTTAAGGAAACCCGCATTAAACGTACTATTGACAACGCTTCGACTTGATTTAAGTACGGATAGACTGATTTGTCTCTTCAGTGTAAGAAGCTCATCTGCCATAATGTTCCTCAGTATATCCCCGTACCCTGAGACCAGTGTGGCCAATTTGGCATTTTTTCAGCTAAATTAAACATAATATATTTTTTAGCATTATTTTAAAAATGTTGACGAATAGTTTTATTGATTTTACTTAAATTTTTTTATAAATTAAAATAAATTTTGACTTAAAATAGTTGTACCCAAAATAAAATTTAGTATGGAAATATGTAATTCTTATGTTGAGAAATTACTTGTCCTTTATTATTACGATAGTAAAGTACAAGGAAATTTCACTTTGCATTTAGATAAAAATTCTAAAGTGTAAATGTTTGAGAAAATTAATTGCCCGTAACTTCTGAAAAATTTATAATTCAACTTTTCTTAAACTATAATAAAATTATCTAAAAAATTGTTTAAAGCATAGAAATTTTGCATGTCTCAGAGGCTTGCGACACCCTTAATTTAAAATTTAATTTACTTCCTGTGCTGCATATTTATTCATATGTATCTGATGTCTTACCAAAATCTACTCACTTGTTTTAATTAGGGAAGTAACGAATACCGATACCGATATATCGGCAATACTTCAGGTTTACCGAGATAAAGGTATTGTCGATATTTTACTGTCGATACGCCGATACTTTTTTAAGGTTTTTTTGAAAAAACAATTTACTTTTCAATGCTTATTTTTGGCACTACAACTAAGCGAAATAAAACATTTAAAAGCAGAACATAAAATCAAAACAGAATAATAAATAGTTTATTTTAATTCTGTAGCTAAAGGTTCACACCACGCATTCAAGTGAAAAGTGTGGGAGTACTTAATGCATTCTATTCGTACATATATTATATGCGTTTGCTGTGAAACATGTCAATACAATTTTACACTGATTCTTCTTTGTTGACAGATGCTCAAACTCATAAACTTTAGCCGTTTTGCTTTGCATCATAGTAGGGAGATCGATTATTCGACTTTTTTCAATAACCGGTTTTCCAATATTGCGAATAGTTGCTAATTTAAAAAACCGGGTTTCGGCTAAACATTATTAAACTAACCGGTTAACCGGTTTTAATTCGAATACATAAAAACACCTACAAAATACATAGATATGACTTAAGGTATGGTCAGACCTAACAAATATTTGACGATAAAATCCAAAAAAAACGAGACCAGTAAAATGATCAAACTTTAACCTAATTTTTAACAATTTCTATTTATTTACTAATCTGTTTTTGTAAGATGATAATTGTATAATGTAATTTAAAAACTATTAAATGATGTTTGATCTAGACAAACGTTTTGCAAGAGCAAATAAAATATTATAGGAATTTAATAAATTTATTATTTGAGATATTCTCCTTAATTTATTTTAAATGAGTTTTAATTTGTTGGTGATTAAGCCATCTCTATATGAATCAGTAGACTTCAACCATATTTTTGAAAAGTTGCAAACAAAACCTCTTAGCCTGGATTATATATATCAAACGATTTTGTTTCAGCATTATATAAACGTTTAGTAAGATGAAAATGCTTTTTGTATGAAATATTTGTCAATTCGTCGACCACAATTTGAAACCTTCTATGACATTGTTTGATTTCTCAATTTTGTTTTTTAGTTCTTGGTGTTTTAATAAATAAAACTGATGAATTATTTCTATATCGTTGATTCTGCCGGAATGTTGTAGTTTTAAGCATAAAGAAATGCTGAAACAATTTAAGAGTTTTTAGTACCTTAAGAGGCATTCCGTCCTCGGCAACACAACGGGTTTATGTTTCACCTAATGATTAATTTTTGGCAGCGTATTTTAGTAAAGTATTATTTGTCGACTCTTTAGAACTACTTCGAACGGGGTTAAGTTTTATTTGGAGCACATTAATGTCAACCATATGGACTAATTAAAGGTGATTAATAAAAAGTGACGTGGAAACCCCTTCGCCACTTATCACTTTAGGACACTTCAAGAGCCTAACTTTGTCTGTTTAATCCCGTTCGAAATATCTCTAGAGATAACAAACATCTATATAAAAATATTTCTAATATTTAAAAATCGGTCGCATAAATTAGTATTTTGAATGGTTTTTGGTTTTTTTACAAGAACACACGCATTCATATGTGGTTTTTATTTACAGTGTTCAAATGTTTTTTTACTTTAGTTACATTTTGCTTTGACATTGTTCATAAGTTTTAATTTGCCTAATATAGAATTAGAAAAATACTTAAATTACGGGTACATCTACAACAAGAGTAAGGAAAATGTATATAAATTACACACTATTAAAATAACCGGTTAATTATACCAAAATAACCGGTTTATTCAATATTCGAAAAATGGACATTTTAAAATAACAGACTTGAGCAAAGCTAAAATAACCGGTTAAAACCGGTCGAATAAAAGCCGTTCGATCTCCCTACATCATAGTCAGGCCTGCCATATTTGCCGATTTTTTGCCTTAAAATTAGCAAAGTGCCGATTTGTCATAACCTATACAACCAAACAGGAAGTCTTTTTAAAACGGTATTAACTAATTTTATAAAAAAACGATTAAAAAATTAAATTAATTTAACGGAATTTATGAATACAAAGAATTTTATTGAACTTTGATGAGGAGTATTTGGGCCTATTGGCTAATGAGTTACTATCAAGATCAAAACTTAACAAAAGCGAAATTAACAAAATTGTTAATAACTGTATTAATTTTTATATAGAACTTCCAAATCAAATATAAAAACGTTTTGATTTTAAACAAAAATCTTTAAATACATGGTCGTGCTCGATGAGAAAAGACGTGTTTCTTTTAACTCCGCATACGGTTCTTTTTTTTTTTAACATAAATTAGTTAATAATATCAGTTTAACAAGCGAATTTGGACGCTCAATATAAAAGTGAACAAAAGAATAACTATAAAAAAATTAAGAAAAAAAAATACAAAGCACAGTCAACAAAAAAAATAAAAATAAAAAAACGGTGAAAAAACAAAAACAACTCTATATGAGTAATAACAATGAAACAACAACAAAAGTAAATGATATTCATGCTAGTGAAAGCAATGTGGAAATAAACACAACAACAGAAAACAATACAAGCGTTACCACTGTTACAATAATCCCAAACATAGACGCAATGTTAAACAAACAAGAAAAAAGTTGTCAAAAACCACAAGTGCAAGTTGGTATGGATAGGTATATAACAGTGCTCAAACGTGGTCGCAGCCCTGCCTCTTCAGCTGTTGCCTCTGCCTCGAAAGTTCCATCTTTTGATAGAATAAACTCGCAAAATCGTTTTGCAATTCTGGAGGATGAATCTTCTGAAACACCCAACGTCATAAAATCGTCGAAGCCACCCCCGATATATCTTAGAGAGCAAAACTCAAGTGAGCTAATAAAAAGTTTAATATCGGTGATAGGTGAAAATTCGTTTTACGTAGCTGCAATCAAGCGTGGTAATATTAACGAAACAAAAATACAGATTAATAATGAGAATGATTTTCGTAAATTAATTAATAAGTTTGAAGCACTTAAAAAAAGCTTCTATACTTACCAGCTGAAAAGCAGCAAAGGTCTGCAGGTTGTGATAAAGGGCATTGACTCATGCGTGGACCCAGACGAAATAAAAACATTTTTAGAAGAAAAGGGTTTCAAAGTTAAAAATGTTACAAATATTAAAAATAGGGAAAAAAATCCCCAACCACTATTTCGAGTGGAGTTAGAGCCCGGCGACGTTAAGCTAAAAAAAAATGAAACGCATCCCATTTACAGTTTAAAATACATCCTGTACAGGAAAATAACGATAGAAGAGCCGCACAAAAGAAATGGGCCCGTTCAGTGTTTAAACTGCCAAGAATTTGGTCATACTAGGGCATACTGCTATTTACCCCCTGTTTGTGTCGTATGTGGAGAACTACATGGTACCGTTCAGTGTGATAAGTCAAAAAATGACCCTAATGTAAAAAAATGTAGCAACTGTGGTGGTAATCACACTGCCAACTATAGAGGATGTCCGGTATATTCTATTGTCAAGCGTTCTGTTGGACAGAAACTTAATCCCCCTCAAACGCAGGCAACTTATCAAGAAAACACTAACGGCGTTCAAATACCGCAGCCAAATAATAACAGAACCTCGTACGCTAATGTCTTAAAATCTAATCATATGCCATTGCAAGGTGATTTACCAAATAATGACGAAATTCCCACTTCTAATTTAACTCGGCTAGAAAAAACCATGGAAACATTAGTGCAAACCGTTAACAATTTTACCAACACAATGGGTAACATGATGCAAGAAATGTTAAGAATGCAATCGATGTTATTGCAAGCTGTACTAAATAAGCCATGAACTGTCTAAAAATTTGCTTTTGGAACGCAAACGGCATCCGCCAACATAAAAATGAACTAGAATACTTCCTTAAAAATAAACAAATCGATGTTATGATGGTTTCTGAAACTCATCTGACCTCGAGAAATACGTTTAAAATCAATGGTTATATATTATATGATACCAAGGACCCTCGAGGTAGAGCTTGTGGAGGTTCTGCCATTTTGATAAAAAACCGAGTAAAACACTACTTAATGTGTGATCATCGTGAAGATTATCTCCAAGCAACGACCATTTGCGTTGAGGAATTAAATCGAAACCTAGTTATTTCATCAATATATTCACCACCTAGATTTTCAATATCAGAAAGCCAATATAATAAATACTTCAAAGCATTAGGACCCTGCTTCCTGGCTGCTGGCGATTATAACGCTAAACATACTTTCTGGGGGTCACGACTTATTACGCCTAAGGGTCGTGTTTTGTTTAACACAATTCGTAAAATGGATATAAATGTGGTCGCGAGCGGTGAACCAACATATTGGCCTACTGATCAGCAAAAAGTTCCAGATGTCATAGATTTTGGAGTGGTTAAAAACATCCCCGCAGAAACGATTTATGTTGAGGCTTCCTTAGAATTATCTTCCGACCACACACCTACAATTGTTACTATAATGATTCCAAATAGAATCGTATCGCCGTCTGGGTACTTATCCAAATCACCCTCACAAATAAATTGGTTAAAATATAAAAAATATCTTAGTGCCCATTGCACAGAAAATATTCCGCTTAGCACACCGGAGAGCGTGGATCTCGCTATTGTTAATTTTGACAGTTATCTCAAACTAGCTGTTCAACATTCCAGCACAACCCTCAAAAAAACCAAAAACAATATCATATATTCTGTAGATGTCGAGCGGCTATTGACTGAAAAAAGGAGAGTTCGAAGAGAGTGGCAATTGCACAGATCCCCCCAACTTAAGACTTTATTAAAAGAGTGCACAAAAAGGCTAAGAAAGTTACTGCAGTCCCAAAAAACTGCATCCTTTGAAAAATATCTTAAGGAACTTGATGCAACTCCACAATCAGACTACTCATTATGGCGCGCAGCTAGAAATCTTAAAAGACCAGTTATCACTAAACCACCATTAAGAAACTTAAATGGAAGTTGGGCAAGAAATGATATAGAAAAAGGAAATCTTTTTGTTAATCATTTGAAAACCGTATTTACCGCTCACACATCTCTCGATATGGCGGTCGAGTTACCACCTGTTGCTGTTAGAGCAGCTGTTCCACTAAGATTTGAGATAAGAGAAATCGAAAAGGCTATTCATGATTTAAACCCGAAGAAAGCCCCTGGTTTTGATAAGATCAGTAACAAAATGCTTTTGGAGCTACCCAGCATAGCAAAGAAAATTATTCTCTTTATTTTTAATGCTATTTTACGCCTTGAATACTACCCTCAGGAATGGAAAGTATCATTAGTTCCATGATACCTAAATCAGGAAAGGATCCTACAAAAGTTGAGTCATATAGACCTATAAGCTTATTGTCTAATATATCAAAGCTGTTTGAGAAGCTGTTAGTGCCAAAGTTAACCCCAATTTTAAATGTAAATAGATGTATTCCAAACCATCAATTCGGCTTTAGAAGAGAACATAGCACAATTGAACAAACCCATCGTATAGTAAACGCCATAAGAAAAGCCTTTGAAGAAAAAAAATATTGTTCCGCCCTCTTCATCGATGTTTCTCAAGCTTTTGATAAAGTCTGGCATGAAGGCTTATTACATAAATTGAAGCTAAATTTACCAGTAAACACACACAAGCTGTTAGAAAGCTACTTAGTCGGTCGAAAGTTTATTATTAAAGAAGGTGCTTTTATAAGTTCTCCTCAGCCAATTGACGCTGGAGTCCCTCAGGGAAGCATCATGGGCCCACTGTTATACCTAATATATACCTCAGACATGCCAACAAACAACCACACCCTAACTTCAACATTTGCTGATGATACAGCTTTTTTAAGCGTGCACGAAAACTGTCATGAAGCTTCGCGCTACTTGCAGGATCATATATTTGAACTGGAAAAGTGGTTAAAACAATGGAGGATAAAGGTTAATGAGCAAAAATGCGTACATATAACATTCACCTTGCGTCGGGAGTCATGTTCCCCTATTAAAATCAATAATCAATTAGTGCCCCCACAATCGCATGTAAAATATCTCGGAATTCATCTAGATCGGCGTTTAACATGGAAATGCCATATAGAAGCAAAACTAACACAAATGAAACTAAAAGCAATTCAACTTAATTGGCTTATTGGAAGAAACTCTGTTCTTAGTCTCGACTGTAAACTTCTACTTTACAACGCTATCTTAAAACCAATTTGGTGCTACGGTATTCAGTTATGGGGCACTGCCTCGGCTTCTAATATCGAAAAAATTCAAAGGCGACAAAATAAACTTCTTCGAATAATCACAGCCGCTCCCTGGTATGTTAAAAACTCAAATATTCACAAGGATCTCAATGTGCCGTTAGTAAAAACTATTATTACGAACTATGCAGTAAAATATTTAAAAAGACTTGAGTCGCACCCAAATCCACTAGCTCGAAATATTTTAAATTACAGCGGCCACTCTAGATTAAGGAGAAGAGATACAGCAGGACTCATCAGACAAGAAGAGCGCTAAACATCTACATATGTGAACAGAAACCGTGAAGAGAAACATTTTCGTCTAGCATTGGCAGGACAAAAATAAAGTATTAGTATAAGATTTGATTAATTATTGTTAGTTCATATTTAATATATGAAGATTCAATAAATAAATAATGAAAAAAAAAAAAAAATGTATGATTAACCCTAACAAGATTATGAAAAAGAAAAATATTTCTCTTATGACAATCCTTGAAACTCTTTCCCCAGCTTTATTTCTGAAAAAGAAAACAAATTTTAGACCATGAATTAAGAGAGCTAAAATTTATTTTTTATTTATTTAGATTTAGAAGGAACTGAAGTAAATTTTCCGACTTTTTCGCAAAACAATTTCAGACTTAAAACGTGGGGATTCTACAGATGCATTTCCAGTGCTCCTTCTACATTCTTACGCAAATGTGCAAAGCATTTTTAGCCAAGTCAACCTTAATAAAACCAAATTTCGATGTTCCCTGGAAAATTAATCCTTTCAAGGAATTATTTTTTCTAAAGATTACTTAAAATTTAATATTGCAAACTGTTTGATGTTGATATTTAAATGGATGTAATCAAACTATTAAACTCAAATATGTTTCTATAAAATATTTGTTAAAATGAAATGTTGAAAAAAAATTTTACTATAAAAAACAATTTTAACCTTATTTACAAATTTTTTTCAAATTAACTATTTTTAATTTATTTATAAAAATATGAATAATATAGAATATTTTATACAAAAAAAGGGCCTCGAGCTTGACTATTTATTTGTTATTTAAGGGTTAATTTTTATGTTTGATATGGGTTATATGTAAGTTAATGCTGAATTATTCTGTTTTGTTATTTTTTGTGTTAATAAAAATATGTTTTATTGTTCTAAAAAGGGATATTTTTAATTTGCCGATTTTTTGACGATTTTCTTTAATTGAAGTGCTGATAATGCCGATTGTTTTTTTATATATGCCAATTTTTCATCAAAATTATCTGGCACCCCTGATCATAGTAGTGAAATGTTCTCTCACTGCTAGATCTTGTATGTATTAGTAGTATAAAAATCCACAAATTTGGTACGTTTTTAGATTTTTATACTTATTTTTAATGATGTTTGTGAGAATAAAAAACATTTGCTGAACATTTTGGGTTACATCGTAAAGGTTGTAACCTTCGATTATTAGAAAATATAAGAAATGAATAAACTAAGATAGAAATAGTTCAGAGGCCCAAAAATTGGCGGCTTACGTAGCATTAGGTCTAAATGAAAGATTTGAGGGCTTAGAGCTTAATGAAACCTATGGTTTATCTAAAATTCTTTGAATATTTTAAAGACAATCGCCTTTTTCCACTGCAGGTCTGGTACGACGGATTTATGATATCCGCAAAAGTAGAGAATAGCTTTTATTTTTAACAAAAATCTTATTAATACATATTTTCATATTCATAAAAAATATTTTAGGTTTATAGCAGGTTTATGAAACGAATTTTCTATGAACAATTTTTAATAAACCTTTCATTAATCAAAAATATTTTTTATGAATATGGGAGTTATAATCGATTTAAACTTTACTTGTTTTTTGTTAAGGTTGCCGTAATATCATATTCGTTATTTTTTTAATCATATTAATACCAATTTGAAATATTTATAATCTGCTACACTATAATTTCGTATAATAAAACATTATTCTACTTTTTTTCAATTTTACCTTGAATTCAAATTTAATATTCGTATCGGTATCGCCGATATTTCTTTTTGAGTATCGGAATCGTAACGGCAATGAGGCGTATCTTTACAGCCCTTGTTTAAATATAACCAAAATTAAAAATTTTGAATAAAAACTACACTACTCAATCAACCAAACGATATTATAACGATATCGATCTTGCATCATAAGCGATAGTATATAAATTGTACCTGTGCTTATAATATCGTTTTTCCATGAAAATATCATATCGTTTTTGCAATATTATCGTTCTCTGGTTTATTTGGTAGGAATATGTCCTTGATGCAGGGTAGTAAAATTTTGCATTTGAAAGCAAATTTAATTAAAGACGCAATTTGTTTGACAAATTCAGTTTTGTTGATAACAATGTGAATTGTCTATTTGTAAGCGAATGTGGTAATGATTTATTTAACCCGCTTTTTGTAAGCGAGGGTGGTAAGTACTTGCCTCCAACGACATCAACGTGTTAATATAATGAGTTAAAATGCCAATGTATTATTAGCATTTTATTTATATTAGCATTTTAACTCAGTACTTTGCAATGTAAGTTTTTGCTGGGTAACTGAGATTTAAACAAAATTTTCGGAATACCTGCTTTTAACAATATATGATATAATCCAATATAATAAAATGGAGCTTCCAATGAAGCAGGTTTGTAAGGGAGAAACGTTAAAATTTCGCTTACCATATCGCTTACGGAAGACATGACTTCTATATGGCGAGTTCCCACTTTGAAGCAATACATTTTTGACACAGAAAGCGCTTTATTCAGCGCATATAAAAATTTGTGAATGTAACGACCAGCTTTGCACACTGAATTTTTTGTGACCGTTATTCTTTTATATGCTGCCTTACAAACCTGTTTCGTAGTAAGTAGTATGTCGTGGATAATCAAATTTTATATATTTTTTTTTATTTATTAAAAATTCGTTTCCTTACCTTACCGCAACTCTGTATGTCACCAGCAAAAACTTGGTAATAACTGCAATTACTGAACAACTTACTTTTCAATGACAACTTCATACCATCTGCATTGCATAGAAGTAGTTTAGTAATGGCTAAGATATAATCTGATACATAAGCACTTGTTTATTAACTGATTAACGAAATTTATAATTAATTCATATTAAAATGCATTTAAGGTTTTATTTATTCAAATTTAAAACAAATTGATCTTATTTAAAGAGCTAAATAAAGAACTATTTGTAATAGATTTGAATATGAATAATTTAAAAACTTAATTGATGTCCTTAATGCAGGGTAGTCAAATTGGAATGTTAATTAATTTAAAAATACAATTTGGTTGACAAATTCAGTTTTGATACCAATTTAAAGTACCTATTTTAAAGCGAACGTGGTAATGACTTATTTAACCCGCTTTTTGTAAGCGAGGGTGGTAAGTACTTGCCTCCAATGACATCATCATGGTAAAATAATGAGTTAAAATGCCAATGTATAAGTAGTGATTAGTAGTTATATTAGCTTTTTAACTCATTACTTTTCAATGTTAGTTTTTGCTGGGGTGTTAAAATTAATAAAAAAATTAATTAATATCTTAATAAATTAATATCTTGATAATTAATTAATATCTTGAAATTTATATATTGATAAAAGTAAACGTTTAATACACTTGAATCAATTTTTAATTAAAACTGATCTTATTTTTTATTAATGGTTTATTGGCGAGATTTCTTCTGTGAAATGTAAGTGCGAATGGTTTCTTCTTTTTTTTGCAAGAACCCGATTAATTAGTTTGGTTCAAAATAAAGTTGTTTCAAATAATCAAAGGGCATAATGGTGATAAAACGTGACAATTAGAAAAATATTTGAAATATTATTATTTATAATCACAAACTACATATATAATTTACAAATGGAAAATGAGATGAAAAATTCTCACTAATGATTATAAAAACTACCATTTAATTGCTCAAAAAAAAATCAGATAACTGCATCACAAATGACTCTTTTAGGTGATGTATCGGTAGGGCAATGTTTTCTCACAACGAGAGTATAATTTATGAACAAAAAATGAGCTCATATGCGGTTATGTGAAGCTAATTCGTAAAAGATTCGCTTATAATTGCTAGCGGGGATTAAACATCATCAGCTTTTTTAACTTGGTAGCACTGAATTTAGTACAGCGAAAATAAGGGTTTATTTTATAAAATCTACTTAAAACCAAATAAAAAAAGGTTTAAGAATAGTTTTAATAAACATTTTTATATGGTAAAACCAAAGAATAGTTTTAATAAAAATTTTTTATATGGTAAAACCAGGTTTGACTGGATCGAATGATTGTAACGTTAAAATCAATATTTGTATTAAAACCTTAACTGCCGTATTCATAAAAAACTAAAATGGATATGAAATCTGTTTTAAGAAAAAATTTGTATGGAAATTTTGTTATTAAATACGTTTGAAATCTATTTTATTTTTTATGAATACCGCAGTTAGTGTAGAAACACTTTTAGCGACTAGTGTCTGAAACATGTGGTAATGTTGCATTGTTGTACTGATTCCGGCCAGTGAATGATTTTTCGCCCACCGAAGATTATGGGCATTAATAAGTAAGAAAACTTCTTATTCACAATTTAATTTTCGTCCATTCTTGTAATATAATATTTATGCTTTAAAAGGAATGCAAAACAAAAAACTTAATAATCTTTTTTTCATATATTTTTCTAATTGGAAAAAAGTGATAAAAATTTTGTTTATTAAATCCTCTTACCATATTGTCTATTTATATAAAAAGTTGACCTACCCGCAGTCATTGTTAAGAGAAGCCCAAAAATAAAAATGTTTAAAACTTCAATTTTCCTTTTTTTCAGCTATAAAATATTATGACAACTTTAATAAACTTTTGAATTAGACTGAAATCCTTCGCTACTCCTTTTAGTATTTATAGTAAAAATTTTAAATAATTTTTTCAGAAATAAACAACAACACTTCTAAGCGATTATTAAAAAAAAAAAGTAAAAGTAATGTATTCGGCTATGCCGAATCTCATATGCTTTTTACTTTAGTGAAATAATTTTCGAGAATAGTCAATAATAATTATTACACTTTTGAAAATAATAAGAATTATTTATAATGATAAATAAAACTTTTTTAATATTTTTTTTTTTTAATCTCTTTACTTGCTTCAGGTCGCTGACATTCTGTAATTTTTGAACGGCAAAAGTTTATCGTAAAGTGTTGGTTTTAAATTGTTTCTAGGTATCATAAGCAATTTGGGATAGAAACCCGGCAAAATCGGTTCAGAAGGATAAAAGTTATAAATTCAATTGTGCTGGTGGAATCAGTTTTATATCACTATATATTACACTACTAAATTTCACACCCTCCGAAATCATTTAAATACGCCTTAAGCCGTAACGAATACCGCCATTGTAATAAAATTTGGTCTGTCATAGCTCTATAAGACTTTAAATCACAGTAAAATTCATGAAGATTTACTGTACGCCCCATATAAAGCCCTCTCTCGGAAACATTTAAATACGCCTAAAACCGTATCAAATATAGATTTTGTAGTCAAATTTAGCATTTTAGGGTCGGAAATAACATTATGCAATTTTGTGATAATCGGAGCATAATACTGAAAGCAGACTCTTAAAATATATCAAAGATTTTGGATAATATCAAAAATTCGACACAGCCAAATGTAGCACTCTAACTTATTATCTATCAAATTTCTTTTATCACCTTAACCTCAAATAAACTAGAATTTCTGAATATAAAATACTAGTAGTAATTCTTTCCAAAACATTTTAGATAAAAATTTAACGGTCCAATTTAAGAAGACATATTTTGAAAACAGACCATATGAAACTGTAAAAAACCCTTCCATTAAGTCTAATGGCGAAGGGTATGTAAGATTCGGCAAAACCGAATTTCGCACTCTCACTTGGTATACGCCCCACCACTAGTTGATGCACTTAGTCCCCAATCATGTACAACGCAGCGCAACGCCACAGAACTAACGCAACGCCAAAGAATAACATTGAAAGCACAAACAATGTCATAAATATTTTGTAATTTTGTTGTTGCTTTCTACAGAAATTCACATTGTGTCTTAAAATTTCAAACGCTCCATTGCTTGTGTCGTTTAAAATTTTAAAACAGTACATGAATTTCTGTTGAAAGCAACAACAAAATATTTATGACATTGTTTGTGCTTTCAATGTTATTGTTTGTTGCGTTGTACATGATTAGGGCCTTAATGTGTCATTTTTATTATTATTTAGTTATTTATTGGTATTCCTAGACTTAAATTCCTATAATTATAGTACAGGATAAAAAAAATTGTTGCAATTTCATATGTGTCATACAATAAAATATTTTAACATTAAACATAAAAATAAAAGAAATAAATATATTTATTAAAAAAAAATTTTAAAATTTTTTTTTATGTCATTGATCAAACAATATTAACTGTCAGGCCCATAATGTCGACAAGAACATTTCTTTCGCATTTTTATATTGAAAACAATAATAAAAAATTTAAATTTGTTTTTGTTTTCAATATAAATATAAGAAAGAAATGTTCTTGTCGACATTGTGGGCCAGGCTGTAAATTAAAATTTTCAAGTTTGGGAATAATAATTAAAAATACATTTCCTAAACTGCGTTGCATTGCTGGTAAATTGAACAGATGCTGGTAGTGTGTTCCAAAGACGAATACTATGAACGAAAAACTGCCATTCAGATACCAACTTCTTAAATCTTATCGAGATCAGGTTGTTATTTCTTCTTGACTGCGTAAAAGTAACACGTTCAAACAGATATGTCGCCGGTATAGATAATTTTATGTAAAAGAATAAAACATTTCGTGTTGAAATTTTTTTAAATTTATCTTAAAACCCATAAAGTGTATTAATTCTGGGTCCTTGAGTAATTCTCACTTTCGAAAGATTCGAGAACAATTTGGATGCCAAGTTGTTTCAAGTTTTCCAACGCACTTTGGGATTTAAATCTAGAACAATCGGTTTAGTAGGAAAAGAGTTATGAGCCTGCCAAATTTCGTTGGGATTGGTCCATTTCTTTTCATAGGTCCCATTTAAAGCGTACTTTTGCAAAAGATCGCCTCGCAAATAGAATTCAGATTTAATGCGGAAGTAACAGAAAAATGTATAAATGTTAATCACTTAATAATGTTTTCCTTCACTTGGCTTTTTTTATTATCTATATATATAAAATTGTAACGTTACTGACTGACTGACTGACTGACTGATTTGCACAGCCTAAACGCCTGAAGCTAAAAACTTGAAATTTGGACCAGGGGTTGGTCTCCCACTAAATCGATCCACTAAGACGGGATTTTTGGAAATTCGAATGTTTATGGGGTAAAAAAGGGTAAAAACGGGTAAACAGATACAAAAAAATGTAATACCTATCGTTGTTATTTAGAAAAATAAGCGGACAGGTGCCTGGTACTTTTTGCAAATTCACCCCTTTTATGGAGTAAACGGGTAAATCCTGTATTTTAGAACTTTTTTGTCACCCCCTCTCTCTTTTAAACCCATATTCATAGAAATAAGGGTTATATCACATTTGAAACTTATCTAATAAATACAAATAAGAATTTGGTACATTTTCGAAATTCGGACGTTTAAAAGGTGAAAACCGTAACTATATATCGTTACCTTAATATAAAAAGGCCCCAACTCATCAAAAACACTTTTTACAGGAGAAGGAAAAAACTTAATCAAAGCTGAAATAATATAGCTACACAACCATTGTCAAAAAACATCTTTATTAAAATTAAACGAGGAATTCAGATTGAAATACATAATATGTATTTCTTTCGAAAAATTGTGTGTATGAGTTAGGCCTTTTTTTCTTTAGAAAAATTGTGTGTATGAGTTAGGGCTTTTTGTATTCTGCTTATAACTTCTTTATTTTTAATCTAATTTGCTTGAAATTTTAATAGAATGTGTATTAGCAACCATTCTACAATAATCAATAAAAAAACGGATTTCCAAAAATAATGAGTTGGGGCCTTTTTATATTAAGGTAACGATATGGTACTTTTTTTTACAAAAAACACTTTTCTTTATTCATTGCCTTATACGTATTAAATTATGGGCTTCCACTACAATACTGAAACTTTTTAATGCTTCAATGGGGGGAAAAAGGTCCAAAAAAGGAAATACTGGAAATTTAATTTCATACCTTATTTTTTGGTTCTAAAACTGACAATTTTTTTTAATTATAATTATCGTTTATATTGGACCTAGAAACATAAACTTCAATATGCAATGTCCTGAGTAGATAAGACACTTTGAGGGAGCTTTTTGTTTTTCAACTGGTACTTTTTAAATTTCCATTAGTATGGAAGTGAACGAGAATTTGCTAGAGGGATCTTTTGGATACTTTTTTGTTCTTTTACTGCTACTTTTTTAGTTTTCGTTAATATCAGACCTATGAACATAAAAATAAACATGCAGTTCCTGAGTGAAAGAAAATCTGTAAGAGGACTTATGCTTCCTCTTCGTACTTTATTGTTTTTCAACAGGTACTTTTCGAATTTTCGTTAGTATTGCACCTACAAACATAAAATTAAACAAGCATCCAGCGAAATGCGCATAGAAACTGGCTTTCCCACAACAATAAATTTCAGTGTTTTTAATCATAAATAAAGATTGGGATTATTAGCACTTCATTAATAAATGAATTAATTAATAAAAAATATTTTATTCCCGAAAATAATTTTAAATAACAAGCCATGCGTTGAGTGAATGAGAATCTCTAAGAGGCGACTTTGGGACTTTTTGTGCTTTACCTGGTACTTTTTGAATTGCCGTTAATATTGGACCAAGAAATATAAAATTAATCATACGAGTTCCTGAGGGAATGAGAATCTGTAAGAGGGATTTTTGGTACTTTTTTCTCTAACTGGTACTTTTTTAATTGAAGTGGTACTTTTTTGATTTAATACTTATTGTTGTTCATTAAATAAAAAAGCGAGCAGGTTTCTGGTACTATTGTTACATTCGGCCCTTTTAGGGACTAAAGGGGTAAAAACTGTATTTTGTAACTTTTTTTTCCTCATCTATCTATAAAATCAATACACATAGAAATAAAAATTATATAACATTCGTAACTTAACTAAAAAATGAAAATGCGTATTTGGTACTTTTTCGAAATTCGAACGTTTAAGGAGTGTAAATCGTACCTAACTTCGGTACTTTTTCCAAAAGATTTTCTCCCATCTATCATCGCACCGCCTGAAGCTAAAAAGTTGGCATATGGACTTTCGCCAAATCGATAACGCTTACCTCATATCTCCTACGCTAAAAGAGATACAAAAAATGAATACTTATTGGTGTTCAATAAAAAAGGCGTTAAAAACGGGAAATTCGCTTACCTCATATCTCCTTAACTAAAAAAGATACAAAAATCGCAACCGTAACTTATCTATAAATACAAATAAAAATTTGGTACATTTTTGAAATTCGACCGTTTAAGAGGTGAAAATCGTAGCTATTACAAAGTAGCGGTTTAAACGCTAGCATTTAAACAAGTTAAAGCTTAGAAACATTAACTTTGGCGTAAAAATACGTCCACGAAAGAAAAGGAGACGCTAACGAAGTAGCGGGTTAATTGCTAGTTTTTAATAATTGTTTTTAAAAAGATTTTACAAAACATTTTACACAGCTGTTTTGGTGCTTCTTAAAGCAACAACAAACAACGTTAACAATTTTTTATATAAATATGTTTTATTTACTTATTTAAACAACACCATATTTGTTTTTAACGTAAAGTACCTTTTTTTGATAGAACAAAGAAAAAAACCACAGAAAAATAAATCTAAGGAAAAAAAAAAATAATAAAAATGCGGAACAAACAGAGCATTATTGACTTAACAATTTTTTTACCCTCCACCACCACTAGTGGTGAATGAGGGCATAAAAAGTTTGTCATTCCGTGTGAAACTTTTTTATTATACGTCTAAGACCACATAAAGTATATATATTCTGGCTCCTTGAGTAATTCTTAGTCGATTTAGCCTTGTCCGTCTGTCCGTCCGTCTGTTGAAAATAAGTTCACAAACTTGGTCTCAAATTGCTTGTAGTTACCCTAAGCAATTTCACCACCCTAAAAAAACTAACATAAATGGTGGAATAATGCACGGAATGATATAAAATATTGCACGAATTCACCTTTTACGACTGCAAATCATACTGTTAAATTTCGTGAATATCGGTACGCAATTGACCATAGGCCCCATATAAACCCTACTCGCGGAAAACAATTTAGTACACCTAAAGCCGTAATCAATAATGCTATCATACTAATATTTGGTACGTTACTATTTTATAGGACCTGAAATCAGTGTTAAATTTTTTGAAGATCGGTCCATAATTTGCGATGGGCCCCATATAAACCCTACTCCCGGAAAACAGTTTAGTACTCCTAAAACCGTAATAAATAACGCTAGCAAACTTATATTGGGTACGTCACAGCTTTATTCGAACCGAAATCATACTGTAAAATTGTTTGCAGATCGGTCCATAATTTACACTAGGTCCCATATAAACCCTACTCCTGGAAAACTTTTTATTACGTCTAAAACCGCAATAAATAACGCTAGCATACTAAAATTTGCTACGTCACAGTTGTATAGAACGAGAAATCACACTGCCAAATTTCGTGAAGATCGGTCCATAATTTACCCTAGGCTAATATAAACCCTATTCTCGGAAAACAGTTTATTGCGCCTAAAACCAAATAAAGCCCACATTGGGAAAATAATCAAATTCGCCTAAAACCATCACAGATATAGATATTGCGGTAAAATTTCTTCCAACTTTGCAATTTTGTTAAATTCACTGTTAACGCTAAAACTAATTACACTGCTGTATTGAAATTTATTCTAATTTATTTTCAGAATTTTGGGATGATTGATCGATAATTTACCGTAGGTCCAATACAAATTACTCTCCTAAAAATAATTTTAGTTCGGCTAAACCTGTTACGAGTCATGATATTTTACTCAAGCCAGTTCACGTTTGTAATAAATTTATTAGATAAGCTCTTAACTTGCGACTTGTACTTACATTCTGTAATTTTTAAACAGCAAAAGTTTATCATTAAGATCTATTCTCTAATAAAATTTTTACATTTTTGGTCGATAAACAATATCGGTTCTGATAGTAAATGCAAAAGCTTAAAAATAAATAGTAAAAAAGCCAATGTTTAATACAAAAAGAGTTAGCAAGTAAAGTCGATCAAGCCCGACCCTACACCACAGTACTTGGGACCCATGGCCAATCATGTTATATGAGATGACATAGAAGCTGTTAAAAAATTACTTCTCTGCTGTTTTCAGAAGTGTACTTGTACGGGAAGGTAATGTCAAACATAAACAAATTCCAATACAATTTGGCAAGATGATTTACATTGCCTTAAATACCTACAGCTTCACTTTTCAAAGCATTCTGTTTACTCCACCACTAGTGATCAATCAGGTTATGCAAAGTTTGTCTTTCGTGTGAAACTTTTTAATTATTCATCTCTGACTCCATGAGTTTTAAATATATTCTGGGTCCTTGAGTAATTGTAAGCCGAATTATCCATGTCCGATTTTTAAAAATACACTCACTTTCAAACAATTTAATAAAAGCAATGTTGGTTTAAAATTGTTTCTAGTTATCATAAGCAATTTGGGATTGAAACCCAGCAAAATCGGTTCAGACGGATAAAAGTTATAAATCTAAATGTGGAACAACCACACAAAAAAAATTTAATAATTTTGTTACAAAAATTAACTTAAATGGTGGCGGAATTCGTGTTATATCACTAGAAATCACACTTCTAAATTTCACACTCTCGGAAATTATTTAAATACGCCTTTAGCCGTAACGAATACCGCTATTGTAATAAAATTTGGTATGTCATAGCTCTATAAGACTTTAAATCACAGTACACACTTTCATGAAGATTTACTGTACGCCCCATATAAAGCCCTCTCTCGGAAACGTGTAAATACGCCTAAACCCGTTTCAAATAGATTTTGTGGTTTAACTTAGCAATTTATGGTCAGAAATAACATTATGCAATTTTGCGGTAACTAGCACATAATTTATTATAGATCCCAACGAAAGTAGACTCTTAAAATATATTAAAGATTAACACTCGAACTTTTTATTTATCAAATCTTTTTTTTCAGCTAAACCTGAAATAAACTAGAATACTAGAAGTAATTCTTTAGCTTAAAATATGATTTCTGGAACATTTAAGCTTGAAATTTTACGGTCCGATTTTATTTAGAAGACATATTTTAGTCTTATGTTGAAGGATACATGAGATTCGGCAAAACCGAATGTAGCACTCTGACTTGTTATATAGTGTATATATATTCTAGGTCCTTGAGAAATTCTTATTCAAGTAAGCCATGTCCATCTGTCTGTCCGTCGGTTGAAATCACGCTCACTCTCGAAAGAATCTACTGAAAAACAATTTTGATCCCAAGTTGTTTCTAGATTTACAACGCACTTTGGGATGGAAATCTAGAACAATCGGTTTATTAGGAAAAGAGTTATGAGCCTGAGTGTGTAAGAACCCCCCTAAAAAAGTCACCTTTTTACAAAAACTAATACAAGCTGATGACGCCATAATCCGATTCTCATTAAATTTTGCTCAAATTTGTGATATATGAATAGAAATCATAGTACACAATTCTGATATGTTCGGTCAGCAATTACCCATACGCCCCATCTAAAACCAACTCTCGGTAAGCACTTAAGTAAGCCAAAAAACGTAATCAATAATGATTTCGTAGTAAAAATTGTACTGACATAGTTTTATATGACTAACAATCATGTTGCCAAATTTCGTTTGGTCCATTACTTGCCATTGGCCCATTAAAAGCGTACTTTTGCAAAAGATCGCAACGCAAATATAATATAGATTCAATGCGGAAGTAACAGAAAAAGTATAAATGTTATTGACTTAATAATGATTTCTTTAACTTGGCCTTTTCTTATTATTTCTTATTTGAGTTGTTTTTAAAAAAATTTTACACAGCTGTTTTGGTGCTTTTTAAAGCAACAACAACACTGGCAAGTTTTTTGATAAATATTTATATATATATAGTTACTTCTTTCAACAACACCATATTGGTTTTTAACTTAAGGTATAATTCTTTTGATAAAACAAAGAAAAAAACCACAGAAAAATAAATCTAACAAAAAAAAAAAAAAAAAAAAATAATGCGGAACAAATAGAGAAAAGTGTAAATATTATTGACTTAAAAATTTTTTTTTTTAAATTGTTAACTTAAGCCATACCGAAACATAAGGGACTAAACTAATGCTGTACAGACTAGTGATGTAACGAATACAAATTTTTAATATCAGGAAGCGCGAATACGAATATCTGCACCAATATATGCCGAATACGAATATACAATCGGAGCTTTAGCGCCAATCGATTGCGTGGATAGCAATAAATTGTACAAAAAACTGTTACGCTACTAAAGCAACTTTTTAAAATTATTATGACATTCCGATGACTAAATTTGAAATTATCAACTTCGCCCCTGAATTCCTCTACTGAATATTTTTAAGTTTTTACACTTTCAATATTATTATGTAAAGGCAAAAAGCACTGCGGTCAAAAGGTTTTTTTGTTCAGCAATAGTGTTCACTGAAGTATGCAAGGGCTACAAATTAAGCCAATTATTCTACACGGTGAGATATTGTATACGTCACCAGAAATCATTAAAATAACTCCAATGAACGTCATTCTACTTGCATATTTATAGTAACTTACTTTCAGCTCTCGTTTACGCTTTTATTTAGTCATTGAGTGTTGAGAAAATATTTTCGCAGATGCTGCAGCTACCTATTTTATTAATTATGTTTTCTTTTCTTCACAAAATACATGACCTTCTGAAAAGTTGCTTGTATAAAATGTCTTGCCGCCTCTGTAATAAATCTGTTTGACGAGAACAAGACCCTAATTATGAGAGAGTGGAATGTCCCATTATTAAAACCTGACAAAAAGTTTGTTCTTCATTATTACAGCTACTTTTTAAACGCTTTTTGTGTTTTTTAACCGATAGAAGCGATTTCAAAAAGTAATTTTCGGCTATGCCGAATCTTATATATCCTTCAATGCGATAAAAACGGAAAGTTATATAAATACCGTTCTTAAGATGTAAATAAATCTATTTTGTGCCACGCCCACTTCCCCAATGCCGCCTACATTTTGTCCGATGTTGTGTATCGCTTGTTCTTTATTGCATACTTTGGCTCTCGCCGTTCTGCGGATTCACATAAATATAAGTTCCCCTAAGCAGTTTGAGATTGAAATCTAGCATAATCGGTTCAGTATAAAAAGAGTTATGAGCCCAAATGTTGATCAATCTCCCTAAAAAATTTATATTTTGGTGGCAGAATGCACCGAGTCACGTTTAATTTTGCAGAAACTCGTTTAATATGACTGCAAATCGCACTAAAATTTTTTGAAGATGGATCCATAATTTACCATTTTCCCAATATTAAGGGGAACTTCGAAAAAAAAAATTCAAGAAGCATTAAATTCTAAAAAATGTTATTACTCTATTAAAATTTGGTCTTAATTTAAGTTTTTTTAATATTAACTTATGTATATTAATTTGCTACGTTACTGACTGACTGATTTACTAACTGACTTATTTATCATCGTACAGCATAAACGCCCGAAGCTAAAAACTTGAAATTTGCCCCGGAGTTTAGTCTCTCCGCAAATCGATCGATCCACTAAGGCGAGATTTTTGGAACTTCAAATGTTTAGGGAGTAGAAAAGGATAAAAACGGTTAAAGGCGGTAACCTCATATCTCCAAAACTAAAAGAGATACAAAAAAGAGATACTTTTCGTTGTTCTTTATAAAAATAAGAGGACAGGTGACTGGTATCCTCTATTTTGGTACTTTTTTGTCACCCTTCTATCTTTTTAACCAATAGACATTGAAATAAAGATCATATCACATTCGAAACTGATATAAAAAAGCAGATACAACTTTGCTACTTTTTCGAAATTCTTAACGTTCGAGGTAAAAATCGTAACTCTTTTTGGTACTTTTATACAAAACATTTTTCTCCATTCACTAATTAGTGACTCCCATTATAATACTGAACTTTTCGATACATCAATGTTGAGAAAAAAAAAGTACCAAAAAGGGGAAATACGAAAAATGTAATTTCTTTCGCAAGCTTTTTTTGTTCTACAGCTTGTACTTTTTTAATTTCCGTTAGTATTGGACCTAGAAACATAAAATTCAACATACAAGGTCTTGAGTGAATTAGAATCTTTTAGAGGGATCTTTAGGTACTTTTTCGTTCTTTAACTGGTACTTATTTTTAATTTCGTTAATATTGGACGTATGAACATAAAACTAAACATGCAAGGTCCTGAGTGAATGAGAATCTATAAGAGGTCTTGCTAGTAATCTCTTCTTTAACTGGTACTTTTTGAATTTATAATGTTGAACGTAGAAACATAAGAATTGCAAGTTCCTGAGTAACTGGAACTTTTTAATTACCTGTTACTTTTTTTAATGTAATACTTATTGTTTTTCATTAAATAAAAAAAAGCGAACAGGTGTCTTGCACTTTTTTTGAAATTCGTGGCTGTTCATTAATTAAGTCAGCAACTGGTTTCTTGCGGTTTTTTGAAATTCAGCCCTTTTAGATTCGTAACTTATCTAAAAAATACAAATGCAATTTTGGTACTTTTCAGAAACTCGAGTCTAAAAGATATGCTCTTAATCTATTTCTCTTTTATCGCACAGCCTTAACTCCTGAAGCAAAAAATTTCACATTTGAATCCCTCGCCAAATCGATCCCGCTAACCTCATGTCTCTGAAACTAAAAGAGATAAAAAAAATTTAATACTTAGACTTCTTTGAGAATCGGTCTTTTTGGGTAAAACTTGTTTTTTGAGACTTTTTTTACGCCATCTGTCCTTTAAACCAATAAACATTGAAGTAAAAATTATACACATTCGTAACTTATCTAAAAAATACAAATATAAGTTTGGTACTTTTCGAAATTCAAACGTTTAAGGGGCGAAATCGTACAAAATGTTGTTACGTTTTTTAAAAACATTTTTTCACCATCTATTGAAAAAGTTACTGATTGTTTCATCATTGGGATTTTTGGAAATTCGAATGTTTATCGGGAAAAACGGGTAAATTCGCTTACCTCATATCTCCTAAATTAAAGGAGATACAACAAAAAGTAAATGCTTATCGTTTTTCATTAAAAAAAAATAAGCGGGCAGGCATCTGGTACTTTTTTGAAATTCGTAGAGTTTTGGGACCAGGCGGGTACAGCCTGTATTTAAGAACTATCTATTTTTAAGCATTTGTAACTTATCTGAAAAATACAAATATGAATTTAGAACAAAAACAAAAAACACCTAACAATTATTTTTTCAATTCAATGTATTTCATTAATGTAACAGACATATACATTGTTTGATCTCTTAAAAGTTAAATGTAAAGTAAAAGACGTAATAAAGGAAATCACGATATTCAGTGTACAAACATGCAATTTGTAAATTTGAAGTGCATATTATGACTGATCGTGAGCATACGACTTTTACTTTTTGTGCTAATGTGTTATTTTTCTAAAATATAATTCTGGCAACACAAAAAACGTAAGGCAGCACTAGCATAAGTTGTTAAAAATCTTCATTTGTTTACAAAAATACACAAGCAATTATTAAGCTTTTCGTCGGCTTAGAGTGTAAACCTGCTAACTCCCTTTCAGCACATTTTACAGGAGAGACAAAAAACTTCTTATATTTCATTTTTGCAGTTTGAGAGGAAAATAAAAAATATAGTTGGTGTATTATATGGCATTCTTCATCTATGACTACAATCTACAAAAATAAAAATCGTATTTATTGCGTTATAGACGATTTTGTAACTTAGCAGGATTTCTCACATCAATTTACAACATTACTAAGGGAGATAGCAGGTTTTCTTCCTACTTCCTAGTAATTTATATTGAAAAAAAAACCATGTAATTACAAAAATATCTAGTTATTATTTGAAATAATTAAAAATAATCATAAATTAAAAAAAAAAATGATGTCAAAAGAACAAATAACTATTCTAAGTAACTTATTTCTTTGTGTTTTCCAATTTACTCTTCCTTCTGTTTTCGTAAAGGCAAGGAAGTTGAAAAAAGGGTTTGGAAATAATTACTGTGGATTTTCTTTGGTGCAATTGTTGCCATTCATCAGGCAGTATTTCACCACATGAGTTATATTGTAATGCACGTATGTCTATGACTTTTGCGTCACCTTTGAAGCGACCAGGTCGGATGCTTTTGAAGAACTGAACAGTATTAAATTTCTTAAAATGCGTATAGTTGATTTAATTTACCTCGTATGGTTTTGGGGTTTATCTAGCTTATTTACATACTTCGACACAATCTGCAGGCACATAGATGTCTTTGTTCTTCAGCGCGCGTTCGATAGTGGAATGAATGCAGTCAGCTTCCATTTGATTGTGGCCCACTTCAAGAAACTTTTGTTCAATAATAATGTTGTGATTTATGACCGTAGAAATCAATGCATTAGACATGACACAATTTCTATGCTGATAATTGCACCGTCACTGTAAAAAAATATTTTACTTTGCTCTAAAGATTTATTTTGCGGCAATACAACATCCTCAATTAAATTCATCCATATGCTCGCAAATTCCTCAGAAGATAACACTCCTTCAGTTTCGTTCCACAAGTAACAGTATCCGCCTCTATTTTTTAAATTATAAAAAGTCAAATTATGTACCTGTAGTTTAATCCTATAATATGACTTAGGTGTCATCAGAAGGGCTTGCAGATCAACTGTAAATAGAATATTTTTGGTGCTCTAAATATTCTACTTCCGGCAAATTTCCAACTTTGAACAATGAACATTTTTCACATTGGTCCTTTTTAGGGATAAATAAAGCCAAATTTTTATCATCAAAGGCATTGTAAAATGCAACGGCTTTTACACCAATAATTTTTATAAAATCGGTAAAGCGACGCCTTTGTTGGCCACTCTGGTTGCAAATACTTTTTTTTTGGGATGTGGCGCGACAGTAATGTGATTCAATAATAATAGGCAAAGAGTTTAAAAGTTATCTAGCTCTTGGCAATCCTTAGAGAAGCGAGTTGAGGGCAAATTTATGTTAACAGAATGTCGGGAGGCTGTAAAAACATTATTTGAGTTCTTAGAAAATATTTTTAATTTTTCCAATTAAGCACAGTCTATCTTCCAATACCGAGCGTTTTAAGAAATATAGTTCTCCATGCCTTGGTTCGCTCGTCTTGTTTTTTTAAATAGTAAACAAGAGACTGCTTTATTCTTGGCTTTTGATCCTGTTTTCTTCCCCGAGAGCTTTTAGTGGGAAACGATGTCACAAGGCCTTCAACATAAACCTTTTTTTCTTGCTAATTCATTTGTCAAAAGTTTTGAAAAATACATTTTCTGCCTTCTTCTGTAAAAGCCTCACAATTAATGGTACCATATTTCGCCTCTTTGCCTCATCTTTCTTGGCTTTTTGACACTTCATAATCCCATGTTTCTGTCTTTCGTTTTCCGAAATATTTTTTTCCAGCCTCTCTAAGTTTTTGGTTTTTTTTCTACAAACATTACATCTTTGTACTTTTAATATTTTTTTTCTTTTCTTACATTTTTCCGGATAGCTGATATCCGCTTCCGTTTCAAAATCCGAATTTATAGCATAAGGTACTTAGCCTTGTGCTATTGTAATAGGTGAAACCGAAATTGGACTCTGTTCGCGGTGGTTTAACATCACTGCGCTTTCTTTGGAGTTGTAGGATGAGTTTTTAAATGTTGACATCTGCAACAGTAGGTAAATTTTATATCCATTGAACCCATAATTAAGCTTCTTCATAATTTTTTTCGGCCGAATGGAACTAAATAACGCACATAATATATTAACACTTACCTTTGCAAAATATCTGCCTCTAATTCACACAAATTAAGCACAATTTAAAATAATTTTAAGGCTCCGTCAGAAATTCAAGGATTTCTAAGATAAACTGTGTTTTTTTAAATTAAAATGATATTTCATTAGCTTACTACCCATATTGCCGCAAAAAACAACTAAATTGGAGTTAGAACTAACTCTGAACTAATAATGAACTGGACTTAGCAGTTTTTCTTACAAACATGTTTCTCTGAGTGGATTTAGCAGTTTTTCTTAACAAACCTTTTTACACACTTCAAGACTCCATTTAAAGAAAAACCACACGACATCAAAATCTCAATTTACTTAAAAAGTGGATTTAGCAGGTTTGCCCTCTAAGCCGACGTTTTGATTTATTTTTGAGCTAAAGCGATCACAAAGTATTAAATTAAAATTTTCTTTCTTACAAATAAAAAAGTTGTTGTGTGAGCTTATTTGCAATTGAGCAAATGACACTACTATTTGTGCTCAAGGTTTTTTTTAGTGTTGCTATGTTGTGCAAATGTGTGTATTTTTGGCACATTGATTACCCTTAATGTTTTTTTTTATCCTAAAATGGGAAAATTAAATGAATAAAATTAAAATTAATTTCGATACGTAGTTGAGTGTACGTTAATCTTTAATAATTTTTAACCAACACAAATAACCTCGATGGGAAAGATATCATCTTGGAATTTGCACGATATCCTGATAAAAGGGGCGTGGTCACTTGCCCCTACAGTCTATTTTTTACATTCCTCTTAAAATATTCTGAATGATTTTTTGGTTTCTCACAAATGGCTTTCTAACTTTCGCTTTCGTTAAATTTCTAATTGTAAAATTGCAAAAAATTAAATATGTAACAGTATATTTTCTTTTGCTTATAATCCTATTTTGTATTTTGTCCCTTCGTCAGAATACGTACATATCGCTCATTTCGTGCAAGACCGTCACAACTCAAAATTTGAAACTTTACAGGAGAGCCTTTTTAAGATTCCAACCTATTATTATTTATTTTATTATTTATTTTATATACAGTTATAAAATCAAATGTTTCTTTTTTGCTACAAAGAAAACCACATGTACAAGAGGAATGCCAACAAAAAAACTGAAATGTGACCTTGTTGATGTTAATTGCTCAAGTTTGTTACAAGAGGTCATAGCATCAAAAGCATCTGTATTACCGTTATTTTTTCGATAATTCTCTCCGTTCTTAGATCAATTTGTAGAGATTTAGGAGGAGAACATTTCTGCATTACTAACTCGAAAATGCCAAATTTTGAGTTGTGACGGTCTTGCACGAAATGAGCGATATGTATTTTGCCATATAAAATTTAGTACTTTATTGTTTAAAAATACATTGCAAAAATTCAATTGCAAATTTTAATAGCGTACTTTTCTTTTTACATGGTAATTTTCGTTAACCTGGAATGAATGGATCCGAATTTAGCAATAATGTATTTAATAAATCCGAGTTTGTTGGAATTCTTGAAGATTTCCGTGTGTGTTGGAGCCTATGCATTTTAATATCTTTATTTTTGGCTTCTGTAGCTTCCTCTGAAAGTTCTCCAATTGATAGCATAGCGTTGTCAATAACTTCGGAAGCGTGCAGAGGATCTTGTGTACTGAAGGTGGAAGATAGAACCAGGGCTATTTCTCTACCAGCCCTTTAGCAGTATCAAGCGCAAATTTTTTTTATTTTTCAGTGCTTATTTTATAGACCGATGACATGGCTTGCAGTAATGTTGCACATCTGGTTATGAGCCTTTTATCAACGCCCGTTATTTTAGCAGCCAAACCATAATTATTCAAAAATCGTCTTGCGGTATTGCCATCATTTGATGTACCACTACCCGCTGGCTTAGGCTTGTCTACTAACAAACCTATTTCCGATCTGAACTTGCTTTGAATTTCCATTTGAATTTAAGAGTGATAATCCAAACTCATAATTTTCTTTTTGCACCACTTCTTGTAGACATATTTCTAAATAATTCATCTCTTTCGGTCATGCTTTACATAAGTAACATTTAGCGGATGACGTTTGACTTTATGCGTTGCATACTTAACCATCAACCATAGTCAGTTGCAATTTGTGTTCAACATATATTTTCTGTTCAGATTTAGAATACTCTGTGTATTTCAACATATTAATATTCTGCTTAAAATAATCTCTCTCCGTAAAACAAGCTTGGGGAGTTTCTTTTTTAAATTGGAATCGAATTGGTTTACCGTATTATTTTTACATCTTCACGTTTCGCAGATTTTGTCACTAGTTGAAGAGGCACATACGATGTTACAAATAAACTATTGTCATGTAGAGTGTTACAACTAAAACATCGCTTATACTTATTACACGCAGAGCTATCATCCAATCCCCATTTTCCTATCAAGACAACATTGTTTACATTTACATGAGATACGTCCTTCTAGATTTCACATTGAAGATCTAGAATATGTCGAGCTGTACGGTCAAGCAAATTTTGTAAATCTACTTCAGCCTGAGATTCACTCACGGCGAAAGATTCTGCATTTGGATAACTTTTTTCTTTTCCTTCAACACCTTTTCGTAACTAGGAAACATTCTAAAGGAAACCTTGGAGTTTATAAAATCTCGGATGTGCAGGTACACTGAAAGAAAAACACTCGGGATGAATTAAGCTTTTTATACTTACTTTAAGTACGAGTCGTACTCAAAAATTCAAGTACGAATAACAATCAATCCCGGAATTTCTTAAAATAAATATAAAATTCTTAGGCCAAGTAAAAAAAAGATTGAACTTTTCGTTGGTCAGTGCCACTCTGAGACTAAAATTACAAAATGACCATTTTAATCTCACATAACTTATCAAAATTTGTTGTAGCCACTACAAAAACACCACACAAGTAGCTAAAAAACGATATGTTTGTATGTGTTTCATATATCGGCACAAACTTATAAAAAATACTCTATTCACTTAAATAAGATCAATATTAGTCATACTATTAAGATTCACATACACAGAAAAAATTATTAAATTTCTCCTATCACCAAATTTGTTCTAAATTCATAATATCAAGGAAACAAGTTGTTGATTTTGCACATCTTACCAAAATGATTATATTGATTACCAAAAATTTTAAAATTTTTAAAAAATATTTTCGATAAATGATATTTTTAATTTTAATTAAAAAAGTGATCAAAAAACTTTGCAATTTCAAACAATGTGTTAATTTATTTAAATAAATATTGACACTTCCCAACAACAATTCTACATATTTAAATTATTTTATTTTAAACGAAAAAGGTCAATTAAGATTTTTTGTTATTTCATTAAAATTTTAATTGAAAATTTATTTAGAAACAACTAAAATGTTAATTAAATCAACATTAAATTTTTAATTTTCTTTCAACTAAAAAAATAATTGATTCAATTACCACATTAATTAAATTTAAATTCTTTTTAAACCATTTTTTTAATTGATAAAGCAGTTTTTTCTGTGTAGTAATTCAAAATAATTGAACAAAAATAACATTAAAAACCTCAAAAAATTAAATAAAAAGTCAAAATATTAACTTCAAATTCCATATAAATAGGGAAGGTTCAAGATGTTCATTGCCGTTCCTTTGTATACTTTATTGAGTAAATATTATTCCTGTAACGAATTTGAGATGACAGTCTGTTTCTCAAATCAGTTAAACAAATGTTAAGGACGCTAAATATTTCTCAAATAAAACATTTTAAAAGTTAAAGCAAACACAAAATTCATTACTTGTTGTAATACTGGGAGAATATCTTCCTCCAAGGGTTTTTTTTAGTACTAATACATTCTATTTCCAATAAACTTTGGCTTCTAAATAACTATGAAGCTCATATTTATCGAAATCTAAATGCTTCATAAACTATGGAATTTATTGTCTGGTTGAATATATTCTAAATTTTTCAGATCAACAATATCTTAAATGTTATACATTTTATAACTAAAATCAAGTCTTTATTTTATTTGTTTTAAAATGAAAGAATTTCAAATTACACCTGATCTACAACTCAAAGAAATTACCCACACTCTACCCACGAGAGTAAAAATTACTCCAAATTCGGGTAATTACCCACAAAGTGGCAACACTGTTTATTACACTTGAATCAAACACATTTTGAGAAGGATTCATTCTCAGTTTTACTTAAATCAATCTCATTTTCGGATTATAAAAAGTACGAATTCGGGATTGAATGTGGATTAGTTGAGTATTTCGCGATGGAATAATCCGAACTTGAATCAATCTTTCTGTACATGATTCAAGAAAATCCGTACTCACCGTACTATTGATACCTTTCGGATTGATTTGAGTACGGATGGATTGATTATTATTTTGAGTGCAATGATGTTTTGTTAAATTTGTTTCAATTATTAATGCAAGAAATTCAGCAACATTAAATTCTGATCAAATTTGTGTTAGTTCTGAATATACACCACGTAAAGCTTTGATATTCTACGTTGTTTTGTTCTCTTTGAGAAATTTGAGAAACCAGATGTAGGTCGACCACGTTTATTCGCTTTTAATTCTTGCTCTTTAGGCGACGAAGATACGGGTTTTAGTGTTAAGGAAACAACTTCTTTGGTAGCCAGCTGATTTTACGAGATGGTTTTTTGTCCAAATGTAAACATTTCAATAATTCACAAAACGTACCTTCCTCGCATTCAAAATCAATGCATGCTATTACCACGTCGAACACTTGCCGGGATTCCACCGAATTTGAACTATTTTTAGCGCACCAAATCTCGAAAATTAACAGTCGTGGATAACGAATTAACGATTTTAAAATAATTCATAACAACAAAAATACCTTTCAATAACAACAAAAATTACAAATTCTAAAAACATATTAAACACAGATGTTGAGTTAGTATATTGAATATATTTATAAAAGAAAACCGCAAAAACCCGTACTTGAATTAAACATAAATTTAAACTATACATATATATGTGTTAACATTTATAAACCAATTCGGTTATTGCCTTCGATTGGGAAACTAACTAAAAGTCTAGGTAATTTTTACGGAGATTAGAACATCATGTAAAAAATATACTTCTGCAACATCTGCATTTTACTAAAACCACAACACAACTAATTAACTTATTAAAAATGCCATTCACATTAATTTCAATTTTTTTATAATTTTATTTAGGCACTTTTATTAAATGTATTTTTACAATTGAAGTTTGAATTTGTCGATAACGTTTTTCATAAATTTTTTAATGACCAATCGCGAACCATTGCACAGCTGCGGTGAGTTCAAATTCCGAAGTAAAATAACCGGAGATCCAACTTTCAGTCGTCGAAGGAGTAGTGATATACCTGCAAATCCCAGAAAGTTCAAAAGCACTGTTGGGTAATTTATAGTTTCTTTTGCATCACAAGCTATATCGACAAGCTTATATCGTCTGGCCAGAATTAGAACATCTAACACCCCCAATTAAAAAAAAGTAAATATATGTACATATATATTTATATACATATTTATTTTAGAATATACGAATTTATTATATAATTTTAATTCTTTCGTTCAGTGACCAGTAAGTATGTTCACCATTCTCGACAAGTCCCTGCGACCATCCAGTCTACCAAACTATCGTGGCCCACATATGACAGCAATTTGTGTATCAATCGAAATTACTGAGCGATTTTATGCTTTCATTATTTTAATAAACAGCAACTTTTCCATTACCGATATTTGAACAATTGGTATTTTAGTTGATGCTAAATAAGAAAATTAAAAAAAAGGTTTTGAAAAGAAATAGAAAAAATTGTTCAGAACGGGAACACTCTAATGACCTAGTGGTATGATATATACCTTACGACCTTTTCCCATACTTACCAAATTTACATAAAAATGTTTATTAAAATCGGTAGGCCGCCTCGTTCTATTTAAAACTCTTTGGATATTGCTCATATAAACATACTAAAATTGCGATTTAAAATGGGAGGGTATAGGTAGGAGGTTGAAAATTTGGGGTTATAGTTATTTTTTTAAGCCAAATAAAAGCAAAATGCAAAAAAAAATTGTTTGGACCCTTCGCGAATATTCTGGAGCTCTAGCCCAAATCCACCCCTAGATACCGTCTATCCTCCACGAAACGTATGGACGCTTTGTCCGGACCACTATATGACGTAATCGACGTTTTTCAAGGCTTAGTTTTAATTTGTTTTATGGCAAATACGCTAGAAGCAAGCAAAATTACAATATGTAAATTAATGAACATTTTATTTAAAATATAACAGAAATATAGAAAATGAACGATGAAAAATAAAATAAATACATTTTTAGGGGCAAAGATTGTTAAAAATTGAGTGGTAATCTTTGTGCATATGTTGCTTTAATGTTTGGAGGCTTTAATATTGCGGTTCAACAATTTTAAGTCGAGATTTAAATAAACCGCGCTGGATTTAAAAAGCCAATCCATGGATGTTGCTGATTTTGCATCCACAGGGCGAATTGAAATAAAATTTCCAGGAATGTGTTCGTAATCCTTAAAGAATTATAGTCCAAATAGTTGACTATGTATGGGTGTGCCTGCCTCATACGACTAACATAATCAAGTGGAGAGCGCACTGGAGCTGTAAACAATTGTTCTAGGGTTGAGTGAACGCTATCGACTTCCATTATTGTATGACCTGTTTCTAGCATAAATAAGTGTGATTTTTTCTTTTTAGTTTATAATATTCAATCTTTATTTCAGGATGATGTTGACTTATCAGACGCTCTTTCTTAACTAACTTAAATTAGACTGTTTAGTACCAGGGCTATGGAGTCGTCACAAAAAAGGACTAACTCCGACTCCAAACGCTGAATTTTTTTAAGTGCGACTTCGACTCCGACTCCAGCACTTAACCTAACCTTGGGGCTAAATGTATATGAGAATGATCCTTATTTAACTTTGAACTCTTTTTATACCCTCCACCTCTAGCGGTGAATGGGAAATTCTTTAAATACGCCTAAACCCGTAGCAGATATAAATATTGTGGTAAAATTTGGTCCAATTTAGATTCATATGGCCAGAACTAATATCATGCAATTTTCTTTATGATCCCTTATTAAGCAGCCTTCTGAAAAGCACTTTAAACGCTAAACAATTTTCACTACTGTATTGAAATTTGTTCCATTTTGAATTTTAATAACAGAAATCACTTAGCCCATAATTTCCCTCCTGGAAATCATTTTTGTTTGGCATAATCTATTACGAATCATGATATTTTATTCAAGTCAGTTCAAATTGCTAGAAATAAGAGCATAACACTGTCTGATTGTCGTCCAATTGGTTTAAAGCGGAATCAATTTGTATACTGTCGTCCGTTTTAATGAATATTAATTAATAATTTTTAGCTCTCTTATATTCTAACTGTCGGTGGAGGGTATCAAAGATTCGCCACAGCTAAATATAGCACTTTAACTTGTTTTTAATGCAGTACCATTTAAATGGTTAAATATAGCAAACAAATTATTTTGTAAAAATTTCAAATCGATATTTGAAATATTGCATCGCCAATTTCGAAGAATTTTTATTTATCAGTCGCGAGTTTTGGTGTGTAGTACGACTTCGACTCCGACTCCGACTCCGGTACAAAAACCTCAATTCCGACTCTTTAACTCAGACTCCGTTCTAACAGGAATAACGTATACGTGATATGATATGATATGAGTTTATTCTTGTTAGTTTATTTCAATAAAAATTTCGTTTTGATGCAATTATGCTGACATATAAAACTAACAGGAATTCTAGTTGAGTCAATAGCAAAAAATATTGTTTAAGTTTGTTATAAAATCAGGTTGAATTAACATGAAAAACGTATGAAGCAAAATCTCTACAGAAAAATTTGAAATCAACCTTGTTTTTGACGTTTTTAATTGGGTTTTTCTTTGTGTATAAATGCAAAAGAGAGTTTAAAGACAAGTAATTAGGCGCCATCTATGTTTTACATTGGCCAGGATACATATGTAAATAGAATAATTCGGCTGTTCACATGAACACACTTTTTGTATACAGAAGAAATCTTAGTATTAAGTTTTTAATAAATAACCTTTTTATTTTTTTATTTTTATTATTCCTACACTAAATCCCGCGAAGCTTTTTGCTTGTCTGCAGGAGACCAGAGACTCTGGCGGGAATCGAACCCGCAACCCCGGTACTGATAGACTAGCTCACTACCAGCTAGCCTACCGGGGCACCCAAAACAAAAAATTACTTTCAACACATTGCACTTGTTGCAGGAATATTTTGTATATGAAAAATACAGATTCGCAATGGTGCAATAAATAAAAATTCTTAAAATAACACATATCACTTCTTGCAGGCTAGACGACGATATGTTATTTTATTTTAATAATACAATCTTATATTTATTAAATTTTAATTAATTATTATACGTACACATTGAAATATTCTTGAACTATAATTATAAGGTTTGTCTTGTTGAGCAGGAAGCCAAACCAAAAATAAGTAAATATAATAAATCCTTAATTTGCCGCTAACTTACCTGTTTTATTTTTTATAGCTTAGGCCATATTATCGTTAAATGAAAATACATGATTTATTGTTTTGACAATTTTTAAATAATTTATTTTTTGTGCGTTATTGTTATTAGATTTACAAATTGTCAAACAAATTTTTCAAATTAATAAAAATTTAATTTATGTTTTGATTTTCCGTGGTGATACTTTTGCTTCGGCCGTCATAGCGTGGACAAGGAGCCTGCAGAAAACAAGGTGGATCGTCCGAAGACAGTCGGGCACCTAAGAGAAATGTGAAAATATAAAATTGTTATAACTTTGTACTTGGTGTAATATTTATAGTAAAATATTGAAAGGATTTCTTTAGAACTAAACAAAATCACTTGCAAGGGTTTATTTGAAAACAATTAAAAGTGATGTATAAGACTATCCTGAATCGAATATTTTCTTTACTAAAATATCGCAATTTTTCAGATTATTTTAGAAAATTCATTACAAACGTTTAAGAACTTATTATTATTATATTCAATAGGCTTCTTGCTTATGATAGTTAAAATTTTTATAATAAATCAAATTAATTTTCAAATTGAAACAAATAACTTTGTTATCAATAGACACAAGCTAGATAAAAAGGGCTGTATTTACGAAGTGGGCGTGTCACCTCTAATTAAAAGACAATATAGGTTTCTAAATAGCTGGGGCCTCTACACACAACATCTGTCAAAAACAAGGATCAACAGGAAAATTAGGCAGAGAAAAAACCTGGTTGAGATATGGGTAAAAAAGGAAATTATAAAATATCGTTGTTTTTAGCATTACTTATTTCACCATTAATAATATAATGTTTCTATTTACCAAAAAAATGTTTACATCCCTTGAAACTTCAAATAAGGATGTATTTAATAATTTAGTGATTTAAAAAAATAAAGGTACAACCATACACTTAAACATATTATGGTTAATTTAAATATGTTATTGTCACTGGCTACCATAGTATGTTTAAATTCATCCATCTAAAAGCGATAACCATGTTCTTGTTGCTTCCAAAAATGTTATGGTTAATTTTCACAATAATATATTTGAAATTATAATATCAAATCAAATGCATTTGGGTCGTTCACGAAAGGTGGCTTAACAGGTTATATGGGTATGTAATATAACCAGCCAAAAATATATTTAAAAAAAAAATTAAATAAATGTATTTTATTGTTGTGATGATAACTAAATAACCATATAACCTGATATCCAGCCTTCCGTGAACAACGCAATAGATTTAGTATATAAAAAACTATTTTACAATATTTCACCATTTTACCGTTTTTTGTTTGTATTTTATTTATTTCTGTCGAGCGCCATCCCAGTTAGTATTTGAGTGATCATATTTTGTAAAAATCACCTAAATGAGTCTTCTCAGATCACTTTTGAGGATTAAAAACTGATTTATCACTTGAGGGGTTAAAAAGGATTCACGTATGATTCATTGATATGTTCAAATAATGAGTTCTAAGTGTTTTGAATTTTAAACCGTTTTATAACTTGACCGATTACAAAAGGATAATTTGTATATGATTAATTACTATGCTGTAATAATGATTTCTAAATATTTTTCAATATATTAAATTTTTGTTCATTCGTCTCGTCAAGCTAAAAAAAAAAATTAAACTTTCAGGACAGCCAAACAAATAAAAAGAGGCGCAAAAGTTAATTAGTCAATTAATGAAAATAATACAGAAAAAAACAAAAATATATTTCAATTAAAAAATTTGTTATATATGTGAAAAAAATAATTAAATTTGCACCAGTATTAAATTAATACTATCAATTAAATATTTCTTGATTTTAACAACATTTTCTGCAGAAATGTTGTTCATATAAGTAAACGTTTAATTCACTTGAATCAATTTTAAATTAAAACTGATTTTATTTTTAATTAATGGTTTGATTACCGAGATTTTTGATTGTGAAATGTAAGCGCGAATGGCTTCTTCTTTTTGCGAGAACCCGATAAATTTGTTTGGGTTAAATAATCAAAAGACATAATGGTGATGCTTTTATCGGAGAAAAAATTAAAAACATGACCATTAAAAAATGATTTGAAAAATAATCAAAAACTATATATACGACTGAAAAATACTCACTAATGATTATAAGAACTCTCATTAAATTGCTCAAAAAAGAATGGGAAAATTGTATCACAAATGATTCTTTAAGGTGCTGTATCGGTAGGGTACCGTTTTCTCACAACGAAAGTATCATTTATGACCGAAAATTGAGCTCATATGCGGTTATGTGAAGCTGATTACTAAAAGACATCATCAGCTTTTTAACTTGGTAGCACTGAATTTAGTACAACGAAAATATGGTTGTATTTCATAAAATCTATTTAAAACCAAATCAAAAAGGCTTTAGGATGGTTTTTACAAAATCGTATTTTACAATAAATCTTCGACCACCGAAGATTATGGGCGTTAATAAGTAAGAAAACTTTTTATTCACAATTTAATTTTCGTCCATTCTTATAATATAATATTTATGCTTTAAAAGGTATGCAAAACAAAAAACTTAATAATCTTTTTTTCATATATTTTTCTAATTGGAAAAAAGTGATAAAATTTTTTTTTATTAAATCCTCTTACTATATTGACCATTTGTAGAAAGAGCAGCCATTGCTAAGAGAAGCCCAAAAATAAAAAATCATAAAACTTTCATTTTCGTTTTGCAGTCAGCTTTAAAATATTATAACAACTTTAATAAACTTTTGAATTAGACTGAAAACCTTCGCTACTCGTTTTAGTATTTATAGTAAAAATTTTAAATAATTTCTTCAGAAATAAACAACAACTCTTGAATCGTTTATTAAAAAAAAAAAGTAAATATGATGTATTCGGCTATGCCGAATCTTATGTACTCTTCACTTTAGTGAAACAATTTTGGAGAATAAATAATAATAATTATAATACTTTTGAAAATAAAAAGAATTATTTCTAATGATAAATAAACCCTTTGTAATAAATTTTATTATATAATCTCTTAACTTGCTTCAGGTCGCTGACATTCTGTAATTTTTGAACAGCAAAAGCTTATCGTAAAGTAGTCAAAATTCGTAAGTTAGCGATAATTGTCGTTAAGAGCTATTCTGTAATGAAATTTAAACCATTTTTGTCGATAAAAAATATCGGTAACTAACGACACAAAAAATTCTTATTAAAAAATTACGGTAATAAACGCAAAAGTTTAAAAATACATGTTATACCCTCTAACTCCAGTGAGTATACTAAATTGTCCATTCCGTGTTAAATTTTTTTTAATATTTATCTAAAAACCCTTAAAGTATATATATTCTGGGTCCTTGAGTTGTTCTAATTCAACAAAGCCATGTCAATCTGTCTATCTGTGCGTCGGTTGAAAACACGCTCACTTTCGAACGGCTCGACATAGAAGAACAATCTTGATGCCAATTTGTTTCTAGTTTTCCAACGCACTTTGGGAATGAAATCTAGATCGGATTAGCAGGAAAAGAGTTATGAGCCTGAATGTGTAAGAAGCTCCGTAAAAATTTAATCTTTTCTTTACAAAAACTAATATAAGCTGATAACGCCCTTACCAATTCTCATTGAATTTTGCACAAATTTGTTTTATATGAATAGAAATCATAATACACAATTCTAATAAGATCAGTCCAAAAATAAGCCCACTCTAGAAAATCTCTTTAGTTAGCCAAAAAACGTAACCAATAATGATTTCGTAGTAAAAATAGTTTAATATGACAAACAACCACGTTGCCAAATTTCGTTCGGATTGGTCCATTGTTTACCATAGGCCCCATTTAAAGCGTACTTTTGCAAAAGATCGCAACGCAAATATGATACAGATTCAATGCGGAAGTAACAGAAAAAAAAATAAATGTTATTGACTTAATAATGTTTTTCTTTGACTTGGCCCTTTTTTTTGAATTATTTTTTATATGAGTTGTTTTTAAAAAAAATTTACACAGCTGTTTTGGTGCTTTTCAAAGCAACAACAACACAGACAAGTTTTTATATAAATAATTTTTATTTACTTACTTCAACGACACCATTTTAGTTTTTAACTTAAAGTACCCTTTTTTTATAGAACAAATGAAAAAAAAACAATTAAAAATAAATCTAACAAAAAAAAAAATGTGTTTTTTTAACATTTTTAACTTAAGCCATACCGAAACATGAGGGACTACACTGATGCCGTACAGACTAGTGATGTAACGAATATCAATTATTCAAAAACGCGAATTCGAATATCTGCGCAAGTATATGGCAACAACGAGTATACAATCGGAGCTTTAGCGCCAATCGATTTTTCAAATTTAATTGAAAAATCTCCCGATTGCATTGATATCACAAAAAAATGTCCAACTAATAAATTAATATGACATTCCGATGACTAATTTCGAAATTATCAATTTCGCACCTGAATGCCACTACTGAAAATTTTAAAATTTTAACACTTACATTATACAAGGGAACCAAATTGAACTTTTTTTGTGCGGCTTGGAACTTTATTGCCAACTTTTACTAATTTGAGTTTGCTGTTTTCTTTTCTACACAAAATATATCACCTTCTGAAGAAGTTGCATGTATAAATTGTCCTGCCAAACGTATAATAAAGCTGTTTGATGAGAACAAGAAACAAATTAGGAAAGAGTGGAATGCCCTGTTTTTAACACCTGACAAAAAGTTTGTTCTTCATTATTATACCTCAATTTAAAACCCTTTTTATGTTATTTTCCGACATTTTTTTTTACCGATTTAGCGATTTCAAATAATATTAAGGGCTTGTTTCCAATTTTGTAACAGCAAATATTAAACAGCTGCTTTAGTGCTTTTTAAAGCAACAATAACCCTGATAAGTTTTTTTATAAATATTTTTTATTTACTTATTTCAAAAACAACCTTTTGGGTTTTAACTGAAAGTACCATTTTTCTTGATAAAACATAAGAAAGAAAAAAACCAAATAAAAACAAGTTAGAGGCTGTGCCGAATCTTTGATACCCTCCACCGACAGATGTGGGCGCTATATGATAAATACATATATATTATTAACTAAGCTTCACAAAAACGAGGTGTTGACAAAAAGTTTTTTCTTTATTATTACAGCTCAATAGCACAAAAGCAGCTTGTGCTATTTTCCGGCATTTTCCTTTAACGTATAGAACCGATTTTTAGAAAGCTATTGTCGGCTTTGCCGAATCTTATATATCCTTCACTCTGATAAGAACCGAAAGTTATATAAATACCGTTCTTAAGATGCAAATAAATCTATTTTGTGCCACACCCACTTCTCCAATGCCGCCTACATTTTGGCTCTTGCCGTTCTCCGGACTTACAGAAATCTAAGTTCCCCTGAGCAGTTTGAGATTGAAGTCTAGCATAATCGGTTCAGTGGAGAAAGAGTTATGAGCCCAAATGTTGATCCATCTCCCTAAAAAATTTATATTTTGGTGGCAGAATGCACCGATTCTCATTCAATTTTGCACAAACTAGTTTTATATGACTGGAAATCACATTAAAATTTTTTGAAGATGGATCCATAATTTACCATTGGCCCAATATTAAGGGGAATTTCGAAAAAAAAAATTAAAGAAGCATCAAATTCTAAAAAAAAAAATAATATAACTCCATCAAAATTTAGTCTAATTTAAATTTTTATTTAATATCAAATTTTAACGTTACTGATTTTAACTGACAGGCTAACTCACTAATTCATCATCGCATAGCCTAAACCCGAAGCTAGATACTTGAAATTCGCCCCGAAGTGTGGTCTCTCCGCAAATCAATCCACCAAGGCGGGATTTTTAGAAATTCGAATGTTTAGAGCGTAAAGATGGAAAAACGGCAAAAATCGGCAACCTCAAATCTCCAAAACAAAAAGAGATACAAAATTAATGTTACAAAACGTGTTTGTCCATTCATTGATTATAGGGTCCCACTCCAATATTGAATTTTTCGATACTTCAATGGGGAGAAAAAGTACCAAGAAAGGGGAAATACTAAAAAATTTTATTTCTTTCTTTAGCTTTGTGGTTCTACAGCTGGTACTTTTGAAATTTTCCGTTAGTATTGGACCTATAAACATAGAATTAAACATGCAAGGTCCTGAGTGAATGACTATTTGCAAGAGGGATCTTTTTGGGATTTCTTTGTTCTTAACCGTACATTTTGTATTTCCGTTAATATTGAACGTAGTAACATAAGAATTGCATGTTCCTTATTAACTGGTACTTTTTTAATTAGCTGATACTCTTTTTAATTTAGTACTTATTGTTGTTCATCAAAAAGCACTTTTTTGAAATTCAGCCCTTTTAGATTCGTAACTTATCTAAAAAACAGAAATACAAATTTGGTACTTTTTAAAAATTCGAGCCTAATTTTGTTACTTTTTTAAAATAATTGTCCTCCATCTATTTCTATTTTATCGCACAGCCTGAACTCCTAAAGCTACAAAGTTCACATTTGAACCGGAGGATCGCCCAATCGATCGCGCTAACCTCATATATCCGAAACTAAACGAGATAAAACAAATTTAATACTTATTATTGTTCATTAAAAAAATGAGCTTACAGGTGTCTGGCATTTTTTGAGAATCGTGTTTTTTCGGGGAGTAAACGGGTAAAACTTTTTTGTAACGCCATCTTTCTTTTAAACATTGAAGTAAAAATTATACACATTCGTAACTTAACTAAAAAATATAAATATAAATTTGGTACTTTTCCAAATTCGAACGTTTAAGGGGCGAAAATCGTACCTAGTTTTATTACGTTTTTTAAAAACATTTTTCAGCATCTATTGAAAAAGTTACTGACTGATTCATCATCTGGATTTCTTGAAATTCGAATGTTTATCGGGAAAAACGGTTAATTCGCTTAATTAAAGGAGATACAAAAAAGTAAATACTTATCGTTTTTCACTAAACAAAATAAGCGGACAAGCGACTGGTACTTTTATGAAATTCGGTAATTTTTGGGAGCAAGCGGATACAGCCTGTATTTTTTGCACCCCATCAATTTTTAAACACTCGTAACTTATCTAAAAAACACAAATATGAATTTAGAACTAAAACAAAAAAACCACAACCAGTTATTTTTTTCAATTTAATGAATTTCATTAATGTAACAGACATATGCATTGTTTGATCTCTTAAAAGTTATATGTAAAGTAAACAAGTTAGAGTGCTATATTCGGCTGTGCCGAATCTTTGATACCTTCCACCGACAGAAGTGGGCTATATATGATAACTACATATATATTATTAACTAATCTTCACAAAAACGAACGTCAGCATTAAAATTGGTTGCGGTTTAGACCTGAATTAAATTATTGACCGACAATTAGAAAATTTTATGCGTTTCTTGTTAGAACTTTGAACTGGCTTGAGTAAAATATCATGATTCGTGACAGTTTTAGCCGAACTAAAATGATTGGGCCTATGGTAAATTATGGACCAATCATCCCAAAATTCTGAAGACTGATTTCTGGTATTACAAAACTAAATTAGAATAAATTTCAATACAGCAGTGTAATTAGTTTTAGCGTTAACAGTAAATTTCACAAAATGGCATGATATTTTTTCTGGCGGCCATATGAATCTAAGATGGAAGAAATTTTACAGCTATATCTATATCTGTTATGGTTTTAGGCGAATTTAATTATTTTCCCAAAGTGGGCTTTATTTGTTTTTATACGCAATAAACTGTTTTCCGATATTAGGGTTTATATGGGGCCTTGGGTTAATTATGGACCGATCTTCACGAAATTTGACACTGCAATTTCCTGTCTTCCAAAACTGTGATATACTTTTTATGATTATATACTTATTATGATAGCATAATTAATTACGGTTTTAGGCGTACTAAGCTGTTTTCCGGGAGACCATAGGCTCCAAATAACTATAAACATAAAAATGTTTATTAAAATCGGTAGGCCGCCTCGTTCTATTTAAAACTCTTTGGATATTGCTCATATAAACATAGTAAAATTGCGATTTAAAATGGGAGGGTATGGGTAGGAGGTTGAAAATTTGGGAATATAGGTATTTTTTTAAGCCAAATAAAAGCAAAATGCAAAAAAAAAATTTGGCAAAAAAATGGGAAAACATTTTTGGATAGGGATGCCCTAATAACCTCCCGGTACGAAATATACTTTACGATCTATTCTAATACTTACCAAATATACATAAAATTTCATGAAAATCGGTTGAGCCGTTGTAACACAAACATCATGACATGAAACCATTATGTATAGATTTTAAGTTTTTATATCGTCGTCTAGCCTGCAAGTAGTGCTAAGTGGTTTTTAACAGGCTTTCAGGAGACCGAAGTATGCCAAAATAATTCACGGCGGAATTTTCTTGGAGCGTGATTTTTAAGAAAAACTGCACATAACACCTTTTAAAGGAGCCTTCTTTTCAAAATATGTTCATACCAGTTTGAACACATAACACTTTGTGCTTATTAAAGTAGGCTGGTTCACGTCTGAACCGAAGGCAGCGCAGTTCACCTCCCTGGTTTCTAATTGGAATGATGATGTGCCCTAAGACGAATAGAAAACTTGAGTCACCACTGTCATCATGTTCTATATTTTAATATGTTCTTTGATTTTTGTATTTTTTTGTCTCAATTTTGTTATAATTGTAATTTAAAAATTTTTTATCCTAGTCGAATCGTTGTTTGAAAATTTAATTAAATCATTGTGAAAGTAAATATTGTATAGTTATGTCAGTTATATGTAAGAAAAGATAAATGCACTGTTTAATTGTTGGCATTTTGTTTAAGCTTTGATATCGTTACAAACAAGACGTTTTGAGTGTAGGTAATTCTCATTCCCTCTGTAGTCTTGTTTGCTGATAGCTTTGGCTTTTCTTAAATTATTTAGGAGAACGTTTCCTGATGATCTGGCCTAAGCAACCAGTGAAATGCGCATAGGAACAGCTTATCCTCCAACAATAAATTTCAGTATTTTTATCAATTAAAGAAAGAGAATGAAGCACAATAATCAAAATCTTTTAGTAAAGAAAAAAAAATTTTATAGTTACGTTTATAATTAATTACAAATAAATGGAAATTTTATAATGTTTAAACGAAAAAAAGGAAAGTGTTTTTATATTGGTAGAAGTGCTTTCTTTTTGTTTAGATATGTGTGCCTTTTTTTCTTCTTCTAGCCTTTATATTATCACCAAGTTGTTTGGAAACTTGGTTGATATCTTAGCGCTGAATCCCAAAGCAACTCTATACACTCCATAACCTGAGAAATACAATCGGTGTTTTCTCTGGGAATATCACCAAGATGTTTGGATCCTTGGCGAATATTCTGGAGCTCTAGCCCAAATCCACCCCTAGATACCGTCTATCCCCCACGAAACGTATGGGCGCTTCGTCCGGACCACTATAGGACGTAATCGACGTTTTTCAAGGCTTAGTTTTAATTTGTTTTATGGCAAATACGCTAGAAGCAAGCAAAATTACAATATGTAAATTAATGAACATTTTATTTAAAATATAACAGAAATATAGAAAATGAACGATGAAAAATAAAATAAATACATTTTTAGGGGCAAAGATTGTTAAAAATTGAGTGGTAATCTTTGTGCATATGTTGCTTTAATGTTTGGAGGCTTTAATATTGCGGTTCAACAATTTTAAGTCGAGATTTAAATAAACCGCGCTGGATTTAAAAAGCCAATCCATGGATGTTGCTGATTTTGCATCCACAGGGCGAATTGAAATAAAATTTCCAGGAATGTGTTCGTAATCCTTAAAGAATTATAGTCCAAATAGTTGACTATGTATGGGTGTGCCTGCCTCATACGACTAACATAATCAAGTGGAGAGCGCACTGGAGCTGTAAACAATTGTTCTAGGGTTGAGTGAACGCTATCGACTTCCATTATTGTATGGCCTGTTTCTAGCATAAATAAGTGTGATTTTTTCTTTTTAGATTATAATATTCAATCTTTATTTCAGGATGATGTTGACTTATCAGACGCTCTTTCTTAACTAACTTAAATTAGACTTAACAAATCAAAAATGCATGTTTAGTACCAGGGCTATGGAGTCGTCACAAAAAAAGGACTAACTTCGACTCCAAACGCTGAATTTTTTTAAGTGCGACTTCGACTCCGAATCCCGATTCCGACTCCAGCACTTAATCTAACCTTGGAGCAAATGTATATGAGAATGATCCTTATTTAACTTTGAATTTTTTTTATACCCTCCACCTCTAGCGGTGAATGAGGGTATACTAAATTTGTCATTGCATGTGTAACTATTTTTATTATGCATTTAAGACCCCATAAAGTGTATATATTATGGTTTCTTGAGAAATTCTAAGTCGATTTAGCCATGTCCGTCTGTCTGTCCATCTGTTGAAACGCTCACTTTCGAAAAACTCAAAAGATTAGAACAATGTTAGTGTCGAATTGCTTCCTGTTATCCTAAGCAGTTTGGGATTGAAGTCCAGCGAAATCCGATCAGTAGGATGAGAGTTATGAATCCAAATGTAGAACCACCACCCTAAAATTTTGACAATTTTGTTACACAAACTAAAATAAAAGGTAGCATAATGCACGGCATGATATAAGATGTTCCACAATAATAATTGCAATCATACTGTAAAATTTCGTGAAGATCGGTTAATAATTTACCCTAGGCCGAAAAAAAAACCTACTCTCGAAAAACAATTAAGTATGTTAAAAAACGTAATAAATAATGCCAATGTAATACATTTTGGTACGTCAAAGATTTATAGGACTAAGAATCACACTATAAAATTTCCTGAAGCTCGGTCAATAATTTACCGTATAATGCCTAATATCATGCTCACTCTGGGAAATTATTTAAATACGCCTAAACCCGTAGCAGATATAAATATTGTGATAAAATTTGGTCCAATTTAGATTCATATGGCCAGAACTAATATCATGCAATTTTCTTTATGATCCCTTATTAAGCAGCCTTCTGAAAAGCACTTTCAACGCTAAACAATTTTCACTACTGCATTGAAATTTGTTCCATTTTGAATTTTAATAACAGAAATCACTCTACGGGATTTCGTGATGATTAGTTCATAATTTACCATGGGGTTATATAAATTTCCCTCCTGGAAATCATTTTTGTTTGGCATAATCTGTTACGAATCATGATATTTTATTCGAGTCAGTTCAAATTGCTAGAAATAAAAGCATAAGACTGTCTGATTGTCGTCCAATTGGTTTAAAGCGGAATCAATTTGTATACTGTCGTCCGTTTTAATGAATATTAATTAATAATTTTTAGCTCTCTTATATTCTAACTGTCGGTGGAGGGTATCAAAGATTCGCCACAGCTAAATATAGCACTTTAACTTGTTTTTAATGCAGTACCATTTAAATGGTTAAATATAGCAAACAAATTATTTTGTAAAAATTTCAAATCGATATTTGAAATATTGCATCGCCAATTTCGAAGAATTTTTATTTATCAGTCGCGAGTTTTGGTGTGTAGTACGACTTCGACTCCGACTCCGACTCCGGTACAAAAACCTCAATTCCGACTCTTTAACTCAGACTCCGTTCTAACAGGAATAACGTATACGTGATATGATATGATATGAGTTTATTCTTGTTAGTTTATTTCAATAAAAATTTCGTTTTGATGCAATTATGCTGACATATAAAACTAACAGGAATTCTAGTTGAGTCAATAGCAAAAAATATTGTTTAAGTTTGTTATAAAATCAGGTTGAATTAACATGAAAAACGTATGAAGCAAAATCTCTACAGAAAAATTTGAAATCAACCTTGTTTTTGACGTTTTTAATTGGGTTTTTCTTTGTGTATAAATGCAAAAGAGAGTTTAAAGACAAGTAATTAGGCGCCATCTATGTTTTACATTGGCCAGGATACATATGTAAATAGAATAATTCGGCTGTTCACATGAACACACTTTTTGTATACAGAAGAAATCTTAGTATTAAGTTTTTAATAAATAACCTTTTTATTTTTTTATTTTTATTATTCCTACACTAAATCCCGCGAAGCTTTTTGCTTGTCTGCAGGAGACCAGAGACTCTGGCGGGAATCGAACCCGCAACCCCGGTACTGATAGACTAGCTCACTACCAGCTAGCCTACCGGGGCACCCAAAACAAAAAATTACTTTCAACACATTGCACTTGTTGCAGGAATATTTTGTATATGAAAAATACAGATTCGCAATGGTGCAATAAATAAAAATTCTTAAAATAACACATATCACTTCTTGCAGGCTAGACGACGATATGTTATTTTATTTTAATAATACAATCTTATATTTATTAAATTTTAATTAATTATTATACGTACACATTGAAATATTCTTGAACTATAATTATAAGGTTTGTCTTGTTGAGCAGGAAGCCAAACCAAAAATAAGTAAATATAATAAATCCTTAATTTGCCGCTAACTTACCTGTTTTATTTTTTATAGCTTAGGCCATATTATCGTTAAATGAAAATACATGATTTATTGTTTTGACAATTTTTAAATAATTTATTTTTTGTGCGTTATTGTTATTAGATTTACAAATTGTCAAACAAATTTTTCAAATTAATAAAAATTTAATTTATGTTTTGATTTTCCGTGGTGATACTTTTGCTTCGGCCGTCATAGCGTGGACAAGGAGCCTGCAGAAAACAAGGTGGATCGTCCGAAGACAGTCGGGCACCTAAGAGAAATGTGAAAATATAAAATTGTTATAACTTTGTACTTGGTGTAATATTTATAGTAAAATATTGAAAGGATTTCTTTAGAACTAAACAAAATCACTTGCAAGGGTTTATTTGAAAACAATTAAAAGTGATGTATAAGACTATCCTGAATCGAATATTTTCTTTACTAAAATATCGCAATTTTTCAGATTATTTTAGAAAATTCATTACAAACGTTTAAGAACTTATTATTATTATATTCAATAGGCTTCTTGCTTATGATAGTTAAAATTTTTATAATAAATCAAATTAATTTTCAAATTGAAACAAATAACTTTGTTATCAATAGACACAAGCTAGATAAAAAGGGCTGTATTTACGAAGTGGGCGTGTCACCTCTAATTAAAAGACAATATAGGTTTCTAAATAGCTGGGGCCTCTACACACAACATCTGTCAAAAACAAGGATCAACAGGAAAATTAGGCAGAGAAAAAACCTGGTTGAGATATGGGTAAAAAAGGAAATTATAAAATATCGTTGTTTTTAGCATTACTTATTTCACCATTAATAATATAATGTTTCTATTTACCAAAAAAATGTTTACATCCCTTGAAACTTCAAATAAGGATGTATTTAATAATTTAGTGATTTAAAAAAATAAAGGTACAACCATACACTTAAACATATTATGGTTAATTTAAATATGTTATTGTCACTGGCTACCATAGTATGTTTAAATTCATCCATCTAAAAGCGATAACCATGTTCTTGTTGCTTCCAAAAATGTTATGGTTAATTTTCACAATAATATATTTGAAATTATAATATCAAATCAAATGCATTTGGGTCGTTCACGAAAGGTGGCTTAACAGGTTATATGGCTATGTAATATAACCAGCCAAAAATATATTTAAAAAAAAAATTAAATAAATGTATTTTATTGTTGTGAATATAACTAAATAACCATATAACCTGATATCCAGCCTTCCGTGAACAACGCAATAGATTTAGTATATAAAAAACTATTTTACAATATTTCACCATTTTACCGTTTTTTGTTTGTATTTTATTTATTTCTGTCGAGCGCCATCCCAGTTAGTATTTGAGTGATCATATTTTGTAAAAATCACCTAAATGAGTCTTCTCAGATCACTTTTGAGGATTAAAAACTGATTTATCACTTGAGGGGTTAAAAAGGATTCACGTATGATTCATTGATATGTTCAAATAATGAGTTCTAAGTGTTTTGAATTTTAAACCGTTTTATAACTTGACCGATTACAAAAGGATAATTTGTATATGATTAATTACTATGCTGTAATAATGATTTCTAAATATTTTTCAATATATTAAATTTTTGTTCATTCGTCTCGTCAAGCTAAAAAAAAAAATTAAACTCTCAGGACAGCCAAACAAATAAAAAGAGGCGCAAAAGTTAATTAGTCAATTAATGAAAATAATACAGAAAAAAACAAAAATATATTTCAATTAAAAAATTTGTTATATATGTGAAAAAAATAATTAAATTTGCACCAGTATTAAATTAATACTATCAATTAAATATTTCTTGATATTAACAACATTTTCTGCAATAATGTTGTTCATATAAGTAAACGTTTAATTCACTTGAATCAATTTTAAATTAAAACTGATTTTATTTTTAATTAATGGTTTGATTACCGAGATTTTTGATTGTGAAATGTAAGCGCGAATGGCTTCTTCTTTTTGCGAGAACCCGATAAATTTGTTTGGGTTAAATAATCAAAAGACATAATGGTGATGCTTTTATCGGAGAAAAAATTAAAAACATGACCATTAAAAAATGATTTGAAAAATAATCAAAAACTATATATACGACTGAAAAATACTCACTAATGATTATAAGAACTCTCATTAAATTGCTCAAAAAAGAATGGGAAAATTGTATCACAAATGATTCTTTAAGGTGCTGTATCGGTAGGGTACCGTTTTCTCACAACGAAAGTATCATTTATGACCGAAAATTGAGCTCATATGCGGTTATGTGAAGCTGATTCCTAAAAGACATCATCAGCTTTTTAACTTGGTAGCACTGAATTTAGTACAACGAAAATATGGTTGTATTTCATAAAATCTATTTAAAACCAAATCAAAAAGGCTTTAGGATGGTTTTTACAAAATCGTATTTTACAATAAATCTTCGACCACCGAAGATTATGGGCGTTAATAAGTAAGAAAACTTTTTATTCACAATTTAATTTTCGTCCATTCTTATAATATAATATTTATGCTTTAAAAGGTATGCAAAACAAAAAACTTAATAATCTTTTTTTCATATATTTTTCTAATTGGAAAAAAGTGATAAAATTTTTTTTTATTAAATCCTCTTACTATATTGACCATTTGTAGAAAGAGCAGCCATTGCTAAGAGAAGCCCAAAAATAAAAAATCTTAAAACTTTCATTTTCGTTTTGCAGTCAGCTTTAAAATATTATAACAACTTTAATAAACTTTTGAATTAGACTGAAAACCTTCGCTACTCGTTTTAGTATTTATAGTAAAAATTTTAAATAATTTCTTCAGAAATAAACAACAACTCTTGAATCGTTTATTAAAAAAAAAAAGTAAATATGATGTATTCGGCTATGCCGAATCTTATGTACTCTTCACTTTAGTGAAACAATTTTGGAGAATAAATAATAATAATTATAATACTTTTGAAAATAAAAAGAATTATTTCTAATGATAAATAAACCCTTTGTAATAAATTTTATTATATAATCTCTTAACTTGCTTCAGGTCGCTGACATTCTGTAATTTTTGAACAGCAAAAGCTTATCGTAAAGTAGTCAAAATTCGTAAGTTAGCGATAATTGTCGTTAAGAGCTATTCTGTAATGAAATTTAAACCATTTTTGTCGATAAAAAATATCGGTAACTAACGACACAAAAAATTCTTATTAAAAAATTACGGTAATAAACGCAAAAGTTTAAAAATACATGTTATACCCTCTAACTCCAGTGAGTATACTAAATTGTCCATTCCGTGTTAAATTTTTTTTAATATTTATCTAAAAACCCTTAAAGTATATATATTCTGGGTCCTTGAGTTGTTCTAATTCAACAAAGCCATGTCAATCTGTCTATCTGTGCGTCGGTTGAAAACACGCTCACTTTCGAACGGCTCGACATAGAAGAACAATCTTGATGCCAATTTGTTTCTAGTTTTCCAACGCACTTTGGGAATGAAATCTAGATCGGATTAGCAGGAAAAGAGTTATGAGCCTGAATGTGTAAGAAGCTCCGTAAAAATTTAATCTTTTCTTTACAAAAACTAATATAAGCTGATAACGCCCTTACCAATTCTCATTGAATTTTGCACAAATTTGTTTTATATGAATAGAAATCATAATACACAATTCTAAAAAGATCAGTCCAAAAATAAGCCCACTCTAGAAAATCTCTTTAGTTAGCCAAAAAACGTAACCAATAATGATTTCGTAGTAAAAATAGTTTAATATGACAAACAACCACGTTGCCAAATTTCGTTCGGATTGGTCCATTGTTTACCATAGGCCCCATTTAAAGCGTACTTTTGCAAAAGATCGCAACGCAAATATGATACAGATTCAATGCGGAAGTAACAGAAAAAAAAATAAATGTTATTGACTTAATAATGTTTTTCTTTGACTTGGCCCTTTTTTTTGAATTATTTTTTATATGAGTTGTTTTTAAAAAAAATTTACACAGCTGTTTTGGTGCTTTTCAAAGCAACAACAACACAGACAAGTTTTTATATAAATAATTTTTATTTACTTACTTCAACGACACCATTTTAGTTTTTAACTTAAAGTACCCTTTTTTTATAGAACAAATGAAAAAAAAACAATTAAAAATAAATCTAACAAAAAAAAAAATGTGTTTTTTTAACATTTTTAACTTAAGCCATACCGAAACATGAGGGACTACACTGATGCCGTACAGACTAGTGATGTAACGAATATCAATTATTCAAAAACGCGAATTCGAATATCTGCGCAAGTATATGGCAACAACGAGTATACAATCGGAGCTTTAGCGCCAATCGATTTTTCAAATTTAATTGAAAAATCTCCCGATTGCATTGATATCACAAAAAAAATGTCCAACTAATAAATTAATATGACATTCCGATGACTAATTTCGAAATTATCAATTTCGCACCTGAATGCCACTACTGAAAATTTTAAAATTTTAACACTTACATTATACAAGGGAACCAAATTGAACTTTTTTTGTGCGGCTTGGAACTTTATTGCCAACTTTTACTAATTTGAGTTTGCTGTTTTCTTTTCTACACAAAATATATCACCTTCTGAAGAAGTTGCATGTATAAATTGTCCTGCCAAACGTATAATAAAGCTGTTTGATGAGAACAAGAAACAAATTAGGAAAGAGTGGAATGCCCTGTTTTTAACACCTGACAAAAAGTTTGTTCTTCATTATTATACCTCAATTTAAAACCCTTTTTATGTTATTTTCCGACATTTTTTTTTACCGATTTAGCGATTTCAAATAATATTAAGGGCTTGTTTCCAATTTTGTAACTTTTCGCTAGTCTTAGACATGCTTGCGATAGAAGCGATGATTAGAAAGCTATTTTCGGCTTTGCCGAATTTTATATATCCTTCACCACGGTGCGATAAGATCCGACAGTTATATAAATACCGTTCTTAAGATGTAAATAAATCTATTTGGTGCCACGCCGACTTCTTTAATACCGCCTACATTTTTATTTGGAAGCTTTGGCTCTTGCCGTTCTCCGGACTAACAGAAATCTAATTTCCCCTGAGCAGTTTGGCATTGAAATCTAGAACAATCGGTTTAGTAGGAAAAGATTAAAAAAAATTAATCTTTTCTTTACAAAAACTAATATAAGCTGATGACGGCATTACCGATTCTCATTAAATTTTGCATAAATTTGTTTTATATGAATAGAAACCATAATACACAATTCTAATAAGATCAGTCCATAACTACCCATATGCCCCATATAAAGCCCACTCTCGGAAAACATTTTAGTAAGCCAATAAACGTAACTTATAATGATTTCGTAGTAAATTTAGCTTTATATGACTAGCAATTACGTTGCTAAATTTAGTTCGGATTGGTCCATTATTTACCATAGGCCCCATTTAAAGCGTAGTTTTGCAAAAGACCGCAACGCAAAAACAATACAGATTTTATGCGGAATAACCATAAAATAGTATATATATTATTGACTTTATAATGTTTCTTTTACCTTGGTTTTTTAGTTATTTCTTATATTTGTTTTAAAAAAATTTTACAGCAAATATTAAACAGCTGCTTTAGTGCTTTTTAAAGCAACAATAACCCTGATAAGTTTTTTTATAAATATTTTTTATTTACTTATTTCAAAAACAACCTTTTGGGTTTTAACTGAAAGTACCATTTTTCTTGATAAAACATAAGAAAGAAAAAAACCAAATAAAAACAAGTTAGAGGCTGTGCCGAATCTTTGATACCCTCCACCGACAGATGTGGGCGCTATATGATAAATACATATATATTATTAACTAAGCTTCACAAAAACGAGGTGTTGACAAAAAGTTTTTTCTTTATTATTACAGCTCAATAGCACAAAACCTGCTTGTGCTATTTTCCGGCATTTTCCTTTAACGTATAGAACCGATTTTTAGAAAGCTATTTTCGGCTTTGCCGAATCTTATATATCCTTCACTCTGATAAGAACCGAAAGTTATATAAATACCGTTCTTAAGATGCAAATAAATCTATTTTGTGCCACACCCACTTCTCCAATGCCGCCTACATTTTGGCTCTTGCCGTTCTCCGGACTTACAGAAATCTAAGTTCCCCTGAGCAGTTTGAGATTGAAGTCTAGCATAATCGGTTCAGTGGAGAAAGAGTTATGAGCCCAAATGTTGATCCATCTCCCTAAAAAATTTATATTTTGGTGGCAGAATGCACCGATTCTCATTTAATTTTGCACAAACTAGTTTTATATGACTGGAAATCACATTAAAATTTATTGAAGATGGATCCATAATTTACCATTGGCCCAATATTAAGGGGAATTTCGAAAAAAAAAATTAAAGAAGCATCAAATTCTAGAAAATATTATAACTCCATCAAAATTTAGTCTAATTTAAATTTTTATTTAATATCAAATTTTAACGTTACTGATTTTAACTGACAGGCTAACTCACTAATTCATCATCGCATAGCCTAAACCCGAAGCTAGATACTTGAAATTCGCCCCGAAGTGTGGTCTCTCCGCAAATCAATCCACCAAGGCGGGATTTTTAGAAATTCGAATGTTTAGAGCGTAAAGATGGAAAAACGGCAAAAATCGGCAACCTCAAATCTCCAAAACAAAAAGAGATACAAAATTAATGTTACAAAACGTGTTTGTCCATTCATTGATTATAGGGTCCCACTCCAATATTGAATTTTTCGATACTTCAATGGGGAGAAAAAGTACCAAGAAAGGGGAAATACTAAAAAATTTTATTTCTTTCTTTAGCTTTGTGGTTCTACAGCTGGTACTTTTGAAATTTTCCGTTAGTATTGGACCTATAAACATAGAATTAAACATGCAAGGTCCTGAGTGAATGACTATTTGCAAGAGGGATCTTTTTGGGATTTCTTTGTTCTTAACCGTACATTTTGTATTTCCGTTAATATTGAACGTAGTAACATAAGAATTGCATGTTCCTTATTAACTGGTACTTTTTTAATTAGCTGATACTCTTTTTAATTTAGTACTTATTGTTGTTCATCAAAAAGCACTTTTTTGAAATTCAGCCCTTTTAGATTCGTAACTTATCTAAAAAACAGAAATACAAATTTGGTACTTTTTAAAAATTCGAGCCTAATTTTGTTACTTTTTTAAAATAATTGTCCTCCATCTATTTCTATTTTATCGCACAGCCTGAACTCCTAAAGCTACAAAGTTCACATTTGAACCGGAGGATCGCCCAATCGATCGCGCTAACCTCATATATCCGAAACTAAACGAGATAAAACAAATTTAATACTTATTATTGTTCATTAAAAAAATGAGCTTACAGGTGTCTGGCATTTTTTGAGAATCGTGTTTTTTCGGGGAGTAAACGGGTAAAACTTTTTTGTAACGCCATCTTTCTTTTAAACATTGAAGTAAAAATTATACACATTCGTAACTTAACTAAAAAATATAAATATAAATTTGGTACTTTTCCAAATTCGAACGTTTAAGGGGCGAAAATCGTACCTAGTTTTATTACGTTTTTTAAAAACATTTTTCAGCATCTATTGAAAAAGTTACTGACTGATTCATCATCTGGATTTCTTGAAATTCGAATGTTTATCGGGAAAAACGGTTAATTCGCTTAATTAAAGGAGATACAAAAAAGTAAATACTTATCGTTTTTCACTAAACAAAATAAGCGGACAAGCGACTGGTACTTTTATGAAATTCGGTAATTTTTGGGAGCAAGCGGATACAGCCTGTATTTTTTGCACCCCATCAATTTTTAAACACTCGTAACTTATCTAAAAAACACAAATATGAATTTAGAACTAAAACAAAAAACCACAACCAGTTATTTTTTTCAATTTAATGAATTTCATTAATGTAACAGACATATGCATTGTTTGATCTCTTAAAAGTTATATGTAAAGTAAACAAGTTAGAGTGCTATATTCGGCTGTGCCGAATCTTTGATACCTTCCACCGACAGAAGTGGGCTATATATGATAACTACATATATATTATTAACTAATCTTCACAAAAACGAACGTCAGCATTAAAATTGGTTGCGGTTTAGACCTGAATTAAATTATTGACCGACAATTAGAAAATTTTATGCGTTTCTTGTTAGAACTTTGAACTGGCTTGAGTAAAATATCATGATTCGTGACAGTTTTAGCCGAACTAAAATGATTGGGCCTATGGTAAATTATGGACCAATCATCCCAAAATTCTGAAGACTGATTTCTGGTATTACAAAACTAAATTAGAATAAATTTCAATACAGCAGTGTAATTAGTTTTAGCGTTAACAGTAAATTTCACAAAATGGCATGATATTTTTTCTGGAAATATGAATCTAAGATGGAAGAAATTTTACCGCAATATCTATATCTGTTATGGTTTAAGGCGAATTTAATTATTTTCCCAAAGTGGGCTTTATTTGGTTTTAGGCACAATAAACAGTTTTCCTAGAGTAGGGTTTATATGGGGCCAAGAGTAAATTATGGACCGATCTTCACGAAATTTAGCAGTGTGATTTCTAGTCCTATAAAACTGTACCGTACCGAATCTAATTATGATAGCATTATTTATTTCTGTTTTAGGCGTACTAAACGGTTTTCCGGGAGTAGGGTTTATATGGGGCCTAGTGTAAATAATGGGCCGATCTTCAAAAAATTTTGCGAAATTTTAGTATGATAGCGTAATTTATTACGGTTTTAGGCATACTAAACTCTTTTCCGAGAGTTGGGTTTATATGGAGGTTATGGTCAATTATCGACCGATTTTAACGAAATTGAACAGTATGTTTTGCAGTCGTATAAAGCGGATTCGTGCAAAATTTAAGATTAAGTTTGTTCTTTTCTTTTTCGTTTTTCGAAAGTGAGCATGTTTTCAACAGACGGACAGCCAGACGGACATGGCTAAATCGACTTAGAATTATCCAAGGAGCCAGAATATATATACTTTATGGGGTCTTATATGTTTTAAAAAAAACGCTTCACATGGAATGACAAACTTAGTATACCCCTCATTTACCACTAGTGATGGTGGAGGGTATGAAAACGTTATAAGGGTAATCACGATATTCATTGTACAAAGTTTAAATTTGCAAATTTGAAATGCATATTGTAATTGTTCGTGAGCATACGACATTTTTTGTTTGTGCAAATGTGCTATTTTTCTAAAAAAAAATATTCTGACAACACAAAAAACGTATGGCAGCAATAGCATAAGTTGTCAAACATCTTGATTTGTTTACAATTATACACAAGCATTAAGGTTTTAATTTACTTTTGAGCTAAAGCGATCACAAAGTTTAAATTAAAATTTTTTTTTTTTTACAAATAAAAAAAAGTTGTTCCGTATGTCAAAAGTTGTTGTTTGACCTTATTTGCAACTGAGCAAATTATACTACTATATGTACTCAAGGGTTTTTAGAGCTGTTATGTTGTGCAAATTTGTGTATTTTTGGCACACATTTGTATCGTTTACACGCTTTGGACTACCCATCGTGATTATCCTTAATATATTTTTTTTATCCCAAGATAGGAAAATTAAATCATTAAAATCAATATAAAATAAATTGTTGTCTTTATTTGTCTCTAACCAACACAAATAACCTCGATGGGTGTGCAAACAAACGAGAACATGCCCCGTAAGCTGTCCGTCTAAAAAACAAGGTGTGCCGAACCTAAGCCGCAAACAGACAAACCTTGAGACTTATTGACTTTCATTTCGAATGCCAACCTAATAGGTATTTTTACGCTTTTGAATTCAATTGCACGTCTGTGAGAATTATTGGAATCTAAAATTTACAATTCAAAATTGTGTCTTCGATAACATTTCTCGTAATTTCTTTTAATGACCGATCGCATATCATTCCACAGACGTGGTGGGTTCAAATTCCCAAGTAAAATAACCGGAGATCCATCTCCTAGTCGTCGAAGGTGTTGTTACATACCTGGAAGCCCCAGTAAGTACAAAAGCTCTGTTGGGTAATTTATAGCCTCTTTTGCAGCACAAAATGTATTGATCGATTTGTAAGATATGATGTTGCCTGACAACGACTGCTGTATCTTGAAGATTAACCCTAAGATTCCCGTGTAACTTTTTACCACTTAGTTGTCCTCTTTGTCTGGCCAGACCACAATTTGAACATCTAGCACCACCAATTAAAATAAAAGTAAATAAATATATATTTATATGGTACAAAACAAGTAAAAAATTTGTTTTTAAATGTTTATTAAAAACGATATGTTTATATTATATTAAAAAAAAAAATCAACAATAAGGTAAAATAGAATATAAGATCAGTTTAATATAAATTAAAATAAATTAATCTTTTTAAATATCGTTTTGGCTATAAAAATAATTTTATTTATCTTTAATGTTTTTTTTTATTTGAAATTTATTTGACTACATCATACTAAATTGTTTGATCAATTTTTCGACCAAAAAAAAATACATATGCAATTGTTAACAAAATTTTGGAAGAAGGAATATGCTTCACTAATTTTAAAATTAAGTTATGAATTGAAGTCGAACTGTTTGGGTTTTAATCTAAAGATAATATATAATTATTCTGGTTTAATTTGATTACAGTTAATTTTTTTATTTAAATTATTTTTATTTAGAAAGGAATTTTAAAGCTTATAACAATGGAAAGACAAAAATAATTTTGGCTACACATGCATACATACATAAGTATGTACCTTCAGTCGTAAATGCGCTAATGCCACAATTATTGAAAATTAATTTTTTGATGCAGTTCAATAGAGTAAACAAAAATACATCGTTTGCAGAAAAAATACAAATATTTTTTTCTAGTTCTTGTTTTGCAACAATATGTAAAAGTTCTAATTCCAAAAATGCTAAAGAAAAAGCGCTAGGGCCCACTAAAATGTGAAAATTTCAAAAAAAATTTGTTAATATTTTATTTTTTGCAAATTGACATACTAAAATGTACATTAAAAAATTTAAATATATAATAGAAAAGGTGATAAGTCACAAAAAGCTATGTAAAACATAAAGGTATTATTTTTAGTTGGTTTGCTTCGGCAATGAAGCAAAACTGGATTTACAGACTTAAAATATATTCAGAACTAAAGACTTTAGAAAGTTTTTTCTCTCTCCTATAAAATTTATACATTGGACTTACATCCTTTACGACTGAAGGTAATGATATATACTTATATAGGTACATTATATTAAAAAAAATTACAGACTCACCATTGTTTCACTCATTTTTATATATTTTTGTATAACAAAGAACTTTTCTTATTAATGCACTTGAAATTTGACAGTAATATAATTCTTCTTTGGTGAACTTTTACTAGACCAATACATATATTCATATGTATATATGGAAAGGTAGAATGGCAATGCATATAAAATTCAAAGCCTACTATGATGAAAATATGGTACGAAAAACGGTTATACTCAAATGTATATAATAAATAATTATCACAACACAAATAAAAATATTGCATATACTAAGGCTTATTAATAATTCACTGCTCGCATTTTCAAGCCAAACGTTTATTTTTCGGATATAGATGGCAGTTACTGTATTTAAATACAGTAAACTAGATGTTTCATTGGAAATCTATATATATAAAAATGAATTATGTGTGTTTGTATGTTTGTATGTTTGTCGCTTTATAGACTCCGAAACTACTGAACCGATTTTCCTGAAATTTTTACAGTAACATCATTTTCGATAGGGGCAGGGGAATTGGTACCCCCCATAGGATGCCAATATTATACTGAACCGATTTTCCTGAAATTTTTACAGTAACATCACGTGAGCCCTAAAAATAAAATAGGCTACTTATTTTTTCGATAGGGGCAGGGGAATTGGTACCTCCCATAGGATGCCAATATTATACTGAACCGATTTTCCTGAAATTTTTACAGTAACATCACGTGAGCCCTAAAAATAAAATAGGCTACTTATTTTTTCGATAGGGGCAGGGGAATTGGTACCCCCCATAGGATGCCAATATTAATTATCGCATATCTTAAGAGCCGCTGCACGCATTTTGCTGAACTTTTTGTAGTAGGATCTTCTGAGCCCCGGAATTGAAATAAAATAGCAGCGGGGGTATAGGAATACCCCATAGGACGCCAATGTTTAACATCGCATATCTTAAGAACTGTAATAGTGAGAATGTTCAAACTTTTTAAAAGTCACTCTTATGGTATACTACACTTTTTAAAATAAAAATAAAGCGGGTAGGCGCAGGGGGGGAAATACCTCCCATAGGATGCTTACATTAAATATCGCTCAACTGAAGAACTATTAAAGGGAGAGTCTTCAAACGTGGTTAAAGCTACTATTATAGTAAACTATAAATTTCAATATAAAAATGTGCGGGGTAGACAGAGTAGGAGCAGTACCCCTCATAGAAGACATATTAAATACCATATATCTCACCCAAGAGCTATCAACCTTTACAGGACAATTTTTTTTTTTGCCAGTGTAGCGAAGCGCACCGGGTTAAGCTAGTATATAATAAATAACTATTAGGATAAATACTTGGATACTTATTGAAAATTTGATTAGAGATTCAATAAAAAACCAAAAAAAACTTGAAGGAATTTCCAAAAATTTTGTACATTCGGAAATTCGTGTATTTTCGAAATAAGCAAAACATATTTTTATAATTTGGGGGGGGGGGGGTGAATTTCCTTTTTTCACCACCCCTGAATCCGCGCCTGGGAGCGCGCATTATGGGCCCGGGCTTCCAAAGAGGATTGCCAATGGTCAAACAGCTTTCGATCGTCCAGGCAGAGGATATTTATAATGTCGGATAGCCAGGCCGCTATCTTCTTTAGATGTGAAGTCCAGATTGGTCATGGACTGTTTTGCATCTCTGAACGATCTGGGGAAGTACAACGAATTGAATTTGTGTATGGTACCCGGCTGTGAGGACCATGTGGTCAACAAAGGGTCTGTCTGCTTAGCATTGGCGCTCGTCGCCCATTTCTAGACCCTGAGCCTTTCGCCAGCGTCCCTGCCAGTCACATTAAAGGAATATTTCAAATATGGTCCGAACGTGAATTCCTTCACATATGGATATCGGTTTCTAGATGAAGACCATTCAAGAGATATGTGACTCTGTCCCGTAGCAGAGCAAGTAGGCTACTTCTTCTCGAGAATGGGGAACTTTGGCTACTTGTGGGCCTATTTACGGGGCATTGCGATCTCAAATACCATCAACAACGAATGGGTAATGTTGGTACCAAGATATGCAGATTTTGTGACGTTGATGACGAAACATCGGAACATCTCCTCTGTTGCTGTCCCGCTTTGGGGACTTCCAGGCGGATATTTTTCGGAGGGCAAATTATGAGCCCAACTGAAATCTACGATCTTTCGGCGGGCAGCGTGATAGGCTTTATACGCAGCCTGAACCAGAAACGGTGATACACACAGGCTGCACAAAAGATACTCTGAGTCGCGGTGCGTATGGCATTCTTCATATCTATCTATTGTACGCAAAGATCGCACGGATCTTTACGTGGCTTAAATATGAAAATATTTTTTTTATCCAAGATTTCGAAAATTTTTTTAATCTTGTTCTTTTTCGTATTAGCCCTGCAGTAATGACTTGGAACCTACGGGGTCTATTTTAGCCATTCATGTACCGAATCAGATTTCATTACCGAGACAGATTTCTTTAAAGGGCCTTAAAAGACCTTTAACTGTTGAGGTGGTGGTAAATTTTACCCTCTCCTTACATGTTTTTAAAATACTCTCTTCCATTGCGCTCTATAAATTTAATTCTCAGATGTTGTGTATTGAAAGCCAAGATATTTCGACCAAAGTTGAAAGCTTTAGCTCTCGCCGCTTTGTCGGCAATGTAATAAGCCAATGTGTATGGGATGCCGATTTTAATGAGTAAAAACCCTGCACAAGGTTGACCTGTAGTTTCTACACCTAATTATTTTTTTCCTTGGTCTCTTTTACATCTTTAAGTGTATACATTTGGCTGTGAAGAAATGACCTTTAAGTTTTTGTTTAATTCATATTTTATTTTATAAGTTTTTGATATATCGTTTTTTTATATTAAAAAAGGGTTGTGAAGTAAAGTATCTGTTTTGTTTAAACAAATAAAAATAAATTTGGTTTCTTTATTTTTTGTGATAAAAAATGTGGTAGGTACGTTATTTTTCAAAAACTAATAAATTTTTTGGGTGCCCCGGTAGGCTAGCTGGTAGTGAGTTAGTCTATCAGCGCCGGGGTTGCGGGTTCGATTCCCGTCAGAGACTTCGGTCTCCTGCAGACAAGCGTATAGCTTCGCGGGATTAGCATAGGTAATATTAAAAAAAAAAAAAAAAGTAAAACTTAGGCCCGTAATTTCTACAAAGAGATATCTGGTCGTGCTCGTACCTTACAGTTATAATTACCTATCCGGTAAAACCATTTTGGTAATTTAAACATTAATTTTGCCAATGTGTTTTTTCCTTTAAATTTTCTTTTAAAATATGGCAACATTTGTTTTTTTATTCATTTTTTGAATTAACTGTCAAAAAATCGATGGTGTAAAATACACTACAGTTTAGGCAGTAGGTAAGACATACATACGTGTTAAAATTATGAAAAATTCGTTACACCATAGTTATCTATACACAGATAGATATCTATTTGTAGAAATTACGGGCATTAGACCACCACGTCATTAAATATGTCCCAAAATTTCACCTCCACAGTTAAAGGTTAAATAAATTGCTAATTTTAACATTTAGTAGCTAGTAAATACAATTTTAATTGTTAATCGTTGAAATGTCTGTTTTAGTCATTCTCTTTTGAACATGCTTCCAGAAACCTATTGTCTTTTCTCGATGTCTTTCCAAAAATGTCTAATATCCATATCCCTTTCAGACCGTGATGCATCGTGATGCGGGTGGATTTCGGTCTCAATATTTTTGCTTTTATTTGACCAATGTCAAATAGACCCGCATGAGTCGATTGCGCTGATTGTTCTTTATGTTTGTGTCTTACATTACTCCGCTATTCGCTTTACCGTTACTTGAATTATTGCAAAATTCTCGTATCAGTTTTGACAAAATGAGTCGCAGAAGAAACTTCTTTTTTTAATTACAAAAGTAATAATCGTTAACAAATAGTGAAGTGGGCATATTTTAACAAAGCAAAATGGTAAATTTTAGTAATTAGAGCCAATTGAAGTAATTTGATGCAATAAAAATGAGTTTTGGCTAAAAATTTCAACGAGTTTCATCAATTGTTGTTGTACTAAAAATCCTTGAAGGATAAAAAAATGGTAAAACCTAAAAATTGATTATATTTTCATACGAATTAGAGACCTTATATTCTAAAAATGATGACAAAATTCCCAGTAGCTTAGGGTTAGCGTCAGGTCTGAAAGGGATATACATACAAATAAAAAAACATGAAGATTTGTAAAAACAAACATGAACACTCGTTTCGTGTCCCCTGTTCCCTATCCCGATCGCCAACGAACAAAACAAACGTGTTTGTTAGACATGTCTAAAAAGACACTGCGTAAACTCCCTCTTTGTCATTCGTATGAAACTTTTTTATACCGATATTTTAATACAATTTGGTCTGTCATAGCTTTAAAAGACTTTAGATCACAGTACAAACTTTCATGAAGATTTACTGTACGCCCCATATAAAGCCCTCTCTCGGAAACGTGTAAATACGGCTAAACCCGTTTCAAATAGATTTTGGAGTCAAATTTAGCATTTTATGGTCGGAAATAACATCATGCAATTTTGTGACAATCAGCGCATAATTTCCCATAGATCCCACTGAAAGCAGGCTCTTAAAATATATCAAAGATTCGGCACAGCCAAATATAACACTCGAACTTGTTATTTATCAAATCTCCTTTTTCAGCTTAACCTGAAATAAACTAGAATACTAGAAGTAATTCTTTAGCTTAAAATATGATTTCTAGAAAATTTAAGCTTGAAATTTTACGGTCCGATTTTATTTAGAAGACATATTTTGAAAGCAAAACATTGAAACTGTACAAAATCCTCCTTTTAGTCTTATGTGGAAGGATACATGAGATTCGGCAAAACCGAATGTAGCACTCTGACTTGTTATACCCCCCACCACTAGTGGGTATACTAAATTTGTCATTCGGTGTTAAATTTTTTTTAATATTTATGTCAAAACCTATAAAGTGTATATATATTCTGGGTGCTTAAGAAATTCATATTCAATTAAGTCATGTCCATCTGTCTGTCTGTCTGTCCGTCGGTTAAAATCACGCTCACTCTCGATAGAATCTACGGAAAAACAATGTTGAACCCAAGTTGTTTCTAGATTTCCAACGCACTTTGGGATGGAAATCTAGAACAATCGGTTTATTAGGAAAAGAGTTATGAGCCTGAGTGTGTAAGAACCCCCCTAAAAAAGTCACCTTTTTTACAAAAACTAATACAAGCTGATGACGCCATATACCGATTCTCATTAAATTTTGCTTAAATTTGTGATATATGAATAGAAATCATAGTACACAATTCTGATATGTTCGGTCAGTAATTACCCATATGCCCCATATAAACCGACTCTCAGAAAACACTTAAGTAGGTCAAAAAACGTAATCAATAATGATTTCGTAGTAAAAATTGTACTGACATAGTTTTATATGACTAACAATCATGTTGCCAAATTCGGTTCTGATTGGTCCATTACTTGCCATAGGCCCATTTAAAGCGTACTTTTGCAAAAGATCGCAACGCAAATATAATACAGATTCAATGCGGAAGTAACAGAAAAAGTATAAATGTTATTGACATAATAATGATTTCTTTAACTTGGCATTTTCTTATTATTTCTTATTTGAGTTGTTTTTAAAAAAATTTTACAAAAAAATTTACACAGCTGTTTTGGTGCTTTTTAAGGCAACAACAACAACACTGAAAAGTTTTTTAATAAATATTTTTTAGTCACTTATTTCAACAACACCATATTGGTTTTTACTTAAAGTATAATTTTTTTGATGGAACAAAGAAAAAACCAAGGAAAAAAAATCGTATAAAAAAAAAAAAAAAAAAAATAATGCGGAACAAACAGAGTGTTAATATTATTGACTTAACAATTTTTTTCTTTTTTAATTGTTAACTTAAGCCATAACGAAACATGAGGGACTACACTGATGCTGTACAGACTAGTGATAAAACGAATACCAATTTTTAATATTCGGAATCACGAATACGAATATCTGCGCCAATAAATTGTACAAAAAACTGTTACGCTACTAAATGAATTTAAAATTATTATGAACTAAGGTTAGGTTAGGTTAGACCCCGCATAGACCAAATAGGTCCCTAGCGTTACCACGTTGTACGATAACCCGCAAAAGAACGTTATAAATAAGAGAGGTCATTCCGATGTGATGGTACTCAGAGTTCCCCACACTCTCTTGACGAAAGCCAGGAGTCTCATTAACCCAATTCCCCGAGATTTTGGAAGTAATGGTCTCCCAGACAGTTCGCCCTGGAGCGCACGAGTGCCGGACAGTAGCAGAGTATATGCTCCACTGTCTCCTTTTCCCCTGGTACCCCACAGAATCTACAATTGTCACTATTCAGCCGCCCCGCCCTCTTGGCGTATACCGCAGTCCAACAGTGACCCGTTATAAAACCTACCAGAAGTCTACAATCACTTCTCGATAGTGACAGAAGTATTTTCGTCGACTCCGGATCATAGGATCCCCACATTACCTTGGAAACCCTGCACGTTTCGGTGTTTTCCCAAATTGCCTCTGATCTCCTCCGTATAGCAGAGTCCGTATCTCTCCTAATATTCCGAATTGGAGCCGGGATGGCCATCACCCTATCGAATGGTAACTGGACCCCCCGTTTCGCCAATTCGTCCGCCTCCTCGTTGCCATCTATGCCCTGGTGCCCGCGAACCCAGTAGATGTGCACTCTCTTATTGGTACAGAGTCTATCTATCGAGTCCCTACACTCCTGGACGATAGAAGAGCATGAAAATTTGGCGGATATCGCCCTGATCGCCGCCTGACTATCGATGAAAAAGTTTATGTGTGAGTTCCTTGTACTGGAGCTACGTGCCAAATCAGCAGCCATCTTGGCCGCAAATATCTCCGCCTGGAAAATGCTGGAGTAATCGGGGAGCTTATACGATTCCCGAATACCAAGTTCCCGGCAGTAGACTGCAGCTCCAACTCCGCCTTCCATTTTGGATCCATCAGTGTAGAAACTGAAGGTCCTGTGGCCAGATCAGAGCCCTGCCAACCAGCCGTCCTCCTCCAGGGTAACTCGCGGTTTTCGTCCAAGTGAGAGCCTCGGAATGGTGTAGTCACTGCTACAATCTATTCCCCTTATAATACTGCCGTGACCATAAGGTCTGTATACAAATTGTCCCGTCGCCTTTAAGCGGATCGCAGACTTCCTCGCAGTTCTTTCTGCCACTAGATGAATCGGCTGCAAGTCCAGGATCACATCCAGTGCCGCAGTCGGCGTACTACGCAAAGCACCGGTGATGCTGAGTTCGGCGATTCTCTGCACGCCCATTAGCATCCTCCAGTACGATATCTTCCTCAAGGCCGTCCACCACACAAGTATCCCGTAGAGTAAGATTGGTCTTGCAACCGCCGTGTAGACCCAATGTGTAAGAGCAGGGGTTAGACCCCACGTTTTGCCCAGCATTTTCTTACATGCGTAGAGCGCATTCGTTGCCTTTTTCACCCTTTCTTCCACATTCAATCTCCACGATAGTTTGCTATCCAGTATTACTCCCAGGTACTTTGTGTGGTGCTTAAGTTCCAGGCTAGTACCCCCTAGTTTAGGCTTCCTCCATGGGCCAATTTTGTACCTATTCGTAAATAGTATTAGGTCCGTCTTCTCGGGATTTACTCCCAGTCCTACTCCGGCCGCCCACTGGCTGACCAGCGCCAATGTAGCCTCCATTACAGAACTAATAGTATTCAGATCCTTGCCAGCAACTATTACCGCCACGTCATCTGCGTATGCAGTTATCTTTGCTGTCCCGTCCTGAAGTCCATTGTGAAGTTCGTTGATGACAAGCGTCCAAAGCATTGGTGAGAGCACTCCTCCCTGGGGAGTTCCCCGGTGTGCTCTCCTCGTTATCCTGGCGTTACACCAAGCCGCAGATATAGTTCTGCACCTTAGCAGGTTACCGATCCACTTTTTAGCGTGTGGGTGTGCCCCCGTATGCGACAAGCTAGCCAAACTTGCCTCTGTGGACACATTATTGAAAGCTCCCGCGATGTCCAGGAACACGCCCATAGCGAAGTCCTTGTATCCCAGGGTCTTCTCAATCAGTGAGACAACTGAATGGAGCGCCGTCTCAGTTGATTTGCCCCTCATGTAAGCGTGCTAATTTACAGAGAGAATAGTCGGCCCCATGTTACCCTTGACATGATAGTCCAAAATTCTCTCCAACGTTTTCAACAGGAATGATATGAGACTAATAGGTGTGATTGCTCTTACCCGATTTCGGTAGAAATACAATCTTAGATATCCTCCAAGATTTCGGCACATAGTTTATCCTCAGACATCCCTTAAAGATTTTTACCAGCCATGGTATTATCCTTGTCTACCCCGCTGTAGTTGCACCGGGATGATTCCGTCAAGACCAGGCGACTTGTATGGCTGGAACGAGACAATGGCCCATTCCACCCCCTCGTAAGAGATAATGTCGTTATCACCATTTGATATAAAGGAAATTTCATCCGTTGGAATAGGAACCTCAGAACAGCCCGGAAAGTGTGTATCAACGAGTACATCCAGCGTCTCGATGCTACTCTTTGTCCATTCTCCGTTATCCCTACAAACTGTACTTGGCATTACTGGACTGCCCACTAGCAGCCTCCGCAGTCTTGCCGTTTCAGCCGTCTCTTTTATGTTATCGCAGAAACTCTTCCACGAAGTTCGTTTGGCTCTTCGCACGTCGCGCTTATACACCCTAAGAGCGTCCCTATACTCCCCCCAGCATTCAGACCGGTCGACAATTTTCGCCAGTTTGAATAGCTCACGAATTTCGCGTCTTCCACAGTCCAGCTGTTTATTCCACCAAGGTGGTCTGGACTTACACCTAGCTCGTGTGGGAGGATACGACTTTTCATAGGATCTAATAACGCCCGATGTCAATGTGTCTATAGCAGAATCTATGTCCTCCGAACTAGCCAGTGTTCCCGAGTGACCTAGGTCCCTATTAAGAAGTAAAGAGTATTTGGCCCAATCTGTATTTCTTGGGTTCCTAAACACTGTTTCAGTAGGTACATTGTAATTTAACACAAAGGATATATAGGAGTGATCAGAGAAGGATGGCGTAAGCACCTTCCAATCATCTATCACTGTTTTAAAATCCGTATAAAGCGTCACATCAAGCACATTTTCCGACGTGGGACCCTTATACGTTGGGACCTCACCTCGATTCGCAATTTGTATATTATTCTGTAATATAAAACCAATAAGATCCTCACCACCAGATTTTGCTTCCTTCTACAAGCTTCTTCGACTAGTCTTTGGAGTTCTACTGGGGGGTCATCTCTGTCGTGTGGCATATAGGATGATGCAAATATTATTATGTCATCTCTGCCATCTTCCAAGGCCACTACTGTTCGATCGTCAGTGCTGTAATTATATAGAATGTATGAATAAAGATTCTTCCTAACAAGTATTGCAGATCGTATTCTACCTACCACTTTTGGGAAGTACGTGTTAAAATTACGTGACTTCAATCCAGATACCCGATTTCCTGTGGAGATCCACGGTTCCTGGATTAAAGCCACGTCGTAGCGACCCTCCTCTAGCGTGAGGAGGAGTTCGACCGAAGCCATCTTACTGTGCTGGAGGTTGACTTGCAGGATCTTTAGCGTCATCGACTAAGATCACCCGCTCGGGGTCGGCTCCATCATCCTTGGCCGTCTCACCCAGACTCAGTCCAGAAGTGGCCGCAGTGGCAGCCGCCAGATCTCGCTCCACTTCATCGACCTCCAGTGTGTTGTGGTTGGAATTTGTGGATGTCGTTTCTTCAACCGGAGAAACACACTTCCTACTCCCCAAGACATTTTTCCATACCGTGGATACAAAGGGTCTTCTGCCTCTTTTATTATCTGGAGTATGTAATTCTGTCCGTCTTTGTTGCCTTTTTGTACATGCAGAATCCTCCATTCTTTAGTGGGAATGTCAGGATTCTGATTTTGTAGGAGACGAAGAGCGACTTCCGGTTTTACTATGCGCGGAAAGTTCACCTTCGCCTTCGGTACAGCCGGAATGTGCGATCTATCCACAATCTTGAGTTGTGCATCCGACCACAGGCCCTTGAGTTTCGTAATGACTCCTTTAAGCCATTCCAGCGTCATTTCGTCCTTACAGCTGATGAGCTTTACTCCGTTGAACCATCCAGCCCCATCAAATAAGGGCAGCGGTCTTCCGGGTTCGGCTTTCATCTTAGCGACAATTTCATTGAAGATCTTAGACTCCACGATCTTCCAACGCTCTGTGGCCATTTGACCAAAAGGGTTGCTCATGTCGAGAAGTGCCACGCTCAGAGGACGTTTGGCCACTTCACTGACTCTTGCAGCCTTTGGCAACGGTACAGTGGCAGCTTTTGATGTCGAGGGTCTGACCTCCTCGGTTTTTTTCTTTGGCATTTTTGTCTCCTTAGGATTTGCGGCAGATGGAGACTCATCAACTGACCGCTGTCTTTTACCCTGCATGCTCTTAATCACGGCTTCCTCAATGCAATTGTGGAAACCCTGATTTTTGGCAGCGTACTTGGGGTTCATTGAAAAGTGAGCTCGGCCTTCTACAATCGCACCCGTTGCCCACTTCATCCGCTCTTTCTCCTCGTTGGAGAGGTTGGATTGGGATCCAAGCCGATTCTGTATCCGGACCGCAGCTTTATATTCTGAAAGAGCTCTGAGTCCTTCCTTGCTTCTCTTGGGCCTGTTCCTAATTGTGGAATGGGTTCCCCGAGATGTTCCAGGCGAACTTAGCAGCTCACGTTCCTCTTTAGAGGTGATCGTTTTGACACTATCAAGATCCGAGTCTGAATCGACAACGGCATCCGTCCATGTCATATTTATCTTTTTGGCTTTATTACTTCCACCGTAAGGCGCCTTAACCACGGCAGAGAATGTGTGACCGCTGGCGACACGTAGAGGAGATACTGGTTCTCCCCCGTGCCCGCCGGTGGTCGCAGTCACTGCTAACACCGACGTTTGGGCGTATATTACCGCCCGGCTTTTTTCCTTTTTTTCCTTCCATTGCATAATCATCAGAATGGGTTGGTCCGCTGGTTGGTCTACCGACCAACAGGTCATATACCTCCAATGACCTTCCTCATGTCGCCAGTATGAGGACACGCCTTAGGCACCCAACCTGCATTTTATACATGCTGCCATGTCTATAAATAACGCCGATCCACCGGATAAACAGACGCGCACCAGGAAGCCGCCCAATATGGGAACAGACGCGCCTGTGTATTAAAAATCGTGGAGTCATCTCCGACCCGTAAGCCGCCCAATTTGGGGAACAGACGCCCGGACCGAATCAAACCCCACGATAACCTCCTACCTATGATCAGGACCCATCACAGTAATGTGACAATAGGCATTACATCGTGACACTATGCTCAAAACCCTGATCTTGGCCGTGTACCCACTGGTACCTGTTTCTTGCCGGCACCCACGTAGAGGGTTCAGTAGAAGGATTTTCAAATGCCAGAGCTTATTATTATGAACTTCCGATGACTAAATTTGCAATTATCAACTTCGCCCCTGAATTCCTCTACTTAATATTTTTAAGTTTTTATACTTTCAATATTATTATGTAAAGGCCAAAAGCACTGCGGTCAAAAGGATTTTTTGTTCAGCAATAGTGTTAACTGAAGTATGCAAGGGCTACAAATTAAGCCAATTATTCTACACGGTGAGATATTGTATACGTCACCAGAAATCATTAAAATAACTGCAAGGAACGTCATTCTACTTGCATATTTTTTCTAACTTACTTTCAGCTCTCGCTTACGCTTTTACTTAGTCATTGAGTGTTGTTTGGGAGAAAATATTTTCGCAGATGCTGCTGCTACCTGTTTTATTAATTATGTTTTTTTTTCTACACAAAATACATCACCTTCTGAAAAGATGCGTGTATAAAATGTCTTGCCGCCCCTGTAATAAATCTGTTTGACGAGAACAAGACACTAATTATGAAAGAGTGGAATGCCCAATTATTAAAACCTGACAAAAAGTTTGTTCTTCATTATTACAGCTACTTTTTAAACGCTTTTTGTGTTTTTTTACCGATAGAAGCGATTTTGAGAAAGTTATTTTCGGCTATGCAGAATCTTATATATCCTTCACTGCGATAAAAACGGAAAGTTATATAAATACCGTTCTTAAGACTTAAATAAATCTATTTTGTGCCACGCTTCTTCCCCAATGCCGCCTACATTTTGCCGGATGTTGTGTATCCATAACCAAGACGCTTGTTCGTTATTTGCATACTTTGGCTCTCGCCGTTCTGCGGATTCACAGAAATATAAGTTCCCCTGAGCAGTTTGAGATTGAAATTTAGCATAATCGGTTCAGTAGAAAAAGAGTTATGAGCCCAAATGTTGATCAATCTCCCTAAAAAATTTATATTTTGGTGGCAGAATCCACCGATTCACGTTTACTATTGCAGAAACTCGTTTAATATGACTGCAAATCGCACTAAAATTTTTTGAAGATGGATCCATAATTTACCATAGGCCCAATATTAAGGGGAATTTCGAAACAAAAAATTCAAGAAGCATCAAATTCTAGAAAATATTATTACTCTATCAAAATTTGGTATAATTTAAATTTTTATTTAATATCAAATTTTAACGTTACTGACTGACTGGCTAACTGACTGATTTATTATCGCACAGCCTAAACCCCCGAAGCTAAAATCTTTTTGCCCCGGAGTTTGGTCTCTCCGCAAATCGATCCACTAAGCCGGGATTTTTGGAAATTCGAATGTTTAGGGAGTAAAAAGGGTAAAATCGGCAACCTCATATCTCCCAAACTAAAAGAGATACAAAATAAATGTAATACTTATCGTTGTTCTTTTGAAAAATAAGCGGACAGGTGTCTGGTATCCTCTATTTTGGTACTTTTTTGTCACCCCTTCTATCTTAAAAACCTGCGAAACTTATCGAAATTCGAACGTCGTAACTCTTTTTGATATTTTTTTACGAAACATTTTTCTCCATTCATTGATTATGGGCTCCCTCTTCAATATTGAATATTCCGATACTTCAATGGCGAGAAAAAAAGTACGAAAAAAGGGGAAATACGAAAAATTTAACTTCTTTCTAAGTGAAAGTGAAATCAAAAAGTTATTTTATAACAGCAATTATGTGAATTAACAAACAAAATTCCGTATAAAATAGTTATTTTTTAACGTAAAAATAAAAGATCAAAACAAACGCCTAAAAAAAGATGTTTATTTCGCCGTCATAAAATAAAACTCATTTCAGGCATTTTATTTCGCCGTCATTAAATGAAACTAATTTTAGAAGTTTTTTTTTCGTCAGAAAATAAAACTCACTTCGGTTTTACTTTTCCCGTCAGAATCAAATTTGCATATTCAAACAATTTATTTTGCATTTTGTTTATAGAAGAAAAAAAATCTGATTTTTTTTCATTAAATAATTGTGAAAATTAGTTCAATTTGTTTTTGATATTTAAAAATATTTTCAAAGAAATAAATTTTCTAATATCGGCCACCATCAGAATGGTCTGATATGTTTTTCGTCATCATTTACTTTGAAAATTTGATGTATTTAACTCAACAATTTTAACAAATAGAATTTGGAATTTTTTGTTTCTTTTTGTGAATTAAGTTATGTTTAAATCAGCATAAACTCTTCAAAAGAGTTTAATTTTATGACGGCAAAATGAGTTTTTTTAAGTAGGAACAAATAAAACTCCTCAAATGAGTTTTATTTTAGACGGAAAAAATAAAACTCACATTTTGAGAGTTCTAGCGCTTTTGAATTATATTGGCACATCTGTGAGAGTAATTGAAATCTTAAATTTACTACCGTTAACATTATTCATAAATTGTTTAATGACCAATCGCGTACCATTGCACAGCCGTGGTGGGTTCAAATTCCGAAGTAAAATAACCGGAGATCCAACTTTCAGTCGTCTAAGGTGTAGTGCTATACCTGGAAAACCCAGTAAGTTTAAAAGATCTGTTGGGTAATTTATAGCTTATTTTGTATCACAAGCTGAATCTATCGAAATGTATGATACGAAGTTGCCTGACAACGACTGCTGTACCTTGAAGTTTAACTTTAGGATTCTCGGTAAATTTTTACCACTAAAATCTTCTCTTGGTCTGGCCACACCACAATTACAACAGCTAAGAACACCAAGTAAATAAAAAGTTAATGAATATATTTTTAATTAAATATGTGTTTGCTTATATTTTTAGATTATACGAAATTGTTTTATTATTATATTATTTTATTCAGCATGCAAGTCATCGAAAATGTAATCTTTAGCAATGCGCAAAATGCTTTTTCGCAAATACCACAGCTGAAAAGAGTTTTGCCTCTGGTTTTTGTAGGTAAATTGAACTTAGCACATAACGGGCTGTAGTTGTCAGATTTGATTCAAACTTAATTCATTCGATTCAGAACATATCATTTATAGAATTCACATTTCTGTTTTGTTTTAATATTGTGTGCTATTTGAAAGATATTGCGAAATAAAGAGTGTAATTTTATAGACCTTTCCATAAAAATGGAATTTCATCACACTTATGTGCTCCAATCGAATCAAAAATAGTTTCATTCGATTCATCACATATCATTTATAGAGTTCACGTCCCTGCTTTTGGATTTTGTTGTCATATTCGAAAAATATTGAAAGCAAAACACAAAATATAGACCGAGTTTCATAGCGTGCTTACCGATCGTCCAGTGACCAGGAAGGACGATTACAAGTCCCTGCGACTGAAGTTGAGAAGTTACTTTGGTAGCCCTGCAACCATCCAAATAAATGTGACCCACATATGATAGCTTTTTAGGTATCAACAATTGTGCCGAAATAACTATTTTATGCTTCTAGTATTTTCATATACAGCAACTTTTCCATCACCTGATGCTAAATAAAAAATGCAAAAAAAAAATTGTTCAGGATGGGAACACTGTAATGACCTAGCGGTATGAAATATACCTTACGACCTATTCCCATACTTACAAAATATACATAAATATTTTCATTAAAATCGGCGGGCCGTTTCGTTCTGTTTAAAGCTCTTTGGATATTACTCATATAAAAATACTAAAATTGCGATTAAAAATGGGAGGGTCAGGGTAGGAGGTTGAAAATTTGGGGTTCTAGGTATTTTTTTAAGCCAAATAAAAACAAATTGCGAAAAAACATTTTTGCCAAGAAAATTAAAAAAAAATTTTGATAGGGATGCCCTAATGACTTACCAGAGACACCTTAAAAAAATTTCATAAAAAGTCGGTTGAGCCGTTTAAACACAAACATCGTGACACGATAAATTTATGTATAGATTTCCAATTTTTAATTTTTTATAATTGTAATTTACAAATTTTTTATCCAAGTCGGATCGTTGTTTGAAAGCCATATTGGACGGCTGTGTTTTTCTATTCGCGTTTTAACTAAAATTTAATTAAATCATTGTGAAAGTAAATATTTTATAGTTACGTTTATAATTAATTACAAATAAATGGAAATTTTATGATGTTTAAACGAAAAAAAGGAAAGTGTTTTTGTATGGGTAAAAGTGCTTTCTTTTTGTTTAGATATGTGTGCCTTTTTTTCTTCTTCTAGCCTTTATAATATCACCAAGATGTTTGGAAACTTGGTTGATATCTTAGCGCTGAATCCCAAAGCAACTCTATACACTCCATAACCTGAGAAATACAATCGGTGTTTTCTCTGGGAATATCACCAAGATGTTTGGATCCTTGGCGAATATTCTGGAGCTCTAGCCCAAATCCACCCCTAGATACCGTCTATCCCCCACGAAACGTATGGGCGCTTCGTCCGGACCACTATAGGACGTAATCGACGTTTTTCAAGGCTTAGTTTTAATTTGTTTTATGGCAAATACGCTAGAAGCAAGCAAAATTAAAAATATGTAAATTAATGAACATTTTATTTAAAATATAACAGAAATATGAACGATGAATAATAAAATCAATACATTTTTAATGGAAAAGATTGTTATAAAAGGAGTGGTAATCTTTGTGCATATGTTGCTTTTATGTTTGGAGGCTTTAAAATTTTGATTCAATAATTTTAAGTCGAGATGGAAATAAACCCCGCTGCATTTAAAAAACAATCCATGGATGTTGATGACTTTTGCATCCCCAGGGCGAATTGAAATAAAATTTCCTTAAAGAATGTATAGTCAAAATAGTTGACTATGTATGGGTGTGCCTGCTTAACATAATGAAGTGTAGAGTACATTGGAGATGTAAATAATTTTTCTAGGGTTGAGTGAACGCTATCGACTTTCACCATTGTCTGACCTTTTCTGACCGTTTCTAACAGAATCTGCTCCAACTCTTGACCAGTAGCTGCAGAAAGATTTGCCAAAGCGCTACGTAGGACCCTGTTTTTATTTGGTAGCTACATCCATCTCATATTAGAATAACATTTTTATACGAAGCGCAGTAAATTTTATTAAAATATACTATACAGCTTAGTAGTATATTTATGGGGCTTCTCTTTATTACCTTTGCTCCCTACGTGATTCCCATAAGGAGGAATTTTCAAATTTCAGTTTGCTCCCAACTTATTTTCCCATAAGGAGGAATCTTTTTCTCCCATAGGGAGGAATTTGTAATTTAAATTTTACTTTAAACTTAATTTTTTGTTCATTTTAAATGTTTTGCTCCCAACGTATTTTCCCATAAGGGGGAATTTTGAATATAAACAAAATGAAGTTTTTTTTTAATATTTTAGCCATTCATCTACCGATTCAGATTTCATTACCGAGACAAATTTCTTTGAAGGGCCGGATTGCAGTTTTTAGGATTTATCCATTTTTGACAAACATTACGGTCTTAGTCAATTGACGCTAAAATTAATTGCTTACAAACCCGCAATTTTTCACCTTTAGCAGCTGGTAAATAACATTCATAGTGATATTGCTTTTACATTTTTTGTTGTTAGGCCTCGACGAACTGAAGTATCGCAATGCACAACTAATCCATTAATATAAGCCGTTCTTGCATCTCATGAGGGCAAATTCCAAAAATATCGAAAAGTTTCTCCTCTTTCCTCATCATAACCCGCAACACGCAGAAAGGAGTTTTTAGATTTAATTTCTAATTTCTGGTTTCTATTTCAAACTTATGGGCTTTAAATGTTTTTCTAAAATACGCAGTTTTTTATGCTTCTTTTTTTATCATTTGTACCAATATTTTCTCTATTATCACTTAAACAGGGTTCATTAATGTCTTCACTTAATCATGTTTTTTCATTTAAGACCAAAGTATTTTCAGTGTAAATTTTATATCTTTATACAGTGCCCATGTTCTGTAACACCCGTCCCAAACAAATTTTCGATTGAAATGTGGGAAATAAAACAAAAATGCCATAAATTTAAACAAACAACTCTTTTTCTCACTTAACTGCGTCTGTAACTCGCCAATTTACAGAAAAAGTGTGTCTGTAAATTTTTTGTGAAAAAGTTTCTGCTTCACGTTCTAAAATAAACTCACGCATAAGAACGCTAGAAAATATATAAGAAATGCAATGAATAATAACACGGAAGAGGTAAGTATTTTGTTCTTGTCAGATTTTTTCATTGTTTAATTATTTTGCTTTGCACATTTTTGAAAAATATACGAATTATTCCAAAGCTACCCAGAAAAAACTTTACTTACCAGGTAAGTTAGCAAGTAATGTTGGAGACATATAAACACTACTTATTTTTTAGTTGAATAACTACTTATTTTTGTTGGGTTATCCACAAAATGCAATAAATGCAATACACTTACTAGTAGTCAAAATATATCTACTTATTATTAGACAACTAGTAAGTTGAATTGTAAGTACCTAAAATATACTAACTAGAACTTGTCTTTATTTAGTTAGTTAGTAGAAAGAAATAATAAGCAACTTTTTATATACCTAATGTGTCTTCCAGGGCCACAGTTATATTCTGTGAAAATTTCAAGATGATCGGTCAACTGGTTTGGCCTCCCATAAGGCACAAATATATATATATATACAGACATACATTCACTTTTATATATATAGATATTTCAAAAATGTATTTCTATAACATAAAAAAAATTTAATTAGTTTAAGATGTCATATTATATTTAAACAATTGGGGGGTTCACAAGGTGTCATAAAGTCATATGTCTTAAAATAATAACATGAAAAAATACGACTGTTGTGAGCAACCCCTCATAATTTAATGTGCTATTAATTACGACTGCACAATAAACACAGCAAGTAACGTTCTATTTATTTAAGACACTTTTGGTTTACAAACCAACAACAATATTTTTAAACCATTGTAAAATGTTAGAACATTATGACAATAAACCATGATAGCACACCTTGTGAATACCCCAAATATGTAATGCAAAGCGCACCAGCTTAAACTAGTTATATAATTAGTCAATTCACAAGATATCCTAACATGTCATATTGTCAAAATGTCCTAATATTTCACAATGGTTTAAAAATATTGTTGTACGGCTCAGCCGCTCAGCGCTGGACTTTTTTTTATTAACTACGACAGCACAATAAACACAGCAAGCAACGTTCTTTTTATTTAAGACACTTTTTGTTAACAAACCAACAACAATATTTTTAAACCATTGTGAAATATTAGGACATTTTGACAATATGACATGTTAGGATACCTTGTGAATTGACTAAATATAAATTGACTTTGATTTAAATGTTAAAAGTATACAAAAATATGTATTAGCGATACAAATAAAAAATTTATATAAAATTAACATGTTAAATTTATACAGGAAAAATTATCCTACTTCGACTGCAATTTTTTAGCACCCTGTCATTCTAGCAGTATGTCGTAAACTTTATTTTGAAGCCTAAAAACAGCCCTCTTTTAATATCTTCTTTATTCTTTAAAATATCTTAATTATTTCCAAAATTATGATTTTTGCAACGAAAGTCTTAGTAAATTTCGCCGTCAACGATATGTTTGTCTGGCGTTCTCAATATCTGCAATTTCATGTCGTCTTCGAGTGTGTTATTGTGACATGTATAACGTAACGACATAATCTCTTTTGATAGTTTTCGACATGAGTTACAGTCACCTTTTTTTCTCACTTTTTGAGAAACGATGGAATATTTTGTTTCACATGTTGTCGATGCGAGAAGTTTTCACCAAAGTTGCAGATCAAGGCTACAGGATAGAATTTTAAAAAATAAATTATTTGCCAGTAAAAGTTTTAAAAAAGCTTACCTTTTTAATTAGTCAGGATTTGCGTCTAACTCAATGAAAACTACTACTACGAAATTCCAAAAAAAAAAATAGTTTAAGGGCAAATTATTGATGCCCACTACTGAAATATTCTAACTGTCGGTGGAGGGTATCAAAGATTCGGCAGGGTACCAGTTTGAACACTTGTGGGTGAAGTAGGGATGGTGCAAATTGAAAAAATATATCGATACATATCGTATCGATATGTTTTAAGAGTATCGATATTTATTAATTTAAAATATTGATGTATCGAACGTATTAAGTTGAAAGTATTACTAAATTCAAAAACTTAATATACCTATGTCAATACATATTTCCATATGTACAAACATATTAAATGTACTTCCATTCTAACTTTCTATTGTTTCTTTTAATTTCAAATTTACTGCCTGTCCGTCGATTTCGAACGAAACTTTCATTCGCTTAACTTTTATTTAAAACATAAACCAATTTTTAAATTTAGTTTTTAAGCTAAGTTAGGCGAATGAAGTTTTCGTTTGAAATCGAGGGACCGGCAGTTAATTCTACAATAAAAAAGTAAAGAATACAAAAACAGTTTTATTTATTCGCCATATTAAATCTAAAAAAAAAAAATTAAATTGGAATTATATAATGCCGGATTATGTATTGCCGGCAAACGAAACTTGTGACACATACTATACAAGTAAACTGTGCAATATTTTATTTTTAATATATAAGAATATGCTCCAATAAAAAAAAAACTTATTATTTTTTTTATTATTAACATTTCAACTTTAATGAGTCTATTGCTGCTAATACGGCATACTTAAGGCCATTTCTTTGCATAATTCTAGGAAACCTATCCAGAATATTCTTTCCGCGCTTATTTATTTGTTGTCATCTCTTAAAAACCCGAAACAAAACTGATCTGTGAAATCTATGAAAATGTACAATGGAAAAACGCCATGATTTTGTTAATAGTTATTAGTTAAGAAATATAAAGCAATTCTTAAAAAACAACAGTATTGTAAGTAGTTGAGCAACTGGTAAAATGTTGAATTTTATTATAAAGAAATCTTTAAAATATCGAATTCGATAGTCGTAGATAAATATCGATGTATCGATATATGGGTATTTTTAATATCGGCGATATATATAGATTATAATTTTTTTTAAATATCGATGTTTTGATATATTGATATTTATTGCCCATTTCTAGGGTGAAGGACCAGAGTTAAGATCGGATTTCCTCATAAAATAAGTTTCATTTCTTCTTTTTAGTTTATAATATTCAATCTTTATTTCAGGATGATGTTGACTTAGCTGAGGCTCTTTCTTAACTAACTTAAATTAGACTTTACAAGTTAACAATTCATGTTTTGCACTAACTGGAATAACGTCTACGTGATATGATATGATATGATTTGTGATGTTGTTATTTCAATAGAAATTCGATTTGATTTAATTATGCTGACGTATTAAGCCAACAGGAATTCAAGTTGATTCAAAATCAGGTTGAATTGACATGAAAAACGTATGAAGAAAAATCACCAGCGAAAAATATGATACCAACCTTGTTTTTTTTCTTTGTGTATAAATGCAAAAGAGAAGTAATAAATAAGTAATTAGACTTTACATTGGTAAGGATACATATGTAAATAGAATAATTCGGCTGTTCACATGAACACACTTTTTGTATGCAGAAGAAATCTTAGTATTAAGTTTTTAATAAATAAACAAAAATTACTTTCAACACATTGCACTTGTTGCAGGAATATTTTGTATATGACAAATACAGATTCGCAATGGTGCAATAAATAAAAATTCTCAAAATAACACATATCACTTCTTGCAGGCTAGACGACGATATGTTCTTTTATTTTAATAATACAATTTTATATTTATTTCAATTCAATTAATTATTATACGTACACATTGAAATATTCTTGCACTATAATTATAAGGTTTGTCTTGTTGAGCAGGAATCCAAACCAAAAATAAGTAAATATAATAAATCCTTAATTTGCCGCTAACTTACCTGTTTTATTTTTTATAGCTTAGGCCATATTATCGTTAAATGAAAATACATGATTTATTGTTTTGACAATTTTTAAATAATTTATTTTTTGTGCGTTGTTGTTATTAGATTTACAAATTGTCAAACAAATTTTTCAAATTAACAAAAATTTCATTTATGTTTTGATTTGCGTCGTGGTGACTCTTAATAATTTCTCCTTCGGCCGTCATAACGTCTACAACGACCCGGATAATAACAAGGGGGGTGTGCCGCAGATTTGGGCTGATCTAAGAGAAATGTGAACATAAAAATTGTTATAACTTTGCAGTCGTCTTAGTATTTATAGTAAAATATTGAAAGAATTTCTTCAGAACTAAACACTTGTTTGAGTTTATTTGAAAACAATTAGAAGTGATGTATAGGACTATCCTGAATCTAATATTTTCTTCACTACCATGAGTTAAAACAAATCGCAACTTTTCAGATTATTTAATAAAATTTATTACAAACGCTTGATTAATCATAATTTTCGATATACTAGACAGGTTAAATGTTTATAATAAATCAAATAAATTTTCATATTGAAACAAATTACTTTGTTATCAATACACACAATCTACAAAAAAGGGCTTTATTTACGAAGTGGGAGTGTCATCTCCCATACAAAGACAATATAGGTTTCTAAACAGCCTGGGTCTTAATACACAAAAGATGGCAGAGAAAAAACATGGTTAAAAAAAGGACAATTATTTTCCGCGCAAAATAAATATGATTGTTAATAATATTAATAATATCGGGTTTCTATTTACCAATAAAGTGTTTACATCCCTTGAAACTTCAAATAAGGATACATTTAACAATAAAGTGATTTAATGAAATAAAGCTACAACCATGCACTTAAACATATTATTGTTAATTTTACCATATTATTGTCACCGGCTGCCATATTATGGTTAAATTTATCAATCTAAAAGCCATAGCCATATTATGGTTGCCTCCAGGAATGTTATGGTTAATTATAACCATAATATATTTGAAATTATAGCATCTTAAAAATTGGAAATCAAATGCTTGGAAATCTATTACTTATGGGTCGTCCAAGAAAGGCGGACTATCAGGCGATATGGCTATGTAGTTATATTACCAGCAACAAAATATATTTAAAAAAAAATTTAAATAAATATACTTTATAGTTGTTAATATAACTAAGTAACCATTTAACCGGCCACACTCGCTTAAGGAGAAGAGACACTGCAGCACTTTCCCAATCAGATGAGCGATAAACACCTGGCACTGGCAGGACATAAAGAAAATTTTAGGATACGATTTGTTTAATTATTGCTAGTTCATATTTAATATGTGAAGATTCAATAAATCCGTGAACAACCCAAAAGATTTATATAAAAAAATATTTTGAAATATTTCATCTCTTTGTCGTTTTTGGTTTGTATTTTATTTATTTTTATTGAGCGCCATCCCAGCTAACATTTTGGTGATCATATTTTGTAAAAATGACCTAAATGAGTCTTCGCAGATCACTTTTGATTATTACAAACCGCTTTATCACTCAAGGGGTTTAAAAAGGATTCATGTATGATTCATTGATATGTTCAAATAATAAATTTTAAATGTTTTAAAGCTTAAAATATCTTATCACTTAACCGATTATAAAAGTATTAATATATATATGACTCAATAATTAGCATATTGTTGAATAATGATGATTTTTTAATATTTGAAGTTTGTGTTCATTCGTCTCGTCAAGTTAAATAAATTAAAGTCAAAAGCCCTTTTTAAAAACAAGTTTTTTTTAAATGCGCTAAAAAGAAAAAAAATAAACTTTAACTTTAAAACTTTTACAATCAACTTATAACATTATTACAAAATTTATATGATATAAAAGCTTGTCGCGAGATAACTTAGTTTGAAAATTGTAATTTGTACAAATTAATCTCGCGATAAGCTTTTTTATCATATAAATTGTGTAATAACGTTATAAGTTGATAGTAAAAGTTTTTTGTAAAAGTTAATTTTCTTTTCTTTTTAGCCCATTTAAAAAAAAACTTGTTTTTTAAAAAGGGTTTTTTACTTTTAATTTATTTTTCTCTGTTTTAGCACATTTAAATAAAAGCTGGTTTTTGAAAAAAAGTTTCTACTTTTAATTTATTTTAAACTCGCATTTGTATTCTCAGGGGGGGGGTTTTCATTCGATTAAATGAAAATAATACGAGTATTGGAGTATTTCTAAACAATATATTGAAAATGAGATAATTTTTTGAAAATTCCCTACATTTGCCTTATATTACAATATCTGTCGTTTTCCCCTACGCTTGACATTTTCCGAAAAAAAAAATCCCTACAAAAAGGGAAAATTCCGTACTGTTGGCATCACTGGTTCAAATAATCAAAAGTCATAATGGTGATGCTTTTATCGGAGAAAAAATTAAAAACATGACAATTAAAAAATGATTTGAAATATAATCAAAAACTATATACGAATGAAAAATACTCACTAACGATTATAAGAACTCTTATTAAATTGCTCAAAAAAGAATGGGAAAACTGTATCACAAATTATTCTTTGACATGGTTGTATTTCATAAAATCTACTAAAACCAAATCAAAAAAGGTTTTAGGATGGTTTTAACCAAATTGTATTGTATGGTAAAACCAGGTTTGATTGGATTGAATGATTGTAACGTTAAAATCAATATTTGTATTAAAACCTTAAATGTAGAAACACTTTTAGCGACTATTGTCTGAAACATTTGGAAGTGTTGCATTGTTGTACTGATTCCGGACAGTGATCGATTTTTCGACCACCAAAAATTATGGGCATTTAAAAGTAAGAAAACTTGTTATTCAAAAATCATATTTCGTCGATTCTTATAATATATTATTTATGCTTTAAGAAGATTGCGAAACAAAAAACTACATATTTTTATTTACCATATATTTTTTTAATTGCAAAAATCGTTACAAATGTTCATTATTAAATCCTCTTACCATATTTTATTATATAAATACGTGACCGGGCCGCAGCCATTGCTAAGAGAAGCACAAAAATAAAAATGCTTAAAACTTTCATTTTCCTTTTTTAGCAGCTATAAAATCTTATGACAACTTTAATAAACTTTTGAATTAGACTGAAAACTTTCGCTACACGTTTTAGTATTTATAGTAAAAATTTGAAATACTTTCTCAGAAATAAACAACAACACTTCTAAGCGTTTATTTAAAAAAGTGATGTATTCGGCTATGCCAAATCCTATGTACTCTTCACTTTAGTGAAATAATTTTGGAGAATATAAAATAATAATTATAACACTTTTAAAAATAATAAGAATTATTTCTAATGATAAATAAACCCTTTGTAATAAACTTTATGAGATAATCTCTTAACTTGCTTCAGGTCGCTGACATTCTGTAATTTTTGAACGGCAAAAGTTCATCGTTAAGAGCTATTCTGTAATGAAATTTAAACAATTTATGTCGATAAAAAATATCGGTAGTCAACGACAGAAAAAAATTCTTATTATAAAATTACGATAATAAATGCAAAAGTTTAAAAGTAAAAAGGCCAATTAATAATACAAAAAGAGTTAGCAAGCCCGACCCTACACCACAGTACTTGGTACCCATGGACAAGCATGTATTATGAGATGACATAGAAGCCGTTATAAAATTTACTTATCAGCAATTTTCAGGAGTAAGGTCAAACATATACCGATTCTAATACAATTTGGTAAGATGATTTAGGTTGCCGTAAAATATTTTGTAACTAAATTACACCTAAATACCAACAACTTTACTTTTCGAAGCCTTCTTTATACCCTCCACCACCAGTGGTGAATGAGGTTATACTAAGTTTGTCATTCGTGTGAAACTTTTTTATTATTCATCTCAGACCCCATAAAGTTTTAAATATATTCTGGGTCCGTGAGTAATTATAAGCCGATTTAGCCATGTCCGTCTTTTGAACACACACTCACTTTCAAACAATTAAAAAAAAACAATGTTGGTTTCAAATTGTTTCCAGTAATCATAAGCAATTTGAGGTTGAAGCCGAGCAAAATCGGTTCAGAAGGATACGAGTTATGAAACTCAAAAAAAAACTTGATAATTTTCTTATAAAAACGAACTAAATGGTGGCGGAATTCGTTTTATATGAAAACATATCACACTACTAAATTTCCCACTCTCGGAAATCATTTAAATACGCCTTAAGCCCATATAGCAAATATAGATTTTGTGGTCAAATTTAGCCTTTTATGGTTAGAATTAACATCGCGCAATTTTGTGATATTCGACGCATAATTTACCATAGATCCCACTGAAACCAAGCTCTTAAAATATATCAAAGATTTTGGAGGTAATCAAAAACTCGGCACAGCCAAATATAGCACTCTGACTTGTTACTTATCAAATTCATTTGTTAAGCTTAACCTGAAATAAACTAGAAAATAGAATACTAGTAGTAATTCTTAAGCTTTTGATATCATTTCCAGAACATTTTAGCTTAAAATTTTACGGTCTGATTTTAGAAGACATATTTTGAAAACAATACATAGGAACTGTAAAAAATCGTCCTTTTTTTCGTATGGTGAACGGAAAAACCGAATGTAGCACTCTCACTTGTAATACCCTCCACCTCTAGTGGGTATACTAAATTGTTCATTCCGTTTTAAAATTTTTTAATATTTATCTAAAAACCGTTAAAGTATACATATATATTCTGGGTCAAAAAACGTAACTAAAATGATTTCGAAGTAAAAATAGTTTTATATGACAAACAATTACGTGGCCAAATTTCATTCGGATTGGTCCATTGTTTACCATATGCCCCATTTAAAGCGTATTTTTGCAAAATATCGCAACGCAAAAAGAATTCAGATTTAATGCGGAATTAACAGAAAAATGTATAAATATTATTGACTTAATAATGTTTTTCTTTGACGTGGCCTTTTTTTTGAAATATTTTTTATATGAGTTGTTTTTCTAAAAAATGTTACACAGCTGTTTTGGTGCTTTTTAAAGCAACAACAAGTTTTTATATAAATAATTTCTATTTACTTACTTTAACTACACCATTTTAGTTTTTAACTTAAAGTACCATTTTTTTATAGAACAAAAGAAAAAAAAAATTAAAAATACATCTAACAAGAAAAAAAATAAAATAATAATGCGGAATAAAAGTGTAAATTTTATCGACTTAATGTGTTTTTTAACATTTTTAACTACACTGATGCTGGACAGACTAGTGATGTGACGAATATCAATTATTCAAAAACGCGAATTCGAATATCTGCGCAAATATACGGCGACTACGAGTATACAATCGGAGCTTTAGCGCCAATCGATCTTTCAAATTTAATTGAATAATCGGGAGATTGATTGCATTGATAGCAATAAATTGTATAAAAAAACTGTCCCGCTACTAAATGAATTTTACATTATTATGACATTCCGATGACTAATTTGGAAATTATCAATTTCGCACCTGAATGCCACTACCGAAAATCTTAAAATTTTAACACTTACATTGTAGAAGGGAACAAAATTGAACTTTTTTTGTGCGACTTGGAACTTAATTGCCAACTTTTACTAATTTGAGTTTGCTGATTTCAAATCAAATCTCCATTTTTCTCCATCAGCTCGACTTTTTGAGATATGCGGTTATGTCCTAAGGCACTTTCACTTCATATATTGGAATAACTTGAAAACGGTTCACCATATTCAGTTAAATATAAAATCCGAAGCTCGGCAACAATATTATTTTTAAGCCGTGCTTACATATTTTTAAATTTGTCCAGTAGTTTCAGAGATATCGTTGAAGTTTTGAACAACTTTTGATTTTGTTCACAATTTACTAGGATATTCATACGATTAACCGTTGTTTGAATAATCGAATAATTTTGAGCGATTAACTGTTCGAATAGTTTAAAATTGCTTATTTTAGATGAACGAATAATTCGAAAAATATATGTCGATTAATCGATTAATCGAAAATTTGTTTTTTCAGAGTATTAGATTTTTCTTTTATGTAAAAAACAAGCCGGTACGTTTTAAATACCCTTTTATTGTTTTTTAACTCAGGAGCATTTCCTTCGAGTAATAATTTTTTTAAATATACTACAAAGACTGAAACTAAAGAGTTTGGGAATAATTCATTTTTGAGTGTTGAGTACAGACTTTAACCACAATGAATTAGATGAAGAAGATGATTTTTTTTAAGACAAATGAAAATAACCTTCTACCAGGACATAACAAGACTATTAAAAGTAATAAAAAAAAGATTCAATTGGTATAATGGAAGACTACCAATTTTAAGAACAGACAAGAGAAAGAAAGTAAATCATGTTTAATCAAAACAAAATAAATAAATCGTTTTAAACATAAAGATTTAAACCGTATTCTCTTTTTGAAACAATATTTTAGAAGATTAGCAAAACATCGATTAATTGAATACCCTACAATTTACTTAGAAAACTGTAGTGATAAAAATCGCGAATTCCATAAAAAAAAATATTGTTTAATGTGCATGTTGGAACAAAATTGAACTTTTTTTTAATTTGACGGGAACTTTATATTGTAAACGAAATCAAAAGTTGTGCCCCGATTGCAATGAATTAAAGCTCATTTCATTCGAAATATGTTTAGCAAAATGTTTTTTGACGAAAACTGTGATTTTGCTCGCATTTTTTATTTTTTTTATTAATTTTCAAATAACAAAAAATTTATTTTTTTTAAATTTTTATTTATTTTCTTCAACGACATCTCTAAAACTACTGGGCAAATTTGAAAACAATGTAAGCGCGGCTTAAAAATAATATTATTGCCGAATTTCGGATTCGGACGAATATGGTGAACCGTTTTCAAGTTATTCCAATAAATGTATTAAAAGTGCCTTAATTTTGGATATAACGGTATGTCTCGAAATGTCGAGCTGATAGAGAAAAATGGAGATTAGATTTGAAAGCAGCGACCTCAAATTAGTAAAAATTTGCAATAAAGCTCCAGGCCTCAAAATGACTGTCCCCCAGTGTTATTATTATGTAAAGGCTAAAAGCACTACGCTCCAAAGGATCTTTTGTTTAGCCACAAAAGTAGATTAGGGCTGCAAATAAAGCCAACTATTCTACACGGTGAGGGGTTGCATACATCACCAGAAGTCATTAAGATAACTCCAAGGAATGCCGTTTTGCTTGCATACTTATACTAACTTACTTTCAGATTTTGTTTTCCCACTCTTTTTTGACGGTTTTACTTAGTAATTCAGTGTTGTTTTGAGAAAATAATTTCGCAGACGCAGATTGGTGGTTTTTCACATACATATTTAATTTATTCTGTTTTCTTTTCTACACAAAATATATCACCTTCTGAAAAGGTGCACGTATAAAATGTCTTGCCAACCCTGTAATAAAGCTGTTTGATGAGAACAAGACACAAGTTATGAAAGAGTTTAATGCCCTGTTTTGAATACCTGATAAAAAGATTTTCTTCATTATTACAGATCATTTTTAAACGCTTTTTGTGTTTTTTAACCGATAAAAGCGATTTTTAGAAAGCTATTTTCGGCTATGCCGAATCTTATATATCCTTCACTGCGATAAGAACCGAAAGTTATATAAATATCATTCTTTAGATGTAAATAAATCTATTTTGTACCACGCCTACTTCTCCAATAACGCCTTTTTTTGTCGGATGTTGTGTATCCATAAAGGCTAGATTACACTATTATACATTGTATTAATACATGTCAAAAACTCAAGTAATATGACAAAGTGTGAATGCAATGTGTCACAAATATTACGAAAAAAGTTTGACATCCCATACGACTTAATCGTTTTTTGAAAAATTTCATTTTAACAAAAGCATGTTCATGTGTGATATTGTGACTACAAACTGTAATGTTACATTAGATTTTTTGACAGTCACAACAAAACTCATTAGATTTCCATCACACAAAGTATTATGGAATACGTATGAAATGTGTGATGGTGTAAACTAGCCTTAACCAAGACGCTTGTTCTTTATTTGCAAGCTTTGGCTCTTGCCGTTTCCTGAACGTACAGAAATCTAAGTTCCTCTGAGCAGTTTGAGATTAAAATCTAGCAAAATCGGTTCAGTAGAAAAAGAGCTATCAACTCAAATGCGGAACCGCACCGATTCTCGTTTAATTTTGCACAAACTCGTTTAATATGACTTCAAATCGCACTTAACTTTTTTGAAGATGGATCCATAATTTACCATATGACCAATATTAAGACGAAGGAGAAGCTAGAGACGTAATTAGTCAATTCACAAGGTATCCTAACATGTCATATTGTCAAAATGTCCTAATATTTCACAATGGTTTAAAAATATTGTTGTACGGCTCAGCCGCTCAGCGCTGGACTTTTCTGATTAATTACGACAGCACAATAAACACAGCAAGCAACGTTCTATTTATTTAAGACACTTTTTGTTAACAAACCAACAACAATATTTTTAAACCATTGTGAAATATTAGGACATTTTGACAATATGACATGTTAGGATACCTTGTGAATTGACTAATTGTGAAATTTGGAATTAAGAACAAAATTTGAACAAATCTGAAATGATGGTACTGAGAAATGGGGCAGACTTTCTGCCCGTGAACAATGGATATTTAAGGGTGAACCTATTAGAGTGACAAATGAATATACTTATCTCGGAGTAACAATATCACCTAAAATGTCATTTAGAAAGCATATAGAAATCTGAAAAAAACAATATTAACGCCACTTGGAAAGAATTTTTAGCAAAAAAAGAAATAGGTTTAAAGGCAAAATGGAATCTTTTCCTATCAGTGTGTCGTGCAATCCAGTCGTATGATGCTCAAGTATGGGGTTATTCGTTATTTGAAGAAGTGGACAAACTTCAACGCTTTTTTTTTAAAAAGATACTTAAACTGCCCTCATTTACTCCAACATACGCATTAATGTTGGAAACTGGTATAGAAAATAATTATATATACACACTAGATTTGCACCTGAGATACATTATAAAAACTTTATTTGATTATAATGATAACCGTTTACCAAGTAAGCTAACCGAACTCACTATAGAAAGAAATTCCTATTGGTATAAACACATTGAAAAATTAGCTAATGATGTAGGCTCGATACAAATTTCTGAGTGCGTTTAAAGAGAAGACTGGGAACGCCTTAGACTTGATATACTAACTGGGCTTAAAAGAAAAGAAAGACAACAGGCTACTACGACAAACCGTTTTTTTTTTTTCAAAACTCAACTACAGGGAGCAACAAACATATTTTGAAATCTTTATATAAATCGGCAAAGGCAAAACAGTTAAGAACACTTTCCGTCTCTGTTTGTCAACCGATTTAAACAAAAAAAAAAACACCATTTAATAGGCATTTACTTACAGAAGTGCACAATGTTTATTTTATTAAGATTGTAAAAAGGGTAAAAATTCGGTGACGTAATATCTCCAAAACTAGAAAACAAAAAAAAAATTATACTTATCGTTGTTCATTAAATAAAATAAGCGGACAATGGTCTGGTTCTCTTTGCAATTCGGCCCTTTCAGAGAGTAAACTGGTATAACCTTTATTTTGGAACTTTTGTGTTCCCCATTTATCTTTTAAGCCAATAAGTATAGAAATAAAGGCTATACCAAATTCGTATCTTATCTAAAAAATACAAATATAACCTTCGTACTTTTTCGAAATTCGAACGTTTTTAGGAATATAATCGTACCTATTAGTGCGTTTTTTTCAAAAACATTTTTCTCTGTATATTGACATATATGGGGAGATATAATTTTAAGAAAGGGGAAATACGGGAAATTTAATTACTTTCTTTTACTTTTCTGTAGCGCCGGGGTTGCGGGTTCGATTCCCGCCAGAGACTCTGGTCTCCTGCGTATAGCTTCGCGGGATTAGCATAGGTAATATTAAAAAAAAAAAAAAAAAAGTAAAACTTAGAGGGGTAAAATTTACCACCACGTCATTAACCCTCCGATGAGTGACAGTTCTGAACTTCACGGCCGTGTGAAAAGGTCCCTACGGACCTTTTTTGTAAATCATTTTTTTTTTTCATATCAAAATTTTTTTTGTTTTTATTGCTTATAACTTAATTCTACATACAAAAATAATTTTTTTAATTTTTTTTTTTTTTGCTTGAATTTTCTTAAGACTATTATAAAAAAGTTTAAAAATTATTGTTGTTGAGCGTGTACTTCTTGTCCCCCGCCCTGTGCGCAAGTGTTGCATCGATGTAAAAGTGTGCTATGTTCTCCGCAAACATCATCCCTAATGTCTTTGAGTTTAGGTCTTTGTGTTCAGAACAAGTAAATTATGTGTTGAAACAATAAAAAAATTATAATGATGCCCAAAAACATGCATTTATTAGTGAAATTCAGTACAAGGTCCATACGGACCGCGTACTATTCTCACTAAAACCTCAATTACTCCTAAAGTAATGCTCCGATCGGCTTCCAAAAGATGCGCAACAAAATACTCTTGGAATACAGAGTAACTTTGGGGGGGGGGGGTTGTAGTGGCCGAAATAGGAGTAATTTCAGTTTGAAAAGGCAAAAAGGTCCCTAGGGACCTTCTCACTCATCGGAGGGTTAAGTATGTCCCAAAATGTCACCTCTACAGTTAAAGGTTAAATAAATTGCTAATTTTAACATTTAGATGCTAGTAAATACAATTTTAATTGTTAATCGTTGAAATGTCTGTTTTAGTCACTCTCTTTTGAACATGCTTCCAAAAACCTATTGTCTTTTCTCGATGTCTTTCCAAAAATTTCTAATATCCATATCCCTTTCAGACCGTGATGCATCGTGATGCGGGTGGATTTCGGTCTCAATATTTTTGCTTTTATTTGACCAATGTCAAATAGACCCGCATGAGTCGATTGCGCTGATTGTTCTTTATGTTTGTGTCTCACATTACTCCGCTATTCGCTTTACCGTTACTTGAATTATTGCAAAATTCTCGTATCACATTTCAGTTTTGACAAAATGAGTCGCAGAAGAAACTTCTTTTTTTAATTACAAAAGTAATAATCGTTAACAAATAGTGAAGTGGGCATATTTTAACAAAGCAAAATGGTAAATTTTAGTAATTAGAGCCAATTGAAGTAATTTGATGCAATAAAAATGAGTTTTGGCTAAAAATTTCAACGAGTTTCATCAAATGTTGTTGTACTAAAAATCATTGAAGGATATAAAAATGGTAAAACCTAAAAATTAAATATATATTCTCCTACGAATTAGAGACCTTATATTCTAAAAATGATGACAAAATTCTCAGTAGCTTAGCGTTAGCGTTATGTCTGAAAGGGATATACATACAAATAAAAAAACATGAAGATTTGTAAAAACAAACATGAACACTCGTTTCGTGTCCTCTGTTCCCTATCCCGATCGCCAACGAACAAAACAAACGAGTTTGTTAGACATGTCTAAAAAGACACTGTGTAAACTCCCTCTTTGTCATTCGTATGAAACTTTTTTATTATTCATCTCAGACCCCATAAAAATTTAAATATATTCTGCGCCGTTGTGTAATTCTAAGACAACTTAGCCATTTCCGTCTTTTGAAAACACACTCACTTTCAAACTTAAAAAACAAACAATGTTGGTTTCAAATTGTTTCTAGTTATCATAAGCAATTTGGGATTGAAGCCCAGCAAAATCGGTTGAGAAGGATAAGAGTTATGAATCAAATGTGGAACAACCACACAAAAATGTTTCATAATTTTGTTACAAAAATGAAAATAAATGATGGCGGAATTCGTGTTATATAACTATAAATTACACTGCTGAATTTCCCACTCTCGGAAATCATTTAAATACGCCTTTATCCGTAACGAATACCGATATTTTAATAAAATTTGGTCTTTCATAGCTTTATAAGACTTAAGATCACAGTACAAACTTTGATGAAGATTTACCGTACACCCCATATAAAGTCCACTCTCAAAAACATTTAAATACGCCCAAAACCGTAGCAAATATAGATTTTGTAGTCAAATTTAGCATTTTATGGTCGGAAATAACATCATGCAATTTTGTGATAATCAGCGCATAATTTACCATAGATCCCACTGAAAGCAGGCTCTTATAATATATCAAAGGTTTTGGAGGTTATCAAAACCTCGGCACAGCCAAATATAACACTCGAACTTGTTATTTATCAAATCTTTTTTTTCAGCTTAACCTGAAATAAACTAGAATACTAGAAGTAATTCTTTAGCTTAAAATATGATTTCTAGAACATTTAAGCTTGAAATTTTACGGTTTTATTTAGAAGACATATTTTGAAAGCAAAACATTGAAACTGTACAAAATCCTCCTTTTAGTCTTATGTGGAAGGATACATGAGATTCGGCAAATCCGAATGTAGCACTCTGACTTGTTATAAGCCCCCCCCCTACAACTAGTGGATATACTAAATATGTCATTTCGTGTTAAATTTTTTTTAATATTTATGTCAAAACCTATAAAGTGTATATCGTCGGTCACAGGTTGACAACTATTAACATGTTTTTTTGTACTTTTCAGGAGACAAAAAAAAAACGTTATTACTCCGTTACTTAACCGTGTTGGAAGTAAATAAAAAAAAACCAAAATTAGTAGGAGATATTTATTGTAAGATGGTGTAAAGAAAACAAAGGTATTGAAATAATTTCAGATTAAAAAAAAATTAAAATAAATAATACGAGTTGACAATTTCAAAAAATTTAAAAGTGAGTTAAGAGTTGTCAACCTGTGACCGACGATATATATTCTTTGTCCTTGAGAAATTCATATTCAATTAAGCCATGTCCATCTGTCTGTCTGTCTGTCCGTCGGTTGAAATCACGCTCACTCTCAAAAGAATATACTGAAAAACAATGTTGATCCCAAGTTGTTTCTAGATTTCCAACGCACTTTGGGATGGAAATCTAGAACAATCGGTTTATTAGGAAAAGAGTTATGAGCCTGAGTGTGTAAGAACCCCTTAAAAAAGTCACCTTTTTTACAAAAACTAATACAAGCTGATGACGCCATATACCGATTCTCATTAAATTTTGCTCAAATTTGTGATATATGAATAGAAATCATAGTACACAATTCTGATATGTTCGGTCAGTAATTACCCATATGCCCCATATAAAACCGACTCTCGTAAAACACTTAAGTAGGTCAAAAAACGTAATCAATAATGATTTCGTAGTAAAAATTGTACTGACATAGTTTTATATGACTAACAAACATGTTGCCAAATTTGGTTCGGATTGGTCCATTACTGGCCATAGGCCCATTTAAAGCGTACTTTTGCAAAAGATCGCAACGCAAATATAATACAGATTCATTGCGGAAGTAACAGAAAAAGTATAAATGTTATTGACTTAATAATGATTTCTTTAACTTGGCTTTTTCTTATTATTTTTTATTTGAGTTGTTTTTAAAAAAATTTTACAAAAAAATTTACACAGCTGTTTTGGTGCTTTTTAAAGCAACAACAACACTGAAAAGTTTTTTAATAAATATTTTTTAGTCACTTATTTCAACAACACCATATTGGTTTTTAACTTAAAGTATAATTTTTTTGATAGAACAAAGAAAAAGAAATCTTACCAAAAAAAAAAAAAAAAAAAAAAAAAAATAATGCGGAACAAACAGAGAAAAGTGTTAATATTATTGACTTAACAATTTTTTTTTTTATTGTTAACTTAAGCCATAACGAAACATGAGGGACTACACTGATGCTGTACAGACTAGTGATAAAACGAATACCAATTTTTAATATTCGGAAACGCGAACACGAATATCTGCACCAATATACGCCGAATACGAATATACAATCGATTGCGTGGATAGAAATAAATTGTACAAAAAACTGTTACGCTACTAAATGAATTTAAAATTATTATGACATTCCGATGACTAAATTTGAAATTATCAACTTCGCCCCTGAATTCCTCTACTGAATATTTTTAAGTTTTTACACTTTCAATATTATTATGTAAAGGCAAAAAGCACTGCGGTCAAAAGGTTTTTTTGTTCAGCAATAGTGTTCACTGAAGTATGCAAGGGCTACAAATTAAGCCAATTATTCTACACGGTGAGATATTGTATACGTCACCAGAAATCATTAAAATAACTCCAATGAACGTCATTCTACTTGCATATTTTTTCTAACTTACTTTCAGCTCTCGTTTACGCTTTTACTTAGTCATTGAGTGTTGTTTGGGAGAAAATATGTTCGCAGATGCTGCAGCTACCTGTTTTATTCATTATGTTTTCTTTTCTACACAAAATACATCACCTTCTGAAAAGGTGCGTGCATAAAATGTCTTGCCGACCCTGTAATAAATCTGTTTGACGAGAACAAGACACTAATTATGAAAGAGTGGAATGCCCAATTATTAAAACCTGACAAAAAGTTTGTTCTTCATTATTACAGCTACTTTTTAAACGCTTTTTGTGTTTTTTTACCGATAGAAGCGATTTTGAGAAAGTTATTTTCGGCTATGCAGAATCTTATATATCCTTCACTGCGATAAAAACGGAAAGTTATATAAATACCGTTCTTAAGATTTAAATAAATCTATTTTGTGCCACGCTTCTTCCCCAATGCCGCCTACATTTTGCCGGATGTTGTGTATCCATAACCAAGACTCTTGTTCGTTATTTGCATACTTTGGCTCTCGCCGTTCTGCGGATTCACAGAAATATAAGTTCCCCTGAGCAGTTTGAGATTGAAATTTAGCATAATCGGTTCAGTAGAAAAAGAGTTATGAGCCCAAATGTTGATCAATCTCCCTAAAAAATTTATATTTTGGTGGCAGAATCCACCGATTCACGTTTAATATTGATTAAACTCGTTTAATATTACTGTAAATCGCACTAAAATTTTTTGAAGATGGATCCATAATTTACCATACCCCAATATTAAGGGGAATTTCGAAACAAAAAATTCAAGAAGCATCAAATTCCAGAAAATATTATTACTCTATCAAAATTTGGTATAATTTAAATTTTTATTTAATATCAAATTTTAACGTTACTGACTGACTGGCTAACTGACTGATTTATCATCGCACAGCCTAAGCCCCCGAAGCTAAAATCTTTTTGCCCCGGAGTTTGGTCTCTCCGCAAATCGATCCACTAAGCCGGGATTTTTGGAAATTCGAATGTTTAGGGAGTAAAAAGGGTAAAATCGGCAACCTCATATCTCCCAAACTAAAAGAGATACAAAATAAATGTAATACTTATCGTTGTTCTTTTGAAAAATAAGCGGACAGGTGTCTGGTATCCTCTATTTTGGTACTTTTTTGTCACCCCTTCTATCTTAAAAACCTGCGAAACTTATCGAAATTCGAACGTCGTAACTCTTTTTGATATTTTTTTACGAAACATTTTTCTCCATTCATTGATTATGGGCTCCCTCTTCAATATTGAATATTCCGATACTTCAATGGCGAGAAAAAAAGTACGAAAAAAGGGGAAATACGAAAAATTTAACTTCTTTCTAAGTGAAAGTGAAATCAAAAAGTTATTTTATAACAGCAATTATGTGAATTAACAAACAAAATTCCGTATAAAATAGTTATTTTTTAACGTAAAAATAAAAGATCGAAACAAACGTCTAAAAAAAGATGTTTATTTCGCCGTCATAAAATAAAACTCATTTCAGGCATTTTATTTCGCCGTCATTAAATGAAACTAATTTTAGAAGTTTTTTTTTCGTCAGAAAATAAAACTCACTTCGGTTTTACTTTTCCCGTCGGAATCAAATTTGCATATTCAAACAATTTATTTTGCATTTTGTTTATAGAAGAAAAAAAATCTGATTTTTTTTCATTAAATAATTGTGAAAATTAGTTCAATTTGTTTTTGATATTTAAAAATATTTCCAAAGAAATAAATTTTCAAATATCGGCCACCATCAGAATGGTCTGATATGTTTTTCGTCATCATTTACTTTGAAAATTTGATGTATTTAACTCAACAATTTTAACAAATAGAATTTGGAATTTTTTGTTTCTTTTTGTGAATTAAGTTATGTTTAAATCAGCATAAACTCTTCAAAAGAGTTTAATTTTATGACGGCAAAATGAGTTTTTTTAAGTAGGAACAAATAAAACTCCTCAAATGAGTTTTATTTTAGACGGAAAAAATAAAACTCTCATTTTGAGAGTTCTAGCGCTTTTGAATTATATTGGCACATCTGTGAGAGTAATTGAAATCTTAAATTTACTACCGTTAACATTATTCATAAATTGTTTAATGACCAATCGCGTACCATTGCACAGCCGTGGTGGGTTCAAATTCCGAAGTAAAATAACCGGAGATCCAACTTTCAGTCGTCTAAGGTGTAGTGCTATACCTGGAAAACCCAGTAAGTTTAAAAGATCTGTTGGGTAATTTATAGCTTTTTTTGTATCACAAGCTGAATCTATCGAATTGTATGATACGAAGTTGCCTGACAACGACTGCTGTACCTTGAAGTTTAACTTTAGGATTCTTGGTAAATTTTTACCACTAAAATCTTCTCTTGGTCTGGCCACACCACAATTACAACAGCTAAGAACACCAAGTAAATAAAAAGTAAATGAATATATTTTTAATTAAATATGTGTTTGCTTATAATTTTAGATTATACGAAATTGTTTTATTATTATATTATTTTATTCAGCATGCAAGTCATCGAAAATGTAATCTTTAGCAATGCGCAAAATGCTTTTTCGCAAATACCACAGCTGAAAAGAGTTTTGCCTCTGGTTTTTGTAGGTAAATTGAATTTAGCACATAACGGGCTGCAGTTGTCAGATTTGATTCAAACTTAATTCATTCAATTCAGAACATATAATTTATAGAATTCACATTTCTGTTTTGTTTTAATATTGTGTGCTATTTGAAAGATATTGCAAACAACAAAAAAAATTTGGTCTGATTAAAGCTCTTTGGATATTGCTCATATAAAAATACTAAAATTGCGATTAAAAATGGGAGGGTCAGGGTAGGAGGTTGAAAATTTGGGGTTCTAGGTATTTTTTTAAGCCAAATAAAAACAAAATGCGAAAAAACATTTTTGCCAAGAAAATTAAAAAAAAATTTTGATAGGGATGCCCTAATGACTTACCAGAGACACCTTAAAAAAATTTCATAAAAAGTCGGTTGAGCCGTTTAAACACAAACATCGTGACACGATAAATTTATGTATAGATTTCCAATTTTTAATTTTTTATAATTGTAATTTACAAATTTTTTATCCAAGTCGAATCGTTGTTTGAAAGCCATATTGGACGGCTGTGTTTTTCTATTCGCGTTTTAACTAAAATATAATTAAATCATTGTGAAAGTAAATATTTTATAGTTATGCTTATAATTAATGGAAATTTTATGATGTTTAAACGAAAAAAAGGAAAGTGTTTTTGTATGGGTAAAAGTGCTTTCTTGTTTTCTCTGGGAATATCACCAAGATGTTTGGATCCTTGGCGAATATTCTGGAGCTCTAGCCCAAATCCACCCCTAGATACAGTCTATCCCCCACGAAACGTATGGGCGCTTCGTCCGGACCACTATAGGACGTAATCGACGTTTTTCAAGGCTTAGTTTTAATTTGTTTTATGGCAAATACGCTACAAGCAAGCAAAATTACAATATGTAAATTAATGAACATTTTATTTAAAATATAACAGAAATATAGAAAATGAACGATGAATAATAAAATCAATACATTTTTAATGGCAAAGATTGTTATAAAAGGAGTGGTAATCTTTGTGCATATGTTGCTTTTATGTTTGGAGGCTTTAAAATTTTGATTCAATAATTTTAAGTCGAGATGGAAATAAACCCCGCTGCATTTAAAAAACAATCCATGGATGTTGATGACTTTTGCATCCCCAGGGCGAATTAAAATAAAATTTCCTTAAAGAATGTATAGTCAAAATAGTTGACTATGTATGGGTGTGCCTGCTTAACATAATGAAGTGTAGAGTACATTGGAGATGTAAATAATTTTTCTAGGGTTGAGTGAACGCTATCGACTTTCACCATTGTCTGACCTGTTTCTAACAGAATCTGCTCCAACTCTTGACCAGTAGCTGCAGAAAGATTTGCCAAAGCGCTACGTAGGACTTTGTTTTTATTTTGGTAGCTACATCCATCTCATATTAGAATAACATTTTTATACGAAGCGCAGTAAATTTTAATAAAATATACTATACAGCTTAGTAGTATATTTATGGGGCTTCTGTTTATTACCTTTGCTCCCTACGTGATTCCCATAAGGAGGAATTTTCAAATTTCAGTTGGCTCCCAACTTATTTTCCCATAAGGAGGAATCTTTTTCTCCCATAGGGAGAATTTGTAATTTAAATTTTACTTTAAATTAAATTTTTTGTTCATTTTAAATGTTTTGCTCCCAACGTATTTTCCCATAAGGGGGAATTTTGAATATAAACAAAATGAAATTTTTTTTAATATTTTAGCCATTCATCTACCGATTCAGATTTCATTACCGAGACAAATTTCTTTGAAGGGCCGGATTGCAGTTTTTAGGATTTATCCATTTTTGACAAACATCAATTTTTCACCTTTAGCAGCTGGTAAATAACATTCATAGTGATATTGCTTTTACATTTTTTGTTGTTAGGCCTCGACGAACTGAAGTATCGCAATGCACAACTAATCCATTAATATAAGCCGTTCTTGCATCTCATGAGGGCAAATTCCAAAAATATCGAAAAGTTTCTTCTCTTTCCTCATCATAAGCCGCAACACGCAGAAAGGAGTTTTTAGATTTAATTTCTAATTTCTGGTTTATATTTCAAACTTATGGGTTTTAAATGTTTTTCTAAAATACGCAGTTTTTTATGCTTCTTTTTTTTATCATTTGTACCAATATCTTCTCTATTATCACTTAAACAGGGTTCATTAATGTCTTCACTTAATCATGTTTTTTCATTTAAGACCAAAGTATTTTCAGTGTAAATTTTATATCTTTATACTGTGCCCATGTTCTGTAACACCCGTCCCAAACAAATTTTCGATTGAAATGTGGGAAATAAAACAAAAATGTTATAAATTTAAACAAACAACTCTTTTTCTCACTTAACTGCGTCTGTAACTCGCCAATTTACAGAAAAAGTGTGTCTGTAAATTTTTTGTGAAAAAGTTTCTGCTTCACGTTCTAAAATAAACTCACGCATAAGAACGCTAGAAAATATATAAGAAATGCAATGAATAATAACACGGAAGAGGTAAGTATTTTGTTCTTGTCAGATTTTTTCATTGTTTAATTATTTTGCTTTGCACATTTTTGAAAAATATACGAATTATTCCAAAGCTACCCAGAAAAAACTTTACTTACCAGGTAAGTTAGCAAGTAATGTTGGAGACATATAAACACTACTTATTTTTTAGTTGAATAACTACTTATTTTTGTTGGGTTATCCACAAAATGCAATAAATTAGTTAGTTAGTAGATACAAAGTATAAGCAAAAACAAGAACTTTTATATGATATATCTTAAAACTTTTTATATACCTAATGTGTCTTCCAGGGCCACAGTTATATTCTGTGAAAATTTCAAGATGATCGGTCAACTGGTTTGGCCTCCTATAAGGCACAAATATATATATATATACAAACATACATTCACTTTTATATATATAGATATTTCAAAAATGTATTTCTATAACATAAAAAAAATTTAATTAGTTTAAGATGTCATATTATATTTAAACAATTGGGGGGTTCACAAGGTGTCATAAAGTCATATGTCTTAAAATAATAACATGAAAAAATACGACTGTTGTGAGCAACCCCTCATAATTTAATGTGCTATTAATTACGACTGCACAATAAACACAGCAAGTAACGTTCTATTTATTTAAGACACTTTTTGTTTACAAACCAACAACAATATTTTTAAACCATTGTAAAATGTTAGAACATTATGACAATAAACCATGATAGCACACCTTGTGAATACCCCAAATATGTATTGCAAAGCGCACCAGCTTAAACTAGTTATATAATTAGTCAATTCACAAGATATCCTAACATGTCATATTGTCAAAATGTCCTAATATTTCACAATGGTTTAAAAATATTGTTGTACGGCTCAGCCGCTCAGCGCTGGACTTTTTTTATTAACTACGACAGCACAATAAACACAGCAAGCAACGTTCTTTTTATTTAAGACACTTTTTGTTAACAAACCAACAACAATATTTTTAAACCATTGTGAAATATTAGGACATTTTGACAATATGACATGTTAGGATACCTTGTGAATTGACTAAATATAAATTGACTTTGATTTAAATGTTAAAAGTATACAAAAATATGTATTAGCGATACAAATAAAAAATTTATATAAAATTAACATGTTAAATTTATACAGGAAAAATTATCCTACTTCGACTGCAATTTTTTAGCACCCTGTCATTCTAGCAGTATGTCGTAAACTTTATTTTGAAGCCTAAAAACAGCCCTCTTTTAATATCTTCTGTATTCTTTAAAATATCTTAATTATTTCCAAAATTATGATTTTTGCAACGAAAGTCTTAGTAAATTTCGCCGTCAACGATATGTTTGTCTGGCGTTCTCAATATCTGCAATTTCATGTCGTCTTCGAGTGTGTTATTGTGACATGTATAACGTAACGACATAATCTCTTTTGATAGTTTTCGACATGAGTTACAGTCACCTTTTTTTCTCACTTTTTGAGAAACGATGGAATATTTTGTTTCACATGTTGTCGATGCGAGAAGTTTTCACCAAAGTTGCAGATCAAGGCTACAGGATAGAATTTTAAAAAATAAATTATTTGCCAGTAAAAGTTTTAAAAAAGCTTACCTTTTTAATTAGTCAGGATTTGCGTCTAACTCAATGAAAACTACTACTACGAAATTCCAAAAAAAAAAAAATAATTTAAGGGCAAATTATTTATGCCCACTACTGAAATATTCTAACTGTCGGTGGAGGGTATCAAAGATTCGGCAGGGTACCAGTTTGAACACTTGTGGGTGAAGTAGGGATGGTGCAAATTGAAAAAATATATCGATACATATCGTATCGATAGGTTTTAAGAGTATCGATATTTATTAATTTAAAATATTGATGTATCGAACGTATTAAGTTGAAAGTATTACTAAATTCAAAAACTTAATATACCTATGTCAATACATATTTCCATATGTACAAACATATTAAATGTACTTCCATTCTAACTTTCTATTGTTTCTTTTAATTTCAAATTTACTGCCTGTCCGTCGATTTCGAACGAAACTTTCATTCGCTTAACTTTTATTTAAAACATAAACCAATTTTTAAATTTAGTTTTTAAGCTAAGTTAGGCGAATGAAGTTTTCGTTTGAAATCGAGGGACCGGCAGTTAATTCTACAATAAAAAAGTAAAGAATACAAAAACAGTTTTATTTATTCGCCATATTAAATCTAAAAAAAAAAAATTAAATTGGAATTATATAATGCCGGATTATGTATTGCCGGCAAACGAAACTTGTGACACATACTATACAAGTAAACTGTGCAATATTTTATTTTTAATATATAAGAATATGCTCCAATAAAAAAAAAACTTATTATTTTTTTTATTATTAACATTTCAACTTTAATGAGTCTATTGCTGCTAATACGGCATACTTAAGGCCATTTCTTTGCATAATTCTAGGAAACCTATCCAGAATATTCTTTCCGCGCTTATTTATTTGTTGTCATCTCTTAAAAACCCGAAACAAAACTGATCTGTGAAATCTATGAAAATGTACAATGGAAAAACGCCATGATTTTGTTAATAGTTATTAGTTAAGAAATATAAGGCAATTCTTAAAAAACAACAGTATTGTAAGTAAGTAGTTGAGCAACGGGTAAAATGTTGAATTTTATTATAAAGAAATCTTTAAAATATCGAATTCGATAGTCGTAGATAAATATCGATGTATCGATATATGGGTATTTTTAATATCGGCGATATATATAGATTATAATGTTTTTTAAATATCGATGTTTTGATATATTGATATTTATTGCCCATTTCTAGGGTGAAGGACCAGAGTTAAGATCGGATTTCCTCATAAAATAAGTTTCATTTCTTCTTTTAAGTTTATAATATTCAATCTTTATTTCAGGATGATGTTGACTTAGCTGAGGCTCTTTCTTAACTAACTTAAATTAGACTTTACAAGTTAACAATTCATGTTTTGCACTAACTGGAATAACGTCTACGTGATATGATATGATATGATTTGTGATGTTGTTATTTCAATAGAAATTCGATTTGATTTAATTATGCTGACGTATTAAGCCAACAGGAATTCAAGTTAATTCAAAATCAGGTTGAATTGACATGAAAAACGTATGAAGAAAAATCACCAGTTAAAAATATGATACCAACCTTTTTTTTTTTCTTTGTGTATAAATGCAAAAGAGAAGTAATAAATAAGTAATTAGGCTTTACATTGGCAAGGATACATATGTAAATAGAATAATTCGGCTGTTCACATGAACACACTTTTTGTATGCAGAAGAAATCTTAGTATTAAGTTTTTAATAAATAAACAAAAATTACTTTCAACACATTGCAGGAATATTTTGTATATGACAAATACAGATTCGCAATGGTGCAATAAATAAAAATTCTTAAAATAACACATAGCACTTCTTGCAGGCTAGACGACGATATGTTCTTTTATTTTAATAATACAATTTTATATTTATTTCAATTCAATTAATTATTAAACGTACACATTGAAATATTCTTGCACTATAATTATAAGGTTTGTCTTGTTGAGCAGGAAGCCAAACCAAAAATAAGTACATAAATATAATAAATCCTTAATTTGCCGCTAACTTACCTGTTTTATTTTTTATAGCTTAGGCCATATTATCGTTAAATGAAAATACATGATTTATTGTTTTGACAATTTTTAAATAATTTATTTTTTGTGCGTTGTTGTTATTAGATTTACAAATTGTCAAACAAATTTTTCAAATTAACAAAAATTTCATTTATGTTTTGATTTGCGTCGTGGTGACTCTTAATAATTTCTCCTTCGGCCGTCATAACGTCTACAACGACCCGGATAATAACAAGGGGGGTGTGCCGCAGATTTGGGCTGATCTAAGAGAAATGTGAACATAAAAATTGTTATAACTTTGCAGTCGTCTTAGTATTTATAGTAAAATATTGAAAGAATTTCTTCAGAACTAAACACTTGTTTGAGTTTATTTGAAAACAATTAGAAGTGATGTATAGGACTATCCTGAATCTAATATTTTCTTCACTACCATGAGTTAAAACAAATCGCAACTTTTCAGATTATTTAATAAAATTTATTACAAACGCTTGATTAATCATAATTTTCGATATACTAGACAGGTTAAATGTTTATAATAAATCAAATAAATTTTCATATTGAAACAAATTACTTTGTTATCAATACACACAATCTACAAAAAAGGGCTTTATTTACGAAGTGGGAGTGTCATCTCCCATACAAAGACAATATAGGTTTCTAAACAGCCTGGGTCTTAATACACAAAAGATGGCAGAGAAAAAACATGGTTAAAAAAAGGACAATTATTTTCCGCGCAAAATAAATATGATTGTTAATAATATCGGGTTTCTATTTACCAATAAAGTGTTTACATCCCTTGAAACTTCAAATAAGGATACATTTAACAATAAAGTGATTTAATGAAATAAAGCTACAACCATGCACTTAAACATATTATTGTTAATTTTACCATATTATTGTAACCGGCTGCCATATTATGGTTAAATTTATCAATCTAAAAGCCATAGCCATATTATGGTTGCCTCCAAGAATGTTATGGTTAATTATAACCATAATATATTTGAAATTATAGCATCTTAAAAATTGGAAATCAAATGCTTGGAAATCTATTACTTATGGGTCGTCCAAGAAAGGCGGACTATCAGGCGATATGGCTATGTAGTTATATTACCAGCAACAAAATATATTTAAAAAAAAATTTAAATAAATATACTTTATAGTTGTTAATATAACTAAGTAACCATTTAACCGGCCACACTCGCTTAAGGAGAAGAGACACTGCAGCACTTTCCCAATCAGATGAGCGATAAACACCTGGCACTGGCAGGACATAAAGAAAATTTGAGGATACGATTTGTTTAATTATTGCTAGTTCATATTTAATATGTGAAGATTCAATAAATCCGTGAACAACCCAAAAGATTTATATAAAAAAATATTTTGAAATATTTCATCTCTTTGTCGTTTTTGGTTTGTATTTTATTTATTTTTATTGAGCGACATCCCAGCTAACATTTGGGTGATCATATTTTGTAAAAATGACCTAAATGAGTCTTCGCAGATCACTTTTGATTATTACAAACCGCTTTATCACTCAAGGGGTTTAAAAAGGATCCATGTATGATTCATTGATATGTTCAAATAATAAATTTTAAATGTTTTAAAGCTTAAAATATCTTATCACTTAACCGATTGTAAAAGTATTAATATATATATGACTCAATAATTAGCATATTGTTGAATAATGATGATTTTTTAATATTTGAAGTTTGTGTTCATTCGTCTCGTCAAGTTAAATAAATTAAAGTCAAAAGCCCTTTTTAAAAACAAGTTTTTTTTAAATGCGCTAAAAAGAAAAAAAATAAACTTTAACTTTAAAACTTTTACAATCAACTTATAACATTATTACAAAATTTATATGATATAAAAGCTTGTCGCGAGATAACTTAGTTTGAAAATTGTAATTTGTACAAATTAATCTCGCGATAAGCTTTTTTATCATATAAATTGTGTAATAACGTTATAAGTTGATAGTAAAAGTTTTTTGTAAAAGTTAATTTTCTTTTCTTTTTAGCCCATTTAAAAAAAAACTTGTTTTTTAAAAAGGGTTTTTTACTTTTAATTTATTTTTCTCTGTTTTAGCACATTTAAATAAAAGCTGGTTTTTGAAAAAAAGTTTCTACTTTTAATTTATTTTAAACTCGCATTTGTATTCTCAGGGGGGGTTTTCATTCGATTAAATGAAAATAATACGAGTATTGGAGTATTTCTAAACAATATATTGAAAATGAGATAATTTTTTGAAAATTCCCTACATTTGCCTTATATTACAATATCTGTCGTTTTCCCCTACGCTTGACATTTTCCGAAAAAAAAAAATCCCTACAAAAAGGGAAAATTCCGTACTGTTGGCATCACTGGTTCAAATAATCAAAAGTCATAATGGTGATGCTTTTATCGGAGAAAAAATTAAAAACATGACAATTAAAAAATGATTTGAAATATAATCAAAAACTATATACGAATGAAAAATACTCACTAATGATTATAAGAACTCTTATTAAATTGCTCAAAAAAGAATGGGAAACTGTATCACAAATTATTCTTTGACATGGTTGTATTTCATAAAATCTACTAAAACCAAATCAAAAAAGGTTTTAGGATGGTTTTAACCAAATTGTATTGTATGGTAAAACCAGGTTTGATTGGATTGAATGATTGTAACGTTAAAATCAAAATTTGTATTAAAACCTTAAATGTAGAAACACTTTTAGCGACTATTGTCTGAAACATTTGGAAGTGTTGCATTGTTGTACTGATTCCGGACAGTGATCGATTTTTCGACCACCAAAAATTATGGGCATTTAAAAGTAAGAAAACTTGTTATTCAAAAATCATATTTCGTCGATTCTTATAATATATTATTTATGCTTTAAGAAGATTGCGAAACAAAAAACTACATAATTTTATTTACCATATATTTTTTTAATTGCAAAAATCGTTACAAATGTTCATTATTAAATCCTCTTACCATATTTTATTATATAAATACGTGTCCGGGCCGCAGCCATTGCTAAGAGAAGCACAAAAATAAAAATGCTTAAAACTTTCATTTTCCTTTTTTAGCAGCTATAAAATCTTATGACAACTTTAATAAACTTTTGAATTAGACTGAAAACTTTCGCTACACGTTTTAGTATTTATAGTAAAAATTTTAAATACTTTCTCAGAAATAAACAACAACACTTCTAAGCGTTTATTTAAAAAAGTGATGTATTCGGCTATGCCAAATCCTATGTACTCTTCACTTTAGTGAAATAATTTTGGAGAATATAAAATAATTATTATAACACTCTTAAAAATAATAAGAATTATTTCTAATGATAAATAAACCCTTTGTAATAAACTTTATGAGATAATCTCTTAACTTGCTTCAGGTCGCTGACATTCTGTAATTTTTGAACGGCAAAAGTTCATCGCTAAGAGCTATTCTGTAATGAAATTTAAACAATTTATGTCGATAAAAAATATCGGTAGTCAACGACAGAAAAAAATTCTTATTATAAAATTACGATAATAAATGCAAAAGTTTAAAAATAAAAAGTAAAAAGGCCAATTAATAATACAAAAAGAGTTAGCAAGCCCGACCCTACACCACAGTACTTGGTACCCATGGACAATCATGTATTATGAGATGACATAGAAGCCGTTATAAAATTTACTTATCAGCAATTTTCAGGAGTAAGGTCAAACATATACCGATTCCAATACAATTTGGTAAGATGATTTAGGTTGCCGTAAAATATTTTGTAACCAAATTACACCTAAATACCAACAACTTTACTTTTCGAAGCCTTCTTTATACCCTCCACCACCAGTGGTGAATGAGGTTATACTAAGTTTGTCATTCGTGTGAAACTTTTTTATTATTCATCTCAGACCCCATAAAGTTTTAAATATATTCTGGGTCCGTGAGTAATTATAAGCCGATTTAGCCATGTCCGTCTTTTGAAAACACACTCACTTTCAAACAATTAAAAAAAAAAACAATGTTGGTTTCAAATTGTTTCCAGTAATCATAAGCAATTTGAGGTTGAAGCCGAGCAAAATCGGTTCAGAAGGATACGAGTTATGAAACTCAAAAAAAAACTTGATAATTTTCTTATAAAAACGAATTAAATGGTGGCGGAATTCGTTTTATATGACAACATATCACACGACAAGGTGAGTGGGTACCACCTTTAAATTTGTACTCCAAGAACATCGCAGCGCCTGTTCACCTAATTGGTGCGGCTGCAAGCGGACGTCTGTACTTATACTAAGCGGTTCGCTATACAAACGTGAAATATGTACAGCCAGTCTGATGGCTAAGATGGCAGCCCCATCATCAGAATAGGATGCAGTAGACTAATCATTTGCTCATCCGAGATATCATGATTAACGAAACCTCAAATAACATAAATGGAGGCCCTATGCTCCTTATAGGATCGATGGGAACATATATATATATATATATATATATCACACTACTAAATTTCCCACTCTCGGAAATCATTTAAATACGCCTTAAGCCAATATAGCAAATAAAGATTTTCTGGTCAAATTTAGCCTTTTATGGTTAGAATTAACATCGCGCAATTTTGTGATATTCGACGCATAATTTACCATAGATCCCACTGAAACCAAGCTCTTAAAATATATCAAAGATTTTGGAGGTAATCAAAAACTCGGCACAGCCAAATATAGCACTCTGACTTGTTACTTATCAAATTCATTTTTTAAGCTTAACCTGAAATAAACTAGAAAATAGAATACTAGTAGTAATTCTTAAGCTTTTGATATCATTTCCAGAACATTTTAGCTTAAAATTTTAAGGTCTGATTTTAGAAGACATATTTTGAAAACAATACATAGGAACTGTAAAAAATCGTCCTTTTTTTCGTATGGTGAACGGAAAAACCGAATGTAGCACTCTCACTTGTAATACCCTCCACCTCTAGTGGGTATACTAAATTGTTCATTCCGTTTTAAAATTTTTTAATATTTATCTAAAAACCGTTAAAGTATACATATATATTCTGGGTCAAAAAACGTAACTAAAATGATTTCGAAGTAAAAATAGTTTTATATGACAAACAATTACGTGGCCAAATTTCATTCGGATTGGTCCATTGTTTACCATATGCCCCATTTAAAGCGTATTTTTGCAAAATATCGCAACGCAAAAAGAATTCAGATTTAATGCGGAATTAACAGAAAAATTTATAAATATTATTGACTTAATAATGTTTTTCTTTGACGTGGCCTTTTTTTTTGAAATATTTTTTATTTGAGTTGTTTTTCTAAAAAATATTACACAGCTGTTTTGGTCCTTTTCAAAGCAACAACAACACAGACAAGTTTTTATATAAATAATTTTTATTTACTTACTTTAACTACACAATTTTAGTTTTTAACTTAAAGTACCATTTTTTTTATAGAACAAAAGAAAAAAAAAATTAAAAATACATCTAACAAGAAAAAAAATAAAATAATAATGCGGAATAAAAGTGTAAATTTTATCGACTTAATGTGTTTTTTAACATTGTTAACTTAACCCATACCGAAACATGAGGGACTACACTGATGCTGGACAGACTAGTGATGTGACGAATATCAATTATTCAAAAACGCGAATTCGAATATCTGCGCAAATATACGGCGACTACGAGTATACAATCGGAGCTTTAGCGCCAATCGATCTTTCAAATTTAATTGAATAATCGGGAGATTGATTGCATTGATAGCAATAAATTGTATAAAAAAACTGTCCCGCTACTGAATGAATTTTACATTATTATGACATTCCGATGACTAATTTGGAAATTATCAATTTCGCACCTGAATGCCACTACCGAAAATCTTAAAATTTTAACACTTACATTGTAGAAGGGAACAAAATTGAACTTTTTTTGTGCGACTTGGAACTTAATTGCCAACTTTTACTAATTTGAGTTTGCTGATTTCAAATCAAATCTCCATTTTTCTCCATCAGCTCGACTTTTTGAGATATGCGGTTATGTCCTAAGGCACTTTCACTTCATATATTGGAATAACTTGAAAACGGTTCACCATATTCAGTTAAATATAAAATCCGAAGCTCGGCAACAATATTATTTTTAAGCCGTGCTTACATATTTTTAAATTTGTCCAGTAGTTTCAGAGATATCGTTGAAGTTTTGAACAACTTTTGATTTTGTTCACAATTTACTAGGATATTCATACGATTAATCGAATAATTTTGAGCGATTAACTGTTCGAATAGTTTAAAATTGCTTATTTTAGATGAACGAATAATTCGAAAAATATATGTCGATTAATCGATTAATCGAAAATTTGTTTTTTCAGAGTATTCGATTATTCTTTTATGTAAAAAACAAGCCGGTACGTTTTAAATACCCTTTTATTGTTTTTTAACTCAGGAGCATTTCCTTCGAGTAATAATTTTTTTAAATATACTACAAAGACTGAAACCAAAGAGTTTGGGAATAATTCATTTTTGAGTGTTGAGTACAGACTTTAACACAATGAATTATATGAAGAAGATGATTTTTTTTAAGACAAATGAAAATAACCTTCTACCAGGACATAACAAGACTTAAAAGTAATAAAAAAAAGATTCAATTGGTATAATGGAAGACTACCAATTTTAAGAACAGACAAGAGAAAGAAAGTAAATCATGTTCAATCAAAACAAAATAAATAAATCGTTTTAAACATAAAGATTTAAACCGTATTCTCTTTTTGAAACAATATTTTAGAAGATTAGCAAAACATCGATTAATTGAATACCCTACAATTTACTTAGAAAACTGTAGTGATAAAAATCGCGAATTCCATAAAAAAAAATATTGTTTAATGTGCATGTTGGAACAAAATTGAACTTTTTTTTAATTTGACGGGAACTTTATATTGTAAACGAAATCAAAAGTTGTGCCCCGATTGCAACGAATTAAAGCTCATTTCATTCGAAATATGTTTAGCAAAATGTTTTTTGACGAAAACTGTGATTTTGCTCGCATTTTTTATTTTTTTTATTAATTTTCAAATAACAAAAAATTTATTTTTTTTAAATTTTTATTTGTTTTCTTCAACGACATCTCTAAAACTACTGGGCAAATTTGAAAACAATGTAAGCGCGGCTTAAAAATAATATTATTGCCGAGTTTCGGATTCGGACGAATATGGTGAACCGTTTTCAAGTTATTCCAATAAATGTATTAAAAGTGCCTTAATTTTGGATATAACGGTATGTCTCGAAATGTCGAGCTGATAGAGAAAAATGGAGATTAGATTTGAAAGCAGCGACCTCAAATTAGTAAAAATTTGCAAATGACTGTCCCCCAGTGCTATTATTATGTAAAGGCTAAAAGCACTACGCTCCAAAGGATCTTTTGTTTAGCCCACTAAAGTAGATTAGGGCTGCAAATAAAGCCAACTATTCTACACGGTGAGGGGTTGCATACATCACCAGAAGTCATTAAGATAACTCCAAGGAATGCCGTTTTGCTTGCATACTTATACTAACTTACTTTCAGATCTTGTTTTCCCACTCTTTTTTGACGGTTTAACTTAGTAATTCAGTGTTGTTTTGAGAAAATAATTTCGCAGACGCAGATTGGTGGTTTTTCACATACATATTTAATTTATTCTGTTTTCTTTTCTACACAAAATATATCACCTTCTGAAAAGGTGCACGTATAAAATGTCTTGCCAACCCTGTAATAAAGCTGTTTGATGAGAACAAGACACAAGTTATGAAAGAGTTTAATGCCCTGTTTTGAACACCTGATAACAAGATTTTCTTCATTATTACAGATCATTTTTAAACGCTTTTTGTGTTTTTTAACCGATAAAAGCGATTTTTAGAAAGCTATTTTCGGCTATGCCGAATCTTATATATCCTTCACTGCGATAAGAACCGAAAGTTATATAAATATCATTCTTAAGATGTAAATAAATCTATTTTGTACCACGCCTACTTCTCCAATAACGCCTTTTTTTGTCGGATGTTGTGTATCCATAAAGGCTAGATTACACTATTATACATTGTATTAATACATGTCAAAAACTCAAGTAATATGACAAAGTGTGAATGCAATGTGTCACAAATATTACGAAAAAAGTTTGACATCCCATACGACTTAATCGTTTTTTGAAAAATTTCATTTTAACAAAAGCATGTTCATGTGTGATATTGTGACTACAAACTGTAATGTTACATTAGATTTTTTGACAGTCACAACAAAACTCATTAGATTTCCATCACACAAAGTATTATGGAATACGTATGAAATGTGTGATGGTGTAAACTAGCCTTAACCAAGACGCTTGTTCTTTATTTGCAAGCTTTGGCTCTTGCCGTTTCCTGAACGTACAGAAATCTAAGTTCCTCTGAGCAGTTTGAGATTAAAATCTAGCAAAATCGGTTCAGTAGAAAAAGAGCTATCAACTCAAATGCGGAACCGCACCGATTCTCGTTTAATTTTGCACAAACTCGTTTAATATGACTTCAAATCGCACTTAACTTTTTTGAAGATGGATCCATAATTTACCATATGCCCAATATTAAGACGAAGGAGAAGCTAGAGACGTATTGTGAAATTTGGAATTAAGAACAAAATTTGAACAAATCTGAAATGATGGTACTGAGAAATGGGGCAGACTTTCTGCCCGTGAACAATGGATATTTAAGGGGGAACCTATTAGAGTGACAAATGAATATACTTATCTCGGAGTAACAATATCACCTAAAATGTCATTTAGAAAGCATATAGAAATCTGAAAAAAACAATAGTAACGCCACTTGGAAAGAATTTTTAGCAAAACAAGAAATAGGTTTAAAGGCAAAATGGAATCTTTTCCTATCAGTGTGTCGTGCAATCCAGTCGTATGATGCTCAAGTATGGGGTTATTCGTTATTTGAAGAAGTGGACAAACTTCAACGCTTTTTTTTAAAAAGATACTTAAACTGCCCTCATTTACTTCAACATACGCATTAATGTTGGAAACTGGTATAGAAAATAATTATATATACACACTAGATTTGCACCTGAGATACATTATATGGTGTTGGGTACCAGGACACTGCAAGGTGGATGGCAACGAAGTGGCGGACGAACTCGCGAGAGGGGGTTCGAATATGGACTTAGTGGTAAGGGACAGAGGGGTAAAACCCCCTTTACGTCACTACTATGGGGTGTTACGGGAAAGATTCCGTGATGCCGTTAACCGGTCCTGGAGGGATAGAACGGATTGCAGGGTGTCAAGGGCCTTATGGCCCGGATTGGACGCAGGTGCAACCAGGGTTCTATTAGGACTGAATAGGAGTAGTCTCAGGACTCTGATAGGGTTCCTGACGGGGCATTGTTCTGTTAGGGCTTTTGTGGGTAAATGGGACATTGCGAGACCGGACTTCTGCAGGTTGTGCGGAGATGCCGAGGAGCTGGAGACGGTTGAGCATGTACTGTGCCACTGTCCTAGGATGCACGGCTCCAGGGAGAAATGGCTAGGGGCTAGTTTCCACGACGTACTGGGGTGTATCGCTGGATGTAATCCAACCGATCTGCTGGGGTTTGTCAGGGAAGTAGGACGGCTGTTTCTGTTGGGGGGGCCGTAGGGGGGAATTTGTCCTGCGCTTCTACAAATATACCAAACCTTAGGTCTATTTTCTACTATTCTTCTTTACTTCTCTTTTTCCTCTTTTCTCCTCTATTGAAGGGATTCACAATGGACCTCATTGGTCTCCGAGTGGAGGTGCGCCCTTGGGCGCATAACCCTTCTTAGCCTAACCTAACCTACATTATAAAAACTTTATATGATAACCGTTTACCATGTAAACTAACCGAACTCACTATAGAAAGAAATTCCTATTGGTATAAACACATTGAAAAATTAGCTAATGATGTAGGCTCGATACAAATTTCTGAGTGCGTTTAAAGAGAAGACTGGGAACGCCTTAGACTTGATATACTAACTGGGCTTAAAAGAAAAGAAAGACAACAGGCTACTACGACAAACCGTTTTTTTTTTTTCAAAACTCAACTACAGGGAGCAACAAACATATTTTGAAATCTTTATATAAATCGGCAAAGGCAAAACAGTTAAGAACACTTTCCGTCTCTGTTTGTCAACCGATTTAAACAAAAAAAAAAAAACACCATTTAATAGGCATTTACTTACAGAAGTGCACAATGTTTATTTTATTAAGATTGTAAAAAGGGTAAAAATTCGGTGACGTAATATCTCCAAAACTAGAAAACAAAAAAAAAATTATACTTATCGTTGTTCATTAAATAAAATAAGCGGACAAGTGTCTGGTTCTCTTTGCAATTCGGCCCTTTCAGAGAGTAAACGGGTATAACCTCTATTTTGGAACTTTTGTGTTCCCCATTTATCTTTTAAGCCAATAAGTATAGAAATAAAGGCTATACCAAATTCGTATCTTATCTAAAAAATACAAATATAACCTTCGTACTTTTTCGAAATTCGAACGTTTTTAGGAATATAATCGTACCTATTAGTGCGTTTTTTTAAAAACATTTTTCTCTGTATATTGACATATATGGGGAGATATAATTTTTAGAAAGGAGAAATACGGGAAATTTAATTACTTTCTTTTACTTTTCTGTAGCGCCGGGGTTGCGGGTTCGATTCCCGCCAGAGACTCTGGTCTCCTGCAGACAAGCGTATAGCTTCGCGGGATTAGCATAGGTAATATTAAAAAAAAAAAAAAAAAGTAAAACTTAGAGGGGTAAAATTTACCACCACGTCATTAACCCTCCGATGAGTGACAGTTCTGAACTTCACGACCGTGTGAAAAGGTCCCTACGGACCTTTTTTGTAAATCAATTTTTTTTCATATCAAAAATTTTTTTTGTTTTTATTGCTTATAACTTAATTCTACATACAAAAATTATTTTTTCAATTTTTTTAATTTTTTTTTTTTTTTTGCTTGAATTTTCTTAAGACTATCATAAAAAAGTTTAAAAATTATTGTTGTTGAGCGTGTACTTCTTGTCCCCCGCCCTGTGCGCAAGTGTTGCATCGATGTAAAAGTGTGCTATGTTCTCCGCAAACATCATCCCTAATGTCTTTGAGTTTAGGTCTTTGTGTTCAGAACAAGTAAATTATGTGTTGAAACAATAAAAAAAATATAATGATGCCCAAAAACATGCATTTATTAGTGAAATTCAGTACAAGGTCCATACGGACCGCGTACTATTCTCACTAAAACCTCAATTACTCCTAAAGTAATGCTCCGATCGGCTTCCAAAAGATGCGCAACAAAATACTCTTGGAATACAGAGTAACTTTGGGGGGGGGGTTGTAGTGGCCGAAATAGGAGTAATTTCAGTTTGAAAAGGCAAAAAGGTCCCTAGGGACCTTCTCACTCATCGGAGGGTTAAGTATGTCCCAAAATGTCACCTCTACAGTTAAAGGTTAAATAAATTGCTAATTTTAACATTTAGATGCTAGTAAATACAATTTTAATTGTTAATCGTTGAAATGTCTGTTTTAGTCACTCTCTTTTGAACATGCTTCCAAAAACCTATTGTCTTTTCTCGATGTCTTTCCAAAAATTTCTAATATCCATATCCCTTTCAGACCGTGATGCATCGTGATGCGGGTGGATTTCGGTCTCAATATTTTTGCTTTTATTTGACCAATGTCAAATAGACCCGCATGAGTCGATTGCGCTGATTGTTCTTTATGTTTGTGTCTCACATTACTCCGCTATTCGCTTTACCGTTACTTGAATTATTGCAAAATTCTCGTATCACATTTCAGTTTTGACAAAATGAGTCGCAGAAGAAACTTCTTTTTTTAATTACAAAAGTAATAATCGTTAACAAATAGTGAAGTGGGCATATTTTAACAAAGCAAAATGGTAAATTTTAGTAATTAGAGCCAATTAAAGTAATTTGATGCAATAAAAATGAGTTTTGGCTAAAAATTTCAACGAGTTTCATCAAATGTTGTTGTACTAAAAATCATTGAAGGATATAAAAATGGTAAAACCTAAAAATTAAATATATATTCTCCTACGAATTAGAGACCTTATATTCTAAAAATGATGACAAAATTCTCAGTAGCTTAGCGTTAGCGTTATGTCTGAAAGGGATATACATACAAATAAAAAAACATGAAGATTTGTAAAAACAAACATGAACACTCGTTTCGTGTCCTCTGTTCCCTATCCCGATCGCCAACGAACAAAACAAACGAGTTTGTTAGACATGTCTAAAAAGACACTGTGTAAACTCCCTCTTTGTCATTCGTATGAAACTTTTTTATTATTCATCTCAGACCCCATAAAAATTTAAATATATTCTGCGCCGTTGTGTAATTCTAAGACAACTTAGCCATTTCCGTCTTTTGAAAACACACTCACTTTCAAACTTAAAAAACAAACAATGTTGGTTTCAAATTGTTTCTAGTTATCATAAGCAATTTGGGATTGAAGCCCAGCAAAATCGGTTGAGAAGGATAAGAGTTATGAATCAAATGTGGAACAACCACACAAAAATGTTTCATAATTTTGTTACAAAAATGAAAATAAATGATGGCGGAATTCGTGTTATATAACTATAAATTACACTGCTGAATTTCCCACTCTCGGAAATCATTTAAATACGCTTTTATCCGTAACGAATACCGATATTTTAATAAAATTTGGTCTTTCATAGCTTTATAAGACTTAAGATCACAGTACAAACTTTGATGAAGATTTACCGTACACCCCATATAAAGTCCACTCTCAAAAACATTTAAATACGCCCAAAACCGTAGCAAATATAGATTTTGTAGTCAAATTTAGCATTTTATGGTCGGAAATAACATCATGCAATTTTGTGATAATCAGCGCATAATTTACCATAGATCCCACTGAAAGCAGGCTCTTATAATATATCAAAGGTTTTGGAGGTTATCAAAACCTCGGCACAGCCAAATATAACACTCGAACTTGTTATTTATCAAATCTTTTTTTTCAGCTTAACCTGAAATAAACTAGAATACTAGAAGTAATTCTTTAGCTTAAAATATGATTTCTAGAACATTTAAGCTTGAAATTTTACGGTTTTATTTAGAAGACATATTTTGAAAGCAAAACATTGAAACTGTACAAAATCCTCCTTTTAGTCTTACGTGGAAGGATACATGAGATTCGGCAAATCCGAATGTAGCACTCTGACTTGTTATAAGCCCCCCCCCTACAACTAGTGGATATACTAAATATGTCATTTCGTGTTAAATTTTTTTTAATATTTATGTCAAAACCTATAAAGTGTATATCGTCGGTCACAGGTTGACAACTATTAACATGTTTTTTTGTACTTTTCAGGAGACAAAAAAAAACGTTATTACTCCGTTACTTAACCGTGTTGGAAGTAAATAAAAAAAAACCAAAATTAGTAGGAGATATTTATTGTAAGATGGTGTAAAGAAAACAAAGGTATTGAAATAATTTCAGATTAAAAAAAAATTAAAATAAATAATACGAGTTGACAATTTCAAAAAATTTAAAAGTGAGTTAAGAGTTGTCAACCTGTGACCGACGATATATATTCTTTGTCCTTGAGAAATTCATATTCAATTAAGCCATGTCCATCTGTCTGTCTGTCTGTCCGTCGGTTGAAATCACGCTCACTCTCAAAAGAATATACTGAAAAACAATGTTGATCCCAAGTTGTTTCTAGATTTCCAACGCACTTTGGGATGGAAATCTAGAACAATCGGTTTATTAGGAAAAGAGTTATGAGCCTGAGTGTGTAAGAACCCCTTAAAAAAGTCACCTTTTTTACAAAAACTAATACAAGCTGATGACGCCATATACCGATTCTCATTAAATTTTGCTCAAATTTGTGATATATGAATAGAAATCATAGTACACAATTCTGATATGTTCGGTCAGTAATTACCCATATGCCCCATATAAAACCGACTCTCGTAAAACACTTAAGTAGGTCAAAAAACGTAATCAATAATGATTTCGTAGTAAAAATTGTACTGACATAGTTTTATATGACTAACAAACATGTTGCCAAATTTGGTTCGGATTGGTCCATTACTGGCCATAGGCCCATTTAAAGCGTACTTTTGCAAAAGATCGCAACGCAAATATAATACAGATTCATTGCGGAAGTAACAGAAAAAGTATAAATGTTATTGACATAATAATGATTTCTTTAACTTGGCATTTTCTTATTATTTCTTATTTGAGTTGTTTTTAAAAAAATTTTACAAAAAAATTTACACAGCTGTTTTGGTGCTTTTTAAAGCAACAACAACACTGAAAAGTTTTTTAATAAATATTTTTTAGTCACTTATTTCAACAACACCATATTGGTTTTTAACTTAAAGTATAATTTTTTTGATAGAACAAAGAAAAAGAAATCTTACCAAAAAAAAAAAAAAAAAAAAAAAAAAATAATGCGGAACAAACAGAGAAAAGTGTTAATATTATTGACTTAACAATTTTTTTTTTTATTGTTAACTTAAGCCATAACGAAACATGAGGGACTACACTGATGCTGTACAGACTAGTGATAAAACGAATACCAATTTTTAATATTCGGAAACGCGAACACGAATATCTGCACCAATATACGCCGAATACGAATATACAATCGATTGCGTGGATAGAAATAAATTGTACAAAAAACTGTTACGCTACTAAATGAATTTAAAATTATTATGACATTCCGATGACTAAATTTGAAATTATCAACTTCGCCCCTGAATTCCTCTACTGAATATTTTTAAGTTTTTACACTTTCAATATTATTATGTAAAGGCAAAAAGCACTGCGGTCAAAAGGTTTTTTTGTTCAGCAATAGTGTTCACTGAAGTATGCAAGGGCTACAAATTAAGCCAATTATTCTACACGGTGAGATATTGTATACGTCACCAGAAATCATTAAAATAACTCCAATGAACGTCATTCTACTTGCATATTTTTTCTAACTTACTTTCAGCTCTCGTTTACGCTTTTACTTAGTCATTGAGTGTTGTTTGGGAGAAAATATGTTCGCAGATGCTGCAGCTACCTGTTTTATTCATTATGTTTTCTTTTCTACACAAAATACATCACCTTCTGAAAAGGTGCGTGTATAAAATGTCTTGCCGACCCTGTAATAAATCTGTTTGACGAGAACAAGACACTAATTATGAAAGAGTGGAATGCCCAATTATTAAAACCTGACAAAAAGTTTGTTCTTCATTATTACAGCTACTTTTTAAACGCTTTTTGTGTTTTTTTACCGATAGAAGCGATTTTGAGAAAGTTATTTTCGGCTATGCAGAATCTTATATATCCTTCACTGCGATAAAAACGGAAAGTTATATAAATACCGTTCTTAAGATTTAAATAAATCTATTTTGTGCCACGCTTCTTCCCCAATGCCGCCTACATTTTGCCGGATGTTGTGTATCCATAACCAAGACTCTTGTTCGTTATTTGCATACTTTGGCACTCGCCGTTCTGCGGATTCACAGAAATATAAGTTCCCCTGAGCAGTTTGAGATTGAAATTTAGCATAATCGGTTCAGTAGAAAAATAGTTATGAGCCCAAATGTTGATCAATCTCCCTAAAAAATTTATATTTTGGTGGCAGAATCCACCGATTCACGTTTAATATTGATTAAACTCGTTTAATATTACTGTAAATCGCACTAAAATTTTTTGAAGATGGATCCATAATTTACCATACCCCAATATTAAGGGGAATTTCGAAACAAAAAATTCAAGAAGCATCAAATTCCAGAAAATATTATTACTCTATCAAAATTTGGTATAATTTAAATTTTTATTTAATATCAAATTTTAACGTTACTGACTGACTGGCTAACTGACTGATTTATTATCGCACAGCCTAAATCCCCGAAGCTAAAATCTTTTTGCCCCGGAGTTTGGTCTCTCCGCAAATCGATCCACTAAGGCGGGATTTTTGGAAATTCGAATGTTTAGGGAGTAAAAAGGGTAAAATCGGCAACCTCATATCTCCCAAACTAAAAGAGATACAAAATAAATGTAATACTTATCGCTGTTCTTTTGAAAAATAAGCGGACAGGTGTCTGGTATCCTCTATTTTGGTACTTTTTTGTCACCCTTCTATCTTAAAATCCTGTGAATTTTATCAAATTTGACTTCTTCGAAATTAGAACGTTAAGGGGTGAAAATCGTAACTATTTTTGATACTTTTTACGAAATATTTTTCTCCATTCATTGATTATGGGCTCCCTCTTCAATATTGAATATTCCGATACTTCAATGGGGATAAAAAAAAGTACGATGAAAGGGGAAATACGAAAAATGTAACTTCTTTGTGTGAAATCAAAAAGTTATTTTATAACAGCAATTATGTGAATTAACAAACAAAATTTCGTATAAAATAGTTATTTTTCAACGTAAAAATAAAAGATCGAAACAAACTCCTAAAAAAAGATGTTTATTTCGCCGTCATAAAATAAAACTCATTTCGAGCGTTTTATTTCGCCGTCATTAAATGAAACTAATTTTAGAAGTTTTTTTTTTCGTCAGAAAATAAAACTCACTTCGGTTTTACTTTTCCCGTCAGAATCAAATTTGCATATTCAAACAATTTATTTTTCATTTTGTTTATAGAAGAAAAAAAATCTGATTTTTTTCATTAAATAATTGTGGAAATTAGTTCAATTTGTTTTTGATATTTAAAAATATTTTCAAAGAAATAAATTTTCAAATATCGGCCACCATCAAAATGGTCTGATATGTTTTTCGTCATCATTTACTTTGAAAATTTGATGTATTTAACTCAACAATTTTAACAAATAGAATTTGGAATTTTTTGTTTCTTTTTGTGAATTAAGTTATGTTTAAATCAGCATAAACTCTTCAAAAGAGTTTAATTTTATGACGGCAAAATGAGTTTTTTTAAGTAGGAACAAATAAAACTCCTCAAATGAGTTTTATTTTAGACGGAAAAAATAAAACTCTCATTTTGAGAGTTCTAGCGCTTTTGAATTATATTGGCACATCTGTGAGAGTAATTGAAATCTTAAATTTACTACAGTTAACATTATTCATAAATTTTTTAATGACCAATCGCGTACCATTGCACAGCCGTGGTGGGTTCAAATTCCGAAGTAAAATAACCGGAGATCCAACTTTCAGTCGTCTAAGGTGTAGTGCTATACCTGGAAAACCCAGTAAGTTTAAAAGATCTGTTGGGTAATTTATAGCTTATTTTGTATCACAAGCTGAATCTATCGAATCGTATGATACGAAGTTGCCTGACAACGACTGCTGTACCTTGAAGTTTAACTTTAGGATTCTCGGTAAATTTTTACCACTAAAATCTTCTCTTGGTCTGGCCACACCACAATTACAACAGCTAAGAACACCAAGTAAATAAAAAGTAAATGAATATATTTTTAATTAAATATGTGTTTGCTTATATTTTTAGATTATACGAAATTGTTTTATTATTATATTATTTTATTCAGCATGCAAGTCATCGAAAATGTAATCTTTAGCAATGCGCAAAATGTTTTTTCGCAAATACCACAGCTGAAAAGAGTTTTGCCTCTGGTTTTTGTAGGTTAATTGAACTTAGCACATAACGGGCTGTAGTTGTCCGATTTGATTCAAACTTTATTCATTCGATTCAGAACATATCATTTATAGAATTCACATTTCTGTTTTGTTTTAATATTGTGTGCTATTTGAAAGATATTGCAAACAACAAAAAAAATTTGGTCTGATTAAAGCTCTTTGGATATTGCTCATATAAAAATACTAAAATTGCGATTAAAAATAGGAGGGTCAGGGTAGGAGGTTGAAAATTTGGGGTTCTAGGTATTTTTTTATGCCAAATAAAAACAAAATGCGAAAAAACATTTTTGCCAAGAAAATTAAAAAAAAATTTTGATAGGGATGCCCTAATGACTTACCAGAGACACCTTAAAAAAATTTCATAAAAAGTCGGTTGAGCCGTTTAAACACAAACATCGTGACACGATAAATTTATGTATAGATTTCCAATTTTTAATTTTTTATAATTGTAATTTACAAATTTTTTATCCAAGTCGAATCGTTGTTTGAAAGCCATATTGGACGGCTGTGTTTTTCTATTCGCGTTTTAACTAAAATATAATTAAATCATTGTGAAAGTAAATATTTTATACTTATGCTTATAATTAATGGAAATTTTATGATGTTTAAACGAAAAATAGGAAAGTGTTTTTGTATGGGTAAAAGTGCTTTCTTGTTTTCTCTGGGAATATCACCAAGATGTTTGGATCCTTGGCGAATATTCTGGAGCTCTAGCCCAAATCCACCCCTAGATACCGTCTATCCCCCACGAAACGTATGGGCGCTTCGTCCGGACCACTGTAGGACGTAATCGACGTTTTTCAAGGCTTAGTTTTAATTTGTTTTATGGCAAATACGCTAGAAGCAAGCAAAATTAAAAATATGTAAATTAATGAACATTTTATTTAAAATATAACAGAAATATGAACGATGAATAATAAAATCAATACATTTTTAATGGAAAAGAGGCTTTAAAATTTTGATTCAATAATTTTAAGTCGAGATGGAAATAAACCCCGCTGCATTTAAAAAACAATCCATGGATGTTGATGACTTTTGCATCCCCAGGGCGAATTGAAATAAAATTTCCTTAAAGAATGTATAGTCAAAATAGTTGACTATGTATGGGTGTGCCTGCTTAACATAATGAAGTGTAGAGTACATTGGAGATGTAAATAATTTTTCTAGGGTTGAGTGAACGCTATCGACTTTCACCATTGTCTGACCTGTTTCTAACAGAATCTGCTCCAACTCTTGACCAGTAGCTGCAGAAAGATTTGCCAAAGCGCTACGTAGGACCTTGTTTTTATTTTGGTAGCTACATCTGTTATGACTTAATAACTACATACATTCTGGCAACCTCAGGTTACGGTGATAACCGGGTGAACGAATACCCGGTAATCTGGGAACTAGCCGCTCTAATTGAAAATATAGATACATACTTTTATTTTATATATACTTTTTGCTTTTGTCTTTTTAACTAAGCACGCTCTTTTTTTTTTTTAATAAAGTATTTAGTTAGTAATCGGAAAACGTCTTTTTATTATTTATTATTGAGGACACCACAAATTGGCGACGAGGTGAACAAACCTGGAAATGGACGCAGAACAGTTTAAGCAGTTTATGCAGGTGCAGCAAAATATGATGGCACAAATGATGCAGCAAATGGCAGTAAGGGAAAATAGTACAGTGCAAAGTGCTAACGTTAATTCCGCTCTTCTACCGAATTTCGAAGTGTTTGAGCCAACAAGGGAAAGTTACAGAAATTACATCCAGCGTTTTAAAAATTACACGGAAATGAAAAATGTTTCAACTAACACGCAATACTGTGCAAGGCTCCTTCTTAACTCGATTGGCTCAAAAACATTTAACATGGTCTCTGCGTTAGCGTCACCTAAGCAACGCAACGAACTTGGGTACGACGAATTACTACAACTTTTAGAGTCACATTTAGCTCCCAAGAGAAACGTCTTAGTGGCACAGCACCAATTTTTACTAAAATATCAGGTGGAAAGTCAAAGTATATCCGAATTTGTAGCCTCACTTCGTGCAGATATAAGTGACTGCGAATTCGTGTCTCCCTGCAAATGCGGTACATCAGTCGCAGACTTGTTTTTGCGTGCACAATTTATTCGTGGGATTTGTGACAATAACGTGCGTGAACAGCTGCTGCAAGCAAGTACATTAAAATTTGATGAGATAGTGGCAAAGGCAATAGTCCTCGAGGCGGCAAAAGCAGATGCCAAACAAATGGGCCTCCACAATACAATGCCAGTCATAAATAAAGTTACAGACCGCCAAAAGCAGGAAGCGTCTGACATCGTCAACTGTTGTAGGAGCGGGCATGTTTAGAATTGCTTCAATTTTTAATTTATCCTTTTTGATTGTATTGTGCTCTACAACATGCCCCAAAAACTTAATACTCTCCTTAAAAAATTAACACTTCGACCGATTAAGGTGTAGGTCGTACTTCGACAATTGTCTTAGACATGATCTCAAATTAGATATGCACTCATCCATTGAATTCCCGTGTACGATGATGTCGTCGAAATATGCTTCGGTCTTGGGTATGTCGCGTAATATTTGGTCAATGACCCTGTTAAATTCTGCCGGAGCCGTCTTTATGCCAAACGATAACCTATGCATTTTGTATGTGCCACGATGAGTTGTAATTGTCTGAATTATACTGGATTGTTCGTCGACTGGAATGTGTAAGTAGGCTTTGTATAAATCCAGCCTGCAAAAATACCTGGAGTCGCGTAGGCTGTTGAAGATATCTTCTATCCGTCTTATTGGGTAGTGTGAATCGACTAGGCGCTGGTTTACCCCGACCTTGTAGTCCACACATAGCCTTACACCCCCATCGGCATTTGGTATGACCACCAAGGGTGAACCCCAGTCGCTCTTTACGGTTTTTGAAATAATCCCCGCTTTTTCCATTGAGTCTAATTCCCTTTCAACGCGATCAGTGAGGGAATATGGAATCTGTCGTTCCTTGTTGTAACTTGGTTTGTAATTTTCACGTAATTTGAGCGAGACTTTATACTGTGATGTACACCCAATTTTTTCCTTAAAAACTTCACCAAACTCCTCAATAATATCATCAACAACGCTTACCTGATTAATATCGGCTGCGTTTACTACGTTAACAATTTTGTCCAGATCTTCTAACTTAATTTGTAATTGCCTGATCCATGATCGGCTTAGAAGTGCTGAAAAGGAATCTGGAACTATGTACATCTCGTGTAATACGGTAGTATCGTTGTATTTTGCTTCCACCTTTACTTTTCCATACGGGTAAAATTTTGTTTCCGTACATGATGAAAAAACTAAATTTGTTGATTCCAGTTTTTTACCAAGATTCAATTTTTCAAATGTGCTTACAGGCAAAAACGTGTAGCCGGATCCCGAATCCACTTCAAAATTAACTACCTTACCTTCAATCTGCACGTCTGCAAAATACTTTTCGGTGTCTTTTACGTTGTGATTTTTGTAAACGTTAACCACCCTATACACGCGTTCAACTTGTTCAATTTTGTTTTTGGATTTCCGTTGATGCTGTTGTTTACTGTCAACAGATTTGTTGCTTAAGGTTGTAATGCACACTTTAAGAAGATGTCCCATTTTATTACACCCTGTGCATTTCAATTTGTTTCTGTCAACGCGGCAGTCTTTCGCGATGTGGTTATCTCGCCCGCAGTGTAGACATAATCCCTCAATACCGAGCTTTTTATAGTTGACTTTTGCTTGTTTTATATTTCTTGCTGCCTGCTTTTTTGGGATGATTACGTATTACGCTCGGTTTATTCACAACCTGTCTGAAAAAACTACCCCCCTAAGGCAACTTTTGAAAAAGAACACAAAGTTTCACTGGACCAAAAGCTGTGAGGGGGCATTTAATTGCCTAAAAAACGAATTGGCCAGTGATAATGTATTAACACCGTATAACCCGCAGTTAAATATGCAATTGGCTTGTGACGCAAGCCCTACGGGAGTTGGAGCTATATTGTCGCACGTTGTCAATGGGCAAGAACGCCCCATTGCATTCGCCTCTAGGGCGTTAACGTCTGCTGAGCAGAACTACTCGCAACTCGACAGAGAAGCCCTGGCAATCATCTTTGCAGTCAAACATTTTTATGAATATATATTCGGTCGGCACTTTACTTTAATATCTGATAATCAACCGATTATGCGAATTTTTCATCAGAACTCTAAATTGCCACAGATGACTTCCCAGCGGTTGCAGCGATACGCCGCATATTTATCGGGTTTTGATTACGAACTGGTATGTAAAAAAGGGGTTGAAAATATAAACGCCGACTGTCTGTCCAGGGCCCCGAACCCTAAGGCGCTTGTCGAGGACTCTGTCAATACAGAGGTACACCTTATATGTAGTGAAAGCGTAAACCAAATTAGTAGTTCAAAGATAAATTTTAAAACACTTCAATATGAAACCAGCAAAGATGAAAAATTATGCCAAATTATGCAAAGGCTTAAAAATGGCGAAATAAAGCAGGATGGAAATGATATTCAATCGGAGCTTACAATAGATAATAATATCTTATTTCGAGGCCAAAGAGTCGTAGTGCCTAAATCGCTTCAAAAATACGTTCTAGATGAACTACATTATACACATATCGGGATCACCAAAATGAAGCAGTTGGCACGTAGATACGTTTACTGGGAGCAAATGGACAAGGAAATTGAAGCATTGGTGCGATCGTGTGAATCTTGTGCAGCTGTACGTAGCTCCCCAAAAAAGGCCGAGTTGCACCCATGGGAGGAGCCAGAGCATAACTGGCAACGAGTCCACATTGATTACGCGGGGCCGTTCCAGGGCTATTTCTTTCTAGTCGTAATCGACGCAAAATCGAAATGGGCGGAAATAGGAGTATGCAATCAGGCGCCATCTTCTTTTTCAACAATAGAAGTCTTAAAGTCTATATTTTCCCGAAATGGGTTCCCTAACGTGTTAGTATCGGACAATGCAGCTATTTTTACAAGTTTAGAGTTTAAAACGTTCTGCAGAAATTCCGGCATTTTCCAAAAATTCATAGCGCCTGGTAACCCTGCTACAAATGGGTTGGCGGAGAGGAATGTTCAAACTCTCAAACATAAATTAATGTCAATGAAGGAGGAAACAATGCCGATTGATCAGAAAGTCCGGGAAATACTTTTCAAATACCGTGCTACACCTATCAAGAATAATAGAACTCCGTCTGAGCAGTATTTAGGGCGTCAGATTCGTATACGTCTGGACGCTTTTAAGCCAACTAAATTTAATAAAACGATACATTCATCAGAGAAAGCGAGACAACTTAGAGAAGGGGAGAGGGTACAGGCCCGGTATTATACTGCTAATAAAAGTGAATGGAAATTAGGAACAGTAACCAGGAAACTTGGTAATCTTCATTATAAAATAACGTTGGACAATGGGTTTGTGTTTAAGAGGCACATAAATCAACTGTGCTCGACAAACATTCAGCCAACATCGTCTAATGATGCTAAGGATAAGAGCCAAACTACAGCCGGAACCATCAACACTCAACCACCAGCTAATTTAGAGGACGTGGTAATTATACCAAGTGTTACATCACACCAAAATTCGCTTACATCGAATCAGCAGAACAATATACCTCAGCTTTCGTTGGCTTCAACTCAACAAGGGGTTTCAACTGGGGAGCATCGACCGACCAGATCACGGAAGCCTCCATCGTATCTAGCCGATTACGTCGTTAATTCGGACTGAAAATACTCTTTTATAGAGGCCCGGAGAGTTGTTATGACTTAATAACTACATACATTCTGGCAACCTCAGGTTACGGTGATAACCGGGTGAACGAATACCCGGTAATCTGGGAACTAGCCGCTCTAATTGAAAATATAGATACATACTTTTATTTTATATATACTTTTTGCTTTTGTCTTTTTAACTAAGCACGCTCTTTTTTTTTTTAATAAAGTATTTAGTTAGTAATCGGAAAACGTCTTTTTATTATTTATTATTGAGGACACCACAACATCCATCTCATATTAGAATAACATTTTTATACGAAGCGCAGTAAATTTTAATAAAATATACCATACAGCTTAGTAGTATATTTATGGGGCTTCTGTTTATTACCTTTGCTCCCTACGTGATTCCCAAAAGGAGGAATTTTAAAATTTCAGTTTGCTCCCAACGTATTTTCCCATAAGGAGGAAAATTTTACTTTAAACTTAATTGTTTGTTCAATTTAAATGTTTTGCTCCCAACGTATTTTCCCATAAGGGGGAATTTTGAATATAAACAAAATGAAATTTTTTTTTAATATTTTAGCCATTCATCTACCGATTCAGATTTCATTACCGAGACAAATTTCTTTGAAGGGCCGGATTGCAGTTTTTAGGATTTATCCATTTTTGACAAACATTACGGTCTTAGTCAATTGACGCTAAAATTAATTGCTTACAAACCCGCAATTTTTCACCTTTAGCAGCTGGTAAATAACATTCATAGTGATATTGCTTTTACATTTTTTGTTGTTAGGCCTCGACGAACTGAAGTATCGCAATGCACACCTAATCCATTAATATAAGCCGTTCTTGCATCTCATGAGGGCAAATTCCAAAAATATCGAAAAGTTTCTTCTCTTTCCTTATCATAAGCCGCAACACGCAGAAAGGAGTTTTTAGATTTAATTTCTAATTTCTGGTTTATATTTCAAACTTATGGGTTTTAAATGTTTTTCTAAAATACGCAGTTTTTTATGCTTCTTTTTTTTATCATTTGTACCAATATCTTCTCTATTATCACTTAAACAGGGTTCATTAATGTCTTCACTTAATCATGTTTTTTCATTTAAGACCAAAGTATTTTCAGTGTTAATTTCATATCTTTATACAGTGCCCATGTTCTGTAACACCCGTCCCAAACAAATTTTCGATTGAAATGTGGGAAATAAAACAAAAATGTTATAAATTCTCACTTAACTGCGTCTGTAACTCGCCAATTTACAGAAAAAGTGTGTCTGTAAATTTTTTGTGAAAAAGTTTCTGCTTCACGTTCTAAAATAAACTCACGCATAAGAACGCTAGAAAATATATAAGAAATGCAATGAATAATAACACGGAAGAGGTAAGTATTTTGTTCTTGTCAGATTTTTTCATTGTTTAATTATTTTGCTTTGCACATTTTTGAAAAATATACGAATTATTCCAAAGCTACCCAGAAAAAACTTTACTTACCAGGTAAGTTAGCAAGTAATGTTGGAGACATATAAACACTACTTATTTTTTAGTTGAATAACTGATTATTTTTGTTGGGTTATCCACAAAATTCAATAAATTAGTTAGTTAGTAGATAGAAAGTATAAGCAAAAACAAGAACTTTTATATGATATATCTTAAAACTTTTTATATACCTAATGTGTCTTCCAGGGCCACAGTTATATTCTGTGAAAATTTCAAGATGATCGGTCAACTGGTTTGGCCTCCTATAAGGCACAAATATATATATATATACAAACATACATTCACTTTTATATATATAGATATTTCAAAAATGTATTTCTATAACATAAAAAAAATTTAATTAGTTTAAGATGTCATATTATATTTAAACAATTGGGGGGTTCACAAGGTGTCATAAAGTCATATGTCTTAAAATAATAACATGAAAAAATACGACTGTTGTGAGCAACCCCTCATAATTTAATGTGCTATTAATTACGACTGTACAATAAACACAGCAAGCAACGTTCTATTTATTTAAGACACTTTTGGTTTACAAACCAACAACAATATTTTTAAACCATTGTAAAATGTTAGAACATTATGACAATAAACCATGATAGCACACCTTGTGAATACCCCAAATATGTATTGCAAAGCGCACCAGCTTAAACTGGTTATATAATATAAATTTACTTTGATTTAAATGTTAAAAGTATACAAAAATGTGTATTAGCGATACAAATAAAAAATTTATATAAAATCAACATGTTAAATTTATACCGGAAAAATTATCCTACTTCGACTGCAATTTTACAGCACCCTGTCATTCTAGCAGTATGTCGTAAACTTTATTTTGAGGCCTAAAAACAGCCCTCTTTAAATATCTTCTTTATTCTTTAAAATATTTTAATTATTTCCAAAATTATGATTTTTGCAACGAAAAAAGTCTTAGTAAATTTCGTCGTCAACGATATGTTTGTCTGGCGTTCTCAATATCTGCAATTCATATCGTCTTCGCGTGTAGTATTATGACATGTATAACGTAACGACGTAATCTCTTTTGATAGTTTTCGACATGAGTTACAGTCACCTTTTTTCTCACTTTTCGAGAAACGATGGAATATTTTGTTTCACATGTTGTCGATGCGAGAAGTTTTCACCAAAGTTGCAGATCAAGATTACAGGATAGAATTGTAAAAAATAAATTATTTGCCAGTAAAAGCTTACCTTTTTAATTAGTTAGGATTTGCTTCTAACTCAATGAAAAATACTACGACGAAATTCCAAAAAAAAAAAAATAATTTAAGGGCAAATTATTTATGCCCACTACTGAAATATTCTAACTGTCGGTGGAGGGTATCAAAGATTCGGCAGGGTACCAGTTTGAACACTTGTGGGTGAAGTAGGGATGGTGCAAATTGAAAAAATATATCGATACATATCGTATCGATATGTTTTAAGAGTATCGATATTTATTAATTTAAAATATTGATGTATCGAACGTATTAAGTTGAAAGTATTACTAAATTCAAAAACTTAATATACCTATGTCAATACATATTTCCATATGTACAAACATATTAAATGTACTTCCATTCTAACTTTTTATTGTTTCTTTTAATTTCAAATTTACTGCCTGTCCGTCGATTTCGAACGAAACTTTCATTCGCTTAACTTTTATTTAAAACATAAACCAATTTTTAAATTTAGTTTTTAAGGTAAGTTAGGCGAATGAAGTTTTCGTTTGAAATCGAGGGACCGGCAGTTAATTCTACAATAAAAAAGTAAAGAATACAAAAACAGTTTTATTTATTCGCCATATTAAATCTAAAAAAAAAAAAATTAAATTGGAATTATATAATGCCGGATTATGTATTGCCGGCAAACGAAACTTGTGACACATACTATACAAGTAAACTGTGCAATATTTTATTTTTAATATATAAGAACATGCTCCAATAAAAAAAAAACTTATTATTTTTTTTATTATTAACATTTCAACTTTAATGAGTCTATTGCTGCTAATACGGCATACTTAAGGCCATTTCTTTGCATAATTCTAGGAAACCTATCCAGAATATTCTTTCCGCGCTTATTTATTTGTTGTCATCTCTTAAAAACCCGAAACAAAACTGATCTGTGAAATCTGTGAAAATGTACAATGGAAAAACGCCATGATTTTGTTAATAGTTATTAGTTAAGAAATATAAAGCAATTCTTAAAAAACAACAGTATTGTAAGTAGTTGAGCAACGGGTAAAATGTTGAATTTTATTATAAAGAAATCTTTAAAATATCGAATTCGATAGTCGTAGATAAATATCGATGTATCGATATATGGGTATTTTTAATATCGGCGATATATATAGATTATAATGTTTTTTAAATATCGATGTTTTGATATATTGATATTTATTGCCCATTTCTAGGGTGAAGGACCAGAGTTAAGATCGGATTTCCTCATAAAATAAGTTTCATTTCTTCTTTTAAGTTTATAATATTCAATCATTATTTCAGAATGATGTCGACTTATCTGAGGCTCTTTCTTAACTAACTTAAATTAGACTTTACAAGTTAACAATTCATGTTTTGCACTAACTGGAATAACGTCTACGTGATATGATATGATATGATTTGTGATGTTGTTATTTCAATAGAAATTCGATTTGATTCAATTATGCTGACGTATTAAGCCAACAGGAATTCAAGTTGATTCAAAATCAGGTTGAATTGACATGAAAAACGTATGAAGAAAAATCACCAGCGAAAAATATGATACCAACCTTGTTTTTTTTCTTTGTGTATAAATGCAAAAGAGAAGTAATAAATAAGTAATTAGGCTTTACATTGGCAAGGATACATATGTAAATAGAATAATTCGGCTGTTCACATGAACACACGTTTTGTATACAGAAGAAATCTTAGTATTAAGTTTTTAATAAATAAACAAAAATTACTTTCAACACATTGCAGGAATATTTTGTATATGACAAATACAGATTCGCAATGGTGCAATAAATAAAAATTCTCAAAATAACACATATCACTTCTTGCAGGCGATATGTTATTTTATTTTAATAATACAATTTTATATTTATTTCAATTCAATTAATTATTAAACGTACACATTGAAATATTCTTGCACTTTAATTATAAGGTTTGTCTTGTTGAGCAGGAAGCCAAACAAAAAATAAGTAAATATAATAAATCCTTAATTTGCCGCTAACTTACCTGTTTTATTTTTTATAGCTTAGGCCATATTATCGTTAAATGAAAATACATGATTTATTGTTTTGACAATTTTTAAATAATTTATTTTTTGTGCGTTGTTGTTATTAGATTTACAAATTGTCAAACAAATTTTTCAAATTAACAAAAATTTCATTTATGTTTTGATTTGCGTCGTGGTGACTCTTAATAATTTCTCCTTCGGCCGTCATAACGTCTACAACGACCCGGATAATAACAAGGGGGGTGTGCCGCAGATTTGGGCTGATCTAAGAGAAATGTTAACATAAAAATTGTTATAACTTTGCAGTCGTCTTAGTATTTATAGTAAAATATTGAAAGAATTTCTTCAGAACTAAACACTTGTTTGAGTTTATTTGAAAACAATTAGAAGTGATGTATAGGACTATCCTGAATCTAATATTTTCTTCACTACCATGAGTTAAAGCAAATCGCAACTTTTCAGATTATTTAATAAAATTTATTACAAACGCTTGATTAATCATAATTTTCGATATACTAGACAGGTTAAATGTTTATAATAAATCAAATAAATTTTCATATTGAAACAAATTACTTTGTTATCAATACACACAATCTACAAAAAAAGGGCTTTATTTACGAAGTGGGAGTGTCATCTCCCATACAAAGACAATATAGGTTTCTAAACAGCCTGGGTCTTAATACACAAAAGATGGCAGAGAAAAAACATGGTTGAAGTATGGTTAAAAAAAGGACAATTATTTTCCGCGCAAAATAAATATGATTGTTAATAATATCGGGTTTCTATTTACCAATAAAGTGTTTACATCCCTTGAAACTTCAAATAAGGATACATTTAACAATAAAGTGATTTAATGAAATAAAGCTACAACCATGCACTTAAACATATTATTGTTAATTTTACCATATTATTGTAACCGGCTGCCATATTATGGTTAAATTTATCAATCTAAAAGCCATAGCCATATTATGGTTGCCTCCAAGAATGTTATGGTTAATTATAACCATAATATATTTGAAATTATAGCATCTTAAAAATTGGAAATCAAATGCTTGGAAATCTATTACTTATGGGTCGTCCAAGAAAGGCGGACTATCAGGCGATATGGCTATGTAGTTATATTACCAGCAACAAAATATATTTAAAAAAAAATTTAAATAAATATACTTTATAGTTGTTAATATAACTAAGTAACCATTTAACCGGCCACACTCGCTTAAGGAGAAGAGACACTGCAGCACTTTCCCAATCAGATGAGCGATAAACACCTGGCACTGGCAGGACATAAAGAAAATTTGAGGATACGATTTGTTTAATTATTGCTAGTTCATATTTAATATGTGAAGATTCAATAAATCCGTGAACAACCCAAAAGATTTATATAAAAAAATATTTTGAAATATTTCATCTCTTTGTCGTTTTTGGTTTGTATTTTATTTATTTTTATTGAGCGCCATCCCAGCTAACATTTGGGTGATCATATTTTGTAAAAATGACCTAAATGAGTCTTCGCAGATCACTTTTGATTATTACAAACCGCTTTATCACTCAAGGGGTTTAAAAAGGATTCATGTATGATTCATTGATATGTTCAAATAATAAATTTTAAATGTTTTAAAGCTTAAAATATCTTATCACTTAACCGATTATAAAAGTATTAATATATATATGACTCAATAATTAGCATATTGTTGAATAATGATGATTTTTTAATATTTGAAGTTTGTGTTCATTCGTCTCGTCAAGTTAAATAAATTAAAGTCAAAAGCCCTTTTTAAAAACAAGTTTTTTTTAAATGCGCTAAAAAGAAAAAAAATAAACTTTAACTTTAAAACTTTTACGATCAACTTATAACATTATTACAAAATTTATATGATATAAAAGCTTGTCGCGAGATAACTTAGTTTGAAAATTGTAATTTGTACAAATTAATCTCGCGATAAGCTTTTTTATCATATAAATTGTGTAATAACGTTATAAGTTGATAGTAAAAGTTTTTTGTAAAAGTTAATTTTCTTTTCTTTTTAGCCCATTTAAAAAAAAACTTGTTTTTTAAAAAGGGTTTTTTACTTTTAATTTATTTTTCTCTGCTTTAGCACATTTAAATAAAAGCTGGTTTTTGAAAAAAGTTTCTACTTTTAATTTATTTTAAACTCGCATTTGTATTCTCAGTGGGTCTTATCATTCGATTAAATGAAAATAATACGAGTATTGGAGTATTTCTAAACAATTTATTGAAAATGAGATAATTTTTTGAAAATTCCCTACATTTGCCTTATATTACAATATCTGTCGTTTTCCCCTACGCTTGACATTTTCCGAAAAAAAAAATCCCTACAAAAAGGGAAAATTCCGTACTGTTGGCATCACTGGTTCAAATAATCAAAAGTCATAATGGTGATGCTTTTATCGGAGAAAAAATTAAAAACATGACAATTAAAAAATGATTTGAAATATAATCAAAAACTATATACGAATGAAAAATACTCACTAATGATTATAAGAACTCTTATTAAATTGCTCAAAAAAGAATGGGAAAACTGTATCACAAATTATTCTTTGACATGGTTGTATTTCATAACATCTACTAAAACCAAATCAAAAAAGGTTTTAGGATGGTTTTAACAAAATTGTATTGTATGGTAAAACCAGGTTTGATTGGATTGAATGATTGTAACGTTAAAATCAAAATTTGTATTAAAACCTTAAATGTAGAAACACTTTTAGCGACTATTGTCTGAAACATTTGGAAGTGTTGCATTGTTGTACTGATTCCGGACAGTGATCGATTTTTCGACCACCAAAAATTATGGGCATTTAAAAGTAAGAAAACTTGTTATTCAAAAATCATATTTCGTCGATTCTTATAATATATTATTTATGCTTTAAGAAGATTGCGAAACAAAAAACTACATATTTTTATTTACCATATATTTTTTTAATTGCAAAAATCGTTACAAATGTTCATTATTAAATCCTCTTACCATATTTTATTATATAAATACGTGACCGGGCCGCAGCCATTGCTAAGAGAAGCACAAAAATAAAAATGCTTAAAACTTTCATTTTCCTTTTTTAGCAGCTATAAAATCTTATGACAACTTTAATAAACTTTTGAATTAGACTGAAAACTTTCGCTACACGTTTTAGTATTTATAGTAAAAATTTTAAATACTTTCTCAGAAATAAACAACAACACTTCTAAGCGTTTATTTAAAAAAGTGATGTATTCGGCTATGCCAAATCCTATGTACTCTTCACTTTAGTGAAATAATTTTGGAGAATATAAAATAATAATTATAACACTTTTAAAAATAATAAGAATTATTTCTAATGATAAATAAACCCTTTGTAATAAACTTTATGAGATAATCTCTTAACTTGCTTCAGGTCGCTGACATTCTGTAATTTTTGAACGGCAAAAGTTCATCGCTAAGAGCTATTCTGTAATGAAATTTAAACAATTTATGTCGATAAAAAATATCGGTAGTCAACGACAGAAAAAAATTCTTATTATAAAATTACGATAATAAATGCAAAAGTTTAAAAATAAAAAGTAAAAAGGCCAATTATTAATACAAAAAGAGTTAGCAAGCCCGACCCTACACCACAGTACTTGGTACCCATGGACAATCATGTATTATGAGATGACATAGAAGCCGTTATAAAATTTACTTATCAGCAATTTTCAGGAGTAAGGTCAAACATATACCGATTCCAATACAATTTGGTAAGATGATTTAGGTTGCCGTAAAATATTTTGTAACCAAATTACACCTAAATACCAACAACTTTACTTTTCGAAGCCTTCTTTATACCCTCCACCACCAGTGGTGAATGAGGTTATACTAAGTTTGTCATTCGTGTGAAACTTTTTTATTATTCATCTCAGACCCCATAAAGTTTTAAATATATTCTGGGTCCGTGAGTAATTATAAGCCGATTTAGCCATGTCCGTCTTTTGAACACACACTCACTTTCAAACAATTAAAAAAAAACAATGTTGGTTTCAAATTGTTTCCAGTAATCATAAGCAATTTGAGGTTGAAGCCGAGCAAAATCGGTTCAGAAGGATACGAGTTATGAAACTCAAAAAAAAACTTGATAATTTTCTTATAAAAACGAACTAAATGGTGGCGGAATTCGTTTTATATGAAAACATATCACACTACTAAATTTCCCACTCTCGGAAATCATTTAAATACGCCTTAAGCCCATATAGCAAATATAGATTTTGTGGTCAAATTTAGCCTTTTATGGTTAGAATTAACATCGCGCAATTTTGTGATATTCGACGCATAATTTACCATAGATCCCACTGAAACCAAGCTCTTAAAATATATCAAAGATTTTGGAGGTAATCAAAAACTCGGCACAGCCAAATATAGCACTCTGACTTGTTACTTATCAAATTCATTTTTTAAGCTTGAAATAAACTAAAATATAGAATACTAGTAGTAATTCTTAAGCTTTTGATATCATTTCCAGAACATTTTAGCTTAAAATTTTACGGTCTGATTTTAGAAGACATATTTTGAAAACAATACATAGGAACTCTAAAAAATCGTCCTTTTTTTCGTATGGTGAACGGAAAAACCGAATGTAGCACTCTCACTTGTAATACCCTCCACCTCTAGTGGGTATACTAAATTGTTCATTCCGTTTTAAAATTTTTTAATATTTATCTAAAAAGCGTTAAAGTATACATATATATTCTGGGTCAAAAAACGTAACTAAAATGATTTCGAAGTAAAAATAGTTTTATATGACAAACAATTACGTGGCCAAATTTCATTCGGATTGGTCCATTGTTTACCATATGCCCCATTTAAAGTGTATTTTTGCAAAATATCGCAACGCAAAAAGAATTCAGATTTAATGCGGAATTAACAGAAAAATGTATAAATATTATTGACTTAATAATGTTTTTCTTTGACTTGGCCTTTTTTTTGAAATATTTTTTATATGAGTTGTTTTTCTAAAAAATATTACACAGCTGTTTTGGTGCTTTTTAAAGCAACAACAACACTGACAAGTTTTTATATAAATAATTTTTATTTACTTACTTTAACTACACCATTTTAGTTTTTAACTTAAAGTACCATTTTTTTTATAGAACAAAAGAAAAAAAAAATTAAAAATACATCTAACAAGAAAAAAAATAAAATAATAATGCGGAATAAAAGTGTAAATTTGATCGACTTAATGTGTTTTTTAACATTTTTAACTTAACCCATACCGAAACATGAGGGACTACACTGATGCTGGACAGACTAGTGATGTGACGAATATCAATTATTCAAAAACGCGAATTCGAATATCTGCGCAAATATACGGCGACTACGAGTATACAATCGGAGCTTTAGCGCCAATCGATCTTTCAAATTTAATTGAATAATCGGGAGATTGATTGCATTGATAGCAATAAATTGTATAAAAAAACTGTCCCGCTACTGAATGAATTTTACATTATTATGACATTCCGATGACTAATTTGGAAATTATCAATTTCGCACCTGAATGCCACTACCGAAAATCTTAAAATTTTAACACTTACATTGTAGAAGGGAACAAAATTGAACTTTTTTTGTGCGACTTGGAACTTAATTGCCAACTTTTACTAATTTGAGTTTGCTGATTTCAAATCAAATCTCCATTTTTCTCCATCAGCTCGACTTTTTGAGATATGCGGTTATGTCCTAAGGCACTTTCACTTCATATATTGGAATAACTTGAAAACGGTTCACCATATTCAGTTAAATATAAAATCCGAAGCTCGGCAACAATATTATTTTTAAGCCGTGCTTACATATTTTTAAATTTGTCCAGTAGTTTCAGAGATATCGTTGAAGTTTTGAACAACTTTTGATTTTGTTCACAATTTACTAGGATATTCATACGATTAATCGAATAATTTTGAGCGATTAACTGTTCGAATAGTTTAAAATTGCTTATTTTAGATGAACGAATAATTCGAAAAATATATGTCGATTAATCGATTAATCGAAAATTTGTTTTTTCAGAGTATTCGATTATTCTTTTATGTAAAAAACAAGCCGGTACGTTTTAAATACCCTTTTATTGTTTTTTAACTCAGGAGCATTTCCTTCGAGTAATAATTTTTTTAAATATACTACAAAGACTGAAACCAAAGAGTTTGGGAATAATTCATTTTGAAGAATGTTGAGTACAGAGTGAATTAGATGAAGAAGATGATTTTTTTAAGACGAATGAAAATAACCTTCTACCAGGATATAACAAGACTATTAAAAGTAATAAAAAAAAGATTCAATTGGTATAATGGAAGACTACCAATTTTAAGAAGAGACAAGAGAAAGAAAGTAAATCATGTTTAATCAAAACAAAATAAATAAATCGTTTTAAACATAAAGATTTAAACCGAATTCTCTTTTTGAAACAATATTTTAGAAGATTAGCAAAACATCGATTAATTGAATACCCTACAATTTACTTAGAAAACTGAAGTGATAAAAATCGCGAATTCCATAAAAAAAAATTTTGTTTAATGTGCATGTTGGAACAAAATTGAACTTTTTTTGAGTTGACTGGAACTTTATATTGTAAACGAAATCAAAAGTTGTGCCCCGATTGCAATGAATTAAAGCTCATTTCATTCGAAATATGTTTAGCAAAATGTTTTTTGACGAAAACTGTGATTTTGCTCGCATTTTTTATTTTTTTTATTAATTTTCAAATAACAAAAAATTAATTTTTTTTAAATTTTTATTTGTTTTCTTCAACGACATCTCTAAAACTACTGGGCAAATTTGAAAACAATGTAAGCGCGGCTTAAAAATAATATTATTGCCGAGTTTCGGATTCGGACGAATATGGTGAACCGTTTTCAAGTTATTCCAATAAATGTATTAAAAGTGCCTTAATTTTGGATATAACGGTATATCTCGAAATGTCGAGCTGATAGAGAAAAATGGAGATTAGATTTGAAAGCAGCGACCTCAAATTAGTAAAAATTTGCAATAAAGCTCCAGGCCTCAAAATGACTGTCCCCCAGTGTTATTATTATGTAAAGGCTAAAAGCACTACGCTCCAAAGGATCTTTTGTTTAGCCACAAAAGTAGATTAGGGCTGCAAATAAAGCCAACTATTCTACACTGTGAGGGGTTGCATACATCACCAGAAGTCATTAAGATAACTCCAAGGAATGCCGTTTTGCTTGCATACTTATACTAACTTACTTTCAGATCTTGTTTTCCCACTCTTTTTTGACGGTTTAACTTAGTAATTCAGTGTTGTTTTGAGAAAATAATTTCGCAGACGCAGATTGGTGGTTTTTCACATACATATTTAATTTATTCTGTTTTCTTTTCTACACAAAATATATCACCTTCTGAAAAGGTGCACGTATAAAATGTCTTGCCAACCCTGTAATAAAGCTGTTTGATGAGAACAAGACACAAGTTATGAAAGAGTTTAATGCCCTGTTTTGAATACCTGATAAAAAGATTTTCTTCATTATTACAGATCATTTTTAAACGCTTTTTGTGTTTTTTAACCGATAAAAGCGATTTTTAGAAAGCTATTTTCGGCTATGCCGAATCTTATATATCCATCACTGCGATAAGAACCGAAAGTTATATAAATATCATTCTTAAGATGTAAATAAATCTATTTTGTACCACGCCTACTTCTCCAATAACGCCTTTTTTTGTCGGATGTTGTGTATCCATGAAGGCTAGATTACACTATTATACATTGTATTAATACATGTCAAAAACTCAATTAATATGACAAAGTGTGAATGCAATGTGTCACAAATATTACGAAAAAAGTTTGACATCCCATACGACTTAATCGTTTTTTGAAAAATTTCATTTTAACAAAAGCATGTTCATGTGTGATAGTGTGACTACAAACTGTAATGTTACATTAGATTTTTTGACAGTCACAACAAAACTCATTAGATTTCCATCACACAAAGTATTATGGAATACGTATGAAATGTGTGATGGTGTAAACTAGCCTTAACCAAGACGCTTGTTCTTTATTTGCAAGCTTTGGCTCTTGCCGTTTCCTGAACGTACAGAAATCTAAGTTCCTCTGAGCAGTTTGAGATTAAAATCTAGCAAAATCGGTTCAGTAGAAAAAGAGCTATCAACTCAAATGCGGAACCGCACCGATTCTCGTTTAATTTTGCACAAACTCGTTTAATATGACTTCAAATCGCACTTAACTTTTTTGAAGATGGATCCATAATTTACCATATGCCCAATATTAAGAGGAAGGAGAAGCTAGAGACGTATTGTGAAATTTGGAATTAAGAACAAAATTTGAACAAATCTGAAATGATGGTACTGAGAAATGGGGCAGACTTTCTGCCCGTGAACAATGGATATTTAAGGGTGAACCTATTAGAGTGACAAATGAATATACTTATCTCGGAGTAACAATATCACCTAAAATGTCATTTAGAAAGCATATAGAAATCTGAAAAAAACAATATTAACGCCACTTGGAAAGAATTTTTAGCAAAAACAGAAATAGGTTTAAAGGCAAAATGGAATCTTTTCCTATCAGTGTGTCGTGCAATCCAGTCGTATGATGCTCAAGTATGGGGTTATTCGTTATTTGAAGAAGTGGACAAACTTCAACGCTTTTTTTTAAAAAGATACTTAAACTGCCCTCATTTACTCCAACATACGCATTAATGTTGGAAACTGGTATAGAAAATAATTATATATACACACTAGATTTGCACCTGAGATACATTATAAAAACTTTATTTGATTATAATGATAACCGTTTACCATGTAAGCTAACCGAACTCACTATAGAAAGAAATTCCTATTGGTATAAACACATTGAAAAATTAGCTAATGATGTAGGCTCGATACAAATTTCTGAGTGCGTTTAAAGAGAAGACTGGGAACGCCTTAGACTTGATATACTAACTGGGCTTAAAAGAAAAGAAAGACAACAGGCTACTACGACAAACCGTTTTTTTTTTTTTCAAAACTCAACTACAGGGAGCAACAAACATTTTTTGAAATCTTTATATAAATCGGCAAAGGCAAAACAGTTAAGAACACTTTCCGTCTCTGTTTGTCAACCGATTTAAACAAAAAAAAAAAAAAAACACCATTTAATAGGCATTTACTTACAGAAGTGCACAATGTTTATTTTATTAAGATTGTAAAAAGGGTAAAAATTCGGTGACGTAATATCTCCAAAACTAGAAAACAAAAAAAAAATTATACTTATCGTTGTTCATTAAATAAAATAAGCGGACAAGTGTCTGGTTCTCTTTGCAATTCGGCCCTTTCAGAGAGTAAACGGGTATAACCTCTATTTTGGAACTTTTGTGTTCCCCATTTATCTTTTAAGCCAATAAGTATAGAAATAAAGGCTATACCAAATTCGTGTCTTATCTAAAAAATACAAATATAAATTTGGTACTTTTTCGAAATTCGAACGTTTTTAGGAATATAATCGTACCTATTAGTGCTTTTTTTTAAAAACATTTTTCTCTGTATATTGACATATATGGGGAGATATAATTTTTAGAAAGGAGAAATACGGGAAATTTAATTACTTTCTTTTACTTTTCTGTAGCGCCGGGGTTGCGGGTTCGATTCCCGCCAGAGACTCTGGTCTCCTGCAGACAAGCGTATAGCTTCGCGGGATTAGCATAGGTAATATTAAAAAAAAAAAAAAAAGTAAAACTTAGAGGGGTAAAATTTACCACCACGTCATTAACCCTCCGATGAGTGACAGTTCTGAACTTCACGACCGTGTGAAAAGGTCCCTACGGACCTTTTTTGTAAATCAATTTTTTTTCATATCAAAAATTTTTTTTGTTTTTATTGCTTATAACTTAATTCTACATACAAAAATTATTTTTTCAATTTTTTTAATTTTTTTTTTTTTTTTGCTTGAATTTTCTTAAGACTATCATAAAAAAGTTTAAAAATTATTGTTGTTGAGCGTGTACTTCTTGTCCCCCGCCCTGTGCGCAAGTGTTGCATCGATGTAAAAGTGTGCTATGTTCTCCGCAAACATCATCCCTAATGTCTTTGAGTTTAGGTCTTTGTGTTCAGAACAAGTAAATTATGTGTTGAAACAATAAAAAAAATATAATGATGCCCAAAAACATGCATTTATTAGTGAAATTCAGTACAAGGTCCATACGGACCGCGTACTATTCTCACTAAAACCTCAATTACTCCTAAAGTAATGCTCCGATCGGCTTCCAAAAGATGCGCAACAAAATACTCTTGGAATACAGAGTAACTTTGGGGGGGGGGTTGTAGTGGCCGAAATAGGAGTAATTTCAGTTTGAAAAGGCAAAAAGGTCCCTAGGGACCTTCTCACTCATCGGAGGGTTAAGTATGTCCCAAAATGTCACCTCTACAGTTAAAGGTTAAATAAATTGCTAATTTTAACATTTAGATGCTAGTAAATACAATTTTAATTGTTAATCGTTGAAATGTCTGTTTTAGTCACTCTCTTTTGAACATGCTTCCAAAAACCTATTGTCTTTTCTCGATGTCTTTCCAAAAATTTCTAATATCCATATCCCTTTCAGACCGTGATGCATCGTGATGCGGGTGGATTTCGGTCTCAATATTTTTGCTTTTATTTGACCAATGTCAAATAGACCCGCATGAGTCGATTGCGCTGATTGTTCTTTATGTTTGTGTCTCACATTACTCCGCTATTCGCTTTACCGTTACTTGAATTATTGCAAAATTCTCGTATCACATTTCAGTTTTGACAAAATGAGTCGCAGAAGAAACTTCTTTTTTTAATTACAAAAGTAATAATCGTTAACAAATAGTGAAGTGGGCATATTTTAACAAAGCAAAATGGTAAATTTTAGTAATTAGAGCCAATTGAAGTAATTTGATGCAATAAAAATGAGTTTTGGCTAAAAATTTCAACGAGTTTCATCAAATGTTGTTGTACTAAAAATCATTGAAGGATATAAAAATGGTAAAACCTAAAAATTAAATATATATTCTCCTACGAATTAGAGACCTTATATTCTAAAAATGATGACAAAATTCTCAGTAGCTTAGCGTTAGCGTTATGTCTGAAAGGGATATACATACAAATAAAAAAACATGAAGATTTGTAAAAACAAACATGAACACTCGTTTCGTGTCCTCTGTTCCCTATCCCGATCGCCAACGAACAAAACAAACGAGTTTGTTAGACATGTCTAAAAAGACACTGTGTAAACTCCCTCTTTGTCATTCGTATGAAACTTTTTTATTATTCATCTCAGACCCCATAAAAATTTAAATATATTCTGCGCCGTTGTGTAATTCTAAGACAACTTAGCCATTTCCGTCTTTTGAAAACACACTCACTTTCAAACTTAAAAAACAAACAATGTTGGTTTCAAATTGTTTCTAGTTATCATAAGCAATTTGGGATTGAAGCCCAGCAAAATCGGTTGAGAAGGATAAGAGTTATGAATCAAATGTGGAACAACCACACAAAAATGTTTCATAATTTTGTTACAAAAATGAAAATAAATGATGGCGGAATTCGTGTTATATAACTATAAATTACACTGCTGAATTTCCCACTCTCGGAAATCATTTAAATACGCCTTTATCCGTAACGAATACCGATATTTTAATAAAATTTGGTCTTTCATAGCTTTATAAGACTTAAGATCACAGTACAAACTTTGATGAAGATTTACCGTACACCCCATATAAAGTCCACTCTCAAAAACATTTAAATACGCCCAAAACCGTAGCAAATATAGATTTTGTAGTCAAATTTAGCATTTTATGGTCGGAAATAACATCATGCAATTTTGTGATAATCAGCGCATAATTTACCATAGATCCCACTGAAAGCAGGCTCTTATAATATATCAAAGGTTTTGGAGGTTATCAAAACCTCGGCACAGCCAAATATAACACTCGAACTTGTTATTTATCAAATCTTTTTTTTCAGCTTAACCTGAAATAAACTAGAATACTAGAAGTAATTCTTTAGCTTAAAATATGATTTCTAGAACATTTAAGCTTGAAATTTTACGGTTTTATTTAGAAGACATATTTTGAAAGCAAAACATTGAAACTGTACAAAATCCTCCTTTTAGTCTTATGTGGAAGGATACATGAGATTCGGCAAATCCGAATGTAGCACTCTGACTTGTTATAAGCCCCCCCCCTACAACTAGTGGATATACTAAATATGTCATTTCGTGTTAAATTTTTTTTAATATTTATGTCAAAACCTATAAAGTGTATATCGTCGGTCACAGGTTGACAACTATTAACATGTTTTTTTGTACTTTTCAGGAGACAAAAAAAAAACGTTATTACTCCGTTACTTAACCGTGTTGGAAGTAAATAAAAAAAAACCAAAATTAGTAGGAGATATTTATTGTAAGATGGTGTAAAGAAAACAAAGGTATTGAAATAATTTCAGATTAAAAAAAAATTAAAATAAATAATACGAGTTGACAATTTCAAAAAATTTAATAGTGAGTTAAGAGTTATCAACCTGTGACCGACGATATATATTCTTTGTCCTTGAGAAATTCATATTCAATTAAGCCATGTCCATCTGTCTGTCTGTCTGTCCGTCGGTTGAAATCACGCTCACTCTCAAAAGAATCTACTGAAAAACAATGTTGATCCCAAGTTGTTTCTAGATTTCCAACGCACTTTGGGATGGAAATCTAGAACAATCGGTTTATTAGGAAAAGAGTTATGAGCCTGAGTGTGTAAGAACCCCCCTAAAAAAGTCACCTTTTTTACAAAAACTAATAGAAGCTGATGAGGCCATATACCGATTCTCATTAAATTTTGCTCAAATTTGTGATATATGAATAGAAATCATAGTACACAATTCTGATATGTTCGGTCAGTAATTACCCATATGCCCCATATAAAACCGACTCTCGTAAAACACTTAAGTAGGTCAAAAAACGTAATCAATAATGATTTCGTAGTAAAAATTGTACTGACATAGTTTTATATGACAAACATGTTGCCAAATTTGGTTCGGATTGGTCCATTACTTGCCATTGGCCCATTAAAAGCGTACTTTTGTAAAAGATCGCAACGCAAATATAATACAGATTCAATGCGGAAGTAACAGAAAAAGTATAAATGTTATTGACTTAATAATGATTTCTTTAACTTGGCTTTTTCTTATTATTTTTTATTTGAGTTGTTTTTAAAAAAATTTTACAAAAAAATTTACACAGCTGTTTTGGTGCTTTTTAAAGCAACAACAACACTGAAAAGTTTTTTAATAAATATTTTTTAGTCACTTATTTCAACAACACCATATTGGTTTTTAACTTAAAGTATAATTTTTTTGATAGAACAAAGAAAAAGAAATCTTACCAAAAAAAAAAAAAAAAAAAAAAAAAAATAATGCGGAACAAACAGAGAAAAGTGTTAATATTATTGACTTAACAATTTTTTTTTTGAATTGCTAACTTAAGCCATAACGAAACATGAGGGACTACACTGATGCTGTACAGACTAGTGATAAAACGAATACCAATTTTTAATATTCGGAAACGCGAATACGAATATCTGCACCAATATACGCCGAATACGAATATACAATCGATTGCGTGGATAGCAATAAATTGTACAAAAAACTGTTACGCTACTAAATGAATTTAAAATTATTATGACATTCCGATGACTAAATTTGAAATTATCAACTTCGCCCCTGAATTCCTCTACTGAATATTTTTAAGTTTTTACACTTTCAATATTATTATGTAAAGGCAAAAAGCACTGCGGTCAAAAGGATTTTTTGTTCAGCAATAGTGTTCTCTGAAGTATGCAAGGGCTACAAATTAAGCCAATTATTCTACACGGTGAGATATTGTATACGTCACCAGAAATCATTAAAATAACTGCAAGGAACGTCATTCTACTTGCATATTTTTTCTAACTTACTTTCAGCTCTCGTTTACGCTTTTACTTAGTCATTGAGTGTTGTTTGGGAGAAAATATTTTCGCAGATGCTGCAGCTACCTATTTTATTAATTATGTTTTCTTTTCTACACAAAATACCTTCTAAAAAGGTGCATGTATAAAATGTCTTGCCGCCCCTGTAATAAATCTGTTTGACGAGAACAAGACACTAATTATGAAAGAGTGGAATGCCCCATTATTAAAACCTGACAAAAAGTTTGTTCTTCATTATTACAGCTACTTTTTAAACCCTTTTTGTGTTTTTTTACCGATAGAAGCGATTTTGAGAAAGTTATTTTCGGCTATGCAGAATCTTATATATCCTTCACTGCGATAAAAACGGAAAGTTATATAAATACCGTTCTTAAGATTTAAATAAATCTCTTTTGTGCCACGCTTCTTCCCCAATGCCGCCTACATTTTTCCGGATGTTGTGTATCCATAACCAAGACGCTTGTTCGTTATTTGCATACTTTGGCTCTCGCCGTTCTGCGGATTCACAGAAATATAAGTTCCCCTGAGCAGTTTGAGATTGAAATCTAGCATAATCGGTTCAGTAGAAAAAGAGTTATGAGCCCAAATGTTCATCAATCTCCCTAAAAAATTTATATTTTGGTGGCAGAATCCACCGATTCACGTTTAATATTGCTTAAACTCGTTTAATATTACTGTAAATCGCACTAAAATTTTTTGAAGATGGATCCATAATTTACCATTGGCCCAATATTAAGGGGAATTTCGAAACAAAAAATTCAAGAAGCATCAAATTCTAGAAAATATTATTACTCTATCAAAATTTGGTATAATTTAAATTTTTATTTAATATCAAATTTTAACGTTACTGACTGACTGGCTAACTGACTGATTTATCATCGCACAGCCTAAGCCCCCGAAGCTAAAATCTTTTTGCCCCGGAGTTTGGTCTCTCCGCAAATCGATCCACTAAGCCGGGATTTTTGGAAATTCGAATGTTTAGGGAGTAAAAAGGGTAAAATCGGCAACCTCATATCTCCCAAACTAAAAGAGATACAAAATAAATGTAATACTTATCGTTGTTCTTTTGAAAAATAAGCGGACAGGTGTCTGGTATCCTCTATTTTGGTACTTTTTTGTCACCCCTTCTATCTTAAAAACCTGCGAAACTTATCGAAATTCGAACGTCGTAACTCTTTTTGATATTTTTTTACGAAACATTTTTCTCCATTCATTGATTATGGGCTCCCTCTTCAATATTGAATATTCCGATACTTCAATGGCGAGAAAAAAAGTACGAAAAAAGGGGAAATACGAAAAATTTAACTTCTTTCTAAGTGAAAGTGAAATCAAAAAGTTATTTTATAACAGCAATTATGTGAATTAACAAACAAAATTCCGTATAAAATAGTTATTTTTTAACGTAAAAATAAAAGATCGAAACAAACGTCTAAAAAAAGATGTTTATTTCGCCGTCATAAAATAAAACTCATTTCAGGCATTTTATTTCGCCGTCATTAAATGAAACTAATTTTAGAAGTTTTTTTTTCGTCAGAAAATAAAACTCACTTCGGTTTTACTTTTCCCGTCGGAATCAAATTTGCATATTCAAACAATTTATTTTGCATTTTGTTTATAGAAGAAAAAAAATCTGATTTTTTTTCATTAAATAATTGTGAAAATTAGTTCAATTTGTTTTTGATATTTAAAAATATTTCCAAAGAAATAAATTTTCAAATATCGGCCACCATCAGAATGGTCCGATATGTTTTTCGTCATCATTTACTTTGAAAATTTGATGTATTTAACTCAACAATTTTAACAAATAGAATTTGGAATTTTTTGTTTCTTTTTGTGAATTAAGTTATGTTTAAATCAGCATAAACTCTTCAAAAGAGTTTAATTTTATGACGGCAAAATGAGTTTTTTTAAGTAGGAACAAATAAAACTCCTCAAATGAGTTTTATTTTAGACGGAAAAAATAAAACTCTCATTTTGAGAGTTCTAGCGCTTTTGAATTATATTGGCACATCTGTGAGAGTAATTGAAATCTTAAATTTACTACCGTTAACATTATTCATAAATTGTTTAATGACCAATCGCGTACCATTGCACAGCCGTGGTGGGTTCAAATTCCGAAGTAAAATAACCGGAGATCCAACTTTCAGTCGTCTAAGGTGTAGTGCTATACCTGGAAAACCCAGTAAGTTTAAAAGATCTGTTGGGTAATTTATAGCTTATTTTGTATCACAAGCTGAATCTATCGAATTGTATGATACGAAGTTGCCTGACAACGACTGCTGTACCTTGAAGTTTAACTTTAGGATTCTTGGTAAATTTTTACCACTAAAATCTTCTCTTGGTCTGGCCACACCACAATTACAACAGCTAAGAACACCAAGTAAATAAAAAGTAAATGAATATATTTTTAATTAAATATGTGTTTGCTTATAATTTTAGATTATACGAAATTGTTTTATTATTATATTATTTTATTCAGCATGCAAGTCATCGAAAATGTAATCTTTAGCAATGCGCAAAATGCTTTTTCGCAAATACCACAGCTGAAAAGAGTTTTGCCTCTGGTTTTTGTAGGTAAATTGAACTTAGCACATAACGGGCTGCAGTTGTCAGATTTGATTCAAACTTAATTCATTCGATTCAGAACATATAATTTATAGAATTCACATTTCTGTTTTGATTTAATATTGTGTGCTATTTGAAAGATATTGCAAACAACAAAAAAAATTTGGTCTGATTAAAGCTCTTTGGATATTGCTCATATAAAAATACAAAAAATGCGATTAAAAATGGGAGGGTCAGGGTAGGAGGTTGAAAATTTGGGGTTCTAGGTATTTTTTTAAGCCAAATAAAAACAAAATGCGAAAAAACATTTTTGCCAAGAAAATTAAAAACAAATTTTGATAGGGATGCCCTAATGACTTACCAGAGACACCTTAAAAAAATTTCATAAAAAGTCGGTTGAGCCGTTTAAACACAAACATCGTGACACGATAAATTTATGTATAGATTTCCAATTTTTAATTTTTTATAATTGTAATTTACAAATTTTTTATCCAAGTCGAATCGTTGTTTGAAAGCCATATTGGACGGCTGTGTTTTTCTATTCGCGTTTTAACTAAAATATAATTAAATCATTGTGAAAGTAAATATTTTATAGTTATGCTTATAATTAATGGAAATTTTATGATGTTTAAACGAAAAAAAGGAAAGTGTTTTTGTATGGGTAAAAGTGCTTTCTTGTTTTCTCTGGGAATATCACCAAGATGTTTGGATCCTTGGCGAATATTCTGGAGCTCTAGCCCAAATCCACCCCTAGATACAGTCTATCCCCCACGAAACGTATGGGCGCTTCGTCCGGACCACTATAGGACGTAATCGACGTTTTTCAAGGCTTAGTTTTAATTTGTTTTATGGCAAATACGCTACAAGCAAGCAAAATTACAATATGTAAATTAATGAACATTTTACTTAAAATATAACAGAAATATAGAAAATGAACGATGAATAATAAAATCAATACATTTTTAATGGCAAAGATTGTTATAAAAGGAGTGGTAATCTTTGTGCATATGTTGCTTTTATGTTTGGAGGCTTTAAAATTTTGATTCAATAATTTTAAGTCGAGATGGAAATAAACCCCGCTGCATTTAAAAAACAATCCATGGATGTTGATGACTTTTGCATCCCCAGGGCGAATTAAAATAAAATTTCCTTAAAGAATGTATAGTCAAAATAGTTGACTATGTATGGGTGTGCCTGCTTAACATAATGAAGTGTAGAGTACATTGGAGATGTAAATAATTTTTCTAGGGTTGAGTGAACGCTATCGACTTTCACCATTGTCTGACCTGTTTCTAACAGAATCTGCTCCAACTCTTGACCAGTAGCTGCAGAAAGATTTGCCAAAGCGCTACGTAGGACTTTGTTTTTATTTTGGTAGCTACATCCATCTCATATTAGAATAACATTTTTATACGAAGCGCAGTAAATTTTAATAAAATATACTATACAGCTTAGTAGTATATTTATGGGGCTTCTGTTTATTACCTTTGCTCCCTACGTGATTCCCATAAGGAGGAATTTTCAAATTTCAGTTGGCTCCCAACTTATTTTCCCATAAGGAGGAATCTTTTTCTCCCATAGGGAGAATTTGTAATTTAAATTTTACTTTAAATTTAATTTTTTGTTCATTTTAAATGTTTTGCTCCCAACGTATTTTCCCATAAGGGGGAATTTTGAATATAAACAAAATGAAATTTTTTTTTAATATTTTAGCCATTCATCTACCGATTCAGATTTCATTACCGAGACAAATTTCTTTGAAGGGCCGGATTGCAGTTTTTAGGATTTATCCATTTTTGACAAACATCAATTTTTCACCTTTAGCAGCTGGTAAATAACATTCATAGTGATATTGCTTTTACATTTTTTGTTGTTAGGCCTCGACGAACTGAAGTATCGCAATGCACAACTAATCCATTAATATAAGCCGTTCTTGCATCTCATGAGGGCAAATTCCAAAAATATCGAAAAGTTTCTTCTCTTTCCTCATCATAAGCCGCAACACGCAGAAAGGAGTTTTTAGATTTAATTTCTAATTTCTGGTTTCTATTTCAAACTTATGGGTTTTAAATGTTTTTCTAAAATACGCAGTTTTTTATGCTTCTTTTTTTTATCATTTGTACCAATATCTTCTCTATTATCACTTAAACAGGGTTCATTAATGTCTTCACTTAATCATGTTTTTTCATTTAAGACCAAAGTATTTTCAGTGTAAATTTTATATCTTTATACAGTGCCCATGTTCTGTAACACCCGTCCCAAACAAATTTTCGATTGAAATGTGGGAAATAAAACAAAAATGTTATAAATTTAAACAAACAACTCTTTTTCTCACTTAACTGCGTCTGTAACTCGCCAATTTACAGAAAAAGTGTGTCTGTAAATTTTTTGTGAAAAAGTTTCTGCTTCACGTTCTAAAATAAACTCACGCATAAGAACGCTAGAAAATATATAAGAAATTCAATGAATAATAACACGGAAGAGGTAAGTATTTTGTTCTTGTCAGATTTTTTCATTGTTTAATTATTTTGCTTTGCACATTTTTGAAAAATATACGAATTATTCCAAAGCTACCCAGAAAAAACTTTACTTACCAGGTAAGTTAGCAAGTAATGTTGGAGACATATAAACACTACTTATTTTTTAGTTGAATAACTACTTATTTTTGTTGGGTTATCCACAAAATGCAATAAATTAGTTAGTTAGTAGATAGAAAGTATAAGCAAAAACAAGAACTTTTATATGATATATCTTAAAACTTTTTATATACCTAATGTGTCTTCCAGGGCCACAGTTATATTCTGTGAAAATTTCAAGATGATCGGTCAACTGGTTTGGCCTCCTATAAGGCACAAATATATATATATATACAAACATACATTCACTTTTATATATATAGATATTTCAAAAATGTATTTCTATAACATAAAAAAAATTTAATTAGTTTAAGATGTCATATTATATTTAAACAATTGGGGGGTTCACAAGGTGTCATAAAGTCATATGTCTTAAAATAATAACATGAAAAAATACGACTGTTGTGAGCAACCCCTCATAATTTAATGTGCTATTAATTACGACTGCACAATAAACACAGCAAGTAACGTTCTATTTATTTAAGACACTTTTTGTTTACAAACCAACAACAATATTTTTAAACCATTGTAAAATGTTAGAACATTATGACAATAAACCATGATAGCACACCTTGTGAATACCCCAAATATGTATTGCAAAGCGCACCAGCTTAAACTAGTTATATAATTAGTCAATTCACAAGATATCCTAACATGTCATATTGTCAAAATGTCCTAATATTTCACAATGGTTTAAAAATATTGTTGTACGGCTCAGCCGCTCAGCGCTGGACTTTTTTTATTAACTACGACAGCACAATAAACACAGCAAGCAACGTTCTTTTTATTTAAGACACTTTTTGTTAACAAACCAACAACAATATTTTTAAACCATTGTGAAATATTAGGACATTTTGACAATATGACATGTTAGGATACCTTGTGAATTGACTAAATATAAATTGACTTTGATTTAAATGTTAAAAGTATACAAAAATATGTATTAGCGATACAAATAAAAAATTTATATAAAATTAACATGTTAAATTTATACAGGAAAAATTATCCTACTTCGACTGCAATTTTTTAGCACCCTGTCATTCTAGCAGTATGTCGTAAACTTTATTTTGAAGCCTAAAAACAGCCCTCTTTTAATATCTTCTTTATTCTTTAAAATATCTTAATTATTTCCAAAATTATGATTTTTGCAACGAAAGTCTTAGTAAATTTCGCCGTCAACGATATGTTTGTCTGGCGTTCTCAATATCTGCAATTTCATGTCGTCTTCGAGTGTGTTATTGTGACATGTATAACGTAACGACATAATCTCTTTTGATAGTTTTCGACATGAGTTACAGTCACCTTTTTTTCTCACTTTTTGAGAAACGATGGAATATTTTGTTTCACATGTTGTCGATGCGAGAAGTTTTCACCAAAGTTGCAGATCAAGACTACAGGATAGAATTGTAAAAAATAAATTATTTGCCAGTAAAAGTTTTAAAAAAGCTTACCTTTTTAATTAGTCAGGATTTGCGTCTAACTCAATGAAAACTACTACTACGAAATTCCAAAAAAAAAAAAATAGTTTAAGGGCAAATTATTTATGCCCACTACTGAAATATTCTAACTGTCGGTGGAGGGTATCAAAGATTCGGCAGGGTACCAGTTTGAACACTTGTGGGTGAAGTAGAGATGGTGCAAATTGAAAAAATATATCGATACATATCGTATCGATATGTTTTAAGAGTATCGATATTTATTAATTTAAAATATTGATGTATCGAACGTATTAAGTTGAAAGTATTACTAAATTCAAAAACTTAATATACCTATGTCAATACATATTTCCATATGTACAAACATATTAAATGTACTTCCATTCTAACTTTTTATTGTTTCTTTTAATTTCAAATTTACTGCCTGTCCGTCGATTTCGAACGAAACTTTCATTCGCTTAACTTTTATTTAAAACATAAACCAATTTTTAAATTTAGTTTTTAAGGTAAGTTAGGCGAATGAAGTTTTCGTTTGAAATCGAGGGACCGGCAGTTAATTCTACAATAAAAAAGTAAAGAATACAAAAACAGTTTTATTTATTCGACATATTAAATCTAAAAAAAAAAAAATTAAATTGGAATTATATAATGCCGGATTATGTATTGCCGGCAAACGAAACTTGTGACACATACTATACAAGTAAACTGTGCAATATTTTATTTTTAATATATAAGAACACGCTCCAATAAAAAAAAAACTTATAATTTTTTTTATTATTAACATTTCAAGTTTAATGAGTCTATTGCTGCTAATACGGCATACTTAAGGCCATTTCTTTGCATAATTCTAGGAAACCTATCCAGAATATTCTTTCCGCGCTTATTTATTTGTTGTCATCTCTTAAAAACCCGAAACAAAACTGATCTGTGAAATCTATGAAAATGTACAATGGAAAAACGCCATGATTTTGTTAATAGTTATTAGTTAAGAAATATAAAGCAATTCTTAAAAAACAACAGTATTGTAAGTAAGTAGTTGAGCAACTGGTAAAATGTTGAATTTTATTATAAAGAAATCTTTAAAATATCGAATTCGATAGTCGTAGATAAATATCGATGTATCGATATATGGGTATTTTTAATATCGGCGATATATATAGATTATAATGTTTTTTAAATATCGATGTTTTGATATATTGATATTTATTGCCCATTTCTAGGGTGAAGGACCAGAGTTAAGATCGGATTTCCTCATAAAATAAGTTTCATTTCTTCTTTTTAGTTTATAATATTCAATCTTTATTTCAGGATGATGTTGACTTAGCTGAGGCTCTTTCTTAACTAACTTAAATTAGACTTTACAAGTTAACAATTCATGTTTTGCACTAACTGGAATAACGTCTACGTGATATGATATGATATGATTTGTGATGTTGTTATTTCAATAGAAATTCGATTTGATTTAATTATGCTGACGTATTAAGCCAACAGGAATTCAAGTTAATTCAAAATCAGGTTGAATTGACATGAAAAACGTATGAAGAAAAATCACCAGTTAAAAATATGATACCAACCTTTTTTTTTTCTTTGTGTATAAATGCAAAAGAGAAGTAATAAATAAGTAATTAGGCTTTACATTTGTAAGGATACATATGCAAATAGAATAATTCGGCTGTTCACATGAACACACTTTTTGTATGCAGAAGAAATCTTAGTATTAAGTTTTTAATAAATAAACAAAAATTACTTTCAACACATTGCAGGAATATTTTGTATATGACAAATACAGATTCGCAATGGTGCAATAAATAAAAATTCTTAAAATAACACATAGCACTTCTTGCAGGCTAGACGACGATATGTTCTTTTATTTTAATAATACAATTTTATATTTATTTCAATTCAATTAATTATTAAACGTACACATTGAAATATTCTTGCACTATAATTATAAGGTTTGTCTTGTTGAGCAGGAAGCCAAACAAAAAATAAGTAAATATAATAAATCCTTAATTTGCCGCTAACTTACCTGTTTTATTTTTTATAGCTTAGGCCATATTATCGTTAAATGAAAATACATGATTTATTGTTTTGACAATTTTTAAATAATTTATTTTTTGTGCGTTGTTGTTATTAGATTTACAAATTGTCAAACAAATTTTTCAAATTAACAAAAATTTCATTTATGTTTTGATTTGCGTCGTGGTGACTCTTAATAATTTCTCCTTCGGCCGTCATAACGTCTACAACGACCCGGATAATAACAAGGGGGGTGTGCCGCAGATTTGGGCTGATCTAAGAGAAATGTGAACATAAAAATTGTTATAACTTTGCAGTCGTCTTAGTATTTATAGTAAAATATTGAAAGAATTTCTTCAGAACTAAACACTTGTTTGAGTTTATTTGAAAACAATTAGAAGTGATGTATAGGACTATCCTGAATCTAATATTTTCTTCACTACCATGAGTTAAAACAAATCGCAACTTTTCAGATTATTTAATAAAATTTATTACAAACGCTTGATTAATCATAATTTTCGATATACTAGACAGGTTAAATGTTTATAATAAATCAAATAAATTTTCATATTGAAACAAATTACTTTGTTATCAATACACACAATCTACAAAAAAGGGCTTTATTTACGAAGTGGGAGTGTCATCTCCCATACAAAGACAATATAGGTTTCTAAACAGCCTGGGTCTTAATACACAAAAGATGGCAGAGAAAAAACATGGTTAAAAAAAGGACAATTATTTTCCGCGCAAAATAAATATGATTGTTAATAATATTAATAATATCGGGTTTCTATTTACCAATAAAGTGTTTACATCCCTTGAAACTTCAAATAAGGATACATTTAACAATAAAGTGATTTAATGAAATAAAGCTACAACCATGCACTTAAACATATTATTGTTAATTTTACCATATTATTGTCACCGGCTGCCATATTATGGTTAAATTTATCAATCTAAAAGCCATAGCCATATTATGGTTGCCTCCAGGAATGTTATGGTTAATTATAACCATAATATATTTGAAATTATAGCATCTTAAAAATTGGAAATCAAATGCTTGGAAATCTATTACTTATGGGTCGTCCAAGAAAGGCGGACTATCAGGCGATATGGCTATGTAGTTATATTACCAGCAACAAAATATATTTAAAAAAAAATTTAAATAAATATACTTTATAGTTGTTAATATAACTAAGTAACCATTTAACCGGCCACACTCGCTTAAGGAGAAGAGACACTGCAGCACTTTCCCAATCAGATGAGCGATAAACACCTGGCACTGGCAGGACATAAAGAAAATTTTACGATACGATTTGTTTAATTATTGCTAGTTCATATTTAATATGTGAAGATTCAATAAATCCGTGAACAACCCAAAAGATTTATATAAAAAAATATTTTGAAATATTTCATCTCTTTGTCGTTTTTGGTTTGTATTTTATTTATTTTTATTGAGCGCCATCCCAGCTAACATTTGGGTTATCATATTTTGTAAAAATGACCTAAATGAGTCTTCGCAGATCACTTTTGATTATTACAAACCGCTTTATCACTCAAGGGGTTTAAAAAGGATTCATGTATGATTCATTGATATGTTCAAATAATAAATTTTAAATGTTTTAAAGCTTAAAATATCTTATCACTTAACCGATTATAAAAGTATTAATATATATATGACTCAATAATTAGCATATTGTTGAATAATGATGATTTTTTAATATTTGAAGTTTGTGTTCATTCGTCTCGTCAAGTTAAATAAATTAAAGTCAAAAGCCCTTTTTAAAAACAAGTTTTTTTTAAATGCGCTAAAAAGAAAAAAAATAAACTTTAACTTTAAAACTTTTACGATCAACTTATAACATTATTACACAATTTATATGATATTAAAGCTTGTCGCGAGATAACTTAGTTTAAAAATTGTAATTTGTACAAATTAATCTCGCGATAAGCTTTTTTATCATATAAATTGTGTAATAACGTTATAAGTTGATAGTAAAAGTTTTTTGTAAAAGTTAATTTTCTTTTCTTTTTAGCCCATTTAAAAAAAAACTTGTTTTTTAAAAAGGGTTTTTTACTTTTAATTTATTTTTCTCTGCTTTAGCACATTTAAATAAAAGCTGGTTTTTGAAAAAAGTTTCTACTTTTAATTTATTTTAAACTCGCATTTGTATTCTCAGTGGGTCTTATCATTCGATTAAATGAAAATAATACGAGTATTGGAGTATTTCTAAACAATTTATTGAAAATGAGATAATTTTTTGAAAATTCCCTACATTTGCCTTATATTACAATATCTGTCGTTTTCCCCTACGCTTGACATTTTCCGAAAAAAAAAATCCCTACAAAAAGGGAAAATTCCGTACTGTTGGCATCACTGGTTCAAATAATCAAAAGTCATAATGGTGATGCTTTTATCGGAGAAAAAATTAAAAACATGACAATTAAAAAATGATTTGAAATATAATCAAAAACTATATACGAATGAAAAATACTCACTAATGATTATAAGAACTCTTATTAAATTGCTCAAAAAAGAATGGGAAAACTGTATCACAAATTATTCTTTGACATGGTTGTATTTCATAACATCTACTAAAACCAAATCAAAAAAGGTTTTAGGATGGTTTTAACAAAATTGTATTGTATGGTAAAACCAGGTTTGATTGGATTGAATGATTGTAACGTTAAAATCAAAATTTGTATTAAAACCTTAAATGTAGAAACACTTTTAGCGACTATTGTCTGAAACATTTGGAAGTGTTGCATTGTTGTACTGATTCCGGACAGTGATCGATTTTTCGACCACCAAAAATTATGGGCATTTAAAAGTAAGAAAACTTGTTATTCAAAAATCATATTTCGTCGATTCTTATAATATATTATTTATGCTTTAAGAAGATTGCGAAACAAAAAACTACATATTTTTATTTACCATATATTTTTTTAATTGCAAAAATCGTTACAAATGTTCATTATTAAATCCTCTTACCATATTTTATTATATAAATACGTGTCCGGGCCGCAGCCATTGCTAAGAGAAGCACAAAAATAAAAATGCTTAAAACTTTCATTTTCCTTTTTTAGCAGCTATAAAATCTTATGACAACTTTAATAAACTTTTGAATTAGACTGAAAACTTTCGCTACACGTTTTAGTATTTATAGTAAAAATTTTAAATACTTTCTCAGAAATAAACAACAACACTTCTAAGCGTTTATTTAAAAAAGTGATGTATTCGGCTATGCCAAATCCTATGTACTCTTCACTTTAGTGAAATAATTTTGGAGAATATAAAATAATAATTATAACACTTTTAAAAATAATAAGAATTATTTCTAATGATAAATAAACCCTTTGTAATAAACTTTATGAGATAATCTCTTAACTTGCTTCAGGTCGCTGACATTCTGTAATTTTTGAAGGGCAAAAGTTCATCGCTAAGAGCTATTCTGTAATGAAATTTAAACAATTTATGTCGATAAAAAATATCGGTAGTCAACGACAGAAAAAAATTCTTATTATAAAATTACGATAATAAATGCAAAAGTTTAAAAATAAAAAGTAAAAAGGCCAATTAATAATACAAAAAGAGTTAGCAAGCCCGACCCTACACCACAGTACTTGGTACCCATGGACAATCATGTATTATGAGATGACATAGAAGCCGTTATAAAATTTACTTATCAGCAATTTTCAGGAGTAAGGTCAAACATATACCGATTCTAATACAATTTGGTAAGATGATTTAGGTTGCCGTAAAATATTTTGTAACCAAATTACACCTAAATACCAACAACTTTACTTTTCGAAGCCTTCTTTATACCCTCCACCACCAGTGGTGAATGAGGTTATACTAAGTTTGTCATTCGTGTGAAACTTTTTTATTATTCATCTCAGACCCCATAAAGTTTTAAATATATTCTGGGTCCGTGAGTAATTATAAGCCGATTTAGCCATGTCCGTCTTTTGAAAACACACTCACTTTCAAACAATTAAAAAAAAAACAATGTTGGTTTCAAATTGTTTCCAGTAATCATAAGCAATTTGAGGTTGAAGCCGAGCAAAATCGGTTCAGAAGGATACGAGTTATGAAACTCAAAAAAAAACTTGATAATTTTCTTATAAAAACGAATTAAATGGTGGCGGAATTCGTTTTATATGACAACATATCACACGACAAGGTGAGTGGGTACCACCTTTAAATTTGTACTCCAAGAACATCGCAGCGCCTGTTCACCTAATTGGTGCGGCTGCAAGCGGACGTCTGTACTTATACTAAGCGGTTCGCTATACAAACGTGAAATATGTACAGCCAGTCTGATGGCTAAGATGGCAGCCCCATCATCAGAATAGGATGCAGTAGACTAATCATTTGCTCATCCGAGATATCATGATTAACGAAACCTCAAATAACATAAATGGAGGCCCTATGCTCCTTATAGGATCGATGGGAACATATATATATATATATATATATATCACACTACTAAATTTCCCACTCTCGGAAATCATTTAAATACGCCTTAAGCCAATATAGCAAATAAAGATTTTCTGGTCAAATTTAGCCTTTTATGGTTAGAATTAACATCGCGCAATTTTGTGATATTCGACGCATAATTTACCATAGATCCCACTGAAACCAAGCTCTTAAAATATATCAAAGATTTTGGAGGTAATCAAAAACTCGGCACAGCCAAATATAGCACTCTGACTTGTTACTTATCAAATTCATTTTTTAAGCTTAACCTGAAATAAACTAGAAAATAGAATACTAGTAGTAATTCTTAAGCTTTTGATATCATTTCCAGAACATTTTAGCTTAAAATTTTAAGGTCTGATTTTAGAAGACATATTTTGAAAACAATACATAGGAACTGTAAAAAATCGTCCTTTTTTCGTATGGTGAACGGAAAAACCGAATGTAGCACTCTCACTTGTAATACCCTCCACCTCTAGTGGGTATACTAAATTGTTCATTCCGTTTTAAAATTTTTTAATATTTATCTAAAAACCGTTAAAGTATACATATATATTCTGGTCAAAAAACGTAACTAAAATGATTTCGAAGTAAAAATTGTTTTATATGACAAACAATTACGTGGCCAAATTTCATTCGGATTGGTCCATTGTTTACCATATGCCCCATTTAAAGCGTATTTTTGCAAAATATCGCAACGCAAAAAGAATTCAGATTTAATGCGGAATTAACAGAAAAATGTATAAATATTATTGACTTAATAATGTTTTTCTTTGACTTGGCCTTTTTTTTTGAAATATTTTTTATATGAGTTGTTTTTCTAAAAAATATTACACAGCTGTTTTGGTGCTTTTTAAAGCAACAACAACACTGACAAGTTTTTATAAAAATAATTTCTATTTACTTACTTTAACTACACCATTTTAGTTTTTAACTTAAAGTACCATTTTTTTATAGAACAAAAGAAAAAAAAATTAAAAATACATCTAACAAGAAAAAAAATAAAATAATAATGCGGAATAAAAGTGTAAATTTTATCGACTTAATGTGTTTTTTAACATTTTTAACTTAACCCATACCGAAACATGAGGGACTACACTGATGCTGGACAGACTAGTGATGTGACGAATATCAATTATTCAAAAACGCGAATTCGAATATCTGCGCAAATATACGTCGACTACGAGTATACAATCGGAGCTTTAGCGCCAATCGATCTTTCAAATTTAATTGAATAATCGGGAGATTGATTGCATTGATAGCAATAAATTGTATAAAAAAACTGTCCCGCTACTGAATGAATTTTACTTTATTATGACATTCCGATGACTAATTTGGAAATTATCAATTTCGCACCTGAATGCCACTACCGAAAATCTTAAAATTTTAACACTTACATTGTAGAAGGGAACAAAATTGAACTTTTTTTGTGCGACTTGGAACTTAATTGCCAACTTTTACTAATTTGAGTTTGCTGATTTCAAATCAAATCTCCATTTTTCTCCATCAGCTCGACTTTTTGAGATATGCGGTTATGTCCTAAGGCACTTTCACTTCATATATTGGAATAACTTGAAAACGGTTCACCATATTCAGTTAAATATAAAATCCGAAGCTCGGCAACAATATTATTTTTAAGCCGTGCTTACATATTTTTAAATTTGTCCAGTAGTTTCAGAGATATCGTTGAAGTTTTGAACAACTTTTGATTTTGTTCACAATTTACTAGGATATTCATACGATTAACCGTTGTTCGAATAATCGAATAATTTTGAGCGATTAACTGTTCGAATAGTTTAAAATTGCTTATTTTAGATGAACGAATAATTCGAAAAATATATGTCGATTAATCGAAAATTTGTTTTTTCAGAGTATTATTTTTTCTTTTATGTAAAAAACAAGCCGGTACGTTTTAAATACCCTTTTATTGTTTTTTAACTCAGGAGCATTTCCTTCGAGTAATAATTTTTTTAAATATACTACAAAGACTGAAACCAAAGAGTTTGGGAATAATTCATTTTTGAGTGTTGAGTACAGACTTTAACACAATGAATTAGATGAAGAAGATGATTTTTTTAAGACAAATGAAAATAACCTTCTACCAGGACATAACAAGACTTAAAAGTAATAAAAAAAAGATTCAATTGGTATAATGGAAGACTACCAATTTTAAGAACAGACAAGAGAAAGAAAGTAAATCATGTTCAATCAAAACAAAATAAATAAATCGTTTTAAACATAAAGATTTAAACCTTATTCTCTTTTTGAAACAATATTTTAGAAGATTAGCAAAACATCGATTAATTGAATACCCTACAATTTACTTAGAAAACTGTAGTGATAAAAATCGCGAATTCCATAAAAAAAAATATTGTTTAATGTGCATGTTGGAACAAAATTGAACTTTTTTTTAATTTGACGGGAACTTTATATTGTAAACGAAATCAAAAGTTGTGCCCCGATTGCAACGAATTAAAGCTCATTTCATTCGAAATATGTTTAGCAAAATGTTTTTTGACGAAAACTGTGATTTTGCTCGCATTTTTTATTTTTTTTATTAATTTTCAAATAACAAAAAATTTATTTTTTTTAAATTTTTATTTGTTTTCTTCAACGACATCTCTAAAACTACTGGGCAAATTTGAAAACAATGTAAGCGCGGCTTAAAAATAATATTATTGCCGAGTTTCGGATTCGGACGAATATGGTGAACCGTTTTCAAGTTATTCCAATAAATGTATTAAAAGTGCCTTAATTTTGGATATAACGGTATGTCTCGAAATGTCGAGCTGATAGAGAAAAATGGAGATTAGATTTGAAAGCAGCGACCTCAAATTAGTAAAAATTTGCAAAATGACTGTCCCCCAGTGCTATTATTATGTAAAGGCTAAAAGCACTACGCTCCAAAGGATCTTTTGTTTAGCCCACTAAAGTAGATTAGGGCTGCAAATAAAGCCAACTATTCTACACGGTGAGGGGTTGCATACATCACCAGAAGTCATTAAGATAACTCCAAAGAATGCCGTTTTGCTTGCATACTTATACTAACTTACTTTCAGATCTTGTTTTCCCACTCTTTTTTGACGGTTTTACTTAGTGTTGTTTTGAGAAAATAATTTCGCAGACGCAGATTGGTGGTTTTTCACATACATATTTAATTTATTCTGTTTTCTTTTCTACACAAAATATATCACCTTCTGAAAAGGTGCACGTATAAAATGTCTTGCCAACCCTGTAATAAAGCTGTTTGATGAAAATAAGACACAAGTTATGAAAGAGTTTAATGCCCTGTTTTGAACACCTGATAAAAAGATTTTCTTCATTATTACAGATCATTTTTAAACGCTTTTTGTGTTTTTTAACCGATAAAAGCGATTTTTAGAAAGCTATTTTCGGCTATGCCGAATCTTATATATCCTTCACTGCGATAAGAACCGAAAGTTATATAAATATCATTCTTAAGATGTAAATAAATCTATTTTGTACCACGCCTACTTCTCCAATAACGCCTTTTTTTGTCGGATGTTCTGTATCCATAAAGGCTAGATTACACTATTATACATTGTATTAATACATGTCAAAAACTCAAGTAATATGACAAAGTGTGAATGCAATGTGTCACAAATATTACGAAAAAAGTTTGACATCCAATACGACTTAATCGTTTTTTGAAAAATTTCATTTTAACAAAAGCATGTTCATGTGTGATAGTGTGACTACAAACTGTAATGTTACATTAGATTTTTTGACAGTCACAACAAAACTCATTAGATTTCCATCACACAAAGTATTATGGAATACGTATGAAATGTGTGATGGTGTAAACTAGCCTTAACCAAGACGCTTGTTCTTTATTTGCAAGCTTTGGCTCTTGCCGTTTTCTGGACGTACAGAAATCTAAGTTTAATATGACTTCAAATCGCACTTAACTTTTTTGAAGATGGATCCATAATTTACCATATGCCCAATATTAAGAGGAAGGAGAAGCTAGAGACGTATTGTGAAATTTGGAATTTACAACAAAATTTGAACAAATCTGAAATGATGGTACTGAGAAATGGGGCAGACTTTCTGCCCGTGAACAATGGATATTTAAGGGGGAACCTATTAGAGTGACAAATGAATATACTTATCTCGGGGTAACAATATCACCTAAAATGTCATTTAGAAAGCATATAGAAATCTGAAAAAAACAATATTAACGCCACTTGAAAAGAATTTTTAGCAAAAAAAGAAATAGGTTTAAAGGCAAAATGGAATCTTTTCCTATCAGTGTGTCGTGCAATCCAGTCGTATGATGCTCAAGTATGGGGTTATTCGTTATTTGAAGAAGTGGACAAACTTCAACGCTTTTTTTTAAAAAGATACTTAAACTGCCCTCATTTACTCCAACATACGCATTAATGTTGGAAACTGGTATAGAAAATAATTATATATACACACTAGATTTGCACCTGAGATACATTATAAAAACTTTATTTGATTATAATGATAACCGTTTACCATGTAAGCTAACCGAACTCACTATAGAAAGAAATTCCTATTGGTATAAACACATTGAAAAATTAGCTAATGATGTAGGCTCGATACAAATTTCTGAGTGCGTTTAAAGAGAAGACTGGGAACGCCTTAGACTTGATATACTAACTGGGCTTAAAAGAAAAGAAAGACAACAGGCTACTACGACAAACCGTTTTTTTTTTTTTCAAAACTCAACTACAGGGAGCAACAAACATATTTTGAAATCTTTATATAAATCGGCAAAGGCAAAACAGTTAAGAACACTTTCCGTCTCTGTTTGTCAACCGATTTAAACAAAAAAAAAAAAACACCATTTAATAGGCATTTACTTCCAGAAGTGCACAATGTTTATTTTATTAAGATTGTAAAATGGGTAAAAATTCGGTGACGTAATATCTCCAAAACTAGAAAACAAAAAAAAAATTATACTTATCGTTGTTCATTAAATAAAATAAGCGGACAAGTGTCTGGTTCTCTTTGCAATTCGGCCCTTTCAGAGAGTAAACGGGTATAACCTCTATTTTGGAACTTTTGTGTTCCCCATTTATCTTTTAAGCCAATAAGTATAGAAATAAAGGCTATACCAAATTCGTGTCTTATCTAAAAAATACAAATATAAATTTGGTACTTTTTCGAAATTCGAACGTTTTTAGGAATATAATCGTACCTATTAGTGCTTTTTTTTAAAAACATTTTTCTCTGTATATTGACATATATGGGGAGATATAATTTTTAGAAAGGAGAAATACGGGAAATTTAATTACTTTCTTTTACTTTTCTGTAGCGCCGGGGTTGCGGGTTCGATTCCCGCCAGAGACTCTGGTCTCCTGCAGACAAGCGTATAGCTTCGCGGGATTAGCATAGGTAATATTAAAAAAAAAAAAAAAAAGTAAAACTTAGAGGGGTAAAATTTACCACCACGTCATTAACCCTCCGATGAGTGACAGTTCTGAACTTCACGACCGTGTGAAAAGGTCCCTACGGACCTTTTTTGTAAATCAATTTTTTTTCATATCAAAAATTTTTTTTGTTTTTATTGCTTATAACTTAATTCTACATACAAAAATTATTTTTTCAATTTTTTTAATTTTTTTTTTTTTTGCTTGAATTTTCTTAAGACTATCATAAAAAAGTTTAAAAATTATTGTTGTTGAGCGTGTACTTCTTGTCCCCCGCCCTGTGCGCAAGTGTTGCATCGATGTAAAAGTGTGCTATGTTCTCCGCAAACATCATCCCTAATGTCTTTGAGTTTAGGTCTTTGTGTTCAGAACAAGTAAATTATGTGTTGAAACAATAAAAAAAATATAATGATGCCCAAAAACATGCATTTATTAGTGAAATTCAGTACAAGGTCCATACGGACCGCGTACTATTCTCACTAAAACCTCAATTACTCCTAAAGTAATGCTCCGATCGGCTTCCAAAAGATGCGCAACAAAATACTCTTGGAATACAGAGTAACTTTGGGGGGGGGTTGTAGTGGCCGAAATAGGAGTAATTTCAGTTTGAAAAGGCAAAAAGGTCCCTAGGGACCTTCTCACTCATCGGAGGGTTAAGTATGTCCCAAAATGTCACCTCTACAGTTAAAGGTTAAATAAATTGCTAATTTTAACATTTAGATGCTAGTAAATACAATTTTAATTGTTAATCGTTGAAATGTCTGTTTTAGTCACTCTCTTTTGAACATGCTTCCAAAAACCTATTGTCTTTTCTCGATGTCTTTCCAAAAATTTCTAATATCCATATCCCTTTCAGACCGTGATGCATCGTGATGCGGGTGGATTTCGGTCTCAATATTTTTGCTTTTATTTGACCAATGTCAAATAGACCCGCATGAGTCGATTGCGCTGATTGTTCTTTATGTTTGTGTCTCACATTACTCCGCTATTCGCTTTACCGTTACTTGAATTATTGCAAAATTCTCGTATCACATTTCAGTTTTGACAAAATGAGTCGCAGAAGAAACTTCTTTTTTTAATTACAAAAGTAATAATCGTTAACAAATAGTGAAGTGGGCATATTTTAACAAAGCAAAATGGTAAATTTTAGTAATTAGAGCCAATTGAAGTAATTTGATGCAATAAAAATGAGTTTTGGCTAAAAATTTCAACGAGTTTCATCAAATGTTGTTGTACTAAAAATCCTTGAAGGATATAAAAATGGTAAAACCTAAAAATTAAATATATATTCTCCTACGAATTAGAGACCTTATATTCTAAAAATGATGACAAAATTCCCAGTAGCTTAGCGTTAGCGTTATGTCTGAAAGGGATATACATACAAATAAAAAAACATGAAGATTTGTAAAAACAAACATGAACACTCGTTTCGTGTCCTCTGTTCCCTATCCCGATCGCCAACGAACAAAACAAACGAGTTTGTTAGACATGTCTAAAAAGACACTGTGTAAACTCCCTCTTTGTCATTCGTATGAAACTTTTTTATTATTCATCTCAGACCCCATAAAAATTTTAATATATTCTGCGCCGTTGTGTAATTCTAAGACAACTTAGCCATTTCCGTCTTTTGAAAACACACTCACTTTCAAACTTAAAAAACAAACAATGTTGGTTTCAAATTGTTTCTAGTTATCATAAGCAATTTGGAATTGAAGCCCAGCAAAATCGGTTGAGAAGGATAAGAGTTATGAATCAAATGTGGAACAACCACACAAAAATGTTTCATAATTTTGTTACAAAAATGAAAATAAATGATGGCGGAATTCGTGTTATATAACTATAAATTACACTGCTGAATTTCCCACTCTCGGAAATCATTTAAATACGCCTTTATCCGTAACGAATACCGATATTTTAATAAAATTTGGTCTTTCATAGCTTTATAAGACTTAAGATCACAGTACAAACTTTGATGAAGATTTACCGTACACCCCATATAAAGTCCACTCTCAAAAACATTTAAATACGCCCAAAACCGTAGCAAATATAGATTTTGTAGTCAAATTTAGCATTTTATGGTCGGAAATAACATCATGCAATTTTGTGATAATCAGCGCATAATTTACCATAGATCCCACTGAAAGCAGGCTCTTATAATATATCAAAGGTTTTGGAGGTTATCAAAACCTCGGCACAGCCAAATATAACACTCGAACTTGTTATTTATCAAATCTTTTTTTTCAGCTTAACCTGAAATAAACTAGAATACTAGAAGTAATTCTTTAGCTTAAAATATGATTTCTAGAACATTTAAGCTTGAAATTTTACGGTTTTATTTAGAAGACATATTTTGAAAGCAAAACATTGAAACTGTACAAAATCCTCCTTTTAGTCTTACGTGGAAGGATACATGAGATTCGGCAAATCCGAATGTAGCACTCTGACTTGTTATAAGCCCCCCCCCTACAACTAGTGGATATACTAAATATGTCATTTCGTGTTAAATTTTTTTTAATATTTATGTCAAAACCTATAAAGTGTATATCGTCGGTCACAGGTTGACAACTATTAACATGTTTTTTTGTACTTTTCAGGAGACAAAAAAAAACGTTATTACTCCGTTACTTAACCGTGTTGGAAGTAAATAAAAAAAAACCAAAATTAGTAGGAGATATTTATTGTAAGATGGTGTAAAGAAAACAAAGGTATTGAAATAATTTCAGATTAAAAAAAAATTAAAATAAATAATACGAGTTGACAATTTCAAAAAATTTAAAAGTGAGTTAAGAGTTGTCAACCTGTGACCGACGATATATATTCTTTGTCCTTGAGAAATTCATATTCAATTAAGCCATGTCCATCTGTCTGTCTGTCTGTCCGTCGGTTGAAATCACGCTCACTCTCAAAAGAATCTACTGAAAAACAATGTTGATCCCAAGTTGTTTCTAGATTTCCAACGCACTTTGGGATGGAAATCTAGAACAATCGGTTTATTAGGAAAAGAGTTATGAGCCTGAGTGTGTAAGAACCCCTTAAAAAAGTCACCTTTTTTACAAAAACTAATACAAGCTGATGACGCCATATACCGATTCTCATTAAATTTTGCTCAAATTTGTGATATATGAATAGAAATCATAGTACACAATTCTGATATGTTCGGTCAGTAATTACCCATATGCCCCATATAAAACCGACTCTCGTAAAACACTTAAGTAGGTCAAAAAACGTAATCAATAATGATTTCGTAGTAAAAATTGTACTGACATAGTTTTATATGACTAACAAACATGTTGCCAAATTTGGTTCGGATTGGTCCATTACTGGCCATAGGCCCATTTAAAGCGTACTTTTGCAAAAGATCGCAACGCAAATATAATACAGATTCAATGCGGAAGTAACAGAAAAAGTATAAATGTTATTGACTTAATAATGATTTCTTTAACTTGGCTTTTTCTTATTATTTTTTATTTGAGTTGTTTTTAAAAAAATTTTACAAAAAAATTTACACAGCTGTTTTGGTGCTTTTTAAAGCAACAACAACACTGAAAAGTTTTTTAATAAATATTTTTTAGTCACTTATTTCAACAACACCATATTGGTTTTTAACTTAAAGTATAATTTTTTTGATAGAACAAAGAAAAAGAAATCTTACCAAAAAAAAAAAAAAAAAAAAAAAAAAATAATGCGGAACAAACAGAGAAACGTGTTAATATTATTGACTTAACAATTTTTTTTTTGAATTGCTAACTTAAGCCATAACGAAACATGAGGGACTACACTGATGCTGTACAGACTAGTGATAAAACGAATACCAATTTTTAATATTCGGAAACGCGAATACGAATATCTGCACCAATATACGCCGAATACGAATATACAATCGATTGCGTGGATAGCAATATATTGTACAAAAAACTGTTACGCTACTAAATGAATTTAAAATTATTATGACATTCCGATGACTAAATTTGAAATTATCAACTTCGCCCCTGAATTCCTCTACTGAATATTTTTAAGTTTTTACACTTTCAATATTATTATGTAAAGGCAAAAAGCACTGCGGTCAAAAGGATTTTTTGTTCAGCAATAGTGTTCACTGAAGTATGCAAGGGCTACAAATTAAGCCAATTATTCTACACGGTGAGATATTGTATACGTCACCAGAAATCATTAAAATAACTGCAAGGAACGTCATTCTACTTGCATATTTTTTCTAACTTACTTTCAGCTCTCGTTTACGCTTTTACTTAGTCATTGAGTGTTGTTTGGGAGAAAATATTTTCGCAGATGCTGCAGCTACCTATTTTATTAATTATGTTTTCTTTTCTACACAAAATACCTTCTAAAAAGGTGCATGTATAAAATGTCTTGCCGCCCCTGTAATAAATCTGTTTGACGAGAACAAGACACTAATTATGAAAGAGTGGAATGCCCCATTATTAAAACCTGACAAAAAGTTTGTTCTTCATTATTACAGCTACTTTTTAAACGCTTTTTGTGTTTTTTTACCGATAGAAGCGATTTTGAGAAAGTTATTTTCGGCTATGCAGAATCTTATATATCCTTCACTGCGATAAAAACGGAAAGTTATATAAATACCGTTCTTAAGATTTAAATAAATCTATTTTGTGCCACGCTTCTTCCCCAATGCCGCCTACATTTTGCCGGATGTTGTGTATCCATAACCAAGACTCTTGTTCGTTATTTGCATACTTTGGCTCTCGCCGTTCTGCGGATTCACAGAAATATAAGTTCCCCTGAGCAGTTTGAGATTGAAATTTAGCATAATCGGTTCAGTAGAAAAAGAGTTATGAGCCCAAATGTTGATCAATCTCCCTAAAAAATTTATATTTTGGTGGCAGAATCCACCGATTCACGTTTAATATTGATTAAACTCGTTTAATATTACTGTAAATCGCACTAAAATTTTTTGAAGATGGATCCATAATTTACCATACCCCAATATTAAGGGGAATTTCGAAACAAAAAATTCAAGAAGCATCAAATTCCAGAAAATATTATTACTCTATCAAAATTTGGTATAATTTAAATTTTTATTTAATATCAAATTTTAACGTTACTGACTGACTGGCTAACTGACTGATTTATTATCGCACAGCCTAAATCCCCGAAGCTAAAATCTTTTTGCCCCGGAGTTTGGTCTCTCCGCAAATCGATCCACTAAGGCGGGATTTTTGGAAATTCGAATGTTTAGGGAGTAAAAAGGGTAAAATCGGCAACCTCATATCTCCCAAACTAAAAGAGATACAAAATAAATGTAATACTTATCGCTGTTCTTTTGAAAAATAAGCGGACAGGTGTCTGGTATCCTCTATTTTGGTACTTTTTTGTCACCCTTCTATCTTAAAATCCTGTGAATTTTATCAAATTTGACTTCTTCGAAATTAGAACGTTAAGGGGTGAAAATCGTAACTATTTTTGATACTTTTTACGAAATATTTTTCTCCATTCATTGATTATGGGCTCCCTCTTCAATATTGAATATTCCGATACTTCAATGGGGATAAAAAAAAGTACGATGAAAGGGGAAATACGAAAAATGTAACTTCTTTGTGTGAAATCAAAAAGTTATTTTATAACAGCAATTATGTGAATTAGCAAACAAAATTTCGTGTAAAAAAATTATTTTTCAACGTAAAATCAAAAGATCGAAACAAACTCCTAAAAAAGATGTTTATTTCGCCGTCATAAAATAAAACTCATTTCGGGCGTTTTATTTCGCCGTCATTAAATGAAACTAATTTTAGAAGTTTTTTTTTTCGTCAGAAAATAAAACTCACTTCGGTTTTACTTTTCCCGTCAGAATCAAATTTGCATATTCAAACAATTTATTTTGCATTTTGTTTATAGAAGAAAAAAAATCTGATTTTTTTCATTAAATAATTGTGAAAATTAGTTCAATTTGTTTTTGATATTTAAAAATATTTCCAAAGAAATAAATTTTCAAATATCGGCCACCATCAGAATGGTCCGATATGTTTTTCGTCATCATTTACTTTGAAAATTTGATGTATTTAACTCAACAATTTTAACAAATAGAATTTGGAATTTTTTGTTTCTTTTTGTGAATTAAGTTATGTTTAAATCAGCATAAACTCTTCAAAAGAGTTTAATTTTATGACGGCAAAATGAGTTTTTTTAAGTAGGAACAAATAAAACTCCTCAAATGAGTTTTATTTTAGACGGAAAAAATAAAACTCTCATTTTGAGAGTTCTAGCGCTTTTGAATTATATTGGCACATCTGTGAGAGTAATTGAAATCTTAAATTTACTACCGTTAACATTATTCATAAATTGTTTAATGACCAATCGCGTACCATTGCACAGCCGTGGTGGGTTCAAATTCCGAAGTAAAATAACCGGAGATCCAACTTTCAGTCGTCTAAGGTGTAGTGCTATACCTGGAAAACCCAGTAAGTTTAAAAGATCTGTTGGGTAATTTATAGCTTATTTTGTATCACAAGCTGAATCTATCGAATTGTATGATACGAAGTTGCCTGACAACGACTGCTGTACCTTGAAGTTTAACTTTAGGATTCTTGGTAAATTTTTACCACTAAAATCTTCTCTTGGTCTGGCCACACCACAATTACAACAGCTAAGAACACCAAGTAAATAAAAAGTAAATGAATATATTTTTAATTAAATATGTGTTTGCTTATAATTTTAGATTATACGAAATTGTTTTATTATTATATTATTTTATTCAGCATGCAAGTCATCGAAAATGTAATCTTTAGCAATGCGCAAAATGCTTTTTCGCAAATACCACAGCTGAAAAGAGTTTTGCCTCTGGTTTTTGTAGGTAAATTTAACTTAGCACATAACGAGCTTTAGTTGTCAGATTTGATTCAAACTTTATTCATTCGATTCAGAACATATCATTTATAGAATTCACATTTCTGTTTTGTTTTAATATTGTGTGCTATTTGAAAGATATTGCGAAATAAAGAGTGTAATTTTATAGACCTTTCCATAAAAATGGAATTTCATCACACTTATGTGCTCCAATCGAATCAAAAATAGTTTCATTCGATTCATCACATATCATTTATAGAGTTCACGTCCCTGCTTTTGGATTTTGTTGTCATATTCGAAAAATATTGAAAGCAAAACACAAAATATAGACCGAGTTTCATAGCGCGCTTACCGATCGTCCAGTGACCAGGAAGGACGAATACAAGTACCTGCGACTGAAGTTGAGAAGTTACTTTGGTAGCCCTGCAACCATCCAAATAAATGTGACCCACATATGATAGCATTTTGGGTATCGACAATTGTGCCGAAATAACTATTTTATGCTTCTAGTATTTTCATATACAGCAACTTTTCCATCACCGATATTTCAACAATTGCTGTATTACTTGATGCTAAATAAAAAATGCAAAAAAAAAAATTGTTCAGGATGGGAACACTGTAATGACCTAGCGGTATGAAATATACCTTACGACCTATTCCCATACTTACAAAATATACATAAATATTTTCATTAAAATCGGCGGCCGCTTCGTTCTGTTTAAAGCTCTTTGGATATTACTCATATAAAAATACTAAAATTGCGATTAAAAATGGGAGGGTCAGGGTAGGAGGTTGAAAATTTGGGGTTCTAGGTATTTTTTTAAGCCAAATAAAAACAAAATGCGAAAAAACATTTTTGCCAAGAAAATAAAAAAAAAAATTTGGATAGGGATTCCCTAATGACTTACCAAAGACACCTTAGAAAATTTTCATAAAAAGTCGTTTGAGCCGTTTAAGCACAAACATCGTGACACGATAAATTTATGTATAGATTTCCAATTTTTATATCGTCCTTTAGCCTGCAAGTAGTGCTATGTTTTTTTAAGAGGTTTTCAGGAGAGCGACATAACAGGTAACTGATTATATTATCCTTTTTAATATTTTGTTGACATCATATGTCAAAATACTTCACGGGTTCTTTTTGTAATATATTGTATTAAAAAACAATTGGGATATAATATCTGTTACAGAGCGGTGCGTGATTTTTAAGAAAAACTGCACATAACACCTTTTGAAGGAGCCTTTTTTTCGAAATATGTTCATACCAGTTTGAACCCAAAATACTTTGTGCTCATTAAAGAAGGCTGTTCACGTCTGAACCGAAGGCAGCGGAGTTCGCATCCCTGTCTTCTAACTGGAATGATGATGTGCCCTAAGACGAATAGAAACACTTGAGTCACCACTGTCAACATGTTCTATTTATTAATATTTTCTTTGATTTTTTTGTCTTAATTTTTTTATAATTGTAATTTACAAATTTGTTATCCAAGTCGAATCGTTGCTTGAAAGCCATATTGGACGGCTGTGTTTTTCTATTCGCGTTTTAACTAAAATATAATTAAATAATTGTGAAAGTAAATATTTTATAGTTACGTTTATAATTAATGGAAATTTTATGATGTTTAAACGAAAAAAAAGGAAAGTGTTTTTGTATGGGTAAAAGTGCTTTCTCTTTGTTTAGATATAAGTGCCTTTTTTTCTTCTTCTAGCCTTTATAATATCACCAAGATGTTTGGAAACTTGGTTGATATCTTAGCGCTGAATCCCAAAGCAACTCTATACACTCCATAACCTGAGAAATACAATCGGTGTTTTCTCTGGGAATATCACCAAGATGTTTGGATCCTTGGCGAATATTCTGGAGCTCTAGCCCAAATCCACCCCTAAATACAGTCTATCCCCCACGAAACGTATGGGCGCTTCGTCCGGACCACTATAGGACGTAATCGACATTTTAATTTGTTTTATGGCAAATATGCTAAAAGCAAGCAAAATTAAAAATATGTAAATTCATAAACATTTTATTTAAAATATAACAGATATATAGAAAACTAGCTTAACCCGGTGCGCTTTGCTACCCCCATCGAAATAAAATTGGTAAGATTTTTTTAAAAAGTAAAGCATCTTGGACTAAATTTGAATGATTTTACAGTAACCGTTCAACAGATGATATACAGAAATTTAAGTGTCTTGGTATGGGAGGTGCCATGCCTACTTTTCCCATTAAAACTACCTTTTGAAATATGTTGTGGATTATTATCTAAGCTATTTGTACAAAATTGGAATACTTTTACTATTAGAGTACTTCAAATACGTAGAAATCTTTAATGCAATTGTGTGGGAGGTGCCACGCCCGCTTGTCTAATCCAGCCGACTTTTTGGCAGATGTCGTGTATTTATAACGAAGTTATTCGTTTCATATTGGAAAACTCTTATTGTAACCGTCCTCCAGATATGAGGTTATTCATATTTTTATTGTATGGTTGTTGCTACGCCTACTTGATTAAAATATATTAAAAGCCTATGTTAAGCGCCGAGTTATCAGGAAATTACTGTGAAACTTTCAGGAAAATCGGCTCAGTAGCTTAGGAGTATGTAAAGAATAAACAAACATACGCTTTTTCATTTATATATTATATTTTTATTTTTAAAGGTGTAGTTTACCATACAAAGCTTGAAGACTTTTGTCTTCAGATATGTTCCTCCATCTTCTACCCCACCCATTTTTATTTTGGAATTTATAGCTTGCCATAATAGTGTATTTAACCACATTTAAAGACTCTCGCTGTTATAGTTTTTCAGTTACGCGATATTAAATATATGCTTTCTATGGGGGGTTTTACTCGCCCTGTGCCTACCCTCTTTATTTATATTTTTTAAAGGTGTAGTTTTCCATAAGAGTGGCTAATACCAAGTTTCAACATTCTCACTATAACAGTTCTTACGATATGCGATATTAAACATTGGCGTCCTATGGGGGGTAGCACTTCCCCTGCAGTTATCTTACTTTTTCCAACACCTTCATACGTAAAACAGTATCGAAGATAAGAGGATTATAAATTTTGAGTTGATTAGGCTTGCCACCGCCCTTTGTCCAACCACAACTTTACATAGCCCTAGGGCTCATTAATTCATAACAACATGTGAGAATTTGATCACGATCGCTTCAGTAGCTAATTAGATTTAATCGACATAAAGGGGCATGACCCCTCCCCCTTTTTTCATGCAACGTATTAATATTCATAACAATACCATATATACGAAATATCATCATCCTACGCCTAAAAGTGGTTAAGATATGAGGATTTTATATTTTGGGTTGTATGGGCGTGTCACCTCCGCTTTGTCCAATCTCAACTTTTTATAGCCTAATGTCTCTTCCAGGGTCACAGTTATATTCTGTGAAAATTTCAAGATGATTGGTCAAGTGGTTTGGCCTCCTATAAGGCACAAATATATATATATATACAAACATACATTCACTTTTATATATATAGATATTTCAAAAATGTATTTCTATAACATAAAAAATTTTAATTAGATTAAGATGTCATATTATATTTAAACAATTGGGGGATTCACAAGGTGTCATAAAGTCATGTTTTAAAATAATAACATGAAAAAATACGACTGTTGTGAGCAACCCCTCATAATTTAATGTGCTATTAATTACGACTGCACAATAAACACAGCAAGCAACGTTCTATTTATTTAAGACACTTTTGGTTTACAAACCAACAACAATATTTTTAAACCATTGTAAAATGTTAGAACATTATGACAATAAACCATGATAGCACACCTTGTGAATACCCCAAAGCGCACCAGCTTAAACTAGTTATATAATATAAATTTACTTTGATTTAAATGTTAAAAGTATACAAAAATGTTTATTAGCGATACAAATAAAAAATTTATATAAAATTAACATGTTAAATTTATACCTGAAAAATTATCCTACTTCGACTGCAATTTTTCAGCACCCTGTCATTCTAGCAGTATGTCGTAAACTTTATTTTAAAGCCTAAAAACAGCCCTCCTTTAATATCTTCTTTATTCTTTAAAATATTTTAATTATTTCCAAAATTATGATTTTTGCAACGAAAAAAGTCTTAGTAAATTTCGCCGTCAACGACATGTTCGTCTGGCGTTCTGAACGTCTGCAGTTTCATGTCGTCTTCGAGTGTATTATTGTGACATTTATAACGTAACGACGTAATCTCTTTTAATAGTTTTCGACATGAGTTACAGTCACACTTTTTTCTCTCTTTTTGAGAAACGATATTTTGTTCCACATGTTTTCGATGCGAGAAGTTTTCACCAAAGTTGCAGATCAAGGCTACAGGATATAATTGTAAAAAATTAATTGTTTGCCATTGACAGTTTTATAAAAAAGTACCTTTGTAATTAGTTAGAATTTGCGTCTAACGCTTGAAGTTTTTATTTTTTAAAAATTAATTAAATGCATGTAACTCAATGAAAACTACTACTACGAAATTCCAAAAAAAAATAATTTAAGGGCAAATTATTTATGCCCACTACTGAAATATTCTAACTGTCGGTGGATGGTATCAAAGATTCTGCAGAGTACCAGATTGAGCACATAAAGGAAATCTGGTTCAAAGGACCATGAACATGAGTTAAGATCGGATTTCCATATAAAATAAGTTTCATTTCTTCTTTTAAGTTTATAATATTCAATCATTATTTCAGAATGATGTCGACTTATCTGAGGCTCTTTCTTAACTAACTTAAATTAGACTTTACAAGTTAACTACTCATGTTTTGCACTAACTGGAACAACGTCTACGTGATATGATATGATACGATTTGTAATGTTGTTATTTCAATAGAAATTCGATTTGATTCAATTATGCTGACGTATTAAGCCAACATGAATTCAAGTTGATTCAATAGCAAACAATATTGTTAAAGGTTGATATAAAATCAGGTTGAATTAACATGAAAAACGTATGAAGCAAAATCACCACCGAAAAATATGATACCAACCTTGTTTTTTTTCTTTGTGTATAAATGCAAAAGAGAAGTAATAAATAACACTATGCTAGTTGAAAAAACAGACAAGCCGGGCACATAGCGTTTTTGAGTTATGCGAACATATGTTGTGCAACCTCCTCCATTTTCCAAATAACGGTATATTTCGAAAACCAGAGCCAATCTTACAAAACCGCGGGCACCACTGGATTCAGCGTACCCGAATTATGTTAAAACGATAGGTGCCCAGCTTGTCACGAAAAAAAAGTGTCAATTTCGTGCACAGTGTAATCAATTAGGCTTTACATTTGTAAGGATACATATGTAAATAGAATAATTCGGCTGTTCACATGAACACACGTTTTGTATACAGAAGAAATCATAGTATTAAGTTTTTAATAAATAAACAAAAAATAACTTTCAACACATTGCACTTGTTGCAGGAATATTTTGTATATGACAAATACAGATTCGCAATGGTGCAATAAATAAAAATTCTTAAAATAACACATAGCACTTCTTGCAGGCTAGACGACGATATGTTATTTTATTTTAATAATACAATTTTATATTTATTTCAATTCAATTAATTATTATTAGGGAGATCGATTATTCGACTTTTTCAATAACCGGTTTTCGAATATTACGAATAATTGCTATTTTAAAAAACCCGGTTTTCGGTTAAGCAATTTTTAAATAACCGGTTAACCGGTTTTAATTCGAATACTTAAAAACACAAAAATCAAATAAGTTTTTAAAATAAAACGTTAATTTTAATAAAAACAAAACAATTTGCAAAGGTAGGGAACCAACAAAATATATACATAAATATGACTAAGATCAGACCTAACAAATATTTTACGATAAAATCAAAGAAAAGTGGGACCAGTAAATTGGTCAAACTTTAGCTAAATTTTAAAAAATTTTTTATTGATTTACAAAACTTTATTTGTAAGAAGATATTTGTATAATGTAATTTAGGAACGGTTGAATGATATTTGATCTAGACAAACGTTTTGCAAAAGCAAATAAATTATAGGAATTTTATAAAGTTATTATTTAAAATATTCTCTCAAATTTATTTTTGTTGCAAACAAAACCTCTAAGCCAGGATTATCTATTTCAAATTATTTTGTTTCAGCATTATAGAAACGAATAGTGAACTGAACATTTTTTTTGTGTAAAATATTTGTCAATTCGTCGACTACAATTTAAAACATTCCATGACATTGTTTGATTTCTTCAATTTTGTTTTTTGGTTCTTGGTGTTTTAATAAATAAAACTGGTAGAAATTTTTCCCATATCGTTGATTCCGCCGTAATGTTGTAGTTTTCAGCATGAAGAGATACTAGAACTACTTAAGAGTTTTAAGTGCCTTATCGGGCATTTCGTCCTCGGCAACACAACAGGCTTATATTTCACCCAATAATTCATTTTTTGCATCGTATTTTAGTAAAGTATTATTTGTCATCTTCTTAGAACTACTTCGAACGGCGTTAAGTTTCATTTGGATCACATTAATGTGATGATTAATAAGTCGTGACATGGAAGAACCTTTGTAGCTTATCATTTTGGGACACTTCAAGCACTTAACTTTGTCTTTTTAATCGCATTCGAAAAATATCTAGAGATATCATTTATATAAAAATATATTTAATATTTAGAATACTCTTGCACAAATTACAATTTACTTTTTAACTGCACACGTTTTTGTAGTATTTTGAATAGTTTTTTTTCTACAAGAACTCACGCTTTTATAAGCGATTTGTTTTTACAGTGTTCATAATGTTTTTTGACCTTTGTTACATTTTTTTGACATTCTTCATAAAAAGTTTAAGTTTAGCCAATATTCAATTAGAAAATACTTAAATTACGGGTACATCTACAACAAGAGTAAGGAAAATGTATATATATTACACATTACTAAAATAACCGGTTAATTATACTAAAATAACCGGTTTATTCGATATTCGAAAAATGGACATTTTAAAATAACCGACTTGGGCTAAGCTTAAATAACCGGTTAAAACCGGTCGAATAATAACCGTTCGATCTCCCTAATTATTATACGTACACATTGAAATATTCTTGCACTATAATTATAAGGTTTGTCTTGTTGAGCAGGAAGCCAAACAAAAAATAAGTAAATATAATAAATCCTTAATTTGCCGCTAACTTACCTGTTTTATTTTTTATAGCTTAGGCCATATTATCGTTAAATGAAAATACATGATTTATTGTTTTGACAATTTTTAAATAATTTATTTTTTGTGCGTTATTGTTATCAGATTTACAAATTGTCAAACAAATTTTTCCAATTAACAAAAATTTCCTTTATGTTTTGATTGGCGCCATGGTGCCTCTTAATAATGTCTGCCAAAGATATCATGACGTCGGCAAGGACCCGGCCAAAAACAGGGTGATTCTCCCACAGAAGTTTCCTCACCTAAGAGAAATGTAAAAATAAAACTTTCTTATAACTTTGCACTGGATTTAGTATTTATAGAAAAGTATTAAAAGTATTTCTTTAGAACTTAACTAAAACACTTGTAAGAGTTTGTTTGAAAACAATTAAAAGTGATGTATAAGACTATCATGAATCGAATTTTTTCTTCACTGAAATATCGAAATTTTTCAGATTATTTAAGAAAATTAATTTCAACCGTTTAGTTAATCATAAGAACTTATTATTATTATATTCAATTGGCTTCTTAATTATGACAGTTAAAACGTTTATAATAAATCAAATAAATTTTCAAATTGAAACAAATAACGTTGTTATCAATACACACAATCTAGATAAAAGGGGATGTATTTACGAAGTGGGCGTGTCACCTCCAATAAAAAGACAATATAGGGGTCTAAATAGCTGGGGTCTAAATAGCTGGGGTCTTTACACACAACATCTGTCACAAACAGGGCTCAACTGGAAAAGTCGGCAGAGAAAAACCTGGTTGAGGCATGGGTAAAAAAGGAAATTATGGTCCGCGCAATGGCAGCAAACAAAATATCGTTGTTTTTAACATTACTATTTTCACGACAAATAATATCGGGGTTCTATTTACCAATAAAGTGTTTATTTCCCTTGAAACTTCAAATAAGGATGAATTTAACAATAAAGTGATTTAATGAAATAAAGCTACAACCATACACTTAAACATATTATTGGTAATTTGACTATATTATTGTCTCTGGTTACCATAGTATGTTTAAATTCATCCATCTAAAATTGATAACCATATTATCGTTGCCTCGATAAATGTTATGGTTAATTTGATTTTTAATTTAATTTTCATTAAATTATTTTTATGAAGACAGGAATTTTTACAACATGAAATTAATTAAAATTTTTTTTTTTATTGATAATTTTTCATTCTTGACTGCGCTGAGATTTGAACCCAGGCTTTCACGGACAGGTTGCCCATACTAGTTTCGATTGTAACCACACAATCTCGTCAGTGGGGTTTGCAATTTTACATACTCGGCTATTGAAGCCGGATGACGTCAATAGTCAAACATCAATCCTTAAACCAAATGGAATTTCACATTGGTAGATCGAAATTTGCTTTTGAATGAATGATTATCTATTTTAATTGATTTACATGTTCTTCCTTTCTTCTGGTTTTTCGTACTTTTTGTCAAGAATTCTTCTTGAAATCCAAAGTACATTTTTGCTTTTCATGTTTGTGTCTTTCTTTTTTCTTGTTGCCCTTTTTCAGCACAACTTGAAGGACAAATGTAATTAAATTCAATTAACTTAAGCCTAATTAAAAATATCTAAATTTGGATAAAAAACCATTAACAGTTCAATAAAATAACCACAATACTAATATTTATAACAATAATATTTTTGAAATTATAATATCATACAAGATTGTGTGTGCGTGGAAATCAATTACATAGTTATATAAAAAATTATTTTACAATTGGGGGATTCACAAGGTGTCATAAAGTCATATGTCTTAAAATAATAACATGAAAAAATACGACTGTTGTGAGCAACCCCTCATAATTTAATGTGCTATTAATTACGACAGCACAATAAACACAGCAAGCAACGTTCTATTTATTTAAGACACTTTTTGTTTACAAACCAATAACAATATTTTTAAACCATTGTAAAATGTTAGAACATTATGACAATAAACCATGATAGCACACCTTGTGAATACCCCAAATATTTCATCTTATTACTGTATTTTGCTTTTTTTTTATTTATTTTTATTGAGCGCCATCCCAGCTAACATTTGGGTGATCAACTTTTGTAAAAATTACCTATATGATTCTTCTCAGATCACTTTTGAGGATCAAAAACTGATTTATCACTTGAAAGGTTAAAAAATGATTAGTGTATGATTCATTGATATGTTCAAATAATGAATTCTAAATGTTTTAAATTTTAACCTGATTAATCACTTAACCGTTTACATGTACTAGAACCGCCAGGTGGATGAAATTCGACCACTTGACATTTACAGTTAAAATATGTATATCGTTTTATGCACGTATCGAATATGCAATTCTTATTTAGAAGGGCTACCTAAATTTTAATGAATAACAAATATTTTTTTATATTTCCTTTTATTCGTTATTATTAAAGCATTTATTTACTACTTTACTATTTTTACAAAGTGTTGATAAAATTTCGAGTATAAAAGGAAAAATAAAGTTTAAATTGTCTGGTCTTAGAAAAAAAAAAAAAAAAACAATAGGTATGATTTAGAGAATGACAAAACTATCATTTTAAGTACTCTTTTAGTATTAGTGAGAAAACATGTATGGGCATGCATGAGTAAAGATCAAAACCATACACATACATACCATTACCCATAACAAGTTGAAGTTAAATATGCATAGGTATACGCCGGCAATGTGTATTTGTATATTCATTCTTCTTTTAGAAAGTACATGCAGATATAATTAAAACTTGTATTGGCTATCTGCAATACCCATAAGAATAAATAAGTATGAGTATTTACGTATGTATAACGTAAGTATACACAGAGTATGTATACCGTCGCAGAGATGGCAAATGCGATTTAAAAAATTTTGGAATTAGGCAGAAATTCAATTTTGGGTTCTTATACAACTTTGACTACCCGTATTAAAGTGAAATGTTTGAATTATAAATCGTTACAGAACGGCGTCTAAGCAAACACTATATCTTACATACATAAAAAACAATATCTACCGTGCAAAAAAATTATTTATTTTTGCATGTAAAAAACCTTTACGCATCCGCATAATTTTTTTACACTTGTCGCTGTCACACGCACATAGCATAGAGAGTTGGCACGAAACGGAAAATATTGTTTTTTTGTATGTAATTATGTTAAAGATGTCAAAACTCAATGCATTTGTTTGTGTAAAAAATGGAAAAGATGTCAAAAGCAATTGCTACAATAACAATTGCACGACAAAAACGCAACTCTACAAAATATCAGCAGGCGTTTCGATCAGACCTACTAATTGGGCCATGGTTGCGCTAATAAGAAAGAGTGTAACCGCCACTCAATACATTTAGACGCCGTTCTGTAACGATTTATAATTCAAACGTTTAATTTTATGTTTATTTTCGCATAGTTTTTGCAGAAACCAAAGTAGTTCTCGGTTTAAAAATAGCGTACTGCCGCCTCAAAAATTTTTATTTGTGCCGTAAGAGTTAACCCATCTTTAATTTTTATTTCTTTAATTTCGAAGATACCAATTTAGGATATAAAAATTAAACGTTTTATATATACTAGCGTTTGCCTAATGGTCAAAATTCGACCATAAATTTTTATGTAAATATGAAGAAAACATAGTACATCTAAGTATATATGAATTTACATGTTTTGAGCATTTATTTGTTCCGTTGATTTGGCGATGGACCAACCTCCGGTTCATATTTTATCTTCCACGTGAGTTAATCTATTTTGTAAGTTCAATATAAAAAATATCAATTGAAAAATAAAATAGTATCAAAAAGTCTTCTCTTATAGATTCTAATCCGCTCAGAACATTGCCTGTTAATAATTTTATTTTATGTATTTAGACATACATTGGCACTGCTGATGTTCCAAAAAATATTATTTTATGTATCAAAAAAAAATATGTACATAGTCCCATACCTGGCTAGTGATCAAAGCACATTTTTGCTAAAACATTTCATACAAAACTTTTTTTTCATATTTACGCAGTAGTGCCAAAAATACTGAAGGTACCCATGTTTATTTTCTTACACGTAGATATTTTATATGTATGGCAGATAACCAAAACGCATTCATGGGTATTGAATAATATCTGCATAACATTCATGTATTTAAGTTTACTGAATGTGTTTGCGTGAAATGTTGCCGTGCATAAGTATAAGTAATACACATATTTTTTGCATCGCCCAACCATAGCTGTTATTATTATTTCTGTAATAAGTATGGATATACAAAATAACGTAAAGCGTGGGTAAATACCTCTTTATATTATTCTTATGGGTACTTGTTGTCATTCTCTGGTATGTATATTGAAACAACAATAATAAAAAAATATAAATTTCTGAACAAAAATTTTTATTTGATTTTCAAAAACAAAAAATTTTTATATGTGTGTGAGTTTGCAAGCAAATTTAAAACAATTTTATCCTAAAAATTTAGAAAAAAAAATTTATGTTGTGTAAAATAAACTATAAACAATTTTCCCGTATTTATATATAAAATATAAAATATATTGATGTTACAAAAAAATTTATTTTATGTATCAAAAAAAAATATGTACATAGTCCCATACCTGGCTAGTGATCAAAGCACATTTTTGCTAAAACATTTCATACAAAACTTTTTTTTCATATTTACGCAGTAGTGCCAAAAATACTGAAGGTACCCATGTTTATTTTCTTACACGTAGATATTTTATATGTATGGCAGATAACCAAAACGCATTCATGGGTATTGAATAATATCTGCATAACATTCATGTATTTAAGTTTACTGAATGTGTTTGCGTGAAATGTTGCCGTGCATAAGTATAAGTAATACACATATTTTTTGCATCGCCCAACCATAGCTGTTATTATTATTTCTGTAATAAGTATGGATATACAAAATAACGTAAAGCGTGGGTAAATACCTCTTTATATTATTCTTATGGGTACTTGTTGTCATTCTCTGGTATGTATATTGAAACAACAATAATAAAAAAATATAAATTTCTGAACAAAAATTTTTATTTGATTTTCAAAAACAAAAAATTTTTATATGTGTGTGAGTTTGCAAGCAAATTTAAAACAATTTTATCCTAAAAATTTAGAAAAAAAAATTTATGTTGTGCAAAATAAACTATAAACAATTTTCCCGTATTTATATATAAAATATAATGATTTCTAAATATTTTAAATTTTTGGTTCATTCGCCTCGTCAAGTTAACAAAAATGAAAACTTTCAGCACAGCCCAACAAATAAAACGAAGCGCAAAAGTTAATTAGTCAATTAATGAAAATAATACAGAAAAACATAAGAGTTAATTTCAATTAAAAAATTTGTTATATACGAGTATGTTAAAAAAATAAATAATTAAATTTGCACTAGTATTAATTAATACTATCAACTAAATATTTCTTGATTTTAACAACATTTTCTGCAGAAATGTTGTTCATATAAGTAAACGTTTAATTAACTTGAATCTATTTTTAATTAAAACTGATTTAATTTCTGATTAATGCTTTAATTGTTGAAAACTTTTGGAGAATTTTGGAGAATTTATTCTGCGTAGTGTTACTTTATTGTGCTGATTCCGGCCAGTGATAGACTTTTCGACCACCAAAGATTATGGGCATTTAAAAGTAAGAAAAGTTGTTATTCAAAAATTAGTGTTCGTCGATTCTTACAATATAATATTTATGCTTTAAAAATAATGCAAAACAAAAACTCTAAATATTCCTTTTTTCATATATTTTTTAAGTGCAAAAAAGTGTTAAAAATGTTCATTATTAAATCCTCTTACCAGTAAAAACGTCTACAAAACGAGGTGGCAGCGCCGCAGTAGTCATTGCTAAGAGAAGCCCAAAAATAAAAAATTTTAAAACTTTCATTTTCCTATTTTTTCAGCTATAAAATCTTATGACAACTTTAATAAACTTTTCAATTAGACTGAAAACCTTCGCTACTCGTTTTAGTATTTATAGTAAAAATTTTAAATAATTTCTTCAGAAATAAACAACAACTCTTGAAGCGTTTATTTAAAAAAAAAGTAAATGTGATGTATTCGGCTATGCCGAATCTTATGTACTCTTCACTTTAGTGAAACAGTTTTGGAGAATATATAATGATAATTGTAATACTTTTGAAGATAATAAAAATGATTTCTAATGATAAATAAACCCTTTGTAATAAATTTTATTATATAATCTCTTAACTTGCTTCAGGTCGCTGACATTCTGTAATTTTTGAACGGCAAAAGCTTATCGTAAAGTAGTCAAAATTCGTTAGTTAACGATAATTGTCGTCAAGAGCTATTCTGTAATGAAATTTAAACCATTTTTGTAGATAAAAAATATCGGTAGCTAACGACACAAAAAAATTCTTATTAAAAAATTACGATAATAAATGCAAAAGTTTAAAACTACTTGTTATACCCTCCACCTCTAGTGGGTATACTAAATTGTCCATTCCGTGTTAAATTTTTTTTAATATTTATCTAAAAACCCTTAAAGTATATATATTCTGGGTCCTTGAGTTGTTCTAATTCCATTAAGCCATGTCCATCTGTCTATCTGTGCTTTCTAAAGGCTCAAGAGAAAAGAACAATCTTGATGACAATTTGTTTCTAGTTTTCCAACGCACTTTGGGAATGAAATCTAGATCGGATTAGTAGGAAAAGAGTTAAGAGCCTGAATGTGTAAGAACCTCCGTAAAAATTTAATCTTTTCTTTACAAAAACTAATATAAGCTGATGACGGCCTTACAAATTCTCATTAAATTTTGAACAAATTTGTTTTATATGAATAAAAATCATAAGACACAATTGTAATAATATCAGTCCAAAAATAAGCCCACTGTCGTAAAACACTTTAGTGGACCAAAAAAAGTAACCAATAATGATTTCTTAGTAAAAATAGTTTTATATGACTAGCAATCACGTTGCCAAATTTTTTTCGGATAGGTCCATTGTTTACCATAGGCCCCATTTATAGCGTACTCTTGCAAAAGATCGCAACGCAAATATGATACAGATTCAATGCGGAAGTAACAGAAAAAGTATAAATATTATTGATTTAATAATGTTTTTCTTTGACTTGGCCTTTTTTTTTAATATTTTTTATATGAGTTGTTTGTCAAAAAAATGTTACACAGCTGTTTTGGTGCTTTTTAAAGCAACAACAACACTGACAAGTTTTTATATAAATAATTTTTATTTACTTACTTCAACGACACCATTTTAGTTTTTAACTTAAAGTACCATTTTTTTTTTTTTGATGGAACAAAAGAAAAAACCTTATAAAAACAAGTTAGAGTGCTATATTCGGCTATGCGACCGATAGAAGTGGGATCTATATTGTAAATACATATATATTATTAACTAAGCTTCACAAAAACGAACCTCAGCATTAAAATTGGTTGCGGTTTAGACCTATAATAAATTATTCTTGTTAGAATTTTGAACTGACTTGAGTAAAATATCATGATTCGTTACATTTTTAGCCGAACTAAAATCATTTTTAGGAGGGTAATTTGTATTGGACCTATGTTAAATTATGGACCAATCATCCCAAAATTTTGAAGACTGATTTCTGGTATTACAAAAATTAATTAGAATAAATTTCATTATAGCAGTGTAATTAGTTTTATGGTTAACAGTGAATTTCACAAAATTGCATGATATTTTTTCTTGCCATATGAATCTAAGATGGAAGAAATTTTACCGCAATATCTATATCTGTTATTGTTTTAGGCGAATTTAATTATTTTCCCAAAGTGGGCTTTATTTGGTTTTAGGCGCAATAAACTGTTTTCCGAGAGTAGGGTTTATATGGGGCCTAGTGTTAATTATGGACTGATCTTCAAATAATTTTACAGTATGATTTCTGGTCCTATAAAACTGTGACGTACCAAAGTTAAGTATGATAGCGTTATTTATTACGGTTTTAGGCGTACTAAACTGTTTTCCGCGAGTATGGTTTATATGGGGCTTATGGTCAATTATGGACCGATCTTCACGAAATTTAACAGTATGATTTGCAGTTATATAAAGCAAATTCGCGCAAAATTTGTTTTCATTCCGTGCATTATTCCACCATTTATGTTATTTTTTGTATCAAAATTATCAATTTTTTAGGGTTGTGGTTCCACACTTTGATTCATAGTTCTGATCCTACTGAACCGATGTAGCTGGATTTCAATCCCAAACTGCTTAGGATAACAACAAGCAATTTGAGACCAAATTTGTTCTGTTCTTTTGCGTTTTTCGAAAGTGTTTTCAACAGACGGACAGACAGACGGACATGGCTAGATCGACTTAGAATTATCCAAGGAGCCAGAATATATATACTTTATGGGGTCTTCTATGTATAATAAATAAGTTTCACACGGAATGACAAACCTAGTATACCCTCATTCACCACTAGTGGTGGATGGTATAATAAATCTAAAAAAAAGTAATGCGGAATAGACATAGAAAAGTGTAAATATTATTGACTTGGCAATGTTTTTTTAACACTTTTAACTTAACCTTTTCGACCCGGACGGTACATATGTGTACCACTTAAAGTTTAAACATCTCTAAAAGCTTCATATTTAATGTTGCGGGGTTGTGAAATGTACCTTATAGTCTTTAAGTTCTCCTGAATTCATTTTTATATGTCCCGTTATATTTTTTTGCGGTTTGTGTTTACGGTACTGCTTTTTGTAAGTCACAACGCAGCCAAAGTGAAGTGAATAGTTGGTTTTTGCATTATATTGTGCGAGAAATTTCGAAAAATAATCAAAATAAAGCAGATTTTAAATTTTTAAAAGTGTTTACAATTGTGGCAGGTAAGTTTTTATAAAAAAACATTTGTTTTATTCTTATTTTAGTAAATGGTACCTATATGTACCATTCGTACGGTATGGTGGTACACATATGTACCAGTAGTCAAATATGTATGATATCTCGTTTTGAAAAAAATTTGTTGTTTTCCTAGAAAATGAATCCCTAAGACAAATTGTAAGGAGTGCCAGGTGCCGCTTTGCAAAATGTGCTTTGCACCATATCATACATAATTTTTTTGTAAAACCACATTGTTTGAAAATGAAAAATCAATAAAATATTATTTACTATTACCTCTATATCTAATTAGTATAGTTTATTTTACTGGACGGTTGGTACTTATTTGTACCATGTAACATCCCGAATGGTACAATGGTATACCACCACCCCCCCAAGTCCCCCCTTTATTGTTTTACAGATTTTCTTTCACCGATAAGTTATATATTACCTAAATAGTATGCTGCCATCAAAAATTTTATTCTAACATTGCTATTCAAAAGCCGGGTCGATAGGGTTAAGCCAAACCGAAACATGAGGTACCACACTAATGCTGTACAGACTATATCGGAGCTTTAGCGCCAATTGATTTTTCAAAGTTTTGTCTCAAAACGGAGGGGTAAATCTTACTACTTTAGTCTTAGAAGAAGAGATGCGGGTTAAGTCGCGAGAATTCAATAAGTAAATTAGCATCATATTCAATTTGTGTTTGTAAAACGTTTAAATCTTGGTATCTGTTTACGTCTAAACTGAAGGCAACGGTGTTTCCAGCCCTGGGGTCTAATTAGATTGAACTTTGACATCTCGAGGCGCCACCGTCATCAAGAAGTTTATTTTAAGTTTTTAATAAAATTTTTATGTATTTTCGTTAAGTTTTTTTTTGATATTTTTAAAAATGAAGTTGCTCTAAAAATTATTATTATTCGTGGTTAAACCGCCATAACGTAAAGTAACCTTTCCATTTTGATCGCGCGCTTTAAACAATCGAGTTAAATAATTTATCTCTCGTGGAACCTTACGAATACTTTAATAAAATTCCAAGTTTATAACGTATTAAAAAGTAAATCGGTTTTTATTTCAAGAGGAGGAAAAAAACGTTTTTGTTTTAATTGGGAAACACGCAACGTTCTTTCCCCTTGTTTTTCCATCTCTTGCTTTATTGCTGGAGAAGGCAGCAATTGGGTGGGTCTCTGGGACGACCGCGACCCCGATAGGTTGGCTTATATCCGGACCATCCCCTCTGAGGAACGTCAGCGACGTTTTTAGTATCTACTAAATAAGCACAAGTCATCCGCATACATAAAAAGCTTCCAAAAAATGTAATATTTTTTACATCGTTCACATATATTTTAAATAATTATGGACCAAGGACGCTGCGTTGGGGAACACCACTGACATTGAGCTTCTGCAGTCACCAATTTAAATAAACGGTTTTCTATCTACTTAAACCTTTCAGGGTCAAAAATAATTTGTGGCGAGATAAAAATCTGAAAATTTTTATTTAAGGTAATGTGATGTCGCTGAAGCCTGGACAATTGACAGTTTTCGTCTCATGCAGCTCCACTGGTTTTTAGGGAATGCCGATATTCAAAATTGACCTTCAAAGGTCCACAAAAGAACCTACAATTTATTTTTGCGATATTTTTTTCAAGTAAATACTTAAGTATTTACGCATGTATCAATACTTAAATTTTTTTTTTAATATCGCCCGATCACCGAAATTATTATTATTATTTTTCTTCCTAAATATAACCTTTTTACAAATTTCCTGACTAGTGTAGGACAATCTGCGCAATAATAAGAACATAGAGTCAATGCCTACTATAATAACAATTTAAAATAGCAAAAGTGCATAATTTTCAGATATAGGAAAAAAATATAATTAACTGTACCTACATTTGATACAGTAAATGGGCGTAAATTTGACAAAGCCACTTAAAGGGTTAATATTTAGAGAAAACTTCCCAAGTATTTCCAGCTACTGCTACAACTTCTAGTTCTGTTTAATATAATTTCATAGTTGACCTGATCAATTGCTTTTGAATAATCAAAAAACTCCCCCGCTACATCTTTATATCCACCAAACAGTTGTTCACAAATATGTTCAACGGCATTAACAATTGCTTCTGCAGTACCTGTGCCCTTTTTAAAGCCAAATTGTCTTCCAAATAGAATATTATGTGCTTCCAGATAGCCACTAAGTTGCTCAGTTATTAATTTTTCAAAAATTTTATCAACTGTGGAGAGCACTGAAATCGACCGAAAGCGTTACATTTTGTTACTTGCCACGACTTTAGGTATGGTAATAACTTTGTGTATTTTCAGGCAGCCAGTATAATTTTCCTCTTCAATCATACGATTATTTATAGTTTGCAAAGCTTTAACTACAATCGGTTTTCTCAACAAAAGCATTTTGGGAGTAATACCATCGTCATCGGGACATTTATTTTCCTTAAAATTAGTATTTTCTATATCAAATTTGGAAACTGTTAGCAACGAAAACGTGGAACTAACTGGAACCAGAGTATTAAAAAAATGTATATCATCATCACTATTTGTTACAAAATTCGCCTGAGTTCTCTCAATATTACTGTAAAATAATTTTTTTAACTCTGTAGCTTTCTCATCATCATAATAAATTACACTTCCGTCAGATTTTACAACTTCCAGCAGACTTTTATTTTTTATTTCGACCCAGTTCCCTATTCAAAAAAGACCAATTTTTTCCAGGATCACAATTAATTGATTTCTAATTATTTATATAATAGTTGTTCATCAACTCTTTATTACATATTTTAATTATCTTGCTAATTCTTCTGAGCCTTAACAGCCTGTTTTTAGAAAATGAAAATATTTGTTCGTTCGTAAAAAAACGAACGAAAACTTATTTAGGTTTTCATAAAATTAAAGCACATTTTAGGTGAGTGACTGAAAAAGCTTTCATTTTTTCCACACACGTTTGGTTTTTATAAAATGAACATCTTCGTAATAAATGAACACAAATGCCAAAACAAGACGATAAGTAAAAGGCATTCGTTTAAAAAAGTAAATAGAAAATAAAAAGGATATTTTACTGAAAGAACCCTAAATTATTTACAATATTTGTATTTATATATGTATATGTATATTTATATGGAATTGTTACATTATTGACTGATTGATTTACGCCTGAAGCTAAAAACTTGAAATTTGTACCGGTGGCTTCCCAAATAGATCCACTAAAACGGGATTTTTGTAAAGTCGAATGTTTAGGGGGTAACAAGGGTAAATTCGGTAACCTTATATTTCCAAAACTTAGAGAGATACAATGAAATGTAATACCTATCGTTGTCTTTAAAAAAATAAGGGGACGAGTATCTGGTACTTTTTTGAAATTCTGCTCTTTCCGGAAGTATTTTGGTACTTTTTTGTCATCCCCCTATCTTTTAAGCTAATAAACATAGAAATAAAAGTTATATCACATTCGAAACTTATCTAAAAAATGCAAAGCCAAATTGGTACTTTTTCGAAATTCAAACGTTAGTTAAAACCTAGAAAAATAAACATTGGCATAAAAATATGCTTACGAAAGAAGAGGAGACGTTAATGAAGTAGCGGTTTAAATGCTACTAATTACATAAATATGTATTTACAGGTTAAAAAAATTCTAAAAATAGTATGTCTGTATGTGTGTATGTAAGTTCTTCCGTATGTTTTAAAAAATTAGTGCTATCACCCAAATACCTTCTATATGTTGATGTGTAGCAAAAAATCGTCTTCATATATTGCGTTTATTTATTGCAATTTTTGTAAACATTTTAATTCAACATTTTTAGTTTTAACATTTAATAACATTTTTTTATAGAAGTTTTTGTTTTTTAAATTTATAATTTATTTTTGTAAACAAAAGCCAGGGTTAACCTTGAACACAAGATCCTTATATGTAAAAAGCATAAAAAGGTACGAAAATAAACGCATTGGCAATAACGTTATTTAACGATAGAAAAAAGCTCTATTTATGTCAAACATGAATAGACGAAAGCTTTGAAATGTTTTTTAAAACCCAAATTTAAAACGTTTTCGTTTTAATACGAAAACTTCAAGTGAGAACACTTGTGTTTTACAAAAACAGGCTGTTAATATGCACGCAGAGAAAAAATATGTTTATATATGGTCTCCTCCAACATAGCTATTTTTAAAGAAAATTTTAAACATATTATGTTTATTATAACCATACTATTGTCACCGACAACCATTTTATTGGTTAATTAGTCCTCCATTAAGAAGGTTGCATCTAAACATGTTATGGTTAAAAAATACAACAATTTGTTTTTAAATTAATAAAAGTATTTTCCTCTTTTCCAAGAGCAACATTCTATTGTTGAAAATCAACCATTTTATTATAAGTGTTAAGCATATTTTAGTTATTATTGACCAAAACATGTTCGGAGGCAACCATAATATGGTTGTGCCTTTTTGATGGAGGACTAATTTAACCATAATGTTGTTATCGATGACAACAATATGGTTAAAATAAAAAATAGTTTTGTTGGAGGTGACAAAAATTTAAACATATTTTTTCTCTGGGTGTGAAGATTTAGTATTACCATTTTTCTTCTAGCCTTAAGTAACGGAGCTAATTTCCTTCAAATTTCTATTGCTTTTAGTGTAGTTTTCGTACAAACTCATTACACATAATCGAAGAAGAACTGTGAGATAAGTTTCTGAGATAATTACCTTAATACGTATCCAATTTCTCGTTATTTAATTTGATAAGTTTTTGTGTCAAAATTTCTCTTTCCCTTGATATCACTTCAATCCCACAGCTAATGATATTGTGGTCGCTAAGTTCGTTCTCAATTGACTGTACATATATGTATTTTGGAAGATATATTAGTGAATACTAGGGTATTCAATTAATTGTTCGAGATAAGAATTTAATCGAATAATAATCGCACAAATTTAAAATATTAGGTTAATCGAATAATTTTAATTTTGTCTAACTTAGAACTTTAAAAATAAGACCAAAAATTATATTTTTTAGCAACAATATAAGGTACCTCATGTAATAAAAGAGTTAACCTTGTTTAATAAAAAATAGCATCAAAATTTATGCTAATCTGCTAAAATACTCTTAAAAAAAAACTATACAATTTAAATGTTTATGTTTTGAACGATATCTTTCTTTTGTTTTGATGAAACTCTAATGTCAGACCGGAACGAATCAACTACCAGTTGCAACAGAAGTTAAAAAACGCAAGTGAAACTGTATCGGCATTTGTATACGAATTTTTATACACGTAAACGACATCACTAGAAACGCCATCGACTGAAATCCTCAGGGAAACCGAAGTGTTGTGAGACCCGCACATACATGGAGATCTTAAATTTACATCACAGCTGCTACCATGAACAAAATCTGTGAATAAATAAAACTTTTTGCTCAAGATAAACCACCTTAGAAGGTGTTTGTTGAAGCCTTACAAAGAAAAATTTCTTCAAAGTTGTTCACCAATTAAGACATTAATCAAAATTAAAATTAGTTTTAATTATAAATTTAATCAACTGAATTAAACGTTTAATCAAGTGAATTAATCGTTTGGTCAAGTGAATTAAACGTTTATTGATACTTTTTATTTGTTTACTGGTGCAAATTTAATTAATTTTTAAATTAATATCACAAATGTTTTAATTAAAATCAATTTTTATTTCTTTCTGTGTTGTGCTTCTTATAGGAACGATGGGAACGTACATACATTATAAGCCATAATTTCTTAGTCGGAAATCACGATCTATTTCGTACATATAAGGCACGGATTTTTTCAGTGTACATTTTTAAAATTATATTCTCTGTAACGAACTTTTTAGGTTTTAACTGACAAATAGTCATTTCATTCTTTGGTAGCCTAAACGTTGCCGACCTCCAGACATTATTTGTATAATGTACAATATGTCGGAATGTTAATATTACGTTTAGGGTGGGTTTTTAACATGGAGATCAGAGATTTAGTCATCTTTAATCTGTGTGTTTAGTTTTTAAGATGAGGATTAATTACTTTTATTTGCCAGTTTGAGCGGTCAATGTTGGTGGTTTAAACTTAATCAACAAATGTCAACACATATGCATGTATAACAAAAACTGTTAAAATACAAAGAAAGAATACTAAACATAAACGAAAAATGGATTATTCTGTTTAAGATGAAGACTTTAGTGATTCTGAAACATATGCAAACATAAATAAAACAATTATAAGAAGTAAATTTATTTTTATAAGAATTAAAAATTGTGGAATTTCTTCTTCTTCTGTATAAAATGCAAAGTGGCATTGATAAAAAGTTGCCATTTTAAAATATATTGCTGCCATTTTTTGTTATGCTGTATGGCAATGCTGCGAGGCTTAAGCTACAACTTAAAAACGGCAAACCCAATTAGTCCTCAATTAAGTTGATTATCAGGTTAATTAATTATAATTTGCTGCTAAGATTAAACTCGATGTTAAAAACCCACTCTTAGAGCTTAGCTGGGAAGCAAAAAATGTGTAAAAGACCTTTAAATTTCTTTAGACAATTTTGTAATTTATTTTATTCTCTTTTAAATACAGCTACTTCACCTTCTTTACTTGACCTTCAATGCTAATGTATTTTATTAACTTTCCAAGGAGTTTTCCATTAACCTCCATCAACGTTTTTTGTTGCATTTACCTTGGCGTTCTTCAACATACACACAAACACAAATGAAAAACGGGGAATGCACTTATAAAACATTGCTCGCAAACTTAATTGGAATTCGCTTTAAAATTTATTATCATTTTTTTAGGAATTCTTTTAGAAAATTTATTTACTTGAATATTTCAATTGATTTTTAGTCAAAATGACTACTTTTAGATTGGAATTTATTTGTTACACGGAATATATGAAGTCAAATACTAGGGATGTAAATCCCTATCCGGGATTAAATTTGATTTTTTGGAATACAGATTCCCGCGATTGGCGAACTACAATCCCGATTGGCATCTCTAGTAAATACTGATAGCAAATTAAAGCAAATTTTTTTGAAAAACATATTTTAACCCATTAAACGCCAAGACCATTAAAAAAAAAGACAAATTTAAATTCATTTATTTCTTTCTACTTAACTATAGTAAATAAATATCGAAAAATAAAAATTCTTGGAAGTGTGCATTTAGGGCTGTACTCGGGCTGTAAAGCATACTTTTTAAACACATAGAATTTATCGAAACATTTTCACCATTTTCAATAAGCTTGGTCTTCTTAACAATTGGAACACAGAAAAAAAAATAAAAATTGATTTCAAATAAAAAATGTTAAATATTAATTAAGAAATTAATTAAATTTGTACCCAGAAGCAAATTAATAGTATCAATTCGACGTTTAATTCACTTGATTAAACGTTAAATTCACTTGATTAAACGTTAAATTCACTTGACTATTAATGCTTTAATTGGCGAAATACTTTGGAGAATTATTTTCAGTGAGCCTATGCACATTGGCCAAAAATTAAATTTTTCTGGCTAAAATTATGTTTTTTAAAATATAATATATTATTTTGTTATTAAATCAATTATTGTTAATTACTCTAACGACACTTTATCGAATATATGAAAATAAGGCATTAAATATAAAAATTAAACAAAAATATATTTAATAACATTATCATGTCTTTTTAACAATTAAAAGCGAAATAAGTGCTTTTTTATCAATATTCATTGCTGCTATGCACACGCAGAGAAAAAATATGTTTAAATATGGTCACATCCAACAAGAATATGTTCAAAGAAAATTTTAAACATATAATGTTTAATTTAACCATATTTTTGTCACCGGCAATCATATAATTGTTAAATTAGTCCTCCATCAAGAAGCCACAACCATATTATGGTTGCATCTAAACATGTTATGGATAAATATGAGAATAATTTGTTTTTAAATTAACAATAGTATTTTCCTCTTTTCCAAGAGCAACATTCTATGGTTGAAAATCAACCATGCTATTATAAATGTTAAACATATTTTAGCTATTATTAACCAAAACATGTTCGGAGGCAACCATAACATGGTAATATGAAGATGACCATATTTAAACATATTTTTATTCTGGGTGCAGTATGTTGCAATAGCATTTGTAAAGCTACTTTTGCAACTTGTTTGCCTACAAATGTATTGCTAGGCATGCAGAGAGCTTTCACTGTCAAAGGCCCATAATATGGTAGAAATATTTTGCAATTTCTTTGTATATTTTCCATGCGAATGTTGCAGGATTGCTTTTTTGTAAAATTGCTTGCAATGAGAAACGCAAGAGCTTCCTCGTCAGAAGCAAATCTTTATGATTTTAGATGGACGCGTTGGACTTCTCATTGTGCCTTTTAAAACAGCAGCTTGCTCCTTTTCTCTCTTTTTGCGGGCTGAAATATATGCTGTGTGAACTAATAAATGTCTCATTTTGCTTGCATAATGAGAGACCTGCCTCTTCCCTTCTTTTGCTGCGCTCACCACACATTTATGAATATGGAGATCGTGGCCGACCAGCCCCTAAATAGATTGGCACTTATGTTTGCACTTAAAAGGTTTTAAAAATTATTTCGGATTCCAGCCACATGCCATTTCGGGACTTAAAATATTTTAAGCAAGTGTGGTTTTCCCGCCACTTATGTCCCAACTTAATACAATAAAGTCGTATTTTTTGTTCTAAATTTATCATGTTTTTTTGTTATTTAAAAGGGCTTTTTCTTCTCCTCTTGTGGTATTTTGCAGTCATATTTGAAAAAGTTCGGAGTTTTATTTCAAAGAATTGGTAATAATTGACGCCAATTTAAAAAAAATAATATTTTTGGATTTTTGTTTTACACCGGACAAATTTGGACATTTTTTTAAGTTATAATTTGTTGGGGAAACAAATATTTAACCTTTTGTATATGCCATTAGAAAATGTTAGTTTTTGTTATTTTAGCTAATATTTGCTAAACATTTCTTAAAACATATTTTAATATAAAAAGTGCGAAAGAAGAAAATAAAAAATTTAATTTTGGCCAGAAAAAACGTAATTTTGACCAATGTGCCAAGCGTCATCAAATTGTCTCCAAAATTGAAATTTGGAGATAAAAGCCAGCCGGATGGAAGGACAGACATGGTTGGATCGACTTAAAAAGTGATTCTGAGACCTTCGGAGAAATCAGAAGTGGGTCTGGGACCAATGTTTAAAGGTGTTACTAACATTAGCAGAAACACGTCGTGTGGCTTTAAAACGTAGTTGTGTGAAAAAATGTATTTTCGATTAAAAAAACAACTTGTTTTTTGGTGTAAAAGAGAATTGGAATGTAGGGAAAAATGTACAATTGCGTTTTTTAAACGTCTTTTTATAAAAAAGATCGTTCAAAACAAATTTTTTTCTTATGGTAAAAAAACATTCTTTTCGTAAAATTTTTAGAAATAAATCCAAATTTATATATTTTTTATTAGGCTTAATTTCATTGAATTTAATTTTCATTAAATTATTTTTTATGCAGACAGGAATTTTACAACATGAAATTCATTAAAATTTTATTGATAATTTTTCATTCTTGACTGCGCTGTGATTTCAACCCAGGCTTTCACGGACAGGTTGCCCAGACTAGTTTCGATTGTAACCACTTAAATTTGGATTAAAAACCATTAACAGTTCAATTAAATAACCACAATACCAATTATTGTTAACAGCTAAGGCACGAGGTTTGTTTACATTTGTCCTTCAAGTTGTGCTGAAAAGTGTCAAAAAGAAAATAGAAAGACATAAGAAAACATGAAAAACAAAAATGTACTTTGGATGTCAAGAAGAATTCTTGACAAAAAGTACGAAAAAACAGAAGTAGGGGAGAACATGTAAATCAATTAAAATAGATAATCACTCATTCAAAAGCCAATTTTGATCTACCAAAGTGAAATATCATTTGGTTTAAGGATTGATGTTCGACTATTGACGTCATCCGGCTTCAATGGCCTTGTGGGTAAAAACGGCAAACCCCACTGAATAGATTGTGTGGTAACAATCGAAACTAGTCTGGGCAACCTGTCCGTGAAAGCCTGGGTTGAAATCTCAGCGCAGTCAAGAATGAAAAATTATCAATAAAATTTTAATGAATTTCATGTTGTAAAATTCCTGTCTTCATAAAAAATAATTTAATGAACTTAAGCCTAATTAAAAATAACTAAATTTGGTTTAAAAACTATTAACAGTTCAATAAAATAACCACAATACTAATTATTTTTAGAAATTAATTTAAAACAAAAATCAACCACAATATTCAGATTTATTTAAATGAAGATCTATTTAAGTAGATACAGAATATGTTTGTGTCAATTATATAGTACATACAGTGAATTCTATAATGCCCGGACACCGAAGGGACCAATAAAATGTGTCCGTCTAAGGAGAATGCCCTCCCTAAAGAACTTTATATTTTTCTTTAGAATGCTGCCGGAGCCAAGGAGCAGTGTCCGTCAAAAGGGGATGTCCGCTAAAGAAAGGTGTCCATTATGAGAGATCACAATGTCTGTAATTCAAATTATATTTAAGATAAATTAAAGATAAAACAATAAATCAGTGATGAGTTTTTATCTTTTCTTACATTTCCCGCTACAATTATTTGGAATTCTCCCAACATTAATTGTAATTGTAATTGGGTAAAGAAAAAAACATATTAAAAACAAAAACAAGATGCTTTTATTGTTTTCGCAAGAAATCAAAATAAAAACAATTTGCCAGTTCAGTTTTTTATGCACGTGCACTTGCTAAAATTTTTATTATCAAAGTTGTTTTTGTTTCCAACTAGTTGTAGCGGGAAATGTAAGAAAAGATAAAAACTCATCACTGATTTATTGTTTGGTATTTTGTTTAAGCTTTGATATCGTTGCAAACAAGACGTTTTGAGTGTAGATAATTCTCATTCCCTCTGTAGTCTTGTTTGCTGATAGCTTTGGCTTTTCTTAAATTATTTAGGAGAACGTTTCCTGATGATCTAACAGCTTATCCTCCAACAATAAATTTCAGTATTTTTTATTAATTATTTAAAAAGGGAATTAAGCCCAACAAACAAAATCTTTTAATATTATTTTTAATTTTTATAGAAATATTATAAATTTTATTTTTATTTTTTAGCTGTATGCCAGGCCAACGTTGCCTTACCCTCAAATGGTTTTTATACCAACACCACAATTGTAGAGGGAGTATTGTGCTTATAGTATACTGATAGGCTCACAATCACTTTCTCACCAATGTTTCCTCCACTAGATCGGGTCGGCATTATTATAAACGAAATTTAATTTTTTGATTTTTTTTCATGGAACCTTAAATTCTTTCACAATTTGGTGTAAGAAAATTTTTAATATGTTGACAATTAATTTTTTCTGAAAGTTCATAAAACAAATTGTCATGAGGAAAAATACGTACATTCTGAGTTTAACAGCCTGGCCCCCGATGTCGATCGACAACTTAAGGGAGCGCCTCATTATCGTTCTCTTAAGCGGCCCTCTAACTATCGTCACGTTAAAAGTTTTTAACGTAATTCATTTATTTATTGCCAAATACCTGTATTGCCGCATCAGCAATTCCACAAATAAATTATTAGTTTGGAAAAAAAATCGACAAAACATATAAACTAAGCCATAAAAAAAGAACTCTGTGCTACAAACAGGGCAGAATAAAAAACAAAGAAGTAAACAAAAAACCAACAAAACAGTCAACAAAAAATATAGAATAGAATTTTATGAAAAATATTTTATAAACCTATTTAATTTTATAAGTGGTGGTAAGTGGTCTGAAATTATCGATAGCACTATCGATACTATCGATTATATTTGACTATCGCATCACCATCGATAGTTTTCAGTACTATCGATAGTTTTTTTTTCTCAAATTATCGTTTTATGATAAACTTTTATCATTTAACAAAGTTTCACAGTTTTTAAAATTAAAATTTTTTATTAAAAAATAAACAAAAATTAAAATATAAATTTTTAATATTTTATTCAGGCTTAAGTTCATTAAAAAGTAAGAAGCAACATGTAAATCAATTAAAATAGATAATAATTCAAAAAACAAATTTCGGTCTGCCAATTTGTTTAAAGTTTGATGTTTAGCATTGACTGCCAGCTGCCTTCGATGGCCGCGAGTGTTAAACGGCAAACCCCTCTGATGAGATTGTGTAGTTACAATTGAAAAATGTCAGGGCAACCTGTCTGTTAAAACGTGGGTTCAATTCCCAGCTCAGTCAAGAATGAAAAATTATCAATTAATCTTAATTCATTTTATGTTGCAAAATTCCTTTCTCCATAAAAATAATTTAATGAAAAATTAAATTTAATGAACGTAAGCCTGAAAATAAAATGATTTGAAATCGCTAATGTCGGCTTCAGTATTTTTAAAAATAGATTTCTAATACATTTACCTCGTTTTGTTCTTTATATGTATATTCTTTTACTTTTAATAAAGGATGGTTAAATTTTGAGGGCCGATGTTGAATATGAACCACACCTAAACTTCAAGTTTTTTTATGGATTTCATTTGACATTTCTCAATTTCAGACTAACTCAATTTGAACCATGGAAAGATACGCAATCGAACAACACGTTAAAGTTATTCAGGCTTATTATGAAAATGGGCGTTCTAATCAAAATGCATGTCGTGAAAATCATCTTCAGTGATGAGGCACATTTTCACCTCAGTGGGTTCGTCAATAAGCAGAATTTCCGCATTTGGGCGAATGATAATCCAAGAGTGATTGTCGAAAAACCAATGCACCCATAAAGAGTGACTGTTGGGTGCCGTTTATGGGCTGGCGGCATCATCGGGCCGTTTTTTTTTTTTTTCAAAAATGAGGCCGGTCAGGCAGTTACTGTGAATGGGGTTCGCTATCGTGAGATGATAACGAGTTTTTCATGGCCCGAATTGGAAGATATGGACGATATGTGGTTTCAACAGGACGGTGCCACTTGCCACACAACTAACGAAACAATGGCTCTTTGGCGCGACAAATTCAATGGCCGTGTTGTCTTACGTCGTGGCGATGTTAATTGGCCGCCAAGATCATGTGATTTGACACCGTTGGACTTCTTTCTTTGGGGTTATTTGAAAGAAAAGGTGTACGTCGATAAGCCAGCAACCATTCAAGAGCTAACGGATGAGATAATTCGGCACATTAACGGCATAGAACCTCAATTATGCCTCAGCGTCATCGAAAATTTGGACCATCGGATGGAGGTGTGTCGTGATGGTAATGGGATGGTATCGGCGGCCATTTGGCCGATATTTTGTTGCATCCATAATTGAACCATACCAATATTATCATAATAAAACGAAACGACAATAATTTCCAAAATAATTTGTGTTTTACTCAAAATCAACATCGGCCCTTAAAATTTAACCACCCTTTATTAAAAATGTTAATTGAACGGTATATGGAACAAAAGATTAACCAACCCTCTTATGCAAAAAAAGTTAAGGTTCACAATACTCAACCGACACTTCAAAATCAGCAAAAGTGATTGGGGTTAATTCAATGTGTTGGTTAACGTATATGTACTTTTCCTATTTTTGCATAACCGGGTAAGACTATAATTCAGAAATGGGCTTTCAAATCGCTCGAAATTCATCACACCTTTTTAAATCGATCGATTTTAATTATAAAATCTGACATCGAAATTATCTTTTTAATGTTGTAAAAACTCTAATAAATGCTTTACAACACCGAAAAACTTATTTCGATGCGTTCAGTACTGAAAAAGATTAAAATAAAATTTGCTTTCGAATCGAAAATGTATTCGATCACGACTGCCAGAATTAGCCCCCAGAATATAGATATATATTTAAATCAATGTATAAAAAAGTTCATTTGTGTATAAAAAAAAATTAATTTAAAAGATATGAATACTATTCAAATGTTCCAAACTTCTTGAATAAAACATTTTAAGACTTTTTTGAATAAATTTTTTTTAAATGAGGTTAAGTAGTAATGAAACCTTTAAAATAATATCATTTTCAAATTTCACTCGAATTCGACTTCCAGACCATGGCTGAATTTTGCTATTTGAGAAACAACGACAAAAAAGTTTTACGACACACTGTTAAGAGCTTAGATCATGCCATTCATACAGTTATTTCGAAAGATTCCACATCGAAACAACTTTACTGAATTGTACTTTATTTCAATTTTAGAAATCAAACATTGGTTTTGGTGTTTGACCAGGTCTAATGCCTCTGAGTTTATGCTTTAATGCAATGACAAAGAACTTTGTGTTAGGCTAGTAACTAGACTGTTCTTCTACAAAATATCGTGAAATTTTTTAATTTTTCTAATACAAAATCGTCTAACTTTTAATGTTTGTTTTTAACTCCAGTATTTTATTATATATACATACATATGTACATAAAAAAACCAATATAATTTTTTTTGTATTTTAATGTTTTTATTTGAATAAATATGAATAAAGCTTGGTTCATAATGGCAGCGACATTTTTACTTGGTGTTTTCAAATAAGAAAACGTTTGCAAATTTTGCATTTTCATTCTTAACCAAATAAAACTATTATAAATGTCATTGGACAAATTCATAAGACATAACTGTTGCGCAACAGTTACGTCTTATTATTGAGCGTCAAAATGCCCGCAGACCTTATGACACTTTTAAAAGTGTCATAACGTCCATGGACATTATGTTACTGGACATTATGACATGTCACCTTTTTTATGGTATAAAGTCTTTTTTTTTATTTTGCAGGAAAAATTGTAAGTTTCAAAAAGTATCGATAGTTATCGATTTTTTTTTTTTTTTTGATTTTTATTATTTTTTGGCAATAAAAAATAGAAATTTTTAATTTGTAATCACTTTCACCTTCATTTTCTCACTTAAATTCGTAAAAAGTTTTAATAAATCCTTTATTTGATGGCCAATGAATGTCAAAAATTGAAAATTAAAAAAAAAGAAAACCCAAAACGACAACTATTTATAAAAAAAAAAAAAATTAAAAAAAAGGTCATAATTGTTACGGTCCCATGGAAAACATTGTCTACTTCCAAACGAGCCATTGCATATCTTAGGGCTTCTTATTTATTTCAAGCTTATTTTCAACAATTTTTGTTTAAGTACAATACATACTGAAATTGAAAGAAGTCTCAATAAAGTTAACAAACTAACTAACATACTGAAATTGTGACTAATTAAATATTATAATACCCTTCACCAAAGCTAAAACATTATATAAATAAGCTTGTCATTCAGTTTTAATTTCTACAATAATTATCTAAGTCCCTATAAAGTCTATATATTCTGGGTCCTTATGAGGAGCGACATTTATATATCGATGTCCGCCTGTTCGTTGAAATCGATTTCCCGAAGACTCCAGATCTGATGGGTTATCGGTTACGTTACTGCCTTTTCAATTACCTTTATGGTTTATTTCTTTTATAATATGCCTCTTGGGTTCTTTTATTGCAACTTTAATAAAATTTATAAAACACTTTACTTATAGCTGGTACTATAAACTTTTCACATAACTTTATTTAAAACTTAGTCACTTATATAACTTTTAATTGCGATCTACACACTTAAATGTTTGTACTAATACTCATTTTTAGTGCCATCTGAGAGTAGTATTTATACTCTAAACAAAACGTCTACATGGCTCAAGATTATTCGAATTGTTTCCGGAATGCTCTCTAGCGTCTAATTATCTAAACTTACTCAGCTAATATCATTATGCATTTACACTATGGCTGAATTTAAATTGAGCTATTATACATCAATAAACCAAAGCATACTTTATGGATGAACAATAATTTTAACAGTTTTATGTTAGACAATTATGTATAACAATTATAACATTAAACTCGTAATTACTAGAAAATTCTGTTCAGTTTTTTACATTAGAATTATGCATAACTAATACAATAGCAATTTAGGCCTAATCATATAAAACGTAACGCAACGACAAAGAATTACATTGAAAGCACAAACAATGTCATAAATATTTTGTAATTTTGTTATTGTTTTCTACAGAAATTCATGTACCCTTTTAAAAATTTCCACACCTCAAGTTATGCATCGTTTGAAATTTTCAAACGCAATGTGAATTTCTCTAGAAAGCAACAACAAAATATTTATGACTTTGTTTGTGCTTTCAATGTAATTCTTTGGCAATGCGTTGCGTTTTACATGATTAGGGCCTTAAACTATTTGTAATTTCTAATAAATAACTAATAAATACAAGATAACTAATAAATTAAAATAATTCTTAACTAAAGCTACCTTCGTAATAATATTTATATCACATATAGTGCCGAATATTTTGCTATTGAAATATAGCTGGATTGGTCCACAAGTGGCTGAGATATGGACAGAAGACTACGACTGGCTTTAATTTTACCCATAGTTCCCTTATTGTTGTTGTTGTTTTTCTTGTATATCTGGATAACGCAAAGAGCCAAAGTTTCCAAATAAGGTAAAAGCATCTTGGTAATCAATACACAACATCCGACAAAATCTCGGCGGGATTGGGGAGGTGGGCGTATCAGTTCCAATACAAATACATTACAGATTTCTGTATATCTGTAGAACGGTAAGGCCCAAAGTTTCTTAATTAGGTACAAGTATCATAGTTGTCAAAATATATCATCCGACAAAATGTGGGCGGGAGTGGAGAAGTGGTCGTGGCACTTAATAGTTATATTTATATTATATTATGGGTTGGCAATACACAGCCTCTCTAAAAAAAATGGACGGATCGGAGAAGTGGGCTTAGCACCAAAGTTTCCAAAGTGGGTACAAGCATCTTGGGTATTAATACACAACATTCGATACAATGTGGGCGCGATTGGAGAAGTAGACGTGGCACAAAATAAATTTATATATATGTATAAAATAGAGTATCTACTCAATTAATCATTTTTCGATTAATCGAAGAAATTGTTCGCGATTATTTGATCTAATAATTAAAATAGTCAATTTCAAATAACGAATAAATCGAACAACTTATGTCAATTAATCGATTAAAATTAATTTCTTAGAAAATTCCACTTTTTTAATATAAAAATACTTTTTTTTTAGAGATGAGAGATATTTATGTACCTGTGATTTAATCACTGTTACTGAAAAATCACGAATCACAGTTATGGCCAAATTTGTCAAGTAACAGGTACCTGCTAAGTCGTTATTTTTGTATTTTGTTACATATACAAATTTATGATATTTCACTGTTTGTGTGGGTAATAGCGAATAATATTCCTGTTCCTTTCATTCTCTCTTCCATCTTATTAGTATATTTTTTTATGCCAAAGTTTATTTGTTCAAGTATGTAGGTATATACAAGTAAACAGCTTTGAAAGCTCTTACAATTTGTTGTTGGTTCTTTTAAAAGTACTTACAAAACTCGCGCATTGTACATATAGCTTGGCCGCAAGTTCTATAAAAGAACAGAAAACTAAGAAACCGTAAACAATAACAGTTTAAAAGAACAGTGATTTTTAAATCACGTTCACTAATCACGATGATCTTTAAAAATCGCGGGATCGCTCATCACTAATGTGGATGTCGGGCGCAAAGTAAGTATATATTTCTTAATTTTATGTTTAAAAAAGTTGCCTTCAGAATCTTATGTTAATTTCCTATACCGCAGTCGGTATATGCCATTTGATTATTTTGCAATTTGGCGTAAACCTACGAACTACGACGTTGACTGTTAGTTTTGCTTAGCCAAGGTAAAGCAAAATGGACGTCATAAGTCTGTTCAATATGCAGATGTAAGCTCATTCACAAAATCAACTCCTCATATGCCTGAATTAAATTGATATTAATTTTTATATCTTACTTAAAAAGGAGCAAATATGTCTTTAAAAACACGCCTTCTGCATTCCCACTTAAATTTCTTCCCAAATAACCTTCGCGATAGGTGAGGAGCATTTTGAACGCTTTCACCAACAAATACAAGAAATGGAGCTTCGGTATCAAGGGGTGTATGATGAGGCGATGTTGGGCGACTTTTATTGGTTCCTTGTGCGAGAGACAGAAAATAATCACAATAGGCAAAACCATTCAACAGTTTTAAGCAATTTTTAATATTAATTGTTACTACCATTAGCTTTGTATATTTACTGTTCTGTTTTTTTTTTTTTTTTTTATTTGATAAAAATCAAAAAGTGGGATAATTCAATTAATCTACTGTAACTTTGCCATTTTTGCACCGATCTAGATCCTATGGGGCACAAAATGTTCGTATTGAAATAAACTAACGTAATCAGTGATAACACTTAAGAAAATTCATTGTTTGGTTTAAAAAAAAAGATGTTGAAAAAGCTAAATTCCAAAAAATCATTGAAATTTTAGTGAAATTTTAAATTTGGTTCACTGTAAACCAGTCATTTCTTGAACAATATTTACAATCGACTTGTGGTTGTTTTGGTAATTTTGTTATTTTTCAACAAAAAAAAAAAAAAAAAAAAAAAAAAAAAACAAATAAAACAGCCATTGAATATTTTCGAAGATATTTTTATGAAAGTGACATTATCTTTTTTAAAAATGTAAAAAGCGGTAATTTTGCTATATCTCGAATACTGTTCTACTTTTGACCATTCTGACTTCATATTCGGATTCTGCGTACAATATGACATAAGGATAAGCTGTTAGATTCATTCGACTTTGTTGAAAATTTGTGACACAGTGATATTAGCACTCTTACATGTTTTTTCTAAAATTGCAAATATATATTTACATCAGAGTTGCGTTAGGTGATATATATATCCCTTCCTCTTGTATTCTCACCTGTAAGAAAGAAACACTGTCTTGTGAAAAAATATTTCTTTTCAAAAAGTGAAAATTTAACGAAAAGATTTTTCCTCCTTGTGAAAAAAAAAATTATAAAATTTATTCTTTTTTCTTTTACACGAAAAAGAGTTTATTTTTGAAATTTTAAAACTAGAATTTTTGTTTATATGAAAACGATATAAAAAAAGTTAAAGCGAGTTTATTTTCAGAAGATCGCAAATTTAGCTATTTTTAAAGCAAAAATTTGTTATTTGCTATACTACTTTTGTTTACTCCAGTCTTAGAGAGTAAAACAGTTGATATATGAGCCAGCAACCAGTTAGGAGCAAAATAAATTCGTCAATTTTGATTTATTACAATATTCACACAAATGATTTTACTGATGTTATTTTGAAAACACAAATTTGCTTGCATTAATACATACAAATATTTAATTTATCTCCTGCTGTGGGTCATGTTATTTTTGGCAACATTAAAATAAGTTTTGAATTAAATGATTTAGTTATGACAAAAAAAATAACTGTTTTGCTCAATATTTGTATCTAAAATACATTAAATCCAGGTAAAATTTTGTTGTTTTTACCAAAAGTTCTCTGGAAATAAACATAGAAATGTGTACAACATACCGAATGCTACATCATCACAAAATAATAACAAACAGATTTATCGGACTCCTTAAAGGTGTGTGATAGAAATGCCAACAAAAGCAATAACTACAAGAACAGCAAAAATTTTAAAAAGGTCCTACAAGTTGATTTTATTCATTAGATTTATTTAGGAAAATCACATTTTACCAAATAACAACTTAAATCTCATTTAAATAAGAGCTTGTGAACTGAACAACATATTTTCATCATCTGGTTGCCAGTTAAATAAAATTTCTACTTCACCAATAGAACCAAGTGTGTTGTTGATATTGTGTGGTGCACCTTTACAATCAAAATTTGATCATAAACGACCTCAGCAATTTTCAAACTTTTTTTTCATCTTGTTCTTATTTTATGCGACAGAATGAAACCATATGCCACAAATGACCAAAACATACAGACAACAGAGATTTTTTTTTTTTTGCTTATTTTCAAACAAAAATTGACAAACAACACAAAAAAGACAAAACAATGTAAAAACATAAAAACCACAATCACTAGATAAATCATTTGGCATCGTTTACATACAAACAATCTTTACTACACATACATTCGTGACATAAGGTAAGCAGTGAATAAACTCTGCATTACATTCTCTAAATTAGTTTTTTTTTACTTTTCATTTATTTGCATACATACACACATGTGTGTAAAAAACTAGTTATGTGTGTAAGTATGTGTATGTGCCTGTGAGTGTCCATGTAAATGTAATTGGAGAATGTGGAAAAGATTTGAATTTTAAAAAGGTAAAAACGCACAACACAATAAAATATTCCTCTTTTCGCAAAAGTGTCAAAATTGCTTCTACTTTCTTTTATTATAACGAAACAATGAAGTTTCTTCTCATATTTACCAGAGAAGCACGTAAATGGTCACATAAAAATGCCATAGATTTCTTACAATGCAGAGATTTTTACATGATTTTACTTACGTATACATATGCACATACATATGTAATTGCTTGTGTATCTATTTGGGTATGTATGAGATGTGGTTGTTAAAGCTTTTTTAATATGAATAATAAAAAAGATTTTCGTATTCACATGTACAATATATAATCTACATATGAGCATTTACTAAAACAGTTCACAATCGAAGTTTTGTAGCTTAACATGCGATTTTATAGAAATCTGTTGGTACATAAAGTGATTTTTCTAAGTAAAAATTTACTTTTTGTGTAAAAAGTGACATTTTGTGTAAAAAGTGGCTTGCAGTGTTAAAAGTGACTTTTTATGTAAAAAGTGACTTTTTATGCAAAAAGTGTCTTTTAATGTAAAAAGTAACTTTTGATGTAAAAAGTGACTTTTGATGTAAAAAGTGACTTTAGATGTAAAAAGTGACTTTTGATGTAAAAAGTGACTTTAGATGTAAAAAGTGGCTTTTGATGTAAAAAGTGACTTTTGATGTAAAAAGTTACTTTTGATGTAAAAAGTTACTTTTGATGTATAAAGTTACTTTTTATGTAAAAAGTGACTTTTTGTGATGAAGCAATTTAACCCGATTTTAATGAAATTAAATTTATTATACTCTCCACACCACTAGTGGTGAATCAGGGTATACGAAGTTTGTCATTCCATGTGAAACTTCTTTATTATACATCTAAGACTCCATCCATAGAGTATATTCTGGCTCCTTGAGTAATTCTAAGTCGATTTAGCCATGTCCGTATGTCTGTCCGTCTGTTGAAAATACTCTCACACTCGAAAGACGCAAAAGATAAGAACAAACTTGGTCTCAAATTGCTTGTAGTTATCCTAAGTAGTTTGGGATTAAAATCCAGCAACATCGGTTCAGATCAGAAATATGAATCAATATGTGGAACAACCACCCTAAAAAAATTGATAATTTTGATACAAAAACTAACATAAATGGTGGAATAATGCACAGAATAATATACAATTTTGCACGAATTCGCTTTATTTAACGACAAATTATACTGATAAATTTCATGAAGATCGGTCCATAATTGACCCTACTCCCGGAAAACAGTTTTGTACGCCTCAAACCGTAATAAATAACGCTATCATACTAAAATTTAGTACGACACAGTTTTATAGGACCAGAAATCTCACTGTAAAATTTTTTGAAGATCGGTCCTACACTCCACTTAAACCCTACCCCCGGAAAACAGTTTAGTAGGCCTAAAACCGTAACCAATAACGCTATCATACTAAAATTTGGTACGTCACAGTTTTAAAGGACCTGAAATCACACCCTAAAATTTTTGAAGATCGGTCCATAATTTACACTAGTTCCCATATAAACCCTACTCCAGGAAAACAGTTTAGTACGCCTTAAACCGTAATACATAATGGTATCATAATAAAATTTGGTACTTCACAGTTTTATGTGACTACAAATCACACTGTAAAATTTCGTAAAGATCGGTCCATAATTTACTCTAGGCCCTATATAAACTCTACTCCCGGAAAACAGTTTAGTACGCCTAAAACCATATAAAGCCCACTTTTGGAAAATAATTAAATTCGCCTAAAACCGCAACAGATATTCATATGGCTAGATTCATATGGCTAGAAAAAATATAATGCAATTTTGTGAAATATCATGCAAATTTTGATCCTTTGATTCCATTTTGCCAAGTTTGATTTTTTTTAGATATGACTGTGTTGCAATAAAGAAGAGACATGTGTTGAAAGAACTTTATGATACCGCACTGCACAACGCTTGTGTTTTCAAACCCAAAGCAGCGAATGAATTAAACAAAAATTCAATGAATGGAAATGACTTGTAAACATTCTTGTAGCAGGCCTCTAGTTTCAATTGACCTTTTGTTTAAAATGGGAGTTTTAGTTTACAAAATTACTTTTTGTGTGTAATTTGGCTTTTTGTGCAAAAGTTTCATTAAGTTCAAAAAACGATGCAATACATATTTTAATAAATTAAAAATGTGTATTTGCTTTAAAACAAAAATGTTTCATTTTTTCTTTTTTTTTCAAATAGAATACCGTTTTTTGTGATATTCCCATATACGAGTATGTGCATATTCCAAACAATTACACATACGAGTGCGATCAAAGTTGACAAAAAATTATGTGTGCATGTATTTGCTAACTCTTTGAAATTACTCAAAGTGACAAACACATGCACATTTGCATATATATAGTCAACTTTAAGCATAACATCCGCATAAAGGACAACAGCATCCAGCATACACCACACGAAATAAACGTTTAACATTCGAGATCTTTCAAATAAAAAATAAAATAAATAGGTTGCATTAAACAATGAAATTTAAATTTTGCTTAATATGCTACAAGTTATGCATAACCAATAATATTTAATATTTTGCCATCAAGCCACTGTGCAGGTATGATAAAAATATCCCCTTGTCGTATATAGTGAATTTCTCATTAACTTTTAATGTCAATTGAGATTTTGTGGAATCTTTCTTTATCTACTTATTGACAAGTACTTAAGTCAATATATTCAAATCCGTAAGGATTTGCATTTCCTTCAGTGTATTTTTAGATGCATACAAAACATGTGTACCTAGAAAATCTTATGTATGTACATAATTTGTATGTGACAGAAGAGTTCAAGTTACGTGTCTTATTTTTTTTTTTTTGGTATTTTTATGCAGCTCAAGTCAAAATTTTAAAATATTGTTTGACATTATGTCTTTTTCCCTGTAGAATAAACATTGTTACATAAATATTAAAAGGCAGAAAAAAGGTTTTCTACTTCAACATCCAGCGCGATTTGAATGAAGTATAAAAATGTTAAAGCTAATTTGTATACACGGATCCTAACTTTTTAAATTTTGGTTTTCAATATATATCAAACTGCTAAGGTCTTGGAGTCTTTTAAAGAATAATTTTTTTCCCAATATGTGAATTCAATTCGATTTTATGTAGTAGACAACACTAAAATATATAAAAATATGAATTTTTAGTAAAAGTTCAATTCCATTCACGCAAGAAAATTTTTGTTCTGTTAAGAACGTTATTTATTAGAATTTTACGTATTTGAATTTCGATGAAGAGCGTACATTACCTCAAAAAAAATCCTCGTACACCCCTTAAAATCTAGTCTTTTTGCGGAGCGCCTTTTTGCATTTCTCGTTATATATTTTTCTTTTACAGTCGGATCTTAATGAATAATATATCAAACATTTCGTTTCGAGAAGACCAATGGTTTGCTTTAAAAGCCATTGACCTCACGTATCCCGTCATGGTATTTATTCACCAGATCTCTGTTAAAGCCCAAAAAAATTATTAAACTTTTGTGTAAAAAGTCCATTTTTTCACTTCACTTTTCAAACAAAACGTCACTTTTCACACAAAAAGTTAATTTTCACACAAAAAGTCACTTTTCACACAAAGTCACTTTTCACACAAAAAGTCACTTTTCACACAAAAGGTCACTTTTCACACAAAAAGTTACTTTTTAACCAAAAAGTCACTTTTCACACAAGAAATAACTTTTTACACAAGAAGTAACTTTTTACACAAAAAGTCACTCTTTACACAAAAAAACACTGTTTATACAACAAATTCGTTTTTACACGGAAAAGTCAGTTTTCACACAAAACATCCGCTCGTACACGGAAAAGTCACATAACAAAGTCACATAACAAAGTCAAAGTCAAAGTCACATAACCATAACATGTTTAGAGGCAACCATAATATGGTTGTGGCTTCTTGATAGAGTACTAATTTAACAATAATATGGTTGTCGGTGACAATAACATGGTTAAATTAAACATAATATGTTTAAAATTTTCTTTAAAAATAGTTTTGTTGGAGGTGACATATTTTTTCTCTGCGTGCAGATGACGATAGTGCTGCGGCAAAGAATTTAGTGCTAAGAGTGGTTTAAACAACGAGCTGCATTAGAGCAAACAATGCTGCTTTTACTTCTGCATCTTCACTCTGCAAAGTTGTCGCAGAAATCATTACATTTAGCAATAGACACCACAAACCGTTTGACAAATATCCAATATGTCTGCCATATATTTCATCAAACGTGCCTCAAATGTTTGTCCAAATAGCAAACACCCAAATTAACAACACAAAACATTTGTACAAACGTAAAATGTTGACATGTTTTCCAGCCATTTGTGTGGTTTATTATGACCTTTAAGGGGTGCATATTCAACCCCATGAAGCTTAACTTAAAAAAAAAAAAACACAAATTTGCCAAATTTTTTTTTATTAGGTTTTTATGTTTCTAGCGTTTTACGTTTTAACTTCTTTTTTTTTTTTTTTTTGTTTAAATCGTTTACAATTGTAAAATACTTACGTATGTTTGTGATTGTATATTTTTCCATATATAAATGCGAATTCTGCACAACTCATATGGAAAATTATGTTGCACGTGATGTGTTTTGATAATTTATAACCGCACAAACTACAAAACTCGACATCCTTGCAGATCCACATACAAGTATCCTACTTATAAACACATTTACAAACATACATAAATAGCAACATCCTCGTCTTCAACGTTTACACAATAATCCGGTACATTTACTTCTTCTCAGGCATCCACAAATTAAAGTACATATTTTATTTTATATTTCCATGTTCTTTTTATACTTTTGTATTTTATTTTTTTTTTATTACCATTTTCTTATTTTATTTTATAATAACCACCTACCTGACACAAAAAAGCGTACGAATCTACATTGAAACATGGATTTTATCTGTTATAAATGTTTTTGAAGACACGTTGGGAGTTAACATTTTAACTGACACATATACATTTTATCAACGTATTTCATACAGATGAAGAAATTTAATTCTTTATGTGTTTCAGTGTGTGAATTCAGTTTATATTTTGAATTTCATTTCGTAGTCCTTTTAAATGGTGCATAATATGTCTTTCGTCTGGCATTAGAAAACAATACATCATGATTTAATTTATAAGATTTCATATTTATGTACTTGCATTTTTATATGTAAAGAAATATTTAAGAATATTCAAAAAACAAGTTTAATATTTCAATATATTTTTTACACAAAAATATTTTATTTGTTATAAAAAGAAGGCACATATTTACTCAAAAATAAAATTTTTTTTTAAAAAGAAGTCATATATTTAAACAACAATTTACATATTTAAATTAAAAAGCCATGTAATACCAGAATAAAAAAGTTACACGTTTACCGAAAAAGTCACAGATTTAACCTGATTATGAATTAAAATTCGCCGGAAATGTGTGAAAGGAAAAAATTTCGCGGGTAGTTATTTTACTTAAAATATCAAAAAACTTATGGAGAAAAACAATCATGGAACGTTTACGCAATGATTTTGCTTAAATCTTTCCATCTTTGCTCCTTTGGGGTTTTCCCGCTGTAATTATGTACGCATTGTAATTCAAAGTAAAACAGTACAAAACTATCATTCATATTGTTTTTGTTTTTTTAACTCACTGCAAAGCACAAAACAAAGCCGATATCAAACTGCTTTAAAAAAAAAAGTTAGAGTGATATATTCGTCTGTCCCGAATCTTTGATACCCTCCACCGACAGGTGTGGGCCCTATATGATAAGTACATATATATTATTAACTAAGCTTCACAAAAAACGAACGTCAGCGTTAAAATTGGTTGCGGCTTAGACCTGAATTAAATTATTGACCGACAATAAGAAAGTTTTATGCGTTTCTTGTTAGAACTTTGAACTGGCTTGAGTAAAATATCATGATTCGTAACAGTTTTTTCCAAACTAAAATGATTTTTCGGAGGGTAATTTGTATTGGAAATATGGTAAATTATGGACCAATCTTCCCAAAATTCTAAAAACTGATATCTGGTATTACAAACATAAATTAGAATAAATTTCAATACAGCAGTGTTATTTGTTTAAGCGTTAACAGTGAATTTCACAATATTGCACATTTTTTCTGCCCATATGAATCGAACTTGGAAGAAATTTTACCGCAATATCTATATCTGTTATGGTTTTAGGCGAATTCAATTATTTGGTTTTAGGCGCAATAAACTGTTTTCCGAGAGTAGGGTTTATATGGGGTCTAGGGTTAATTATGGACCGATCTTCACGAAATTTTACAGTGTGATTTCTCGTTCTACAAAACTGTACCATACCGAATTTAATTGTGATGGCATTATTTATTACGGTTTTAGGCGTACTCAACTGTTTTCCGGGAGTAGGGTTTATATGGGGCTTAGTGTAAATTATGGACCGATCTTCAAAAATTTTTAAGTAGGATTTCTGGTCCTATGCAACTGTGACGTACCAAATTTTAGTATGATAGCGTTATCTATTACGGTTTTAGGCGTACTAAAATATTTTCCGGGAGTAGTGTCTAGGGTTAATATTGGCTTGATCTTCACGAAATTTGCAGGGTGATTTCTAGTCCTAAAAAAGTGTGACGTACCAAATTTTAGTATGATAGCGTTATTGAAAACGGTTTTAGGCGTACTAAGCTGTTTTCAGCGAGTAGGGCTATTATGGGGCCTATTGTCAATTATGGACTAATCTTTACGAAATTTAACAGTATGATTTACAAATTCCTGCAAAATTTTATTCATCATTCCGTTCATTATTCTAAAACTTATGTTAGTTTTTGTATCAAAATTATCAATTTTTTTAGGGTGGTGGTTCCACATTTTGAGTCATAGTTCTGATCCTACTTAAACGATGATGCTGGATTTCAATCCCAAACTGCTTAGGATAACTACAAGCAATTTGAGACCAAATTTGTTCTGTTCTTTTGCGTTTTTCGAAAGTATTTTCAACAGACGGACTGATAGACGGACATGGCTAAATAGATTTAGAATTATCCAAGGAGCCAGAATATACATATATACTTTATGGGGTCTTAGAGACATAATAAAAAAGTTTCACACGGAATGACAAACTTAGTATACCCTCATCCACCACTAGAATACTAAAAATATATGATTTGCATGAAAAAAATCATTTTAGCACCAGAACTCTCATTTTACCCAAAACAAAAAACCGCCCGCCGTAAACAAGAAATCCTATTGAACATTCGAATTTCCATTTTAAAAACTTTTTTTTAATAAAGTGTTGAGTTTTAAACAAAAACGGCCTTATGCAAAAAAATTAATGTGAACTTAAAGCGTTCGGTTAAACCGGTTTCCTATAAAAATCTTTTACTTAACGAACTCTGCAAGTTCACATTAATTTTTTGCATAAGAACGAAAGTGTTTAATGTTCCATTTAAAAAAGGAGTACCATTCACTGCCCTCTACATAAAAAATACATGCAAATTCGACCCTGCAGTAAAGTAAAAATAAATCTTTCCCTAAAAGTTTTAATTCCTTTTCACTATTCAATAAATATATTGGAACTGCAGTTCCTGCCCAAGTCTAATAAGAATTAATTTTGTCAATGTTTTCCTTTGTCTTTAAAATAAATCACATCTAAAGTCATTGTTAAAGTAACTGTCAACATTCCCTGCGGTATATTTGTATTCACACTTTTCGTAATGTCAGGTAGTCCTTTGTACTCAGAATGAAATTTTCATAAAAACGTCACGACAATATAATAATAGGGCGAAGGGTGTAATGGGTGATTCAAGTAGAGATACTTTTTTCAATAGCCTTATCATGTTATTTTTGTTTAGTATTGTTTGGCATTTCATAATGGAAAGACTAACGCATGAGCAACGTTTACAAATCGTTCAACTTTATTACGAAAATTCACGTTCTGTGAGGAAACTATTTCGTGCACTTCGCTCAACTTATGGTCAACATAATCGGCCTACTGAGCGTACACCATCATCCATTTTAAGACCCAGCATTCATTATGGGATAATATTCGACCACCACGCTGTGAGGAAAATATAGCGGCCGTAGCTGAGAGTGTGCACGAAGACCGTGGAGAGTCGATTCGGCGCCGTTCGCAGCAACTCGGACTGACGTATGGAACGACTTGGCGCATTTTACGTCGAGATCTTAAATTGAAAGCGTACAAAATACAGCTTGTGCAACAACTGAAGTCGCTCGACCTTCCCAAGCGACATCGCTTCGCTCTATGGGCTCTTGAAAAGTTCCAAGAAGATCCGACGTTTTCGAGGCAAATTTTGTTCAGCGATGAGACCCATTTCTGGGTCAATGGGTATGTAAACAAACAAAATTGTTGCATTTGGGACGAAGAGCAACCTGAAGAGATTCAAGAACTTCCACTTCATCCAGAAAAAACAACGGTTTGGTGTAGTTTGTGGGCCGGTGGAATCATCGGTCCATATTTCTTTAAAAATTATGCCGTTGCGAACGTAACCGTCAATGGCGACCGTTATCGTGCCATGATAACCGACTATTTGATGCCTGAAATTGAAGCTCGTGATCTCGGCGTCATTTGTTTTCAGCAAGACTGCGCCACTTCCCACACATCGCATCAATCATTGGATTTATTGGGAGAAAACTTCGGTGAGCACATAATTTCACGTTTTGGGTCGGTCGATTGGCCACCAAGATCGTGTGATACCACACCGTTAGACTTTTTCCTGTGGGGATATGTAAAGTCTAAAGTTTATGCGGACGAACCCGCTTCGATTCAGGCCAGTCGAAATGCTCGAACACGTCATCGAAAATTAGACTCTAAGAATGGACCATCTGCGACGTAGCCACGGCCAACATTTGATAGACATAAACTTCAAAAAATAAATGCCAAAGAAGGTTCTCCATTAAATTAGAATTTTTTTTTTTTTTTTCTTTAAAAAAGTAGGGAACCTCGAAATGGATCACGCTTTATAAACTGCGGTAACAGCACAGCAGTAACCTGAAATCGAGAAAGAGCAGAAAATGATACCGAATATATTTGCTAAATGTGTAAGTATATAAAAATGAATGAACATGTGCAAGATACTCCGTGTACACTCAGTGGCACGTTTATGCAAACACTTTACACGTTAAATGATAAAACTGTTTTACACTTATGTATTTTACATACAAACGAACTCGTATAAGTATTGAAGCGTTTGTAACAGTTGATACTCTTTTAAAATGTGTGAGTGTGTATCGTTATGGGTGCGTCGTGTGTGTAGTGATAATCAGGTTATTTAGTGCGATTGATAAGTTGTAAGGACTTGCGATTGTCGTGTAAGTACATCATTCTATTTAAGCGTATTTATGAACAAGTGTTTGGTAATTTTATATAATATAAGTATTTTATATAAAGTAAGTATATTTTAAAGAATAATAAATTACTTCTAGTGGGTCTGATTGCTACACTTTAAATTTATAAAAATAAAAACAAGTTAAAGTGATATATTCGGCTAAATAAAACAAGTTAAAGTGATATATGTGCTGTTATCACAACACAATTGATTAAACGAGTAGTAAAATGTATATGAAAAGCACTCAGTATTTTGAGTGCTTTTCATATAAATTTTCCTACTCGTTCAATGACTTGTGTTGTAAAAACAGCACATAAGTCTTTTTTAAAAGTACGCTTTCTATGCGGCCTATGGTTTATAAAGGACCAATCCTGACGAAATTTGGCAGCGTAGTTTCTAGTCATATACAACTATAACGCACCAATTATAACTACAAAAGCATTATTCGTTACGGTTTTCGGCGTACTCAAGTGTTTTCCGAGATAAGGCTTTATATAGGGTCCGATCTTAACAAAACTATGAGGTTTTATTTATAGTGTTATGGAACTCTTACAGACCAAATTCCACTCGACTACGGTCTTAGATGTCCGAAATTGTTTTTCTAAAGTGGGCTTTAAATTAGGCCTATGTTATGAATCGATCCTCACGAAATCTAGTTTTAGGATGTGTACACTGATAGAGCAAGCGTCCTATGACAGGAGTCTTCGTTTTTGGCCCCATCACACTTTTCATCATTGTGATGTCAGCCTTAACATCCATTACCCAAATTGTCATCGGAGTCAAAAATTTTAATTATGTCAACAATGGGTTGACATATCGGCATCACAGAAATAACGAATCGGAGTCAGTTTAATTAAACATGTCATCAGTGCGATAACTCAGTAACAGCGTAAAAACGACTTATTGGTCTCAATTAAATGACAGTTTGTCATTGGGATTAGGGAGATCGATTATTCAACTTTTTCAATAACCGATTTTCGAATATTACGAATAGCTGATATTTTAAAAACCCCGGTTTTCGGTTAAATATTTTTAAAATAACCGGTTAACCGGTTTTAATTCGAATACTTAGACACACAAAAACTATATAAAATTTGTAAAAAAAACGTTGACTTGAATAAAAATAAAACATTTTACAAAGATAAGGAGGACACAAAATACATAAATATGATCTAAGGTTTGTTCAGACCTAACAAATATTTGACGATCAAATTTAAAAAACCGAGACCAGTTGACTTCCTTATCTTTATTTGTAAAAAGATAATTGTATAATGTAATTTAGAAACGGTTAAATTATGTTTGATCTCGACAAACGTTTTGCAAAAGCAAATAAAAAATTATAGGAATTTAATAAATTAATTATTTGAGATATTCTCCCAAATTTATTTTAAACGAGTTTTAATTTGTTAGTGATTAAGCATGTGGAATCAGTAAACTTTAACCATATTTTTGAAAAGTTGCAAGCAAAACCTCTATACCAGGATTATATATTTTAAATTATTTTGTCTCACCATTATAGAAACGAATGGTAATATGAACATGCTTTTTGTATAAAGAACACACAATTTAAACCTGCCATGACATTTTTTAATTTCTTCCATTTTGTTTTTTAGTTCTTGCTGTTTTAATAAATAAAACTGATAATTTTTTTCCATATCGTTGATTGAAATGTTGCCGTTTTAAGCACGAAGAAATGCTAGAACTACTTAAGAGTTTTAGTGCCTTAATGGGCATTCCGTCCTCGGCAATAAAACGGGTTAATATTTCACCCAATGATTCGTTTTTGGCTGCGTATTTTAGTACATTATTATTTGTCGTCTCTTTAGAGCTACTTCGAATGGAGCTAAGTTTTACTTGGAGCAAATTTATGAAATCATGTGCATGTGGCTTTTTACATGCCGTGTACTAGAGGCTTAAGTAATAAGTCATCACGTGGAAAACCCTTTGCAGCTTATCATTTTAGGGCCCTACATGCACTAAACTTTGTCTTTTTAATCCCGTTCGAAATATCTCTAGAGATAACATCTATATACAAATAAATTTAATATTTAGAATACTCTCGCACAATTTACTAATTACTTTTTAATTGTACACGTTTTTGTAGTATTTTGAATCATTTTTGGTTTTTTTTTACAACAACACCCGCTCTTATAAGCGATTTGTATTTACATCGTTCATAATGTTTTTTGAGTTTTGATACATTTTGTTTTGACATTCTTCATAAAAAGTTTAAGTTTGCTCAATATTAAAGTAGAAAAATACTTATATTATGGGTACATCTACAACAAGACAAGGAAAATGTATATAAATTACACCTGATTAAAATAACAGGTTTATAATACCCAAATAACCGGTTTATTCGATATTCGAAAAATTAAAATAACCGACTCGGGCAAAGCTTAAATAACCGGTTGAAATCGGTCGAATAATAACCGTTCGATCTCCCTAATTGGGATTGACTTAAGTCAAAATGAAAGAATATTGTTATTTACTTGTTTGTTTCACTTTTGTTGTATTTCGCCCTTTGTTCAATAAAGAGCTCTCAATTAAAAGACACCGGCATGGTTTTCGTAATCATTCTACTTTGAAAATTTTATGTATTTAATTAAATAATTTAAAAAAAAACAATATGGGAGTTTTTGCTTCTTATTTAATTTTTAAAACCTGAGAATAATGTTAATAATACACAAAATGTGGCGTTGAATAGATTTTACGGTAGTCTTAGCATAGATGATGCATAAAATATGAAAAAATTTATAATGACGTTCGTCATCGGATTGATGTCACTTTTTGCTTCATTGATGCCATTTGTAAAAATATTGATGTCAAAACTGTGATGTAAAGGCATCATTAATATGAAGATTAATTTTTCTATGAGGATAGTCGTATAAAACGTATTTTTGCAACATTTAATAGAAATCGATGCATTCCGCAACCAATTTTTATTAGTTTTTGTAGCAAAAATATAGATTTTTTGAGGTGGTTGTTCCACATTTGGGTCTATATCTCTTTTCATAATCAACCGATTGTGTTGGGTTACGATCCAAAATTGCTTAAGATAAAAAGAAACAATATGACAACAATTTTTTTCTTTTCTGTTGGGTCTTTCGAAAGTGAGCGTATTTTAAACAGGAAGATAGACGAGCAGACGGTCGGGCATGGCTAAAACGACTTAGAGTTACTTCCGGACCCAGTATATATAATCTTCATGGGGTCTTAGATGAATTTAAAAACGTTTTACATGGAACGAGAAACTTGGTATACCCTTATTCATCACTTATGGTGGAGGGTATCAAATCAGAGTACCAAAGGTTCGCTCATGAATGAGCAAGCATGAGTTTGAAGCATAAAAAAATATTTCTTTTACTCACTCATGGGCAATAAGCAAAAACTAATTTTTGATATGTAATTTTTCATATGTAATTTTTTAGATGTGAGCAATTATCAATTAAAACAAGTAAGAATGTTATTTCGGCTATGCCGAATCTTATATACTCTTCATCAAAAATGATATTTATATAAATATTCATATATAATATATCTGTGGCAATAAATAATAGCGTCGAAATTTCTTGTTTTGAGATATTAAGGGTATTGTCTAAAATAAATTATGTTTGGTTTTAATATAATCCCGCCCTTTTTTATAGAGAGTTGTTGTATTGACAACGATGATTTTTGCACCAAATTTTAAAGCCCTAGCTCTTGCCGTTCTCCAGATATACAGAAAAAAAAATTAAAAAACAACAACAACAGGGGAAAAATTAGCGGTGGTCGTGATTTTTTTTCTCATATATCAGCCATTTATGGACCGATCTTACTGAATTTCAATAGCAAACAATTCCGGACTATATGCGACATAAATGTATAACAACCTAGCCCCCATCATATCTGGGGTCTTCGGAAAACCCATTTCAATGGACGGACAGACGGACAACTGGATTTGGACTTCCCTTCTCATAAGGAGCCAGAATATATATACTTTATAGCGTCTAAGATCAATATTTTAGAAATTACAGACGGAATGACAAAGTTATATATACCCTTTTACCTTCGGTGAAGAGTATAAAAATGGTTTAAAAGGTATTTAAATTTAATTAATGTGATAATTGAATCAATTATTTTTTTAGTTAAAAGAAAATTAAAAATATAATTTTGATTTAATTAATATTTAAGTTGTTTTGAAATAAATTTTTAATTTATATATTAATTAAATATCAAAAAATGTTAATTTTCGTTTAAAATAGAATAATTTAAACTTGTAGAATTGTTGTTGGGAATTGTCAATATTTAATTAAAAAAATTGAAAAAAATGGCAAATTTTTTTGATCATTTTTTTAATTAAAATTAAAAAACAATTTTACAAATTTTAGTAATCAATATGATCATTTTGTTAATAGGTGCAAAATCAACAAATTGTTTGCTTATTATATTTTGAATTTGGTATAAATTTGGTGATTAGAGCACTTTTTTAATTTTTTCTGTGTACGATAAAATCATTTTTGATTTGTTCATATTACGTTTATTGATATTTGAATCCTTCATTCCAGCAATAAAAAAGGGTACAACGTTCAAAGGGCAATTTGAACGCCAATACCACGAATAGCCACGAATAGTGCGTGTATTGTGTATATGTTTTATTTTTGTCAAATTATTTTGTTGTCTTTAGCAGCTAAAAAATTTATGATTACCTGCAATGGGTTTCGCATAGATTTGGCAAGTATCAGTAAAAATTCGGAGGATTATTTATAAAAAAATTTTCTATGGGTAAAATTTAAGTCTTCCGTTTCTTGTTAAAAATGGTTTATAAAAAAAATGTTTTTCTTCAACACAATTTAATAGTCTTGCAAATAAAAATCGTTTCTGTCCTATATTTGATCAAAATATAATTTCGCAACATTTGCTCTGGGCACTTCTTTTATATAACCCACATTTTCCTCTTTTTTTCTATGCCTTTAGCGAAAAAATAAAATTATTTTCATTTGGTACATGTGTGCAAGCAACTGTGTATTTATTAAAAATACACAATGTAACTTTTTCACACTCAAGAAAAATAATAATAACAATTATAACCGCAATTCCAAATGTAGGGACTTAAACAAATGAATTTAGTTATTTTTATTTTTTTTTTGTTTTGAAAATTGTATTATTATAAGCAGAGTTGTGGAAAATACGTATTTCGGCTGTGGGAAAAATCGCCCCAAGAAAAATGGCCCAAAAAAAGAAATGAAAAATCGCCCAAAAAAATTCCATGTAAAATTGGGCCTAAATTCATATGAAAAGTGACCTAAATTTTTGGGCTATTTTTCGTTATTGTTGGGTGATTTTTCGTTTTTTAAATTTGGGTGATATTTCATTATGAAAAATCACCCAAAAATGTTGTATGAAAAATGGCCCATTTTTTTGATTTTCTCCTCTATGGTATAACAAACACCGGCTTCGCTTACTAAAGCTTCTCAGCACAGCCGGCCTTCGGCCGGGCGCAAGGATTTTCTCCTCTATGGTATAACAAATACCGGCTTCGCTAACTAAAGCTTCTCTGCACAGCCGGCCTTCGGCCGGGCGCAAGGATTTTCTCCTCTATGGTATAACAAACACCGGCTTCGCTAAGTAAAGCTTCTAAAATCTGCCTTGTTTCCAAACGAAAGCCGACTATGCAGAGAAGCTTTAGTTAGCGAAGCCGGTGTTTGTTATACCATAGAGGAGAAAATCCTTGCGCCCGGCCGAAGGCCGGCTGTGCAGAGAAGCTTTAGTTAGCGCAGTGTCCATGGACACTATGACACTTTTTGGAGTGTCATAACGTCCATGGACACTATGATACTGGACGTTATAACATGCCACCGGGAAAAAATTCGTTTTTGCTTTTTGGGTCATTTTTCATTTTTTTTTTGGGCCCTTTTTCGTTTCTTTTGGGCAAAATTTCATATATAACTTTTTGGGTCATTTTTCATGTTCTGTTGGGCGATTCTTCATTTGGGCGATTTTTCATTTCTTTTTTTGGGCCATTTTTCTTGGGGCGATTTTTCCCACAGCCACGTATTTCAGAAGATTAAATTTTAAATACAAATCGTTATCTAAAACCCAAAAGTCCCCAATTAACAAAATTTAAAAATCGACTTCTTCATTGATTCTAATGTTTTGCATTAACGGAAATGGTATTTCGACAAAAATTAGCGATTTTATTAACAATAACCAAACGGCCCTATCTACAAAAAATTATAAGAAAGAGACTTGATATGTTGCATAATATGCAAAATGTCAATTGTCCAATTAACTAGTAGGCTTTACAACAAAAATTAATTGTTAACGGTATGTATTGTTGACCTTTTTTGTTGTTGCAGTTGATATTTGGCTTGAAGTCATTTATTATAAATTAAAAAACAATTTTGATCTTAATTTTTAATATATTTATTTTTGTACCCAATATTTCGAGGCAACTCCGTTGCTCATCTTCAGGGGATCTAATCAAAAATATATACACAAATTTATTGTTTATAACTTATAAGAAAAAAAAAAACAAACAATAAATAACAAACAACAATAAAAACATACTTATTAAAACAAAAAACAAATTAAAAATTCCTGTTGTCACTGTAAGCTTTGGATTGCTAATGTTGTTTTGTCTGACATTTATATCTATATTTGTTTATTGTGTGTTTGAAAATCTGAGCTACGTTCTCAGTGTCTCTTTTGTAGTTTAATTTCTTCTCTTCTAGTAAGTTTGTAATCAGCGTTACCGTTCAAAATTTTCAACTACAAAAATACGAAAATTTTCAATTAACAAACATATTTATTAAGTTATTTGAATTGAAAACTAAACATAACAAAAAATAAACTTTTTATTTATAAAAATTTGCGTTGAATTTGGCCAATTTGTACATTGACTTGAACGATTGGTTGAAGCTGATCATTCTAAGGACTAGCTTTATTTCAGCTATTACCACTTTTTTCGAAAATCTGTGTTTTTTTTTTTTTTGGTAAAAATTTGGAAATTTTAACATTATTTATTTGCTTTTCATTGGTCACATGTTTGACAGTTCCAGCATGGCGTTCTAAATGGTTTCGTTGGCAGATAAGCTATTGCTTGCAAAGAACACAAAAGGTTTTTTTTGTTTATATGTCCATTTTTAACCACTTATATTGTCATTCCCAATTTAAACAATATTTTCGCGATACGGCTTTCTTCTTCTTGTGTGTTATTTCGGACATTGATTCATCCGTTGAACTTATTTCCACATCTGGACTTAATTGAATTGAACCACTTGTTGATGGGAATTCAACTTGTTTTTTTGATTTTATGATGAACCTTAAACATAACCAAATGAAATTATATTCATGTACCTATATTTTTTTTAGAACACTTTTATATGAAACACTTACTTGTCCATAATGAATTTACAATATTCTTTGATACGAGATTTTTCACATATACAAAGTTATTATTCCAGTTTAACACATTTTTTCAATTTTACAAATATTCACAAAAAAGCAGTTAGAATTGCTGTATTTTTCATAGATCCAACTTATTTTCAATAAAAAAAAATTTACACCTTACACAAATAAGCTTATTCTACGAAGGCATTTTTAGACAATGTGGTCACGGCTTAAATCGCCGTTACTTAAATAGATTTAGTACTTTTTTTGTGCCAGAGATATATATCAAAGCTGGCAGTTACATCATGTTTATTGACTACCAATCTAAAAAAAAAAATGAGTTCAAAAAGGGGCAAAAAGTATACAAAAAATAGCAAAATGATACTAAAGGGGATTTGAAATTAAAGGAGCAAAGAAAGTGGCAAGGCAGTCAAAAAGGGGCAAAAATGCGACCTTAGTCGCACAACGGTAACGCTGTTTGTAATATGCCGGATTTCAAGTGTATATCACAGATTGCACACAGATATGTCACAAGACGGAAGATTTTTTGTCTCTTTCTTAGAAAGCTGCCTTTTTTCATTTCTTTTTGAACCATCTTTTATGCTGCAATAGAATGAACAGAAGTTTATTTAGTTGAGATTTATTCGCAAAACTTTTGTAAAAATTAACTTTTAACTTTACCGCAACACTAGTTAATAATATTTCTGTAAGTACATTTTTTTGCACAAAATAAAACGTTTGTTAAACTAATGCTTTTGTTAAACGTGGTTTGTGTTTTGTTATTTTTGTTTTGATCACGCAATTTGTGTTGATTGTATTGGCCTATTTTTACACATTGCCACTTCACTACCTAAAAACACTTTTTGTCTCTTTCTTCGAAAGCTGCCCTCGCAACTGATTTGGACCTTTTTTAAACGTCACTTTTTATATCTGTGGTGTATATCTTCTATTGTAATTAATCTCTTGTGCCAGTATTTCTAAATTTTCAAAATCTGGCTGATGTCCACTCAATGCACAGTGGGCTGCAAGTGCAGTTTTTTGTTCTAATGACTTGTTTACCGCCTTTATGTCCGATTTGTGCGATGAAATCCTAGTTTTTGATGGATTTGGCTGTTTTGGCATACATTAGACTTGTCACCATTACACGTTATTTTGTATACCAAGTTGGATAAGTCCTCTTTTGCTATTCTAGATTTAGTATTGCTAAATAATTTGTAAATTGTGTCATTTGTTCGCAGAGCTTATTCATAGTTATCTTCGTCATAAATGTCTGAATGTTTTAATCTTTCCGAAAAACCAGGGACATTTGTAATTGATTTGCACACTTTTTTTGGCTTATCTTGTGGTTGTAAAATGCTATTAGTTTTTACGTATTTGGTCAAATATGGGAAAATGTTCCAAATTTTTTAATATTTTATGTTTCCAAACACAATGTTTCATCGTGTGTGGGGATGTTGACTGGTTTTTCTTTCACATTTTGTTGAGTACAATTGTTGCGTGCAGTGTTTTGTATATCTCGGATAAAAAATAAAAAAGGAAAAATTACGAACATTGAAAACAGTGAAAATTGGAGAAATTCAATAAATGGATTTAAAAATGTTACAGAATCATGGGACGTTAAATGTGAAAGTTATAAAAATAAAACAAAAAAAAGCAGGACATGAAAAAATTTCTTTCGATTATATTTATTTAGGTAAGTAGTACTTCTAAATAAAAAAAAAAAAACACAGTACTGATGTTTTGCTTTTAGTGTCGTCGTCTGTGGTAAAAAGGAAACAGAAGTAGTAACACAGGTTTTGACTAATGTTGCCTCGTCTGTGGGTACCATAAGTCCCTTTTTACAATGTGGCAAGTGAAAGGCAGATAGACGAAGTTTGAAGGCGAGAGAGGAAACAAAGTAAAGTGTGTTACGCATACAGCGTCGGCCCCTTACCAACAAACTTCGTCTGTCTGTCGTTCACTTGCCACATTGTAACCACAATTCTAGTTGCATATTTAAGCGATAAAGATTTTTTGTAAAAAATAAATGCAATAGAAATGACTCAATAATTTGTTTGCTATACTAAAAATTCAAAAAGGGAGAACTATGACAAATTTTTAAATTGTACCAAATGAGTCACGGTAGTACCACGGTACTTTAGAAGGTCAAAATGTACCAAAAAAAATACAATTGTACCAACTTTAACTTCCCTGCTTGAAATAATCCGAAAGAGAGATTGATTTAAGTAATACTGAGATTGATTCAAGAATTATAAAGTTGATTTAATCCCGGATTCGTACTTGAAATAAACCAAAAGTGAAATTAGAAGCAGAATATTATTATGATTGATTGAAGCAATCCCTGGTCGCGTAATCTCCCGTCTTGCAGATTTGGCATGGCCGGCAAGATCGCCCAATTTAACCATCCCAGACTTTTTTCTTTAGGGCTACTTGAAGTAGCGGGTTTATGCCAACAGGCCTCAGCCGTTAAGGAGAATATTCAGCAGGAATGCGAACAGTTATCACCAGAAATCTTGCAGAAAGTTATGGAAAATGGGATAAAACGGGAATAAATGAGTATCAATACTGGCGGAAGCCGCTTGGTGGGTATCAGTATTTACAAAATAATGTTTTGTCCAACCATAATGCAAGATATTTATTGTGAGTCACACTTTAAAGTCGAGTTTTCGGCCCAACTTCATTTGGCATTTCTTTGTTTCAGTGTTTGACAGATTTTACAATGGAAAAAATACACATTTTAGCAGCGCGTTAAGTTTGTAAAGCCTTTTACGAAAATATGCGTTCAAATTAAAATGCATTTCGTGCACTCCGGGTTTTTCGGGAAAATTGTGGTAATCGGGAAAATTGTGCGCAAATTTCAGCAAACCGGGCCTGTAGGAAATGTGAAAACACAAATAGTGAATGTTTGTGGGCAGAAATAGAGAATATGAACCTAGACGATATGTGGTTCCAACAGAATGGTGCCACATGCCGCACACCCATCGAAACAAATGCTCTTTTGCACGAGAAATTCATTATCATGCGATTTGACACCGTTGGACTTCATTCTTAGGGTATATTTAAAAAAAAAGTTACGTCACTAATCAAAAAACAATTCAAGAGCTAAAGGAGGAGATAATTCTGCATATTATCCAAATTGAACCTCAATTATTCTCAGAGGATAGAGATATACCACCGAAGCCGTGCCGAGCATTTGGTCGATATTTTGTTATACATATAATTGTCATAGATCCTTCTACCATAATAAAAAAATATTAAGATAAATCTCTTAAAACTAAATATGTTATATACCATTAGCATTTTGGTTGGTCCTTTATACTTTTTTATAAAGGATGGTCCTTTTTAAAATAGTATAAAAAATAACGTATTTTCTTTTGTTTAAAAATGATTTTTGTCCAGGTTGCCATTATGCCAGTTTTCTTTCTAAAATGTTCTTAAATTTTCTTTTTTAAACTTTCCTTCGTGGCTGCACATCAGAAATTTTCTTTTAATAAAATTCAATTATTTACATGTTTGTCTTGGCATAATTTTTCTGTTGATATTCCTAAACAAAAAGTAAAGCAAGCTAATTAAAGAAATAGTTTAAAAACCACATCCAACTTAAGATTGATATTTATGAATAAAAATTAGAAGATCATTTCCAAGTACAGGAAAATCTGTACCCAATGCTATGCAACGTGTTTCCTCTCTCCAATATACTCAGACTTTCTGAAAGAAAACTTTCATAGTGTGAACATTGAATTTCAGGAATAAATTAAGTGAAATGGTTTGTTTTCTGGGCAAGAAGACTCATTTTTTAGGCTAAGGACAGCCCAGAGGTTACTCTGAAAAACGTCCCTAATAACAATTATTATGGAATATGATAATTAAAGTACAATTTCTAGACAGCTTTAGCAAACTGTAATTTTCACGTTAAACGATTTTAAAAATACTGCACTGATCCTGATATATTTTTCGTTAAAATTGAGAGACCAACTCGCTCGTTGAATGCTACTTTAAATGACTTCTTTAAGCAGAATTTTCTGAAATACATACCATTAACATCCTTTTGTTCCATTTTAATAAAAACTCCTTCATATTTAATATAAAATAAGCCAGTTCATTTATAATCTAAATAATAACACAGTTTTATGGTTTTGCTGTTTAATTTTTCTTAATTCCTTTATTTTGGGAGGTAATAAATGAAAATTGTACATAAATAAGTGTCCATTTATATTTGATATGAGTTCATTAATTACAACAATAGAAAACAAGTTAATAAGTAGAACTAAAACACACGTTGCAATATTACACGAGTTCTCCTCTTGAAAATGAAGAGAGTGAAGAAAAAAACAATAAAACTTTGAAAGATTAAAAACACATTAATTTTTTTCTTCTTGCACTTACAATTAGAAATCAAAATTTAAGAAATGGCAAAATGCAAAAAAAAAAAGAAAAAAAAATAAGAATAATTCTCATTTATAAACGAAAAATGTTGCTATATTTTTGCCACCTTCAAGTATTATTTATTATATGTTGTCCAGTTCACGACGTAATTACTCGAACGTAGTGCTTGTTGGGTTTCTTCACTTTATCTGCTTTTGCTCATGGCTATTGGTGGTGGAGCCAGTTGGGTGCTCTCCTCCTGGTCAATTAAAGCAGTAGCAAAGTTATCTCAGAGTGTAATTTTTGGTATGATTTTGAAAAGTTTGAAATAAATCCTTACAAGGCACATAATGAGTGTAAGGCCAAATGAAGTCTTTAACAGGTTGTGTATGAACACCCATCTGGAAAAAGGGGGGAGAAAGAAAACAAAAATTATATAAAATGAAGAAAAAAGAAAAGAAAATTGCAGTAACATAAATTATTTATTGCACAATGGCCAACACTTTTACTCAAATGGCTCGTGGTTATTATTGGTCACAATACCCGGTGGGAAATTTAAAGCTAAAGATTATTTTCCACAGACTATCTCAATAAGAAAATGTGGAGATAACAAGGAGCGAATGGAATGTATGAGTCGTTTTCCATTAGCTATATTATATAAGAACATAATAGGTATTGCACAAATATCCTCTGGGTCACGGTGCGTATGGCCTTCTTCATAACTATCTATCTATTGCAGGTAGCAAACATTCTACTAAAGATCTTAAATTCATCCCATGTTCTGTAACCCCGCGGCGAGAAACTTTTCGATTGAAATGTGATAAATGAAACAAAAATGCCGTAAATTGAAACAAGAAGCTGTTTTTTCACACTTAGAAAGTTCCCGCTTTGAACTAAACGGGGTGAGAAAAATTTTTAACACTAAAAAATAAATTAACAATTATTTTGCTTTTAACATTTTTTAAAAATATACGAATGTTTTCAAAGCAATTTGTTCATCAACAAACATTAGGTCGCACTTTACATTTTTTGGTATAGCCGACGGTTTTTTCGCCGCCGTCGTTTAACATTTTTCAATTTTAGTCAAATTTGGTCGCCGTAAACGATATGTTTGACTGGCGTTCTCAACATCTGCAATTTCTAATCGGCTTCGAGTGGAATATTATGACATTTATAACGTAACGACGTAATATCTTTTGGTAGTTTTCGACATGAGTAACAGACACACTTTCTCTCACTTTTCGAAAAACGATGGAATATTTTGTTTCACATGTTTTCGATCGAGAAGTTCTCACCAAAATTACAGAACATGGGTACAGGATTCCGACATCGGGAGCTCAGGATTAATTTTAAATCTCAATCCCGACTGGCATCCCTGTTCTATGCAAAAAAATGGAATATTTTGTTTCACATGTTTTCGAGCGAGAAGTTCTCACCAAAATTACAGAACATGGGTACAGGATTCCGACATCGGGAGCGCAGGATTAATTTTAAATCTCAATCCCGACTGGCATCCCTGTTCTATGCAAAAAAAAATATTTTTTTAAAGAAATATGAGCATTTCCTGGGGTCACGAACGTATGCTTTTGATGTACAAATAATATAGAAAACAAAACTTTTCCTAGCATTTTTTTGTGATTCGATAACATTTTGGTAGCTCTATGTTTAGTGCAAAAGATGGATTTAATCAAGTTTAAGTTTTCATAATGATAGTTATAAACATGGGGTCACGAACGTACGCAAAATAGAAGTCAACTTTGGCTGACAGTAGTGAAATGTAAAAATCTGCGAAATGGAACGGAATATTAATTTATTTATTTAAAATTAATTTATTTTAAAAGAGCATTAATGTAGGCTTCTATTCCGAATTTACACAATAAAATATCTCTATTGGTTTTTGTTTAATTAGCTTAAGTACTATTCGCGAACATACGTGTCGCGGACGTACGATTTTTCCATATGTTTTAACCGTTAATCGAACTTTCTTTCTTCTCCTTACACTTTTCTCTTCTTAATTGACTGGTATAGAGCGGTTTTAAAGAAAGAGTGCAAACATAACAAATTTTTTTGCATGTAAAATAAGTAAATATAAAAATGTCTTTAGAAGTAGCTTAAAAAGAAAATATTAAATTTTCCAGTTTCCAGCCCAATTTCCTCAAGTAAAACAGCTGAGATATCCTAGCATATCATATTTGCCATTCTGTTTTAATAATTATTAACAATAAAACACGATGATTATCCACATTTTATTTTCCCATTCTGGTTGACCATTCGGAGGAAAAGCCCATATGACATTTAACCCTTAATAGCGTAGTGCTACCGCAGGGAACCAGCCAACAAAAATCATTTCATTGAAAATATAAATGATATTAATTAAAAAATTAATAAAATTTGCACCACTAAACACATTTAGGCTGGGTTTTTGAAATCACAGTTAAACTAGGTTTAGTTAATCTGAAAACAGATTTGTGCCGCCATTACCAAGTTTGTATACACAATTTTGACGGAACTGGTTAGTTTTGCTTAATAAAATAATAAAAAAGATACGTTAAACTAAGTTTAAGCTTAATTCACATTACAAAAGCCACAACTCAAAGTTTTAATTAAATATTTTTAGATATAAATAAGATTTTCTGCAGCATTATTGATTATATATGTAAGTAAACGTTTGATTCACTTTATTAAATTTTTAATTCAAACTGATTTTATTTTTGAAAAGTGGTTAAATTGAAAAAAAATATATCGGAAATATCTTCGGTGAGAGTGGGATAATCTGCAGAGGAACCACTTGTCTGAAAATGCGTATATTTGGATAAAAGTTTTATGGAAAATCCGCCTTAATTATACCTGAAATAAATATGATCTGGATTGTTGTGATGTTTAAATCTAAATGTTAGTCTGTGAAGTTATTTAATTTTGTATTTTTTTAGTAATTACTGGTTGGTTGTTTAAGGGACCGCCAGGAGGCACCCAGAGGTCAAGACTAAGCGTATATGAAATTATATAGGAAAATGATTTTTGTGGTTCTTTTGGTTGTAGGTTTCGTGAATTTTAAGCCTAAGAAGAATTTTCCGAGTATGAAAATTTAAAAGCATGGTCCGAAAGCGAAAATGATTGGAAGTTTTTGATATTGACTGTGACCCTGATTTTGGTGCTACTTTTAGAATGAAAACGTTTAAAATTAAAAGGAACTATTCGAAATAAATAATAAAACGATGGTTGTAGATGAGCGTTATGGGTTGTTTTCAGGAAAGTTTTGATGAAACAGATGATTCCGCATTGTCTTAATGTGACATGCGGCTAGCTACCCTGTAGGAAATGTCTTTAGTGAATCTGTACTCATTCACTACTGGCCCAGTCACCAGTACTAGTGACTTATTATACCCCAGACAATGTTATTTACCATAGACATTAAACATGTGCTTGTCATTGGAAATCTACTACTGACGTTGGTACTATTGAATAGGTAGTTCTTTTGAGACCATATGTAGACATCACTAATGCCTTTAAGAAAATCTAGTCTACACTTTTGGTACTTTTTTTAAGGAAATATCGAATGCTTTTTTAACATTTAATTAATTATTAAAAAAAAATATTTTTTAAGTATTCATAACAAATTTTTTTTTCGGTATTAAAGGCAAATATGAAAGTGACACTTCGTTTAAAATGCCGCCAAAATGTCACCAAAATAGTCGACAAAACTAGTGACATGGAGACACATGCACCCAGGTTTCCTTCAGGGTAGTAACGACTCAAGACATGTACACGGCATTCTTATAAAGTTCGGTGTTCGACAAAAATGTTTCCGGTCGAACTGTATTTGAACGTACAACAAAGGCGCCTCATTTTGGGGGTTCTGACCTTTACCCTTAAATATTTTACTTTTAACTTAATAACTGGAGCTTATGGAGTTACCACGCATATCAATAAATATAATTATTTTTATATTTAATGCTAGTTTACGAATTTAATACTACCCTCTAGAATGGAAGTTTTCCTTAGTTAGCCTGATACCTAAGCCCGGAAAAGATCAAACAAAAGCTAATTCATACAGGCTTAAAGCTATTAGTCACAACACTTACCCCGATTCTAAATGACACACAATTGAATAAACACCTAGACAAGTAAACGTCATTAGAAAAGTCTTTGAAGAAAAAAATCACAGATCTACACTCTAAATTTATGTTTCCCGAGCTTTCGATAAAGTCAGTCATAATGGCTTGATTCATAAGCTTATTCCCCTATTGTGGTTGACAACTTTTTAAACAGTTTTGTCGTCGTTTATAAATTCGCATTGTAAATCTCAACTCAACTATTTCTTGGTTTTGTTTACTACTTTTTCCCGGCATTGTGGTTTACAACTCTGTGTAAGTTTGGTCGACATAAACGTTATAAATAGACAACTGCTTATTAGTAGTTGACTTGTTTTCAGTTTCAGTTGATTTTAATTTTAAAAGCAATATATAAATAAAAAAATCGAGAAACCGTAAGTAGAAAAATGTGTTATGCTGAATATACGAATTTTACAGCATTTAATACATTCGCAGATTTTTGAAAATTACAACTAAAGCACAATTTGAGAAGCTTGTTAATCATAATTACTTTGATTAAAAAAAAGACATGCAAAAAATTTATTTTTAATAATGTGTTGACTTTTCTTTATTTTCAATCACCTCAAAAATTTTTTGGGACATACTTTTATCCAAATTTTTTCATATTGTATTGACACTTTTTTTTTCTTGATTTACACTCCGTTAACATAGGATAGCCTCACATTTAAATTTGATAAATTTGTAGAAATTTTAAACATGTTTCACAATTTTTTTTAATATGAAAATGAAAAATTTTTTCTTGAGGTTTTCGAAGAGTTTTTGTCAAAAATAAATTTTTACGCGTTAATTCTTAAGGTTTTTTTTAGTAGGTGTGTTTAAAAAATATTCGCCGATTTCAAATTGTTTAAATATATAATATTCAAGGTAAAATTGTATGCTTAAAACGATGGCGATCATTAAATCGAAAAATCGATGGCACAATATCGATTGCTTAGTCGACCCACCCTAGAATACATCCTAATCGACGTTTAACATGGAAATGTCATAAATTTAGAGACAAAATTAACTCAAATTAAACTAAAAAAATTACAAAATTGTCACGGGACAATTCTTAAGTGGTAGAAATCGCTTCTAGTTTTCACACTTTATATAAAGGGAACCTGTCACTTTAACATAGCGATGTCCTAAGAGGGGTTTAATTGGCACCTTTTTGACACCTTGTAATAGGTCACTGAAATAGCCTAAATGGACACATTCAAATTCGGTTAATATAATGCCTATCGCAGGTATTGTCCCGAGTGAACTGGTCACTACAAAACCCACTGTGTAAATTTGCCTCCTCCTAAGCCAACACCATGTTAATATGAAAGACCCCCTTCATATAAAGTAATAATGGGTGATTCAAGTAGAGATACTTTTTTCAATAACCTTTTTTTGACAGATCACGTGTGAGTCGTGTCATGCTGGCATGTTGTTTTTGTTTAGTATTGTTTGGCATTTCATAATGGAAAGACTTACGCCTGAACAACGTTTACAAATCGTTCAAATTTATTACGAAAATTCACGTTCTGTGAGGAATGTGTTTCGTGCACTTTGCTTAACTCATGGTCAACATAATCGGCCTACTGAGCGTACTATTCGCAACACCATCACCCATTTTGAGACCCAGCATTCATTATTTGATAATACTCGACCGAATAGACCACGCCCAGCACGCTGTGAAGAAAATATAGCGGCCGTAGCCGAGAGTGTTCACGAAGACCGTGGAGAGTCGATTCGGCGCAACTCGGACTGACGTATGGAACGACTTGGCGCATTTAAATTGAAAGCGTACAAAATACAGCTTGTGCAACAACTGAAGCCGCTCGACATTCCCAAGCGACATCGCTTCGCTCTATGGGCTCTTGAAAAGTTCCAAGAAGATCCGACGTTTTCGAGGCAAATTTTGTTCAGCGATGAGGCCCATTTCTGGCTCTATGGGTATGTAAACAAACAAAATTGCCGCGTTTAGGACGAAGAGCAACCTGAAGAGATTCCAGAACTGTCACTTCATCCAGAAAAAACAACGGTTTGGTGTGGTTTGGGGGCCGGTGAATTAATCGGTCCATATTTCTTTAAAAATGATGCGGGTGCGAACGTAACCGTCAATGGCGACCGTTATCGTGCCATGATAACCGACTATTTGATGCCTGAAATTGAAGCTCGTGATCTCGGCGACTTTTGGTTTTAGCAAGACGGCGCCAATTCCCACACATCGCATCAATCAATGGCTTTATTGAGAGAACACTTCGGTGAGCACATAATTTCACGTTTTGGGTCGGTCGATTGGCCACCAAGATCGTGTGATATCTCACCGTTAGGCTTTTTCCTGTGGGGATATGTAAAGTCTAAAGTTTATGCGGACAAGCCCGCTTCGATTCAGGCCTTGGAGAAAAACATCACGCGTGTCATTCGCCAGTTACCAGACGAAATGCTCGAACGAGTCATCGAAAATTGGACTTAACGGATGGACCATCTGCGACGTAGCAACGGCCAACATTTGATAGGCATAATCTGCAAAAAATAAATGCCAAAGAATGTTCTTTCAAATTATAATAAACATTCCCCATTAAATTTGAATTTTCTGTGTTTTTGTCTTTAAAAAATTAGGGAACCTCGAAAGGGATCACGCATTAGAACCAGTTACAATCAGCCACTACCCGCACAAAATCCAGTCTCACGGGAATTACCTTTCATCTGCACTAACTACACTTTACCCAGCAAAAACTTACATTGCATAGTAATAAGTTAAAAAGCTAATATACCCAGCAAAAACTTGGTAATGACTTGCAATTACTGAACAACTTACTTTTCAATGACTACTTCATACCATCTGCATTACATAGAAGTAGTTGAGTAATGGCTGACATATAATCTGTTACATAAGTACTTGTTTATAAGTTGATTATGGAAATTTATAATTCATTCATAATAAATTGCATCTACGGTTTAATTTTTTTCAAATCTAATACAAATTGGTTTTTAATATTTATTCTTACAATTTGTTTTTTTTTTTTTATTACACTGAAAGAAAAATGCTTCATATATTTAATGAATCATTTTCATAAAAAAATTTTCCTTGGGTAAATGAAAATTTTCATAGTCTAAATAGAATTTCATAGTTAGAATGAAGTATTTTCGTTAAAATCGCTTCATTGGATTTCGTAATTACGTTAAAAATTTTCATTGGATATATGAAAACTTAAGTTTGTCCAAGTTAAACAAAAAATTTTAATTGGGAACATAAAAAAACAATATACAAACATAACTATATTCATAAATTAATACAAAATTATAGTTTCCTTAAAAAAATGTTTAATTGTTAATTAAAAAAATGTAAGATTTAATTATTTCATACATCTAATGTTACATGTTTGCCATTAATTTTATGAAATCAAAAAATTTTTTTATAAAAGCAACATATTTCAATAATTGCCTTCATAAATTTAAATTTTCATTATGACAATAAAAATGTCATTTTAGTAATGAAACAAAAACTTTCAATCCACTTTCAATCAGCTTTTTTATTGTTATTATGGATAATTTAATCTCATATTTACGCTCTTAATAATTGAGTAAAAAACATAGTTTTTTTATGCAAAAACTACAATGCCCCAGTAGACAAGCTGGTAGTGAGCTAGTCTATCAGCACCGAGGTTGCGCGATCGAATCCCGCCAGAGGCAGAAAAAAAAAAACAAAGTAAAAAAAAAACAAAGTAAAATAAAATAAGAAAAAATAGAAAAACAAATAAAATAAGGTAAAATAAAATAAATAAAATAAGAAAAAATAGAAAAAAAAAAATAATTAAAAAAAAATAATAAAAAAAATTTTTTTTTAAGTCATTATTTAAGTCCCTATTTGTAAGCGAATGTGGTAATGACTTATTTAACTCCCTATTTGTAAGCGAATGTGGTAATGACTTATTTAACTCCCTATTTGTAAGCGAGGGTGGTAAGTACTTGCCTCCAATGACATCACCGTGTTAAAATAATGAGTTAAAATGCCAATGTATAAGTAGTGATGAGTCGTTATATTAGCTTTTTAACCCATTACTTTGCAATGTAAGTTTTTGCTGGGTAACTACTATTCACCACTTATACATTGGCATTTAAACTCATTATTTTAACACGGTGATGTCATTGGAAGCAAGTACTTACCACCCTCGCTTACAAATAGGGACTTTAATAAGTCATTACCACATTCGCTTACAAATAGGGAGTTAAATAAGTCATTACCACGTTTCCTTACAAATAGACACTTCACATTGTTAACAACAAAACTAAATTTGTCAAACAAATTGTGTCTTTAATTAAATGTACTTTCTAATGCACAATTTTACTACCCTGCATCAAGGACATATTCATACCCAATAAAACAGAGAAGTATATGATTGCAAAAACGATATAATATTTTCATCGAAAGCGATATTATAAGGAAAGGTACAATTTAAATACTATCGTTTATGATAAAATGTGATCGATCACATATATTTTAATATATATCACCTAATGATCCAGAATTGTTAAGGATTAATTTTAAATCGGACACGGAAAATGTAGCAAATTTAGTTTATAAAAACAAAACAGGAAATTAAAAAATTTTTTAGAATGTAATAGATTATTTTTACAAAAATTTTTTTTCATTGTAAATAATTTTTTCTATGTGACAATTGTTATTATTTTTTCATTATTTAAAAAAACGTTTGTTTAATTGTTTAATTTGTTTCCCTGATGATGATACACATTGCTGTATCGAAATATTGGAGTTATAAAATAAATTTAATAAAAAAATTTGTATATAAAAAAGAAAAAAACCTCAAGCTCAATAAATTAGAAAACAATTTAAAAAATACAGGTTGAATAAAACAAAATTTATAAAATTTTACTGCCACTTCATCGATTTCGAACGTTAACGTTCGCATAGAAAATTACATTTAAAACAGCAACAACATTTTAAAATTTGTTTTTGTTTTAAATGTTATTTTCTATGCGAACGTTAACGTTCGAAATCGTTGAACAGGCAGTTAATTTTTAAATACATATCAAAATCAATTAAGTCTTTTAATTTTTCATATTCAAATTCACATTCATTTATAACAAATAAAAAAAAAAACAAATTGTAAGAACAAATTGTAAGAAATTGTAAGATTTGAATAAATAAAACCTTAAATGAATTTTATTATGAATTAATTATAAATATCGTTAATCAACTCATAAACAAGTGCTTATGTATTAGATTGTATGCCAGCCATTACTTAATTACTTTTATGTAATGCAGATGGTATAAAGTAGCCATTGAAAAGTAAGTTGTTCAGTAATTTCAAGTCATTACCAAGTTTTTGCTGGGTTAAGCACATTATCACCAGTTGAGTGATATGCCTTTTTATTATAATTTGGGGATTCGCAAGGTGTGCTATCAACACTTATCGTCATAATGTCATAAATAATATTTTACAATTGCTTAAAAAATATTGTTCTGTTTCAAACAAATAAAAGTAGTAATGCTGGGTTCATTGATTCGTTATAACTGTAAAGTAGAAATCTAAATTATAAGCGGTGCCCACAGCAGTCATATATATTTCTTGTAATTATTTTAAGTTATATGACTTTGCAACTTAATGAAGGCAGTTCCCCCAAATATTGTGTTCAGTGCTTTTAGACCAATAAACACAAATTTCCCGCAGGATAATTGGCATATTGGAAGAAATTCTGTGCTTGGTCTGGAATATAAACTCCTACTTTATACTTCATCTTAAAGCCAATTTGGTGCCTACGGTTTTCAGTTATGGGGCACTACCTCGGCCTCTTATGTCGAAAATATTCAAAGGCGCCAAATTAAACGCTTACGAATAATTACAGCCGCTCCCTGGTATTATAAAAACCCAAATAATCACAAGGACCTTAATGTTCCATAAGCTTAAAAGTGATTACGAAATATGCAGTAAAATATTAAAAAAAAAAAATTGAATTTCACCTAAACCTACTAGTTCGAAATATTTTAAATGATGGCAGACACACTCTTTTAACGAGATGAAATACTATGGACTCATTCGATTAGAACAACGCTAAGTCCCTAAGTGAACAGAACCCCTGATGGGGAAAATTTTCGGTCGGCACTGGCAGGACATAAAATAAAATTTTAGAATAATATTTGATTAATTTTTTTTAGCTCGCATTTAATATTTAAAGATTTAATAAATTAATATTGAAAAGAAGCCTTTATAACTTAAGCTCTTCATGACCTGCGCTATTTTTATTAAAAATCAACCTCACCCACAGACACTGCAGAGCTCTTCCCTTTATTTTTTCTTCAAAATACCCCCACTGTACAAAGTTTAATGAAAACTCCTTTTACAGCGAGGCTTACACAACTGTAAAGTTACACTGTGCTGCAGTAGCAAGTGACCTTTCTTCGAAATAAACACACAAAAAAATGTAATTAAAAACTACTTAGCTTAAGAAATACTAGTATATTTTATTATACTCGTATATGAATTCCTTTTCATAACAAGTATGCAATTAATTTTGTGCAGTCTGTTTCACTGCCAAAAGATTTCAAACTTTAAAGAATCGATTAAAACAGGAGTTAATTTAAAAAAAAAATAAAAACATTTTTTCTTTCTGACACCAATTTAACGAATACAGGTGAAAAGAATTGATAAATTTTCACTGTGTGTGTTTTATTGAATAACTTACCTACGATAAAAAGTTTTCCTTTTTCTTAAATCCTTTTCAGTATCCTTGAAGAAGTACTTGCGTATACCGCTTAAATACGAACGAAAATATTCATTCCAATCAATGGTGCTGGTATTGAATTGTAAAACTTTCTTCTCCTCCTCTGTCATCAGTGTATCCAATTCTGCAATATTTCGATTGGTGAACATCCACTCTTTGAGACCGAACCAGGACATCATGTAAATGATTCTTGTAATCTTTGAGTAGGCTTTGATATAACTTTGTGAAAGTGGAAGGGGGTGGGTGGGGGAAATAAGAATAATAGTTACATCTCCCATCATTTATAGTTGACTTGGAATGCATTCATCATTTATTGCATCAAAATTGCTGTTCGAATTCGCATTTAAAGTGAATCATGCCAAGTTTTTTTAAATTTTTTTTATTTTTTTTTTTTTTTGGTTTTTCAAATAAATAATTGACATACTTACATGCATTTTTGTCCAGTTGCCATGGCAATTAAATCTAGAACATAAGCCGGTAGATGATGTAGAAAAATGGAGGCAGCATAATGTAATGGCTTCCATGGTATTATTATGTACGAAAAGCACCTGGTCAAACAAAACAGAGCAAAACAACAACAAAGAAAAAGAACAATAAAAAGGTACGAACGAACAACTTATACAGATACACACACACTACGAAATTTTTTGTATTTTAAAATTTTAACAATGACACTTTGTTCCACTTAGTTTATGTCCGTCTCTCAAAAGTTTGTTCGTGGGGTGGCTTTAAGTTGAGGGCATATGCAGAGTTTAAAATGAAAAAGGCTGTTATACTAAAGTAGATCCTATTCTTTGTAACACATCGACGAATTAAAATTAATTTATTGTCATTAATATGTATTTATTTTTTAAATATTTCATTCTATATTCTAACTTAATTTACTGAGTAACAGTAACGTAGACCTTCAGCCCGTTGTAGTGAAAGGGGCACATTCTCTGGCGAGAATCGAACCCGCAACCCTCGCACAGATTGACTAGCTCAACGCCAACTAGTCTACCGGGGCACACACATTTTTTTTTTATTCTGTAATGACTGATTTTGTAACATAATTTTTGAAAAATGTTTCCCATCGCTTTTCAGCTTCTTAACGCAATCTTCTATCATAAACGATTTTTTTTAGTTTATCGATTCTTTTTACAGTTTAATGATTTTATGGTTAATGGTATTAACTGTTTTTTCTGGTTTTACTTTTTGTCAATAAATTTATAGAATTTTCAGGAAAACAGAAAGTTATTTACAAAATCGGCCAAATTATTTATTGTTACTTGCAGCTAGCGATTTTTTTTATATTGGTGATTTTTTTAATGGACCATTTTTATGCTGAAAATAGAATTTCTTTTTAAAATTGGGGAATTGAATTAAAATGTTTTCTTAATGTTACGATTTTTATGGATTTTTTCTCCATTACCCCCTTTGGGAGCATATGGCCTCTACAAAGCATCTCCATCTTACACGATTTCTTGCTTCATGCCCTTGTTCTTGGAGTATCTATCAATTCAGTATTTTGATTTTGCTTTCTGTCAGTTTCGTTAATCGGTTGTTGTTCCATCTAAGTGGACGATTGGTCTACCGTAGCAGGTGTTAGGATGTAGGAAGTGACATCGGTCGGACCTTCAGAATACTCTAAGAAATCATCATGAATAGATACACGCTTGAACAACGATATCAAATAATTTAAATTTACTTTGAAAATTACTCAATAATTAGCCATAATCGTCTATCTGACCGGGTAAGACCAGTTGAGGAGTTCCATAACAAAATGCAACAATTCCACTTTTCAAAACGCAATAATTTCAAATGTGTTTTCTAAAAAAACCTTAATAACTAAGTGATAGACAAAATACACAATAAAAAATTAAGCTTCCAACGTAGCAGGTTTGTAAGGGAGAAACGTAAAAGCTTCTCTTACCATACCGCTTACGGAAGACATGAATCTTATACACAGAAAGCGCTTTATTCAGAGCATATAAAAATTAGTGAATGTAACGATCAGCTTTGCACACTGAATTTTTTGTTACCGTTGTTTTTTAATATGCTCCATTACAAACCTGCTTCGTAGTAAGGGAATGTCGTGGCTCTTTAAATTGTATATATTTATTTTACATTTATTAAGAATTCGTTCACTGACATTACTGAATTTCTGTATGGTTTATTGAGTAGCGCTTAAATGTGTGCTTACTTTTTAAATGTACCACTAGTGCTTCGCAAAATAAGAAAATTTGATATTGGATAATTTATCAGGCCTGCCACAGAAATCAATTCCGATCGAAAGAGATTTCGATTTTGGAGAAGCAAAATACGAAATCACTTCTACTTTCGATCTGAATTGATTTCTGTGATATGCCTGTATTTATGAATTGTTTAAGTGTTAATAAGCTCCTTTACCATAACAAACCTTAAAAAGAGTCGACGATCTGGCTATTATTAATCATTTCATTTATCCAAAAAGAAGAAGAGACACTGCAGCACTCACCCAATCAGATGAGCGATAAACACCTACATATGTGAACAGAAACCGTGATGACTAAATCTTTTTTGTCTAGCACTGGCAGGACATAAAGTAAATATTAGGATAAGATTTGATTAATTATTGTCAGTTCATATTTAATATATGAAGATTCAATAAACAAATACTGAGCAAAAAAAAAAAAAAAAAAAATTTATCCAAAAAATTGTTATAGTGGAATTTATGTGTTTTGGTATGGATCTCCTCAGTTCTCAACAGACCCTACAATTTCCATTACATCTAGAAAAATTCACCGCTGGGTACGGTTTCATGCAATTTGCATAATCCAACCAAATTTCTTCAATTGTGACAATTGGTCTTTAAGGTCTTGCGATTTGACATCTTTTGAAAATTTCCGGTAGGACTATCTGAAGCTACTAATTTATGCTGATAAGCCAGGAGCAATTTACAACTTTAAGACTATTATTCGTGACATATGGCAAGAAATACTTAAAAATGTGGACCAAATTGGACGTCTAGAATGCACTTCGTCAAGATCAGCCGTGGTGCACATATGACCGAAATTATTTTCAACTGCTTATGAAATGAATTGATCTTTCTAATAGAAATAAAAATTTTAATGATATTGAATTTTTGTGTTATTTTTGTTTTTATAGGGCTTGAAGAACACCCTCTACGTTTTGAAAAATTTTTAAATTTTTATTTATTTATGAGAATTATTTATTAAAATAAACTTTTTCAATAATTAGTATTGTGGTTATTTTTATTGAACTGTTAATGGTGTTTAATCCAAATTTTGATATTCTTAATAAGTTCATTGAATTTAATTTTCATTAATACATTTTTATGAAAAAAGTAATTTTACAACATGAAATGAATTAAAATTTATTGATAATTTTTCATTCTTGACTGAGCTGGGAATTGAACCCGGGTTTACACGGACAGGTTGCCCAGACTAGTTTCGATTGTAACCATACAATTTCTTCAGTGGGGTTTGCCGTTTAGCTCTCACCGCCATTGACGACGGATGACGTTATTAGTCAAACATCAATCTTTAAACCAAATGGTATTTTACCTTGGTAGATCGAAATTTGCTTTGAATGATTGATTACCTATTTTAATTGATCTACATGTTCTTCCTTACTTCTTGTTTTTTCGTACTTTTTGTCGAGAATTCTTCTTGAAATCCAAAGAACATATTTTGTTTTTCATGTTTTTGTCTATTTTTTTCTTGTTGACATTTGAAAGCAGGGTTACCGCTAGGAATTTTTGAAAAGTCGCACAAATGGTCGTTCCATGAAAATAAAGTCGCACAAAAAAGTCGTTTGAGAAAATAAAAGTCGAACATCTTTTTTTTTAAATTTTTTTTGTTAATAAAAAGCATAACAAAACAAAAAAAAAATTAACAAAACGGTCAGTTTAACTTTTTAATTTTCAGAAGCCTCTTTTGCATAACGGTTTTCATGATATCGCTTAAAAGTCTCGCAATCTGGGCAAACTGTATATGAACTGTCAAAATTTGTATGAGAAATCAATAACACAAACTTTGTAAATTTGCCTAACAATTAAGCTGTTCAATTGTGTATTTTTTATTATTTTATTTTTATAATAACCGTCGTTATAAATGAAAAATTAAACAATTAAAACAACAAATTTTTGGAATAATCTGAGCAAATTAGTCTTTTGGCTTTATCTAGATATTTTAAGCACGAATTTCATTCATAGACACAAATTTCAACTATATTTTAATTTATTATTTAATTTATTTTTGTATTGGCGTTTCTTAAATATTGACATTAATTGTAAAAAGTTACACACTAGTTAAAAAGGCGGTTCTTGAAATGAGTCTGGCAAGTTTGTCCATGAAACCCCTTATTATTACTGTTTTTTTTTTTTTTTTTTTTTGTTTTTCCATGTCTCTAAAGATGATTGTCTTGGTTCACTAAAAGCTGTTTACAAGCACTACAAAAAGGCCGCTTTGACTCCATGTTTTATTTTTGTAAGTTAAAGCAAAATATTCTCATGTTCGTACATACCTGTCCATGTTTTACGAAAACTTCATCTTTCTTTGACTCGATAGCTAAAAATAATTTTGTAAAATAAACACTGCAATTTTTTTTAAAGCCTTTTTGCTAAAACGTTATTTTGAAACTTTTACTGAAAATTTCCAAAAAAAATTTGTTAAACACATGACAAGGTTCCAAAAAAGTGATAAAAGTGTTGTCATATCAACAAAAATCTGTGAATTGATTTAAAATTTGAACGACTTTTTTTTTAACGATTTACTGCAAATTAAATGCTGCTTGTGAGAACCTTTACAAAAAAAGGGTAAAAAGTCGCAACAAAATTAAAAAGTCGCAAAAGTCGGTGACAAAAAAAGTCTCACAAAAAGTCGCAGACCGCTTAAAAAGGGTCAAATTGCGACTTTAGTCGGGCAAACGGTAACGCTGTTTGAAAGCACAACTTTAAGGACAAATGTAAACATATAGCTCGTGCCTTAGCTGTTAACAATAATTTAAAAATAAAAATAGTTTAATGAATATTAAATTCAATGAACTTAAGCCTGATTAAAAATATCAAAAGTTGGATTATAAACGACTTTATTTAAACTAGGACCGCCCCGTGGCCGAAATTCGACCACTTGATATTAACAGTTAAAATAAATCCTTTTATGCACGTATCGAACATGCAATTCTTATTTAAAAGGGCAACATAAATTTAAGAAAATAACAAATGGCTTTTAATTATTTCCTCTTATTCGTTATTATGAAAGCATTTATTTCCTATTTTTACAATGTGTAAGTGATAAAGTTTAGAGTATATAAGCTAAAATAAAGCTTAAATTGCCTGGTCTTATATTTAAACAACAATAAAAAAATATAAATTTATGAACGAAAATTTTTATTTTATTTTCATGAACAAAATTTTTTTGTATGTGTGTGTGTTTACAAGCATATTAAAATCCTAAATAAATTTAGAAAAAATATATTGTGCATATCTACAAAAATACCTTTCAAACGATATATATTTCATTTAAATCGGTGGACGATAAGATACTTAAACATCCACTACAATTTCCCGTATTTATATATGTATAAGATTTGGCGATTTTTTGTTTTTGGTGTGAAACACAAGCTCTTCTCCTGAAATTTAATAGTCCTTTTCAAAAAAAGTAGCGTACAAAAAGGTCTACTCACATAGAGATAAACAATTTTAAAACTAATGGTTGTCTGCTTGTGTCATTTTTCGATTTTTTTGTTTGTTTGTTTGTGTGTTTTGTTTACTCTATAATGGTAAAAGCATCCTGCCACGATATGTGTTGCATGTGCACTTTTTTTAATGTTGCATACGCATATGTGTTCGTTGGGGTGTTTTTTGCATATAATATACAAAATACAGATGTTCAAGCACTTGTGCTCTTACGTGCACTCACAGCATCACTTTACTAAGAGTTCAATCATCAAATGTTTGGTATCGAAATTGCTGTTTTAGGTTGCAATGCAGATATATTTATTGGATGGAATAGTTTGCCAAGTGTTTTAAGTTAGTTATGACAGTAAAAATATGCACGCTATCTGTACAATAGACTGGTACAAATAACGTAATATAAACTAAAAAATTCGGCTGCAAAAAAAATTTTTTAATTGGACTTTACCAGGCTAAAATAATTGGTTACGTGAGGTTCAATTGGCAGGCGACACCAGGACAGCTCACTTGGGTTCTTATAGCGGACCCTTTGCCAAAGATCAGAGCTAAGCCAGTGTTCATCAGATTATTTTCCAGACATCGCTGCAGCCTTGAACTATTTATATTTCCTATAGAAAAGTAAAATCGAACTTAGCGTTACATTAGATAGATAATCCAAGCACGGCAATTCTGGACACGTATAATGCATTATCCTAATAGCCCCTAGACCAGGGCATTGACTGAGGAAGTGAAACACCTCAGTATGACAACTTCTACGGTAGTCATTATTACGTAGGCACTTCCTCATCGCATGGTCCCTATCAACCATGACAGTCGTGATCAAATACTTTTTCGGTTCGAAAGCCAATTTATTTCTAATTCTATCAGTCAATACTGAGCGATTCGAAATTAGTTTTCAGTGCTGTAAAAACTCAAATAAATGCTTTACAACACTGAATCCGATTCGCTCAGTATCGACTGAAAGAATAAGAAATAAATTGGCTTTCGTACCGAAAAGTATTCGAGGACGACTGCCAGAATCAGCCCCTGGTCTAAATTAATAACTCGCATAAAAAATTCACTATATTTCAGGTAAAAATAACAAATATAAGATTCGTTGTTGCTATTGAATTTGAAGCTTACAAAATGTGCACGAGTCTAATGTTCTATTATTGTTGAATGAGTTTGTTACTATTGCATTTTCGGAAATCTTCTTTGTATTGTAATTCATAAGACATGTGCAAATATATCATACTTCTGTAATTTCCAGATAAAAGTACTTTAAATCCATTAATGCTCGGCGTACTCGTATGAGGACGAATGTTCATATGGCCACAGTATTTAGTTTCGTTTATAAACAAATTTGCATTAAAAAAGAGTGTGGCTTTAAAATAAAATAAGTACTTTTTTACCTTGAACTCACACTTAGGGGATGCCCCCTACTACAGTGTCTGTGGGTATTTAATTTAAGCTTTTCTAAATTGGAGCCGACTGAGAAGACTTCTGCACGGTGCCTATTCCACATACGGCTTGTTCGACCTAGAAACGAATTTTCTCTGTAAAGGCTGAGTTAGGCGAACATTGTTGTATCCTTAACGTACTGTACCGGACTGCACGTAGGTGCACTTATGTATATAACATCTTAAAAAGTGTCATATGTTTAACACATATATAAACCAAAAAAAATAGTATACATAAAACAACACACACAGTGATGGAAAATCAAAAGGTTTTAAATGGTGACCGATGTGCAGAAAAAGGACCATGTGATTTTTATGGTATTAAAACAGTATTAAGTGTATGTAAAGTAACATTTATAACTTAATATCTGATACTTATATTATAGATTTAGAATAAAGAAATATGTATTTTAGCATACACATACACATTTATTATTACACATTTATTATTTTGTAAATGTGCATAGACAAATCAAGGTTTTGTAACCATTTAAAGCATTTTATATATTTCTCATTTCTATTGTATGTGCATATGCATTTGCTTATTTTGTACATCTAGGCATATGTACGAGATATGGTAATATGTTGTATTGTAAGTGGTTTTGTCGAAATTCCATAGATATACTGAAAAAAGTACCAAAAACAAAGAGCGAAAATACCCGCATTCAATTTTACATAGGAACAACCCATCACTGTTTTACAAATGTCACGTTACAACGGTATAAAATTCTATTTTATACAGAATGAAACGTTACAACTACGGTACATTATATTTCGGTAAGCTTTGGCATTGATTTTTATATACCTAAAATCTGGTTGATACAATACAGAAACGGTACAGCAACGTTCGCCTAAAGCTATGTTCACACTAGGGATGCCAATCGGTACTGATTTCGAAATCCCGGGATTTTCGGGATCCCGAGATTTTTCGAAAATTCAAAAGGTTTTATATACGTAACATAAAATAAGAATGAAAACAACAAGACAATTTATTTTATACACATGTTTATAACACTGGCCTCACCCATGACCAAACTGATCAGATTCTGAAAAAAGCTTAAAAAATATACGTATCTCTTAGTTTTTCTAGATCAATTCATTTCGGTTGTTTGACAGCAATTCAATTTTTAATGTGAATAAAGTTGTGACGACATTAATACAGTGCAAAGTGTTGTTCTCATCGATCTCGAGAGCTGAGTTAAAAACTGTTACACTATGTCGACTGCAGTGCAGTACACCTTCAGGGTGATGGCGAGATTCATAATCAATAATTAAAGTATGTTTGAAATTTATTTTAAAACAAAATGTTTATACAAATGTTTGTTGAAACAGATTTCAAGTTTAAATAATTTTTTTATGAATACGTCAGATAGTGTTTATTTATAAAAAAAAATCTTTTATTTGCCGTATGTTTTTTAAGCAAATTTTTTATTATTATTGGAGCGGAAGGAATATGATCTATTTCATAAATATAACGACTTAATTGTTATAATTATATCAACTTTTATTCTTCAGTTTCTTAATGTACTTTAATTGCATCGTGAATAATTTTTATTTTTTGCTTGATATATAACAATTATTTATTGATTTCTATATTTTGCATAAAAATAATAATTTTTATTTTGGTATTATGTCTTAAGCCAAAGCTGAACTTGCTAAACGTAATTGTAAAAAAGGCTTGAGATGTGAGTCTGCAAATATCGTTTCTACTTAAAATAATGGTTTTTGTTAAGCAATATACAAAAATCCAGAAATAGTCGTCGTATATCAAGTACTCAAACTCAAATATAAAAATTATTTACAATAAAAAATATAACTCAAATATAATTATTAATAATTTGTTTGTATATAGTATAAAAATTCAATAAAAACGAACAGTTTAGTACATAGAAGTTGATATGTTAAAAATCCCGGGGCTCATAAAAATAAGTCCCGGGATTCGGGATTTATCAATTTGGGATTTCCCGTTTGGCATCCCTAGTTCACACCTATTAAATTTTTGACGTCCTACACGTAACCACAAGTTTTACTAAAAAATTGTTTGCTTTTGCAAAATGTTTGCTGGATCAAGCATCATTTAACAGTTTCTTAATAAAATAAATCTACCAAAGTATTTTTAAAGACTTACCCATATTTTCGAAAAATATACATTGAACTTTAAAACTGCCTTTAAACAATCTAAAAAATTTTTAAGGAGTCTTAAACACTTTAAAAAGGTAAATTAAAAAAAAGAACTTTTAAGCAATGCCTTTTCAAAAAAATTATTTTTAAAAATGTTCATTAAATAGCTTATGAGAAGAACGTAAAATTGTTAAAAGACGATATCTTTAAAAGTTCATTAAACAATTTTAGAGGGACTTTGTTTGAAAGGGAATATGTATTGCATTTTAAGAAGAAATATCTTTAAGAAAATTGTTTATACTAAAAACACTTTAAAACTTTGCCTTTTGTGGAAAAACGTAGAAAATGATACACTGAAGCGTATTCAATAATCGTTTTCAGCCTGATTTACTAGATTGACTTGATTTACATAACAAATGTTATTTTGATAGTTTGTACAACTATTGAGTATCTACAAGTTTATAAATAAATACATAAACTCATAGAGATACTAGATACAAAAATGCAAATGTGTAAAACAACAAGAAAATGCCCAACAAACACAAATTGAATTTCTTAAAAATATATCGAATTTTTCCTTTGATATCAAATATCATTGAGAACTTTTCTTTTAAAAAGATTGCGAAATTGAGAGGAAAAAATCTTCTTGCAAATGTCTTAATAAAAAAAAATTATGTTTTATAAAAGCTTTGAAAGATTTTATAGAAAATTTGTTTTATAAATCTTAAATACATTTTTTATATGAATATAATATTTAAATCAATATTAAATCGTTTTCCAACGTTTGTCACGGAATTAGATTTCAAGTCGTTCTTAATTTGATATCAAGATTTTATGTTTGCTGGGTATTTATCTATGTAGTAGTGGTATATAAGTACACAGTAAAAAAATTCAGTAGTTTTTATCAATTAAAAAAATTGTTTGAAAAGCATTTCAATTTAATTAATGTGATAATTGAATCAATTATTTTTTTTTTTTTTGTTGAAAATTAAATTAAAAATATAATTTTGATTTAATTAAAATTTTTGTTGTTTTGAAATGAATTTTAATTTAAAATATTAATTAAATAACAAAAAATTTTTTGAATTTTTTGCTTTAAATAAAATAATTTAAAATTGTAGAATTGATTGTTGGGAATTGTCATGCCTGAGCTACATTTTATTAAATCAACTCTTGAAACTTTGTTTGAAATGGCAAAGTTTTTTGATAATTTTTTAATTAAATTTAAAAATATCATTTATTTAAAAAAAAAAATTCACAATTTTAAATTATTAGAATTGTTAGTAATCAATATAATCATTTTGCTAATCGCTTCAAAATCAACAAATTGTTTGAATTTTTTCTGTGTACATACATATGTGTGTTCGTATGTATCAGTTACAAGTGTGTATTTGCTGTTTTTCTCCTACGTTTTTATTGTTTGTTTTTTTATATTAAGTCCATAAAATATGTCAAATTCATTCGAGCACAAGTCGTTAAAAAACCACCACAAAAATACAGTTAGAACCGTAAGAGATGGCAAAGGGGAACGTAAGGTGTTTTATTTCTATTATCTTTTTTATGGGTTTTTTACGAAACGAATTTAACTGCAAGTAGTTAAAAATTGTTCAAATTCAACAATAATGCACCATAAATGTGGGATTTGATGATCCGATGAGTTAAAAAAACACATGAACACACGGGATATTTAATTAATTTAATTTATTCCAAAATAATAATGTTTAATATTTAACATAAAATGATTTAATACTGTCCGCGTTATGTCCTGTTAGCTTGGCTGCTGTATTTCAACTCCCTCTGTTCTATTTCTGTCTGTCCGATGTTCCTCTTCATTTCAAACTCACTTCTATTTTCTCAATTCAGTCGCTCATCAATTCAACTGTTACTTTCTTACTCGCTGTCGATTACATTGTCGCCCAACATTTGGCACCCCTACATTCGGCCCTCCTGACATTGCATTCGTCCCGAATGTAGTAGTCCAAGGCTTCATATACTCAGCAACCGTGGTACATCTCCTAGACCCTTCACCCTCTCCAACCTTTTCCACTTCATAGCGCCCATGGTTTAGTTTTCTTATTACCTTGTAGGGCCCTAGGAATTTCGGCTTGATCTTCAACCCAGCACCGAACTGAGTTCGTTTAATAGCCACTAATTCATTCAGTTCGTACTCTCTTTCGGCATTGCGATTTCCGTCAAAAGATTTTTTATTCTCCTGTTGGATCTTAAGGATTATTGGAAATACACTTTATCGTTTTGTACTTTAATATTTATTTATTGTAATTAAAACTAGTTCATTGAAAAAGTAGGTTTTGTATGTTTCATATTTTTTCAATGCCTTCACTAGTATTTTATTATTCAGTCAATAAAGACTTACTTTTTGTTAAACTTGGTCGTAGTTATTTCAATAGGTTATGGGCCCAACAACCCAAACCTTATAAAGAATTTGTAATTGTGAGAATAATCTGAAACGTCCCAGCAAAAACTTTACTTACCTGGTAAGTAAGCAAGTAACGTTGGAGAAAAATAAACACTACTTATTTTTCGGCTGAATAACTACTTATTTTTGTTCGAGGTGTCCAGAGAATTCAGTACTTACAATGCACTCACTAGAAGTCACAAAATATCTAGTTATTATTTAACTACCAGTAAGTTGAATTGTTAGTACTTACAATATACTTACTAAAAGCCAAAAAATAACTAGTTTTTATTTAATTGGCGCTAGTTAATAGACCTAATAAATAGTTATGGTGCTAGTTACCAGTAAGTAAATATTCAGTACTGAAAACAGGACAGCTAATAAGTAGTTATTTAGCTGATTATTAGTAAGCAAATATTCATAACTGAAAATAATAGTAGTGAAAAGTACTTACTTAGGTCATTACTAGCAAGTACTTATTGAGGTTTTCGGAATAATGACAATTGTAATGACAACTACTTACCAGGTAACGTATGAAATAACTACGACCTATTACCAAAATTCAAAAAGTTTTTCCTGGGGTGTTAAAATAAAAGGAATGGCGATAGTATCTGGAAGAATACCTTTACTAAATGGGAAAAATTTTTCCACATGGTTGCCGCAAATGGAAGCAGTATTGCACAAGTATCGTCTGTTGCGTATCGTGAGAGGTGAAATAGTTCATCCAGAAGAGGTTGTGATTAATGAAAATGCTACGTCTGCAGAAAGGAAAGCCTATGAAGAGTTCTTGAAGAACAAATTAAGTTACGAAGACATTGATCAAGATGCCAGAGCAGAAATTTTAATTTCTTTAGAACCAGATATTGTACGCATGGTTAAAAATCTTAAGACATCTTATGAGATTTGGTGTTATCTTAAGAACACCTGTGATCGTAAATCTACAAGAAAGAAGGCGGAATTATACCGAAAGTTGCTGAACTTCAAGATGGCTGAAAATCAAACTATTTCAAAATATTTAGTGGAATTTGATGTTGCAGTCTCGGAACTTCGTGAAATGGTAGCTGAAATAGATGAAGATTTTTTAACGGTAATGCTTTTAGATGGTTTGCCAGTTAAATATAAAGAGGTAAAAGCAGCATTTGACACTGCCAATGAGTTTCCTTCTCTCAACGTTCTACGTTCAAGACTTTTGGAAATTGGTGACAAGTCTGAGGGACTAAGTTCTCAAGACAATGCTCTCAAGGTATACAATTTTCGAAGTAACAACAAGAAGAAGCATGGTAACTATAATAAAACGGAAAATAAAGGTATGAAAATTTTTCCTTTTAATTGTCATAATTGTGGAAAGAAGGGCCACATGGCCAAAAATTGTCAAGTCAAAATAAATAAAGCAAATGAAATATATGTAACGTCAGGTTTTGCAGTTTCAACTATAAGAGCTAGAAATAATTTTTGTTCATCGAAAGATAGTTTTGTTTGGATAGTTGACAGTGGAGCATCTTCCCACATGACAAACTTAAAGTCGCAATTTATTGACTTAGATGAGACATTTAAAGGAACCGTTAGATTAGCAGATGATAAAAATTTGGAAATTAAGGGAATTGGTACGGCTCAAATTAGTGTAAATATAAATGGACGAATAAGTATTGTAAACTTATTAGAAACACTTTATATACCAGATTTAAGAAGCAATCTATTTTCAATAGGAAAGGCAACGGATAATGGTTGCAATATAGAAGTATCTAAAGAAAAGATAGTGGTTTATAAGAATGGAGTGATATTAATATCTTCTTATAAGAATAATGGAATTTACACTATCAATTCCATTCGAAGGCGCAATGATATCGCCACAAATGTCATTAAAAATCCTAGGAACATTTTAGAGTTATGGCACAAACGTTATGGTCATTTGAACCAAGAAGACTTAGCAAAGCTTCAATCTAATAAAATGGTTAATGGTTTACCAAGATTTCGTATAAAGAACCTTCAGTGTATAAGTTGCATTCGTGGTAAACAGATTAGACAAGCTTTTCCAAAGAAAAATGAAAAATCATCTACTGAAGTATTACAATTAATACATACGGACTTATGTGGTCCAATGAGAGTAGAGTCAATTGGTAAAAAACTTTATTTTGCAACGTTTATTGATGATTATACCAGAAAAGTACATGTTTATTTTCTGAGGAAGAAAAATGAATATATTGATGTATTTAAAGATTTTAAGAAACAGGTTGAGTTGGAAACAGGTAGGAAGATCAAATCTGTTAGATCTGATAATGCAGCGGAACTGATAAGTCGCGAATTTGAAAATTTTTTGAAAGAATGTGGTATCACACATCAGTTTAGCGTTGAATATACACCGGAACAAAATGGTATATCAGAACGTATGAATAGAACCTTAGTGGAAATGGCTAGAACGATGATGATAGAGGCCAAATTGCCACAATTTTTATGGGCTGAGTTAATAATGACAGCGTCCTACATAAGAAATAGGTGTCCAACAAAACTAAATAACGACAAAACTCCTATGGAGTTATGGACTAAAAGGAAGCCAAATATTAAACATTTACGGCAAATAGGATGCAAAGCTTTTGTATTAGACAAAAAGCCAGGAAAGTCTAAATGGCAAGCAAGAAGTTCTGAATATATACTAATTGGTTACTCAACAGATGCAAAAGCATATGGCTTATGGAATCCAAAAACTCGTGAGATCGTCAAAAGTCGGGATGTACGATTCATAGAAAATGATTTTAATATTGACATAGGTGACATAGCAGACGAAAAAGTGGGATTTTATGAGTTTAATTTTAATCCAAAAAAACGGTATCAGAATAACTCTTTGAAATTAAATCATAATGATTTAGAAGTAGTTGAATCTATCAACCAATGTCCAGTCCAAGATAAAACTAATCCTGTGGATTCATCTAGTGAAAATCCAGTAGTGGAAATAAATTCCAATCAAATTTTGACAGAAAATAAAGATAGCGAAACTTCTACGGAAAACGCAGTTTGTGAATCTTCAATTAAAGAACGTTTAAGGTCTTGGTCGTTATTAAAAAGAAGACCAGAAGCTAATAATGTTGACTTTAATGACAGAAGTGATCTCAAATCGTACAAAGAAATGCTAAAGTCAGAAAATGTAGTAGAATGGAAGCATGCAACTGAGCAGGAATACGAATCTTTGATTAGAAATAAAACTTGGGAATTGGTAGATTTACCCGAAGGTAGAAAACCAATTGGATGCAAATGGGTATTTAAGACAAAATACACACCAGATGGTATAATTGATAAACGAAAAGCTCGTTTAGTAGCCAAGGGGTATTCCCAAGAGTACGGTATTGACTACAATAGTACATTTGCACCAGTTGTGAGACAAAATTCATTACGTTTAGTTTATGCCCTTGCTGTTGAAAAGGATCTTAAGTTAAGACAGTTAGATGTTTCTACAGCATTTCTGAATGGAAATTTAGATGAAGAAATTTTTATGACACAACCGGAAGGCTTTATAAACGAAGAGAATAGAAATAAAGTTTGTTTGTTAAACAAATCGATATATGGATTGAAACAAGCTAGTCGTCAATGGTATAAAAGAATAGATGCAGCTTTGAAAGAGTATAATCTTGTTAAATCAAATTATGATCAATGTATTTACTCAATGAAAAGAGGTACATATACTCTTATAGTAGCATTATATGTGGACGATATTATCATTGCATGTAATAATGAGAAATATACGGACGAGTTAATAACGTTACTAGCAAGTTATTTTGAAATTCGAGATATGAAAGAACCAAAACACTGCATTGGACTTGAAATCAATCAAAAGCCGGGATATTTGACTATTTCTCAGCCAGGGTACATAGAAAATTTAATTGAAAAATATGGTCTTACGAATGCGAAAACTTCTAAAATTCCTATGCAATCAAAAATAAAACTTAAAAAGGAACCAACAATTTCTGGAGAAAGGGAAAAAGTAGATATGAAAAGTTTTCAAGAAATTATTGGTTCTTTGTTACATCTAGCAGTTTTTAGTCGACCAGATATTTGTTGCAGTGTAAATAAGCTTTCTCAATTCAGTCAAGATCCAAGAAGGCAACATTGGAATGCAGCTTTAGTAGTTATTAGATATCTTAAAACAACAAAAGATTACGTACTAATGTATAAGAAAACTAGTTTACCTTTAGTTGGTTTTGTAGATGCAAATTGGGCACAGGATACAAATGATCGTAAATCTCAATGTGGATTTTGTTTTATTTTGGCAGGTGCTGTTATATCCTGGGAGTCAAGAAAACAAAGTGTTGTTGCAACTTCAAGTGCTGAATCCGAATACATGGCTTTAACAGAATGTGCAAAAGAGGCTATTTATCTTAGATATCTATTAGAAGAACTTGGATGGCCTATTAACGATTCTACTTCAATTATGTATGACTCGCAAAGTGCTCAATGTATGGCAAATTTCGGAAGCCATCATTCCAGAACTAAACATATACATTATCGTTATCATTTTATACGAGATGCAATAGAAAACGGTGCAGTCAAACTTGAATATCTTTCAACAGATAATATGATTGCTGATGTATTGACAAAACCAGTTCCGAAAACTAAACATCAATTATGTGTTAATGGAATGGGACTAATATCCAAAACCGATTGCAGTTGAGGAGGCGTATTGGAAATACACTTTATCGTTTTGTACTTTAATATTTATTTATTGTAATTAAAACTAGTTCATTGAAAAAGTAGGTTTTGTATGTTTCATATTTTTTCAATGCCTTCACTTGTATTTTATTATTCAGTCAATAAAGACTTACTTTTTGTTAAACTTGGTCGTAGTTATTTCAATAAGGATACCTTCCCGTGCTCGTTCTCTCACAGTATCACGTTCTTGGTGGAGTTCTCGGACTGCTTCTTCATCCAAAAGGCTTTGGATATCTGGGTCTTCTTTTATTCTCATTTTGAGACCAGTTACAACTTCAAATGGCGTACTCCCGGTACTTCGAGTGGGTGTGTTGTTTATTGTTTTCTGCACCGCTTCTACGTGCCGGTACCAATTTTGTGGAGGTTTCTGAAGACACAGTTTAGTCAGCATAGGAATAATGATTTGATGAATTCTTTCCACTTGGCCATTCCCTCGAGGTACCCCTGTGGCAATCATTAGGTGTTGAATACCCTCTTCCTTGCAATAACTACCAAATTCATTAGAAGTAAAAGCAGTGCCTCTATCAGTAATAACTCTGACGGGGTTGCCAAAAATGGCAGCTTGTTTCCGCAATCGTTCAACCACTTCACTTGAGCCCGTACTCTTTGTCGGATAGAGCCAAACAAATTTGGAAAACGCATCCACAACCACTAGAATGTGGTTATATTGTTTTTTTGTTGTTTCCATTGGACCAACATGATCCAAATGGTACGTCATTAACGGCTTATCGGCCTTATCGATCGGGGTTAATAATCCCTCTTTTTTCCCTCTCTTCGCCTCCGCCATGATACACTCAATACAGCTCTTTACAACTCTTTCAGCTTTTGAGCCAAAATTCCGTATGTAGAATGTTTTGCTAACCAATTCAGCAGTTTTCTTTGAAGCAAAATGGCCTTGCTTGTGAGCCAACTCAATAATCTCTCGTTCCATGCAAGCCGGAATGACAACAAGCTCCATGGTGGGATCCTTGTGCACAATTCCACATTTCAAATAAAAGTCTTCATAGGCCTGGCCTTCCAGGATTTTACTTACTACCTTGATCCAGTCGTCTTCTTGCTGGGCTTCTCTTATTCGATGTCGCAGCGAGTCTTCCATTATGAGGCATGAAGCTCGGCTTAGAGCATCGACATGGCGCATCTTGTTACCCGATCGGTGTTCGATAACGTAATCATAATCTTGCAGGAATAGTGCCCACCTCGAAACACGCAATGGCACGTCACGTTTCTTCATAGTCATTGCAAACGCATTGCAGTCGGTGACAATCTTGATCCTCGTTCCCAAAACATATATTCGCCATTTCTTTAATGCCTCTACTATGGCCAACACCTCTAATTCATATGAATGGTAATTTGCCTCAAATGGTGTGGTTTTCCGACTCATAAACTGTATCGGGTGTAGTTGACTATCCTCAGAGTCCTTTTGAAGCAATACGGCTCCATAACCGTGCTTACTGGCATCGGTGTGGATTTCGGTTTCGGCGCTAGGGTAATACAGTCTTAAAATGCTGGCTCCAACTAATGCGGCCTTTAACTGTTGCACGGACAAAACTTCTTCATCACCCATCTTGAAAGTTGCGTCCTTCTTTAATAAGTCCGACAAGGGCTTGGCCACCAAAGCATAATTTGGTATAAAACGCCTGAAATAGGAAGTGAGTCCTAAAAACCTCTGTACCGCCTTTCGATCTTTTGGGATTGGAAACTTTTCCACTGCTATGGTTTTTTCTTTCCATTATAAGGTCATGAAACACGGCGCTAATATAGCGACAAAACACAGCGGGTGAATTAGTTATTCCAAAGGGAACGTACAAAAATTCAAACTGACCACGGTGTGTCACGAAAGAGGTATACTTTTGACTGTCTTCGGCTATTGGCACGTGAAAGAAACCATTCTGTAAATCCAGGGTTGTATACACTTGAGCTTCTTGCAAACGTTGCAAAACGTCGTCAATGATTGCCATTGGGAAGTTGTCCCGTACAATCTTCTCATTCAATCTCCGATAATCGCAGCATAACCGTCTACTCCCATCTTTTTTTGGAACTAACACTACCGGTGCTGAATATTCAGAGCAACTTGGTTTAACTATACCATCTTTCAGCCATTCCGAGATTTGGTTATCTACGACCTGCTGATCAGCATACGACAACCTACGCGGATTGTTAACAATCGGGATTTCGTCTTTAAGCAGAATCTTCATTTTAACTGGAAATGACTGGGGCTTAGTCGGCTTATATTCCTTGACCATTTTAATTATGTCTTCGCGAACTTCACGCTTTAAGTGGCTTACATCTACTTCATAAGGGTCTGAAATCACACAAATCTCTGCTAACTCTTTTAACACCTTTTCCATATTGTTCTCAGTGGCATCACGAGAAGTCATAGCACACACATCACCACTGCTACTCTCAACCACACCAGCTTCAGGTTTCGAAGACTTTAATGAGAACTTCGCTCCGTCCGCATTTATTACCAGATCGACATGCTCTAAAATATCATTGCCTAACACGGCTGCAAAATGAATGTCGCGCTCCCGGGCCACATGAAATTTTATTGGGACATCCACACCATCTAAACAAACATTAGCTTCGAACGAGCCAATCGTTTCTATTTCTCTCTCTCCTATCCCAATCATTCTCCTTCTTTCAGCACTTAAGGTAGCCTCTTCCATCAGCATCAGCGAATCGTAGCGTACACAGCTGATATCGCTACCGGTATCAATTAGAGCCGATACCTCGAAACCCAGAATTAAAACATCCTTAAAAATTCTATTCGACCGCGGGATCATCGTATAGTGCCTTAGATCCTGGTCAGACAAGGTATGAACAATATTGTTAGCTGTGTTTAGCTTTTCCTCTTTTTTATCAATTGCACCCTTCTTACAATTAAACGACTTATGTCCAACCTCGTGACATTTAAAACATGTTGGTTGTGTTTGAGAGCAATTGCGAATTACATGGCCCCTTTCCCCACACTTGAAACAACTCGAAATTTTCGATTCCTCTTTCTTTACTTTTACGACACTGTCTAGCCCGGCTCGAGATTTACTAAAACCTGACGGCTGAGTTGGCTTGGATACCCTTTCATAAACTTTTAATTTTATTTTCAAATCTTCGATACTGCTGGCTTGATACAAAATACTTTTGTTGAGTTTGCTATCCGATATACCTTCAATTAAGTATTCGATTATGCTTTCTTCGTCGAGAGCTATTGGCGAACTTATTTCCATTAAACAGTACAGATATTCCCGAAAACTTTCATTGGCTAATTTTTTCCTGCTTTTCAACATACGATGAACTTCAATTGCTGTATATTTAACCCCGAATTCTTTCTTTAGCGCAAATTTTAAAGATGCCCAGTCTCGAACTGTATTCTGACTCCGACAAAATATTCTTGCGGCCCCTGTAAGGAGTTGTCGAGCATATATATATTTTTGCAGCTCGTCCCACCCGACCGTAAACGCGCAATCTTCAAAGTCGCTAATCCACGTTAAAATATCAGGTTGACTTTCCCCGGAAAATTTTGACAAGGTGTCCTCGATATCTCTTAAAGTGAAGGTAGAACGTCTAGGATGTTCTGCAACCACTGGTTGCTGAATATACGCAGAAGCCTCGCCATATTCTGAGCCTGTCTCCTCATTCTGTTGCGTAAACCCAAAATGTCGTATCAATCTTTCCTGTAAAACAGTCTTAGCCCCTTCGCCATTCAATCCCAATTCGCCTAACTTCAGTCTTAACCCCTCAGAAGTAAGCCCTAAGATCTCAGCCAGTTCCATTTTAAGTCCCGTCAAATACAAAACACAATTCAATAAAATAAATATTATAATAGCTAGACTAAATTTAAACATAATTTTAATTTCAGATTTATAGTTAATTACTTCAGAGAAATTCAATTAAAGGGCTATTAAAATTATTTACCAGAATTAAATAATGTTAATAAAATTTACACCCTTGGAAATAAAATATTACAAAAGCTATTCTAAATATTCGCAATTACGTTTAATGTTACCTCCCTACTAACATTTGTTCACAAATCCTGTTAAAATTATATTGTTTTATTATTTAACAGATTTCTTTACAGCCTCAATGTTATTGGTTGTTTACATAAAGCTCACTAAAGCAATAATATTAATTGATTGTTCTTTTTTACTGATTTGTATTTAACAGAATCTTTCTGGTACTAAACCTCAACTTCAACCAACTTAATAAATTTTCAAAAGCTCAACTCAAAATTCCTTTTACTTATATTTATAATCAACCACTTTGTTGTTAGTTTAAACAATACGAAACTCTTAAATTTTCTACATCACCATTTCAGCTCACACGCCTTCTATATTTATTTACGGCTGCTCTTCTTTCTTCGCTTTAGCTGTCCAGCATCAACTTTTCTCTTCCTCAGTTGTCTAGATCAGACTCTTCTCTTAATCACAGCCACATCACTTCACTAAGCATACTAGCACATCAAAGTTTGTAGAATTAATTTTCTTCACCCACTAACACACAGCAATTATTTGAGTTCTTTTTTTCTCTTTAGTTGTATCAATTTTTGTTCACTTGTGGTGTTGTTGTTTTACTTGTCCATCACTTCAATTGTGTTTTTTTTTTTGTTTAACTTCTAAATTTCTTTATGATGACAAGATTTTTATAAAAATTAACAGGTTTTACCACGGGCACTTCAAGGTCTTTTTGTTTATTTAATTTGTGTTTCTTTTCTTGTAAATTATTTTTTTTTTACGTTTATATTTTAGAGTACACCGCCAACTTTTGATTTAAAATTTTTGCATTATGATTTTATTTAATTTAGTTTTGATGGTTCTAGTTTTTATGTTTTCAATATTATATGTGAAATCAGCTTAACACTTTATGAATTTTCCATTAGCCTTAACTTAATTTTAAATTCTTTTTATGGGTATGCACCAAAATATTGGCTCCAAAACAATAGTCCATCCCGGTTGAGCCCCCAAATGTGGGATTTGATGATCCGATGAGTTAAAAAAACACATGAACACACGGGATATTTAATTAAAATACAATTCACTTTATTCCAAAATAATAATGTTTAATATTTAACATAAAATGATTTAATATTGTCCGCGTTATGTCCTGTTAGCTTGGCTGCTGTATTTCAACCACAGATTGCTACACAGATATGTCACGAGACGGAAGATTTTGATTTTTTTTTTGTCTCTTTCTACGAAAGCTGCACTTTTTGCATTTCTCTTTGCATCATTTTTGTGGCGCAAACGATGAACACAAAGCAAAATCGAACAACAATTTTTCATTGTTTTCTAGATTTTGTGAAGGTGAGTAAAATTTTTTGGTAAAATATTAAATATTTTAAAAGAATTTTTTATTTTTCATTATTTATTTTTATTTATTTATTAAAACAAATATTTTTCCGTTTTTTCGTGTAGATTTCAACAGAAAAGGTTTTATTTGGCATTAAAAAATGTAAGTAAGCCAACAAACTGTGAACAAAATGATAAGTACGTTCAAAATTCTAAATGTTACGGATACTTATGCTTCAAAGCCACAGACTCCTATGACCACACCAGGCGCCCTGCGATTACAAAAGAAAGGTACAGGTAGTGGCTTAGATTTGTCTATTTTTGAAGATTCCATGGAGAAAAATTAAAAAAAAGTTAACACCCCCTGGTCCAACGAAGTTTATAGATAGAAAAATAGAAGCCAAAGTGACAACAGAAAACCTTGTAGAGGAACCCATGAATCAAGACGATTCTTTTGAATTTTTTGGACATACTCCTCCTAGGGCAACTAAACAGTTTATAACCAAACAAACTGAAAAGGGTCACTTATCGCAAATAAGAACTGCTGCAGATTCTAGAACTCCTTTAACATTTGATGCAAAACGTTTCTGTGAAAAAGATACTCCATATGTACAAAAAGGTACCTTACAACCGCCCATGAAATTGCAAATGAACAATCCACCCGTTTAAAGAATAATATGAAAGATTAATTTTTGGCTGATTTTTTATTGATTGATGATGCTCAACCAATGCAAGGTAAAGTAAAACCTGAAAGCAAACCCGTTTTTAGTGATTCTTTCATTCCTGATTTCTCAATAATTGAAGGTTCTCAATTACAAAGCAGACAAGTTCCAACGAAAAATTCAGAAAAAACTATAAACGAGTCAATTCTACCCGAATTTTCAATAATTAAAAATACCCAACACAAAATGGCAACACAAACTGGGTGAATCGAAACAGGCTAATCTACGTAATGTTTCATTACTAGCAGATCTCTCGCATATACCCGAAACTCAACCTAATGAATCCGCAATATGCTCAGAGCCCATGGAACCTAGATTATTAAAACAAACATCCATAAAATGTGCTTTGCAATCATCACAAAATGATTTTTCTAAAGAGGACTTGGCTAAAAACAAAGCTGAGGATAATATTTATTGGAAACAAACTCCCAGAAAATGCAAGAAATTTTCATGAAAACGATTCCAAAATTGTAAATATATCCACCACCAGTCAGGAAACAAAATTAAGCAAAGAGAAAAAACGTTCAAGCGGCACAATTATCAGAAAAATTGTTACCTATTAAAGCTACAGAGATTACCTCAAATTCACTCGAGATCTAGTTCGAGTTTAAAAGGTCCTTCACAAGTATTACAAACTGAGAACTCAACAAAACAGAAACTTAATTTTATTGATAGGTCTCTTAGCAACAATGATTTTAGTATTGAAATTAGTGCATCTGAATTGGCGGCCATTAATGCTAAAAAACTACCTAAAAATTCGGACAAACCCATTGAAATTTTAGAATCACCTGAACTTAATGATGATGATTGTGATATGAGTATTTACCATAAACAAACACCGAAAACAATGAAACCACGAGTTCATATTTGGGATGATGCTGATGCATATAGAACATCCGCTCAAAACAATTATGTTCATGCAGAGCCTGATCTTAATAAAACACATCAAATTACATATTAAGAATATATGTACTGATCCAAATGTAAATCCATTCAATGTTGATTCGATAAATGCCTTCCTAGAGCAACACTATGTTATCAGCTATCTAGAAACCTTGCCAACTTGCAAATGTTATAAATAAGGCTGTAAATCTTTTGTTAAAGCAAAAGGTTTATGCAAAGCATATATTTTTGGGTAAACTTGAAAAATACACAAATCCATATCGCCATATGATTTCAGAAAAGCCATATGCTACAAAAAATTAAAAATCGACTTTTTGATCGATTATCATTTAAAAAAAAAGACTTCAGCCAAACTAAAAAAACCTGGTAAAACCGGTCGAATAATAACCTTTCGACCTACCTATTATTTATTCAAACTCGAGTTTTCATTTTTTGTTTTTTTTTTAATAAAAAAAATTTTAAATAAAAGAAAATAATAATTATGATAACTTAAATGAAAAAATACAAAAACAATAAATATTACAACCAAAAAAAAATAGACACAATGAAATAACTTAAAAAAAGTCATACATACTTTACAATAAAAGAAACGGAAAATTAAATGGAAATAATTTTCTCTCATTTTACTTTTTGATACGATTAAATATTTATTATTATTTTTTTATAATTTCTATAATGAATAGTTTAAAGCTCTTAGTATGAGCCTTAAAAACTTGTAATATGTATAGAAAAATTGGATGGGTTTGAAATATTTTTCGTTTTTGCTTTAATTATTAAATATGAATTGTTAACTATAAAATCCACAATATAAAAATGAGGCGACTCCTTTTCAATGATTTTGTTATTAAAACTATTATATTAACCCTTTTTTGAATATGACATATTTTAATGTGATATATTTTTGCAATCATTCCAGACACGAAGGTCGAGTTTGGTATAGTGAACATCGTGGCCGCTTATGGATAGCTTCTACTACAAAAGAACCCAAATCGTAAGATATACAGGAGTTGGAGAACTTTAACAACAATACAATAATAGTAAATAATTTATTGCAAAACACAAATGGTTTTATACATTTTATCCTACCGGCTGTCTTTTGGGGCGTGTTAAGGTTGATGATTGTTTGGCCCAAGAAGAATATCGTGAAATTTATCTTGAAGGAAAGTCAGATTCACCTTATGTATTTGTATGTTTAAATCCTGAACAATTGCCAGTCGTATTTCCAATTAAAGGACAACATAAGATATGCAAGTTTAAAAATATGTTTAAATGTGTTTTTTAATATTTTTCTATTTGTAATTTTAGATCAAATTGATCCTAAAATTCATAATGCTGCCTGCAAAACGGTAATGAGGACAAAAGCTACAAAGGGATAAGTGCGCTGAATGAATATTTAAAACATTCCTGAAGAATAATTAAAAATAGAATTTTATGAATTAAATTGTTTTTAAAAAATAAAGACTATCGTGAATAAAAAAAGAATTTTTCTCTCTCGCAATTTTGGTTTTCCACACACATTTTTTTAGGGAAATGATTTTCACAATAGGGGCGATTATACCAAATTTTGTTAAGGATTAGAGCGTTTAATACCTGCAATAGAAGGAAAATATACCATGGAAAGAATAAGTAAACATGTTTTTCAATTGGCTAAATATGGTCATAATAAATTAAAAAATTTAAAGCATCTGTTTACGTCAGTTTGGAAATTACAAGAAAAAATATTGATCTTATAAATACTTCATTCTGTCAGAGTAAAGTTTGTGAGGATTTGGTAACTGGTTATGATTGTGGCGATGAAGTGGCGAGTTGGTTGAGCGATTGCTTGGAACTTCCTGGTTTAAAATTAATAAGACAATGTGCTGAAAGATATTCCCAAACAGATTCTGCAAAAGACATTGTTTTATCGAATAAAGCCCAATTTTTATTAATTAATCGTGCATCCGTGCGATGGCTTACTCATAAAATTTCTTTGGAAAAGGAATCTGAGCAATACCGTCGATAGATTTAGAGCAAATTTAGTGCTAGACACAAATTGCCTTTGAAGAGACAAACTTTGAAACATTAACCATAGGTGATACAAAATTTAATGTTGATGGTTTTTGTACTCGCTGCCATATGATTTGTATAGATCAAAATAGTGGCCAAAAAACGGCTGAACCCTTGCGAACTATAGCTAAAGAATTCAATGGTAAAATACATTTATGTTGAATATTTGTCACTTAATTATACACCCAAACATGCGCAAATATATTGTCATGATAAAGTTTTAATAAAAAAGAAAAAGTAATTACAAAAAAATGCATTTTTTTACTTTTATTAATGTGTATGGATGGGTATCATACATACATATGTAGGTACATACAATTTTTACATTATCGTACAATTTTCAATAGGCTGTTCTTTTGTTTTTAGCATGGGTTCACCGCGTTCCACTCTATTTACATTTTCCAAAATACTTTAATGATCAGGAAATGCTAAGGACTGTAGTTTTGAATTTTAACTTCAAATGATCCTTGGCGTCCTTTGTGGCACAACGTTTCAGTGTTCGGGTTTTGTTCTTGCAAAAAATGTTGCAACATTTTACACTGCCATTGGACGAAGCATTGGTGACGTATTAAATGCATTGGTGGCAGTAGATTATTATTATTTTTTTATTCGTGCAAATGAAACGGCCCTCGTCAGGTGTCTAGCGCATTTCCAGACACTCGGCTATATGGGGAACTTGAGGATGCACTTGGAATTCCATTTGAAAATCCTAAGGCTCAATATCAGGCGGCTGACTTGCCAATAATTTAAGACAATCTTTTTCACGTTTATCCAGTTTGTGCATCGATCTTGGAGGATAGTTGGCTTTGAGTGCCAGAAAGATCTTGTGAAAAGCCATATACATATGTATATTTATTTGTACAAAGCTAAATTTTAATTTAAAAAATATTTTTCACAGATTCTGTGATATTTTTTTCAACTAGTTTGGTTTTTGTTTTTTAATTTTGTTTTGATCACGAAATTTGTGTACAAATTATATCGGCTTGCTTTTACACATTACCATTACACTATAAAAAAAACTTTTTGTCTCTTTCTTCGAAAGCTGCCCTCGCAACTGATTTGGGCCTTTTTCACACGTCACTTTTTTCACCTCTGTGGTACTCTGTGATTTCAACTCCCTCTGTTCTATTTCTGTCTGTCCGATGTTCCTCTTCTTTTCAAACTCACTTCTATTTTCTCAATTCAGTCGCTCATCAATTCAACTGTTACTTTCTTACTCGCTGTCGATTACATTGTCGCCCAACATTTGGCACCCCTACATAAATGGTTAAAATTCTAACATTGGCGAGGTTGGGTAAAAATTATGTATCGGGTGTTCTTTTAGCCGCATGAGAACTATCGATATTGATAACTGTGGTTTGACAGGTAGATATGTCAAACTGTGTTGACATATCTGTTCAGTAAGGTTTGGCAAGTCATCATGAATCGTTTAACGCTTAGAACAAAATAAATTGTGGAAATTGATTTTGAGAAAATATATATCTGTTCGCGAAGTTAAAAGAGCACTTCGTTCATTTTACGGTCAATATAATGGGCCTAATAAGAAAGCAATTCGTGCAGTTTTGTACCGTTTTCGCACTAATTTTAATCTTCTCGATTAAAACAGGTCAAATAAATGTTCATACCGAAAACAACTGTGCTGCTTTTGAAGTAGATGCCGGAATGCGATTTGTCGTCGTTCTCAACTTGTTGGCATTTGTCTGTCGACTACGTGGAATATTGTACGTAAGGATCTTGGCTTTCGTGGCTATAAATTAAAGGTCGTGTAAGAATAGAAGCCAAACCACTATAAATTTTGCTTATTGAACGCATTTAATACTGCCTGAAGATGAAAATTTTTATAAAAGAATTGTGTTTAGTGATGAGGCTCGTTTCTGGTTAAAGGGTTATGCCAATAAGCGAAATTGTCGAATTAAGAGCGAATATAATTCTCAAACCGTTAAAGAATCACCATAACATCCATTTTAATTGACTATCTAGTGCAGTTTACACGCTGGCAGCATAGTCGATTATTATTGCTTTCGAAATGAGCAAGGAGCTGCCGTTACGGTGAATAGCGAAAGCTCTTGAACCACTGACGGAATTTTTATTTCAAAAAATTAATCAGTTAAACATCAACGACCAGACGTCGCAACTTGCAATACAGCACGCTTAAAATCGATTTATTGCAAAATCAATTTGTTAACAACTTTATTTCCAGAAGTGGTCCTGTTCACGGTCACCCTAGTTCGTACGATTTAACGCCTCTGCCGATAAGCCAGCAACTCCTAAAACATTGAAGACCAATAGTGAAGCCATCATTGACGCTATGCAGTCAGATTTATTGGAAAAAGTAGTAAAAATTGGACTGATCGAATGGACCATATAACTCGTAGTTGCGGCGAACATATGCCGGAAATCATATAAGAAAAATAAATGCCATGAAATTATCTACCAGATTAACTAAATTAAAAGAAAACAATATTACTGTCTTGAATTATTATTATTATTATTATTATTATTTTTTCCATTTAAAGATTTTATTTATTGGGCTTAATTCCCTTGTTTTTTAATTGATAAAAATACTAAAATTTATTGTTGGAGGAAAAGCTGTTCCTATGCGCATTTCACTGGTTGCTTAGGCCAGATCGTCAGGAAACGTTCTCCTAAATAATTTAAGAAAAGCCATAGGAACAGCTTATCCTCCAACAATTAATTTTAATATTTTTATCAATTAACAAAAAGGGAATTAAGCACAATAAATAAAGTCTTGAACTACCTTTTTAAGTTCTCACACAGAAAAAATGAAAAATTATCTCTAATCCCCAAATTTATACCAAACTCATAATATCAAGCAAACAATTTGTTGATTTTGCACCTATTACCAAAATTATTATATTGATTACTACAAATTGTAAAATGAGTGAATATTTTTTTCAATAAATGATATTTTTAATTTTAATTAAAAAAGTGATCAAAAAAATTTGCCATTTCAAACAATGTGTTTATCTATTTAATTAAATATTGACAATTCCCAACAAAAATTTTACAAGTTTAAATTATTTAATTTGAAACGAAAAAGTCAATTAATATTTTTTGATATTTAATAAAAATTTCAGTTAAAAATTTATTTCAAAACAAATTAAATATTAATTAACTCAAAATTGAATCGTTTATTTCAGAAAACCGTCAAGTGCGCTTTTTTAAATCATCGGACAACTAAAAAAATCATCCAAAATTTTAAATAAAAAAATGTTTTCTGCACTAAACGGAAATTGCAAAACAATATACAATCCTTTAAAAGACCAAACAGTTCACGCTTTCCTGCATAAGACGATGTGACTAAAGTAGGCCATTCATTATCTATAATACATAACAAAATATTTGAAAAAATGTCAGTTGAGGGGTTCTGAAATAAACGATTCAATTATATTTTTAATTTTCTTTCAACTAAAAAAATAATTGATGCAATTATCACATTAATTAAATTTAAATACATTTTTCTGTGCATGCAGCTAAAAACCACCCCGTATATAAATTTTATATACATACGTACACTCATAATTTATAAAAGATTATGTTGCAATACGAAAATTGTAAGTTAAAACATAAATTAACATTACAATCAGGGCTTTCAGATGTTCTTAAATTTTATCCCCGAATTGTAAATTTTTATCCCCTAAATATTATTTTTTTCATGCTCACAAATACTCTTAAATTATGTAGGTCTTAAAAAAGTTTAGATTAGGTGGGACACTTGAATCTAATTCTAAGTATGATATAGAATGTTTCTATCGCCTTAATTATTTTTGTTAAGTTTTCACTAAATACACTCAAAATAAAGAATGTCATTGCTAAAGGGTACTAAAGGGTACATAATACTTTGTAAGATAGAGATATAATGAGTTTTGTTGCGACCAGTGATGCTAGCAGCAATTTAAAAAATACGTGGCCAAAAAAATGTTCCCTAGTATTTTTCCTACGTTTAAAATTTATTGTTTTTAGAAACAAGCAAACAAACACATGTTTTGTTAAGATTTTGCAAATGTTATAATTAAAGAATTTATTGATTTATAATTAAAGCATTTATTAACAGGGTAAATCCATGTCAAATCGACCAAAAGCGGGACCCGACCCCTTTCGATTTGAATAAAATTTGGTGTGAAGGTCCATTTCATCCTATAAGGAACAAATTGTTCAAAAGTTACGTCATATTCAAAATGTCATAATGTTGTTCACCAAGAAAAAAACCAAAATAAATACACACACTTATAAGAATTTAAATTCAAAAATAATACTATGTATCCAATTTAAATGTTTTCTCTTTGGCAGAAACATAGTCGAACGTTATGCTTGTTTTTTTCATTTCCTACTCTCTTGTCGTTTTTAAAGGACTTAACATTTTTAAAAATACTGATTTTAAATATTTTTTTAATATAATTAAAATAAAAAATAAAAGGAAAGGCTCTGTAGAATTAAAAAAATATTTACTTCAGTTCCCCTAAACAAAATTAAAATAAAATTCCTTTTAAAAATCTAAATCCTTCCATATCCTTAAAAGTTCTTAATAAACATTTTTTTCAAAATTCGATATTGTATGATTTTATTTCTCTTGGTTTAAAAGGTGTGATGGTTTTTTCTCGATACAAAATTAGTTTCAAAGTAAAAATTTAGATATTAGGGTATTAATTTAATCGTGCTTTTGATTTAATCGGTTAATCGCTCGATTAATTAACCGAGGTTCTTGTTTAATCGATGAATAATCGGTTAATTTGGAATTAATCGTTCGAATTTGTTCCCATTTGCCCAAAATTGCATCTATAAATAGCTTTAACTTACTTTTCAATAATATCGCACTTGTTCCTCGAAACAGAGTCAACTCAAAATTTATAAATTTTCAGTAGAGACAAAAAAACTTTTTTTTTATGTATTCTTATATTACAAATGGGGATTTTTTTAGGCAAAATACTAGAGAAATAGATCTAAGATTTTTACATTGGGAAGATATGGCCACTGTTTATCGTTTTTTGGCAAAAAGTGAAAATTAAAAAATTTTGAGTTGACGCTGTTTAGAGGAACAAATGCGATATCATTGATAAACAATTTAGCGGCCGTCCCTTAAATCCCTTTCAGACAAAAAGTCTCATTTGGATGTTAATATCAAGATAATATTCGCCACAAGTAACTCGAATATAAATTGAAAACTCATAACGTAGCTTTGTTATTTTGAGCCCATGAATGCCCATCGTTTCCAAATAGGCTAAAATCTAGAAAATTCGTCTGGCATTTGTGCTTTACTGATTATAGTTTTAGGATTGTTTTTCTTAAATGCAAATGTTTTTAAACTGTTGAATAGTTTATTTTCAAATGAACAATTTTTGATTTTTTGGGGCATATTTTTAACAATTTTCAGAGTATATTTTCGAGTTTTTACTGCATATTTAATGCGCACACCCAGAGAAAAAACAAGTTTAAATATGGTTACCTCCGACAAAACAATTTTTAAATAAAATTGTAAACATATTATGGTTAATTTTACCATAATATTGTCATCGACAACCATATTATGGTTAAATTAGTCATCCATCAAGAACGCACAACCATATTTTGGTTGCCTCCGAACATGTTTTGGGTAATAATAACAAAAATATGTTTAACACTTATTATAGCATGGTTGGTTTTCAACCATAGCATGTTGCTCTTGGAAAAGAGGAAAATACTATGGTTAGTTTAAAACAAATTATTGTCATATTTAACCAAAACATGTTAAAAGACAACCATAATATGCTAGTGGCTTCTTGATAGAGGACCAATTTAACAATAATATGGTTGTCGGTGACAATAACATGGTTAAATTAAACATAATATGTTTACAATTTGGTTTACAAATAGTTTGGTTGGAGTTGAACAAATTTAAACATGTGTTTTCTCTGCGTGCATAAAACGCGTTTTTAGAGCATATTTCTGGTTTCCCTGGTAATGACAGTTTTAATTAAGTTAAAGGTACCTGTTTATAACTAAAAAGTGTGAATTTATTGATAGCGTTTTTACATGATTTTTTTTATATGCGCAGTTTCTCGAAGCTTTTTTTATGGCCAAGAAATCAGTCTAAAGAGCTTTTATTCTCATCCGACAAATGTTAAAGTATTGGACCTAAAACCACATTTTTGTGGTAATATCAGTAAATACACCATGTCTACGGACTTTTAAGCTTTGAATTCATTCATAAACAAATGAGGTAAAAGAATTTGATTAATAATTTGCATGTTGCGGCTATCGAGGACTTACGTTTATCGAGAGTTACGTTAACCGAGGTTACACTGTATGTATTTCCTTTTTGGGAATTATTTTTTGAAATTCCAAAAGAAACTATGTATCTGTTAAAAAACGGTTGATTTTTGTAAGCAATAAACTTATTGAAGAAATAAATTAAATAATTGCTAAAAAAACACATATTAAACAAGTTACTTTTAAGGAAAACTACCTTTTTGATAAAATTAATTTTCTGAAAATGAACCTTTTTGATAAAAGTACTTTTCAAAAAAAAACATTTTATATTAAAGTACTTTTTTGACAAGACTACTTTTTTGCAAAAATGTTTTCTTCGGAAAAAGTGCCTTATTGGGAAATGTTTTTGGAAAAGTTCTATTTTTTTGGCGAAAAATATGTTATAATACCAAAAAAATTAAAAATTTTGTTATATAGGTTAATCGGTCAATCGACTGAAATTAAACGGTTTAATCGTTAATCGAAAAGAGCCAATTTTAAATTAACCGATCAGTTAATCGGGTAGTAATCGGTTAAATTAATTCCCTAGTATAAACTTTAAAAGATCAATATTGTGGAAATTACAAACGGAATAACAACCTTATATATAAGTAACTTCGGTGAAGGGTATAAAAAAGTGGTATATTCGGCTATACTGAGTATTATATACCCTTCTCCATGGTTGGAAAGGGTCCATACAAAGCATCTAGCTTGTTTTGTATAGACTCTATTGTACAAAAACACATAAGCTTGGGAAAACACTTGAATGAGGGCCAGGTAAAATTATATTAAGCCGATTTGGCTAATTTTTAATATTAAATACTTCGTATACATATTTAAAAAATATTTGAGACAGATTTGGTCGATCAACTTTATATGGTTGGGGGAGGAGTTTTTTGTATATAACTAAGTCATTTATGCACCGATGTTTGTTAATTTTCACTGTCAATATTCTTTAGTTGAAAGTGAACAAATTAAGTTCAAATGTTATAAGTGAACTTCTTGCTTGTTCTTACCACAATGCCTTATCAAATGGTTCATGAAATCCTTTACGTGCCAGATGCATGTATTGACCCCAAGATAAATTATTTTTGTCAAAAATATAATTATAAACTGGAATTTCAGGTCGAATTTCAGTTTCCTTAAGTAAAGCATTATATCTAAAATTATTAAAAAAAAAAAATTATACATAAATATCATTTCTTTATGCTACCATTTTAGATTCTTCTAAGGAAACATACCGTCTTGCAACATCCCAGGCAGTTGAAATCATGGCATTGACACAATAATCGGCTGGCACCATATTTGCCTTGCATTTGGCATTTCCGTAAATACAGCGTACCAAACCTCGTGCAGACCATGTACAAAGACCCGAAGGACCATATAAATTATCCGTCCAGCCGGGTATGGGATCCTTGTAAGTAGACATAACTGGAAAAAAGAAGAGATAACAGATTTTTATTTTGTATTTAAAGATATTACTATTGAGTTTTATGCCTGTTAAAAGATAATTTTGTTTACTTTATCTTAAGTTAGCAGCTCTTGTTCAATACAATACGACCTAAGTAGACATTTTTCTTTAACCTAATAACCAAAAATTTCTGTAATTTGCAGGTTAAACTGTAGGGCCTTGCACTTCATTATACGAACTCATGCATAATAATCGTTTACGGAAAAACAGGCATAACTAAAAATAGTATCAACAAGAATTTTACGATCAAAAGGATCAAAATCTCCCTCTTTTCTGAATATATTAATAATATTATAAATATATTAAGAAATTTTTGGGTTCTATTTAATTGAAAAATCTGCAATAACGAGTTACAACATTTTTCCCACAAATGTCCAATACCTGGATACAATGTAAATGCACAGCAAGGATACTTTATACTGTACGTGTTAAGTGTGTATGTAGACATCTATATCTAAATGCATGCATGTATGTGTTTGTGCAAGTATTTAGTTTGTTAGTTATTTGTTTGTATCTCTTTTATATACTATTTCATCTGAATGACAAACTTTTGTTTGGTTTATCTATTTACATCTTTTGCTCTGAATCTCAGGACCAGAAAAAAAGTTGTTTTTTTTACTTTTATTTGAATTTTAAACATGAAGACATTTGCTAAAATTTAACATTCGAATTTAAAAAAAATATTAGGGCAGTTAAAAAACTGAAACAACAAATTTATTGAAGATGATTTTAAGAGGTTCGTTTGTCTTGATTGGAATCATTTTAGAAGGAACTTTTTGTAACGAGGCCGTTTTACATCAATCGAAGCGGGTGAGACAGAACTTCTTAAATACCATATTCAAAATTTGTGGCCTTTTGTTCCTTATAGGAACCACAGGATATAATAATAATAACTATAGGTAGACCTCGGATATTGCATACTTTTTTTATTTTTCATCAGATTGATACCAAAATGTGTATAACGACGTCTTATCGTTGAAATATGGGCATTTCCTGGGGTCACGAACGTACGTTCGTACGCTTTTGATGTACAAATAATATAGAAAAAAACACTTTTCCTATCCTTTTTTTTGATTCGATAGCATTTTGGTAGCTTTATGTTTAATGCAAAAGATGGATTTCATCGAGTTTAAGTTTTCATAATGATAGTTATAAACATGTGGTCACGTACGTACGCAAAATAGAAGTCAACTTTGGCTGACAGTAGTGAAATGTAAAAAATCTGCGAAATGGGACGGAATATTCAAACGTGATTAATTTATTTTAAAAGTGCCTTAATGTAGGTCTCTATCCAGTATTTACACAATAAAATATATCTATTGGTTTTTGGTTAATTGGCTTAAGTACCGGCCGCGAACGTACGGATCGTGCACGTACGATTTTTCCATATGTTTTAACCGTTAATTAACCGTTAATCAAACTTTTTTCGTTCTCCTTACACTTTTCTCTTCTTAATTGATTGTAATAGAGAGATTTTAAAGAAAGAGTGCAAATATAAGAAATATTTTGCATGTAAAATAATTAAATATAAAAATGTCTTTAGAACTAGTTTAAAAAGAAAATATTAAATTTTCCAGTTTCCAGCCCAATTTTCTCAAGAAAACAGCTCAGATATCATAGCATATTATATACCATTCTATTATAAAAACATAGACTTTTTTTACAATTATAAACAATAAAACACGATGATTATCGACATTTTATTTTTCCATTCTGGTTGACCATTCAGAGGAAATGGCCATATAACAAATTTAAGCCCGTATTGATAATATGCAAAATATATGCAGAAAATATGCACACAAATATACCAAATATATGCAAAAATTTATATGCAACATATTGAAAATTTATGCAGAATATGCAAACGAATTTCATCGAAAATTGAAATGCCAAAAATCATCAAATATTAGATAAATCTGATAGGAAAACGGCTTAACAGCCTTCCCGAAAAGTGCTTTAAAATTAATGAAAACAATATAATATGTACAACTTGTGAAATAAATGTGAAATTTAAATATTTAGGGTTATGCAAACCAATTCTCAAATTTTTTACGAATTTCAACAGTTCATCATTTTATGCAGATATAATGGAGGGAATAACAGATGTTAGATAATGCCATGTTTCCACGGTACGTGCTTCGCTCTCTATTCATGCTTCACACCCTAATCATGAACGAAGCAACCTGCTTCGCCATACAAAATTTTGAGAGCGAATCAGGTAGATTCATTTTGAATCTACTTGCGAAGCAGGAAAAATTCCTCTCTTCTCTAATATTTATCGCAAGTTTATCTGAACTAGCTGAATAAATCGTTTGTGTTAGCGTTGTCAACTCGGTGCGTTTTGTACCATTGTTGGTGCTTTTTTATACTTTTTATAATGATGAAAATATTAGCTTTATTAATTTGGAATAATTATTATAAATTTGTGATCTCTTTTTAAAAAGATCTAAACAGAATTTATTAAATGAATGTACGAAAATGTATCACCTTTTTTATTAAGTTTTTTTGGTATTTTTCTAAATATATTCAGGGATGGTCTGGAAATCGAAAAAACGCAAGTATTTTGAAGTTCTTTTTAATACACTCTTAATCCCATTTTTTATAATTTTCTTATAGAATTCTGTATAATAAGAGAAATATTTGTATTATATTGTATTGGAATTTCTTCTACTACAAAAATCTTTTTAAAAAAACGACTTTTAAATTCTTGCGTTTTCAAAGGCTGTTTTATTGTTATATTTTTAATATGAAAGTATTAAACTTCTGAAAACAAACATTATTTTTTAAATATTTTAATAAAAGGATAAATAGATAACTATTGTTAATTTTGAATCCGTACTATTAATCGTAGATCCCTTTTAAAAAAGTTTTGTATAGAATTTATGCAATTAAAAATAATTTGTTATCTAATACAAATGAACACAAGCAAATTTGTTTATTTTGTTTATGTTTTTTTTTCTTTTTTCTAAAAAAACCTGAACTGCAAAAGGCTGTTTTATTCTTATACAGTAGAATCGCGAAATGTTTCAGGGGTTGTATAGTTTTTCGAATTATTAACTTTTCTAAGCGGTATTTTATTCTAAAAAAATGCAATAATAAATAAAGATTTTTCCAAAATAACATACAAAATTTATTTAAATTACTTTAATATCAAAAAATTTCGGTACATGTAATGTTTTCCTGTGTGCTTTTTCCTATGTGTTTTCCATAGCGTCGAGAATTTTTTGGCATTTCATTTTTATTTTTGAGATGGCTACTTCAAAAGTACCACTTTCTGCTTAAAATCTAATCTGATTTGTGATGTTTTGCCCTGATTTGTTGACATTTTTTATTAATACGCTCAGAAAAGTGTTTGAAACTAAAACAAAATTTCAGATTTTTGTTTTTTTTTTTTTGTTTTAAATGTAAGTCAAACGAATGAGTTGTGCGCTCGTGTTCTAAAACAAGCAGTTACAGTTTAGGGCCAACCATAATAAACATAATCTTGCTTAACCTTCTGTCAAAAATTAACAAAAAGTCTCTAAAATGTATTTAAAAAAAAAAAAACAAAAACAAAAAAAAATATCATTTGATTCCTTATGGAATGTGCGATCGGTTTCGCACTTTGCTTAAGCAAATGTCAGTTTCGAAAAACTTAACAAAAATATGGTTCAATATGGTTTTACCCATATGATATACATGTATTCGAACAGTTGCTTAAGCCAACTTAAGCACATTATATTTCGGTCTTTTTAGAGCGGCACAGGGGCGCTAAAATTTGGTGAGATTAACTTTTTCGCGATTATACTGTATTTTTAATATTCAACTATTATGCAAAATTAATTCAATAAGCTTTTAAAATAAAAAAACAAAGTCTAAACTTGCTGCTTTTTTAAATTAAGTGCTTTTTCTCCATTTTGGCGCGTTTCAAAAATTCACAGTTACCAACGCTGATTTTTTTATTAAAGACAACTGTCAAATCGAAGCAAGTAGACAAGTCGTGTAAACACCATGATTCATTCGCATGATTCAGAGAGCGAAGCAGGTGATTCAAGTCGTCGTGGAAACATGGCATAACAAACAACATCTTAAATATACTCGTAGCATCATTGTCATAAAAATTGGTCATCGTTTATCGGTCAATTTAAGATTTTTTTATTCCATAATAAGAATCTCTTTATTCCACAATTATTTCTCTGAAAAAGGTGTTTTCAATTTTTTACTGGTTTAGGCGGTGAATGAAGTTATCGCAGATGTTTAGGCGGTGAATGACTGGGTTAGCTTACAGAATATTGTTTCAAATTTAAAAAATCAATACGGGGTTTTCCCAAAAAAATCAAAATTTTAATAATGCTGTTGAAACAAATGCCGTTTTTGGCACTTAGTATGGTGTATGACTTTGGCACACCTGCAAAATAATATCACATCCGATAACGTATTTTTTCGACAATGCATTTACTTTAGGTTGGTAAAGAAAAAAATTCTCAAAATTCTTGTTAAAGAAAAAAATTTTAGGTTCTGAAACACTCAACGCAGAATATACTATATCGTCATTTTAAATACAGGGTGGCTGATGAAAGCCTTTACCAAAATCAAACTTGATCTAAACGGCAACGTACACAAACAAAATTGCCGCTTGGTTCCTACCCAGAAATACTGAATGAGAGCGAATTGCATCCAATTGGCGTTGCAGTAGGGTGCGCAGTTTCTTCACGCTGTATTGTCGGAATATACTTCTTTGAACAAAACGGACACAGCGTTACGGTAACTGGAGATCGTAACTTGAGAATTTTCTGTCCGGAACTACGCCGAAAGAGAATTCCTTTAAACTCTGAGTAGTATCAACAAGATGATGCAACTGCACAAATAGCTTAACTGGTTATGGCCCAATAACGAACAAAATTTCCTTACAGGCTCATTTCAAGAAACTCAAACTTCCGTGGGCCTCTCAGGTCGCCTGACCTAAGGACGGGCATTTGAAGTCAATTAACTCTAAGACTAATTAAAGTATTTTTAATACAATTCAATGGGATTTCAAATGAAAAAAAGATTGAATAAATTGTATGCATTACAAAAAAAAGGTATTCCAGCTTCTTTATGTAGCAAAATTCGTGCAGAATTCATCAGCCACCCTGTATATTAAGTCGAGTTTCGAGAGTTTCCGAAAGCATAATTCCCTTAGAATCGAAGGGTCTGTCATTAGCAAAGTCAATGCAATTATTTAAGGAAGCTGAAAATATTATAATATTATTGAAAATATTAAAATATATCTATAACATAACTGCAGATTTTGGAATGGATTTAAAATTTTCAGCATATCTTCCTGAAGAAAGCTTTTCCGCTTACGAAATGATTTTTGGAGAGAAACGTCAAAGCTTCTTAATTAATAATTTAGAGAAAGCTATTGTTGTATAGTGTAACACCAATTATCTTGAATAATTTTTGAATCTATAAAATATCGTATGTACTAAGTATTATTTGCTCTATTTTAATATATGACAATAATTAATAAAATTTCCATATTTTCACAAAGCGAAAACACACGTTATAAAATTATCAACCAATGGTATTAAAATGATAACAAAGTGAGTGTTGTTAATACTTCGACAACATCTGTTGTTAAATTTTCAACAAACTGTTGTCAAATTGGTACCAAAGATGTTAAAAATATGATTGTTGTCATTATTCGCAGTTTATCGAAATAAGAAAGAGATTTTCTTTTTGAAGCAAATACAAATGTTGACCTTAATAAAAATCAATTCCTTATCGGCAACGACGATAAGGAATTAAATACTCCTTGTATCTTTAAATATGGAAGTAAATATACAATAATAGGAAATTTTTAGTTAATTTTAAAATTCCTTTATTTAAGATGCTAATTTGACATATAGAAGCTTGCGGTTTATAAATAAAGAAGATGTGAAGGAAGCTCTGCCATACTTAGGTCTCCGCGCTTAATTCAAAGAAAAGCTCATGAAAAAAAGCACAAGTATGTATGTATATTGTACTGCAATTTTGTTTTTGTAAAAAAATAATTTGCAATTTTTGTTTTTTTTTTTTGCTAAAAATGTAAATAAATAAATATATTTCAGACGTTTTTTTATTGCTTGGGTTCATAATGGATGATGCTTTACACAGAACAATGTGTTTTCGAGTTGAAAACTGAATGTTGTCAATAAACCAACAGTGTGCTATCAAAAATGAAAACAACTTGATGTCGGAATGACACCATTATGGTTAAAAAATATTAACATTTTGTTGTTACAAAATGACAACGAGGTGGTAAAAAATTTTTGATACCATTCGTTATTAACTTGAACACAAACCCACCTTCTAAATCGCTTTTATATTAATATTTTATTTGTTTAACATAAGAAATTTGTGCATATTATGCATATAAATTTTATATTGTATTTTAAATTTTATATTGTATTTTATTCAAATAAAAGAACTTATTTTGAGCACGAGGTTTTTTTAATTATTTTTATTTTATAATATTGCCGATATTTTCTTTTTCATTGAAAAACATTTTCTGGGCTATAATCAAGAAATTACAAGTAACAAAAATAAACAAACAAATGTATTAATACAAAATTCAAACGCGTATGTATATAAAAACAACAGAACTCTTACATTGAAAAAATTATTAAACAGAAAAAACTTAACTATTACCATGTTGTGTCAACATCGTCTAATTGTGAACTGAGCTTAAGCAAGAAAAAAAAATAAAAAGTTCTTTTATTTATGAATTAGAAACTGGGAATTATTTATTTTTCAAGTTACTTTATTATATTCAACATTTTTTATTTTTTTCCGAATTTATTCTATGAGTTAAATTTCAGTTATGTATTTAATAAAGTTTTTTGTAATAGTTCTATTCCTTCAATTCTGTTGGAATTACCTTATACACTACCAGAACATTCTTGTATCTTCTTGTTACACTTTACCTTAGCTATCCTTTGGATAGCAATGAAGTATTAGACGTATTAGACACCAGCAGAATGTAATGCATTTTCTGGCCCGCTACGGCCTTCGTCAGAATTCTTTGTGTCACACTGGATAGTGATACTTTATAAATTGAATGTATTTAACTCAACTATTTCTTTTTCAAGTTACTGTATTATATTCTACATTTTTTATTTTTTTTTTCGAATTTATGTCTAATAATTGTAAATTTTTCTGTACATACAATATACTTCATTGCTATCCAGAGGATAGCTAAGCTAAAATGTAACAGGAAGATACAAGATAATAGTCTGGTGGTGTATAAAGTAATTCCAAAAAATTGAAGGAAAAGAACTATTACAAAAAGCTTTATAAAATAATAACTGAAATTTAACTCATAGAATAAATTCGAAAAAAATGTTCTTTTATTTATATTATGCATACATTTTGCATATTTTGGTATATATTATGCATATGCAAAAGAAAAATATGCAAAAAAAAATATGCATATTGTTCTCAACTCTATTTGCAATGAAACGATACTTGGTGTCATCGGAATTGACCTATCTTAAACCTTTAAAAATATGCATATATGCAAAATCCGAGGTCTAATAATAACTATTTTCTAAAAAATTTTTAACTGGTCTTCCAACATGTTGCATATAACCGCTTCATATCTGGTCGAATATTCCGAGCGTTTGTTTTGTCAATTCTTGCTTTAAGCGAATAGGGTGGGCAATTACAGCACTGCTTGTGTCTCAAAAAAAAGTGCACTAGTATTTGAAATAAAGCGTTTATTTAGTAGAAAATAAACATCTGTATGAAACTTAATATTGATGTTCATGAAACTTTCATTATAATTTTGTATTCGCTTCGTTTGTATTCAATCAAATGAATAACTAAGAAATTAAAGCAACAAACACAAGAAATTTAAGAGACGAGTAAGATGCAGTTTTATGTTTGCTTAAACAAGAGAATATGAATACTAACAACTCTGAAACAAAACAACCACTGAATAAATGTCGAATAAGTTCATGGAAAAACACTTTTATTTTAAAGTCAGTATTGCCAGTTGAAAGAAATGAAGAATATTAGGAAAGATAAAAAAAAAGCAAAAATAACCACGAAGAGTAAAAGCAACAAGATAAGGAAGTATGTACATTAATATTAAAATGATAAAAATAATACAAATTTGACTTTGTTTTCAAAGTAAATTAATCTTGTTTAATGTAAATTTTTAAACTTCAAAAAAAAATTTCATTTAATTTTCAAAAACATTTTTAGCAATGTGTTTTGCTTGGAAGTACATAAAAAAGTTGTTAGGAAAAAAATTTAAATTTTATTTAAAAACTGCTTTACAAATTACATATTTTATTGTAAAGGTAACAAAAAAGAAAAAATTACATAAATTTACTAAGTGGCAACATTGCTATTGAGTATTTATATAAAAAAAAAAATGAGAGAGAGTGAAAACTGTAAAACAAAAGTCGTTTCATTCAACAAAGACTTTGTGTATGCCATATGAAAGGAAATGTGTTTGCTAGTAGTATGAATAAAACAACAGTTTGTTCAGTGGTCTGAAGTTTGCTTGAATACGAACTTCATTGAATAAACATTTCAGTATGTTCATGAATAAGTTATTCATGCAGCCCTTTAATAAAAAAGCACAAGTATTACAATAATGAGTACCTTTTGTAAAATATGGTTTTGAAAAAGCCCTTTTAGCTATAAAGAAATAATAATTATATCAAAACGGTACATTTTCTATTATGCAAAAAATATAATTAAGTAATAAGATTTTTTCTAAAAAATGGTTTTTTTTTAATTTTTTAAGGTTTAAAAATGGCAAATTCTTGCTATAATTTGTTAGTAAAAAAATTTTAAAGTTCTCTTTATAAAAATCCCGCCCTAATTTTTCATTTTACAATGGACACAAAGAATGGTACACAACCATTGGGACATTATTTTACTTACTAATGTTCATGTTGCAAGCAAAAAAAAAACAGAGCAAAAAAATGTGCAAAATAGTAATTTTTTATCATTTAGATTCTTTGCAACATTTTTTAACAAACTAAAACCATTAACTGACTGTTCATAATGACTTGCTAGTTTTGTTGTTGTTTTTTTTTTTTTGTTTTTTTTTGTTACTATATTCCACTTGTTACCCAGGGGGTTGTTTGCCTGCTTTACTCATGCATCGAGTACTACGAGTGCAAACTATTAATGTTCTAAAACTCGTGTATCAAAAAGCAAAAATCAAATGAGAACAAAAAGAGTAAAAAGAATTCAACTTACCAATAGGTGGTCTAAATATGCCAGCCGGCAAATAAAACGCCCGATGGTTTACTAAATTCTCAGCACATTTTTTGGTCATCGTGTAGGTGTTGGGCATTTCTCCGATCAAGCAGGGGCGAAACTTTTCTAAAGTTTCGTCGTCAAAGATGCGAAAAATCTAGAAATTTTTAAGGAATATTTAAGTATTTTTTTTTGTTTGTTTGTTGTTGTTGTATATGAGCAAATAGTACCTGCATTATTTTCTCATAGCCAATTTCATTTTCATAAACTTTTTCCTGAATTTTCTTCAGATTGCAATTACAGTATAAAGTTGAAATATGAACAAAGGACTAGAAGGATATTTAATTTATGTAATATTCATGTGTTTTCTACTTGTTTTTAAATTCACTTACTGCCTAGCCCACAATGTCGACAAGAACATTTCTTTCGTATATTTATATTGAAAACAAAAACAAATTTTAGTTTTTTATTATTGTTTTCAATATAAATATGCGAAAGAAATGTTCTTGTCGACATTGTGGGCCTGGCAGTTAATGTAAAATTTTGTAACCAAATTTAAAGCTATTTTATTGACAATCATGTTTTGGTGATTTTCAAAACTTTTCATACCTTTAACTTTTTCATTTCCATCGCTAAATCCAATATTTTTTTTGTTCCCAAAACATTGATGACGATGGCATCACCAATTTTTTCATTAAATTTCACAGAAGCAACAACGTTGAAAACAATCTGTAAAATAAAAAATAATAAAAAACAAAGAAAAATTACACGTCAGTGTCTAGTGAAAAATTGAAACCTGCATTCAATTAACTCATTGATAGACTGTACTAACAAATATTTGTATGAATTTACATTTTGACAAATATTTACATAAATATACATATTTGCTTTGTATGTATATACATACACATGTAAACGACTATATAGCTCAAATTTATGTTTTTTTTTACAGTAACATTTTATTTACATGAATTTACTTGTAACGAAACAATTTTTTGTATGTTTATTTTTTATAGGGTTTCTATCTGAGAAACAATTGAAGCGAAAATTAACTAAATAACGGAATGGTAACATTTTCGATGGGAGCAGAGAAAGACTCTTATAGTCACCAGTAGGCGTAGGAAAACGACTACAGAAGAACTAAAATATTCAGGTATGTGATAGAAATCGATTTTAAGAACAAACCGAACTAAAAATAAAAATTTCGGTTCCAGTATCTTAAAAAATTTATTTCTAATATATTTTTCTTTTATTTCGTGTCTTTAGTTTTCTTCATTATACCCTTCACCACAGGTGGAGAGGGGTATATAAGTTTGTCGCTCCGTTTGTTAGACCCCTTTCAGACTCGGCAAGTTAGTTGCGCAAGCAGTGTTGCCACAATTCTTAGAGATAAATCATAAAAAAAAAAATTATTTTTCATCAAAAATTCTGCAAAATCTGCGTCAGGATCAGGAAAATCTTCAAAACAACCATTTAGTACATTTTCTATGTAGTTTATTTAGAAAGCGATAAAACAATTTATTTGAAAATATTGTAATACGATTTTTAATTAATCCTCTTATTTAAGCTTCAGGTCTTAAAGGTCGAATAAGAGTCAATTAATAATTGTAATACGATATTAATATATTTTTTATTTAAACAAAACGAAAACAGATTGCACATTATAGTGGCTCATAAAAGTAATTCTTTTTTTATTACAAAATTGTATCCTTAAGGCGCACACGGGGGACAAAGGCAGTGATTTCACGGATTAATTACAACAAATGTTCAAGCACCGTGAAAACTAATGCCCAATTTTCAGGATAGTATTTAAATCTATATTATGTTAATTTTCATATAAACTTAAATCGTATTTAAATACAGATTGATTTTTTGAGTTTTATTTGAAAAGTCTTATTTAATTAAGACAAAAGTATGGTAGCACTACTAAATACAAAAATATATCACAAAAAAAGTGTAGCTCTTTACAAGGTGGTCTCAAAAAACAGCTGGTTGTTATTGCTTTGCCTGTTTTTGTTGTAATGTTGTGATTTTGAGCTCACCTTGCTAAGATAATCCAATGGAAAATTAAGTTGAACTTAAATGTACCACATCAGTAAATTAAGTTTCATTTAAGTGTTTAGTGAAAAAGAGAATTTGGTATTTAAAATGATTTTAAACATAAATGGATTTTAATGTCAATCCTGAAAATTGGCCATCAAATATGTTACGGTGCTTTTGTACTGACGCGTTGAAATTAAACATTGTAACAAAATATTTAAAAAAATTTGTCTAAAAGCTAAATTTTTTTTCGTAAATAAATCCGATTTACCAAAAGTCAATTCAAAAAGTAATTAATATAACCATGCAACCATCAAGCTCGGGTGTTTATTCAAATGTCTAGCTTAAACTTGTAAAAAAATTATTTGTGGAAATGCTTTTATTTTTTAAGTTTATATGGGAAATGCAAAAAAAAAATTAATTTTCTAAATTTAAGTGGACATAAAGTTATTAACCCTAGGATTACCGTCTTGGTCTGGCCAGATCAAATTTGTGTTTTGCTTGCAATATTTTTCGAATATAACAAAAAAATCAAAAAAACAGGGACATGAATTCTATAAATGATATGTGATGAATCGAATGAAACTTGTTTGGATTCTATTGGAGCAAATAAGAAGGGTGAAATTCCATTTTTATGTAAAAGTCTATGAAATTACCCTCTTGGCCTGGCCAGACCAAATTTTTGTTTTTGTTTGAAATTTCCTTCAAAAAGGAAAGAATATTCAAAAAACAGAAACGTAAATTCTATAAATGATATCTTCTGAATCGAATGAATCAAGTTTGAATCAAATCAGAACACTACGGCCAAAACTCGTTTCAGCTGTGGTAGATGTTAAAACGAAATGTTAGAAATTAAGGACCTCATTTTGGATGACTTGAACGTGGAATAAAATAATGAATTAATAAAATTGTTGAATAAATTCGTATAATATACATTTATAAGCATACGATCAATAAAAAATATATTTGTCGTAGTACTGGCTGTTTATGTGTTTGTTATAAAACGGCAAGCGTGGACTCTTATGTCAAGCTTGGGTGGAATCAACTGTCACGGCTGAAAAAATAGATCAGAAATAAAAAGCAAGCAAGAGTGACGAGTTGGGACTGCCTCGTTTAATTCTTAAAAAACAAATAAATAATATACCAAATCAATTTAAATAATTTGAAGTTTGATTTAAAACAATAAAATCAATTAAAATGGATGAAATCCCGACATCAGAAGTGGGATATACTCAAAACAGCCTACAAAATCCAAAGCTCCCGGCTCAGAAGAAGAAAAATGGCGAACAATGTTTGAGCAACAAAATCGTAACTTTTTAGCTCTTGTGGAAGCGCTCAAACCATCCTCCAGCGTTGATACGCATTAACCGGAATTTAACCCAGATGATGGAAATGCTGACGCTCGTGCCTGGTTGTCAATGGCAAACATGTGCGTCTCGGATCAGTTACCAAAACCATCCTTGATGAATATTCTTGGTCGGGCTCTGAAAGGACAAGCATCTATCTGGCTGGCTCAAGTATCCTATCCGGGAATGACCTGGGCAGAATTCAAGGATCTTTTTTGGATCGCTTTGATTGTCCGGAAACCTCGGCTGCCGACCTAAAGATGGGGAAAGTTTACCCGCATATGCTGCCACTCTGATGACGTCTTTGATGGCTAAATGGAAGAATTTGTCTGTTGTTTGTCGCATGTCCTTTACGGCTGATATTGGTACAAGGAATCTGATACAAAGAGAACTAAAGGCTATGTCGTTTGTGAAGAGAAAAGTTACAACAGAAAATTATGTCAGCGGTCACGATGCAAAAAGGAACAAGGTATCAGCGTCATTGCAAGGCATTAAATGTTTTAACTGTGGCCAACAAAGAAATAAGGCGGTACAATGCAGGTCAAAAAGAAGAGACTCGAATGCTTTGAATTGGATGGACAACAAGGATTTAAAAAACTCAACGAAGCCAGTAACATGTTTCAACTGTCAAGAGACTGGTCACTACACATCAAGTTGCCCCAAGATTGTACGCAAAAGGTTTGGTGAAAGCGATGAGATTGCCGCAAGGAACCGACGGGTGGAGCTATGTACTGTTGGTGTACCTGCTGTAACCTTAAATCATTCCGGTGAGAAATTCGGTTTTGTTTTTGATTCAGGCTCCGAATGTTCTCTCATTCAGGAGTCTATAAGTGGTAAATTTCGGGGTAAACGTTGTTCTAAGGTAGTGACAATGACAGGAATTGGACAAACAAGTGTTAATAGTACTTTTCAAATTTTATCGGTGATTGTATTGCTGGATAGAAGCAATGGTGTGAATTGGAAATTAATATCACCGGATAGAGGTGGTATTAATTGTTTGTGCCGGATGGAGGCACTGTAGAATCACTGGATGGAAGTGATTGTTGAGATTAGTAATCGGATAGAGGTTGCTGTTTTTATAATGTCACTGGATATAAGTGATATTGTTTATGGGTAATTGGGGACAAATTACTAAACTGAACGATGTGAATTATTTTTATCGATTAAATGGTTGTTTTGCTGTTTTATAAAATGTATTTTATGCATATGGATGTGATAGTTGGCTTTGGATAAAGAACCGACTCACAGAATATGACTGTTATTGATTTGTTTTATAATTTACAATCGTAATGAATATTTGATAAGAAAATGATGTTATGTTACTGAAAGCTTTATTTTGGTCAGAATTGGTCGAGTGATAAAGTTAGATGCTGTATGGGATTTTGTTTTTCGTTTCAGATGAATTGCACGAGGACGTGCAAATTGACAGGATGGCCGTGTCGTAGTACTGGCTGTTTATGTGTTTGTTATAAAACGGCAAGCGTGGACTCTTATGTCAAGCTTGGGTGGAATCAACTGTCACGGCTGAAAAAATAGATCAGAAATAAAAAGCAAGCAAGAGTGACGAGTTGGGACTGCCTCGTTTAATTCTTAAAAAACAAATAAATAATATACCAAATCAATTTAAATAATTTGAAGTTTGATTTAAAACAATAAAATCAATTAAAATGGATGAAATCCCGACATATTTATTTACTCTCTATATAGTTGGGGGTTTTAGCTGTTATAATTGTGTTCTGGCCAGACCAAGAGGATAACTAAGTGGTAAAAAGTTTCCGAGAATTCTAACCCTAGAATTAGGCTCAATTAAGTAGAGAATTTAACTTTATTTTAAAGGTTGAATAAATCAGCGTTGTGTTAGAAAAAATTAGGATACGCATCGGTGCGCAGCACGTGTTGTGTTACGAGCAAAAAAGCGCTAACCGACTTCTGCTATAATTTTTATTAGAAATGTGCAAATGTCGTGATTTCTTACGCGTGAGTCACACATGATTCACGCGTGACCGTGATTAAATTTATATATTATAATTTATATATTTTAAATGTTGTTTTGTATATTTCAATGCAATATGTTAGCATACTGCAGGAACAAGCTCGAGCGTTGTTTTTTTTTTATATTTTGAAAAATTTTAATTGTAAAACCATAAATGAAAAAATTACTAATTTTAAAAGAAGAACTAAAGTAACGCACTGGTTAATCGGAGGGCAACTCTCAAGTTTTCAATAATACGTTTAACGGTTTTTAGCAGGAGTGTGCGTGAATAAAAAATTCATGTTTATTATTTTATTAACCATTTTTTTGCATGGGAGCTACCCGTCTCCTCGCTCTTATACCACCAAAGTTTTGTTGGAACATGAAGTTTGTTTTAAGAGTTACGCACATCAAATTAAGTATTCCACACTATTGTAATTCTTCAGATATAAGAAAAAAAAACAAATTTTTTTGTATGGGGGCTACCCGTATCCCCCCTCTTATACCTCCAAAGTTTTGTTAGAACATGGAGTTTTATCGAAGAGTTACCCCCATCAAATTTAGTGTGCCTCACTATTGTAGCTGAGGAGCTATAAATTAATCCTCGAAAAAGGGCTTTTGGCCCCAGTGTGAGGCGTACGTATATTATTATTATTATTATTATTATTTTGTTTTTTAAGGAAAAGCAAAACATATTAAATTGAGTACTTATTAGTTTTTGGATAGTTTTAAAATTTTATGGATGGATGAAATTTGTTTAAATACATCAAATCAATAAAAAATCATTCCGACTTTATTTTCTTTCGGATTTGTAGATATTTTTACATTTCAAATATCTATCCAAATTGAAATCCAAATGTAATTTAAAACAACATATTAAAAATTAATTTTTGTCATGTTATTTAAACTATCAAAAGTCTTAATGAAAATTTACAAGAGTTCAAATATTGCAATGGTTAAAGATCTTTTTACATAAGTACGTATGAATCTGGCGTTATTTATGTGTCAAAACAATGCGAATTTTAAAAATTATGTAATATTTTATGAATTAATTCATAGTAATGAATCAATTTCCAAAGGGTTCGACGTCATAGTTGAACTATTTATTTTATTATTTATGCCCCTCTTTATATCAACACTTATGCGTATTTCCGATGTGCGAAAGAATTCTTTCTTTCGTACAAATACATTTAAAACAAAATAAAGTTTTTAGAATTTGTTTTACATGTAGTTGTTCGAAAGAAAGAATTCTTTCGCACATCGGAAATAGGCCATTTACTAACACGCATTATTACACATATTTTGTTTAGTGTTTTCTTCCATTAATGGTGGATATTTTTCGCTTATCAATGCAAGAAGTGAAAATAGTAGAAACATAAGTGACAATGTAAAGAAGTTTCCACCAAGCTAAAAAATCCCGAAATTTTAAGCCAAAAATCTTCAAATCAGCATTTGGATAATTTTGGGTAAATCTGCACTTCTGGCATCACTTTGCGCAAGTCACTTGCCGAGTACGACAAAGTCTGTACTCAATTTTTCCCATTAACCCGACCTTAGCGCTGACATCTACAAACCAAGAGTTGCGCAAGAGACTTGCCGATTCTGAAAGGAATTCAATTTCTACATATAAATTTTACTACACAAACAATTGCCCGTCATTTGAAAACAGCAGATTAATAGTTGTGTTCAACAAGATCTCGCGCAAGTTCGGGCTAATGAGAGTAAAAAATTACTCTCTTAATTTGCTAAAGTTACCTAAAATTGTTTGAACGCAACAAACCATTTTTTAAATACTGATGATCTTACTTTTTAAGTTAAGATCTATTTTAGTGAACAAAACATTTGTATCATTGTAATTTTTAACATTTTATTTTTTTATATTTAAGAACAACAATATGTATGCACATTTTATTTACATCAATTGTAAATACCCCCTTAACTTTTTCATTAAGACCTTCCATTTTGCTTTTTAATATATTTTTTTTAATAAAAATTAACCTTTTTAACTTGCAAATTTTCTGATAAATTTATCGGTAAACAGAAAACATCTGTGGTGCGATCTATTAACTTTTAACGTTCCGACAATCGTAATTTTTGTCGTCATATATATTCGCTTGCAGTAACGATAGTGTGATTCTGTAATATATTTTTAACGATTGTAAACAGCTGTAGTTTTTGTAACATCTCTGTCTACAAAATGTTAAAATAAACAAAAAGCACAAAAGAGAATAAAGAAAAAACGAATGAAATTGTGCTTAGTTTACTGTTTTTATATTTTATTTTGTGAATTTTACATTTATAATTTTGTTTTTGTTCATAATTTGCTTTTTTTGTACATTTTGATTTTTGTTCATACATATGCATATGTATGTATATATGTAGTATGTGTGTAAGAAGTCGGGCCTCAGCAACTTTAGCATAAAATACACTTTATCGATTAAATAAATACAAGGTAAATTATTGTCGCTAGCATAACGAAAAAAAAACTGCTTTAAATAACAGCTGATTTTTAATTGACAGCAAATATCGTTAAAAATGTTACTGAATAGCATATTCGATAAAATCTCGTTATATTTATTTTAACGATACGATTATCGTAAAAAAAGTTAGTGAATCGCACTACTGATTGTTTAATTCTTGTTCGAAATTACACAAAGAAAGAGTTCGTGCAAATTTGTAGAGGAAATGAAAATAATTACTCCCTCAATTACTCTGTTAATTGCACAAATCACGATGGGTAGTGCAAACTGTGCAAACGATGCAGATGTGTGCAAAAATACACACATTTGGACAACACAACAACAACATGTACGTATTTGCAATTTGCTTCATTTTATTTCGTTTGCACTAAAAACAACCTTGAGCAAAGATGGTAGTGTATATTTGCTCAATTGCAAATAAAAGCAAACAACAACTTTTGACATACGGACCGCCATATTTTTTTTTTATTTTTAAAAGAGAAAATTATTTTTCACTGGTTTTAGGCATTCTTATTTGTTTAAAAAATTAAGTTTAATACCCATTAGAGATGAGCGATCCCGTGATTTTTAAAGATCATCGTGATTAGTGAATGTGATTTAAAAATCACTGCTCCTTTAAACTGTGATTGTGATCACGGCTTATCAGTTTTCTGTTCTTTTATAGCAATTGCGGCCAAGCTATATGTACAATGCGCGAGCTTTTGCAAGAGCTTTTGTAAGCACTTTACAAAGAAACAACAACAAATTGTAAGAGCTTTCAAATCTGTTTACTTTCATATACATACATAGAACAAATAAATTTTGGCATAAAAAAATTCTAATAAGATAGAAAAGAGAATGAAAGGAACAGCAATATCATTCGACATTTCATTCAAAAAACGCTATTACCCACACAAACAGTGAAATATCATAAATTTGTATATGTAACAAAATACAAAAAGAACGACTTAGTACCTTAGTACCTGTTACTTGACAAATTTGGTCACAACTGTGATTCGTGATTTTTCAGTAACAGTGATTAAATCACAGGTACAGAAATATCGCTCATCTCTAATACCCATACTTGTTCATAATTGTAAATAAATTAAGATTTTTGACAACTTCATTAAATCATTAAATGCACTGCAAATTTACAAAGTGCAAATTTGCACAATGACCATCGTGATTACCCTTATTGTTATCTGGAACGCTTTTGGGTAACTTTGTGCAAGTTCGAACTGTTTCGTTATGCATGTGGGGCAAAGCTAATAATTTGCAAAGAACTGCTTATAAAAAATGGAAAACTGCTCAACCGATTGTGATGGAAACCCCTAAAATGTGTATACCACTTTAGATTGAATACTCAAATAATGTTTGCATAAATATACATATCTCTAAATATTTTTTAAATTTACGTTCTTAAATGCATCAAGTTGCACCTGAATCTGTTAAATAAATTTTAAAACAAATTCGCCGTATTTAAAACTTTAAACGATCTCCAGGGTCAAGAAGAATGAAAATTGTCTTAAATTAATAAAATAAATGAAATTTTATTTAATTAAGAGGGTGTATCTTTAAGTCCTATAGAACTTGAAATTGTAAAAATTTACGAAAAAATTTAATATTTATCAAAAAGTTTTTTTTTTATTCAAAAGTTTTTGACTAAGCGCCTCATGGGTATTCCATTTTGGGTTACTTTTTGGAGCATGGCTGTCCGTTTTTCACGAATATCACGAACAATGTAGGTCTCCAAAGCGCCATTTGTTGCGTTTATTTATATAAGTTAACATAAAGCAGTGACTTCACGTAGACCCACAGTAAATAATCAAAGGGTGTCAAATTGCACGACCTTGGAGGCCAATTGACATGTCCATTTTACGAAAGCAAGTTATCGACAAACTTTGATTTCAAAAATTCGATGGTTTCGGTCGCCGTATTGGCCTGGCGTCATTCTGTTGAAACCACATCTTGCCCGGATTAAAGTCATTCATATTGTCAAAGAAAAAAATTATTGATCATGGTGCGGTTACGTTCACGGTAACCGTAACGCAAGTTCCGAATACATTTGTGAAAAAAAAGTCCGATGATACTACCACCGTATAAATCGAATCAAGCGGTGAATTTTCTGAATGTAGTGGATTCTGTAGGGTCTGTGGTGGTAATTTTGTTCATTAAAAACCCGTTTAGATAAACGATTATGTGCGGCATAGAAATCATAGAGTTAGTCTGTGTAACTTGATAGCGTTGCTTTTTTCTGAACGTAATGGAGTCTAAAAGCTCTGTTGTGGATTTATCTCACTCTATATGCGGTAATTTTGTTTATTAAAAACCAATTAAGCCACAAATGAGCATCATCACCGAACATAATTTCGCGATGAAACATTGCGCGGTTCGATGACTGTTTTTTAAAGAAAATTATAATGTATCCATTCTTGGCCCTTGAGTAATTGTGAGTCTATTTAGCAATGTATGTCTGTCTGTTCGTCCATCCATCTGCTTAAATCACTCTCGCTTTCCGCTACCGGGGTGCCCCGGTAGGCTAGCTGGTAGTGAGCTAGTCTATCAGTACCGGGGTTGCGGGTTCGATTCCCGCCAGAGACTCTGGTCTCCTGCAGACAAGCAAAAAGCTTCGCGGGATTTAGTGTAGGAATAAAAAAAAAAAAAAAAAAAAAGACAGCTCAGGATTAAAATCCAGCACACTCTTTTTAGTAAAAAAAATAGTTATGATCCGAAATATGGAACAACCACCGTTGATTGATACTTTATTGTCACAAGCACTTAAATATATTGCCTGCGGAATGCACCGATAGTTTTTATATTTTGTGCAATTTCTTTTTATATGACTAAACATTCATATTCCTTTTACACAATAAAAGCCCCACTCTAGACAAGCAGTTAACTACCACTAAGCCGTGACAAATAAGGTTTTTTTGGCAGTTTCCGAATGCGATAGTTTCATAAAAGTAAAAAATATACCGTAAAATTTCATAGTTAAGCAGATACCCGTTCCCCGAATACATTTTGGAAGGCCCAAACCCGTAAATCTAGAAGTTCCTTCTCTGGAGCAAAGTTACCGTTGCGTAACTTTAGTTGCAATTTGCAATATTTTTGCCGCTCTTAGACTTTTTGTGTGACTTTTTTAAACTCGTCTAATTTTGCACATTTTTCCAACTTTGTGCAACTTTCCCCCCTTCTTTTCATACTCTGCATAATCTATATATAAAAAAAGAAGTGTCCACTTTGATGTCACCACTAACTGAGGCAACGGGTCAACCGATTTCAACCAAAATTTCAGGGTACGTTGGGTATGGGCTGAAGATGGTTTATGAGAAATGAGCAAAGTTGGCACGAAATCAGTCTAGTGATTCCGGAGATATGGCATTTAGAATTTCCAATTTATTCCCATACATATATCCCATACATATATCGCTTGAAAAGTTACCAACCATGTATCGTAATGTCTTATGTGTACAATGACATTCGGTCTTTCTAATTGGAGTGTTGAGCTGAATCTTTTCAGTCGTTGTTGCAATGGTCGTTTTATTTGTGCACTGACCATTCGATTTTTCACTTGCTGTACACCCGTATTGTATCATAGGTATGTGTTATTGTTGTTGTTGCTGTTAGAAAGGTACTTTTATGCAAATCATAAAATTTTTGACTTACTAATGACATTCGGTCTCGCTTTTTGGAACGTTTAGCTGGCCACATGCTTTTGCACCTCTCGCTCGAATTTATTTCATTCATACCAATACTCATTGTCAAAAATGAATTTCTTTTTTAATGAAAAAGGAGAAGTGGTTTCACGTCCATTGAAGTCATACGTATGCGTTATTGCTGCTGTTACTTTAGTGCTTTTATTTAAATCATTACATATTTGATTTTTTTCATTTTAAAAGTAATGCCACGAGCTGTTCGATCAAATAAAGGTCGGCTTGCACGTCGTACCAATTATAGATTACTTCAAAGGCGATCACAAACTGAATACCAACAATCATCAAAACCAAACCAGGTCCAATGACATGATACAAATCTGTTGATACCGCAATAAATCAAGTGACGCAGTCAATTACCCAGTTCAAATTTTGAATTCATTGAAACCGCCTGGTATGCCACCGCATTGTTTGACTTTAAAGGTCGGCTCATCTATTATTTACTGTGGAATTGAAATGCGCCTAAACTGTGTAATGGCACGAGACTTTCAGTATCAAAATTGATGCCCAATTTGATTGAAGCCACAATATTGACTGGCAAAGCGAAAAGCGAAATGGTGCTTATATCGCGTATACCACTAACGCCAACATACACGCCATTTCAATTCAAGCGCTTGCAATTCGCAGTGCGTCTATCATTTGCCATGTCTATCAACGGGGCGCAAGGACAAAGTTTCAAATATGAGGATTGAATTTAAAGGAGCAGTGCCTCTCTCATGGGCAGATATACGCGGCCTGTTCAAGAGTTGGCTTAACAAATGCTTTGTTTATTCATGCTCCAGATGGAAAAACGAAGAAAGTTGTGTATCCAAATGTATTACATTAAGAATTAAAATAAGATATAAAAAAGCTGTAATATGAATCGGAATGTTTATTTTCATGCAAAAAAAGAATCAATAAAAAAGTCATCAATATTTTTTCAAAGGATTTTTTATGAATTAAAAATAAAAAAATTTAAATTTTTGTGTTTTTTTCTTCATACATTTATTTATAACTGCGAAACTGTTGCTTATGTAGCGAAACGATGTCTGAACAGTGGCGGACTAGTGGTTCTCGAGTTATGACAATGAAAAGAGCCTTAAACGTGACAAATTCCCCTGTACGATACTTAATAACTTTAAATTAATTTCTAAATTATTATTTGATGTACCTTGACCAAACTAATGCTGTAGAAGTTCTTCTTTTTGGGTCTACTTTCATAAACAATTATCAGAATTGAGTCCCTAAATCATGTGCTGTACTGTGTAGGTAACTAAACGAACGAGTTAAAGGCAAAACAACGATTCCTCTTCAACCACCTTGAATGCAAAACAATGTTTGCCGGGTCAGCTAGTTACACATATATCCTTCGTGCAGAGATTCTGTTTCAAAATTAGGAGTAATGAAAAATAAATTAACCAACAGATTAGAAGTAAATACTTGCGAGTCCATGCTTTTCGCTCTAAATTGGCTAGATACCGAACTAGAAGCTTGGACGCAAATACAGAGACGAAGTTACAAAAAAATAAAAAGTAAAATTTATATAGAGTTTAAGTATATCGCCATCTTAAATGCGAACGGACGTAACTATATAAAAATTTAGTTTTTATTTGATTTTTGTTCGTTTTATTAAAAAACGTGTTCTTTTTTTAGAAATTGTGTTCTTATTTTAGAATTTAGATTATTCACTAATATGAAGGATAAAATAAATAAGTTGGAAATGTCAAATGTTGTTTATAAAATACCTTGTAAGGGAAATCTTAATGGACAATGCAATAAAGTGTATATTGGTACAACAAAAAATAAACTTAAAACTAGGATAGCAGGACATAAGTCAGATCAAAAATATAGGAATATTTCATCACAGCTTTATCAACCCATTGTGCAAGTTTAAACCATTATCCTGATTTTGAAAATATATCAGTTTTAAACACGAAAAATAATTAAAAGCGTAGATTTATGTTAGAAATGTTGCAAATTATTTAGATTCCAACAATATCCAGAATTCATTTTAAGTCAGATACTGAAAATGTAGCCCAAAATTATAGACATTTAATTTACAGAAATAGAAACGGAAATTAATAATTTATTTGAACTGTAATAGATTAGGTTTAAATTGGAAAACCTTTTTGTATTTTATTGAATATATGACATTTTGTTGAATTTGTTAAATATGTTAAATTTATTAAAAATTTATTATCAAAGTTGTTTGTGGGAATACAATTATTTATTAAAAGATTTTGTTTGTTGTGCTTAATTCCCTTTTTAAATAATTGATAAAAAATACTGAAATTTATTGTTGGAGGATAAGCTGCTCCTATGCGCATTTCACTGGTTGCTTAGGCCAGATCATCAGGAAACGTTCTCCTAAATTATTTTAGAAAAGCCAAAGCTATCAGCAAACAAAACTACAGAGGGAATGAGAATTACCTACAAACACTCAAAAAGTCTTCTTTGCAACGATATCAAAGCTTAAACAAAATATTTTGTTTTTGGCAAATTGTTTTTATTTTGATTTCTTGCGAAAACAATAAAAGCACTTTGTTTTTGTTTTTAATATGTTTTTTCTTTACCCACTTACAACTACAATTAATGTTGGGAGAATTCCAAATAATTATAGCGGGAAATGTAAGAAAAGATAAAACTCATCACTGATTTATTGTTTGGTATTTTGTTTAAGCTTTGATATCGTTGCAAACAAGACTTTCTGAGTGTTTGTAGGTAATTCTCATTCCCTCTGTAGTTTTGTTTGATGATAGCTTTGGCTTTTCTAAAATTATTTAGGAGAACGTTTCCTGATGATCTGGCCTAAGCAACCAGTGAAATGCGCATAGGAGCAGCTTATCCTCCAACAATAAATTTCAGTATTTTTGATCAATTATTTAAAAAGGGAATTAAGCACAACAAACAAAATCTTTTATTAAAAATTGTAAATTTTTTGTCAAATATTAAAGAAAAAATCCCTGAAGAAGGCACACAACGGAGTGCCGAAATATTGGATTAAATAAATTTATTATTTTTTATAAAAAAAGAAATAAGACCTCAAGCTTAAATAAGGGGTTTATATGTATACTTTAATGTTCTTAATTTTTAAATTTGATCTCAACAAAGCAATCACGCTATTAAAAACACACCTTTGCTGTCAAACTGTTTTAAATATGTACAATCTACTTACCGCAACCTCATTGCACAGCAGCTCACGATCTGTGGGAGCAATATCCAGATCAATGGCACTAAAATTGGCACGTATGGGGTAAACCTTATCGAACAGTTGATTATTTTCAGCACGTATCGTATCGAATATCTATGAAAAGTCCAAAGTATAATATAATTCCACTAACACACGCACGTGCTTAAACATTTCTATGTATAAATGTTAGTGTGCAAGACTTATTTTTGTTTGTTTACAAACTACTTGGTCGACAGGACGTTACAAAATTTAGTAGCAGCAACAGGCAAATGTGGGGGTGGTTATTTAAAGGCACAAACATATAAGCACACACACACACACTTAATACTATACATACTTCTGCATAGAAGGCACTTACTGATTCATTAAAATACAGCTCCAATCGTTGTTCGACAGTCATGTTGTTCTTGCAGCGTATTAACATGTAAATTTTACGCACTTCAAAGGAACGCAATAGTTTTTGAATTAATACCTTGCCAACGAAACCCGTACCACCCGTGATCAATATGGTGGCGTCTTTATAAAAGTCCTTGATTGGAGTTTTGCTTTCGATATTTGCATTCATGTTAATGCACTTATTGTTGTTGCTAGAATGTTTGATGGCATCATTATTAACAGTCTGGACGTTGTTGCTGTTGCTAGAATGCATAAGTCTGTCGTTGGCATCATCACTTGTGCCATCAATGATGACATTTTGCTGGCTATTTCGGTTACACATTCTATCACCTACATTCACAGAACTTATGCTCACACTACTACTTCCGACAGCCCCGTCACAATCTTCATATTCGTTTGAGTTGGAGTTTGACTGAATAGAGGTTTTACGTGGTAAAATTGGCGACACTGAGGTTGTCGATGGCATTAAGGAGGGGTATGATTTGTGATGCAATTTATCGTTACTGAACTCATCAACTAAAGTTGAACGATTCAATTGTTAAATGGTTTGATATAAAAAGATGCAGCACGTTTAAATATTTACCATTATCGAAATTTAAATCGTCCATTTTATTTTGTATATAAAAAAAAACTAAAAAAATTAAATACCTTGGCTAGTAAATTAAACCACTCAGTACAAACTTTCCTTTTTAAATGACCAAGAACTAAAAAAAATTTGCTTTATTAATAATTTTCTTTTATTTTTTTAGTTTAGACATGAAAATCGAAACATGTGTCCTTAAACTTATCCACACACAAACATATATACAAATACCCAACCAATCAATCATTCGATTCGATAAATTAATCAATAAACAACAGTTTGATTTCTTGCAAGTAATTCCCACAATTCAAAACGTGAAGGAATGAATGAATGAAATGATGTGCTGCCGAACGTAAAAAAGCAAAGTTGTTGCATGCATGTGGAAGGAAAAATGTTTGTGTGTCACGCACACTTAAAAACCTCATTTCATACATACTAGGGTATTCATTCGGTAAACCGTCAATTGGTTAACCGATTAATTACTACTCGATTAACTGATTGATCGGTTAATTTAAATTGGTCTATTTTCGATTAACGATTCAGCCAGTTAATTTCAGTCGATTATGCGATTAATTAATTTTTGTAGTATTATAACACATTTATTGTGTTCTTTATTATCTGTTTCGTCTCATCAGTGTTGCCACTTTGAGGGTAATTACCCGCATTAGGTGCAATTTTTACTTTCGTGGTTAATTTCTTACACAGGGTCTCCACCTGAGATAATATCTGATATAATATCTGAGAGAACGTCGACAGAATGAGAGAACAAATTTCCTTATGTTAATCTTAAAATTAAACAAGGGGAACACGTATCATATAAGATTTCATAATCTACCGATTCTCATACAGTAAACTTGTATCGTTTTTATTATTTTTTATTCTTTTTTTTAGTTTTTTGATTCTTTAGTTTAAAATATTGTATTTTTTTAACACTTTTCACAAGATTGGCACTATTTACATTAATAAATTTCACATTTTAAGAATGGTGGCTTATTAGTGTTTTATATTTGTGTATGTATGTGTATTTTTGACAGCTCATCTTATAAGATAATTGTTATAAGATTTCTTATAACAACTGTCTCATAATATTTATTATAATATTAATACTAACACTATTTGAGAGTCCACACGTAAGATAATACTCTCTGCGATTGAATTTGACGTTTGCTGATATAAAAATCTTATATATTATCTCAGGTGGAGACCCTATGTTATAGGTGTTGATCAGCTGTAATTTTAATAATTTTGTTAAAAAAAAAATAATGTAGAGATTTTATTTCAGAGAAAAAACTTATACCATATAAAATATTGTTGATCCAAAACAAATGCATAGTCTTCTCAAGCAACGTCACGGTTCTTATTAAGAAAATATTTCCAGCGTTAAATATAGATTTTTAAAAGCTTAATAATGAATGGCACCAGACGGAATCTTAGATTTCGATATATATGAGCTTCATAGTGATAAAGAGCCCGAAGTTAATTGAAAAAAGATATTCAAACGAAAAGATATGTTTCCCTTATTCCAAAAAATAATACTTTTATTTAATATTGCGACTTCCAAATGCTTTAGTTGGGAGAATATTTAGGGCACATAACAGTTGTAAAACTGATTTAAGAAACAGAATGTTGTCTGAAACCATAGAGGATGTTTCTTAAAGCCCACAAAACTGTTAAAAATAGCGCAACAAATTGAATTTTTTTAAAAAGATCAATACATTTTCGGGCGAATGGATACCACTGCGGCTGTTTTTGACGAAACGAATTCTGGACGTGCAATTTTGGGCCAATTTTTCGAAAACTTAAGGCTGTATGTCAAGACTTACACGAACAATATTGGCTTCCAAGGCGACAATTGTTGCTGGCTTATCAGCATAAACAAGTGACTTCACGTAGCCCCACAGGAAAAAATCGAGAGGTGTCAAATCAATTCGCATAATATTGGGGGCTAATTCACAGGACCTTTTCTCGAAACGGTGTATTTTTCTGGGTGTAATGGATTCTGTTGTTGATTGGTTTCACTCCATATGCGGCAGTCGTAAATAAACCTGTTCAGATGGGTGATTATGCTATAAAAATCATAAAGTCGCCTTTACGTTGAGCGAATCGATAACTGTTTTTTAAAGTAAATTTGCATAATTTGGTAGCGTTTTTACAAAATCAACCGTTAATTTTATTGCAGGTGTAATTTTATTTAAATGGGATAATTTTTCTTCGTCTCAAGTGTAATTTTGAATTTTGCTGGTGGTAACACTGCGTCTCATATTCAAAAGGTGTGTGTTTAGAAAATAAGTTTCATACAAACAAAGGGGTTTAGTGATCTTCATTTAAAAATATATGCTGACAACAGGTTTTTTTCACGTACTTTTTATAAGTATGTGTTTAGTTATTTGTTTCTTCTCATATACATTTTTGACAGAATTAACCGAAACAATTAGAAGTGTTAAAGACTGAAAGAAAAAAATTTAAATAGGACTCTAATGGCATAATGGAAGATTTTATATGTTTAGAGAAATCCAGGAAAAGGATTGGAAAATCAGATATTCCGTATTATGGTTGGCTTTCGTTTTCTACAACACCTACGATAAGTGAAAATTGTTATTCCAAGTCAAGTTTAATCAAAACTAAAGAAAATAATCGCTTAAATCCTAAACATTTAAACCAAATTATTTTTTAAAAAAATTATTTTTTAAGGTATCCTTAAACTATTGAAATAACTAATAAAATTATCTTGCAGTTTATTTAATCGGTAAACCGATTAATAACAAAATTAGCCGGTTAAGCCAAAACCTCGGTTAATTAATCGAGCGATTAACCGTTTAAAGCAAAAGATCGATTAAATGAATACCCTAATACACACCCGTACAGGCAGTTTGTACATATATTTATCATAGTTTGTACATATACTCGTTTTTATCATAACTTCGTGTGTATTTATTTGCAGGCATTTTATAAATAATAAGCACACACACACACACACAATTGTATTTTCAATACAACACATCCTGTCTGCACCAATTTAATTCTTTCTCTCTGTCCCAAAACTATTCCATTGACATAATTTAAATTTTGAAATTGTGAACGGATTTATTAAGTAAAAGCGGTGGATGGATGGGGAGAAAATAGCAAACTCAAATTTACGCCCTCTTATTATTTGTTAAAAATAGGTTGTGACGTAACAAAAATTTAATTAAAAACTGAAGTAGTTATAACGATAAAATTAATTCATTTTCAATCATTTTTATTTGTGTAAAAAAACACGATACTCTATATTTATACAAATTTCTATTTAAAAAAAAAAAAACTAATTTCGTAATAATACTGTTTTACAATACATAATATAATGCTAGGAACACAATTGGGTCACACGTCCTTAGAACGCAGGACGTTAATTTTTTTATCACGATAAATTTACCCACAATTCCGTCGTAAATGTATCTTGTTTTTTATAAAATACTAGCTAACCCGGTGCGCGTTGCTGGCCCTAAGCAAACATTAGTGTTGTATTACCAGACGATTTAAATTGATCTTTAAACGAAATTTACGGCCTTTAAATAAAAATCCATGAAATACCTATCATAAAGTTTTTTTTTAGAATAACTTACATATGGTGTAGATATAGGTTCAATGAAAAAAGAAACACATGTATTTAAGGCAAATTGGAAATTATATTTATTGTTTACTTTATCTTAAGGCTAGCGGATAGACAATGTTTTTTGTTTTGTTATTTGGTGTAAAAACGTATAAATTTTTTGGGGTGCCAACTCGGGAGCAAGCCACATACAACTGGCCGTGTGAAAAACATGAATTTTCCACTCGATGGAGCCGTTTTCTGATTTTAGGTAAATCGAAAAAAGTGGGCGGGGCAAAATTTTCTTTCCGTAAAAACCTAAGTTGGTCCATGGCGATCATTTTAAAGAAATCGTTCAAATCGGTCAAGCCGTTCTCAAGTTATGGGTTTTCCCACGCCCCTCCGCCCCCAGACCGATAATCAGAAATCAGATCACAGTGTCACCCGCCTTAATATTCTGAAGATTCCCTAAAAATTTCATCAAAATCGGCCCAGCCGTTTTGGAGTCACACATACATACACACATCCTATTTTATATATGGGGGATTTCATGTCAAGTGACCCAACTTTTGAAATCGATGTCTTCCGATTTGGATGAAATTTGCACCAAGGTTAGTCTTATTGGATAGTAGCTTAGACACAAGGTAGTTTTGGTCGCTTAGTGGGATGCGAGTGGGATATGTATAAAAAAAATAATTTCTAACTCAAGACGAGGATTTTTTTATTTTTTTTAGCATTTGACGTCTTGACTTACAAGTTATTTTTTTTTATACATATCTCACTCGCATCCCACTAAGCGACCAAAAATACCTTCAAGGAAAAGACCTAATAGTGCATTTACACTTGTAATTTTCAAACTAGTTTATGATCGTAAACTCCTTTCATAAACTATACCGTTTACATCAGCATTTTTGACAGTTAAGATGTTTATCTTTGACAAGTTCTTAGCCCCAATAATAAAAAAAAACCTTGATGCACATACATACGAACATATAAACAAACCTTTTATTTCCGTTGTCCATCTAAAAGAAAATATGTAAAAAAACTATCATTTCTTATAAATTTGGAATTTTTTAAACATTTTCTTTGTTTATTTTATTTTTCTTACTATTGTTTTGGCTTTTTTTACAGATAAAAGTAAATTTTTTTTCACATTATTTTTTTTATTTTTGAGGAAATGTCAAATATCACTAGCATTGCCAGAACAAAATTTGAAAAAACAGAGTTGCATTAACAAAAACTGGTTGTTTGTAACTAGTTTATCTCAAAAGCAAGTTACAAACGTGTTTATAATTTGTATGGATAAACAAGTTTCTCAAACTAGTTTATCGTCATAAACAACTTATAACCTGTTTATGGCGTAGGTGTAAATGCACTATAAGCTTTCTTTTGAGCCAAAAAAAAAATAAAAAAAAATACCCTTTTTAAAAAAAATTCAAAATAGTGCATATGCTAAAAATTGAAAAACCCTCGTCTTGTGTTAGAAATTATTTTTTTTTATACATATTCCATTCTCATCCCACTAAGCGACCAAAACTGCCTTAAAGAAAAATGCATAAGCTTTCTTTTGAGCAAAAAAAAAAAAAAAAAAAAAAAATACCGTTTCCAAAAAAAATAAAAAATAATTTTTAAATTTAAAAAAAAAAAATCTTAAAAAATTTAAAAAAATACAAAAAAAATTTTTTTCAATAGCTTGAAGAAATAGCTATCTAATTTGTATGGGACAAATTTTGCTAACACCAATAGATAATAAGTTACATGGAAGAGAAAGAACACCGGTTTGGCCAAAATGTCAAATTTTGACCCCCTCTAACTCAGAAACTTTTTGACCGATCTAATTGAAAATTTGTGTCTAAGCTACTATCCAATAAGACTAACCTTGGTGCAAATTTCATCCAAATCGGAAGACATCGATTTCAAAAGTTGGGTCACTTGACATGAAATCCCCCATATGTATATAGAAGATTAGTCTGGGTTTACACTACACAGAAAAAATTCTCCAAAATTTTTCGTCAATTAAAACATTAATCAAAAATAAAATCAGTTTTAGTTTAAAATGTAATCAAGTGAATTAAACGTTTAATCAAATGAATAAAATGTTTGATGAAGTGAATCAAACGTGTAATTGATACTTTAATTTGTTAAAATTTAATTAAATTTTTATTTAATATCCCAAATTTTTTAATTGAAATCAATTTCTATTTATTTCTGTGTATGAAAGTTTTCTTTCAGAAAATCTGAGTTTATTGGTAAGAGGTGAAGAGCACATGCTATTCTTCGCTCCCCTCTCCCAAATGAACTTAGAGTTTTCGAAAGAAAACGTTCATAATTTAAACCCAGGCTGAGCAACCCCAGAAATTGGAAGGTGGCCTCGATAACCCACACACACAGAAAAAATTCTCCAAAATGTTTCACCAATTAAAGCAATAATCAAAAATAGAATCAGTTCTAATTAAAAATATAATCAAGAGAATTAAACGTTTAATCAGTTGAATTAAACGTTTAAACAAGTAAATTAAACGTTTAATTGATACTATTAATTTAAATACTAGTCCAAATTTAATTAATTAATTGATTAATTGAAATTAATTTTTATTTTTTTCTGTGCAGCTGCTTATAACGCATCGTAAGCTACTACGTATTTACCAAGAATTAATAAAACTCCGTATAAATATATATTTATGTAATTAAGTTTGTTAAAATTGCATCAAATTAATTAGAACTTCAAGCTCTTTTTTCATAAAATAAAATATTCTGGAAACAATTTCTCTATAAAGTTTTTTTAAAATATATCCTGAGCAAGGCGAACGTTGTCTTACTCTCAAACAGGGATGTTAAAGTTGGTACAATTGTACTTTTTATGGTACATTTTGACCTTCTAAAGTACCGTGGTACTACCGTGACTCATTTGGTACAACTTACAAATTTGTCATGGTTCCCCCTTTTGGAATTGTTAGTATAGCAAACAAATTATTGAGTCCTTTTCATTGCATTTATGTTGTACAACAAATCGTTAATGTAATGGGTGCTTCAATATGCGACTAGTATTGTGGTGTAAAGAGTGCTTAGTCGCCTTTTACAATGTTGCAAGTGAAAGGCAGACATACGAAGTTTGTTTGTAAAGGGGCGACTCTATATGTGTGGCACACCTTACTTTGTTCCTCCCTCGCCAACAAACTTCGTCTGTCTGCCTTTCACTTGCCACATTGTAAAAGTGGACGTATGGTACCCACTAGGGAGATCGATTATTCGACTTTTTTCAATAACCGGTTTTCGAATATTACGAATAGTTGCTATTTTAAAAACCCCGTTTTTCGGTTAAGCAATTTTTAAATAACCGGTTAACCGGTTTTAATTCGAATACTTAAAAACACAAAAATCAAATAAGTTTTTTAAATAAAACGTTAATTTGAATAAAAACAAAACAATTTGCAAAGGTAAGGCACCAACAAAATACATAGATATGACTTAGATCAGACCTAACAAATATTTGACGATAAAATCCAAGAAAAGTGGGACTAGTAAATTGATCAAATTTTAGCTTAATTTTCTACAATGTTTTATTGATTTACTAAACTTTATTTGTAAGAAGATATTTGTATAATGTTATTTAGAAACTGTTGAATGATATTTGATCTAGACAAACGTTTTGCAAAAGCAAATAAATTATAGGAATTTTATAATTATTTTTTTGAAATATTCTCTCAAATTTACTTTGAATGAGTTTTAATTTGTTGGTGGTTAAGCATGTCTATATAAATCAACCATATTTTTCAAAAGTTGCAAACAAAACCTCTTAGCCAGGATTATCTATTTTAAATTATTTTGTTTCAGCATTATATATATATATTTATATATTCTTCTATAGAAACGAATTGTGAACTGAACATTATTTTTGTGTAAAATATTTGTCAATTCGTCGACTACAATTTAAAACATTCCATGACATTGCTTGATTTCTTTATTTTTGTTTTTTAGTTCTTGGCATTTTAATAAATAAAACTGGTAGAAATTTTTCCCATATGGTTGATTGCGCCGTAATGTTGTAGTTTTCAGCATGAAGAGATGCTTGAACTACTTAAAAGTTTTTAGTGCCTTAACGGGCATTTCGTCCTCGGCAACACAACGGGCTAATATTTCACCCAATGATTCATTTTTGGCAGCGTATTTTGGCAAAGTATTATTTGTCGTCTCCTTAGAACTACTTCGAGTTAAGTTTCATTTAGATCACAATCATGTCAAGCATGTATACTAATTAAAGGTGATTCATAATGTTTTTTGACCTTTGTTACATTTTGTTTGACATTTTTCATAAAAAGTTTAAGTTTGGCCAATATTCAATTAGAAAATACTTAAATTACGGGTACATCTACAACAAGAGTAAGGAAAATGTATATTAATTACACATTACTCAAATAACCGGTTTATTATACCAAAATAACCGGTTTATTCGATATCCGAAAAATGGGCATTTTAAAATAACCGACTTGGGCAAAGCTAAAATAACCGGTTGAAACCGTTCGAATAATAACCGTTCGATCTCCCTAGTACCTACAGACGAGGCAACATTAGTGAAAACCTGAAATTTATTGCGCAACAGAACTGGCTTTATATATTTCTACAATTAATATCAATATTGATATTGTTAAAGAAATTAAAGGAAATGCAAAACAATTTTGAAAAGTTTTGAGAACCAAAGTTAACTTAAATAACGAAGTTTTAATGTGGTTCCATAAATTAACCCCTGAAAATTTTATTTCAGGTAAAACAAGTTGTATTGGACCTCTTCTATTAAAAAATTTTCCGAATGAAATTGCAAACTTTGATTCAATCAATAATCAATTTAGAGGTTTAGCTGATGTCGAGCACCTGCAGTCGTTAAAAACTGAAAACATTTGTAGTTTTTGGTTATGTGTCCTGACATTTCTAGAGTCGTTGCTGGAATTTTATATATATTAATAAGACTTTTATGTACCTTATTTTATTCATACATATAATGTATGTTATTGTTAAGTTTGGTTTTTTTTTGTGTACAAATGAATTTTTTTGTTGTTTTAATAAATTTAAAAAAAATTGTACCGTGAAGGTCCAAAAAGTACATTTTTTTTGGAAGTTGGTACAAAATGTAAAACCCCATTAAACATAGAGAGTGTATTGTGTTTTTAGTATACCGATTGGTCACAATCACTTTCTGACCAATGTTTTCTCCTCTCGATCGGTTCGCCATTATTAGAAACGAAATTGATTTTTCCGGAATTTAAAATTGATATTTTAAATGGAAACTTAATTTTTTTACAATTTGTTGTTCGAAAGTCTATAAAACAAATTGTCATGAGAAAAATATATACATTAGGTAAAATGTCTCCGCAAATACGAATATCTAAATAGCATCGGGTCCATTCATACAAACACAAAAAAATAGAAACCTTTTAAAGTGCCGGTAAATTATACTAAAATGTAGAATGTTGTTAATAACTTGACCTCATCGCTATTTACCAGGTCAAAATTTTATTAGGAAACTTATTTTTGTTTAATTTACATATTTTGTGAATTTCAGTCAAATCGTACCATAAATTAAAAAAATATAAATATTATGACAACAACGCCACCTATCGGGGATTAAACTTAAGAAACACCTGGCTCGAGACAAAACTAATTTATTATCCAAGTTTGCTGGCAATCGGTCCAGCGGTTCTTAAGCGTTCGGAGCACATAAACGGCACAAATGTTTTTATATCATGATTCGAAGTGGAGCTAGCCGTTTGAGGTGGGCAACTGCTGCGATGTCATAATCATCCCTAGGTGCTGCAACAAAATCTGCTGGATATTATTATAGCAGTGGAAGAAAGATATCTCCAGCTCGTAAGCAAGAGACAAGTGTTTAATTTTGGTGGATTAAACACTCAAATTGCGACCTGTGTGTGTGAATATTATACTAGCACACACGGTGGTGCCTGGTTAATGCATTAAATGGATCACCTTGTGGCTAGGATTCTCTACGATTGTAGGCATTACCGCAGCTGCTCATGTAAATCATAATCACGTTTGTGCCAAAACAATTATTTCAGAAGGTATCAGGTAGTTTTTTTTTCTAAAACTCGTTTATTTATAAGCCGCTTTTACTTACTACGAGGTCCACAATGTCGACAAGAACATTTCTTTCAAGTATTTATATTGAAAACAATAATAAAAAACTAAAATTTGTTTTTGTTTTCAATATAAAGACAGTAATCCCTTAATTTACGTCGCCTCGATTAACGTTGTTTCAGTTTGCTTCGCCAAATTGTGTGTGACTTCTAAATTTGATTTGCGTCTTCAGATTATGAGACAGAAATATGAGATCAAAAAAACGCAATCACCCCAGTTATGAATAAATATCCCCCGGACATTTTTTCCCTTTGCCCATTTTGACAATAGAATTTAAATAGGAACAATGCGAGAAAAGAAAAAACTCCCAGGGAATTTTCATTTATAATTGGGCTGAATATTTAGTGGATAGGGTATTATGCGTTTGTGCTAATGTTTTTAACACCTTAAAATATTGGTCCCAGACCCCACTTTTAGTATACCGATCGACTAAGAATCACTCTTTTAATCGATCTAACGATATCAGTTCGTTCGGATGGCTTGCAGGCTGTGAATGGAAACATTGTACGCAAATTAGAGTTTGTAATTGTGGAGATAATTTCATTAAATTTGGCATACATGCCATTTGAAAATGGTGAGTATCGGTTCATAATTTCACATAGCCCCCACACAAGGTTTTTTCGGAATTGAGTATTTTTGCCCATTAACGCACTTATTATGTTGGTATTTAGCTTAAGTTTACTCCAAACTTATCTCATTTTACCAAAGTTCCCATACAAATACTATCCCGAAAATATATTTTTTATAAATGTTAGCATTGACACAAAATTTAGGCAAAAAAAAACACTTTAACGATAGATTATATGTCATGGCAAAACGTAGTATTTAAAGGTCCACCTCCACTCCCTTATCTAAAATTATTTAAACTACTCTCATATAGATGAAAATATCTAAATAATATTCTGCATAAAGAACTTTTACATGAATCTTAACCTCATAACATAATTTTTTCGTGCGGGTCCATGATTGCGCATGGGTCCCAAATAGGGTACACTTTTGAAAATTTGTTTTTTAATATACTTTCTTACTTGCTTAATTCTGTAATTGTTTTGTAATTTGTTTATAAATTAGTCTTTCTTTATGTTTTTAATAAAGGTACATTTTATAGAACACATATCGAGCCCTTGCTGCAATAGAGTCATAACTCAAAAAACCTGAGTTTTGAGCTAATGTATTTAATTCTTTAATTCCCAGAGGTACATAAGGCCACGTACTAGCTAATAATGTGGAGTTAATCGCCATATCGTTTCTTCATTTTGTGTAAAAATGTTATACAAATATCCTGTATAGTCAACTCTAGAGAGAAGAAATTAATTTTAAGGTGCTACAAAATTCAAATTTGAGCTATGACTCTATTGCAGCAAAGGCTCGACATGAACATGTTTAAATTCGATTTACGTTGTTTCGAGGTACGTCGTCATTTTCCGGAACCAATTGCGACGTAAATCGAGGGAGTACTGTATACGAAAGAAATGTTCTTGTCGACATTGCGGGCTAGGCAGGTGGTCTTACTGCAAGTATTCTACTTAGTTTATTATGGTGGGAGTGAAAGTAGAAAACTCATTGGAGACTTTAAAAAATAAAGTTTTATGGGTAACAATTATAGACCGTCGTGGTTTTTTGATCACATCATTTGTGAACCCATCTGTCTAAATCTTAATATTAACCTTTTCCGGACTTTATGTTACATAAAAATATAACAAAAATGTCCCCATCATATCTGAGGTCTACGGAAAACCCATTTTAGTAAAAAAAATGGGAAGATGGACAAAAGGACATAGATAAGTCTACTCCAGTACTTGAAAGGATTTATAATATAGATATATACTTTTTGGAGTTAAGATCAATATCGCTTAATATGTACACAGAAAGATAAGCTCATAAATACCTTCCCACCAGTAGTGAAGAGTATGAAAATGGGTTATAATTGACTCGTTAAGAAGAGTCAGTCGTAGGGTATTTCCTTAGAGTCCGTCAGACAAAACTATACTTTATGATTTCAAAATGAGTTTATTTATGACGACAGTGTGTTCTCCCTTAACGGACACGTTTCGTATGCGGATACTACCTTTCGTCGGACACTATTATCTGTGTATTGCAGCGTTTAAAAGCAGAGCATTGAGTTTTTTTGAGAGGACATTAGCCCAGCTCGTCAGGAAACTTTATGCAAAGACTTTAGAAAAGCTAAAAATATTATACAAATAAGACTATAAAGTCAATAAGAATTTTAAACACTCAGGTCTTACTTTACTATTCATCTGAGACTCCATAAAGTATATATATATTCTGGGTCCTGAAGTAATTCGTAGTCGACTTAGCCATGTCCGTCTGTCTGTCTGTCCGTCTATTGAAAACACGCTAACTTTCGAAGTTCTCATTAGAAAAATCGAATACTTGTGTCAAATTCTGCCTAGTTCTCCTAAGCAGCTTTGAATTGAAATTAAGCCCTATGATTATTGTTAACTTGATTAAAAATTTAATTTATCGTAAACTAGGAAATTACCTACATTTCTTACAGTTCTAAAAATATACATACGCTTTTCTTTTTCATCAAGTTTTATTACTCAAACTTAAAAAAATGTATATCGCACTTAATCAACAAGAGGGTATTAACTTAAAATTAAAAAATTTTCAAAAGAAGCAAAATAATTTTTATTTTAACATTGAAGGCATATAAAGAATAATTTTTAAACCAATCGTTTCATTAGCAAAAAGGTAGACAAAGTAGCACGATATTTTTACAGCGGGTAGGTATGAGGGTATTCATTTAATCGGGTTTTTGCTTTAACCGGTTAATCGCTTGATTAATTAACCGAGGTGTCGGCTTAATCGGTTAATAATCGGTTAATTTTGTTATTGATCGGTTAACAGATTAATACAGTTTTTTTTTACAAATAAGGTCATTTCAATAAATAAAAATTCATAAATGATTTATTATTTGGAGTTGATTAGTAAAAAAAAGCAATAACATAACAAACATAACAATTCTTTAACTAAAACAAGCAAACAAAAAAAACATTCATAAATATGTAATACACATATTTTAATTAATACATTTTATGTATTAATTAAAAAATAAACTGTTAAATCATTTTATTAGTTATTTTATAAGTTTAAGGAGATCTAATAAAATTATCTTTTTAACAACTAATTTGGTTTAAATGTTAAGGATTTAAGCGATATTTTTCTTTAGTTTTGATAAAACTGGACTTGGAGAAAATTCTTTCATTTATCGTAGATATTGGAGCAATCAAAAGCAAGCCATGATACAGATATCTAATTACTATGTCCTTTTCCTGAATTTCTCTGAACATATAAAATCTTCCATTATGCCATCAGAGTCCTGTTTTAATTTTTTTTAAATTTTTAACACTTCTAAATGTTTCGGTTAATTCCGTTAAAAGATTGATATGAGAAGAAACAAATAACTAAACACATACATATAAAAAGTCCGTAAAACAAAAAGCTGTTGACAGCAAAAACTTATTTAAAATTAAGATCACCTTCTTTGTTTGTATGAAAAAATATTTTATAAACACATTCCTTTTGTATATGAGACGAAGCAAATAAAGAAAAACATGAAAAATATGTTTAAATACTAAAAAAAAAAAATTAAAAATTTTGTTACATCGGTTAAACGACTGAAATTAACCGGTTTAATCGTTAATCGAAAAAAAACCCAATTTTAAATTAGCCGATCAGTTAATCGGGTAGTATTTAATCGGTAAAACGGTTAACCGAATGAATATCCTAGGAGGTATGAATATAACGTGCCGATTTTTTTTTTAAAAGGTGAAAATATAAAAATTTTGGGTTAATCCTTTCTTGTTGATTAAGTGCGATATGATATTAATGTAAATTAAAGTAACGATAAAGGGTACTTTACACTATTACACAAGTCTTACGTATTTTGAAGAAAATACATCCCTGTCATGAGAAGTTGTTATGGTTTTTTGTAACAAATAGTTATTAGATCGGGGAAGCATTTTCCTCAAAATACTTAAAACTTGTTTGATAGTGTAAAACGGACTTAAGTAATATTAATTTACAGCTCGTTATATGCACATATTTATTTAATTTTATAAAATATAAATACTTTTAAAAAAATTTAAAACTAAAACTTAATCCACAATCAAAACTTAAGCCTGATCTTTTTCTGATTTTTAGTGCTTTTTCAGTAAACTTTGCCTGTTTTGATTACAATTTTGGCACTAAATCCAAATTTTCCAATCCTATCACTGTTACATAACGGGAAGTAATTAAAGCTTCTTTAATTTTTGTTATGTATATGTTTTCTATAACATAATAAAATAAAATTTCTTATTTAATGTCCCTAAGCTTAAAAAGTAACCACCATATTCATAAAAAATGTTTTAGGTTTGTAGGAGGTTTATGAACCGAATTTTCTATGAAAAAAAAACATTTTATTAATCAAAAATATTTTTTATGAAAATTGGGGTAACTTTGTAAATTTTTATATAAATTGGGTTTAAGACTTCGCTTTATATTTAGTAAAAAGCTTTTGTACATTATTTATTTCGTTAACAATAATTCATTTCTATTTTTGCTTTATCCACCAGATGGCACTAGTCTACTTTTTATGAAGACATGCGCGTTAACAGTTCATTATACACTGAACAAAATATTACACGAAAATCATGGATATTAATATGAATCAACTATTTTTGGAATTTTTACTTTGCCAAAGAATGTTAGGAGAAACCAAAATTCACTAAAAACTTCATATATTTTCCATAAATTGGTAATTTACGAAAAATAGCTTTTCTACGAAAAGCAAAATCGATCGCAAGTTTGACAACAATTTAAAATATTTACGATTTCCTACCTTTCATTAAAAAAATTACTAATTTGATTAAAAAAAAAGACATTTAAATACACAGAAAAAATAAAAATTGCTTTTAATTAAAAAATTTGTGATATTAATTAAAAAATAAATTAAATGTGCAGCAGTAAACTAACTAATATCGTTACCTTAATATAAAAAGGCCCCAACTCATTATTTTTGGAAATCCGTTTTTTTATTGATTATTGTAGAATGGCTGCTAATACACATTCTATTAAAATTTCAAGCAAATTAGAGTAAAAATAAAGAAGTTATAAGCAGAATACAAAAAGCCCTAACTCATACACACAATTTTTCTAAAGAAAAAAAGGCCTAACTCATACACACAATTTTTCGAAAGAAATACATATTATGAATTTCAATCTGAATTCCTCGTTTAATTTTAATAAAGATGTTTTTTGACAATGGTTGTGTAGCTATATTATTTCAGCTTTTATTAAGTTTTTTCCTTCTCCTGTAAAAAGTGTTTTTGATGAGTTGGGGCCTTTTTATATTAAGGTAACGATATGTAGTATCAATTAAATATTTTTTGATATTAACAACATTTTCTGCAGTAATTTTGTTGATATAAGTAAGCGTTAAATATGACCAGATTTTTTTCTGCCGATGACGAAGTTCGGCTAATTTGGCTAGATTCTGCCGAACCGAAGCCGAAGTTTACTTATCCAAATTCACAACAAGAAAAAACTTTAAAATTTTTTAAATCAAGTAATTTATTAAACAGAAAAAATCATTTATTTATACAAATTTTTGGTAATAACAACAAAACAAAACATATTTCATTTACAAGTAGTTATTTCAATGTGCATATCGCTCCTTTATTGCAACGTTGTCATATCTCGAAAAATCAAAAATTTAAAAAAGGGCTCCTTTATACCTTCTCTATGTGTAAAAAAATCAGTATTATATCTCAAACTAAGCCGAAGTGATAGCAATATATATTTTATTAAAATAGTGTTATCTTTATTCGACAATCAAATTTGCAATCCTATATTAATTAACAAGATCGAGGCCACAGTTGTTTTTTTAATAAACTTTATTCTTTATTATTTTTCTTTTTATACCCTCCACCACCACTGTGGTGAATGAGGGTATACTAAGTTTGTCATTCCGTGTGAAAATTTTTTATAATACATCTAAGACCCCATAAAGTATATATATTCTAGCACCTTGAGTAATTCTAAGTCGATATAGCCATGTCCGTCTGTCTGTCCGTCTGTTGAAAACACGCTCATGATGAAAAACGCAAAAGAAAAGAACAAGCTTGGTCTCAAATTGCTTGTAGTTATCCTAAGCAGTTTGGGATTGAAATCCAGCAACATCGGTTTAGTAGGATCAGATCTATGAATCAAAATATGGAACCACTACAAAAAAAAAAATTGTTAATTTTGATACAAAAACTAACATAAATGGTGGAATAATGCACGGAATGACATAAAAATTTGCACGAATTTGCTTTATACGACTTCAAATTATACTGTTAAATTTCGTGACGAGCGGTCCATAATTGACCATAGGCCTCATATAAACCCTTCTCGCGGAAAACAGTTTAGTACGCTTACAACCGCAATAAATAACTCTAGCATATTAATATTTGGTACGTCACAGTTTTCTAGGACCAGAAATCACACTGTAAAATTTTTTGAAGATCGGTCCACAATTTACAATTGGCCCCATATAAACCCTACTCCCGGAATACAGTTTAGTACGCCTAAACCCATAATAAATAACGCTATAATACCAAAATTTGGTACGTTACAGTTTTATAGGTCCAGATATCAAACTGTAAAATTTTTTGGAGATCGGTCCATAATTTACACTGACCTCATATAAACCCTACTACCGGAAAACCGTTTAGTTCGCCTAAAACCGTTATAAATAATGCTATTAAATTGAAATTCGGTACGTCACAGTTTTATACGACGAGAACTCACACTGCCTACTTTCGTGAAGATTTATCCATAATTTACCATAGGCCCCATATAAACTCTCGGAAAACAGTTTATTGCGCCTAAAACCAAATAAATCCCACTTTGGGAAAATAATTAAATTCACCTAAAACCATCACAGATATAGATATTGCGGTGAAATTTTTTACTTAAATTCATATGGCCAGAAAAAATATCATGCAAATTTGTGAAATTTACTGTTAATGCTAAAACTAATTACACTGCTGTATTGAAATTTATTCTAATTTATTTTTTGTAATACCAGAAATCAGTCTTCAGAATTTTGGGATGATTGACATGATACGAATCATGATATTTTACTCAAGCCAGTTCAAAGTTCTAACAAGAAACGCATAAAATTTTCTTATTGTCGGTCAATAATTTAATTCAGGTCTAAACCGCAACCAATTTTAATGCTGACGTTCGTTTTTGTGAAGCTTAGTTAATAATATATATGTACTTATCATATAGAGCCCACTCCTGTCGGTGGAGGGTATCAAAGACTCGTCTTTTATTATTCCTTAAGATTCCATCCAAAAGACGGGGAAATATTGAAAAAAGAAAAATAATAAAGAATAAAATTTATTGAAAAGCAACTGTGGCCTCGAGCTTGTTAACCCATTTTGTAATGCTGTTGCGTTTTCGCAACACCATCTTTGGATGCATATTAAACTGGCTTTAACTCTTCGATTTGAATGATTTAGTTTTTTATCGCTTAGTTAGGGGCTTTACTATTACCCTATTACTTTAAAAATAATATTTCTGCGTTGTTTGATTAAGCTTTAAAAACAGTCCAAAAAAAGCTTTTTCCAAAATGACGTAATATATCTTTTAACAAAAAAAAATTTTTTTTCGCTTCTTAATTTGGATTGTAAAAGCATTGAAAAACGTTTATCAATAAACCATAAATATAAATATAATCCGATTATTTCAGTGTAATCCTTTAAAAATCGCTGTTGCGAAAACGCAACAATGGCTTATTGTATGCCGCCCACTACTGACGCTGTTCTCAATAAAAAGTAATATATTTGTTTCTGAATGAAACCTAAATTATTCTTTGTTTTTGAATGTCTTTACACTCATATTGTTGCTTTTCACAATAAAATCGTTGAGAATTTATGGAAAATATCTATCGATAATAGATATTTACTTGAAGCTAATTCATATGCTGACTCAGCTTCATCATACGACAATAACGTTGCCTTAGGAGCTTATGTAGTCTAATAATTTTTGGAATCAGTCCAGAAAATCATGCAATATATTTTGAGAGAAAGTTTTGGACAAGCAAAAGAGTAAAATCGAACCGTCTTAGGGGAGCAAGTGATATCCCTGTTACTGGTCGCCCGCTCAAAAAGCATTATTATACTGTATTGGAAAAATATTCGTTTCTCGCTTGCAGGGTAATTCCGAAGTTACCGAAATTTAAAATTTTGTTGCTGCTAGTTCAGAAGCTTGTCAACTTAAAAATTGTTACAATAAAGATATGGTAGGCGTGACGCAGTATATAATTGTCGTATTGCAGTTCGTGGAAAAAAGTGGTGGGGGATCTTTAAACTGTAAACACCTTGAAAATCGACTTTCTTATTGGGAAAGCTCAGCAAGCAATTATCGCAAATATATTTTAAAGCTAAAATCTACTAAATTGCTGCTTTATAAGAAAAACTTAACGAGGAAAGGCCTATAAATGATTTACATGTAAACGAATTGGAAATATACCACGTGCTAATGTTCATAAACACATTATTTTGAAAACTCGAGACAATAAACGGAAGAGATGCCGTGAGTGGCACCCACAGAACGTAAAAAGTATAAAAAAGGGCTTTGAAAAATGCCACTCAAATAATGTATAAAACATTTTTCTAATAAATAAAATATATTTTTTATTCAACATTTTTTATTTTTTTTTTTCGAATTCATTCTATGAGTTAAATTTCAGTTATGTATTTTTTTATAAAGCTTTTTTTAATAGCTCTATTCCTTAAATTTTTTAGGAATGTCTTTATACACTACCAGACTATTATATTGTATTTTCTTGTTACATTTTACCTTAGCTTTCCGTTGGATAGCAATGAAGTATATTTATGTACAGAAAAATTAACAATTATTAGACACCAGCAGAATGTAATGCATTTTCTGGCCCGCTACGGCCTTCGTCAGCATTCTTTGTGTCACACTGGATAGTGATACTTTATAAATTGAATGTATTTAACTCAACTATTTTAACAAATAAATATTGGGAATTATTTCTTTTTCATAAGCAACTTTATTATATTCAACATTTCAACAAATAAAAAAAAAAATGTTGAATATAATAAAGTTGCTTATGAAAAATAAATAATTCCCAATATCTATTTGTTAAAATAGTTGAGGTAAATACATTAAATTTATAAAGTATCACTATCAGAAAATGCATTACATTCTGCTGGTGTCTAATAATTGTTAATTTTTCTGTACATAAATATACTTCATTGCTATCCAACGGAAAGCTAAGGTAAAATGTAACAAGAAAATACAATATAAAAGTCTGGTAGTGTATAAAGTCATTCCTAAAAAATTTAAGGAATAGAGCTATTACAAAAAGCTTTATAAAAAAAATACATAACTGAAATTTAACTCATAGAATAAATTCGAAAAAAAAAATAAAAAATGTTGAAAATAATAAAGTTGCTTATGAAAAGAAATAATTTCCAATATCTATATATTGTTAATTTTAATATGAAAAAATTAAATGATTTTTTTATTACCATAAAACAAAATACTAACTATTACCTCAAATGTGATTTGCACGTTGCGTTTTCGCAACAGTCCACTACTACCATTTTTTTTTTTTTTTTTTTGAGATATACTACGTTCCAATAAGGAAGTCATATATGCTTCGTATTGATTTATATTCAAAATGTAACAGTTTTATGTTTTGGTGACAGAACAGTAATTTTTATGCATTGATGTTTATAAGGTTACTTCTGCAATTGCTCGATGCTCGTTGGCAACGCTAGTTGGAGGTGCTGACAGTTATTTCACTGTTTATACCTTTAAGTTTGTTAAATGGACTTGTTTTTTTGTACTAAATTGTTTGATCAATTTTTCGACCAAAAAAAATACATATGCAATTGTTAACAAAATTTTGGAAGAAGGAATATGCTTCACTAATTTTAAAATTAAGTTATGAATTTTAGTCGAACTGTTTGGGTTTAAATCTAAAGATAATATATAATTATTCTGGTTTAAGTTGGTTACAGTTAATTTTTATATTTAAATTATTATTATAAGCTTATAACAATGGAAAGACAAAAATAATTTTGGCTGCACATGCATACATACATAAGTATGTACCTTCAGTCGTAAATGCGCTAATGCCACAATTATTGAAAATTAATTTTTTGATGCAGTTCAATAGAGTAAACAAAAATACATCGTTTGCAGAAAAAATACAAATATTTTTTTCTAGTTCTTGTTTTGCAACGATATGTAAAAGTTCTAAGTCCAAAAATGCTAAAGAAAAAGCGCTAGGGCCCATTAAAATGTGAAAATTTAAAAAAAAAAAATTGTTAATATTTGTTAATAGTCAACATTGAAATAAATAAAATAATTTTATAGTACATTTTATTTTTGCAAATTGACATACTAAAATGTACATTAAAAGTATAAAATATATAATAGAAAAGGTGATAAGTCACAAAAAGCTATGTAAAACATAAAGGTATTATTTTTAGTTGGTTTGCGAGCCAATAAAGAGTCGGCAATGAAGCAAAACTGGATTTACAGACTTAAAATATATTCAGTAGCTCGTTTCTGTATTTCTCGCATCGCAAATTTTCTCATATTAAGTGTGAAACAAAAAATTCCATCGTTTCTCGATTTGTGAGAAAAAAGTGTTTCTGTATTTAAATGCGAGAACAGACAACACAGATTCTGTTTTAACTGGAATACTTCCAGTAATTAAGTGTCAAATGCAAGCGAAACGTCAACGAAAGAAATATATATAATAAAAATAAGGCTGCCAGATTTAAAGATTTATCGACATTTTGACGATTTTTTTTTGTTCCAAAATTGGCAAAGTGACAATTTGCTGATTTTTTTCTAGTGACGATTCAGTCTTTGAAATAAAACAATTTTAAATAGTTTTATATGTTTGTGTATAAGGCACCACAGAAAACCGATATCTTTAACAACAAGGCAGATTAAAAAATGTATCGGCAAAAGCAAAATTTCGAACGGAAACTGTTTAATTTTTATTTGCTTGGATTATTTAATACATTTGTTTGTGTGATCAAAAGATTAAACTATTACCCCATTTTTCAGTCAATGCACTTTAGGAAATTTTTGCCTTTTACTTTGTCCAAAAGTGTTTATTTTATTTCAATATGATATTTTGTCACTCCTTTGTGTGATTTCTGCAGGGAAAAATAACAATCTGAAATTTTAAACTCTTATCGGATTAAGGACAATAAAATAAATTATTTTATTTAAATAGACCTCAAGCTTATGTATGTATAAAATATGTATTTTTCCCATGAACTTAATGTTTTTTTTTTTTTTTTTTTTTTTTTTGATTATGTGTTTATATGATAACAATTTGTGATTATATGATAAAAATCGAACAAAATTAATTTTAAACTGTCCGAAAAAATAGACGATTTTTTCTTAGGATATTGACGTTTTTTCACAAATTTATCTGGCAGCCCTGCATAAAACAAACACAATGAAAGGCCAAAAAAATTTAAATAACAAAATATAACAATTGTGTTTTATATACTTATTTTCATCATTTAAATTCTTTCTTTTAAAATAAAATAAAATTATACACATTCTTGTGTACATACATACATAATTTGGGCTCCATTTTTTTAAATTTTGTTTTCTCGCATCAATTTCAAATATGACTTATTTTGACAGTTCTTGTGAGAAACTTTTTGCAAAATATTGTTACAGAAACACTTGTTCTCACATCGTTCCAATAATTGCTGGAAAATTATTTAAATGACAGATAATTCTCGCAAAGTAAAAGTACAGAAACACTTATTTGAGAAAAACCATTTTTTGTTTCATATTGCACTGTTTTTGTCATAATTCACTTGTTTCATGCGGGAAATTTTACGATGCGAGAAATACAGAAACGGGCTACAGAACTACTTTAGAAAGTTTTTTCTCTCTCCTATAAAATTTTTACATTGGACTTACATCCTTTACGACTAAATGATATATACTTATATAGGTAAATTATATTAAAAAAAAATTACGGACTCACCATTGTTTCACTAATTTTTATGTATTTTTGTATATCAAAGTACTTTTCTTATTAATGTACTTGAAATTTGACAGTTATATCCCTGCAAGAAGACTACCGGTCATTTTACTAGTTTTGACCACTATATTGGAAAAAGTTTCTATTAGTTTATTAAGAGTGAAATGAAAAAACTAACCGAAACTCTTGTGTACATGTGATTTTGCCTCTCTTTCTAACTAAATAATTCCACTCGACTACGGAACATATATCTGTACTGCTTACTACTATGCTTTATATTAGTTAGTAATCGCGTAAATAATGGTTAACACTAACTAGTTAGTCATAACGTAAATAGCGGTTAGCACTAACTAGTTATTCATAGCGTAAAAATTGGTTAGTACTAACCATTATAAAATAATGTTTCTGTTTATTTTAGTTTTAAAATAGTTTTTATTAAAAAAATATAATCCAGCAGGCTTCATTAATGTATATAATAGGTGTGGGTGCGGGACCATGTAACGTCATTTCCTTGGTTGCTCTATAACGTTCCTTTCTCACATGGGTCTGGATTTCGTTTTGTAATGGAGGTAAACGTACTCATTACCAATTAATTTCTCGTAGATCATATAAAGAAATATTATTTTGTTAAAAACTTGTGACTAAAAAGCCGAATACATACATGCATACATACTTGAAAAGTCATCAGGATTTTAAATATTTGGTATAATTTGCTACTTAATTATCACCACCAAATCTTTAACGAGTATCCCGGCCAAAGCAACCACCCGACTGTTTCGTACATGACCTGTTATTTCCAGAAAATTAAACACCACGTTTTCTGGAGCCGCCATCAGTACGCCCTCCTTTACTTTTATATGCAACGTAGTTGCAAAGGAGATAATCAAATTAATTTTTTAACTTAACATGGCAAATAACGTTTGTAATATTTAATTTAAACCACAGAACTAAAATTTAAACAATTCAATTGTTTTACAAGAATCGACAGGCCACGCGTGTGAAAAAATTATATTAAAAAATTGGCATTATTTGGGTTGTGTTATTTGTTCCACTCTAACATATGTGTTAGAGTGGTGCAACGAATTTAAAATTGTTGCAAGTGTGTTAGTAAATTGTTTTTTTTTTTTTAGTTTTGGTTATGCATTTCTTTGTAGGGATAATTCTTTTTTGGTGAACTTTTACTAGACCAATACATATATTCATATGTATATATGGGAAGGTAGAATGGAATGGCATATAAAATTCAAATTCAAAGCCTACTATGATGAAAATATGATACGAAAAACGTATATAATGTATATAATAAATAATTATCATAACACAAATAAAAATATTGCATATACTTCTAAGGCTTATTAATAATTCAACCGCTCGCATTTTCAACCCAAACGTTTATTTTTCGGATATAGATGGCACTTGCTGGGACTGCATGTATAACAATATGTTTTTAAATACAGTAAACTAGATGTTTCATTGGAAATATATAATAAATAACTATAAGGATAAATTCTTGGATACTTATTGAAAATTTGATTAGAGATTCTATAAAAAACAAAAAAAAAAACTTGATGGTATTTCCAAAAATATTGTACATTCGGAAATTCGTGTATTATCGAAATAAGGAAAATATATTTTTATAATTTAGACAGAGTGGGGAATTTCCTTTTTTCACCCCCCCCCCCCCTGAATCCGCGCCTGATATATAGGCTTATACAGATGTTTCGTTACTTGAAGTATGGGCCGGAAATTGGTATCTCGCCAAATCGATCCACTAAGGCGGGAGTCTTGGAAATTCAAATGTAAAGGTGGTAAAAACTGGGGAATTTGATACACTCGTATTTTTTTAAGCTAAAAGAGATACAAAAAAGTAATACTTATCTTTGTTCATTAAAAAAAATTAGCGGACAGGTGTCTGGTATTTTTTTAAAATTCGGCCCTTTTTAAGAGTTAACGGGTAAAACCAATCTTTAACACCAATAAACATAAGCATAACAATTATATAACATTCGTATTTTATCTAAAAAAAAAAATACAAATATGCAATTGGTACGTTTTCGTTATTCGAACGTTAAAGGGGTGAAAATCTCAACTTTTTTAGTACTTTTTTGCAAACAATTTTTCTCTATTCATTGACATATACATACTACATATGTACGTATTAAATTATGGGCGCCCACTACAATATTGAAATTATTTCAACTTGGCGGGAAAAAAAGTATCAAAAAAGGGGAGGAGAGCAAATAAATATAGAAAATTAGTTCTTTCTTTAACTTGTCCGTTCTATATGTGGTACTTTTTGAGTTTTTTACAATATTGAATGTAGAAACATTAAATTATATGAACAGTGTCCTAAGTGAATGAGAACCTATAAAATTAACAATTTTGGTACTTTTAAATGCCTATAAAATTTACAATTTTGGTACTATTAAATGCTAGTATTTGATAAATGAAGATCCTTTAATTAAAAAAAGTATTTGTTGACCTATTATTTTACCTAGCGCCTATATTAAGGGGTTCCCGGAATAAGAATTTTGACACAACAGCGCTCATATCATATGAGGCTTTTCAATTCTAAGGTTAAGGGGATATACGATACGGCACATCTTAATATAGAACTTTTAATTAATTGTTTTATAAACGACTGACTTTCGACTACGACTTCAAATGGAATTTACCCATAGCGAATATTTTTTTAAAATAAATAAAATTTGGTACAATATTAAAAAGTACAATTTGCTCCCGCTCTAATTAAATATTTCATTAAAGAAAATTGTATATTAAACTTCAAAATTTTTTTATTAAGAGATTCTTAAATAAAACTTTTCATTTACACTTTAAATACAACACAATTATATTAATTAAATATGTACAACCTTATTAAATAAATAATTAACAAATTATACTAGATTAAATACACTTAATTAATTACACATTATTTCAAAAATACATTTCATTGTAATACTGATAAATTTTTTTTATTTTGCTTATACATGCCATTTATTCTAATTTAATTAATTATAAAATCATAAGTTTATCTTTAAACGATAAAAAATTGCACACAATTCATTAAATTTACATTGAATGATAGTTTTTTTTTAGTACGTCAAACATTCATGTAATTATTCTTCAGAAAAAAAGAAACCAAAAAAAGCGTAAGTGCGTGCAAATAATGGAAATAAATTTCGAAAAACAGAAAAGAATGGAAAAGTATTCTGCGAAAAAACAAGGCTAAATATTAGCTGTTGTGCCAAGGAAGAAGAAGAGAAAGGGCTAATATTTCAATAAAATTGGACATTTCGATCAATTTAGAATGCAGTAATTTGCTGAGAGTTGTTACCAATCCGGGTTACCAGAAACGAAGTTTTAATAAAATTTCTTTCTAAGTTTGTCTTTTTATAGGCTGGTTCCTCGAAGAAAAGAAATTTTTTCAATCATTATTTGAGGATAAGCCCTTTCTCTTCTTCTTCCTTGATGGAACAGCTATTATTTAGCTTTGTTTTTTTCACAGAATACTTTTCCATTCTTTTCTGTTTTTCGAACTTTATTTCCATTATTTGCACGCACTTTGAGCCAAAGGCGAATTCATGCACCAGATGGCAGCCAATACCAAAAAAAAAAAAATAGAAACAGCAGTGGTTTTTTGCATTGCATTATTACCCCCTTATTTATGAAACGGATTTTCTATGAAAATTTGTTTAATAAGCCTTTGATAAACCTCGTTTATTTTTTATAAATAAGGGCATTAATGTTAACAATTTCTAAACAAAACATTTTAAAACCAAAACAAATTTTCGAACTGTAACGCTGCATTTACACATGAAAGTACTTTCATGAAAATTCTGTATACCCAAATCCCATCACCACAATTTTCACAAAAAAATAATAAACTTTCATCAAAATTTACATGAAAGTGAAATTTTATTTTTAAAATGTCGTCAAAGGGCAAACTTCTACCAAAAATGTCTTCGTTTATTGTTTTGCTTATTTCAAGTTTCAGAGTTGCCGCGCCAATTATTCACGCCGAACTTCAAGCATTCGTACAAAATAATATTTATTTTTATTAGTTTTCATAATATTTATATATTTTAATAAGAATCATTGTGTTCTTAATATTTAGTTGAAAAACTATATTAAATTCTTTATATATACGAAAAAAAAAATTCAATTGGCAACACTGCTTAGTTATTGTCATTTACTTTCGTGAAATCGCTTTCTTTTAATTTTCATTGAAATCTAGCTGAAGGTTGGACTGAAAGTATAAAAATGTAAATGTGTAAGTGAAAAAGTGTGAGAATATTGCGACTTTTAAGAAACTAATTTCATGTGTAAATGCCCAGTTAAACTCAGCAGGCTTTTCGCTGACTCCTCTAGTGAATTCGCCTTGGTTAAGCCAATAATGATGGAGTAGAAGGTTACGCCAAGCGCATGATTAATCGAAAAATGACGTAGTTTGTTTACGGCAAGAGTTGCCAGGTCTAGAAGTCCCGTCAATTTAGGAATTTAATATACGAAATGTATGCTGCACCCTGAGAAAAAATATGTTTAAAAATGGTCACCTCCAACAAAACTATTTTAAATGAAAAACTTTAATCATATTATGTTTAATTTAATTATACCTTTATCACCGACAAATATATTATGGTTAAATTGCTCCTCCATCAAGAAGGCAAAACCATATTATGGTTGCCTCCGAACATGTTTTGGTTAATAATAACAAAAATATGTTTAACACTTATAACAGCATGGTTGGTTTTCAACCATAGCATGTTGCTCTTGGAAAAGAGGAAAATACTATTGTGAATCAAAAAACAAATTATTGTCATATTTAACCAAAATATGTTTAATGACAACCATAATATGGTTATGGCTTCTTGATGGAGGACCAATTTAACAATAATATTGTTATCGGTGACAATAATATGGTAACATTAAACATAATATGTGAAAAATGTTTCTTTATTTGTTGTTTTGTTGGAGGTGACCATTTTTAAACATATTTTTTCTCTGCGTGTGGCAGCCCCAGCTTAAAATGATTAGCGTGACGTCATTTGTCCGACATGCTCAGAAGTTTTCAACTGTATTTTTGAAATGGCGTAATCTTTATTCCTCTCATTTTTGCGTTTAGCCTTTTTACATCGGACATCACTTTATTTAACGACTCCGTGGTCGTCCACTGTTCTCTTGCTTCCCGGATTCCCGAAACATATTTTTTAGTTATAGAATTCGCACATCTAGTCTAGTAGTACATGAACGACTTTTCCGTGATTTGATGCCCGCTGATAGTTATGAGACGTTTAATGTAGTCTAACTAACCGATTCTTGAGATTCTATATTGATTATCTCCTCCTACTTTAATGGGTCGAAGTATTTTTCTGAGAAAATTTCCCTCTCGTTATCCGATTTTTAGTGCCCACGATTTGCCGCTAAATGTAAGAACAAGCCTTACCACACATAAAATGTTTTTGTTGCATATTTTTTATGAAAAATGAATAAGTCACCTAACTGGTGTTTTATATACAGATAATTGCTTCATATTTGTGGCTTTTTTTTAATTATAACAACATATATAACAAAAATCTTAACTAGATTATTGGAAGTTAACCCTGGAAGGTTACTCTTCATTTTCGTACATTTAGGTTACTCTTCGTCAAATCGACGAACTATTTAAAAAAAAAGATATTTAGCCAAACGATTTTTAAGGTAAAAATCAACAAAACTTTTTTAAGTTAAGCTTTTTATTACAAAATAAAATTCTTTTGCTCCTTAAAAACTCGATACGAATCTGACTCAAATTATTTGAGCACTTTTTTGTGTTTTCAAATTAATATCCTTTTAAAAGCGTTCGTCATCATCTAACGTTGTTGAAAAAAGAGCATAATTTGAATACAAATAAAAAAGTTATATGATAAACGACGTTGTCAACTCGGTGCTTTTCGCACCACTTTGGTTGCTTTTTTAATTGTGTGTGCGAAAAATTCCTTTGTTGGTGCGTGGTGCGCTTTTTTTAAATTTCGGTGCGTTTTTTTATTTTGGTGGCACCAAAGCAAATCCAACACAACTTTTTTTTTAGTGTAAGAAAAAAAATCCTTGTACAATAAAAGAAACCTGTTTCAATACCATTTCATTCAACAATGTAAAATTTTTACAAACAATTTTACAGACCACAATAAGAACAACAAGTAACGATGTTTAAGACGTACCATATTGACAGAGTAAAACGGTTGTTGCTGTAGACAATTGGTATTATGTAAAGAAAATTTGTAACATGTATATAATTTTAAGTAAAAATGAATTTTAAACTTAATGCGTTTTTCCTTAAATGGCGCTTTTTTCTCCATTTCGGTGCGTTTTGAAATTTCAAAGTTGACAACGCTGATGATAAAAATCTTAATTTTTTGTATTTATTCAGTGAGAGAGTTTCATAGATTCGACGAAGAGCAACCATCCAGAGTTAAATAAAACATAGCACATATTAATAAAATAAATAGTCTTTTAAATAAATTGGTAAATGTTTGTCCGTAACAGAACTTTTATAAATTTTGCTACAAAATTTATATTTAATTTTTTAACATCACAGCTTTAAGGAGGCGTAGAATTATACCAAGTCTAGGGTTACACGCTTCTACTGTTCAATTTCTTTTGAATTCCCGTTTAAGGTTGCCAATATGCTGACGCGTAGCAACCTGTTTCAAATTTTCTTTGGCACAAATTCTTCAAAACAACAACAATCAAAGTTTTTCTTGGGAGTTAAAAGTTTGGGAGTTTCAAAGTTGTTCTTGGAAGAAAAAAAAAACAACAATTTTATTTACAGCGAAGCAAAGAGAAAAAAAAAATTACAAGCAGCCTTCTTTGAGATTTTAGCAGCGAATAAAACCAGAAATCGTGCTAACGAGTACAAGCATCTCCGTACCAAACCCAATTCTTCTTTATTCGCTCTTCTAAAAACTCACAATTTGAGCATTAAAAGTCGAAACGTGTAAACCTAGACTAATGGTATGTTCAGGCCTAACAAATATTTGACGAAAATATTAATAAAAAGTATGACCAACAAATTGATCAAACTTAAGCTTTATTTTTAACAATTTGTATTGACTTCTTTATCTTTATTTGTAAGAACATAATTGTATAATTCAATTAAGAAACTGTTAAATAATATTTGCTCCAGCAAACGTTTTGCAAAAGCAAACAAATTTTTAATAAAACTAGTAATTCCATGAAGGACGTCAAATATTTAATAGGTGTGAACACAGCTTAAGTTTATTATTTTATTTTTTAATGTGCTGTTTCTAAAAAACAGGCAAGTGATTGTGAAGTAAAATTTATATGAAAAACACTCCGAAAACTGAGTGCCTTCCATATAAGTTTGACTACAAAACCGCTTGCCTGTCATTTGGAAACAGCGCATTAATTTTACATGTCGCAGACAACATGTTTTACCCGTAAATTGTGTTATTCGTTGCTTTATATATTAGCAGCTTTTTATGGCATCCTAAAAAAAAGAACTCTTAGAGTTTCCATTTATGTAAAAAAAATCTTAAGTTGGGTTAGATGAAACACGACAGCCAAAGGCATTTTTAGTTGTTCCATTATTAAATTCCACAGTGCCACTTTTAGGCTGTTGATTTTTCTCTTCAATTAAATTTTGATCTTCATCTCCTTCAAATTCAATAAGTTCCGGATGTAAAGGTCTGAAATTATTTCGCTGCCACTGTATTAGCGATGATGATGACGATGTCACCTTATGGTTGCACAAATTATCGTTTTGGGTGTTTGAAATTCCGTAATTGTTTAGCAGGTTTGTGGGAACGTCGGCATTATTTTGAATATGATTTTCTTGTTTTTTAGTTGCCTTTAAGGAGGCACGATGATGACTATGGGTACTAACATTAAAAGGGTTTCCGCGTAAACGAACTTGTGTCTGTCCGTAGGTTGATCTTACGGAACTGGCTCTTGTGTGCATCGAAAGGGTGCGTTCGTTGATATCAAGACTTGTTTGAAAGCGGCAAAAGCAGACGGCGAAACGTTTGTTGAACTCTCGTTTAAATTTTTCCTGAAATAAAATTAAAAAAAAGAAAAAAAAATTATTAGCGAGATGAAATTTAGAACGTTAACAAGTTAATGTTTTATATGTATATAAATTCTATATACCCGGCACTACTAAAATAGACAGGCACAAGTACAATCATGTAACTGTTCCCTTATCTTTTTTTAAATTTTTTTTTGTTAATTCAACCGATTTTGCTCACATTTAAATATATAATATATAAAAGTCATGCATAATTTACTATTTCATAACTTATACAAAGAAAGTTTATTACAACAAATATATATGAAGGGCTTAAAGCGCAATGGGCTTAAGTGGTTTTTTTAAAAAAATGTGAATCCATATGGAATTAGTAGGTGAAGTTCAGAGAAGTTCAGAACACAAGAGGTGAATGTGGAATTCTCATACGGTATCGAGATATGGCGACCAATTCTAGCAGTTGTCATTAAAATATGTGTTTCGCTTTGAGCACACGGGGTTTATGTGCGCTTTATCTCAATTTTTTTAAAAGGCACATAAACTCCTTGTGCACGCAAAGAAAAAATATGGTTGTGGTAAACATATTCTAAGAGCAACATATTATGCTAAGATTCATGATTGTAGTCAACATATTACGATTATTATTGAATCATATTATGACCAAATATATTCGAAGTATTACATTATAATATTTTTCCCTTTATCCTAATTTGTTTTTATTACATCCTATTATAATTAAATAAAAACATATTATTATCATGTTAATCATAATAAGTTAACAAGTAATCATATTATTATCATGTTAATTATATTATGTTAAGAAGTGATCATATTATTATTATCATGTTAATCATAATAATATGTATAGTAAATCTAAAACCGAAAAGTATATTTAATATATATATATGCTTATTTACTTACTGGTAAACTTAACGTAAAACTGTTAAAGATATTTCACATCATAATATGATGCAACTTTAAACATAATGTACCTACAATTTCTTTATTTTTTAATTTCTTTAAAGCTGGTTTTTAAAATGGGTATTTTTTTAATTGTTTAACCACTGAATAACAAATAATTCGATAGGCATATGTAAAACAAACGACACAACTGATGCAAAATTATTTTACAAATGGCGATAACAAAATATTATTAGAGTAAAGATATTTTGTTTGCATTTTAAACATATTATGACTACATGTATAGAAAGTTATCATGTTATGGCTATTAAATATCATTAAATGTATGTGAGGAATATAATATGTTTTCAAAGTTATAATTATTAAGTTGCTATAAAAATGGTTATTTTTCAGTGAACCATACCATAATTTATAATTGCGATAAACATTGAAATGTTTACAGTAGCCATAATATTGTTGATATTAAATAAAAATAACAATATGTTGTGTACGACAACAATATGTTGTTACAATAAACATAGTGTAGTTGCCGTAACCATGCCCAATCATATTTTTTCTCTGCGTGTGCTTTAAGTCCCTTATATGTAATTTGACGGATTTATAGAAATCGTTGTACTTATTGCTATTGCTATAACGAAATGTATTCATGGTACAGTAATTGGAAATGGTCGTACATTGGGTCCACTTTTTCCACTATTTCTTGTAACAAATTTGTTTTCCTTGGGGGTTTTAAACATTAATATACTTTTGTAGTTTGTAAACCAAAACTCAAAAGACTAATCGATTTTTTCTTAAAGTTTTACATATAACAAAAATTTTAAACTTAAAAGATATTTTGATATAATATGTACCCATAGAGTTCCCATATACGCATATTGAGGACATACAAATATATATTTTGATTTAAATTTACTTTACAGTTTTAATGTCTCGACGAAAATTGCAGTATTTTCTAAAGAAATGCTTTAAAAATGTATTTTTTGTTATTTGTGATTCTTTTGTATCGATTTCAATATTAACCCTGAAAGGTTATTTCATTTTAGTACATTAAGGTTACTCTTCGTCGAATCGACGAATTTTGCATAATTGATAATAGGTGTTTTCAATTAGATAGTATAATAAACTATAATATACATATATTATAATATATATATT